>OV049926.1:8575639-9926669 GCA_920104205.1 Eupeodes latifasciatus
AATAATATGTACGAGTTAAATGGGATAATGTGTTTGTGTCGCCACAAAAAAAGGAATAGGTATACCTAAAATCTACATCTTAATATGTTAGGTAGGTATTTGAAAAGATACTATCTATTCATTTTTCGTGTGTAAAAAATTGGCATTTTCTTACTATTTTTATTTTGTTTTGGAGATTTGGTTAAATTGATTTACCAAATCGTTTACTTGGAGGTTTGTGGGGAGAGTACGATAACTTTGGGGACAAAGTTTAATGACGGATTTGTATAGAACAGTTAAAAACAAGCATTTTTTACTATGGGAGGGGGGGGTCTATCTCCCCCCGTTTAGGCGGAAGAGGCAGTTTAAAAAAATATGTACATTAAATGGAAAAAAATAATTAAAAAATAACGGTAATACTTACAATTAAGTATTATACCTTTTTTTAAAGCCAACACTTTTGTCTATTAGCTTGTTTTTAAATCAAGTCAAAACTATGCATAGTTTTTGAAAAAAATAGTTTTAAAGTCAAAATTTGTGCAAAATAAGTTAAAAAAAAGGTTTAAAGTGTAATTTTTCAAAACTTTCAGATTATCTACTGTTTTTTTTTTTAGAATTCATTGCTCTTATTTGTTTTTGATCAAAAACTGAAAACTAGATGACTTTATGTCTTCTAGTTCTTGAGAAAATTGAAAATAACCACAACTACTATTTTAATTTAATTCTTTTTTTTTGCTTGAGTGGTCTTATTTTGATAGTAATAATGGTATTTGCGTATTGCTCAGAATTCAACCACAACAGCACTTAATTATGAAACTTATGTTAAAACTAAATGATGAACAACAAAAATCTTATATCAATCAAAATTCGCTAGCAGCAGTTTTTCATAATGTAGCTTGGTCTTGATCATTTAGTTTCAATCTTAGTTTCATACTAAATTTAACTCGATCGAGTTAAATTTTAAAGGAAGTGTTTTTTTTTTCATTGTAATGTACATATGTACCAGTATACCTATCTGATCTTATTAATAATATATTCATGTACTTTATCTTTTTTACGCTGTTTTTATTTTATTTAAGAGTTTTGGTAAAGTGTTGCAACTATAATTTGATGTGGTTTGTTCGATTTAAAGTTTTTTTTCAAGCAAAACAAAAATTACTTAAAATCGTCTGCTTTACCTACAAAGTATTTGAAGTTAATCAAAATATTGATAAACAACGTAAATCGGCGAAGGTTCAACAAGATACCTTAGGTATACATATGTTAGTACCTTACTTACCTAACTCAAGAAAAAACTCAAAACTGTATGTTTTAAATATAACATAATATAACACCATAATATATATTTACCTTATGTAAATTGCATACATAGGTATTAACTAGGATCTAGATATACATATATGTACAGACATATGTATGTAGGTAAATACTATTTTTGTGTTTTAAAGACCAAACCAAATTTTGCATTTGTCAAATTGAAATCTAATGAACCTACCTACTTACCTTACCTACTGATAACCTTCATCTATTCAACTGGTATTTAAAGTAGATATATTGTGATATGAATCTACAAAGAAGGTATACCTACCTCCCTCAATATTTGTTCAAAATACGTAAAAACAAAAAACAAAGTAAGAAAATAATTCTTAAAGCTATATATGTACATACCTACCACAAAATGTATATAAAAAAATTCAACAACTTTTTTTCTTCAGTCGACAGTTTTGTTTAAAACAAAGAAATCTGCCAAAAATACTATGTAGGTACATACTAGGTACTAAAATAGTTGAAAAATCTGATAGGTAGGTACGCCCTCAAATTATGTTATACATATAGGTACCTATATACACATACATATATGTACATATAGGTATCTACCTATATTCATATTAACCTACTAACAAAGACCATATAACAAGTATAACTTGTTATATGGTCTTTGGTACTAACCTCCATTTGTGCATAATGAGTACCTACATAATATGTAATTACGAATTACCTACCTAATATTTGCCTAAACAATATACCTACCTATGCTTATGTATGTACATTTGCAATGTATACTTTGTAGTAAAGTATGATTCGTCCACTATCCCTATTTTCAGAAAAAAAAGAAATTTAAAAATAAACCTATCCCAACCCATATCAAACTAATAACGAAATTGAAGAAAAAATCACCGAAGCTCACAAATCATCATCATGTCGAATGCACCGAAAAGCACCAAAATCATTTTCGTTTTATGAATGAGAACGAAATTAAAAAAGAAAAACAAACCTTCAAAATACATTTTCTGCAACGAACGTGATTTGCCCTTGAATGTCACACTTTAAAAGACATGCGAGTATGTACCTACACAGTTGTTATTGTTGTTTTTTATTCTAAATAACAATATTCCGTTATCTTTCTCGACTATAACAAATTGTGAGTAAATTTCCCATAAGGACCAAATCTGTAAAATTGGGTGTTGTATTTAATAGACTGATACAATAACTCGCCGTGCGATACTAGCGACTTATGAGCATTTGAAAAATAAGTGTCGCCATCTAGATCAGGATTTGCCCGGTGTCCCTTCTATTTGTAATTATTCAATGGTAATACTGAATGGGTTTTTCTATGGGTAAACTTAATCAATTCATTTTTGATCTAGATCTGTGAAAACACAAATTTAACCAGTTTTTGAATTCCATGGGGTAAGATAAATTAATTTATTTTTTAATTAAAGATCGAATTTGCTGATCTGGACATACCCCTCTTTTTACAATATCAATAAAATTATCAACTATCAGCCATATGCGAGAAATAAACCGAATCTGTTTGAAAATATTTATCTGGATTTTTGACAAATCTAGTGCACTCGTTAACACGGAATGTTTGTGTTTCAATTTTTGAAGTAAAAATTTGAATTTACCCATTGAAAACCCCAATAGTTTTTAAGATTCTTTTGCTCAAAATTTTAAGCTTAGTAATTCATCACAATTATATCTTTTTAACATTTAATTTAAGCTTTATTCATAAAATTTTTGTTTCACTTTCAAGAGTAGATATCATTCGACATTTATAAATGTCAAAATAAAATGATTCATATTTATTTTGCCGGGATAATTATGGCCCATATCGATTTTAGATATATAGAATAATCACTGCTTTAAAATCGAGTTTACTAAAAATTATTGCTTAAAATATATTTTTGAAAAGATTTATTATAAAATGGTGGCTGAGCAGTATTTTTGCGATGACGGACGTCACTCTTTTTGAAAGGTCTACAGCCGTGATAACAACTCCTGAAATCATAACAATCCAATGGCGCAAAATTTTAAAGAACTTATTGTTAAGGGTTTAGGAATTTACTAGTTAGCAATTTTCTAAATATTTAAACTTTTAAACCTTTGCTAATTAGTAAATTTCTAATTGCCTTTTATTTAAAACGAGCATCTTACATGTCTAAGAAGTGATAGTTCGTAATAAAAAACAAAGCAACTACGCTTAAATAGACCTACTAATTGGAATTCCCAAAGGTTGACTGGACCATTCCATTACCCGCTGGTTCATAAGAGTTTAAAGTCGTAATAAAGTCGTTTTAGCATTTAAATGTCAATTTGACATTACAAAAGAAAATGTAAAGAAAGATTTTCACAATTTTGAGAAAATATGGATGGTTTGCTTAAATTTGTGAATGTTTTAATTAAATTTTAATTTAAACTACTAAAAACTTTATAACTTAACATTTAATCAATGAATTAAAATAAATAATGTTGCAATCAGCGGTTTGTTTACATTTGGATTGGAATTTTTTTAAATGAAATATTTGACATAACCAGAGAGCAACTAAGACGGGTTGAAAAATATATTATAAATAAGAATTCGTTCGATCTGGCGTAATGATGGTGTAAGTAAGTGCCCGACCATTAAATTATTCCGAGGTTAAAGCAATATTTACATGAGCACGACCAACGACCAACGAATGAACGAATATTCGTCGATTTTGACATTTCTTTCACATGAGAATTTTTAATTCGTCGCGAATGAAGTTTGACGTTCACCACCGAAACCAAAACAAGAACGATTTTTTTAGGTTAAGTACGCGCGATTATTTTATTCGTTGATATTGAAAAGTAAAAGTATGCATCATAAATCAAATAGAAACTATATTTCTATCGTTTTGTTAAGAATTTGTGTGGAAATATGTCTTCAAACGTATATAAACTCACATTTTGTAATTCATTCGTCGTTCGTTGGTCGCGCTCATGTGAATGATGCTTAAAAGGAAATTCAATAAATAGGGCAGTTTGGATACATGAGCCAGTCCGTACGACCCAATCGTTTATTTCAATTCAAATTGAGTACTAGTGTTTGACGTACACTCTTCATGACTTATTTTAGAACTTTCGATCAGCGTTGTGCTAAAGTGCCCAATTGGGCCATTTGGCCCCAAGATTTATATTTTGGCCCCCTGCCCCGGGCCATCACGAAATGGCCCCAGAATCGTAAAATTTACAAACTAAAAACTAATTTTGAACAGAATAATAAATCATAACTTAAAAATTTTAGAAATCTGTAATTTCCAAGTAATCGATATTTACTATCATCCATATGCTATTTTTGCTGGACGCATTCATTGAAAAATTCAACACATCACATCGACTGACAGTAGCAGATGCTAGCTGTCTAGCTGTCTCTCTCACCGAATCAGCTCAGCATAAAATTATTTACTGTTATTTCTATGCAATTTACATTGAGTTGTGTCTTGTGTGTAATTTAAAGCCAAACACTAAATAAAATCCCAAACAGAAAATGAAAATGAGTATTGAAAGTTAAAATATATTATTTTGACACTATTTGTTCAATATCATTAGTGAAGAAATACGTATATACATTCAGAAAATAACAACATCTATAATTGATTCGTCAATACAAAAAAATGCTCGTGAAAAGTAAACCGAAGTCGCCACAACATCATTAGAAGAGCATTCAAATGAAAACCTATCCAATTCAATATCAAGTGTGGAAAAAATATGTTCTCATGAAGCAGAACCTGCAATGGAATGCGATTCTGAGTCCAGTTTAGCTTCTGAATCAGAAAGCCCAAAAAGTAAAAAACAAACGAAGAAAACTGATAGGGTGAATCGTTCAGAATGGCTAACACTGTTTCCATTGCTCAAGTTTTTTGATAAAAAACCATACTGCTCACTTTGTAAGGTATTTTTAGTTAAAAAAAAAGCATAATTTGTCGCGACATGAAAAGCGAAAGGCACATCAAACAAATGCCAAGAAAAATGTAAACAAAACTACATTGGAAGATGCGTTTGAGAAATCTAAATCGAGAAATTTTTATAGCAGAACACAACTTGGCTCATTCACTTATGGATCATTTTCCTGAATTTTTAAGAAATGTGTGTTCAGATTCCAAACGGCTCAAAACTTAAAATGCGCAAGAAAGAAAGCAACCAAGATATTGATTGGTACAACAAAACTTTTTTTATTCATTCTCATATCTATTTAAATATTTATTTCTTTTTTTGTAAAAGATATACGAAGTTCTCAATAATAACTGACGAATCAACAGATATTTCGACAATGAAATGCATTGCCGTTCTCACCGGTTCTATGACGAAGATTTGAAAAAAAAATTGTTGATCAATTTGTGTGTATTTTGGAAATAAAAGACGCAAAACATTTTTTCAACAATAGAGAGTAGCTTGGACAAGTAATAAATTCCGTATTCAAATTTAATTGGCTTTGGTTCAGATGGTGCCAACGTAATGCAAGGTGAAAAGAATGGGGTCCAAGCACTCTTAAAGGAGCTAAATAGTGAAATGTATTCAGTAGTTTGCACTTCGCATTCAATCCACAAATGTGCAGAGTACGCCTCAAGTACCTTGCCAACAGAAATTTGTTCTTTTCTTTAGGAAATTTTTCAGTTCTTTAAGAACAGCTCTAAAAGGCAGAATGAACTCAAAATATTTCAAGATTATTTTAATTTAAAAAAAAATAAGATCAAAAAAGTTGTTGCCACCAGGTGGCTATCGTTCTTTGGAGTGGTTGAATACTTTTTAAATAATTGGATAGCATTAAAACATTTTTTTATTGCAGTTGTTTTTGAAGATAAAAACGAAAAGGGTAAAACGTATTTAAATAATTAAAATAATCCGCGTTGTAAAATGTATTTTATTTTTTTAAAATACATACTAAAAATTATAACAGATTTTAATTTGGATTTCCAAAGTGAATGTCCAAGAATTCATACATTGTCGAATGACATACAAAAAAAATCAATTAGTATTCTACGAAATTTTGTAGAAAATGATTATTTTCAAAATTTGACAAGTATAAATTATGCGAGCTTTTCAAAAAAATTTAAAACCATTAAATGATATTTTTTATGGAAATGATTTTGATGGCATATTTCATACACTTTCAGAGGCAGAAAAGAAAACATTTTTAAAATCAGTTCAAAATGATTTTATTGAACTTTAAATGCTTTATTGAACTTTTAAATGCTTTCCAAATTTTTGATCCAAATTATTAAAAAAAAAAAATATAAATGATATTAAAACTATTTCGATTCAATTTAACGAGAGATTCTATTTCAAAAATTTCCTAGTTTATTTGAATGTTCTAAGGATGCCTTGGTTTCAGAGCTTCAGAATATAATAGAGAAATATGTAGATTTCTCCGAGGAACGATTAGATTCGGTTAAATTCTAGGCCAGTCTTAAAGACAAGAAAAATTTGAATACAAATTTTTTATATTTTAACATTTGCTCTTTCGCGATTAATATTTTAAACTTACCTCATAGCAGTGCATCTGCAGAACGTGTTTTTTCGGCTCTTAATAATATTAAAACAGATAATCGAAATAGACACAGCTATGAAGTTATTACTGCTCTTATGAGCTTTAAAGGTTTTCTAACAAATGTTACCTGTGGAAATTTTATTCCGCCTGCAGAATTATTAAAAAAAAAGTTAAAATAGATTAAAATAATTAAAGAATATTTTATGTTATACTTATGTATGTTAAACTATCTTATGTTGCTTTTTATAAATAAAACACAACAACAACAACGCTGCTTCCGATATTAATTTCAAACACAATGTTAAAACAACCTCTTTTCTCTTCCCTATTCTCTGAAGAATTGTTTATAATAAAAATATAAACAATTTTGCACTTGGTTGACAAATGAATCATTTAAACTTCATTATTTTCTATATCTTAATGTTAACAACGCAACTCATTTGATTTTATCGTTATTTTATTTGAAAGCTTTTTTAATGAGACTTTACCTAATAAAAATAGAATAGTTATCAAAAAGAAAAGAAAACAAATAATTGGAAGCAATATTGAAATGCACGGCTGTCATTTTTTTATTTCATTCATTTGTTTACATTTAAAAATAGCAAACAATCTTTCCAAATAAGATGTACTTTAATATTACAGTCAAAACACGGTAGCTGCTCTTAAAAAAATATGCAATAGTAAATAGAATAATTGCACTAAAAAACATAAGTGAACGCATCCATTATTCTGGGTGCTTTTATAAACGTGCGTCGGTGACAATCGTCTTTCTGCTACGTTGCTTCAAATAGTGATTGAATGTTTATAAACGTCAAGCAAAATCAAAAATGGTCGCCGCAAGAGATTTTGTTTTTTTTTTCTATCAAAGACATCACAAATATGAATGCACAATCTACCCGACATCTGCTGATGTCATTTGTGAACATTTGAACATATCTTCTGCATCTATAGGTATTTATTCGATCGCAAATCTAGACTTTATAAACATTTGTACCGAAGGTCATAGTTAGGTAGATGTTTATGAAATCCTTTTGCTTTTAATTTTTATTTATCTGTCTTCACCATTTTGACAGATTGAAAAAGCCATCTACATGTCAGAGTGAGAATTAATCAAGGAATCATTTGAACATTTTCGTTAGACACATATAACATTTATTTGTTAATGCAAAAGGAAAAGTAAAAGTTTAATAAAATTTGTTAAACTTATGCTAATCAAATATTCAAGCTTTAAATGTATTACACATACATTCGTAGATATGTAAATGTCTTCACATTAACTTTGAGTTGGCAACCATTAAAAATTGCAGCGTGTGTTTACTGTTAAATGGATATGAATGAAATTTGAAAATATTTATGTAGGTATCTGAATTTATAATTTCGTTTTAATTTCAGTTTTGTATCGACTTTTTTAAAATGAAGATCATCGAGGAGAGCGGTCTTGACATTCCAAATCACCTGACCGTACAGTTTTTCCAAAAGGCCCTCCTAGTGGGTTTCAATTTATCCAGAGTTACTATCCATCGCATTGTATTCTCTCCCGGCTGTGATGACGGTGATAGCTTCACAAGTTTGATATATCGAGCCAGAGTACGCTTCTCAACCGACAAAAACAACGACGGAGTCTTATCAACAAAATGGATCTCACTCATCATTAAGTGTGTTCCAGTGGAAGGGGATCGTAAAATATTTAAAATAATGGATGTATATAATAAAGAAGTTAATATGTACGAAAAAGTTTTGCCGGAAGTTGAGAAAATGCTAGCGTCAGAAAACATATCCGGACAAATGGTTCCAAGGTCAGATAATGTCAACAAAAAATGTATTCTTAATTATTCATTATTTTTTAAAGGATGATCTACAAACAAGATCACCCAGTTGGAACGATCGTCTTTGAAGATCTCAATGAACTTAAACTAGGATTGGCAAATCGTTGTCTTGGATTAAATCAAAGTCAAGCTAGGATGGTTCTTACTAAAATTGGTCAATTTCATGCAGCGACTATGATCCTGGCGAGAGATGTAAGGATGTCTTTTGTATTAAAAAATTCAATTTTTCTTTTATAAATTCCATGTGGTTTTTTGAATTTAAGCAACCTGAAGTTATGGATCTTTTCAGTCAGCCAACAATTGACAAGAATGCCCAAAATACAGTTCGGGATTCGGTTTTTCGTTCGAATATCGAAGTTATGGCTGATTTGGTTGAGAACTGGGATGGGTTCAAGAATATTGCTCGAAAGTTGCGAAATGTCAAAAATGACTTCTACGATCGAGTCACAAAATGCGTACATAATAAAGAGGCTTTCAAAGTTCTAAATCATGGTGATTTATGGGTGAATAACTGTATGTTTAAGCATTCTGATGAAGGGAATCCAGAAAATCTTTTATTTGTAAGTGGAATTCAAACAAACCCTGAAGACGTATTTTGTTCTCAAACAAAACTTTTTTCTATGATTTTCAGATTGATTTTCAACTAAGCTACTACGGAAGTCCCATCTTTGATCTTCTATACTTCCTAAACACAAGTATACAGTTGGATGTTTTGAAGGAAAAACGGAATTTATTACTTCTTACATACTACCAGGCTTTGAGATCAACTTTAAGAGCGCTTAAATATGAAAAGGTTCCAACTTGGAATCAATTTTTTACAGAAATTATTTCAAAAGAATTTATCGGTTTTTGGGCATTTGAGGCTTTTCTACCATTACTCACAATTGATAAGACAGCTTCTACAAATAATCGTATTGAAAGTTTTAATAACGAAGACGGAGCTAGAAAGAAGCGAGAAGTGATGTTTTCTTCGGAGAGGTTTTTGGAAACAATCAGGTATTCGTTGCCGTACTTCGATAAGTTGGGTGTTTTGGATTGATTGATATATTTGTTAAAGTTCTAAGTTTTTGAAACATTTGTACAAAATATATTTAGGAAAGTTTAAGCAAGTTCATACATTTTAAGCCATAAAGAGAGCGTTTAAAGACAATTGAATTGTTGAAGAACAAAACCAGTTAAGTTTTCTTTTTTAAATTTTCTGCATTTAAAAGCCAGAAATGTACATAATTTGATAGGTTTTAATTCTGTTTCTCTGCTTTTTACTTAAATATGTGATCTTTTATTTAAAATAAGAACAAATTCAAAGAAAGAAGCTATTTTTGTATTTAAAATAACTTTTAATTTAGCTATAATAACGTTAACGAAACATAGAGTTTAGTTAAAAAGCTTACAATTTTTTTTAAAAGAGAAGTACCTAACAAAAATATATGAAAAGTTAAAATTAAAGATTGTTATTTTATTTAAAGGTTAAATATAAAAAAGTAAACAAAAAGAAAATAAGTTAGTACCTTCAATACCTTGATCTTTTTTGATAAAAAATCCGATCTTAGCAAAATAACAACATTATTTGGTCGCATTCACAAAGCTAGTGGCTACGTAGTCAAAATTCAACTAGCTTTGTGAATGCAAAACTACACTACAAAGCTAGTCAATCTGGAACTGTCATATATTATTATTGACAAATGCAAATATATAAAATAAGAAAAATGTTTGATTTGATAACTTTAACTTATCTTTTGTGTTTTTAAATTCAATAAAATTAAATTTAAGATACAAATTGAATGATTTAGATTTGTATTTAAATATTGAACGACTTATTTCATTTTGAATTCGTGTTACTTTACCGAGCAGCTGATTGTGAAACGTCAAAATCATTCTCCACTAACTTTGTAGCCGAAATTTTTACACTACGTCGGTCGGAGGGGAAATTTCAACTACTTTTGTAGTTAGATTTAGCCAATCGGAATCACTTGACTACGTAGCCACTAGCTTTGTGAATGCGACCATTGACTCATTTAACGTCATTTGAATATCGTTGTAAGCTTTTCGCAGTTTAACCGTACTAGTAGCTTTTATAGAAATGCCTATTAATTTACCCTTGAGTCAAACTTCGGCCGCAAATCGTGAAGTACAGAGATTCGTTCTTTGGCCATACTAAGTGAATGTGGAATGTTTAATCATGCTTAAAGTATTAAAAAGAATAATGATAAATAAAATAATGTGGCTGCAAAATGAAACGCCTCAAAGACATCTTATTTAACCACTATCAATCATATAAAATGTTTCAAACTATGAATACAGGAGCATGTTATGTCACTTACAGGGTTTTCCAATAGGGACAGGTTGATTTTGACAGCTAGTGGTTTCTTTTACTTTATGTCAAAATATCTTCTTTTGATCAGTCACTAAAGACAAATTAAAATGGCAAATTACAGCGTCACGCAAAACGTGCAAATGATAAAACTAATTAGGGTTTGGAGCATTTGAAAGTTGAACCAATTTTGGTCGAAAATAATATTATACAATGAGGCCTATTTTTGGATAAATGGGTACGTGTGGATTTTAGGCTCGGTTGCCATTCCTCCGTACTTCTTTGAAAATAATGCTGGCGATCACCGCTAAGGATCACCAACTTCTTGTTGATTAAATTGGACAAATGGTTTCAACAGGATGGGGCTATGTGCCACCGCCACGCAGCTCAAGACAAAATCGATTATCTATAGTTAGGCCACAGTGGCCCTAAAAGACAAAACAATCGATGCCATCGGTAAAATTCAGCCTGATTTATGTGCCAAATTCATCGAAAACTGGACCTTTCGAATGTACTCAACCCAGCGAAGCGTTGCGGTCATTTAAACGATGTTATATTTTGCCCATAATGTCATTGATAGGGCTTTCAAGTAAAAATTATTAGCCTCAAAAGAGGTCTACTGCGAACACATTAAATTTTAAATACTTCAAATAATCAGTCTTATCAAAAGCCCTGTTTAAATAGATTGGTAGTACGTATATGTACTCCGTAAAAAAGTATTGTTGGAATTCATTAAAAGTGGTATCCCCCAAACAAGAAGTAAATTAAAATGGTTGAGAACAAAAAATAATACAAAGTTGTAGGCGCAGCAAATAAAATGCATTCTTTTAGCAGAATCTAAGAAGAAGTTATAAGACTGAATTGCATTGAAACTTCGACTTTTAGAATCCAATGAACATTATGAAGGGGCAACAGATGTTGTTAAGCTGAGAAGTTTTTCACGGCAACCACTTTACGTCAATCATAGGATTTCTTAAACCCTTTAAAAGATCCAATAAAAGAAAGATACAACGAGAACTCTATTTGAAACCATCAAATACATCGCTTAAAAATTTACGCTGTATTTTAAGGCGCCAGTTATAGTTATAGCTATCATTGAAATCGATCCAGAAAAATTTTTGAATCGATATTTGACGGTGTTTCCCTTTGATTAGAAATGAAAATTATATACCGATCGATCGGAAATCACACAAAGAATTTTTTTTGAGAAAAAAAAGTTTAGTTGCACATTTATTTTTCTCTAAAAATGTATTTTTCTATTTTCCGGACGGAAATTCATTTTCCTGAACAGCTGATTCTTTTATGTTCAAAAGTGAAACGAATCGTTCCACTGATTTGTGTTCCAATTTCACACAATTCCAATGACAGATTTCTGTCAGTAAAATTTTTTCGGTGGCTTTCAATCAGGAAAAATTTTTCAATGACAGAAATTTTTAATGATAGCTATAAACGACCTGTCAAAAAAATTCCAATGATTGTTTTCAATGATGAAAACCAATGATAGCTATAACTGGCGCCTAAATGTTCGTCTTTCGTTCGACGACATAAGAGACTTAAAGTTAAGGCAAGCTTCTGATTGGACAGCTGTCAAAAAATTGTCTTCCAATTAATGCAACTTCATTGAAAAGATAAAAGGAAAGTTAGTCAAGAAAAATCTCCCTGACTATTAGATCAAATCAACTTATGTCAAAATGACAGCTCATCATGCTTTTTCATTCAACTGAAAGCTGAACTTTATTACATTTCAATGAATGTTATGTTTTGTGTAAAAGGGTTCCTTGTCAAATTGGAAAAGGAATACTTAAGTTATATTTCTTAGCAATACAAGTCGTGATGGACTTTTAGCAATGATTTTTGGAACGATAAATTTAAGATAGAGGTTTTAGATAGATAGATAGATAGATAGATAGATAGATAGATAGATAGATAGATAGATAGATAGATAGATAGATAGATAGATAGATAGATAGATAGATAGATAGATAGATAGATAGATAGATAGATAGATAGATAGATAGATAGATAGATAGATAGATAGATAGATAGATAGATAGATAGATAGATAGATAGATAGATAGATAGATAGATAGATAGATAGATAGATAGATAGATAGATAGATAGATAGATAGATAGATAGATAGATAGATAGATAGATAGATAGATAGATAGATAGATAGATAGATAGATAGATAGATAGATAGATAGATAGATAGATAGATAGATAGATAGATAGATAGATAGATAGATAGATAGATAGATAGATAGATAGATAGATAGATAGATAGATAGATAGATAGATAGATAGATAGATAGATAGATAGATAGATAGATAGATAGATAGATAGATAGATAGATAGATAGATAGATAGATAGATAGATAGATAAATCTTTATTCATTAAAACGATACATTTTAATTTACAATAGAAAAAAAAACTTACAAGCATGGCATTAGAGCCGTCTGCCGAATATTATCAAGACATTTACATTGAGAAAAAAGAGTATACAATAAAGGAATATAAAATAAAGAACATATGTATATAATATGGCGAAGAAGTGGAAAAGTTTTGGAGAATATGGACTTTTAGTTTAGTTTAAATGGAAAAAGGCGAACTCTAAGAGATTCAAGTTATGGAATATTGGGGCTTTTAGTTTAGCTAAAACAAAACTGTATTTTCTTTTTTTACTTAAGTAGATACTTCAAAACAGACTCAAATAAGAATTTCTGTAATTATTTGCATAGGAGACATAGCGTACCAGCAATTTCCAACCATACTCCCCGTTCAAAACACGTAAACATTCTTCCGACGAAAAGAAGCTTTTATCAAAATGAAGTCTACGGATTTCTTGTAAAATAGGACAAGTTGCTAAAAAATGGTAAACATCTTCGTTTTGGTTTGAGTTGCAGAGTGAACAAATTGCATCTAAGTCAGTTCTATGTGGCCTGTAGTTGAGTTCAAGAGTTTCAGTCCGTATTTTGAATATTAAACTTATATCAGAAGCAGAAAGGTCCTCACAGTAATAATTATAATCGCCCAAAGTCAGATTAAGACGGCTATAGGTTGCTCTAGAAAGTGATTCCCTATAGCCCTTTCGAGATTAGTTTTATACATTTCCTCATGCAGTTGTAAAAGGTATTTCTCCATTCTTCTTTGTTGTTTGCATTTAGATTCATTGCTAAATTATGTGCTATGGCAAGAGCATGCCAATTTCTAAAAGGGGAATATCCACAATGGAGTGATATAAGCAGGATTTGCTTGTGCAGATTACTATCGGGTCTATGCATAACTTTAATAAGATAATCTGCGTTGGCCTTTAAATTTCTAACATATATTTGCGGAAGCCCGGACTCAACATATATGGCGTAATTAGGCATGCTACGCGGTAGCCGGAAGATTCTTTTGAAAAAGTATCTTTGAATAACTTCCATATCCTCTAGAAATAGGTATCCATACACTTGATTCCCATAACAAAAGCAACCGTTCACGGTAGCCTCAAAAACCTTAAATTTCGAAAAAAAATGTGACCACATCGAGTTTATAGCTGATTTGGCTAGTACCAGTTTGTCTTTAATATGATTTTTGATGTTCAAATTATAAGTGATAGTAAAACAAAGATATTTATATTTATACTCGCTGACAACTTCAATAGTGGTACCATCTAATGTCCAATTTCGTACATTATTATCTGAACGGTTTTGAGGTTTAAAAATCATAATTTTAGATTTAGAAATGTTGATTTTGAGATCCCACGAATCGCAATATTGTTTAAGTTTATTTATCTGAAGCTGCAATGTCACTGGGTTATCAGAGAACACCACCAGGTCATCAGCATAGAGCAACATCTTCAAAGATAAATCGCCATAGTTGACGCCCCTCCCGGTAATTTATTTTCAATATCATTGATAAAAAGAGCGAACATCAGCGGACTCAATATATAGCCTTGTGGAACACCTGTTTCGGTATTAAAGGATTTTGACATAGATATACCATTACAAACCATTGCAGACGTGTTTAATAAAAGTTGTTCATAGATCCGAATAAATTTGGTTGAAAGGCCAATAGCTGCTAGCTTATATAAAAGTGAACGCCTGGCAACACTCGTAAGAGCAAAAATTTGATCAATCGTTGAAAGGCCCGCCCGAAAACCAGCCTGATATCGACTTATCAAATTATTTCTTTCAATCCAATTCACAAGCCTTACGTACAACATTTGTGCAAACAGTTTTCTTAGTGAGCTCAGAATTGAAATGCCTCTATAATTTTCTGGTGAACTCGGATTACTCTTTTATAGGAAATATTCTAGCCAAACGAAAGTAGCTCGGAAATTTGTATTCTGTAAACATTTTGTTTAATAACCCCACTGTTCCACTGTTTTTTAGTCAGAACAAAATATTTTAAACAAAGGCTATACATTTTGTTCAAAGTAATTTCTCTCGATTGGCTTCGCATTTTTGCATCTCTCGAGCAATCTTTGGATACCACACCAAAAAAAATGCCTTCATTAAGCCATTTTGAGATGTCTTCGTAAGAAAAAAAGTGCTGTTTGGCAAGTACAGGATCTGGAGAAGTTAAGTTTCTTCATACAGTTTTCATTTATTTTTGACGAGATCAATGGTGTGTTATCAAATCAAATGGATTAGGTTGCGCCAAAGTCCGTGTAGAACCGGGGCTTATTGACTTACAACTCTCAACCATGCCTGTTTGTATTCGGAATCTGAACGGCTTAATTGAGAAAGCACTTTTCATGACAAGAATTAATCTTGGAGGATTTGTCAATTCGTCGCAAGAGGTAGTACGTCACGGTCACGGTAGTCACGGCTATTTTTCGATGGAAAATTCAGCTTTTAATGACTTTGTTGACACTTTGGCATTTTTTTCACGCAAAGCACGCAATGCGCTGTCTTTGAACCGACAAAACCAAACTCTGCACATTTGTTTCCAATAAAGCATTTTCACCATAAGGCTCAAGCATTCGTTGCGATTCGACAGAAAATTGACAAAACATACTTTGTGTTAAGGAATTGCTGATTATGTATACTGATTAATTTTGACAGACGTCAAACAGTACGGCCGGCAGCGTGTCCAGAGAAGCTCAATATGTATACTAACGCCATCTTTGAGAAAACAGTGGATTTTGTTATGTAGTATTAATACATTTGCATTTCAAAATCTCTTAAAAAACTTTACTCAGAATATCCAACTTAAAAAAAAAAGTATGAGAAACAAGTATTTTTTGATATACATACATTTTTACATTGTACGTTCAAAAAGATAATTTCAAGCCAAATCGGAAAATTTAAACAATGAACTTAGTTGTTAATTAGACGTTTGTCGGCAATTAAAACATTTAGTTTACGACAACTTATCAACTGCAACGTTGCATGTTTATTGATCATTAAATTTACATGTAGATTACATCTATTCATATCATATCACTTTATAAACTACTTTGTATATTATTAATTATTTGCCTACAATATAATTATAAAAATTCAAATTAAATACATTAATCATCATTTCATATAATGTATCACACCATTTTATCAATCTAAAACACTAAGTTCATCAAATCGATCTAAAGAATATTTGATGGTGCTTAAAAATCTATCCGAAGTAAACATAACCTGACGTTTCTTACGTGAATCCTCTTTATTATTGAAACTTTCAATACTATTATCCTTAGAAGCTTCTTTGCTCATCGATAACAATGGCAATATAGCTTCAAATGCCCAAAATCCAATAAATTCCTTTGCTCTGAGATCATTTTTAAATTCTTCCCAACTTGGAATTTTGTCATATTTCAAAGCTTCTAAAGTTGTTTTCAAAGCTCGGTAGTATGTTCTTAGGAGAATGTATCGCTTCGAAATGAGAACATTAAGTTGAACGCTGGTATTTAGAAAATAATGAAGATCAATTGCTGGACTCGCATAGTAACTCATTTGGAAATCGATCTTTTGAAGAGAAAAATTGCAATTTGATGTTATTCAAAATTATTGTAAATTGATAAATTTAAACTTACAAACAACATGTCATTTGGAAGACCATTCAAGTGTTTGAACATACAGTTATTCACCCAAAGATCACCATGATTAAGGACCTTAAAAGATTCACCCCCGTTAAGACACCGATCTATGCGATCGTAAAAACTACCATCGATTTGGTATAGCTTTCGAGCGATGTCACCGAAACCATCCCACAGTTTTACCAAATCAGCCATGTCACGGATATTCTCACGAAAGATAGAATCTCGAACTGTACAATCGGCTTCCTTGCTGAACATTGACTTGTTGAATATAGACACAAGTTCAGGATTCTTAAAGGAGATAGAGTCATAATTTAGATTTAAGAAACAGCAAATAAATAAATTCCTACATCTCGAGCAAACACCATCGAGGCTGCATGAAATTGGCCAATTTTACTTAACACCATCTTTGAATGATCCTCATCTAAACCATGATTACGATTTCCCAGCACAAGATGAAGATCATTGAGATCTTGAAAAACGATCGTGTTGATTGGATTTTCTTGGGAATAAATCAATCTGAAAGTGATCTTATATTAGCGCGGTACACATTTTTGTATGTTGTCTTCTTTTTTTTTTGTTACCTTGGGCATATTTGTCCCGAAAGATTTACCGATTTCAACATTCTTTCAATGACTGGCAAGATCTTGGAGTACATTATAACTTCTTTCCCGAAGACATTCATTATTTTGAAAACCTCACGATCGCCTTCAACTGGAATGCACTTGACAATGAGTGAGACAGACTTTTCGGAGCCATCAGCAGTCTTGAAATGAACCTTTGTTCTATAAATAAGGCTACTGTAGTTATCTCCACCGGAACAACCCATCGAAAAATGAACCCTTTCGACACGAACATTGGAAAGTTCAAACCCCGTTTGGATGGCTTTTTGAAAAAACTCCATCGACAAATGTTCGGGAATCTCAAGACCATTTTTCTCCATAATCTCAATTTTTAATTTTAATATCTTCTTCCAACTGAATGCAAATTTTAACTAAATCACAAAGTGTGCACTATAAAATAAATATAGTTCATAAAATTATACTCTTGATCTTACGTGATTGCAAATTATCAGCGTTTTTAACTACTGATTGTAAATTTATTTTAAGTATCTGTGACAGCAGGTCTCAAGATCTGAACTAACAATGCATTCGAAATTGTGTAGATAGGTTCTTAAAAAAGAGAGTAAAATGCACGTAGATAGCAAGATTCTTTATTATGTGAGTAATCTAACTCAAAGCAGGTACAGATAGTTAAAAACACACTCTGCCTCTGGCAGTGGAATTTATATATTAAATAAATTCAATTTAATTATAAAGTAATCAAGAGGTCTTTAAGCTTTATCGTGCTTGATTCAATAATTAGAAAAATTAAACTTGGAGTGGTGCAGTTGATTTATTTTTTTGTTTTAATTTGAAAATAAGTTGATTGATTCATGATTCAATATTCATTAATTGATATTAATTTTTGAAAGTGCATTAGACCTTGGCCTGAGGTGTTTGGAACTGTCAGAAATGGATTAGGTATTTGTCTTTGTAAGGGGGGGAATACAAAAGAGGATAAAATGAATAGGGAACACAACATCTCATTCTAAATTCTAAACTGATACATATAATTGACAGATCAGTCAATGCTCGAACACTAGCTGTCAAAGGACAAGTTCAGATTACATAAAAGACTTAAAGGCAAGGCAAGTTTCTCTAGTATCTGATTGAGCAGCTGCTAAAAAATTGCCTTAAAATGAAGGCCACTTTATTGTAAAGCTGACTGGAAAGTTCGTTAAGAAAAATCTCCTTGACTGTCAAGTCAAGTTTTCTTATGTCAAAATGACAGCTGATCGTGTTTTTTTTCCTATTCAACAGAAAACAAACTTATTGCTTTGGTCTAAATTTACGTTAAAATCAAGTCGGATAGTTTGCTAAAATTGCATTTTTTCGATGGGCGTAGATGGCCTCAATTTATATTCGACTCCAAAATTAAGCAATTGCGCAAAGTTTTTGAGATATCACATATTAAAATTAGAAAAAAAACTATCTAAATTCATGAAACTATTCTTTTTCAGTTAAATTAGTGATGGTTTTCAAAATCCATGCTAAATATTTAAAGTATTTTAACGAATTTTAAAGAAATCGTCATAAGGAATCCTGAACCATTGCTAAACGGGTTTTAACAGAAAAAGGCAAAGCAATCAAGGCACTTTAAGGTAGGTTTCTCAAAACTTCATATAGTCAAATGAAAACTCATAACTGATGTGAATTTTTAGAAAATAAGTATGGTATTAAAATCATTTCACTTAATTGTATCCAGAAGACACGAATTTGTGCTTCGATGAGGTATTATGTAGTGTGCTGTAATTATTAGCCTCAAAAACACGGGTTTTGGTTGTCTTAACATTTCAAAATGGGCATTTTAAAAAAAAACTGATGATGTGATTGACAAAATTATAGCTTTGGTTGTCTTAACATTTCAAAATGGGCATTTTAAAAAAAAACTGATGATGTGATTGACAAAATTATAGCAAGAGATTCGAATTCAGTACAACTTAATACTTTGAAAAATATTGCTTTGTATGTGCGAAAGAAAAAAAGCTTAATTTTGCCAACCAGTGTAATCATTAGCTGTCAGATTCTTAACCAATGACATCTGAAAATAGCTGAGAGGAAATAACAAAATGGCTGGCAATATTCTCACACAAAATTGTAAGTAATTGTAATTGTATAATTTTCACTGACAGATATGAAAATCGGTTATTTAGCTTAATCGACCAAATGTTTTGCTATATTATTCTATTTTTTCCTTCAAAAAATACAATATGATTTTCCACCCTTTTATTAATGAAATTAAAATATAGTCAATTGTTCGGGTGGTGCTTTAATTCTTGATGCAAATTAAATTTCTACTTAAACAAATTTTCACTGATTGCTCCCCATAAGTACTCCATTCATGAAAGTGACATTTTGGCTCCATTGTAAGGCATTTATACCCATTTAGATTTATTTCTCTTCACAGATCAAGTGTCAAAAATGTATTTTGAATGCTCAAGAAGTCAACTGCTGCCACCTACAAAAAAAATCAATTACTACTTACGTCAGACGTTCCAGTCAGGATTCTGAATAGTTTTACAAGGCTTTGAAGAACCGATATTAAAGGGGATGATTTATTTTTCAATGAAAAAGATTTGTTTTAGAAACTTACAACACTTTTATTTAACTTCAAATCATCACATAATCCCTTACACAAAACACCATTTTAATTACGACTCGTATCGTCATCGTCAATCTAAAATTCCCAATTCGTCAAATCGTTTCATCGTATATTTCAAAGTATCCTCCACTCTCTTTGATGAGAACATTATTTCGATTTTCTTCTTAGCAAAATCTTCATCCATAAAATTATCAATTGAATTATCACCCGATTGTTCCTTATCCATTGAAATAGTTGGAAAAACTCCAAAACTAGCAAAGAATCCATAACTTTCCCTTCGTCGAACTTCAGTTAGAATATTTTCAAAACTTGGTATTTCCTTAAAATCGTTAGCCTTCAATGTCTCACACAATGATCGATGGTAGGTCTTGAGCAGTTCATCACGTTTTTCCTTAAGAACATCCAAACGAAGTGAAGTGTGAAGGAAATAATTCAAATCAATTCCAGGACTTCCGTAGAGACTCATTTGAAAATCAACATAAATCACATCCTCGACTTGCTTTCGATCGCCATCTTTGTATTTGAAGAGAAAATTATTTACCCAAAGATCACCATGGTTTAGGACCCGTATTTCTCCGGGAATCGGTTTCTGGGATTTTATGAGATTGTCCTTTAAGTTCTTGGCATACTTTTTTACCTTTTCCGTAATCGATTCGTATCCCTTCCATTTGCTCATGTTTCGGATAAGACCGTCGATGTTGTTCCCAAAGAACGTTTGATACACATCAGAAGCATTGACAGCTTTTTCGGCAAGCATGCCAAATCGGAAGGAGTTCATAGACGCAGGGTCCTAGAAAAAAAAATTCATCATAAAGTGAGCTTATGTTTTTGTGTGTATACAAACCTTTTTCTGCATAACCATCGAAATTCCATGAAACTGTCCCAGCTTCTTCAGCACCATCTCACAATGACTCAGATCGAGGCCTTCTTCACGGTCGGCCATAACATAACCCAAAGCCGATAGGTCTTCAAAGACCAAAGTGTTAATTGGTTCACTCAAACTATGATATATCTTCGGTCCGAACTTTACTTTATTCAATAGAATCTCCATTCTTGGAAGCATATTATTGTAGAAGATCTTTTCCTTCAGGAAAACTCTCAGATGCTCCAAAAATTGTGTATGGTCCGTCAAGGGGATACTTTTGACAATCACCGAAATACTCTCCATTGGTTCCTTTCCTCGCTGGAAAGTTAGCCGAACTCTGTAGATTTGACTGCAATAATTATCACCTCCACTGCTGCCCATTTCGAAGAAGACCTTCTTGATCGTAACATAAGTTTCCAGCAGACCATTCTCGAGAACTTCTTGGAAAAAATGTGTATTAAGTGATTCTGGGGCACTGACCAAGTTTGAAAATTCAACTGTCATAGTTATGGTTGTTATTCAATAAATCAAGTTCTTAAACTAAAAGTTCAAGTGCGTTGATTCAACTATAAATATGCAATTTTTTTCTCAAGTCCAACTGAAGCTTATGAAGCGAGAGACTGTGTATTTTATCAAGATCAAGAATAGACTAAACTACTTGACTGATTTTAATTGAATGCACGCTATGCAAAATTAATAAAAACACCGAGTATACTAATGATAGTAATATAAAACGAAATTCCAAGTTGATCATTAACTTTCCACCTTGCTTTTCGAAACAAGCTGTTCATTGTTGGGTTTGAGAATCAAAAGATGCGACTGATTTACTTTTGTGTGATGTGAATTTCTATATAGCCAGGTACAGAATAGAATGCGTGACATAACATTAGTCATATTAGGCTTCGGAATTAAACTACGATCGGAGCAGATCAACTACATAAAAGAGGTGTAACGTATAAACTACAGATAAAATAGGAAATAACAAGTTTTTTTTCTGGTTATATGACACTATCCGAGTATCCGAATTTGTAATATGAGTAAAATAGGAAATAACAATTTTTTTTTTTCGGTTATATGAGATTATCCGAATATGTAATATGAGTAAAATAGGAAATAACAATTTTTTTTTCGGTTATATGAGATTATCCGAATATGTAATATGAGTAAAATAGGAAATAACAATTTTTTTTCGGTTATATGAGATTATCCGGATATATTCGGATGTTTTTATAGGACTAGTGAGAGTGAGAAACTTGACATAAGAGGCACTATACTGATAGTTTGTATGTCAATTGTCTCAATTACCTATCCGGATGGATAGGATAATGATGGATCATTATTCGCATGGTTTTGATGTCTGACAGCTGGATAGATGTTATCCGGAGACATTGTGTTTAAGAGTGATGATGACAGTAACAAAGTAATAGAAATTACACTCATCCGAACCCTATTTACACTAATCATCATACAAAAACTATGCAAATAGGAACAACAATTATTTTGGGAAAGCAATAAGTGTGCGGAATGAACGATTAGATTTCATACAATTGAATTTTATATTTTTATTGCTATTGTAAATTATATTTTAATAGGTGTGGACTAATTGTTAGTTTGGTGTGGTCGCTTTATTGAACTAATTTGATTTATTATTATTATTATGGTATGTAATGTAGTGTAGATAATTTTAACGCATGTTTAACATACATATGAATAGTTACATAAATTTTGTTGATAACATTGAAAATATATTATCTATATGTAAACAATCTTTTATGAGAGCAGACAAATTAGTATACACTGAGAAAAAATAAGTATCAAAAGAGATAAATAGGAAGAGCTTAAGAACGTTAAATGAATTTTGTATTATCTGTCAGATAATTATAATTATCTGTCAGATAATTGTATGACATTAATTTTATCAATATGATTTTCGGCATATGTCATCGCGGGCATGAGTTCGATCAATACATTTTTTTACTACTATTTCTAATAAATTTGGGCGTATGGCGCCAATTGCGACTTGAATATCGCCTTCCAATGGCGAGGGTTAAGGGACATAAGTTATATTCAACTGCGTTCTTTGAATGCAAATTTAAACTGATAAAAAGGTAATTTTTTTGGATGCTAGTAATGCCAATCTTCGCCAAATTGATTTTACAGTAAATTGATGTTTAAGTGGCGAAACTAAATTTCGTTTATGTTTACCTGATCAATTTTTGGAAACAAAAACTCAGTTAGCATAGCTCAATTACGCTCGCCATTTACAACTCCTTCTTCATTTCGAGAGTAACAGAGAACGATGAAACTGTCAGGTTGTCAAAAGCGTCAAAGCACCAATTAACTGGTATGAACTACATCAATAAACACCGTAAATGAGCAGTGAAGTGCTATATGAACTTCGAAAAGATTTTTTTTTTCAAAGTAAATTTCCACAATTTGGCAGCTTTGTTCTGACGTTAAAAGATTCATAATGAATTGTCAATAATGTTTGACATTCCGAACTGTCAACATAGTTTGACACTCGACAGGTTAAGAAAACATAAGGGATTTCATTCGCAGTCAAGAACATTTTATAAAGTAAATTCAGACCAATGCAAGCAGTTAGTTTTACAGATGTTCATTGTCATTAATTTTAAACTGTCATTGGACGCTAATTTCCTGATACGAATCCAGAATTCCTGACTGAAATCAAGCATTTGAAGTTAGAGTTGATCATTGAAAGGAAAACTGACAGATGGAAACACATAAAAATGAACGTTTTCAGTGAAACGATTTTGTTCCGAATTGTGGAATTTAAAACTAGTTGTCAACTAAAAGAAAAGTTCTGGGTTGAATAAATAATTTTTTTTAATACAAACATTATACAGCTCATGAGCTTCAATTTAATACCAAACATTACAAATTTTATTCTTTTAATCGCTTTTAAATCTCGAAACGAAATGTTTAATGACAGCTATAACTGACCTGAACCCTAAGGGAGATTTTTTTAGACTAAGGGGCCAGTTATAGCTTTCATTAGTTTTCATCATTAAAACCGATCGTTGGAATTGTTGACAGGTCATTTATAGAGACAATTGCAAAATTTTCTCACAGAAATCTGTCATTGGAATTGTGTGAAATTAAACCTAAACCAGTGGAACAATTCGTTTCACTTTTGAACATAAAAGTATCAGCTGTTCAGGAAAATAAATGTCCGTCCGAAAAATAGAAAAATACATTTTTAACGAAAAATAACTGCGCATGCACAACTGTCAAACAAAAGACAAGGACAACAACGTTCGAAACTTCAGCACAAAAAAAAATTAAATTATGAATAAGTAAAATATTTAACATAATTGAATAGGTAAAGGTGAGCTTTTTTATAAGTCTTTTTTCACTGTGTAAACTTTTAAACTGCCATTGCGTGTCAAAACCCAGAACAATGATCTCAGTTAGTTAAATTAGTACATAATATCTTACCTACATAGTTGTATGAATGACATAGATAATGACAGTTTCGACAGCTGCCAATTTATTTTTAACTTATAATTTGCATGCTTGTTAAAAAAAATTCTATTAGTCTAACCTCTATGATTATTTACGGTAGGTTTCATTGATACTTCATTATGAGAATTTAATTTTTGTATGCATAATAAGTAAGGGTTTTTAGTTGTTTTAAGCACATAAAAGTTTGTTTGTTGCTTGATGACATAATCGAGAACAAAACAAGTGGACAGTTGGACGAATTTTGCATGGCAAAAAAAAGGTAAGCTGAAACTTAAAAAAATTACAGAATTCTCACTACGAAGGTGCAAAACCAAAAAAAAATTATCTTGCCGGGTTGACAGTTGACAACAGATTTTACCTTAAGTTAATACAAAGTTTGACTCTATTTTTTAGCTGCTTAAATACATATAGAAAACTTGTCAAAACATTGCATCGCCAGATGTCAACTGAAGAGAAGTTCCAAGGGCTAGTGAAAACCCATAAACATCTGTGAAGTGACGTTCGGATGCAGTTGTCTATTAAAACTATGTACATAAAACATACATATATTCTCAGAAACTAAGCTTCTAGATTTTTGGCTGTCATATCAATTAGATATGGTATAAACACGGCCTTATGGATAATGACAATTATTAGCGTTTTTAATTTTTCTAGCCCTTAAAGAGATTTTATTGTTGAGAACATTAAAAAAAAAAACATTTCAGAAATAAATATCGTCCCTTTGTTTTATGTTTTCGAAATATTTAATTTTTCAAGAATAAACAATAAATACACAAAAATAACAAATCAAGGTAACTAAAAAGCTCCCATTTTATCAAGTTCCAACAATGAATACTTCAAACATTCAATGTATATTTCAGACTTAGAAATATCTTCGGTTTTAAAAACGGATACAGCTAATTTTTCAAAACTGATTCCTTTCATATGCATAACTGTTAATGGTCCGATTAGAGTGAAAAGTCCATAAGCTGATTTTATTTTGAATTCCTTCTCAATCTGAGCATAAGTCGGTATGTCACTATAAGAAAGCTCTGTCAGAGTATCTCTCAACGAATCATGGTAAACTTCCAATAACTTCTTCCATCTTTCCAATACTTCCAATTGAACACTTGAGAATAGAAAATAATTCAAATCAAATCCCAGACTAGCATAAATGCTCATTTGAAAATCTAAAAACATCAAATCCACCGGATTATTTCGTGGATCATATTTGAAGAGTAAATTATTCACCCTGAAGTCACCGTGATTAAGAACCTTGATATCTCCAGGGCTGTGCTTTTGACAAGCTAAAATACGTGTTTCGAAATTATTGTGGATTTCTTCTAGTTTTTTTGTGATGTCTGCAAAACCTTCCCAATTTGAAGTCAACGTTATAACATAGCCAAGATGTTTACGAAGCATTTTGTAGAAACTTGTTGATTTATTAATAACTTTGGGGTCAAGTAGACCCTTATTGTAATCGGCCATCATTGCGGGTCTCTAAAATTAAAAATTCTTTGCTAAGGTATGAAAAATCAGGACATTTATTGTGATGATACCTTTTTAGCAAAAACCATTGACGCAGCATGGAATTGAGCCAGTTTCTTCAATGCAAACTTTGTATGGCGCTCATCAAGACCAGATTCCATGTTTCCCATTTGAAATCCAAAACGGTCCATGTCTTCAAGAACCAAAGCTTGTAACGGGCTGTTCGTAGCATAATAGCATCTATCTCAAGAAAATGAGAGTGACAACTCTTTTATGGTTAAAAAGTAAATAAATATCTGTTATACCTTGGGGCAAATTTAATATCATTTAACAAAATTTCAAAATGTGGTATTATTTCCATTAGAAGCCATTTTTCTTTATTAAAAACATGAGTTGCATCGGGTAAATCTAAACCTTCTTGAATCGGTGTCACTTTAACTATCACAAAAATTGCGTCAGGGTCAAGTTGTTCATTTTTAGCATAAACTAAAAATACACGATAAATTTGACTGCAACTTTGTTTTTCTCCATCACCACTTTCCCATGAAAATTTAATTCGCCTCACATCAATGCGATGTTCGTGTAAACCACTTTGCAGAGCATTCGCAAAGAAAGCTTTGTCAAGTTCTTTTGGAGCACTAATTTCTTTCTTTTTGTCCATTTTGCATCTACGCAGTTGAAATGTCGAGAACTTCCAGCCGGCCGGTCAAATGACTCAATTTCTTCTTATGTACGATCACTTCAGCACTTTTCAATGAAATCAATATTCTAAAAACTCCTTTGAAAAATGTTTTTCAAGAGCCAAACCGCATTTAAAAAACGGTTTCGGTTTCCCTAAAACTATATTATTTAATAAAAACAAACAAAAGATAGAAAATAATGCAGCAAAAATGTTAACACTTTAAACACCTACTCGAACACGAACTGATAAATTTGTTTTTAAAAGCTCAAACGAAAACAATGAATCCAAAAAGCTATATGGAAAGCTTATCTTATTTCAATTGAAGTAAGTACAATTGTAGCATTTCGCTCCTTTAGAGGTAAAATAAGCTTTTCGGCTTTTCTTCTGGAATCAATAAAAATAACATTTTTTTATAAAAAATAAATTTCAAAAAATTAAGCATGATTAAACCACAATTTACTAATTTAACTTAAACTGTTTCCGTAAAACAGATGGTACACAAGGGCGCATACGCAATGTTCAAATTTAATTGCATTTTTCTTGACCATGTTTTACAATTTATTGTGGTGTTTTTTAGCTGCATGAGAAGTTTCGATAGTTCATCTCTATGGTTTGACAGTTGAGAATATCAAACTGTTTTGACATTTATTTGCAGAAGGATCTGACAATCCATCGTGAATCGCCAGAACAACGCTTGCAAATTGTGGAAGTCAACTTTGAAAACAAAAACTACTAAATATCATCTGAAATGATTAAGTAGTGAATGGCAAGCGTTATCCAGCTACACATGTTGACGGATTTTTTGTTTCCAAAAATTAATCAGATAAACATCAACGACATTTGGCTATAGGGGCGACTTTCCATTACCGCAGCACGAATTTCCTTCTGATTTTTTTTTACAGTTAGGTAGGGGTGTCAATAGAACATGTTTTGAATATTAAGGCGAGGAAACACCTTTAAGACATAAAAAAAATATTTTCTTTTTCTTGATAAATTCTTAAAATATCGAGTGACTGCAGAAAAACGTGAGAAAAATATATCCTTTTGAGTTTTCAAAATGGAAGCAACACTAGAACGTACATCAGCGGAAAAGTGGACATCGTGTGTTTTCGAAAAATATTCTAGATGTCACTCCTTTCAACGCCATGAAAGGTTTGCACAACTAAATCCAAATTCTTGCCATTGCGAAATTGAATTGGAATCATTTTACTCAAATTTTGAATAGAAAATTCATAAACACAGCAGTCCAGGCATAATATGTCAAGGAAACTATTTTGCCGACATACCTTGTTTTGATGATTTATTTACATTTTGAATTTCAGTTAGTGCGGTTGCAGTGAATTTTTGTAAATAAAGAATAATGGCAGGAATTTCTTCGAAACTAAAACGAAATATATCTGATGAAAATAGATCATTTCAAGACGAATAGGAAACAAAATATTTTGTTGTGCCAAGCAAAAACAACGCGGCTACCTGTTTAATATGCCGTGAAAAAGTTATTTTAAAAAAGTATAATATTGGTCGTCATTTTACCACAAAACAGAACTCTTTCAACGAAACTTATCCTCCTGGAACACAGTTAAGAAGTAAAAAATTGACTTTTTTAAAGAGGTCATTACAACAGCAACAAAATGTGATGTCCATGGCTTTATCTCAAGACTCTATGGTAACTAAGGCATCTTACGAAATTTACTATACTCTTGGTAAGCACATGAAACCGTTCACCGATGCAGAAATTGTCAAAGAATGTTTCGTAAGTGCTGCCGATATACTGTTTGATAAATTTAGCAACAAAAAACAAATATTGTCTGAAATAAAAAACTACAGCTGTCTGATTTAACATGTGGGAGACGTATTGAAGACATTTTCAAATATATTGGTGACAATTTAATAGAAAACTTAAGGAACTGTATGTTTTTTAGCTTGGCTTTCGATTCCAGCACTGATATTTCAGCAACATCTCAATGATCGGTGTTTGTTAGATATTGCGCAGAACAGAAATTAATCTTCGAAGAATTTTTTAAATTCCTTCCGATGAAAGGTCAGACCCAGTTTCAAATTTTCTAGAGCAAAATGATATTGATATTAAAAAAATCGTGGGTGTATGTACAGAGGGCTGTCCATCCATGACTGGATCTGAAAATGAATTTATAATATTGTTTAAAAAAAAAACATAATTTGGAAAATTTAATTACATTTCATTGCATTATTCATCAAGAAAACTTGGCCGCACGAATTAACAATTTAAAAATCGATTCTGTGATAAAATTGTAATTGATGTTGTGAATTATATTCGAGCGAGAAAATTAAACCACAGAAAATTTAAAAGCCTTTTGAAAGAATTGTGAAGTGAGTATGGTGACGTTCTTTTGCATACCTCTGTGCGATGGCCTAGTAGGGGAAGGGTTTTGGAAAGGTTCTTTCCTTGCGCCACGAAAAAATCCTCTTTTTACAACAAAATAAAAAAGTTTACTCAGAATTGCAAGATGATCAATGGTGGTGTCTTTTAGCATTTTTATGCGATATCACAGGAAAACTGAATAGCCTCAATCGAAATTTACAAAGACAACATAACATTATTTCACAGATGTCAAGTAAAATATTTGCTTTTCATGAAGAAATAAGAAGTAAACAGCTACAAAATTTTCCAACAATGGTAATAGCTACAAAGGACCTCATCGACATTTCTGAAGAAAACTGCTCAAAAATATTGAATTACTTACCAGCACTGTTAAAAAGAATTTGGAAAAAGGTTTCATGATATCAGAAAAATAAAAAAATGCTTAACGCTTGTAGACAAAAAAATGGCATCTAGAAACAACGACTATCTCACGGGTGGCTTCTGTTTTAAATCAAGATCAGGCAAAGTTTTTTGATGAGTTCATCGATTTTAAAAACGATTCAAATCTTGAAGCTCTGTTTAAGGAAAAAAGATAAAAAGGGGAATACTTAGAATTTTGGAGCATCACAGATTTTGGAGTTCACAGATTCTGCTACATTTGTTTGCGAATCTTCGTTTTCGAGAATGAAATATGCAAAAAATATTTACCAAAACAAACTTACGGACTCCCACCTAGATGATGTCATTAGGTTGGCATGCAGCAACAAGCCAATTAAAAATAAAGTTTTAAAAATGTGTTCTCAATTTCAAAAATCACATTAAAATATTTTCAATAAATAAATAAATACATAATGTATACGTATGCACATTATGCACATTAAATTGAGTATTATTATTTACGATAAAAAAAAATTTCTTGTGGCCCGGAGTACCGTTACAAAATTATCAATGTGGCCCATTAAAAAAAAAGGTTGAGTATGGCTGGTTTCAACAATTAAACTGAACTTGTCATATACTCTTACCCATCAATTTATTGCAAAATCAATTTTTTGACAGCTTCATTTCCAGAAGTTTCAGATTTATTGGAAAACTAGTACAAAAATTTGACTAATCGTATGAAGTATGTAACTCGTAGCCGCGGATGAAATTGTACTTAAAAAAGAGGCTGGGATGCGACCCACACTGATAACTTCCAATCCCGTCTGTCGATTTGTGTTGCTTAAAAGTTTGTCTATATGTATCAATTTTTACCAAATTTGCGTATACTATTTTTTGTAGATTTTATTTTTTTATGAAAAAACGGACTGTTGGATTTTTATATCGAATGATATATGAATATCGAAAACAATATTTTCTGTGAAATAAAATAAGTTTGAAGCCAAAATTTTGTAATTTTTGAAAAGCTATTTGAGTCGAAAGTAAATTTTTACCAAGTTTTAGTATTGTTTTTGTTTTTTTTTTAAGTTTTTATTTTTTGTAAAAAAAAACTGTCAATTCGATTTTTCACAAAATTTTATCGAATGTTGAAAACAATATTTCTTATAAGTTAAAATTAGTTAGAAGCCATTATCTCAAATTTTTGAAAAGATATTTGAGTCGAAAATCAATTTTTACCAACTTTTGTTAAATTTTTTTTAGGTTTTTAATTTTTTGTACAAAAGCTGTCAATTCGATTTTTTTCAAAATTTTACTGAATGTTGACAACAATATTTTTTGAAAGATTAAAGTAGTTTTAAGCCAATATCTCCAAGTTTTGAAAAGATATTTGCGGCTTAAAAGCAGCAAACCATCCCAGCGTTCTAAGACAAATTAAAGTCCTCAATCTCTTATAGACAGCACTAGTTAACTAAAAAGCGAAGCAAATATTTACTAGTCCTTTTTATGCTTTATTTTGAAAAAATAGAGTCCTAATCCTTTCTTCTCTAAAATGCAATACCTTTTAGACTTGAATAACTACGTTGTCAATCTAAAACACCCAATTCGTCAAATCTTTTCAAAGTATACTTAAAAGTATCCTCTATCCGCTTCGATGAAAACATTATTTCAAATTTCTTCATTGTAAAATCTTCATCCATAAAATTCTCATAAGAATTATCACTCGATTGTTCTTTATCCATTGATGCAATTGGGAAAATTCCAAAACTAGCAGCAAAACCATAACTTTCTCTACTTTTGACTTCAGTCAAAATATCTTCAAAAATTGGTATTTCCTTAAAATTGTGAGCTTTCAAAGTCTCACACAATGAACTATGGTAGATTGTTAGCAATCCATCGCGTTTCTCTATGAGAACATCCAATTGAAGTGAAGTATAGAGGAAATAATTTAAATCAATTCCGGGACTGCTATAGACGCTCATTTGGAAATCAACATAAATCACTATCACATCCTCGACTTGCTTTCGATCGCCATTTGTGTATTTAAAGAGAAAATTATTTACCCAAAGATCGCCATGATTAAGGACCCGTAATTCTCCCGGAATCGGTTTTTGGGACTTGATGAGATTCTCCTTTAAGTTCTTGGCATACATTTTCACCTTTTCCGTTATCGATTCATAGCCTTTCCATTTGGTCATATTGCGTATGAGGCCTTAAATATGGTTGCCATAGAAGTTTTCATACACATCCGAGCTATTGACATTGACAACTTGTTCTGCGAGCATACCGAACCGAAAGAAGTTCATCGAGTTTGGATCCTAAAGAATTCTATAGAAATTAATTTATATGCTTTTGTTACATGAAGTAAACCTTTTTCTGCATGATCATCGAAATTCCATGAAACTGTCCCAGTTTGTTCAACACCATCTGACAATGATTAAGATCGAGCCCTTCTTCCCGGTCGGCCATAGCATAACCCAAAACTGATAGATCTTCAAAGGCCAGAGTGTTAATTGGCCCTCTCAAATTATGATATAACTTCGGTCCGAACTTAACTTCATCCATTAGAATCTCCATTCTTGGAAGAATGTTGTTGTAGAAAATCTTCTCCTTTTGGAAAACTTTCAGATGCTCTAGAAATTCGTGTGTTCTGTTAAAGGAATAGTTTTAACTATCGTTGAAGTAGTTTCCATCAAAAGTGCCTCCTCATTTTCACGCTGATAATTTATGCGAACTCTGTACATTTGACTGCAAAAGTTATCACCGCTACTACAAGCCATTTCAAAGAAGATTTTCTTGATCTCTGAATCAGCTCCTTGGAGAACATTTTCAAGAACTTCTTGAAAAAACTTTTCATCCAGAGACGCCGGCCGGCGGCGGAGAACTTACTAAGATCGAAAATTCCTTTTTTTTATTCTATTAGAAAAACAATTATAACCTTAACTCCGTAGTTTAATGGTTCAAATGAAACTGCAAGTGTGAAAATGATAACGGTGGAAGCTTAAGTTAATTTATTTACACCCTCTCAGCTTTTGAAATGTTTCTCTAGAATTAAAAGAGTATCCCTTATTGAGAGCAATCAAAATATCCAAATTGTTGTTTAATGTATCTTCTTTTCATAAGTACTGAGATACAAGCAAAAGAATTGTAATATGGTTCGGACTTCACCAAGTTCTGGAAAACATACCGTTAAATGTTAAGTTAGACCGGAATCAGCTAAGGCTTAACAAACTAAAGGCCTTTCGGGGTTCTTGAAGAAAATTTAATTCCCCTAGAATATTTATGTGGCTTGACAATTTAAATAAATAAAATACCAGGGCCTAGTGACTTACCAGACCATTCTGTGAAAAAGTCCAAAAAAAGGTTTTGTGTCAAATCCGATTGGTTGATATTAGATGCACTTTCCATGACAAGTCACTCTTGGAGGATAAAAAAAATCTTTTGGATACAAAATGCAAAGACTGAACTCACTGACCTCTGGCATGACAGTCCCATGGAATTATATTTCCCCAGAGAGACTTTTGAATGTCCCAAAGGATTTTCATAAATATGGCTAGTAAAAGCTTGTTGTTTTATTTATTTAAACTAACCCTTAAAAATATACTGATTAGTACCTTTGAAAAAACTACTCTCAATACTAAAAGCTTAAAATTATCTTTACGAACCCCGGGTAAAGAGTAAAGCAGTATCTACTCTTTATGCGTTATGCCCCCAGAAATTGACTGATTAAGTTATGCTTATGTTTATTTATGTAGTTTATTTTTTTTTTGTATAAATTGTGTTTGGACAGATGGAATGAATGATTCAAAGCAATCTTATTTTAAATAGTGATAAATTAATTATTAGAAACTTGTATAACAGCAGAAATAGTTCTGGGACTGATTAAACCTGAAGCCTGAGAAAACTGTTATTTATTGGTAAGCGTAGGACCGGATCTTATAGGAACTGGCGCCCCCACTTTCTTACACTAGAATTATGGCTTATTGTAAACATTTGTTGTAATGCTCTGAAACTAGGAACGAGTTATAAGCTATATATTATGTATGTATAAACTCTGTGCCTTGTAGGTTTTTTTTTGTATATTAAGCCCCCGTGACGTGATAGTTAGTGCATAGGACTGTCATGCCAGAGGTCTTGGGTTAAATCCCTTCCTGCGCCATCTACGGGTTTTGACTATTGCGAAGAATTGACAAATCCTCCAAGAGTAATTCTTGTCATGAAAAGTGCTTTAAGTGCTTATCATACACTCCCGGTCATAAGGTTAGAAACAGGCATTTTCGAGAAGTAAAATCGATATTTCTCCCGTTACATGATGGATTACAAAAAAACAACTATGGTAAATGAGGGACCATTTTGTTAACAACAAAATATAAAACTTGGGTAAAGGAGAGATTTAGCTTACGGAACTTTCATGGCAAATTGTTAATTGAGTCAATAATATGCGAAAATAAATCGGGTCATTAGATTAGAAGCACATCAAATAAATGAAAATAAAATGCAAGTATTTGTATTTTGTTATGTTTTTAGCTTTTATTAGGTTTTTTTATATTATGTGTGCTACCACCAGCCTTCATAATAACTTCAAAAAATCTATCTTTTAAGGATTTATAAAGAGATTCCAAGTTGACCAGAGAAATTTCACTCCATGCCAATTTTTTACCATGAATTAGCGCTCCCCTGTCATCGTTTTGCTTCCCTTCCTCATGTACATACCTAACGTGTAAGCTAGCCCCAACAATTTTAAATTATGTTGGTGGCCAAGGCAGCAAGTGGAAGTTTTGGTTCGCAATAAGGGATTTTACCTCTCGGGCTGTGTGTATGGGAGCGTTTTCCTGCGGAAAAATCCATGGAATTGGTCCAAAAAGCTCACTAATATTGTGGTATACTTATTCCAGCAAAGCTTTGTATGCTTTCCTAGTCATTTGGTATCTTGGACTACCAAGTCTATAGCGCCATACAATAAAATTGAGCCCCAGACGATAAAGCCTCCTTCTTTGCTATGGTGATGACGGTTTAACCCTTTCGACTCTGTTGGGCCACATATGTCCCATCGAAAGTTCAAACTGCTCTGAAATTTAAAATACACTTTTGATTTATGTATGTGAAATATGTCCCAGTTCGTAGATTTACTATTTCTAACGTTTTTTTTTCATACAGGAGGTGCAGTTTTTGAAATGTTTCCAAGTTCATTAACATTTTTTTGGTTACAGTTTTTGTGTCTTACAACCAATTGTCGCAAAAAAAACTAAAATTGAGTATTTCTAAGTGTTATTTGTGAATAAAAAGTGAAAAAAAAGTAATTTGATTTGTTGCGGATACAGTACAAATTATGTTTGTATAGATTTGTGTTATATTGCAAGTTTTTTCATCATTATCGTGAAATGGGTTATAAAGGGTGTCCCAAAATTAACGCAAGATTTGAATTAAATAGAAAACGCCGTTTTTAGTCTTTTGATAGTTATATTTTTATTGACTCGTAAAGTGCATAGGATAGGGTTATGTATGGAATAACACATCGGACAAATGGCCTCCACGGCTTTGCATGCACATGCGCACTCTTTTGTTGAAATTTTCCATGACCATTCTGCATAAATGTGGCTGAATTTCGTTGATGCAGCGTTGAATCTCCTCCTTTAATGCACGGGTGGTTGTGGGCTTGTTGACATAGACTTGTGATTTCAAATAACCCCATAAAAAGAAGTCTAATGGTGTTAAATCACACGATCTAGGAGGCCAATTTTGATCACCGAAACGAGAGAGTACACGACCTGGAAATGTCTCATGCAGTAATTGAATTGTTTCACGGGCTGTATGACATGTGGCACCGTCTTGTTGAAACCACATATTGGACACATCAATATCATCCAATTTTGGCAGAAAGAACTGTGTAATCATGTCGCGATATCGAGCACCAGTAACAGTCACTGCTTGACCAGCATCATTTTCAAAAAATATGGCCCAATTATGCTTCCAGCCCAAAATCCACACCATACAGTCACGCGTTGTGGATGCATTTGTTTTTCGACAATCACATGTGGGTTCTCCGAACCCCAAATGCGGCAATTTTGGCGATTGACAAAGCCATCAAGATGAAAATGTGCTTCATCGCTTAGGAAGATTTTGCTCGAAAAATCAGCCGCCAAGCTTTCACTATTTTTGAAATATTCTTTTATAATGAAAACACTATGTTCTATCGTGTAACGCTCCATTTTTAATAACCTTATACTGTTAGCTGTCAAATTGCTTTTTTTTCAGGGTTGCCAACACTTCACTGCACAAATGGCGGCAAATTCAAATCTTGCGTTAATTTTGGGACACCCTTTATATGTCCCGCTCGTATTTTTCCATCATACATATGTGGGACACATATATCCCGTTAGTTATTTTGTAGCTAGTTTTCTAATAAATGTGTTTTCCGAAAACATTATTTACCACAAATGAAATGGCCAGAAGAACTGCGTCAAATCAAGCTTTGTCTGACATAACGTTTTCCGCCATTTAGAAACAAAATTAACTAATACAAAACATTACTTAGAAAGTAATTTTTCTGAATCTGGGTTTATAATAACCTAATAGGACAAATATGTCCCACTCAAAAAGCCGTGTGGGACATATGTGTCCCAGCCCACCCAGCGCCCCCTGTGGATATTTTTGGAACTTTTTTGTTGGAAATATACTAAAATTAAATCTTTTGATCGGTTCAACAAAAAATATTTCATGTTAGTTTAATAACAGCATTCCGGGTTAAAAGGGTTAAAAGTCACTACCCCTCTTCAGGTCATGGAAGTAATAATTATAACCATCTGGCCATCTAGGTTATTCCATTTTGCACATCCCAGCTCATGTGAACTTTCGCAAAACACAAGCGTTCCTTCTTCCTTGGTGGGTTTTTCTCAAGCTTCAGGCGCTTTAAGTGTTTAGCATGGCGAATCGTGTATTTAACAGTGGATAAGCTGGCCTTAACATTAGCTTTTTGCCTAGTTTTAGCTGCCGATAAAGCTGAATTTGACGCTATTCTATATATCGGGTGATTTTTTAAGAGCTTGAGAACTTTTTTTTTAAAAAAAGCGCATAAAATTTGCAAAATCTCATCGATTCTTTATTTGAAACGTTAGATTGGTCCATGACATTTACTTTTTGAAGATAATTTCATTTAAATGTTGACCGCGGCTGCGTCTTAGGTGGTCCATTCGGAAAGTCCAATTTTGGGTAACTTTTTCGAGCATTTCGGCCGGAATAGCCCGAATTTCTTCGGAAATGTTGTCTTCCAAAGCTGGAATAGTTGCTGGCTTATTTGTGTAGACTTTAGACTTGACGTAGCCCCACAAAATATAGTCTAAAGGCGTCAAATCGCATGATCTTGGTGGCTAACTTACCGGTCCATTCCTTGAGATGAATTGTTCTCCGAAGTTTTCCCTCAAAATGGCCATAGAATCGCGAGCTGTGTGGCATGTAGCGCCATCTTGTTGAAACCACATGTCAACCAAGTTCAGTTCTTCCATTTTTGGCAACAAAAAGTTTGTTAGCATTGAACGATAGCGATCGCCATTCACCGTAACGTTGCGTCCAACAGCATCTTTGAAAAAATACGGTCCAATGATTCAACCAGCGTACAAATCACACCAAACAGTGCATTTTTCGGGATGCATGGGCAGTTCTTGAACGGCTTCTGGTTGCTCTTCACTCCAAATGCGGCAATTTTGCTTATTTACGTAGCCATTCAACCAGAAATGAGCCTCATCGCTGAACAAAATTTGTCGATAAAAAAGCGGATTTTCCGAACACTGATTTTGGTAATAAAATTCAATGATTTGCAAGCGTTGCTCGTTAGTAAGTCTATTCATGATGAAATGTCAAAGCATACTGAGCATCTTTCTCTTTGACACCATGTCCGAAATCCCGCGTGATCTGTCAAATACTAATGCATGAAAATCCTAACCTCAAAAAAATCACCCATTATAAGGATAGAAGATAACGCAGAGGATAGGAATAAACATCTATTCTTGCCCTTTCCTCCCCTGTCAAACATTTTTTGTGGTCCATTTCTGTTAACACTCAATCAAGAACAATTAATTTATAAATTGTACCGTTTTTCCAAAAAAAATTTATGCATTTCACAAAACAACGTTGATTTATTCACTGCTTCTAATCTAATGACCAATTTATTTTCGCATATTTATGACTCAATTAACAATTTTTCATAAAAGTCCGTAAGCTAAATCTCTCCTATGTCCAAATTTTACATTTTGTTGTTAACAAAATAGTCCCTCATTTACCATTGTTGTTTTTTATAATCCATCATGTAAGAGAAAAATATCAATTTTACTTCTCGAAAATGCCTGCTTCTAACCTTATGACTGGCAGTATAAGCAGTTCAGATTCGACTTAAAGCTGTAGGTCTCATCCGTCCATCACAGCATTAATTACATGGAATGGTAAGTCACTAGAACATAGTTCTCAACGGACTTTTGCACAACCTAATTTATTTTAAGCATTGTGAGCGTTAGAAAAGCTAGAGAGGGTTTGAAAGAATGCCCGATAGAGAGAAGAAGAATTACGAGTCATTGAAAGCCTTCCGCCTTCGAGATATTTTTTGAGCTGATAGTTAATCGATATTTCCATAACCTTGGAAAGAAGCGATGTAAGCTCGATCAGCCAATAAATAGAGAGGGAGATGGATTCACCTTTTTTGTATGGGCTTAAAAATCTTGCACAGTGGTTTTGCCAACGTTATAGAACACCTCTTCAGTATAACAGCGGATATGTGTGTGTTGAGATCTTTTAAAACTCTAGCAACTATAGGAATGTAAAAGAAGATTTATTCCATAAAATCATTTATGCTCTCATGTACAGGCAGAGTCATAACACTCAATGACAGCGTTAAATTGGCATCCAACTGTAAAAAAAAAATTAAACTTTCTCCATCGATCTAACAACGATGAGTCCCATGAACAAACATAAATTAATTTTAGCTAGTGTCATTTTTATTTCATACCCAATTCAAATGAGATTCTCAAAACACTTCCGTAACTGCAATAATAAAAATGTGCATCAAGGCATCAAGTGAATAATCTTAATTGATTTATGAATATTCAACTCGTTTAAAAATTAACGCTGTTGCGGTCGGTTCTGCTGTTCAGAAGCACTCACAATTTATTTTGATTAAATGCAAATTACACAATTTCATAGTATATGATACTTCAAATAGAATGATAAACCATTTCTCAAGACATTCAGCGTTCTTCCTCCTGCTTTCTTATCTCAATTTATTAACGCACTTATCAAATATATTTGCTTTATAAATAGATATACAACATGCAAAATGACTTGATCATTTGAAAAACTAAACATCTAAAGCTCCCATCTTATCAAGCTCCAACAAAGAATACTGCAATCGTTCAATCAATTTGTTTGAACTGAAAATTATTTCGGTTTTCTCATCCGATTCAGCTAAGCTCTCAAAACTATTTCCTTCGCTTAAATTCTTGTCCATTGTCATCACTGGCAATGGTCCGATTAGAGTAAAAATCGCATACGCTGATTTTTTCTTAAATTCTTTTTCAATATCGGCATAAGTCGGAATGTCACTATAGGAAAGTTCTGTCAGAGTATCCCTCAACGAATCATGGTAAACTTCCAATAACTTCTTCCATTGTTTCAGCAATTCAAATTGAACACTTGCGAATATAAAATAATTCAAGTCAAATCCCAGACTACCATAAATGCTCAATTGAAAGTCTATAAACACTAAATCCACAGGATTTCTTTGTAGATCGTATTTGAAGAGTAAATTGTTCACCCAGAAGTCACCGTGATTTAAGACCTTGATGTCTCCATCGCTGTGCTTTTGACAGGCCATCAATCGTGGTTCGAAATCATCGTAGAAGTCTTGTAGTTTTTTGGTGATTTCTTCATAACCTTTCCATTTCGAAACCATTTTTATCTCATAACCCAGGTGTTTATAGAGGATCTTATAAAAACTTGTTGATGGATTGATTGCTTGCGGGTCGAGGAGTCCTCTATTATAATAAGTCATCAAAGAGGGTCTCTAAGGAAAGTTCAAATACGATTGAAGATAGGGATTTATTTTAAAAATGAAGATTGTATACCTTTTTTGCAAAGACCATCGACACAGCATGAAATTGGCCAAGCCTCCTCAATGTTAACATAGTATGGTCTTCATCAAGTCCAATCACCCTGTTCTCCATTTGAAAACCCAATCTGTTCATATCTTCAAGGACATACGTTTTCAAAGGGCTATTTGAGACATAGTAGCATCTATGAAGACGGGATTATTGTGTACTCCTTCGTAGTATTTTATAATTTTAGAAAACTTACCCAGGTCCAAATTGAACATCATTCAGCAGAATTTCATACTGCGGTAAAATTTCCATGAGGAGCCATTTTTCCTTATTGAAAACATTCATTTCCTCCAAAAAATCTAATCCTACATCCGAGGGCAAAACTTTGACAATAACAGAAGTTTCATCTTCAAAATTTTGTTGTTCTTTCTTCGTGTAAACTATTGAAACACGATAAATTTGACTACAATAGTTTTCACCATCACCACTTCCTGATGAGAATTTTATTTGCTTCACAACAACACTTTGTTCGCGTAATCCATTCTGGAGGGCAATCTCAAAGAAAGCCTTGTCTAGATGCTCAGGTGCACTGATACCGATACCATTATTTGCTGTTTGCATCTTCAAAACGAATGAAAACTAGTAGCTTGCAGCTTTTGATTTTAAATAGAAATTCCAGCATTGTTTAGTTTGGTATTATAGTTTTTTTATCTTTTTGAAGCTTGTTATAAATAGCAAAGCAAATAGAGTTACCATATGCTTGATATTTCTAAAAAATCTGTTAAACATTTTTAGGGAACAAAACTTATAACTCTCTTCAATATCCCGACATTTTTTCATTCTAAAACTTAGAGGTAATGTTTGGGACTGGGATATAAACACTAAAATTTGCACAATCGAACAAAACCTCCTCTTAAAATAATAGGAAAATCAATTTTAATTAAATAATATGGTTCGGGTGTTAAAGTTAATCAATAAATGTCAATGTTTCGCTTATCAATAAGATAGCTGTAGGATATTGATATAAATTTGTATCAATTTGTTGTTGACTATCCATGAAAAAGCTTTATAGCTTTATTTAATATTGAACCGGATATACAGTGTTATCGGTCAATGTTAGTTCCGACAAGTCACATGTTCTGAAATCGTTGTTTGTAAGTGTTAATTGTTTCAAAAGTAATAAATGCAAATTTTTCAATGTTTAGATAGTAACAATTTTTAAAAATTGAGCTAGGGTCTACATATCACTTTGAATAGAAATTAAATTGAAATCGATTCAACATAAAAATTGGTGTTTTCAAATCACTCATATTAATATCGATTTCATAATTTTCGTAGTTGAAACGAAGTGACTTCGCGGGTTCTACATTTCAATTTTTGCAATTTGCAAGTGATTTAAATTCTAGATTGTTTTAAAACAGAATAAAATAAAATATTTTTAATGGCCTTGATTTGGGGAAAGTTTCAGTTTCTACTTTATATTTGAAGGGACAGACAAAGCGTTTTAATTTTTTAGCACGATAATATTTCGATTAAAACAATGTCCTTTAAAAACTTTTTAAGACACAATTCGATTGCGCTTTGAATGTCCACAGTAACATCAGTTTTTTTTTCAAAAGATCTTTTAAAACTGTCCTCCACAAAAAAAGAGCAAATCACATCAATAGAATCCAACACAGAATGAAAAACACAGGCACAATAAAAATTAAAGAAATTTACAAATGTGGAGCTGTTTTTTACTTGTAGTGATTTCGAAAACTATTCGAAGTTATGGAATCGATGAATAGACAGGATAGGAAAGATTAAGATTAAGATTAAGACTTTCCAATTTGAATTTCGAAACATGATTTCGGGAACATAGCTGATTGTGTTTGCAATCTTTTCAGAGTTTTTAGAAACTCAAAAATCCAATTCGATAATTGGTGATCCGAAAAAAAAAAACATTAAATTTAAAACAACCAGGTTTCCGTTTTCTCGAAAAAATGTGTCCTAAAGTCGAACAAGGAGTTTTTTTTTGTTTTCGAACAATGAAATCAAAAAATTGTTATCATCTATTATGGAAAATTTGAGTACTTCGATCGTATTTTGGGTTATTTTGAAATAAGGCACACTCTCTGAATAAGTTTTATGGCAGACCAGACAAACGATTCGGTTGTAGAGAATGCAAATTAATTTGATTTATTTGAGGAGAATAATTCATTTAAGTGCATGATTATGTGAGACTTGTGGCCGTCAACTAAAAGCTGCATTGCCTTTTACTTTATGCTAAAAAAGCTTTAAAAAACTGTTTGCAACGTTTTCAACGTTTTAGTCCACATCCAATCCAACGATGCTGTTGTTTTCCATGGAACTTTATAGTTAGGAAAAACTACGACCGGTGGTGGTAATGTGCAGGTTCAGACAACATAAGGGACTTTATTTGCAGTCAACTAGTTAGTTTTTAAAATGTCATGAGTTTCAAATTCAGAACTTTACTTCACAAACCTCTACTTCAAGTTCATAGAACAAAAACTACCAAAAACATTATTGTCTACAAAACAATTCTCAGGCAAGCTACAAGTACATCACGATTTGTATTTTGTATTGTAAAGAAATATTACGTATTTCTTTTCCAAATTGACAAGTAACCGTTTTATAGAAAACATTGAATGAAGTTGTGCAGAAAATGTATAAATCATAGAGTAATAAAGTTCAGCTTTCAGTTGAACGAAAAAACATGATCAACTGTCATTTTGACAGAAGTAGACTTGGCTTGATAGTTAGGGAGATTTTTCTTGACTAACTTTCGAGTCAAATTTCCATTAAAGTTGCCTTAATTGGAAGGTAATTTTTTGGCAGCTGGCCAATCAGATACTAGAAACTTGCCTTACTTTCAAGTCCCTTAAGTTGTCTGAACCTGCCCATTGTTCAAGTGTCAAATAGTTACGATTGTAACTGTCAAAGTTAGGGATTTTTTTTACAGTAAAATTTTGATTTTTTGGCATGTGTGGAAACAATACATTTAAAATAAAAGACATTCTGGCGATCAACAGTCTGTGACATAGTTAAAAGTTTTTTTGTCTGCTAAATTTCAAATTCTATTTTATGCCCCTGAAGAAGTTGGAAAAAGCCAACGAAACGTCGGGAAAAGGATGAAATAAAGTTTGTTTTATTTGCATTCGGAAACCACTGATCTGTAAGCCTGTCAACACATACATATTTTCAATAAAAAACCCAAACAGATCACCAAATAAGACATTCGTCATCTCAATCGAATCATAAATTTCCATTACACAATACTTTTCGCCCTTTTGTTATAAAAACTAAACATTTGATTTACTAAATGTTTTATTAACTATCTCATCAATTTTTATTAACTTTATAAAGCAAGTTAAGAGGAGCTTTAATTTTTCTTTCGTTGTTTATTTTGCAATTTAAAGTTATAAAAATATTTTTTTTTTTTTTCAATTTCATTTCAATGTTGGTGGATTTGCAGATCAACAATTTCTAACAATTGTCATTCCTTAATGATTCTAACAATTTTCAACAACTCGTAAAAATGACACTTGAACAATTTTGTTGACATAACAAAAATAGTTAACAATTTTTCGAAAAAGAACAGACCACTAAAATTACAAGTACTGTTAAATTTGATTTTTAATTAAATAATTTAAATTGGATTAAATTGCGGTATCCTTTTCAAATGATGACATTTCCAGATTAAGGTGCCCCGCGCCCGCTGAATGAAGTTTCGTCTTCGATAAAAATTCGTGTAGAATCATCAAAAAGCTCTCAAAAATGTTCATCTTAAATTTGTCTTCAGTTGTTTAAATTAATTTCCCGGGGGTTCGGAAGCTCAATAAATCATTATGTTGCTTTTTATGTCGAAAATGATAATTTTTTAAGTTATCTCGAAGCTTATTCTATAGAGAGGACGTATGCCAAATTTCATAAGAATCGGTTAATAGATTTTTGAGTTATCAGTCCCCTCAATTTAAAATAGTTGTTTTGAGAAAAACGCGATTGAAGTTTTGACACATAGAATTTATAGTAACGGATTTTTTAGTTGATAAATAATGCCAACTTTATTTTTAAAAATTACAGTTGGGTATATTTTTGAAATTTTATTTAAACTAATTTTGACATAAATTAATAATAAGCTGTCCTGGTCTTATTTTCCGTTAAAAAAATGCAGTTGACCACAAATGAAGTCCCTTAAGTTGTCTGAACCTGCCCACTTGCCCATTCTGAATTACAATTTTGTATAAATTAAACATTTTAAATAACAATTATATCATTCACTTGGGAAAAAACACTTTTACAACATATTAGCTTTCATTGTATTTGCATTGGTGAGGTACTTAACCTTAGCCTCAAGGAGATATTACTACCCTTATTATGCAGACACAGTGTGAGCACTAGGAAAAGGAGAGAGGGTTTGAAAGGAGATGTCGGTGCACATTGGTTTTGAATTCCTGAATATTGCAATGTTTCCTAGTCATTGCAATATTCAGGAATTCAAAAAAACAGAGTGTGGTAAGGCATTCCACATTTGCATAGTACGGCCAAAGAACGAATCTTGGTTGGTGACACACATATCGAGAATATCGAGGTGTTCAGTCTCAATGATGCAAGTGCCATCCATGGATAATGTATCTCGCTTTAACGATACAAGACAGCATTGCGTTTTTGAAGCATTAAATTCCACGCGGTTTTTTAATCCCCATTGAACAATGCTGTTTAGGTCGGAATTTAATGAGCTTATCATACTTGTCGTTGCAGTTCCACGTCCGAAGAAGAGGGATGTGAGTCTGAAAACGAATATGAAAAGCTGAGAGTACTATCGTCAGCAAAACAATGTATTGGATTAGAAGTTGCAGACAGGAGGCCATTAATAAAAATGAGAAAGAGTGTTGGAGATAGAACAGAGCCCTGGGGCACACCAGCATTTATTTTGTGGTTTTCAGACTTGAATCCATCCAATACAACTTGTATTGAACGATCCGAAAGGTAATTACTAATTCAATGAAGCAGGGATTCATGAAAACCGAAAGCACGCATTTTCGATAAGAGAGCCTGATGCCAAACCCTATCAAATGCTTTTGAAATATCTAGTGCAATAATCTTACTTTCTCCAAAGCGATGTAAAGATTTGCTCCACAGTTCGGTGAGATGAACCATGAGATCACTAGTGGACCTATTGCTTCGAAAGCCGTACTGACGGTCATTAAGAAGCTTTCGATCTTCAAGATATTTCTTGAGCTGATAATTAATCAGCGTTTCCATGACCTTGGAAAGAAGGGACGTAAGTGCAATCGGTCGGTAATTAGAGGGTGAGGAAGATTCGCCTTTTTTGGGGATGGGCTGGACAAATGCAGTTTTCCATCCGCTCGGAACGAGACCTGAGGAGTAGGACAGATCAAAAAGCTTACGCAGTTGTTTTGCCAGCGTTGAAGAACACCTCTTCAAAACAATAGCGGGGATACCATCCGGACCAACGGATTTATGTGTGTTTAGATCGCTAAGGAATCTTGCCACAGTACGAGTGCGAAAAAAGATTGGTCCCATAGAATCACTAACTCGCTCAAGTACAGGCGGAGTCATAACACTCACTGGAAGCGTAGAAATGGCGGCGAACTGCCTAGCAAAGAGATTAGCTTTCTCTAAAGAGCTAACAAAAGGAGTGTCATTGACAACGAGCGTAGGAACCGATAAAAAGGAAGAATTCCTCATGTTTTTTTTACAAATGACCAAACATTTGTACTGCCTTTGGGACATTGCAGTATTTTTTGCCACAATTTTTGGTCATGTAAAAATTTGGTCCGTAGAATATGGGCGTTGCAGGCCTTCCTGGCTTGTTTGAACTTTTTCCGGCTATCCTCAGTCTTTTATGTTTTCAACCCTTCAATTAAAACTTGCTTATGAATGACCCAATTTTAAAAGACGAACAACTTTGCAAAAAATTAAAAAATTTGGATCCACTTTGTAAATATTTAGAAACTAATTGAAAGGGGTGTTTAGAAATTCACATTAGAGGTAATCTTTTTCTTAGTGTTTTATCTGTTAATATAAAATGTTTTCAGTAAAATCAATTTTACTTCATTTGAAAAAAAATTAAAATTCCTTCTAAGTGAAATCAATTATCTCAAGCAGCATAGTTTTATATTTAGCTTTTGGTTTATAAAATAACGGTTATTTGCAGGCCTCAGTGATACTATTTACATGTTTTCAAACTACTTAATCACCAATTTAAAAAATTGTGTGAGAGAGAACGATATTTGCCCCCTCTACTACAAGTAACTATATCTAAAATTTTATTTTAAACTGGTTGTGTTTGGGTCCTCACGCTTTAACTAACAGATTGTCCAAAATTCATAAATGCATTTCAGTTGTATTCAGAGAAGCTTTAAGGCTTTCCATAGAACGTTGTTATCTTGTTGCAGTTCATCTTAGGCTTTGAAAATATAAATTTAATTGACAAAATCAACTTAATCAAAAGATAACTAAATCCATCATAATCTTTACGCCCCTTTTAAAATGTACAATAAAATAAACAAATTATCATTCTCATTGTTTGGATATTTAAATCTTAATCAAATTTGAGTTATCTATTAGGAAACTGCTCGAGACCTTATTAAAGGTTTTTATAAATTTATCTAAGTTTCAGATTAAAATTTATAATATCGTTTATTTGTTTATAGTATAAAATAATCAAACACTTGATAGAAACTGATCTCTCTCCAGACAGAATACAAATTAATTTATACTGTTTAAGAAGTCTTGGCGTGTTTACAACTAAAGCTTATTTATTAACTTATGAATTGATTAAACTTTTGATTATCTCATCGTTGTCACCTGCTGTAAAACAAAGTTTTGCTACATCATTTGGCCTTGGATAGAAATAAACTATTATGATAACGGTCACTTTAAGGGTTGTAATTATTTTTCATATTTTGTATTTAAATTTATTTATTTTGTATGTATAAGTAAATAATTCTATAAAAATTATAAATATTAACTAAATTCTAACAGTTTTTAATTATCTAACAAATGTTCATGTTCCAATAAATGATCATAGTATAATTTTTGCGAATCAAAATGCTCATTACAATGTGGACAATTCTGATCGATGGCATCGTGTTCGTTTGCTATGTGCTCGCTAAGATCGGCAACTGACACAAAAGGGGCATCGCAATACTCGCAATTATTCAAGTCACAAACTATATCTTTGTGATCGCGTAAACGATGTAATTTGAGTGAACGTTTTGTGTCAAATCCAATGCCACAATCAGTGCACTCGTGTAATTCCAGAGTGCTCACATCATGGTTGCGCAAGTGACGAAGGAGGTTTCTCCTGGAAATACAATTAAAGTAGTTTATTTTCTTTTGGATTACATTACAAAACAAATGAGTCTTACTTTATGTGGAATGATTTGAAACACTTTCCACATTGAAACTGTTTCATTCGGACTCCAGCTCCGGCATGGTTAATTGGCTTTGGTTCGATATCTTCAACTGATTCTATGACTTGGGTAGAAATGGGTCCTGTTGTGGATGTTGATGAATATTCCTGGCCTTCGGATTTCATTTGAGGCATCGAAGACCCTTCTAACTTAACATTGGTGCCCTCAAAACATCTAGCCATTATCTCTGACTCTTGTTCCACCGTTTTGGTTTGATGTTTCTTGATGTGCGTTGCCAGGGCATACTTTGACGAAAGTACTCTTTCGCACACCGGACAAACATGAGCCTCTCGCTTAGTCTGTCCTTCTCCGTGGTACTTCTGAATGTGATGCTATAATCAAACAGCTTAAAACACCACCATCAACAACATATCACTATTAAAGCTTACCTTCAATCCATCCTTCTGTCTGAAATTTATCCCACACTCCTCACAATTGAAAGGTTTCTCGCCTGTATGCCGACGCATGTGGAATATGAGGCTCTTGCTTTGCGTGAATCCTCTCTGACAAACATGACAGACATGCGGTTTTTCGCCAGTGTGGATAAAAATATGCTGTTTTAGCGATCCATTCTGGGTAAATCCTTTGCCACAAGTGTGACACCTGAAGGGTTTCACACCGTCATGTGTGCTCATGTGCCTCATGAGATTGGTTTTTGTGCTAAAATCTTTGTTGCATTTAATGCAAATATTCGATTTGCCTTCGATCTTTGATGCCGCTGATTCACCACTTAACCGCTTCGAAGTGCGAGTTGTTCTTTTGTGCTTTGTCTTTTTCTGTTCTTGTTGTGGATACAATCTAATTAATTCTTCTCCACCATCGGTTCCGGAATATTCGTCGATGTGATCGGCAATTATTTCTCCTTCTCCATCACCTTCTCCAACATGATCTGTTGGATAGTCTTAATTTAAAAAAAAATTGTCAAAAAATTGAAAATACTGGACTTTAAAAGAAATGATTATTAAAACGTTGACTGAAACTATTCGGTCAAGTTGTTAGCCTTATCTTTACGCTAAAAAAAGCGTTGCAAGAAAATTTCGCGAACAATTCTGAAAACTGTAGCAGGCCTACAAATTGTGTCTACAAAAATTATTTATAGCTTTAAGTCTCTAGATCTAGATTTTTAAATCTCTAAGAAGGCCCAAAACAGTAATTTTTTTTAAAAGCAATGTTTATGAAAATTTGAATAGAAACTGAGCTTCTAAGTTCCACTTCCGAAATAGTTTGTTTTTTGTTGTTGGTGGAAGTGACCTTTTCAAAGTGATGAAAATATTGATGCCGGGCTTTAGGTCAATGAAAAAACAATTATTTATGTTGTCACGACGTTTCGTTCATGTCTATGAACATCATCATTGCCACACCTGATGATGTTCATAGACATGAACGAAACGTCGTGACAACATAAATAATTGTTTTTTCATTGACCTAAAGCCCGGCATCAATATTCTCATTAGTTTGTTTTTAGCTCGGAGAGTATGGAACGATACGAAATTAAATTCGAAGGGAAGCGGACTTCAACTTGGTCGATTTTTGCATTCTACAAAAAGCACCAATCCTATGTAATGAAAAACTACACTGATGATAATATCAGATCTATTTAGTTTACGGACAAAATAAATATTTAACGGCATCTCCTTACGTGTTCCTTTATCAAAACAAGGTCCTCCTTCCTTAAGTTAATTTTGAAACAAAAAGAAATAAACTACAGCATATTTTTCATCGCTCTCAATTTGAATAATTTGATTAAGTATTTAGTTAACAAGTGTTTTTCCTTATTGCCAACATCGGCGTATATTTAAATTTTACTAAGCTCTATAACACCCTCTACCAAAGATAGCTAGTCAAAAGTATCTAATTAATGATCAGCAATCTTTTTATAAGGTCGTCACTTGTAAACTTGTAATGACCTACAAACTATCTCCAAAAAATCTTAAAAAATCTTTAATCGATGACTTTTTTGTTCGTTCCGTTACTTTCTCAGACAATTTTGATTTGATCAAATACAATTAAACCAATAAACCAACTGATCGATGAATTTTCACTTGGGCCTGTTGGTCTTCCTGCCATATTTATAAAAATAAAGAAAACGAAGATAACGATATCTCCACTGATTTAAGCAAGGCCTTTGAAAAAATATCTCATAGACTTGTACTTGTTAAGCTTTCTACACTTGAATTCAAATTGGTTTTGTTGAAATGGATTACTTCTTAATTAAAAAAGTCGGTAGTACAATGTTAGCTTCAGTTGCGCTGTCTCCTAACCTTTTCTTGCTATCTTTGGCGTACCCAAAGGTAGCCACTTAAGTCCTCTCCTTTTTATCCTTACAATTAATTTACTGAAATAATTACTAGTCTCATATCTTACTTAACGCTGATGACACCAAATATTTGTAGACCATTACGTCGATACATGATTCTTTGCCTATTTAATTAGACCTCGATAGATTCACAGTCTGGTGTAAAAATAACTGTTTCGATCTAAATAAAGCTTGTTTTCTTAAAAATGTTTTCAAGAAGGCCAAGAATTTATCTTCATTATAAAGACAAGATTTTTCCATTATGTACGAGTATTAAAAATGATTTTTAAAAAATTGGCCGCTGTGGCTGGCTCGAATAAAATCAAGCTAATTCAAAATTTTCGTCACTTTTGTCAGTAATAACGGGCCGAATATTCTCTTCCAAGGAAACAATTGTCTCGAGCTTATCTATGTAGACAAGCTACTTCACATCAGCCCATAAAAAAGTCCAGTGATGTTAAACCGCACGATTTTAGAGGGCACACCACTTGCTAAAATGGCAAACTAAATTTAGCATAAATCAAGTGAAAGCTGTCAAAGGACCAATTCTGAAAATCACCTATTTCATCTGTTGAAGTTATATGTTACCTTGGGCACTCATGTGATCGAAAGCTCAATTTTCTGGCTCATGTAGACGATGCAATTAAAGAAGTTTTCCAACCCTTATGTTACTCTAAATCACCTTTGTCCGACCCATTGTTAAATACTCTTTTTAACTATGGTCAACATATCAACTATATATATTTCAAAAATTGAGAGTATTCAAAGATGTTTCCTTCGATTTAGCCATCGAAGGCTACCTTGGCATGATGCCCTGATACTTTCTCGTTATAAAGACCACCTTAAATAAATTTATTTTAAGACTCTTGCAGAACCTGACAGATTTCTTCAACACGAACCCTCAAAATTTAAGAAATACTCATCTCTTATATCGTCCCCATCCATCGAGCTTCTTATGGCTCAAATGAACCCATTAATCGCATCAATTTGAACGAAAACATTTTCGATTTCAATGAAAGCACTTCTTTCATAAGACATCTTCACAAAAAATCCCTTTTAACCAACCTCACCTTCAGCTATAATTTGCTTAGTTTGCAGGTTAGTTTAGTTTATCTATGTATGTAGCAGCGTTGGGAAAATATGATTACAGTAAAAGTTACTTGCAAATTATTTACACAAATGTAATTGAAAACAAAAGTAATGATCAAAAAAGCAGTATACTGGTTACTTTTTCCAGTTATCATTACACAAAAATGTAATTAAATATTATTTTATTCAATTAAATTTTGCGCAATATTAAAAAATGATTTCCTGAAATGCTAAGTCCTTTTGTGTGTGTTGCTTTGAGTTAATAAATTAATAAGCAAATTAAATATCTTGACTGTAATAATTCAAAAGTGCTTTCCCTCAAGTATTTGAATAAATCGATTACAATTTTAAATTAAATGTAATTATGAAATGATTTTTTTTTTTTCAATTACAATTACAAGTAATTGAAAAATTAAAAGTAATTAAACAACTACAAGTCATTAAAAGCATTTTTCTATTAAATTACAATTAAATGTAATAATAGTGAAAAAAAGGTTAATTACTAATTACTTATAAATAAATTAGGTGGCGCAACAGTCCGTAGAGAACCAGGGCCTAGTGACTTACAACTCTCAACCATTCCTGTGTGCGAGTAATGTTGTCAGGGATGGAGGGGACCTACAATTTATATGCCGAATCCGAACGGCTAATTTGAGAATGCACTTTTTCATGACAAGAATTACTCTTGGAGAATTTGTCAATTCCTCGCAAGAGGCAGTACCCGTGAAAACTCTTTTTTTTAATTAAGGTGGCACAGGCAGGGATTGAACCCAAGACCTCTCGCATGACAGTCCAACGCACTAACCATCATGCCACGGGCACTACACTAATTACTTGCAATTGAAATTAATTTGAAATTAATTACGAAAAGTATAATCATTTCTCAACTCTACTATTTAGCTAGAACTTAGACGAATAAGTTGAGGTGTTGCCCTCACCAACAAAGAAGTTTTAAAGTTTTGTTTATATCAATTATAAGATTACTTAAAACAATCGTTTTCTTATCGTCAGTACACCATCGCAAAGATCATCTGATTGTAAACCGAGATAAGCTTAAAGTGACTAATTTAAAAACCTATTACTCAGCTATTTTTCTATTTGCATAAAGATAAAAGTTAGCCAGATTTGCGACATCATTTTGATTTGATGCAGTTTTCTAAAAAGATTCTTGCTTGCTTGAAGGTCCTTTCTACTTTACAACAGTTTTGTAGTAGACTTGAAGTTAGTATGTTTAAAATGTAAAAGTCTACTTCCAATATAAAATGTAGTATAGTACAACTAACTTAATTAAGGACCTACCTACATATTTTACAATTTACCTTAATCAAACTCTTAAAAAAAATAAGTATTTTATGACTTCCAATTCAATGCGTTTCACCCAGGACAGACAGTTGGGCTCTTCAGTTAGTTTTTGTCTATCTCAAAAATTATCTCAACCCTTTACTCAGCTTATTATCTATACCTTCTTCATCAGCTTGTTGATGGTCGTAGATTTCACCGTCTTCATTCTCGTACAATTGCAACTCTTCATAAGTGTTCTCATCCAAATATAGATTCGCATCGCATTGATCATCTTGGATTATCTCGTGAAATTCTTCCATTTCGATTTCGGATCCAAGAGCTTCTTGCTTTCCAATCGTAATACTCTCCTGATGTGGCTCCTCCACCATAAGCTCAATTTCATCATGTTCCATTTCGGTGACTTCAATTTTAAGATTTCTCTTTTGAATTATCGATTCCTCGACTACAATTGATGGTTCTGGTGCTACCGGTTGCGGTTGTGGTGGTGGTGGTGGTGGTGGCAGTGGTGGTGGTGTTTGATGTTGCAGAGGTAACGATTGGGGAATAATTTCTTCAGGTTCCTCAAGCAAAGCTGGATTCATCGTATCGAATTCTTCCATTACCACGTAGTCCTCGTCATCGTCGTCATTGGGTAAGGTCTTCGTCACTTCCCGGAAGTCAAGACTAATTTTGCTAATGAACTTTCGCAAGTGCTTCTCCGATATATTGGCCGTACGACAAAAGTCGTAGGCGACTTTAAGACGCCCAGTGCATTTTTCACACAAAATCGCTGGCATACTATCGTCCGCTTTGACCTGCAACACAAAAACCTCGGATATTTGAAAACTTCTTTTACCTTTTTTTTAAACTAAATTACAATTTCAACGAACTACAATTATATCAATAAATAGAAATTATAAAAATAACAAATTATAGTGTGTGGTACAATTTGGGAGAAGTCTATGCTTTTGTTTTGAAAAGGCTAAAAAATCTATTATAATAGAATGAGACCTTTAGACTTACTTTAAGTTTGGTGGTGTAAACAAATTTCTCGAGGAGTGCGGAGTCTTTTAAAAGCGAAATACCATTTTCGGATTTCATACAAACTCGGCACACGCTTATGTCGACTTTAAAATTCATTTTCTTTTTAAATAAAAAGTAAAATTTTCTTCCCAAATTGATAACTAAATCTAAATGTTTCTTTTTTTTTACAAGCAAGCCAAAAAAAGCTGGATGACATTTCAAAAATTCACAATAGTGGAGTGGCAGAAATCACAATAGCGAGAAATGTCAAATTTATGAAATGTGTATTATTGTGAATTGGTGAGGGTTTGTGTATGAGATAAAAATAATATTTGAATTTTATAGTTGACAAGCAAAGAGCTAATCTTGTGTTTAACGGTTGAATATTAGAAAGACTCTTAATAATAGACCTACTAAATATAGACTGCTTCGTTGGTGTTGCGGAAATGTGGAGAAACTTTTGAATTTGATTTTTGTATTTTGTGCTTGATCCAAATGTTATTGTTTATGTTTATAAAACTCGCGATTTAGGTACCTTATCAGTTCCTTCATTTCGAAAGAAATAAGGACCAAAAGTATATGCCCAGCGTGTAAGTCGTACCAAACTGTCAATTTTTAATCTTCATTCGTGATAAATTGCCGAACCTTAACAAACAGAACTGTCAACACAGTTTGAAATTCTCAGCTGTCAAATCATAGACAACAACGATATACACTTCTCATACAGCTTAAAAAACAAACACCCTAAACAATAAATTAACATAACTGTTCTAAGCTTATTAAATAAAATCAATTTACAAAGCCAAATTTTGTAAATTATTACATATTCTGTATTTTTTAATCATTTTATTTCATTAATAAGCTATTTAAAAGCTTTGTTGGACCCTTAAGACCCTTCTTAATATTGACGTCTCATATTGTACCTTGTCCGAATTTGATTAAAAGAGATGCAGAAGTCAGGCAGATATTTTTATTCGTATATTAATGAAACGATAAAACGTAAAAATTATGGGATTTTCCATAGGAAAGTTCAGATTTTCGTCAAAACTTGATTTTTTTTCGTGGCTCATGGAAAACGATTGGAATTGTTTAATTTTTTGTCATTATATTGATTATATGAGTATCAGGGGCGATTCCTCATAGTCAGCGGGTTTAGCGGCGCTAAACCAAGAATTTTAGAATTAATCTTATTTTGTAATATGAATATTATTTGGTAATTGAATTACTAACCAACTCAACAGTTGACCATTATGTTAAAAAATTCGGTTGTAGTTACATAACTTGCATCTTGCAATCAAAGTCAAAGTGACTTTTCTTCAAATAATTTTTATTTCATGCAATACAACTCTCATACAATACCAAATCTATCTTGAAACATTGGGCTTGGGCTTCGCAAAAGTTTGCGCTATCAAATTTCATACATTCTACACATACAGATAAATACACGCATTCAAATAAAAGCCTGTACAAATTAATAGAAGGGTTAGCGCAAAAAAAAGCGATAACCAGACGAAGTATGAAGGTTCACATTGAAGACACACAACAGAGAGGAAGACCAGGCGCGACCAAGAGTTTGATGTCTTCTCTCTTTATACTTCGTATGGATATGGACTATGGAAGAAAGAACAACAACGAACATGATCGTCGAACACGGCAACTGTTCGGTATCGGTATACTTTATACCATCATACCATATTCGTTTTTTAAAGCATAAGATTGTGCGATGTTATTTATTTATTATGAAAATGGATTTTGCTAGCGAACTTGCTCTACGAGAATATAGCGAGCAACGCATGTTCGATGGTTAGCGCAGCTTTTAGCGATTATACTGATTTTTGATGCCGATATGTGAGGAAAAGGAAATGGTAAAGATGTTGGAGTTAAGGCGGATTATATAAATGTTTTATAGGAAGTAGGTTTTGTTTGGAACCTTCTTTTAGGCGGAAAGTGAAAGTGAAAGTGAAAGTTAGTTAAATATTAAATGTTTTGTGATCAATATGTTTTTGTATGTACTTTTTATTGTAATTACTATTAATATAATTCCATACGAATTCAAACATGGTAGAGGCTAGTCGTAAGAAATTATTTTATTTGATTTCCTTAGAACAGCTCAAATTAAAACAAGCATTTCTTTTAATGGAAAAGAAATTTTCAAAAAATAAAAATTAAGTTTATTCAAAAAAACAAATATTTAGTCAAAAAATCAGTTTGAAGTGTGATTTTTCAAAATGTTTATAAAGTCCATATATTTTTTCATTCAGAATTCGTTATTCTTATTAATTAAAAAAAAATAAAACTATAAGACTTCAAATTTAAAACTACCAGAGCGAAAAAAAACTAAATAAGAGAACATTACGACTTATGCAGCTGCATTGGATCAATTTTAATTCTTTTGCAATCAAAAACAAAATAATAAAAATTGTATGAAGTTTAATTTTCAAATTGTATTCAATAAAAAAATCTATTTGTTTTCTAAATCATGGAATTGTATAATTCTATGACCAGCTAAGAATAAGGTTTTAGGCTATGAGATAAGTCGTTGTAAATAGAGTCTTCTTTGTTTGTTTAAAAATAGATACTTTTTTTCATGATCTTGGTCTAACAATAGAAACTTTTTTTTCGTAGGAATTAAAATGGAATCTCCAATACTTCTCAAGCAAAGACCATAAGTGAAAAATTATTAGAGAAACCATTTTCAACAATATCGTTTTCGGAGAAGCTAATAATGGGCGCCCTACTGATTTAAAATAAACACACAAGTATAGAAACAGAGATTATACTCGAACCTTTAGCGAAAATCAATATTCTATAATATTACCAATAGCTATTTGGTAGCGAGAATAACAAGATAAATTATTTTGTTGATCTTGTTTGCTTTTTTCCGGTATCTTTTTCGCATGGAGTTCCTCGGATGTGGACAATATGAACACTCTAACCACATTTCAGAGAAAACACAAGCTAAGTGCCTCTCATTCGCAATATGTAATTAAATTAGCTACCTTTGGTCAGACTAGGAAAGACGAAGCTTTAAGTGTCCAACATAACGTTCAAAAAAATCGTGCAGTGTTAAATCGTCAACATTTTTTAAAGTTTTTCAATTGCTATCCAAAATGATTTAATCAAAACTGTTGCTGACATTTTAGGCGATCACATTTCTGATAGAATCCGACAGCCAGAGTTTATAGCTTTGTCTGACATTCATTTAAAGTCCCAATTATCTACTGTTATTACTTTAATAAAAAAAATCATGAAACATTTGCTGCATTTATCGATGTAAGCTCAGGGCGGACTGCAGAAAATTTGAATAAAATTAATTTTTATTCTTGAAAACTTATCTTCAACTTCTAGGAGAAAGTAGCTAACCCTGAGATCATGAGCAGGAATCGCCACTGATGAGTATGAGTGTGGTAGAGCTATCAAATTTTCAGCAAAATCATTTTTTATAATTGTATAAGTATTAGTGCATAGAGAGGTACATCTGCTGAAAAATCCACATCTGCAGATTTGATCTTAAATCGCACCAAACAGTGACTTTTTGTATATGTAATGGCCTCTCTTCAATTACTTGGGCATTTCCAGAACCCCAAATACGACATACATATTTTTGTTTATTAACATACCCACCGAGTGAGCTTTGTCGCTGAAGAAAATTTTGTTCGAAAAATCGCCGTCCACCGCCTGTTCAAGCACCCATTCGGTGCATCTAGGACGTTGTGAATGGTCAGCTAGCTTCAGTTGTTTTGTAAGGCGCCAGTTATAGCTATTATTGAAATTGATCCGGAAAAATTTTTGAATCGATATTTGATGGTGTTTTCCTTTGATTGGAAATGAAAATTATATACTGATCGATCGGAAATCACACAAAGAATTTTTTTGAGAAAAAAAGTGTAATTACGCATTTATTTTTCTCTAAAAATGTATTTTTCTATTTTCCGGAAGGAAATTCATTTTCCTGAACAGCTGATACTTTTATGTTCAAAAGCAAAACGAATCGTTCCACTGATTTGTGTTCCAATTTCACACAATTCCAGTGACAGATTTCTGTCAGTAAAAATTTTTCGGTGGCTTTCAATCAGGAAATTTGTTCAATGAGACAAATTTTTAATGAAAGCTATAAACGACCTGCCAAAAAAATTCCAATGTTTGTTTTCAATGATGAAAACCAATGATAACTATAACTGGAGCCTAAGCTGGACTTTATATGGATGTATGTGTAGATCCAAATGCAAAATAAGCCATAATGTGCCGTAAGACAGTACTAATTCCTGAAAACGACGAGGAATCGACACATTTGGGTCTTTGGCAACACTTTTACTTACAGCAGCGATATTTTCAGTGATACGAGGGAAACGATGATGCACTGGCCTTACAATATCTGTAACAGTCTCTTCAAATTTCTTCACAATTTTGCCAATTGCTTGCATAGTTGGACGATTATGTAAACCATAATCTCCTCTTAAAACACCATTTTTGTAGCAGCTTTTAACAATTTGTATGCGTTGTGCGATAATTAAGCGATCAATTTTCGTAAATGCCACACTTTCAACTGAAAAAAAAAATTGGTTTAACAACTTAGTTTGACCGATGCCAAATTCCAGCTATATACTTTTAAAACAGCAAAATGTGTAAGCCGTTATATTAAAAAGAAATTCTGTCGATACATCAAAATTCATCTTGAGTTTTTGAATTGTTTTACTACGGATGTTGTTTTGGTTTTTATATAAGTTTTCCAAATAAAATAAAAATACCTACGGGTCATATTTTTAAAACGTATTTAAGAATGTGAACGTTTTTATTCCGAAACTGAAAACTCGATCACAACACATTATCATATTAACATTAAGAACCGGTCACAATAGTAAATTTAAAGTTACTTTTTCGTATTTCATTAAACGACAGCACTGAAATTCACAAATGTCAAAATGCGAAATTTTTGCGAAATGCGATGTTGTTTTTTGTATGCACGAATGTTGACGAATTAAAAATTGCTTGCACATCATTTTCATGCGAAACCGAAATCCAGAAAAAATGTATGTACTGCATTTTCCCTGTTGATCAGATTTTTACTATTTGAAAACAAGGCATCGGAGAGAAAAATGGATTTAGATATCGATGAACAAAAAGTTTTCAGTGTTAGAAAATTGAGAAAAACTTTGAATGTTTCAAAAACAAAAAGGTCACGAAGAAAATCAATTAGACGCCCGCGAAATACAACAAGAAAATGGAAAGTGGCGGAGGAACTTGTGATTTTGGATTATTTTCGAAATGTTATCCGACAGAATCAAGAAATTGAGGTGTGCGTGAGATGCATTTCGCAAATTTGACGTTGTTTGTTTTGAATTGAACTTAATTTTTGTTTCTTGCTTTTAAAGAAACCAACAGCGGATGTGTTCTATGCGAAACTCATTGAGGATCTCAAACTTGAAGACGCCTCACCCACGCAGACCAAAAATAAAGTCCGTCATTTGAGGGATTCCTATATCAGAGCTGTGAAGTGGATGCAACAAACTGGACAAGACACAAGTAGCAGTTGGGTTCGTCGTAGGTGTTTTGAATGTTGTTGTTGAGTTTTGAAATGGTTTTTCACTTGGGTTTTTGTTTTCCAGAGTGTGTTCTTGAGATTTGCACGCATTATGATATCTTATCAGAAATCTACGGCAATAAACTGGATATTGACTCATCCAAAGTACAACCGAAGCACTATTTTGAGAACAGCAGAGATGCCGTAGGTGAGCCCAGAGATGAAGATTCCGGTCGGGAATTTGTGAGCTATGAACCCGATAGCGAGAATGAGAACGAGAATTCAAACCAACGAATGAAGCAAGATATCGACGATGAAGATGAGCCCCTACAACAGAGCCCTTCCAATAAGAATGAGGTGCTTAAAACTTCCGTTTAAATGTGTACTCGTATTTGTACTTATTCATTTTGTTTTAGGGTCTATGCGATGAATCTCTTCATTGTTTCAAACAGTTCCTCTCATCAACGTCCGAAGCTATCAATCGAGCATTCCCATCACCTGCACCCAGCCTAACATCATCAGAGCCACACCGACCAAAAAAAGTTTCACCAAAGAACGAAACACATTCGGCATTTGAAGAGAAATGGAAAATCGAAGAATTAAAACTGCAGCAAGAAAGATTACAGTTGGAAAAATTGAGACAAGAATGGCAAAGGGACATTAAGGAAAAAGAATTAGAAGTAAGACGAAAAGAAATCGAAACCAATGAAAGACTAAGGATTTTAGAAATCGAAAAGGAGGAACGAATGGAGAAATTTAAGATAGAACAAGAATGTAAGCTACAGCTGGAACTGGCTAGCATTAAAAATTCAAAGAGTAGTAGTTCATAAGTTAAGTTTCATTTTTGTTGATATGTATTTTATACCCAAATTAGATTTACTTAGGTCATATTATTTAGTAAAGTTCCAATAATACATAATTTACAAACAAATTTGGTGTTTTTTTGTAATGTCTGTGAAGTTCTTGAAGCTTAGGCCTTGATAGAGCATTCGAAATTCTGGAAACATTTTATTTAGGTATATATTTGCTTCTATAGGATAGGATATTTTTACTTCCAAATCCCAAAAGGCTTTACAAGCTGGCACCCCTAAAAATGTATGGTTTAAGATTAAAACCACTTTGAACTTTCAGAACCAACCTGGATTGGGGTATTATCTTGCCCAAAAAGTTGATTTTTCCGAAAGCGATATCGTCTTAACTTATAAAACATTTTTTTTGGAACATCTGGATGTATAGTGCATTGTTCAGTTTTAAAGTGGTGCAACCTTAATAAGATCGAAAAAAATTTCGAAAACAATTCAACTGCCCCCCGAAATCGTATTTGGAATAACATACAAGTCAGTAAGTGGACATAGTAGAAATAATTTGTTTATATTCGTTTGTTTAGGAATTCGAATTTGAAATTCCGTTAACGATGACGTGGAAATCATTAAATTTTAAAAATTAGAGTTCCTCGTTAAATACACGAGATAAATTAATAGTTTTCCTCACTTGATGACCTCTCTTTTCACAAAAGATGTCGGTTAATAAAAGAAACGACAGTTGTGTCAAAATATTTCCCTAATTTTGTTCTTCCTCTAGATTATCTTACTGCAACATGATGAGTTCTATTAAATATGAGAAAGTTCTGAGCACTCCTCAGTTATATTGCTGCTTGCTAAAATTAAGGTGACGGTCTTCTTCTAAAAATCCAAGGCTTCATTATTATGTCTTGAAATCATTTGAAAAAATTAAATTTGGTGTTTTTCTTCTTTTTCCACTTCAGAGGAGGTATTCAAATCACTGGGTGAATTTAAATTGAGATGTACACCTTTCTTTGCGTAAAGAGCTCTAATATAAGCCCTTTTAATAGTCACCGTAAAATACATACATAAGTTCTCCAATCTATCAACAGTTGTTGGGTTCAAAATAGCGATAGGCGGTATACAAATTTTGGATATGTCGGTATGTAACATTATTTGTTAAGCATCCATTTCACCTTTTAAAAAATGCAAACAAAATAAGGTGTAATTTAAATCTTGATCTTCTAGATACGATTTAAATCATTTTAGTATTTTACTTAGTTTTCGAAAATTCTCATTAGTTATGAGATGACTTAGGTTAGGTTAGGTAATAAGGGGTGTGCACAGCATGAAGCTGTTGCGTACACGGGGGCCTGCTGGTCCATTGTGATCCCCTGTAAAAGTAAAAGTAAGCATCGATGCTCCTCAATCTTGCCGATTAGCGTAGACTGCAGGGCCGGATCTACCTAAGGGCTGCTTGGGCTGCAGCCCAGGGCCCCGAGGTTACCAGGGGCCCCCAGACCCCGCTTAAAACAATAGGTGATAATTTGAATTTAAAAAATGGTTGTCTGTAAAGTCGGTTTACGGACGATATTTTTACGTAATAATGTCATAAAAAAACATTGATGAAAAATTGCATACTTCTTCTATGAATTGAGTTAAGGGGGTAAATACGTGTAAAAGGATGTTTTCATGCTGATTTTCATTAATTTTTTAAGGTATAAAAAATGGATATTATTTATTGAAACTATTAGGTTATTTTATACATATATTCATGAGTTTTCTTCATATTTTACAAAACTATAACTTAGAAAGTAGCGGAGATATCAGCTGATACACATCGTAGGTTGTCATCCGACTTAGCAGTTGGTGTACAAGATGGAAGCCACAACTTTTATTCGAAATCCATGTCACAGAAAAATTACTTTCTTTTATATGTGTGTCTTCTATATAAACCTCAATTTAAAAAAAAAATAAAAATTTGCATTTTTCAGAGGACTATTAAAATAAGTCATGTTTTTTTACCATTTTTTCATATATTGTTTACTATAAAAACCATTTTAAAGATTTTTTTAACTTTGCCAATCACTAGCTGTGAAGCAGAACGCTCCTTCTCCAAGATGTAGAAAATAAATATAGGACAACAATGTCGAACCATCGACTAAATAATTTATCACTTCTTTCCATAAATTGTGATCTAACAAAAGACTTACAATGTGATGACCAAATAAAAGAATTTGCAGCACAAAAATGCAGAAAGGTGAATTTATAAATTATAATTTATATAACATAACTGTCACACACATAACCTGTCAATTTCTTTTCCTAATTCATAATAAATAAATAAAATTATTTTATTGTTTTTTTTTTTTATATTCTTATATATATATCACTATTTCGGTTTCTCTCTCACCCAAAGGTTGCCTGGAAGAGATTGCTACTACTGCAATAAGGTCGCCTTTTGTACAACTAATACTTGCGTAGATTTAAGTAATATTTATGTTTTTTTGTGCAATAAAGAATATATTTATAATAGTAATATATTATTATAGAAACAGTTTTTTGACATGGCTATTAGTTGAGTACTTAGATAGGCCCCTAAGTAGTTTCAGCCCAGGCCCCACAAATTCTAGATCCGCCCCTGGTAGACTGGCTCGTTAACGAACCAGCCTGTGCTATCTATAAATTTCCTCATGTTTGCCATTGAGACCTGTGCTAGATCATCCAGTTCTCCAACAAACCTGTTTCCGAAATGACGGAGTCGGCTGGTTTGGAGGTTCGGACAGTCACAGAGCAGGTGTTTAATGATTTCTATTTCCTCCTCATCCTGACAGCTCCTACAAAAATCGGGTGCAAATGCCCCTATTCTATTAGCCATTGTGCCAATGGCGCAATGACCTGTTAGTACACCTATCAAGATTTTAATGTTCTTTTTACTCAGCGATAGAATATACCGAGTTTCTTTTTCATTTTTGTTAGGCCATAAACTTCTAGAGATTGCGCAATCGTCCCTGGATTTCCAGGAGTTATTGATTTTCTCTTTTAGTTTAAGGTCTATCTTCCTCTTGAGTACCCCAATCGGGACGAATGGTCCCCTAACTGAATGGTCGCTCCTACTTGTGTCTGCTTCTGACCCTTTCCTGGCTAGTTCATCTACTATATCATTCCCTTCTATATTGCTATGTCCAGGAACCCAGCAGAGCCTTACCTGGTTAGTGTGGCAGATTTTATTTAGTTCCTTCCTACAGTTTAAAACTGCTTTTGATCTTATGGTCTCACTGGCTAAGGCTTTGATAGCAGCCTGGCTGTCTACGAAAAAATAATCTCCGAAGAGCTTAGCTTTTCGTGATGTGCCAATTCAGCTGCTTTTCCAATGGCAAAGATCTCGGCCTGAAAGACACTACAGTCAGCCGGGAGTGTATATGACGCTCTGATGTTGAGAGATTGGCAAAACACTCCAGCACCTGTTCCTGATTCCATTTTTGAACCGTCAGTGTAGAAAGGGATACCCTGTTTACTTATAAGTGAATTGGGATCCCAAACCTGTCTTTCTGGTATGAAAATAGAAAATTTCCTATATCGAAATAAAGGGGGGATGTAATCGGTGGTCTCCCTCAGTCCTGAAATCGTGTCATATCTTTGTAAGATTGACCCGTGGCCATAAATGCTGTGCCTCCAAAAACTCAGTTCTCTTAAACGAATTGCAGTTTTGGCTGCCGTGCACTTTATGAACTCATCCAGAGCCGGGAGGTCCAAGATCATTTCCAATCCAGCTTGTGGTGTGGATCTTTGAGCCCCTGTTATTCCTACACAGGCTAGTCTCTGTACCTTATTCAGGTTCTTGAGATAGCTTGATTTTTCCACCGCCTTCCACCATACAATAGAGCCATAGGTAAGAATGGGTCTGACAATCGCTGTGTACATCCATTGGATGACTTGCGGTCGCATACCCCAACGTACACCGAAGGTCTTTTTGCATGTGTAGAATGCACACAGTGCTTTTTTCATTCTTTCCTCAGTATTACGCTTCCATGTAAGCTTGGAGTCAAGGATTACTCCTAGAAATTTAGCTTCCTTAGAAGGTTTTAGAGGAATGCCATTTAGTTTGGGAGGGTTGAAGCCCTTCAGTTTTCTTTTCTTCGTGAACAAAACTAGCTCTGTCTTGGTGGGGTTGACCCCGAAACCGTTCTTAGTTGCCCAACAAGATAAATCCTTTAATGCATTTTCCATAATGTTTTCGATGATGGTAAGAAACTTATATGCTACTATTTTAATGCCCTGATCTTTGAACTTTGTCAGAATTTTGTTGACTACGAGGATCCAGAGCAGGGGTGAGTGCTAACTCCTATTTGAGAGTTAATAATTCTGCCTTTTAACATGGTGAAGATCCAATCGACAATGACAGATTCAACCCCAACTTCAACTAAGGCAGTCTTGATCATTATTAAACGCACCCTCGATATCAAGAAATGCTGCCAGGGTATATTCTTTATGTTCAAGACTTTTTTGAACATGTGAAACTACTTCATGCAAAGCAGTCTCCACTGATTTACCTTTAAGGTAAGCGTGTTGGTAGTTGCACAAATTGTTTTCGTTGAGAAGTTCTCTAACATGTAGATCAATTATCCTCTCTAGTGTCTTAAGGAGAAACGAAGAGAGACTTATTGGTCTAAAATATGAGATGACTTTATAAGGTCTTCGTTTGAATTCATATGAAGTTTTGAAAAAAAAAACATAAAACAAGTTTTAGAGTTCATTTTTCAGGAATAACAATAATGCAATGCTAGTATCAAAAGTCCCAAACAAATTTAAGCAAGACCTCGTTAGTCTTCTAGTTAAGAAGTTCATCTTTGGCTTAACTAAAGAAAAAAACTTTACTTACAATATACAGCATAAATACACTACGACTTCTCGAGCAATAATAATACAATACCTCTTAACATTGTAAATTAAAATCCAGTACCGCGTACAATAGTTTCCTGAATATTATGGTAACGATAAATTATTTGTACATAAATGTCATTAAATATAATGAATTGTTTATTTAATAACGCAAATCAACATAATATTGCGTTTTTTTTTAAATTTTAAAATTTGTTTGTTATTTTTGAAAAACTTGCAGAAACTTCTTTCGAGGTTATGAAATTTTACCGTCAATATGCTCAAATTTAAAAATAATCATTTTCAACATAATTTTTATATTTTTTTTTCAATATAGGGAAGAATTTTAAGAAACTTTATTTTGATTTAGACGAAGAATTCGTTATAAGAATATAAAATTACTTTTATTCCGTCTTGAGTTTTTCTTTAGTGTAGGCCAGGTTAAGAAAAAAAAGTAAGATACTGAACATTATTTAAACGGAATTTAGAAAATCATCACGAAAATCAAACGACTTCATAACAGAGTTCAAAAAGCCTAATATAAGGTAAAAGTTAATTCAAATTCCAAAAGGATATAGTTGGGAACCTCAAGAGAACAGATTGATTTTGAAGTGGGATTCGAGAAAATTTATCAAAAAAGTATAATTTGATTATTATAGTTAGAAAACCTTGTTGACCAACGAATGAATGTTTTCACCATCATAAAGCCACCTTTGGCATAGCATTTCCTCGTATACAAAAATCAACGGAGTACGTGAAGATACTTACTTACTTAAGGTGGCGCTACAGTCCGGGGCGGACCTGGGCCTCAACCAACATGCGTCTCCAGCCAGCTCGGTCCCTAGCTAGCTGTCTCCAGTTTCACACGCCAAGTTGGTTGAGGTCTTCACCCACCTGCGTACGCCACCTGAGTCGCGGTCTTCCTCTACTGCGCCGTCCCTCGGGATTGCATTCGAAGACCTTCCGTTCTGGAGCGTTGATGTTCATTCGCTCTACATGACCTAGCAATCTAAGCCGTTGGACTTTAATTCTGTTAACTAGGTCAGTGTCGCTGTACAGCCCGTACAGTTCGTCGTTATATCTTCTCCTCCATTCTCCATCTATGCGTACGGGACCAAAAATCACCCGAAGAATTTTTCTCTCAAAGCATCCTAAGACGCTCTCATCTTTCTTTGACAGGGTCCAGGCCTCAGCGCCATAAATGAGAACCGGGATGATGAGTGTCTTATAGATGGTGATTTTAGATGCTCGAGAGAGGACTTTACTACTCAATTGCCTTCTAAGTCCAAAGAAGCAGCGATTTGCAAGAGTTATTCTTCGTTTGATTTCGGCGCTGGTGTCGTTGTCTGTGTTTATAGCGGTGCCTAGGTAGACAAAGTCCTCAACTACCTCAAAGTTATAGCTGTCTATGGTGACGTTTTGTCCAAGACGTCGTTGTTCAATGTCCTTTTTTGATTACAGCATATACTTGGTCTTGCCCTCATTGACCACTAAACCCATCTTCTTCGCTTCCGTCGCAATGCTTAAAAACGCTCCACTGACATCACGCTTTGATCTTCCAATTATGCCAATATCATCTGCGTATCCGAGTAATTGAATGGACCTTTGGAAGATTATGCCTCTTAGTGTTGACAGTTGAGTTTTGCACAATTCTTTACAGAACGATGTTAAAGAAGTCGCATGACAGTGCATCGCCTTGTCTAAAACCTTTTTTGACATCAAATGCATCGCTGAGATCTTTTCCGACCTTGATAGAGCAGCGTGCATTCTTCATCGTACGTGAAGATATTAGGCGTGTACCATCAACTGAGCGCTCCGAGCGCTCAACTATTTTTTTAAGTGAGACAAAAAATCTCAGCTGAGCACTGAGATTTTTTGCGAAGATCTCTGAGACAAAAAATTCATGGATTCATTTCTCAATTTGCTTGCTCACCCAAAACAGCTGTTCAGTTGTCATTTGTCTGGTGTGGCGCGTAATTTAAATAATTTAAAGAAAAGAAATAAAATTTAAACATTTTTATAAATTAATTAACATGAGTGAAGAAGTTCAGCAAATTTTTGAGGTCGACGGGGTGCAATATCTTTTGGTCGATACTGGAGGAGGAACGCATTCAAATTTTAAAGAAAGCTGCAGAAAGAGATGAGAAAAAAATTGCTTTACAAGAGGAAAAATTGAAGCTGGCAAAAGAAAATCTCGATATATTTGTTGAATTGAGGGAGCAGGAAATCAAGATCGAAGAAGATCGAAACGATTTACTTCGCCAAATCTTAAGCTGCATAATTACCTGAAGAGCTAAGAACCTGAAATGTCTGGTCATGGTCAATATACTTACTGTTCCTTTATTAATTTTGCCTTAATTGTATCTTAAGTTTCTATTTTATTACCTATAATGAAGTTGTTTTGTTAATTTATTTATGTTAATCTATTATTTCCCAAGAATGAAGTTCTTTAGTTTAGATTTTTTTTATAAATGTTTAAGTTAATTATTTATTTTTAAAATACAAAATTAGATTATAAGATTTGCATACACTTCATTAAAAAAAAAGTTAGTTAAACTGAGAGCGTCTTTTTTTTGGAATGGAGGCTTTCCTTCCAGCAGCGTCATTAGCTCTTCGCATTCGAAAGTGAAGACTGAATTCATCCTCGGTATAGTTTGGTAGAGTGTGGTGATAAAAGTTTTCCTCGTAAGGTCTATAAAACCTTCCATTAAGAAATACTTCCCTCCTGTCTCTAAATGATTCGGCAATAAACATATTTAATCAAATAAGAAGGTATATATAATTAAAAAAAAACTTTTGTATTTTGCTAGGTAGGTATGTACTTACCACTATCAGCATCCTCACTATCATCGCTTATTAGGAGTTCCATCAAAATTTTTCATGCTCCTCATTCCTTTTTTTATTTCTTATTTTATCTGATGAACTACTTAAAATTTGACGCAAAACTTGTTCTTGTTTGTTATCCATTTTAATAGTTTTTTTCCAAAAGTAACAAAGAATTATCAATAGAAAAAAATAATAAATTCACATCAAAAACTACAATTGACAACATATGTTTTTGACAGCTTATGTTTGTACGGAGATTCTTGTCCCACAAAACGATTCTGCCTCCGTCAATCTGACATTGAGCGCTCACTGAGCGCTCAGTTGATGGTACACGCCTATTGACTGCCTTAAGAGCGATTTCGTTCACTCACAGTTGAACTCAACTTCCTGATTTTTATTTTAAACTTTTGAATTTATTTTTATTCAGTCAAAGCTTTATACATAAATGTAGTTTTCAACTTTAAATTTGAGTTTTTCTTAACTTACTAGAATAGAAGAACAAGTTAAGGGAGAAAACCTGGGATTATATTCTATTTTATGTATTCATCTTTTATACATATGTATATAATATTAATGTTATGAAATTAAAAAAAAAATGTAAATAATACTGTTTACTTATTGAATAACAAATGTATCCACATTATAAATGAATATAATTTTCTAGCAGCAGCTGTTGAAAATAAAGGATTTGAAATATCATAAGTATTTTCACTTTGGAATCCACATTATTTAAACACTCGTCCAGAATTATAACAATGTCGATTGGTTAAGGGAAATGTTGAAAAGATTCAAAAGCCGAGTGCAATACCGTCACAAGTAACATACTATATTTAGGTCAATAAGCCTGGAAATAAGCATCAGTCAGCTGGTTGGATGTTTCAAGATATTTCACTTTAAAAAAATGACAATTTTTAGTAAAATACGAAGTAAAGGATAAAAATGTTTCCAACATTTTTGGAAACACTTGTAAAAATGTATTGATAGAACTTGAAAGTAAGCTAAAAAAAAGTAGAACGATTTAAAATTAAATATTATTGGGGGGCTATCTTTAATAAAAATGTCCCTTATCCCTTAATTACTTGCTATCAGTAAAATAATTTGAAGGGGAATTGAGCTGTTTTTTTATATGCATAATTATCCCCATTATCTTATCTTTGTTAAGTGGGAAACATTTAGAACAACCCTCGAATAAATTTAACCAGATGTGAGTCATCGAAAACGAAATTAAATAGTAAACTGAATTGTGAAATTCATGATCTTCCACGTCATGAGTATACATAGCGATTCGTTTGCCTTTTTTCAATTCTTTCTTATCAGCTAGTTTCTATTCCATCAACAACTGCCTATTTCCCCTAAATTCAAAGATTTGCAATTATTTTAAACGAACTTAAATTCCACTTTTTTAAAACAAACACCACACCGGGCATCGAAACAAATCATTACATCGTTTTAAAGAAAGTAAGATTCTTCTTCTAATTTGAAGATTGACATCCTTGTCCTCCGAAAGTGGATTACCAACTACAGCGTATAAAAAGCTCATTGGATTCTGATCTTGAAAGCATTGTTCTATGGAGAATAAAAAACCCTGTAGAATTAAATGCTTCGAAAATTGAATGCTGTCGATAAAGCATAATCGTCCCCCCCCCCCCCCAAATTCCACTATCAATATGCGTGGAACTTGCATCGAAGAGACTGAAAAACTTTACTTTCTAGGTATGGGCATTATACATATATAAAAACATTGCTAAGTTTTTATGTTTCTCTATTAATTCTGTATTCGTCTGAAACTAGAGTACAATTTTCAAACTTTGGGTAGGTAATAACCTATTTGAATCTCTGTAGCAAAATTCAAAAAAGAGCTCTAGTTAAATAACCAATTGCATCTCTGTCTCCTTAAACAATTCAACCGTGATGCCTATACTTTAAGGAATGCTTTTGAGTCCAATTTCGGATGTAATGTTAAGTATAGAGATTCTTTTTACAGCACTACACGAATGTAGGATCTAGGAGCAATTTAAAATCGAATCTTAAATACTGTGAAGATATAAGCTTTGCTTCAACAATTTTTTGCACTGAATGTTGGCACCGCCAATTTTCAAGTAGATTTATTCCTTTGAATATTCCTGAATTGATTGAAGAAGTCTTTGCTTCTTTAACTAAACTGATTTTTACTGGATGATGTTTCTCCCAAATTCATACGATTACAGCTCCCTACAATCATCATAAGAGCTTCAAATATTTTTTAACTGACTCTTTGACGAAGTTAACTTTTCCAAGCTCTTGGAAATTAGCAAAAGTAATTCCTCTTCAGAAAAAGACGGGATGTATTGATGTGTCGAACTAAAGACCTATAAGTGTTATGCCTTTTGTTTCTAAGGACTTGGCCCTAATTTACAAAGCAAACCGGTTTACCTTTTGAGTAGAGAATTTCTTGAAAGTATTTTCAAAATTCTATAAGAAAAAACATAAACTATTTGTTGTAGATTTTTATATTTATTTTATAATGATTGTTTTTTGTTTTATTACAATTCATAATATTAATAATAATAATAATAAAATTGCAGCGTATGCTTATTTATGTTCTCTTGTTTGTTGTCAATCAAATTGTGTGATTATATTATTTTTTGTTTTTTTTTTTAATATTTGGGACGCTACAAACATTTCTAATGTACTAAAAATATATTTATATAAAGATTATAATAATTTTCCATGTTCAAAATAAAAACGACGATACAAAACGATGGACCTTTTTTTTTCCTTAAAATGGCTTCAATTTTGAATTGAGAGAAATATTTTTGAAAAACGAAGGAATTCTTTTGACTTGCCCAAAGAATTTCTCTTGTGGAAAACAAAAAGAAAAGAAACGAAACGAAAAGAAAGACTCTACGAAGTTGGTTTGTATTCTAGAAAAATACAAGCTAAGACAATGAGTTCAAAACTTAAAGTAGCCATCTTCCAAGTTACCTCAAGTTCGATGGTTCAATTGGTAATTTAATATATTTCTTGATTTTGGTTTAGTCCTAATCATCATCGCTTAAGAACTCATCCAGATTCACATCGGTCGTATCGATATTTTCGTCCAGAGTCATCCCATCTATCTCCAAATCCAGATCATCATCCGCACTGTGATCTTCTGAGTCGAGGGAGGAAGCTTTTGCTGCTGCCGGTGGGGCAGGAGCGGCGTTGGCGCTAGCGCTGGCGCTCGCTTCAGCGGCAATGAAATCATCATTCTTTTTGTGGTCAGCAACATCGACTACAGGTTTGTTGCCATCGAATATTCCTTTCTCCTCGGCAGCCCTCATCTCCTCCAATGGATTGCGATTGATGTTCAATGGGACCTGAGATGCGATCCGAGCTGGCAGCACCTGCTGCTGCTCCTTCTGCAGGAACTCCTCCACCCGCAGGGCATCGCTTAGGCCGGGGAAAAGATTCTCATACTGACTTGGATCGGCCAGCGATTGGCCAGCCTTTTCATTGAATTTGGCCAACTCTTCACGCCACAATGCCACGATTTCTGGCATTTTGCTTGGAATGTATGTGCGGGCGAAGAACGCCGCCTCGGGCAGGCGATTTGTTTCGACGAGAATGTTCAAGCAGCCTGTGACATCGCCACGCAGGAAGGTCGAAAGGAATGCAATGTTGTGTTTGCCCTGAGCGGAGCCGGCCTCTCCCAAATCCTTCAGCATTTCAGAATCGCCGGAGCTGGTTGCGAGCAAAAGCAGACCACTGAAGTCGTTCGCCTTCTGCATGCACTCCTTGACCAGAGCCATGTTGTTCTTTCGCGAGGCCACATCAGCCAAGGCAGACCACTTCTGGGGATTCTCGGATTCGCGGGCCAATTTGAGGGCCACCTCGAGTTCGCCGATCTGCAGAGCCAAATCAAACCTGTGATCGGGATCTGTGGACACTTGCAGAGCTTGCGACTTGAAGCCTTGCTTCTCCAGGAAGTGCGCCACTCGTGTGCGGTGTTCCTTGGGAATTGTTGGCAAGACCACGTCAGCTCGCTCGAAATCTCGTCTCATTACAGCCGTTTGGTATTCCAGCACGCTCAGCTGAAGTGAGAAACTGATGACATTCAACTCCTTGTCGCCCAGATAGAGTCTGTTGTCCTTGGGCACGTAGCCAAGCAGATACATGGTCCTGTCTAGATGCGAGATGGTCACGATTTCCCCTCCAACATAGTAATTGATGCGGTTCACCGAATTTGTGTATATGAAACAGTCTCCCACCCAGAGACCAGTCCTCACCTGCTCGTTCACTTCACCCAAAACATCGAATGCCGTCTCGATGCCATCGTCCTCGAGACCTTGCTTGGTCTCTATTGCAGTGGCTATGGCTCCTGTGTCAACACTGAGTATGAAGTATGAGTCATCTGTAGCCAGACAAACCAGCGTTCCAGCTTCGTTCCAGAACACATTCCTGGGCTGAACCTCAATGCGTCTCACCAGCTGCAAGGTTTCCCAATCGTAGAAGGCCAGACCAGACGATGTCTTCACTCCAAACAAGTACCCAGCGTAGATGTTTTCGGCGCCATATTCTGGGGTGAAGCTCTTGCGCTCCTTGAAGTTCCTGAAGAGTCTCACAGTTCCATTATTCTCCCTAATGGCATACTCATTGCTCTCAATGGCCCACACGAATTCCTGCGCCGATCCGAAGGCTTTGTTACGCAGAGCCATGGATGTGTAAATGATGTACTCGCCATCCCCACACACCACAACGAAGCGTCCATTGGGATTGTGGGTGATTGTTTGGGGGTAGATTTCACAGGCGCCCATGTCCTTCACTCCCACCGGCAGCCTCTCTCCGTCCTTGACCTCTGTCTCGTCGGAGAGGGCCTTCAGATTGACTTGCTGCATCTCCGAGTGCTTGGCCCAGATGATCTTGCCTCCAATCACGTCCATCGACATGGCTGGCTCCTCACGACCGACTTTGATGATGATGGAACCCTCATCGTAGCCCAGGGCCACGTTGTTTGTTCCTCGCATGCAGGCAATCGTCCAGACACGCTCGAATCCATAGTTTAGACAAGTCTCGAGGCGATAGGTTCCCGAATGCCAGATCCTCACAGTCCCGTCCTCGGATCCAGTCAACACAATTGGCAGTTCTGGGTGGAAGCAAACGGCAGAGATGTTCTGAGCGTGGCCTTCTAGTGTCTGGACGCAGGTCTTGTTCTGATAGTCCCAGATTTTTACCATCCGATCATCCGCACCGGAAATCAAGTAAGGCTTGTCACCCCCATGGTAGTAATCGACGCAGTTGACACCCTTCTCGTGGCCCTCCAATGTGAAATTGGCAAAGTTAGAACCTAATTGCCAAACTTTGACTGTGCGATCCAACGACGCCGATGCAAATGTGTTGTTGTCTTTCGGGTTGAACACAATTTGCATCACGTAGTGCGTGTGGCCTTCAAAGACCCGTTGGCAGGCCCACAGCTTCTCCCAATTCCAGAGTTTTATCAACATGTCATCTGCAAAATTAGACGAAATTGGATTCAAATTCTCGAGAAAACTAACTCAATTCCACTACTTACCACTGCTGGTCAAAACCAGAGGCTGAGTTGGGTGCACAGCTATGCACCGAATGTAGTCTGAGTGCGCCTCGAACGAATGCACCTTCTCCAGAGTGTTATAGTTGAATATTCTGATTTGCATATCATCTGATCCGGTGATGAGCCAATTTTTGCGAGCCACAAACCGTCCCGAACGCACTGGGACATCGCAAACCTCGAAGTCTTTCACCAATTGTTGGTTTTCATAATTCATGATGTGTACGTGGCCATTGTACAGGGCGCACAACATCCACGGCTCGGCCGGATGAATATCGACGCATTTCACACGATCCGAGCGAGATGTTAGGCGTCTTTTGATGTCCAATTTAAGCGGCATGATGTTATTTAAGGTTTAGTTGTGTTTAGTGAGGGAATTTCTTATTAAATTGTGCTATTTTTTTATTTATAAATTCTTTACACTTATCAACCGCGATAACAAAATAAATTCATCAAGAAGAATTAGAAAAAGTTCAAAGATGTCTGACTTCACTTTTCTTGCTTTTGCAGCAGCAGAAACGTCAAATGACGATTATTTTGACAATTGAATTTTTGATAGGTTGGAAGTTTTGGTACAAAAATGAGAATTGTAGTAGATTGAGTGAGCGGTTGCGTTCAGAGGAATTTGAATTTATTTTTAAAATAAGGGCCTGTTATGGGTATCGTTGAAATCAATCTGGAAAATTGAATTGATATTTTGAATGTGTTTGATTTTGATAAGAAATCACACAAAGAATTCTTTTTAAGAAAAAAGTTTAATCTTTCTATTTTCCTGACGGAAATTTCCTGAACAGCTCTCTATTTTGTAAAAAAATCAAACGAATCATTTTACTGATTTGTTTTTCAATTTTATTCAATTGCAATGACAGATTTCTTTCAGGAATTTTTTATTTCAATGAGAGACATTTTCAATGATCCTGTCGAACAACCTGTCAAACAAATTCCAATGATTGGTTTCAATAATGAAATCCAATGTTAGCTATAACTGGCATCTGAAGAAAGCAAAACATCGGTCAAGAATTTGTTTGCTTTTCGAACTGATTAATGTACAAATGGAGTTAGATATCGACATTGATCAGCTGCATTCTTTTTTGGTTATGTCATATCTCAAAAACCTGACGTGATAGATTGATTTTGGAGTTGGATTTGAATTAGGGCCCTTAAAACCCGTCGAAAAAATTGATTGCAGAAACAAAACCTTTCCAAAACTTTTTTTATAATTTACTTTTATTTAATCAATGGCGAAAACATTTTCAAGGAACAGCTGACTTTTAATTTTATAAATCGGAACCAGAGCGTTTAATTGCAGCTGCTCTATTTTCGTCGAAACAAATCATGCCGGTTACAGAATTCGATGAATGAATTGCAGATGGATACGGAGTGATTTTTGACGTTTATATTGTGGTGAAAATATCAATAATTGACATTTGATTCTCTCCGTATTCTCAAATCGTTGTAAATTAAACTTAGAAATGTCTAGTCTACCAAACATAGAATTGTATATGTTGCCATTTGAATTGGAATTTAATCATTTTATGGGTTGGTGTAATTTTGAGAACTTTAAATAATAACACAATACAAAAATATTGTTGGAATAAAGTATTAATTAAATATTCTGGTAGAGAATTTGATGGCTTTTATTTTTTAACTAAGAGCTACATAGTCCATCGGTCCAATTTTTACTAATTTTTTCTATTATGGCGTCAATGGTGGCTTGAATATTGGCTTCAAATGCTCCGAGAATTGCTGGTTTGTTGGAATGAACTACTGACTAAACAATGCAAAATAAAAAGTAATCTAAAACCTTTGGTCACATGAACCATGTAGCCTGTTAACAGGACTACTTGTGGAAATCAAGTTGTCAGTAAATTGATTTTGCATTAAATTGATGGTTAAGCGCGATGTATGATAAGTTTCAACATCTTTTCGATTAGCTGAATTAGTTTATAGAAATCAAAAATCAATCCACATGGTTTGATAGCTCCGGCCATTTACCGTAACGGCAGCTCCATTCTCAATTCGAAATGAATGAGGACCCATGATTACACCATTTAGTAAACCACTCCAAGCAGTTAATTTAAGTGGATGATTCGTTAATGGTTTAACGATTGTCTTCTCTTCATATGTGGAAATTGTTCTTATTTGACGATAACTAAAAATTAACTTCATCACTTAGCACCCTAAAATGGACCAAGTACTTCATTAGTTTTGTTTTTAAAGTAAATTTACACGATTTGGAAGCTTTTTTCTGGCGTTAAAAGATTCATGATGAATTGTCAAACTTTACTGCACAGAAACGTCAAAACAGATTGACATTCTAAACTGTCAAAATATAGAAACTTCATATTGCTAAAAAACACCCTTTATAAAGTAATTAGCTATGGGGTACGTTTTTAGGATACTAATCAAATTAAATTCGTTTTTTAACAAAAAATTTCGAATGGAAAACTTCCTAATACGTGACTCTTTTAAGAACATTTACTTTACCATCATTTTCACTTTATCTCTTACATTCTGTATGGTTAAAAAGAGATGAGAAAGAGACAATGAAATTTGAATTAAAAAATGCGGAATAAAATGATGAAACGTCAAATTGAGTCACTTCAAAAGAAATTCAATGTGAACACCGTCCATAACGGTATTTTACTGTCAATCTGACAGATTTAACAACTGTCTGTTCTCAACTTTCTGCCCAAAAACCTATTGTATAGAACATTTTGTCTGCAGTCGATAACTTTACTTCACGAATGCATATTTTAAATAGTCATTTCTGAAAAAATCGAAATAATAGACAAATTGTTTTAATACAAAACATAACTAGTCTACTCTCATATTATACTTTTCTGCAAGGCGAAAATTTATACCGTTGCTTGTATTGTCATATTTTTCAAAAAACACTTTCGCAGATAAAATTGTTTGGGAGCCCTTTACGACAACCAATGACAAAACCCTTCACACACACGGACCTCCACCTTCTAAAAATCATTAAAAACCAATCAAATTAAAATTGTTATCTTTTTTTTTTTATTCTAACATGATTTGTTTTAAATTAAATAATACATATACATAATTCTTCATTTCTTATTTAAAAGGCATAAACAATTTTACAATATACTATTAACTTTTGTTCAGCACTACAAGTATTTTTAAATAAATCTTGAAAATAGAAAATAGTTTTAAGATTATTGTAAAAAAAAACGTTGATATTCTTTTAGTTTTGATTTGATTTCATAATAATTAGTTTTGGTTTGAAAATATGTAAAGAATAGTAAAAAGAAAACGGAATTATAAATCAAACTTAGGAAATGTATAGTTTTTGAAAATTCGAAGGGAACACCGAACAACAGTTGTTTTGGCAACCCCTTGCCATTGATAATCAAGAACGTGCCGACATTCCGCCGCCACTGCTACCATTACCGCCCATGCGTCGCTTTTTCTTTTTCTTGGCAGTGAGACTCTCTTGACCACTATCGGTATTCGAACAACTGTCGCTATCCTCATTGCTGGACGACGAAGATGACGACGAAGAACTAGAATTGCTTGAGCTGTCCGATGCAAAACCTGTACTCTGGTCGATATTTATATTTTCAGCCATTTTTGCTAAATCAGGTTCTACTTCCTAAAATAAAAATGAATTAAATAAAATTACATCAAATCTTATCTTTGCTTTTGTCAAAAGACTAACTCGAAGAATACGAAGCCATTTGCGAGACAACTTTGGTCGCCCACGAACAGTTTTATGCCAAACAATGGGGAAATTCGTCTTGCTGCAGAAATTCTGTGTAACAGCAACTGTGTCGTCGAGATTAAGTACAACATGCCACCAGCCTCCAGGCACAAAAACTGTCTCTCCTGGCCCCTGTAATATTTCTATCTAAAATAGGTACAAAATTTCATGCAATTAAGTGCCACACAACTTTATAAAACATTTTCAAATAAAATTCTTACTGGAGCATATTCTTTGGGCCAATCGGGTCTTTTTGTCTTTGGATAAATTACACTGAACCAGGTTATTGCCTCATCGCGCTGCTTCCCACCAACAGATCCCTGGACTTTTAGTAATTCTTTTGGTGTGTGTGTTGGGAAAAGGCACCACCTCTTGTGGCCGAAGACAAGTGCATTCCAGGCACTTGTTCCAAGTGGATCTATGTGAATTCCCGTTCCTGAACGACTTGGTCCCATAACAAACCACCGATACGGTGGACGACGATCTTCCCCGGAATACTTGAAAAGATCATCTTGAAAATACTTTGGAATTGTATAGTCGTCTAGGAGCTTTTTTCGACGATGGTGCTAAAAGAGAGAGATAAAATGAGTTGTCTTCCATCAAATCATAGGAGTAGTTTCTAAAGTGTGCTTAAAAATGCGAAAGTATCTTCATTAAAACAAAATTTTGAGATAAAATCTATTAAATATGGAAAAAGACTATGAAATACACTTAAAAATAGATCAAAATTAAAATGGGAAACATTTTTAGAGGGGTTCAAGGCATAATTCTTCTGAGGGATACAAAATTGTTGAAAAATTCGAATATATCTCGAACTGAATTGACTTAAAATTCAAAATAAGATTAGATTGAGTGTGGAATATTAAGCCAAATTAAGCGCATGGATAAACTGATGACAATAATTAAAAGAACGGGTATTACAGGTGAATTATTAGAAGGGTGGATTGCAACTTATTCACAAGAGGATGATGTTTTAAGAAAGTAGTCTAATTTCCTAAAAAACTAGGCACACAGCTAGGAAGTGTTAAATCACTGTGAATAAGACTTGTTCACGATCTCCAGCCACACCATGAAAATGTATATTTATTCATCATGTTTAGATATTTACCTTTGTAAATAACTCACTCAGTTGAGATTATGGGAGAAAATGCTGACGAATTTGTAATTGAATTACGGAGACTTATTAAAGGCTTATTCATGGTCTTTATAAAAAAAAATCGGGGAATTGACTTTAAGGTTTCTAATATAAATTGGAGTCAAACCCAGCTCTGTGTAGATTTCATGTGGTGCAGGGGGATTCGGTAAACGAAATAAGCGTTTGAAGAAAGAATCATATTCTTCGATTTGAAATACTTATAAGTGAAAAAGAAGGGTTAGAATGTCTGGGGGTTGGGAGCAGTGGCATGCTGGTTTAGCGCGGCTAAGCTCGCCGGAAATAATTGGGATCTTGCTCTTCAACAAAACTTCGTTCGTCACCACAAAATTGACTTCATGCCTGGTTAACTTTCGTCCATCGACCTTCATTTCTTTTTTTTTATTCCGATCCTCTTTGTTATCTGTAACCAAATTTGTAGCGCGATTCCGGTTTTCTTACCACTACTGAGAATCCCACTTTGCCTCCGTTACATCTTGCTTTTGAAAGGGGGTTTCTATAACATTGACGATTAAATGTGAGAACAAAAACTTTATTGTCTAGACTTTTTGTTTCCTGTGGCGTGAAATTTAGGGCGTATGACTGTCATGCCTAGGTTGAATCCCTGCCTTCGTAATCTAAAGGTTTTTCCACGATATTTTTGTTTAATAATTATCCCAGGACTCATTGAAAGTTGTGAACCATTAAGCCCTGAACGGCAAAAAATGTATTCTATTTAACTATTTATGCCTTTCTGCGAGATATCCAACTTAAAACACTTAGCCTCGCCAATAGATAAATAAGATCTCAAATATAAAAATTATATTTACAAAAACGAAGAAGATAACTTACCTCTCCGAAGCTGCTATCGAATATATAAAGTGGACTATCGTCCAATGTTGTCTTCATATATTCAACATAATATTTCATTTTCATCTTGACACTGTAACCTTCATTGTCTTCGCCGCATTTGAACTTTTGATTTCGATACTTCTTGACCAATCTATTCATGGTCCATTTCTCTTGGGCCTTCCATCCATCTTGGACGCCCGTAATTACAACGGGTAGGTACGGTTTCTCATAGCGTTCAATGAACTCCTGGCAATCAACACAATTAGCATCAATTCGATCCACATTATCCGTGAATTGGGTAAATCGTTCGAAACTATCTGCATATCGAAGAGCAGTCCAAGATTCTTTGTCGTTTAGTTCTGAGAATACACCGAAAAAAATAACATCAGCATATAATTTTGTTTCTAGGTTAACCCCACGGGCAGCGGAGCACCCAGCACCCAGCACCACCCATCGCAAAATCAGTTGCAATAAATTTTTGTTTGACAAATGCAGCGACAACGACAGCGACAGCGACACACTTACCTGGTCGAGCTTTTCTTTTAACTTCTCGTAGTCTTTTTCGCGAACGTCGTGGCAATTTAAATTCCTCAGACATTGTACTTAATTCGAATAATAATTTAGCTAATATAAATTGAATAATTTAATACTTAAAAATTAGTTTTCCTTTGGAGAAAGAAAAAAGAATTTCGTGCCAAAGAAAATCTGGTTGCACGGTCAAGATGAAAATGAAAAATGTCTTTTGACGGTTTAGGTTTTGTTGAATCTGAATGCACTTGAGTATGAGTGCGTGCAGTTCAACAAATGAGCAATGGCGGTGATTTGGGAGCATTGCCAGAAGGTGTTTTTGAAATTAATTTAGATTGAACACATTCGAAGCTAAAATTATTTTTTTTAAATTCAAAAACCTTTTTTTTTTCCACGAGGATAATTTATCGGAGATCATTTTTTCGAGTAGTAATTTTCGTAAGTAGTGTTGTTCAAGATTGTATGGTCACCATTGAAATACTAGATATGGTCTTCTTGTCGATAATAACTCACATACAACACTCCCCTTAAATGTGATTCCACCTCAAGCTATGTTTGCCTTCTTGTAGGTTTGACGGAAAAAATTATAATTAAATTTTAAACGCCATCTGGTGCTTCTTTGCTTCAAAAAGCTTTTTTTGTCATAAAAACTAAGGACATCTACTATTATAAAGTTTAACAAAATAAATAAAACACAAAAATCAAGTTCAAAGTTTCTCCATATTTTCGCTGAACCTACAAAAGTGCTAGTAGCGTTAAGAAATAGATGTCATTAACGCGAAGTTTGCTAATACCAGTCCATATCTAGTAGGTCAATGATGGTCATCATTCATGCTTTTGTGTGAGGAAAAAATGTCATTATCCAAAAGAGTATTAACATCCCATCAGAAGAAAAGTGACATAAAATATACACATTCTTGCAGACAAAAAATGTTGTTTTTAGAATTGGCCAGTTTATATTTATAAGATTTCTAAGAACTTTCTCAGGCATATTAAAAGAGCAACATAATGAAATATAATTACAATTCACTATTCATTTACATCTTACAAACAAATTAGCTTTGCATTTCTATCCATACTTTTTGAATTGTTCGGTGGAGAATTCTTGAGAAATCGAATCATAAGAAATCTGTTCTCAGAAATCTCACAACTAAAAGTTCTCTTTATAGCAGCACGAATTTTTAAAGGAGTTTTTATTATTTGATACAAATACACAAATAAATAATATTCAAGGAAAATTAATTTATATTTTTAATTATTTTGGATGTTGACTAAGTTGTCAGCAACTTAAAGTTTCTCCAATTTATACGCAACATCTAACAACTAAGTTGGAATTGTTATCGTCGATAGTGAATTGATATTTTATATGTTAAAAAAGAGCCTGGGATGTGACTCACACTGATAATATGTACTTCAAACCTTATAAATTATTATTTTTTTGCAATAAACCGAATTGTCATTTAAAGCACTTTGAAATTTATTTAATTAAGAATTCAAGTTTATTACAGTTAACCGAAAATCAACAACAATGTTTTTTATGCTATGAAATAAGCACTAAAGTCCATTTTAAATTATTTGTTTTTAAGATATTTGGGTCGAAAGTCAATTTTTACTAAAAAACTATCAATTAATTTGTGTAATACAAATGCATACAATTATTTATTTATTTCGCAATCAAAATTTTTTTCTGTTTTCCTTTAACAAATTTATTTTCCTGCACAGCTGATTCTTTTAAGTCAAACAATGAATCGAATCGTTATACTGATTTGTGTTCCATTTTTTACAATTAAAATGACAGATTTCCGGTGGATTTTAATCAGCAAAATCATTTTCTTTGACCGGAATTTTCAGTGATTTCTATAACCGACGTATTGAAGTTTGTGTATTTATTAGTGAAATATGGAAACCAAGTGTGTACGAAGTAAATTGGGAGAAACAATACCACACCGAAAACAGTAAGGAATTAAATATAAAATATAAATTTGAAGAAATTAAATATAAAATTCATATTAACAGGTGGAAAAGCCATTTTGACACATTCATTTGACATGTAAAAAAGAAATTAAATTTTGAAGTTTTTACCTGCGGACGGCAAAAATTGCAAGCACCTTAGAGGGTTAGCGGTAGCCTTTGACATACATAAATACACAATTACAAATTTTAATGTAGTCGATTGACAGAAAAATAAGAACTTAGAGTATGTGTATGTCCCTACGTCTTTTTTTACTAGTTATTAAGTACATATTTGCTAAAAATAGTTAAAAAATACATTTGTTTGGTTTATTTGGCATATTTTATTATTATTCAATAAATGATACTTAATAAAGATACTTAAAATTTCACTAAAATATTATTAATGAAATTAAATTTACGAAACAATAATTATTAACAAAATATTCTAATTTCACAGATAAGGAAAAGTTGCAATATCAGCTGTGAAATTTTTCATCGACAACAGTAACATGTCCCGAAAACAGGTCCACCATATTCGTATTTGGCACCCAAATAGTCGAATTTTGAACCATCTCCGCACTTCCGGTCTCGAGCTTCCATATTGTTAAGCCAGCAATCGTTTATACAAGATGATGCAACAAGTGTAACACTAGTGCCTGCTATAACTATTATTGGGATTATTGGAACAATAGGTTTTAACAAGACAGTGCTGATTATTGAAACCATAAAATAACCAAAATGTTGATTTTCATATTGTTTTTCTTTGTTTTTATTTTATAAACTACTATCTATCAAATAACAACAATTGTAAGTTGTAAGAACTTAAAATTCGCTTTAGGTAAACGAAACTCTTCTTTAAGAATGCTCTAAATTGTTTGCCATAATTTTATGAATTGTCACAGCTTTTATACAAATAAATGCATTTATCAGATGCAATGACAACTTAAAATAAAGGATAGAAATAATGCAGAAAAAGTGGATTCCAAAGAATTCAAATTAAGCAATAGGCTTTTAATAATATGTATGTATGTATGTACATAAATAAACGTAAAAGATATCAAGAATTACCAAATATCGAATTCCGAGAAATCCAAAGAAATAAAAGAATTTTTTGAGAAAACTAGATTGAAACAAATAAACAAGTCTTAATTCACTATGAATATTAAATACAAATTTGAGAATGGCTATGACTATGACGTAGGCGCCAACGTCAAGCTACTTGACAAGAACCCAAGTTGCTTGCAAGCTAATTTAATCGTTTTACAATAAATTAAAATTATCAAAGAAATTAAATCGACAAAGTTGAAAGTGTGTTTCCGTTTTAGCGAGAGCAATAACCGTAGTAGCGCTAGATTTAAATATTTTAGTGAATTTTAGTTAAAAACGTAACAGCAACATTAATTAAAGTACTAGAAAAGTTTTAACTATTGGAAGAAAACATGGACTTATTTAACTCAATGACGGTTGGCCTAGGGCAAAAACATGCATTAAAGGCAATATTAGAAGCGTTTTAATTTTCGTTAAGTTGTGATGGGCATCTAAAATATTTGAAAATCTACGGTGTGTTTTTATTTCACCTGTCAACTTGGTCACTTGACCCATCATTTCTAATGTCTGAAACTTAGAATTTTGACAACATATGCAATCCATATAATACTCGTATATAACCTTAAATTTGTGTATACTGGCCCTAAGGATATCTAAATCAGCTGCCAAAAATTGTAAAGTTGTGTGGTGAAATAGAAAAGATGATATTTTAAATTGACATGAAATTTACTTTATTTGAAAGATAATTTTCTGGCGTTATAATTTAAATATGATTGTCGATGACATTTTCTAACTTGTGTGCATGTACATATATGGGCAATGACGTTTCGGATGTTGTTCTCCAAGTGCACAAACGTATCAACATACACTTGAGGAATATCATCACTCCACATACGGGTTTTTTTTTTTGTTATTGACATATGTATCAATTCAACCAAAAATGAGTTTGATCGCCAAAACAAAATTTGTTTATACAAATTTGGATCAACGGCAATCTTGTTAGTCTATTCATGGTAAAATGCCAAACCAAACTTAAAATACTTGACAGTTAAAACAGTGTTGTCAACTTAAAATTCAATACCTCTCAAGAACATCTATACATATGTAGAAAAATTACATTTGAAAAACAGTGTCTTCAGTTATAAAATTTTATTAGTTAAGTTTATTAAGTGAAAATGTTTATTCCTAGTTGCGTTAAACCAGCTGCATTGAATTACTCTGGGCAGAAAAGTGAAGCTTTTTTATGTTCATTTAATCGGTTTTCTTCTTTTTGACGTCTGACGTATGACGTAAATTTTCAAAACTTCTTACATAAGCCAATCTACTTTTTGCGCAGAAAATTTAAAATTAGTCTAATGTCCAAAAATTAAATTTCAAAAATAAGTATCTATTTTCTTGAATTTATGTGTATAATGTAGTAATTTTTTAAAATCTGGTAGTAACTAGTTTTGTTTACTTTTATGTTAAAATGCATCTTTTTTAAATAAATCAAGTATAAGATTTATGATTTTAAACAGGCTTTCTCAATAATGATTACTTTCTGAGCACTTAATTCTTAGAATTATGTACCTAATTAATTGCCAAGGCTGTTTAACATTACTACATACACTGCAGGAGATAGAATTACATTTTTTAAGCTTACTCATTTTCTTTACAATAATTAACCTTTTTACATCTGTAACACACCGCTTTCATCTTCTTATGGCGTATTCTCTTTATCAGCAAAACCAGTCTGGGTTTTCACGACAAATTGATTTTGAATAATTTTAAATCAGAATAAAGCTGATCGGGGTTTCCGCATAAGTATTTCTTTTTAACTTCACTGATATGCGGCATCTGCAACTTTTATAGGTACACGTGTAGTGTTTATTGATAGAAACCAGGTTTGCTAACACAGGGCCGGTTCAAAGAATAAGCGAAACAAGAGGGGCCAGTTTCTTCAGAGGGGTTTAAATTTTTAATTTTTTCATAAATCATTGTCAAACAACTTTGATAATCACAAAGCGTTTGTTCACTATTTTTTAACTTGTTTAATCAGTCATGAATTTTCCAGTGTTTGTTTCATTTTCCAGTCCATCTGTCATTTCTGTTGTCAAAGCTTGATTAAAAATATTTTTGCTGTCCCTTGCGTCAAAATCAGCTTGAGCTTAAGAACTTTAAATAATAATACAAGACACAAATATAATGTTGGAATGAAATTTGTATTATTATAAAGTGGTACATAATTTCATGGTATTTATTTTTTAAACATAATTTCTCTTTTGTCACTTCTTTTTCCAATGAATCCAGTCGTATTGAATATTGCATTCTAATGCTTCAAGAATGTCTGGTTGACGGTATAAACCAATGACCCATCAAAAGTAATCGAGAGTCTGGAAACAAAGCTGTCACCAAGTTGATTTTCCAATTAATTGATGATTGAACACTCCATATGACAGGTTCCACCGTCTTGTTGAAACCTAATATCATCGAAAAAATCAGTCACCATGACTGTAAAATGGACGAAGTGCTCTATAAACTTAACGAATAGATTTCTTTTTTTAAGTTAATTTCCACAATTTGGAAAAACGAATTATGATGAACTGTCCAACCTTACCGAACAAGAACGTCAACACAGCTTGACATTCTTAAATGTCAAATTATAGACAACAACCTTCGAAAGTCCGAATTTTGTTTATAATTTTAGTAAACACTTCATTCATGTAACATTTACACTGAGTTCACATTTTATTCAACATACACAACACCCATATTAATCAGGAATTTGTAACTTTAAATAAAAGAAAAACTAATATTTATACTTAACTCACTGATATATGTAATTGAAACAATAATTAATAAATTTTATAAATATACACAATTATTTACACATTCACACAAATCATTATTATAATTATTACACATGCAATTCAAACTAAGTCGTTTTTCTCACAGTCACAGTGGGAATCATTAAATCAATTTTCTCATAAGTGAGAGGTTATAATTACATTAAATTAATGAATTTACACCAGAGACAAAATGTTTATAAGACGCCAGTTATATATATAATTTATTTCTGAAAGGTCGTTTATAGCAATCATTGAAAATGTTTATGATTGAAATCCAGAAATCTGGCAATAATCTGTCATTGAAATTGTGTCAAATTAAAAAATAGATCAGTAGAACGATTTTGTTAAGTTTTTGACATAAAAGAATAAGCTGTTTATGAAATGAATGTACGTCTAAAAAATATAAAAATACATTTATAGCAAAAAATAATTGTGCAATAAAACTTTTATTTATTTAATTTATTTTTTATTTATTTCAATGAAAGCTACATATATTAATAATACAAAATTGAATTTTTTGATTTCCATAATAAAAGCCAATGATAACTATAGCTGGCACCTTACATTTCTTTATATCCTTTTTGTAAGGTGTTCTATAATTCACAAAAATAGCAAACAGGTATGTACATTTCTTAGAAAGGGTTATTATAGGAGCCTTAAATGTGTTATATGTCTAAGCCTGCACTGATTTTCCATGTGAGCAACGTCGTAATAAGTTATTTATTATTATACATTTACAATACAAATCAATTTTTCCGTTTATAAATCTATAATACGATGCGTAATTGCCTTTTTCACAAGTTTTCCTATAAAAGCCATGAAAGTTCTTGAGCAGCTTACAAAAATTCTTAAACTCTCTAAAAGATCAGACATATCGGGTGAATTCTCTTCACAATTACATTACATATACTTACTCTCCACACGTAATTTAGTATTGACTTGTTTTCTGTCTAAAAAAGATCTACAATGAACAACACCAAATGGATTATTGCATTGTTGGTCTTCATGCTGTCGATTAGCAATATTATGGCAAAACCTGTGGTTGCAGAAGCCATAGCAGCGACTAGTCTTGTGGTATCAGCAGCAGGAGCTGGAATTAGTGCAGCTAGTTGTAAGGGAGATTGTTGGCTAAATGATTGGCAAGCTCGTGACCAAAAATGTGGCAATGGACCAAAATACTCTTATAATGGACCTGTTCATGGAAAATGTTATTGTTGCCGTTAAGATCCTATAATTTAAGATCCTTTAATTTGTTGTAACCAGTTTATAAAAATTTAAAATCGATAAATTTAAAATTTAGAAATGTTTTTTTAATGGTGAAATTAGTTAAATAATTGTTTATATAGGGCGTCCCAAAATTAACGCAAGATTTATTGCGTTAATTTTGGGACACCCTATAGAATGTCTAAGCAAAACAAGCTGAGCAAAGTTTAGAAAATAGTTACATTCAAAATTTTGAAAAAAGTACAAAGTGATAAATAAAAACATAAACTAAAAAAATGTATTATATTTTTTAATCAACCGGCAGATTTTAAAGAGCATTAAATATATTTTCATCAGTTTTGTTTGAGAACAAGTTTTTGAACTGTAAGCATTTTACAAGAAGTGCTCTATGTAGTTTCATATTAAAACATTAAACCTTATTTCACTTGCATTTTAAACTAAGGGCAACAAATTTTGAATTGTTGACGTTTGTTGTTGAACGGAATATTTAAATTCAATACTCTAAAAAAACACCCGTTATATGTAGAAAAAGTACATTTGAAAAACGACGTCTCCAGTTAATGGGCAATTTTCATTTCTGCACTGGTTTACAATGATTTCATTGAGCTGCACTGAGCTGAAATATATTCTGCTGACATTTTCGAGTTGCACATAAATTAGTGTCAAAAAATTCTTTCGGGATTATGTGGCATAAATTTAACGCTTCAAAAGGAATCGAAAATTTCTGTAGTCCTATGCGCTGTCCTAACTGCCACTGTTTGCAAATTCTGCTTGTACTAGCCAAATGTGCGCCAGTTGCCTCGCTCTCCGTCTCCATTCATATGATTCTTAAGTAGTTCCTTTCTGCGCGATTATGGTTAAGCCTATTTTAAGTTGTTCTAAACACGGACCCTACTGCTTCAGATACCCCACTTCTCATATACCGCTGCTATAACCTTGTACATAAGAGCTTTACCGTGCAATATATTTTCCGTATTTAAATTGAAATTAAAATTATATCTTTTTGCGAGACACGCCCGCCCTATCACTGTACCAGTGATTTTTGTTTTGTACATTTCTAACAAGTCCGTATTCGGGCATACTGAAAACGTGCAGGAGATAATCCGCTTGCATCTTCAAGGCCTTTATGTATAGAGGTGTTAGTCCGGTTTCCAGCATAAGCACGTAATTTAACGTGTTTGTTGGCAGCCCCTCTTCACATTATGTGTTAAAAGTTTCTCCACCGTGTGAGACTTTTTACATCCCCATACTTGTAAGCCATACGAAAGGATACTTTCTACAACTGCTTCAAATGCCTTATGTTTACTACTGTGAGCTGTGTTGGCTTTCATAAAGCATTTTTTCCATGAAATATTAATTGCGGTTGTTGCGTTTTGAAGTTCGCTAAAATGTTTCTTCAAACTCATGTTTCTTAAAAAAAATTACGCCTAAGTATTTGTGTTCGTTAACACATTCTATATCTTTTCCGTTAAAATTCCACTTTTCATTCGATGCAATTCTTCCACCACCTTTGTTAAATATCATCAACTTAAGGGCCTTGCACATGAGAGCGTACAACGAATGGACGAACAAACGTGATTTTTCACATTTCAAAAAGTCAATTTCAAACAAAAACACATTTAAATTATAAAAAACCAATTGACACTAATGTTAGGATAATAAAATTTGCATTTTGTTCTCTAAAACAAGAAAATTTTGTAAAAACAATTTGGTAGTAATGAATTGCAATGTGGTTGCTACGAACTGTCACTCTATTCGCATTCCACATACACTGCAACGAATAAATTGTTCGCGTGCAACTCAAAATTATACCACTCTTGTGTGAAAGGTCATGGCTGAGGAAAATATGGAGACAAAATTGACAATTCGTCGCTGTCTGCGAATAGAAATAAAGCTCATGTGAAAGAAAAGTCAAAATATGCGAACATCCACAGTTCGCAGTTTGTAGCTCATGTGCAAGATGCTTTAGGTTTTTGAGTTTTGATTGTTAAGTTCCAACAGCAGTAATTTTATACCCTATTTATCACAAATTGTAATGTTTTTGGGAAATTCGCAACAATGAATACCTACATACATCATCAGCAAACATCAATGTCTTCATACGAACTCGTGTGAAATCAACACCACCTACGAACAGCGAAAACAAGATGGGACTCAATGTGCACCCTTGTATAACTCTCGATGTGGTTGTGAACCAATCAGAAATCTCCGTTCCACACTGCAGCCTGTGTTCCTCTATACAGCTCTTCTGAGAAGGACGCGTCCGAACTTGAGAGACATGCCCAGACCATAAAGCTTGTAGAATAAAGCACCTCGGTTGATTGAGTCGAATGCTACTTTAAAGTCAATAAAGAATACATACATACAATTTTCTTCACTGCTTTATAAAGCTTTCCGTTAGCCTTCTGAGAATGAAAATGTTATCTATTGTAGAGTAACCTGTTTTAAAGCCCTAATGAGCCTCTTTCAACAGGTGAGTCGCTTCTACAACAGAGTTGTAAATGTCAAATTAAGAAAAGAAATTCCACGATAGTTTGATGCATCCTTTTTTAAATATCGATAATATTATAGCGTCTGCATATTCATTTGCGGAATATCCCCCTCAAGTACTATATTAAAAAGTGTTACCAGTTGTTCTTTTAATATGACTGTTCCGTCTTTATAGAACTCAACAGGAATACAATTTCGCACCCGCTTTCCATCTTTAAGAGATCCTAGAGTTGATTCAACTTCTTGAAGGCTAATTTTTCTATCTAGGATTTCGGTGTTTAATCCAGGTATCGCACAGTGCCAATTTGTTCTTATGCTGGCTAAATTCAATAATTCTTTGAAATGAGTTGATAGAATGTTTGCGCATAGTTTCTTGTGCATAGTTTCATGTTTTCCATTCAATTCCCACACAAGTTTCCAAAAATATATGCCAGTTTTGCAGGTTGTCAGTTTGTATGCCTGCAGTTCTTCATAGTTCTTCTTGTTGGTTTTACATAGCTCCTTATATTGAGAATCGGCCTGTAAGTAGTTTCTTTGGAACAATCTTTGGGAATTTCAAAAATTTGTCAACCCTGGAAAGGATTTCCTACGAGTTTTTTGACATTCTTCTTCACACCAAGGCACCTTTCTAAATTTTCTCCTTTTTCCACTGCACTGCTGTTAGGGGTATGATGACTTCAAAATTTGCTCTAACATAGGGAAGTCTACATTTTGGTGTAATTGAAGTTTTAAATCAAGTTGTTGTCTATATGCCAGAATTCTTGAGATATTCCAGATGAGTGTAGGAAGTAATCGCGTGACAAAGGTTTCTTCATTTAGTTGTACAAGCCATTGGAAGGTAGCAACCACTGGAAAATGATCTCAGTTCGGGAATTCATTGATCTCTAAATCTTTTACAAAAGGCTCCAAATCTTCACCTAAGATTGCATTATCTATCGCTGATGATCTCATATTTAAATACACAATTAACAATTAGAGACTTCGATTCAACTATCAATTCAAAAATGATTAAGCACCTTCCATCCTCAATCACTATTTATCAAAAGCCATAGAAATTCGTTTACCCTATAAACGTGTTAAATTTCACACCATGGAGCATAAGCCGAGAATCTTTTGAACCACAGCTAACACAATTCAATAAAGATAACACCAACAATAGAGTCTACATATTTAGAAATATTGGAGAACCTAAAACTTGAAGGTTAAACTCCTCATTTGCTGTAACAAAAGACAATGCCACCTTGCTTAAAACTTTAAACAAGTCCTATGTGTTCATAAATGAACATGATCCCTGTATGGGTGCAGCTGCGCATTTTCACAAGACAGATAAAAAATAATCTTGTGATAGTGCGTAGCGTCATAAGATATAATACTGATACGATACACAAATAGTAAATGGCCAAAGATAGCATGGGGTGGAAATGTGTATTCTATTTTTATCAGTCTCTTATCTCATGTTCCTAAGATTTAAGTAGGTATAAATAGTTGTAAATAGTTTTAGAAAAATTGAGTCGAAATAAACATTCACAAGAATTGAGACGTGTCTTTTATTTCTGTCCATAATTATTTTCACTATGTACATATTATATGCCCCGACAGTCTTTCAATTCTTCGAGCTGTATTAAATCCAAACCAAGTCTAGTAAAAAGCAGACTGATCAACAACATACGTTATAAAGAACTCCAATTATCTCAAACTATGTGGATTCCAAGTCATATTGACATAAAGGACTATTCACATGAGAGCGACCAACGACCGGTGAATGAACGAACATTCGTCCATGTCTGTAACAACGCAATAAATATTCATGCCCAATCTCTCAAAAAATCAATACCATTTTTCCTAATAACAATTACCTTTTTTCATTTTTTAAATACAATTAATATCGAAAATATTTTAAAGATCCAAAACTATTAGCATTTAATTTGTAGTTTTATGTTAATAAAAATAATTATGTAAAATCTAGTATTAACTAATTTCGTTTATTTTTATGTAAAAAATTAAATTCCTAGAATTATAATAGTATACCTAATTAATTGTCAAGGCTGGTTAACTTTATTACATACATACATTACAGGAGATAGAATTACATTTTTGAAGCTTATTCATATTGCTAAGAAAAGGCCGGTTCAAAGAATAAGCAAAGCAAGAGGAACTGATAATTAAGGGTCAGTTTGTTCACAAGGGTTTAAATCTGTTATTTGATTTTTTAATTTATAACCAAACATCCTTTTTTACTTTTTTTCAGATTGATTATTTGATTAATCAATCATGAATTTTCCAATGTTTATTCCATTTTCCAATCCATCCGTCATTTCGGTTGTCGAAACTTAGTTAAAAAATGTTTGTTGTTTTAATTCTGTCACTTTACGTCAAAAATAGCTTGAGCTTATTTTTTTTATAATATTTACATCCAATGTGTCACTTCTTTTTAAAATAAATTTAGTCGTTGGTTGACGGTATAATCAAATGACTTAAGGCCCCATCAAAAGTAATCGAGAGTCTGGAAATAATCTGTCGTCAAATTGATTTTGCAATTAAATGATAGTTAAACACGCCGCCGTATGACAGATTGCACCGTCTTATTGGAAATGTCATCGAAAAAAAAACAGCATGGTAAGATAACAACGGCAGCACCTTCTTCATTTTTAAAGAAATTAAAGCCGATGATGCTGCACCAAACAGTCAATTTTAATGGATGTACTTAATAGTTATTTGTTTGTCACACCCTAAAATGGAAGAAGTGCTCTATGATTTTAATGAATCGATTTGTTTTTCAATTTAATTTCCACGATTTGGAAGCGTTAGTCTGGAGTTAAACGAGTTATGATGAACTGTCAAACCTTATCAAACAAAAACGTCAACACAGTTTGACATTCTCAACTGTCAAACTATAGACAACAACCTTCGAAAGTTCTCATGCTATTAAAAAATACCCAATAGTTTAAAAGGTTTGAGTCCGATTTTTGTTTATAATTTTAATCACACTACATCACAATTCTGCAAATAAATGGTTTTTGACAATTATCTGTTATTGGAATTGTGTCAAATCAAAAAACAGATCATTGAAAAGATTTAGTTAAGTTTTTGACATAAAAGAATAAGCTGTTTATATGAAATGAATGTATTTATGTCTAAAAACTAATTGTGCAATTAAACATTTTTTTTAATCAAAATTTTCTGTGTTATTTCCATTAGTTTGAATTTACTAATCAAAAGGAAACACAGTCAAATATCCATTGAAATATTATTCGGGATTGATAACCGACCTGTCAAAAAAATTTAATGATTGAGTTTTATAATGAAAACCAATAATAACTATAATTGGCGTCTTACATTTCTTCATGTCATTAGAGTAAAGCGTTCTATAATTCACGAAAATAACAAACAGGTACATTCCTTACAGAGGCCTATTATAGGAGCCTTAATTTGTGTTATATGTCTGAGCCTGCACTGAGTTTCCGTGTTAGCAGCGTCGTAATAAGTTATTTATTATTATACATTTACTATACAAATCAATTTTTCCGTTTATAAATCTATAATACGATGCTTATTTCTTAATTGCCTTTTTTAGTGTTTTCCTATAAAAGCCATGAAAGTTCTTGAGCAGATTATAAAAATTCTAAAACTCTCTAAAAGATCAGACGCGTCGTCGGGTGAATTCTCTTCACAATTGCACTTACCCTCCACACGTAATTTAGCATTGACTTGTTTTCTGTCTAAAAAAGATCTACAATGAACAACTACAAATGGATTATCGCAATGTTTGTCGTCATGCTGTCGCTTAGCAGTAGTGCTGCTCAAACCATTAATCTTTTTTTTCCAGCAGCAGGAGCTGCTGCTAGTTGTAAGGGAGATTGTTGGCTAAATAATTGGCAAGCTCGTGACCAAAAATGTGGCAATAGACCAAAATACGCTTATGATGGACCTGTTCATGGAAAATGTTATTGTTGCCGTTAAAATCCTATAACTTATGTAAAACGTGTGCACTTTAGTTTGTAGTTACCAGTTTATGAAAATTTAAAATTTAGAAATGTTTTTTAATCATCAAATAAGTTAAATAATTGTTTATAGAATGTCTAAGCAAAACAAGCTGAGCAAAGTTTAGAAAATAGTTACATTCAATATTTTGAAAAAAGTACAAACTGATAAATAAAAACATAAACTAAAAAAAATGTATTATATTTTTAATTAACCGGCAAATTTTAAAGAGCATTAAATATATTTTCATCAGTTTTGTTTGAAAACAAGTTTAACATAAAGCATTTTACAAGAAAACATCAAAAACACTTGCATTTTAAACTAATGGCAACAAATTTTGAATTGTTGACGTTTGTTGTTGAACGAAATATTTAAATTTAATACTTCTAAAAAAACACCCGTTATATGTAGAAAAATTACATTTGAAAAACGACGTATCCAGTTAATGGGCAATGTTCATTTCTGCACTGGCTTAGCTCATGTGAAAGAGAAGTCAAAATATGCGAACATCCATAGTTCGCAGTTCGTATGTAGCTCATGTGCAAGATGCTTTAGGTTTTTGAGTTTTGATTGTTAAGTTTCAACAGCAGTAATTTTATACCCTATTTATCATAAATTGCAATGTTTTTGGGGAACTCGCAACAATGACTACATATATCATCAGCAAACATCAATGGCTTAATACGAACTCCTGCGAAATCAACACCACCTGGAAGGTAATCTACAAGATCATCTATGAACAGCGAAAACAAGATGGGACTCAATGTGCACCCTTGTATAACTCTCGATGTGGTTGTGAACCAATCAGAAATCTCCGTTCCACACAGCCTGAGTTCCTTAATACAGCTTTTCGAGGACGCGTCCGAATTTCAGAGACAAGCCCAGACTATATATGTAGCTTGTAGAATAAAGCACCTCGGTTGATTGAGTCGAATGCTGCTTTGAAGTGAATAAAGAATACGTACAATTTTCTTCTCTGCTTAATAAAGCTTTCAGCTAGCCTTCTGAGAATGTAAATGTTATCGATTATAGAGTAACCTGTTTTAAAGCCCTAACGAGCCTCTTTCAACAGGTTCTGAACTGCAATTTCGTTGTGAGTCGCTTCTGCAACAGAGTTGCAAATGTCAAATTAAGCAAAGAAATTCCACGATAGTTTGTTACATCCTTTTTTATGTACGATAATATTATAGCGGAAATATCCCCCTCAAATACTCCATTAAAAAGTGTTACGTTCTTTTATCAAGACTGATCTGTCTTTATAGAACTCAACAGGAATACCATTAGCACACTCGCACCCACCGCTTTTCCATCTTTAAGAGATCCTAGAGTTGATTCAACTTCTTGTAGGTTAATTTCTGTATCTAGGATTTCGGTGTTGAATCCAGGTATCGCATAGTAATAGCAATAATTCTTTGAAATGAGTGGATAGAATGTTTGCGCATAGTTTTTTGTTTTCCATTCCATTCCCACACAAGTTTCAAAAATTCTGTGGCAGTTTTGCAGGTTGCCAGTTTATATGCCTGCAGTTCTCCATAGTTTTTCTTGTTGGTTTTACATAATATTAAAAGTCGGTCTATAAATAGTTTTTTTGGGACAATCCTTGGGAATTCCAAAAATTTGTCAACCCTGGAAAGGATTTCTTACGAGTTTTTTGAAATTCTTCTTCAAACCCAGGCACCTTTCTTAATTTGCTCCTTTTTCCACTGCACTGCTGTTAATGGTAAGATGACTTCAAAATTTGCTCTAACATAGGGAAGTCTACATTTTTGTGTGATTGAAGTTTTAAATCAAGTTGTTGTCTATATGCCAGAATTCTTGAGATATTTCAAAGGTTTCTTCATTGGGTTGTACAAGCCATTGGAAGGTAGCAACCACTGGAAAATGATCTGAGTTCGGGAATTCATTGATCTCTAAATCTTTTACAAAAGGCTCCAAATCTTCACCTAAGATTGCATTATATATCGCTGATGATCTCATATTTAAATACACAATTAACCTCATTAAACCTTAACCCTATCATTACTAACTCACCCATTTCTCAAGCTACGCAAAATCTTATCAAATCTCAAAAATACTTCATCCATAAGGAAACGGATGACGATAAATCTATATACAAATCACAACTCTAACCCCATCTCTGACTCTCCTGGCCTGGGGTTGATTAAACCAGGCTCTGTAGCGGTAATAACTCGGGTGCTAAGCTATCTTTGAACAAATGTAAACTCCTACACATATGTCCAAAAATATCCGTCCCAAACTTGAGCTATCTATAAATAATTTAAATATCTGAAGTGTAGTAAATTTAGATATTTTAGGTTCAAGATTTAACTGTAAATTTACTTGGAAACCACACTGTGTAAACCCTAAGAAGATCCGAAGAAGAAGATGTGTGGATTCCAAGTCATATTGACATAAAAGACTATTCACATGAGAGCGACCAACGACCGGTGAATGAACGAACATTCGCCCATTTTGTTCACATGGCATTTTTATATTCGTCGCGAATGACGTTTTACTTTGACAATTCACTTGATTAGTCTAGATACCAAGAAAGATTTTGAGGTTATTCGCGCACGAAAAATTCATTCGTTTCAGTGTGGATAGTATGTGGAACGCGAATAGAGTTTGACAGTTCGTAACAACCAGATTGCAATTTGTGATGACAAATTGATATTTTTAAATTTCACTTGTTTTAGCACTTAAAACCCAAATTTTGGATTTAGACTTATTAAATGTTTTAAATCCCATTTGTTTTTTAATTTGCCGGTCATTGGTCGCTCTCATGTGAATAGTCCTTAACAAGCAACGAACACACCGACAAAGCTACGATATCTAGCAATAGATTACCTGTTTTCACCTTTGACACATTTTCAAAGAAAGACCTTCAAAGATACATCGACCAAATCATCAATAAGAACAAAAATCTTAAATGAAGCTGCTACCACTACTATTCCACACTGATGTCCAATCTACAAAACGATCAATATCCAGAGCAAAAGTGACAAATTTCATCTGTCTTTGGTTAGGTCACAATACCATAAGAAACCAGCACATCTTAAGGAAAGAGATTCCACCAACTTTTCCTGTCTGTAACAACGCAATAAATATTTTACGCCTACTTGGCTTCTCTTTTCATGTCCAAGCTCTTGAAAAATCAAAACCATTTTGCCTAATACCAATTAAATTTTTTAAATACAATTTATATCGAAAATATTTAAAAAAATATTAGCATTTAATTTGTAATTTAATGTTAATAATAATAATAATAATAATGTAAAATCTAGTATTTACTAGTTTCGTTTATTTTTATGTATAAAATATTGAAATGCATCTTTCATAAATAAATCAGGTACAAGATTTATGTTTTTAAACCGGCTTTCTCAATTATGATTACTTTCTGCGCAATTAATTCTTAGAATTATATATCTACCTAATTAATTGTCACGGCTGGTTAACTTTACTACATATGTACATTACAGGAGATAGAATTACATTTTTGAAGCTTATTCATATTGCTAAGAAAAGGCCGGTTCAAAGAATAAGCAAAACAAGAGGAACTGATAATTAAGGGGCAGTTTGTTCACATCCAATTTTGTCACTTCTTTTTAAAATAAATTTAGTCGTGTTGAATATTGCCTTCTAATGTTTCAAGAATGGCTGCATGACGGTGAACCAATGACTGGGCCCCATCAAAAGTAATCGAGAGTCTGGAAATAAAGCTGTCATCAAATTGATTTTGCAATTAAATGATAGTTAAACACGCTGTATGACAGGTTGCACCGTCTTGTTGGAAATGTCATCGAACAAATTATGATGCAGCACCAAGTAGTCAATTTTAATGTATGGTCATTTGTTTGTCACACCCTAAAATGGAGTAAGTTCATAGACTTAATGAATAGATTTATTTTCCAATTAAATATCCACGATTTGGAAGCGTAGTTCTGGAGTCAAACGAATTATGATGAACTGTCAAACCTTACCGTACAAAAACGTCAACACAGTTTGACATTCTTAACTGTCAGACTATAGACAACAACCTTCGAAAGTTCTCATGCTATTAAAAAATACCCAATAGTTTAAAATGTTTGAGTCCGATTTTTGTTTATAGTTTTAACCACACTTCATCATAATTCTGCAAATCAATGTTTTTGACAATTATCTGTTATTGGAATTGTGTCAAATTAAAACACAGATCATTGAAAAGATTTAGTTAAGTTTTTGACATAAAAGAATAAGCTGTTTATAGGAAATGAATGTATTAATGTCTAAAAAATAATTGTGCCATTAAACATTTTTTTAATCAAAATTTTCTGTGTTATTTCCATTAGTTTGTATTTACTAATCAAAAGGAAACACTGTCAAATATCCATTGAAATATTATTCGGCATTGATAACCGACCTGTCAAAAAAATTTAATGATTGAGTTTCATAATGAAAAGCAACAATAACTATAACTGACATCTTACATTTCTTCATATCATTTGAGTAAAGCGTTCTATAATTCACGAAAATAACAAACAGGTACATTCCTTAAAGAGGCCTATTATAGGAGCCTTAATTGTGTTATATGTCTGAGCCTGCACTGAGTTTCCGTGTTAGCAGCGTCGTAATAAGTTATTTATTATTATACATTTACTATACAAATCAATTTTTCCGTTTATAAATCTATAATACGATGCTTAATCGCCTTTTTCACCAAGTTTTCCTATAAAAGCCATGAAAGTTCTTGAGCTGCTTACAAAAATTCTAAAACTCTCTAAAAGATCAGACGCGTCGGGTGAATTCTCTTCACAATTACATTACATATACTTACTCTCCACACGTAATTTAGTATTGACTTGTTTTCTGTCTAATAAAGATCTACAATGAACAACAACAAATGGATTATTGCATTGTTTGTCGTCATGCTGTCGATTGGAAATATTATGGCAAAACCTTTTGTTGCAGAAACCATAGCAGCGACTAGTCTTGCGGTATCAGCAGCAACGGCTGGCATTAATGCATCTAGATGTAAGGATGATTGTTGGCTAAATGATTGGGAAGCTCGTGACCGAAAATGTGGCAATGGACCAAAATACTCTTATGATGGACCTGTTCATGGAAAATGTTTTTGTTGCCGTTAAGATCCTATAATTTATGTAAAACGTGTGCGCTTTTATGTGTTGTAACCAGTTTATGAAAATTTAAAATCGATAAATTTAAAATTTATAAATCTTTTTTAATGGTGAAATTAGTTAAATAATTGTTTATAGAATGTCTAAGCAAAACAAGCTGAGCAAAGCTTATCAAATAGTTACATTCAAAATTTTGAAAAAAGTAAAAAGTGATAAATAAAAACATAAACGAAAAAAAATGCATTATATTTTTAATCAACCGGCAGATTTTAAAGAGCATTAAATACATATATTTTCATCAGTTTTGTTTGAGAACAAGTTTTGGAACTGTAAGCATTTTATAAGGAGTGCTTTATGTAGTTTTATATTAAAACATAAAACCTTATTTAAACATAAAAAACACTTACATTTGAAAATCGGAGTTTCCAGCTATTAAATAGGTTAGGGTTATAAGTAAAAATGTGTAATCTCAGTTGTGTCCAACCAGCTGTTTTTTGTATTCAATTAATCAGTTTTCTTTTTTTTTACGTCTGACGTATGTATGACGTAAATTTTCAAAACTACTTACATAAGCCACTCTTGCTCAGAAAATTTAAAATACATACATACATAAGTCTAATGTGTCGTATGCAATGGAAGATCAAAAAAGGAAATTTCGAAAACAAATTTTTTCTTAAATGTACATATGTATGTATGTACATATGTATGTGTATGAAGTAGTAATTTTGTAAAATTTTTTAATAACTGGTTTTGTTTACTTTTCTGTAAAAAATATTGAAATGCATCTTTCTTAAATAAATCCAGTACAAGATTTTATGTTTTTCAACCGGCTTTCTTAATAGTGATTAGTGATTACATTCTGAGCGCTTAATTCTTAGAATTATGGCCCTAATTAATTGTCAAGGCTGTTTAACATTACTACATAAACTACAGGAGATAGAATTACATTTTTCAAGCTTACTCATTCTCTTAACAATAATTAACCGTTTTACATCTGTAACACACCGCTTTCATCTTCTTATGACGTATTCCCTTTATCAGCAAAACCAGTCTGGGTTTTCATGACAAATTGATTTTGAATAATTATAAATCAGAATAAAGCTGATCGGGTTTTCCGCATAAGTATTTCTTTTTAACTTCACTGAAATGCGGCATCTGCAACTTTTATAGGTACATGTGTAGTGTCTATTGATAGAAACCAGGTTTGCTAACACAGGGCCGGTTCAAAGAATAAGCGAAACAAGAGGAACTGATAATTAGGGGCCAGTTTCTTCAGAGGGGTTTAAATTTGTAATTTTTTCATAAATCATTGTCAAATAACTTTGATAATCACAAAGCGTTTGTTCACTATTTTTTAACTTGTTTAATCAGTCATGAATTTTCCAGTGTTTGTTCCATTTTCCAGTCCATCTGTCATTTCTGTTGTCAATAAGCTTGATTAAAAATAGGGACCTTGATTTTTGCTGTCCCTTCCGTCAAAATCAGCTTGAGCTTAAAAACTTTAAATATTAATTAAAGACAGAAATATAGTGTTAGAATGAAATTTGTATTATTATAAACTGGTACATAATTTAATGGTATTTATTTTTTAAACATAATTTCTTTTTTGTCACTTCTTTTTCCAATAAATCCAGTCGTATTGAATATTGCCTTCTAATGCATTCAAGAATGTCTGTCACCAAGTTGATTTTCCAATTAATTGATGGGAAAACACTCCATATGACAGGTTTCACCGTCTTGTTGAAACCTAATATCATCGAAAAAATCATTCCCCATGACTGTAAAATGGACGAAGTCCATTCTATTAACGAATAGATTTCTCTTTTCAAGTTAATTTCCACGATTTGGAAAAACGAATTATGATGAACTGTCCAACCTTACCGAACAAAAACGTTAACACAGCTTGACATTCTTAACTGTCAAACTATAGACAACAACCTTCGAAAGTCCGCTTTTTGTTTATAATTTTAGTAAACATTTCATTCATGTAACATTCACACTGAGTTCACATTTGTTCAACATACACAGCACCTGATTAATATGGGTATAGATTAGTAACATTTATTAAAAGAAAAATTAATACTTATACTTAACTTATTGATATGTAATTGACACAATAATTAATACATTTTAAAACAATACACAATTATTTACACATTCACACAAATCATTATTATGATTATTACACATGCAATTCAATCTAAGTCGTTTTTCTCACAGTCACAGTGGGAATCATTAAATTACTTTTCTCATAAGTTAGAAGTTGTAATTGCATTCAATTAATGAATTTACACCAGAGACAAAATGTTTATAAGAGGCCAGTTATAGATATAATTTATTTTTGAAAAATCGGTTATAGCAATCATTGAAAATTTTTATGATTGAAATCCAGAAATCTGACAATAATCTGTCATTGGAATTGTGTCAAAATAAAAAAATAGATCAGTGAAACGATTTTGTTAAGTTTTTGACATAAAATGTACATATGTACGTCTAAAAATATAAAAATACATTTATAGCAAAAACTAACTGTGCAATAAAACTTTTTTTTAGAAAAACAAATTCTTTGTATGATTTCCAATAATTCGTTTTCACTAATCAAAAGGAAACACAGTCACATATCCATTTATAAACATTTTCCGGATCGATTTCAATGATAGCTATAACCGACCTATCAACAAATTCCAATGATTGATTTTCACGATAAAAATTGATGACAGCTATAACTGGCACATAAGAATTCGTCAATTTCGAGTATGATGTTCTATAAAACACCCAAATAATAAACCGGTAAATTTTTTACAGAGGCCTGTTAATGTCATATATGCCAAAGCCTACACTGACTAGCCGAATGAGCGGGCCTTAATAAAATATTTATTATTATACATTTATTATACAAATTAATTTTACCGTTTATAAATCTATAATACGATGCTTAATCGACTTTTTCACAAGTTCTTCTATAAAAGCCATGAAAGTTCTTGAGCTGCTTCCAAAAATTCTTAAACTCTTTAAAAGATCAGACGCGTTGGAAAAATTCTCTTACCAATTTCACTTAGCCTCCACACGTAATTTAGTATTAACTTGTTTCCTGCCTAAAGAAGATCTACAATGAACAATAACAAATGGATTATCGCATTGTTTGTCGTCCTGCTGTCGATTAGCACTATTATGGCAAAACCTTTTGTCGCAGAAGCCATAGCAGCGGCTGGTGTTGCTGTAGGAGCAGCAGGAGTTGGCATTAATGCAGCTAGTTGTAAGGATAATTGTTGGCTAAATAATTGGCAAGCTCGTGACCAAAAATGTGGCAATGGACCAAAATATTCTTATGATGGACCTATTCATGGGAAGTGTTATTGCTGCAATTGAGATCCTATAATTTATGTTTAACGTGTGCGCTTTAATTTATTGTTACCAGTTTATGAAAACATAAAATCGATAATTTTAAACTTTAAAATGTTTTTTAATGAAATGAAATTAGTTAAATAATTGTGTATTGAATGTCAAACAAACCAAGCATAGCAAAGTTTATAAAATAGTTACATTTAAATTTTTTGAAGAAAATACAAAGTGATAAATTAAAACATAAACTAGACAAAATTTATTGTATTTCTATTTCTCTGTCAGATTTTGAAGAGAAAAAAATAAAATTTCATCAGTTTTGTTTGAAAACAAGTTTTTGAACTTTTAGCAGTGCTCTATGTATGTACATAGTTTCATGAACAAATTAAAACCTAATTTAAACATCAAAAACACTCGCTTTTTAAACCGAGAGCAACGACTTTTAAAATGTTGACGTTTGTTGTGGAATGGCATATTGATGGTTTTTTTTTTAAATGACCCGAAACCAACTGATTTGTAGAATGTATTCCGATGCTGTGCGTTGTGAAGTTATAAATAATTATTTTTAGACGCATCGAAGATTTTAGGTATTCACACCATTTTAAGATTTTGTTAAGTAGGTGGCGCCAGCGGATCGAATGTCAGTTTTGACATTTCTACCATAGTAAAAGTGTCAAAGAATCCCTCTAAATCTTTTTGTATTATTAAAACATCGTTATCCATTTTCGTAGATTTTATAAATGAAATGATCATAACGCCATGTTCTTTCAGTTTCACCTTCAGGCCTGGATAGTCCAGAAAAATTAGACATTCACTTGGAAAAAGATTCAACAAAGCTTAACTTCAAGGGGGTTAGAAGGGGAGGAGTACATTTTTTTCCAAATTACTTGAAAACTATAAATTCTTTGGTATTGATTCATGTCTGAAGAAATATTTTCTAACTAAAAAACGAAGTTTTAGAGTGGCACGGCTAGCCACCATTTAAATACATTAAAACAATGTTTATTTGTTCACGGAATCAAATAATAACGAACTAGACATGATACAATTATCTATAAAATGATGTATTAATGACTTGTTGATGTGAATTAGTTCTTATGTTATAGCGTACCATATTATTTTTTTGCCAAACAATGAGAAATTTATAGCTAGTTTGTTCAAGGTTACAGTAGGTCATCTTTAATCAATGATTAATACAGCTCTCATATTTCCAAATGCGCTCGATTTTTTTTTTAAGAATTACATACATACATATGTTTGATACGTTAACTATGACTGAAAGCTGCTCAGTTTTGATTAGCGCCACTGGCCCAAGTGCGGACACACTCACCATTAAATCGAATGTTTTTACAAAAGAAGCTAAACATTTTACAAAATGCCCTATTTCATAAATCGTTGGATACTAAATATGTACATATATTCAAGAGTAATTAGTTTAAATTTCAAGTCTATTTTATAATTGCTCAAAGTTACAATGTCAGGTAAATTGAAAATCTGATTGCAAGAAAAACAAGGAATCCATATGTTTTTAATAGATAGAAAAGAGAAAAATGCAGCATTATAGGAACTTCTAGAAATTCAGATTTCAGAAGACAAGATTATAGCACAAATAATGTCCCACGCCTATGGAGAAGATTGACCTATGAAACTTAAAAAGCTATATTTTAATATTTTAAAAGCTTTAAACAAAGATCTTTCCTACAAAAATGAAGCCTCTTTTTAAAATATTTTGTTTCTATGATAATCCATTTTTATATCATTATTTGTGATTATAGTGAAGATGAATATTTTCATCTTTATTATAGCATCTTCGTCTGCATCAATGTTGGCTCGATGTTGCAATTGTAGCAAAAGCTTTTTTCATCCCCTTTTCTTGACGCTACAAGCAATACACATACACAGGGATGCGTAGCTTATTTTAAAAAGCCTTAAAACACACTCATCCGGATGCGTACGTCTACGTAGATCGGTTACAGCTAAAGCTCTCATTCACACTGCTACAGTTGTGCACGTGAATAGATCGCTTACAAATTTATTATACATATGAATTTTACCGTTTATAAATCTATAATACGATGCTAAATCGCCTTTTTCACAAGTTCTCCTATAAAAGCCATAAAAGTTTTTGAGCTGCTTACAAAAATTCTTAAACTCTTTAAAAGATCAGACGCGTCGGGTGAATTATCTTCACAATTTCACTTACCCTCCACACGTAATTTAGTATTACCTTGTTCCCTGCCTTAAAAAGATCTACAATGAACAACAACAAATGGATTATCGCATTGTTTGTTGTCATGTTGTCGGTTAGCACTATTATGGCAAAACCTTTTGTTGCAGGAGCCATAGCAGCGGCTGGTGTTGCGGTAGGAGCAGCAGGAGTTGGAATTAATGCAGCTAGATGTAATAATGATTGTTGGCTAAATGATTGGCGAGCTCGTGATCGAAAATGTGGCAATGGACCAAAATACTCTTATGATGGACCTGTGCATGGAAGATGTTTTTGTTGCCATTAAGATTCTATAATTTATGTCGAACGTATGCGCTTTAATTTGTTATTACCAATTTATAAGAATATAAAATCGATAATGTTAAACTTAAGAAATGTATTTTTACGTTTTGTTACACTTTTTTCAAGAATTTCATTTAAATTTCCTTTTAATTGTGAGATTCATGCAACTATTCGCAATATTTTTCTTACATTTTTGAGATACTTATAATGCGTTTTTACTTTATAAAGCATCAAAAGTACTTTTTGACTATTATTTTAAGACAATGGAAAAAATTGTGTACCTAGTTATAGACACCTTCTTTTCTTTTAAAGCAAATTTGTTTGTTTGTTCGAAAATATTTTCCAATTTTTTACTAGTTTTTAGCTTTTTTTAGATTTTTCGATTTATTTCATAACAATTTCTTAAAGTTTGCGACAGCACTGCACAGTCAAAAAGTTGCCTTTAGTTTTTTATAGGAAATAAAAAAGAGTTACCACTTTCGGTTTTCGACATATTTACATACATATATCTGCCTTCTTCTACTTTTCGGCAATATACAGATGCAGGTGCATGTAAATCCACTTTTTAAAAACCGAACAGAGCATTTATTCCTTCGAGCTGTAGCATTTTAAACTTATTTCAATCGGAGAGTATTAGTATGGCCTTAATACGGGTATTTTCATAGAATATTTTCAAAAATATGTAAATAAAAAAAGGAGAAGAAACTGTTTACATTTTATAAAAGTATGATCCCTTAACAAAGATTGGTATTAAATAAATTTTGAAATAACCTACTTTCAAAAGGCCCTTAACTAAGTTTCAGAAAATGCAATGACGTAAGAACATTTTTCATGACCCCTCGACCCCATTTTGGATCCATCATTGATTGCATTGCATTGACCTTTAATCTCTATGAAAGTTTTGTTAAGGGGACGGTTATAACTGTCAGTAAAATGTTTGTTTTACATTTTTCAAGATGTTAGAGCTTTGTTTTCAGGAAAAGTTTATGCAATAGGTTGATTTCTAAGGTAAGGTTTTTTTTGTGTTCCAAAAAGAAACAATGCATTTGAAGCTAAATTTACTTCGTAAATATATTTTAATGATGAAGTTTTGTTTTTACTGAACAGCTGACAGCCGACAAAATTCAATTCCGTTGATTCGTAGAAGTCCATCAAGTGCACCAATCAGCACGTGTGACTTACTTACTCGTTCCACTTAATTTACCTGTTCCGTTGTTTCAATGACAAATCAGCCAATCATAATAATAATAACAAAAAAGGAATAAATAATATACATATAAAATAAACCACTTGTGACTTACATACTTCTCAACCCAAATAATTGCTCATCGCCTTTTTTTTCTTATTCACCATCTTTTGTAATTACTTAAGTACTATGGAATTCTGTCGTTTAAATTTTGCCCATTGTGACATTGACATTAAAAATGCTAAGATGGTGGCTTATAGCGACAACTGTGGAAAATGATTCCATTTTCTCTGGTTCGGTTTCAACAAAAAGAATACTCGAGTGTTTTTGCGTTTTATTGCAATACTTATAAAAAGATCTTTCTATCAGATATTTGTTTCGCTTAAAAATGCAATAATGTCATTCTGTCAAATTATCAAAGTGGATATCAAATGGATGTGTGATATGGAAAAATACTTTGGTGATCCTTTTGTATACTTTTGGTTTCGTCGAAAAAACTAATAACATCTCAATCGAAGACGACGAAATCATGATTTTCCTCGATGTCTAAGCTCTGTTTCCTTCAGGTATTCCGATCCCTGAAGCTATAATTACCTCCCAAAAAACATTCTGAAAAGTTTGAGATAGCCTATAGAAAGAAACTTACATACTTAAAAAAAAAAGTGTGCGTGTACTAGTGTACACAGGTAAGAAGTGAAACTTCTTTATGGCCTTATTTTTCGAAAAATGATCTACATGCAACTTTCCAGAAATTGGTTAAATAAAGTTAAATTAGATAAAGTTTAAACAAAAGGATTTTATTATCATAGACATGAATACAAAAAAAAAAAATATTGCCCTGACCTGGACTCGAACTACCATCACTTTTGCCAGAGTCTGATTTGACAACAAATTTGAAGGCAGAAATCTGAACGACCAATGGCCTAGAATTTTGGAAAATTTTCCGTTGATTCATTTTTAATTAAATTTTCCCCAGCTTCTGGAAAACACAGGAAAATGATTGATACGTCAAAATGAGCGTACACTCGTCTAGATTATAATAAAATATATATTTTTGAGATTGGTTGGAAAATGGAAAAGCCACTCTTCATTTTGTAAAAATTTGTAAATTTTTCGGTAAAAACTCTATAAGTCGGAAAATTGAAGAAAATTTGATCATTTGATATGCTTAAATTAATCGGGACAAGTTTTCCTTTAATTGGGTACCCCATTTTAAAAAATCCATCCAGTAGTTTTTGAGTTATTAACGTTTTTGTGGCAATTGAAAGAAAATTTTCTTATTTTTCAGGCATTTGTCCATGAAAATAAATAAAAAATAAAAAAAAAAAGTAGCGCATCGACCGGGAGTCGAACCGTGAGCATGAGTGTGTGGGGCAGCTATTTCTTTTTTTTTTTTTTTTTTTCAATTCATTTTTATTAATTCAATCTTAAATCTATCTTAAAGCTAGACAAAAATTCATAAAACTAGCCTAATTAACCATAACTTACAACTAACTTACTGGTCCCATACGAACACTCTAAGTTAAACAATAATACTTAATGCTAATGCCTTTCGGCCCTAAGATCTATTTTAACTTCAGTTCAATTTTATTTATTTTTGTATTCATTAGAAAATTTAAAAAAAACTAATGTTAATATCCTTTTTTATTTTTACTTAAAAACTACTTAAAAATAAGGTCCTTAATATAAAACTTAAAGCTAACTAAAACTACCTATTCTACCTATAACCTACTTAAAACTAGAACAACCACAGCAGCAAATCTAACTATCTAACGTTTTTTGTTTTTCATATTTTGTCTTTTTTTTGTATTTTTTTTTTTTTATTATTCCATGTTTTTTTTTTATTTTTTTATTTTTATTTTTTCTTTTTTTGTATTTTTTGTATTTTTTTTTGTATGTTTTTTTTTGTGCCACTATGCCTATTCTACTTAAAACTAAACCCTAAAACTATAAAACAAGTATGTAAGCCGGCCAAGGCTTAAAACCCCATCCCGACTACTAACTATCAAGTGCCGATTGAAGCCACCAAAACTGGTTCTCCTGCTTCACCCTATCAGTTCGGTCCCGTTCGGACACAGCCCTACTGAACCGAAGGAGCTCTGCTCCGCCTTGTGCCATGACGTCCCGATTGTACAGGAGTCGCCTATCCACGGTTCGTCGTCTGACGTGGTAGATTAACGGAACTGCCAATCTATCCTGTATCAGACCGCATCTATCTAAAAAGAGGAATGCCTCTGGTGGAATGAAGCCGCTCAAGCGTGCACTTTCAAAATATTCGTCGTTCGGGTAGAACGCCCCGAAAATTAAATTGTTGGTCGAAGACATAGCTCTTGCAATGTGACCTCGAACGAGTTTTATCACGAAATTGTCAATTCTGTTGATTCGAGCCCCGTTGTATAGGACCTCGTTGGAATAGTAGTGCACGTAAGAAGATTCGGCTGTTCGATATAAGCCGGTACAGCGTCGTAAACACTGCCGCTCGAACACCCGAAACCTCTCCATCTGGGAAGGGGCAACGTTGAACCACACAGGACAACCATAAACGATCATCGGCCGTATGAGGGCCATGTAGCAAATTACCTTCACTCTGGGGTCAAGCCGACTGCTAAAAAACAGCCGTTTCGTCAGAGCGAAGGCTCCTCTGGCCCTGGTCAGAGCAGCATTTATATGTCTGTCGAAATATAAATACTGATCTAACCAGATACCGAGGTACTTCACTACACTTTTGCTCGCTAATGGCTGCCCGTGAAGATCAACGATAACCATCTTTCGCCAATTCTTGCACGTATCCCTTGTGGCCATAGCCAACGGAGTCCGGAACAGAATTGTCTCCGACTTATGGACATTTATTTTCAGTTTCCAGTCGTCGCAATATCGCTGAATCTTGTCGAAATCACGCTGCAAGAGAATTCTAATAACCTCAACCTTTCGGGCCGTTCTGTACGCAATAAGATCGTCGGCGTACGCAATTGCCTTTGTAAGACTACCTATCAGATCGCTGGTGTAAATGCTGAAGAGAATCGGCGAATTCACCGCTCCCTGTTGAAGACCATTTTTAATTAAGAATGTTGTGGTAGAAGTTACATTGCCACTTTTGACAACAAACTTTCTACCGTTAAGCATATCATAAAGTATATACAACAATGGCTTGCTTATGCCAAGCCTGCTCAGTTTTAGGTAAAGACCCTCTAACCATACGGTGTCAAAGGCCTTTTCCAAATCAACCAAAACAGCACCTGTGCATTGTTGTTTTGATTTATTCCATTGGATATCAGAAACGAGTTTAGACGCAGCATGAATTGTGTCATGACCCGCCTTGAACCCGAACTGTTTATCCGGAATTATTTTGTTGTCCGCAGCCCACTTAGTCAGAGCCCTATTAATGATTTTTTCGAAAACTTTGCTGATGCTCGGAAGAAGACTTATCGACCGAAGATTTGACGGGTTGGAGTTGTCCTTTCCCTTTTTCGGGAGAGGATGAACCACAGCGGTCTTCCAATGCACTGGATAATATGCATTATTCAGTGCATTATTGAAGAGTGTGGTGGGGGGGGGGGCAGCTATTTCATCTACTGAGCTGTTCTTTTACTTAAAAATAATTGGAATTTTATAAAATATAATGTGATGCGTAACCAAAAATTGTGACGCGTAACAGAAAAATGTGACGGTAAATTTTTTTCCAACGCCGATAAAGAAGTTTCACTTCAAAAAATTTGCTGCCTTTCTTTCCATGGTTCAAAGCTTCTGTAAACTGTATTGTTGACAAATGTGGAATTTATGAAATTAAAGGCTTGGTCAAACAGAACGCGAACTGACGGACGGAAAACAATTTTTCCCATCGCGTTCCCTATCTTCTATTGAATAATAATAAGTTGTTGTTCAAACAGAACGCGTTAAAGGCCAGCGATCACAAATGGAACGCGACGGTCAAATTAAAGTGGAGATTTTTACAAAGAACGCAACGGTCAAACTTTAATACAGAAAGAAACAAAAAACAAGGATGGGAGAAAAACGGCTTCATCTTAAGTGACGTAAACTATGAGGATGACTGGCTCACGTAAATCGCTTGCGAACCAATGCTCCGGTCCAAAGGAAAATGACGTTTTGATGTCTTTTGAAATTTAAAAAAAATCGTATTGACAGTTTGTTATAACAAAAAAATCCAAACATAAAAAAGTGCAACACAGAAATTAAAAAAGAAAGAAATTTACTTTACACTTATTTCATGTTATACAAAATATCATTTTAAGCATTTGGTAAAATTTCTATGAAAATCCAATTGATAGTGTTTTGTACAAAAATTAAAATCTCACCAAAAATAATACAAAATATGGGTCGACGCCTAGAATACCTGGAATGAAAACAACTTAAACTTCAACTTTTGATTACATACCTTTTGAACTTCCTTAAATTAAAATATTCGACAAGTTATCAATCTTTGCCGCATCCCAACCTCTTATAACTGTTTAATTTTGCCTTCTCGTATTTTTAAAGGAAAAAACTTCAGCTGCCAAAAAATTACCTTCCAATTAAAGAAACTTTATTGGAAGTTAGATTGGCAAGTTAGTCAATAACAATCTCCCTGCAAAATTAAGCAAAAACTACTTGTGTCAAAATGTCAGCTGATCATGTTTTTTCATTCAACTGAAATCTAAACTTCATAACTTTATAGATATAATCTGCATAATTTTATTTATAAATTTTTAATAAAGGGTTCCTTGTGATATTGGAAAAGAAATACATACATACATACTTTTTTCTTAAAATACAAAATACAATTTATGATGGACTTCTAACCTGTATAAAGAGATTTTTTTGTAGAATTAAATTAATTGAAGCTAAAAGATAGTGAAGTAACGTTCCAAGTTTGAAATTAATGACAATTGGTCTAATTTTATATTCAAAGAATGCAGTTGACTGCAAACGGAGTCTCTTATGTTTTAAATTGTGAACGTTTCATTGAACGGATTTTTAAATATGCTGGAAGGATATAAAAATGTTTTAATATTTGTTAATTTCACAAGCAATGCAAGATGGCCAAACCTGAAGCAAGTTTCATGTTAAAGGAAGAGTTCAAGCAATGCACGTTGTAAGAAAACCAAAATTAAGGTTTTTTTATAGACAATGTGATATTTTAATGGCATTTTTGAGATTATTTACTTCTTCTGCAGACTAGGAAAATACTAATTAAGGAAATATTATTTATCCTTTGAAATTTATTGATATTCCGTGTAGGCTCTCATTGGTCAAAATTCAAATGGAAAGTGATTTGACAGCAAGTTTGCCTAATGTGAACGATAATGGTTTAAAACCGTTAAATATTCACACTTGAAAATTAAGACGACGAATATAAAGTTTCTGATAGCAAAAATGACTTAATAGAAGCAACTTTTAGCTGTTGAAGCTCAACCAATGAACTTAAACTACGAACAACTTAAAATTGCCAATTGGCAGACAAGACCTGAATGCGACCATTTTTGTTCACTGAATCTGATAACCAATCAACCCATCCCTATTCAGAACTGAGCGCAAATCCAAAGTGTCATAAATCAAATGTCAACACCCAACTGTCAAATCTGAAGCCATTTTGTTATTTACATTTTTTTGTTTTTAGAACTTTTAAAATTTACAAACTTAAAAATCAATAAGAAAAACTTTAAAACCATGATTAAAAAGAATTTAAATCCATTCCAATAAGATTCAAGATCAACATCTGACAAAACCATGTCTGTCAAATTAGACGATTCCGTTTGCCGGGTGTGTTTAAGTTCCTCCGGGAGCATAACAATTTTCGATGATTGTGGCAAAGATGATCAATTTCGTTATTGTACTTTACTTGAGGTAACAAAATTAATCCAAATAATGGCACTAGTTTTCATTTATAAATACAAATAATCTTCTTATAGGCCTCCAAAGAGGATGGTCTCCCCTCAAAACTCTGCAAGAAGTGCAACGATCACCTCAAAGTCGCCTACGACTTTCGTTTCCAAGCAATTTATGCTGAGAAATACTTTCGAAAGACCATTTTCTTGCCATCGTTTAAGAAAGAAGACGAAACGTCCCATAGCAATGTCGGCGAGGACGATAGAAATGCAAACAATCATTGTATCGATGAACTGGACGAGAATATGGCTGAGATTGATATGTTGCTCGCCATCCACACGGAACGCGTTGAAGATGCCAATGACGAGGAAAATAATGACAACGACGGCCACGGCTGCGGTGGCGGGGACAACAACAATGAGATGATGGACACCAGTGAGTTCTTTGATCACGAAAGTGTAGACATAGATGAGAAACAAGTTGAAATCATTGGGATGGAAACATTCGAGAAGGAAAAACGCGAACAGAAAGAGCAGAAAGTTAAGTTGGAAATTGCCAATGTCCCACCTCCTTTAGTATCCGTTACTGAGCGTAATGCAAGGTACGAGATGACATCAGCGGTTGGGCTATCAAGCATACCTTTGGAGTCGCCCCATAATAGCAACCAGAGCAACAATGTGCCACAAACTCATGTTGACATCGATGAAATCCAGCAATTCCCAGATTCAGATAGTTTTGGTGAGTCTATTCAAAATATAACCTTGGAAAACACCAATGGCAGATCTGAGCATCTTGAAATTCAACCTGTCTTGAAGAACGATCCATCTGGATATGAGTTTAATGTTCCCACAACCATGACGGTGGGCTACGACACGTTTTCAACGTCATCCCAGATTCAGTTCCAACAAATGCCTCCTCTCCAGATAGATTACGAGCAACAGCCATTACAAGAACCTCTCCAAACGAACTCGGAGAGTTATGATTTCCCATCCTATCAAGAATCATTCTCAACTTATGGCACACAAACTAACGAAATAGTTCCTCATCCACAGCAACCACAAGAAAACATTCAACAGTTCCAGCAGCAGCAACAACAAATCCCAGACAAATTATCCAATAACAACAATTTTAAGTCTGAGCATTCAACGGAAAGAACACTTCTTGTGAAGGCAAAAAAGGCCAAAAATACAACGCCAAGTCGCAAGGAACGCATAGAATGTAATATTTGCGGAAGTGTCTTCACCCATTTAAATTCCCTTAAAACTCATCTGCTCAAGCACTCGGGGGAGAAACCCTTCAAGTGTGAATTCTGCGATAAGGCTTTTGCCCGCAAAACAGTCCTCAATATTCACCGACGTCTGCACACCGGGGAGAAGCCCTACAAGTGTTCTCTGTGCCCAAGTGCCTTTGTGACCAAGGAAGCTTTGGCGGTAAGTTCAAAAAAATTTTATTAGAACACTAATCACACAAATGTACCATTCTAGAGACATTTACAAAAGGACCATGTAGAAGAAGTTGGTGCGAATTTCAGGCGTGATAAAGTCTCATACATTTGTTCCATATGCAACAAGTCTCGTTGCTCCAAATACTCCCTCGCCTCTCACATGAAAACGCACTTGAATGAAACAAAAGTGCGGCGAAAGATAGTTCGCAAAAGAAAGGAAAAAAAGCGTGACGAAGTCACATCCCCTGCGAACTTGCCTCTGAAGTACTCCTGCAAAATCTGCCACAAAGGCTTTACCAACAAATGGGAACTCTGCACCCATGCCGAGTCGCACAACATGCATAAGACATTCGAATGTGATGTTTGCCAGAGGACGTTCGATAAGAAATTCCATCTGCTCTATCATCTGCAAACCCACGAAGGTGGTGAGGAATTGGTGAAGGCTAAGGTCAAGCCGAGTGTCGAGCAAATGAGTGTCCCCGATAAACCGAAAGAGGAGAAGGCAGATGATCAAATTCAAAAACCGAATCAAAAACTTCGAGTGTTGAAGCGACGACGGAGACAAAAGGCGATGAAAATTGACTACGAGGAAGAAGAGCAGGACGAGGACGATGAGATGAATCATGATGAAAGTGAGGATGATCAGGGGAGAGAAAAGTCAAGCAAAACTAAATCCACCCGATCACAACGTGAAAATCTGAAGGTACTGCGAACGAGCAGTAAAATTGAGTGTCTCATTTGCCAGTCTGTCTTCACACATCCGACATCCCTGAAAATTCACATGCTCGTTCATTCGGGCGAACGCCCCTACAAATGTGACCACTGTGATAAATCCTTTACCAGGAAGACCGTCCTCAATATTCATCGGCGATTGCACACCGGCGAGAAGCCCTACAAGTGTCCGCTCTGTGATAGTGCTCACGTCACAAAGGATGCTTTAATGGTAAGTTTACATCAATTGTTGTGGGTGTTCTTTGGGTGAAGTGGAACTTTTGTGATCTTTTTGTGTTAATCTTTTTTGTAGCGCCACATGTCGAAAGATCACGATGAGGATCGTGAAGCTGATCGGATAAAATTCACCTGCGGTGTCTGCCACAAACCCATGGGCACCAAATACTCCCTGCAAACGCACATGAAGCTCCACGAACTGCGCCAGACCGAGAATACAACTGAGCTGAATTTCTCTTGCAACATGTGCACTGAGTCATTCGATACGAAAGCCGATTATGCGAAGCATATGCAGGTCCACGACTCGCACAGAAACTTCCAATGTGACATTTGTCAGGTGACGTTCGAGAAGAAATTCAAACTTCTCTTTCACTTGCAAACCCACAAAATCGAGGATCTGCCGTGTAAGAAATGTGGAGAGACTTTTACCATAAGGTGAGTTAGAATTTTGTGGATTTTTCGCAAATGGCTTTAATGGTGGAATTTTTCTTTTTAGAGAAAACCTCATACAACACGTGAAAACAGAACACATCGATCCTCAGAACATGGACTTCCAATGCCCCACCTGCAACATGGGTCAATATGATACTCGGGATCTAAAGTTACACATGTTAAATTGCCACGACGTGGTGATGGGTGAATTGAATTCGTGCGATATGTGCGGAGAGAGTCATTCCACTGCCGCGGAGTACTACAAACATATGCACGACAAACATGATACAATCAGCAAGACTTGCAATGAGTGCAAGAAGTACTTTGACTCAAGAAAAGCATTCGATAAGCACATTCTTACGCATTATATGTAAGAGCTCTGGAGAGCTTCTGATCTGATAACTGAAAGCCTCATTCATTAACAAAAAAGCATAGAATTTTGTATATACATATACTTATTTTCATAAATAAATAGAATCATATATTATTTTGTTAGTAAGTCTCTATTTTGCGCATCTCACACTGAATCAATTTTAACAAATAAGGTGTCAACAGAAAGAGAAGTTTTTGTTGAAGAACTTAGCTTGTTCTTATAAAATAAAAATATGAAGTACGAAATACTGGGAAAATAATATATCAAAAGAAATGGTTTGTGAATTTGAACGATCTAATCGAATGCATAAACCAGTTCTTTCGATTAGTTTCCCGGTATTTTGGAATGAGTTCTTAGGATGAGCTAAGCCACAGAGGATGAACCTTGCGGAATGTGGCAAATCATTTCATCTCAGCAAACAAAAACTCATCACAAGAAAAATGTAACACCTGCAAGAAAAACTGAAACTATACTCTGTTCAACAAATAGGACGTTTGCCTCTCACTCTGATTGGATTGGATTGCATAAGCGTGTCGCTTTTTAAAGCTCGTACATGCTTTTTTTTTCTCAAAAGCTTCGAAACTCAAAAGCTACATTATAAAATCCACTAAATAAGCTCTTTGCTTGCAATTGAGAGTGAAAATGTGAACCATTAGCAGCGGAATACAACGGTAAGGTTGGGTGTACAACTTTTTGCGGAAAAAATTCAAACAAAAATTCCTTAAGGGATATCAGTGGATTGCTCATTGTTTTAGCATTCTTCCCTACGCAGTATAGTGAGGGTACATCGGGCACCACTGCTTTGGAAACAGCTCGTCCATGAGGCCTGTATGGACTATTTTTGTTGAACAGAGTATAACTATAGAAAGCTTGAAGCATAAAATTAATTTGGTGGAGGGAGTTCCCGGACGGGTCCGTTAGTCTTTTCAAATGACTTGCGTTTGTTTAAAAAGGTGGGTAGCTTTTTTCTTGGCACTTTCCCCTTTCCTCCTCCCCTCAAGTCTGTACATCCATTTTTACATTTGGAAACAGATATCTGAACTAATTTCAAACTATGATCAAAGTCAATCCTAATTTGTTTACAAGCTTTAATGATGATTTTCGAATGAAAGGCGAAACCGTGGAGATTTTGTGGAAGAAAACCCTATTTTTGTATGTACTTGTACTTTTCTAAAAGTATATATTACCCGAAAAATCCGGCTGTGATCATGATTTTGGGTTAAACAATTGCTTTTGACTGAAATAAGGTCTTCAAATTGATCTTTTCAATACTCAGTCAAAAAGGTAGGTTTTTGGATAATTTCTTCACGTTATTTTTTTTTTTGGATTTCGTTAGTTATTACCAGGGTTAGGTTAATACAAGCATAAATTCGAACATTTTCCATCATTTTTGTGTGCTTGAAACTTTACAAGATTTTTAACTAAAGATTCTTAACGGAATGAGAAAATGTTTGCATTTCTTTTAATGCTAAACCAATTATTAGATATTTCTTAAAAAAATTTAATAAAAAAGCAAATAAAAGCAGAAAAAGGCAACAATGACGAAGAAAGGCAATTTGGGTATAAAAAGGCAAAATAAAATCCTATCCCTGGTTATTACCCTAAAGTATTTCAAAAAAATCTGCACTGTTAAACAGATTTAATGGAAAAATTAAGTCAAAATTTGGATATTACGGCTGTTTTAGAAGTACAAAAAAAGCTAAACCTTCCTAGAATCTACATCAACAACGCCATACTCAACATTTGATTGTTCTTTTAAGTCGAAAACTACGAAGTATTAGATTCTATTCGCTTTTGATTCCACATTTAACAATGCTGTCTGGGTGAGAATTTAATAAACTTATCATACATTGCCGTTAAAGATTCACACCCGAAGAGCAGGATTTTGAAATTAAAAACAAATATGAAAAGCTGAGGGTTTATTATCAGCAGAGCCCGTAATTGGATCACCCCAGAATTTACTCTGTGGTTTTCAGATTTGAACCTATCCAATAAAACTTGTATTGAACGATTCGAAAGGTTAATTTTAATCCAACTTAGCGGGTTAATTTTAATCCCACTTAGGGGGAATGCATCAATACCGGAAGCACGCATTTTATATAACAGAGCCTTATGCAAGGCTTTCAAATGCTTTTGAAATATCAAGCACAATAATTTACATTCTCAAAAATAATACCCTACAACACAATAGTGTTCAAGAATAGCTTTAATTAAAGAAGTCTAAATAGCATTTTAAAGCATGACTATTCTTGATAACTGTACTATTTTTCTTAAAGAAAAAACAAGAAATGAATTTGCCTTGAATACGAACAAATGTATGTGTGATGCAAAAGATAATTTAAAATAAAGCCAAGGTCTCTAATTTCAATATCATCGGGCGTTTATGTAAATACATAATTTCTCTAAAAAAATAAATTAAAACAAATTAAGGTAAACAAATAAGTTGGGAAGAAACGTTTGTGTGGCACTCACAAATTACACGTTTCAGAATCTCTTTTCGCTTTAAATTTCAAGAGATTCAAAGCTTTTATATCAATAAATATGAAACGTTTATTATGTTTTTCAGGCCCGTTTGCTAATACGAAACATAAATCTTGTTACTAGCTAAGTTTCACATAGCGTTTAAGTAAAACATAAATTTATTTATGTTGCACATACAAATTTATGTTGAACTTAGCAAAGGAGCAGATTTAAAACACATCTAAGTTCACTTCGTCCTACACAAAACGTCAAAATATTAAAATTCGTGAAAAAATTCAAAATTGAAACGGTGGTGTTTTGATAATTGCTGGTTCTTATTGTGTTCTAAAATTGTTTTTTTTTTTTGTTAAAATAAAATATAATGGCAGACAAAATGAAGAAAAGAAATCCCAACTTTTCACTAAACGAGAAAACATTGCTTCTTCAATGCATTTATGAAGAAAGAGCTGTAATAGAGAACAAAAAAAACTGATGCCTCTACATGGAAGGAAAAGGAAAGTGCTTTGCGTCGTTTTGAGCAAAATTTCAACAGCCAACCTAGAGCTTCGTGTTATAGGAATAGCGAGTCTTTAAAAAGACTGTATGGAAACTACAAAGCCGAAACCCGGAAGGAAGCTGCTCAAGAAAAATTTTCTAGTGTGCAAACTGGTGGTGGGAAGCCGTTTAAACCGACAGACCCAAATTTTGAACTGGCTATCTCCATTATGAACCCAAAAACTGTTCATGGCTTGGAGAACGAGTTTGACGGTGACAATCAAGTCAAAGAAAAACAAGGCGAAAATGTAAATTGTAAAACAACAATAATTCACTGCTTGCCTGCTTGACTTCTCAACTATTTTTTAGATTGCAGAAAACTCGAACAACGACTGGGGTGGCTGCAAACCCTCTATGCTGAAGAAAACTGTTCATCCCAAATTAAGAACCCCACTTCATACCATTAGTGACACCGATTTACAGGATCTCAATGAAGAAAGCAACTTGCCTGAAATTGAAACTGAAAATCCACCAAAAGGTTTCAAAAAACAATTTGAAAGTAGTTCGCTAGAGGTGAATACACCATGGTTTACTAGAAGAAGACCCGTTGCCTCAAGTCTACCAAGCAACAAAATATCTGAACAGTATTCAGAACTTTCTAGAATTAAAATAGAACTTGCCAAATTGCAGTACGATACTTTGAAAGAAGAAGCTATTACTGAAGAGGAAATCCATGGAACTCGATATTGAAATAAAAAGTGAGATTTTCAAAAAAATCTGAAAGGAAAACTGCACTGCCAAAGATGCTCAAATTATTTTAAATGACATTGAAGTTTATTTTAATGAGATCACCCGAGAAAAGCTTTGTTAAAAAAATGTCTTTCGGAAATACAAACGTACCTTGATACATATTTTATAGTGCATAATATGTACATTCATTATAATCCTATATGAATTTTTTCAAATAATTATTAGTTTTTATCTTTGTTTTTAGTTTATTGTTATCTTTTGAGATTGAATTAAAAAATCTCTTTAAATAAATCGAAATAATGCGCTTTATTATCTACTATTTAATGGTTACAAGCGTGCAAAATAATTATTTATCAAATTCATACGTTTTTGCATGTTAAAATTTGAGGAATTTGTTCTTGAATTATTTTGTTGGGAAGAATGTTCAATATCCATCTGTCCAGCACTGATAACACGTTCTAGATCTTCATTACTGAAGTCTATGCTTTCAGGCGGATCATCGATTATATTATTGTGCCTCAATATTTTGTGCAAAACACAGGTTGCAACAATAATGGTTAATACAGTACTCAATTTCAGACGGGCACCGTAGGCCAAAATGGGAAATATTCGTTTTAAAACGCCAAACGCTTTTTCGATTATTCCTCTCGAACGAATTTGAGACTCGTTATACAACTGTTCTGCTGTGCCATATGGGTTGAGCAGTGGCGTCATCAAATAAGGTTTTTGAGGATAAGCCGAACCACCTAATATTTAACGAAAATAACATTCCTACACATATAGAACATTTTAAAGTACCTACCCAAAATAAACAATCTGCGTATGAGCTAGACTCTCTTTCCAAAACGTTTCTTATTCTGCAACTATTAAAAATCGTTGCATCATGGCTTGATTCAGGCCACCTCGCCACCACATTGGTGAATATCATTTTGGCATTGCAAATTGCCTGGACGTTTATAGAAAATAACTTTTTCTGTTTCGAAAAACTTCTGCATCAAGCCCACCTTAATACACAATATTCGTAATCCATATTTTGATAAATAAAAAAAACATTATTTACCAGGAGACTGAATTTTAACATGAGCACCATCAATGGCGCCAATAACATTTGGAAATGATGTTATTTCAAAAAAATCCCTTTTAGTTTTTAATATATCAGTTGTACTATCAGGAAATGTGATGTGATTAGTAAGTCTAGCTATTGCTTTGGAAACTTTCAAAACTATCCTTGAAATTGTCGAAACATGCATCCCTCCAAAATCAGCTATGCTTAGAAGGTGATTTCCAGTTGCAAAAACCGCAAGGCGACCAAAAGTTGGTTGATAGGAGCTATGGAGTTGTTTCTGAGAACACAAATACAATTCAATTTCTATAATTTAATTAAAATGACTGTACCTGTTTGAAGGGCATTCTAATAAGCTTTCTATTTTTTCTAAAACAACTATGGTTATTTCTCTTGTTAAACGAAATCTTTTGTAAAACGAGAGCTCATCAAACGACGAAAAATATTCATTTCCCTCGTATATTTGGCGAGGAACTCCAAGTTCAACAATTTCAAGGATTTCAACGTCATCATCAAATACATCCAGGATTTCGAAGTCCATTTTATTTTGTTTTATTGGTATTGATTTTTTTTTTAAATCACTATTTATATTAGCTTACAAGAGCGTCCAAAAATTGCTATAACGATTGATTCAATCATTTATGTCTTACTTAAATAATTTATGCGACACTTCTTCTTATACATAAATTATGTTTGACTTAATGGGCAGGTTCAGCCGACATAAGGGACTTGAAAGTAAGGCAAGTTTCTTGCATCTGATTGGCCAGCTGCCAAAAAATTGCCTTCCAATTAAGGCAACTTTATTGGAAAGTTGACTGGGAAGTTAGGCAAGAAAAATCTCCCTTACTATCAAGTCAAGTCAACTTATGTCAAAATGACAATTGATCATATTTTTTAATTCAACTAAAAGCTGAACTTTATTACTCAATGATTTATTTATTTTCTGCACAACTTCATTTAATGCTTTCTGTAAAAAGTTTCCTTGTAAATTTGGAAAAGAAATAAGTAATATTTCTTTAAAATACAAAATACAAATCATGATGGACTTGTAGCTTGCCTGAGGAGTGTTTTGTAGAAAATAATGATTTTGGTAATTTTTGTACTATGAACTTGAAGTAGAGGTTTGTGAAGTAAAGTTCTGAATTTTAAATTCATGACACTTGAAAAACTAACTAGTTGCCTAGGTCAAAATTTACGTTCAAAGAATGAAGTTGACTGCAAATGAAGTCCCTTATGTTGTCTGAACCTGCCCAATGACTTTTATGTTTAGGTTTGAGTTTGGTGCAAAGCAATATGTGTCACTTAAGCGTTTATGTTGAACATAAACGCTTAAGTTTCGTATCAGCAAACGGGCCTCAATTAGCCATAAGTTTAACAAAAGTGTCACTTTTGTTGTTTTTGGTACATTTATATTAATCTTAGTTCTAGAGCATCTAAAGCAAATTCACTTCAAAAGTAATTTATTTAATTTTTTAAGAACTTTTAAAATCTTTTGTATTCAACAGAAAACCAACTATGAAAGAAATAAAATGCACGACTGGGTCGCTAGAACTTGCTAATGTCTTCCAAAAAGTCCGCTTACAAATATTTCCTATATTTTAAGATTCTAAAATATAACTTTTTTTTTCGAAAGTCCTTTTAAATTTTAAATTTTGTCTTAAAAATATTTTTGGTAAGCACTAAATAAAGTGCTTATAGATATACATTTTACATTTAAATTTCGTTATCGAGTTTTGTAAACAAAATTAATGTTTTTTTTTAAATAAAAATAAAATGGCATTGAAATGAAAGAGAAGATTATTGATATCGGTCCATTAGTTCTCGAGAAACCTTAAACAAAAAATGAAGGTTTTATGAGGGGTACCCTTCTGGAGCCAACCAAAATATGTTTTTCTTGTAGAAAGAAGCCAATTTAAGAATACAAAATTTAGAGAAAGTTTTAAAAAAACACATATTTTTAAATTGACGATTTCTTATTCAAAGTTTCTTCTTAAGAACCTGAATATTTGCTCTTTTTCTTAGAAACAAATTTTATGAAAATAATTTAAAGCATGACTAAAGTTTGTTTCAAATTCTAAATTGATTGAAAACAAAAATTTGAGTTGTTTTTGACAGCAAACCGCTTTTTGGTGAATGTCGTTAAATTACTAACAAATCTTTAAATGAAATCTTTACTTATACAACTTGACTATAAGCTTTATGGCTCATATGACCCCCTCCCCTGGATCGTCCATTGGTCAAAAGTTGATGAATCTGTGCTGTGTTTTTGGAATAGGGCTGAATATTTGATTCATATTATGTTCTTGGTTCAGTCTTCAGTTAAAAGTAGTACTTTTAGCAACAAAGTTTAAGGAAGTAGAATACAAATTTTGTTTTCATATACAAAAAATTAATAATTCAAATTATAATAGGGTCGTGTCCATTAACGCAATACGATTAGTTTTGAATTAAATGAAATTCCTTCCAAAAAAACAAACAAATTATCTCCCGGGGGGGGGGACATAACCCCTACGACCGACGACCCCCCCCCCCCCCCCTGGATCCGACATTGTGCAGAAACTCATGTTGTTTGGCTTTTGAGATTTCTTTGACTGCAAAATTGAGGTTATCATAAACTATTTTTTCAACCAGCTTTGGTTGAACTAAAAGATTAAATACTGGTCTATAATTCTTAATGAAATACTTAAGGCCATTTTTGAGGATAGGACTAATCGAAGCTAGTTTTCATTCTTAAAGAAAATCACCAGTAAGATGTAATTTATTGAAAATGGTTTTTAAATATTTTGAAAAAAAAAACACATTGGAAAGTAAAAGCGTAGGAATCGAATTTAAGACTTCTTGATACTGTGCAGGAAAAGCAACCAAGGTCAACTTATGGGGTTTTCCATTGGTAAATTCAGAATAAATTGATTTTTTTAACCATGGAAAACCTCATTAGGCTCTCTAAACATTTTATGTTATGTTAAATATTTCTTCCTAAATTTTCTACACTCTTTATTATACCAATCTGATTTTAGAAAGGATTACGTTGAACGAAATGTAACCACCGTTAACATTTCTAATTATTTCGAGTGTTGAGTTTGTCACAGATTTAATTAATATTGCTCGATAAATGGACATCAATAAAATATACTTGTTCAATTAGGGTTCTTCAGGCCTTTCAACTACGTCGTGGATACTTTAGGAAGTGAAGTCCCAAGTGACGATGGTTGTAGTTAGTTTGAAAAATTGACTTCAAAGAAAAAAAATCGTCCATTATTTAAATTGGAGAGTTTTGCAAATCGCTAATTCGACCGTTAAGATCACCTATAATCGTTAAATTTTCTATTCCGTTATTATAACAAACAATTGCAACTCTTCAAATTTTGAGTCCCAAGTGTTGTTAAATAAGTGAGTTGTATAAATTTTAACATACTTTTTCAATAAGGATTTTAATACGATAGTTTTTGAAGTAAATGTTTTCAGCTGATAAATTATTTGTATAGCCACACAATATTCCATCAATGGCTGTTCGAAGTCTATTGTGTCTAATTGCAGGAATACACTTAACTTTGATAATTTCGAAAAACGTAATAAATTGAATAAGTAAAAACATAAACAAGTGTGTTGGTTTAAAACTTTTGCCAGGTGGCCACATTAATAATATTACTTCCTCTGAAGCAAAACAAAATTAGGCCAAGTGTCACAATAGAATATAATCTTGATAGGGGTTTGTAAATATCATACTTTTTTTTAATAATATAATTTCTGGTATTGTTGTATTCATGATAGCCCCCGATTAGTTTAGATTAAAGTGTATCTAATCAAAAAATGGACAGCGTCGTTCGATTTATTTGGATAATACACTCAACATACTGTGGGCTGTTGGATTCATCCGTAAAACAAGACCAATACAAGAGTCATTATGAAAATTACAACTTTCTAGTTTTGTTTACAGGAAGTTCAAATTCTCTTTAGGGCTTTTTCCATGAAGCTTTATTTGACTTATGCTATTTTCATATAATTAAATTCAACAAACAAATCATATTTATAACGAACTGGTGATCTTCCTGCTTCGCATTTGTTCCATCCATTTGTTGAATTGATCTTCAGGTGTAGCCGGATGTGGTAGGTAGTAGTGCTTTGGTGGTTCACCTTCTTCCAATCGAACAAAGTAATGACAATGCTTGTATTCCACTCTACCAGCACGTCCACGAGCATGACGTCTCATGCCTACATAATAACGTCCTTTACCACAAAATGATTCGGCTAGAATTCAAAAACTGACTTATAGCTTCCCAAGAACATTTTTCTTATAAAAAATAAAACTTACATATCCATAAATTGCTTCTGTATTCAACATTGTGCCTTTTAATTGCCATATCTTGTGCCTCTAGAATAGTCTGTTTAACATAACGTCCACCTTTCTTGAGAACAAAATTAAGTTGCTTTACTGCTTCGTCCACTGATAGACCGCGAACCAACGATGCAATGTACCACATTTTATCGGGACTGTATTTAATGTTTGTTGTCATGTGACAAACATACTAAAAAAGTTTATGTTTATTTTGTGTTTTTATAAATGAAAATTAATTGAGATTATTACCGCTTTTCTTGGTTCCTCATCGGGTTCTTGTGGTGGATGGACAACCTTGTTGCTTTGCAGGAACTTCTGTGGCCCTGTGTTGAATTTATTCCATCGCTTGTTCAGAGAGTCGCTCGTATGAAATGAGCAGGCAGGTATAAGGACTTTTGTTGTGCTTTGTAATTGCTTACTTGCACAAAGGAGCGAGAATTGTTTAATTAATGAATTCATTATTTTATATTTTTCGGGAAAGTTTCATAACCTTCCACTCACTGAAAAATAAAAATACATAAACCTCCACGATAATTTGACAGATGACAGATAAATGACAACTAGTATGGCAGGGTTGCCATAAAATATTTTGTCTTTAAAAATTCGATTGAAGTCATTTTTCATTATATTATATTTCTTAGAACTTTCTCAGTCAGATTACAAAATTGAATCATAGAAATTGTATTCTCAAATTTCTGACAGCAAAAGTAAAATCTGTATGAGAAATTTTGTTTGTATTCCTTAGAATACAGAAATTTCAGAGATCTTAGAAATACAAACTTGCTAAATATACTAATTTTTGATTGACTTAAAGGCCGTAAAGCTATTTTGAATCAAAAAAAAACTGTTTAGGTCTTGTTAATATTTAAAATTCATTTAAATTTTTTGAAAGACAATTTTTATCAGTCACTTTGATAAACGTTCTGATTGATTTTTTAATATACATTACAAAACTTGTGTCAAAATATTTTAGTAGTAAAATTTTGATTCCAATATAAAAGGAATTTGAAATGTTAGATTCATCTTTTTCTTCTAAATTTTATCAATTAGAAACAAAGGGAATACAAATTGACATACAACGAAATGGACAAAAGTCAAATTCAAACAATGTTCTTTTCGTCACAGAAGAAATACATTTTTTGGTGAAATCGAAATATAATTATAATTGGTTTTCTTCATTAAAAAAAACGAATAGAATTTTGTCCATAGGTCATTCATGTTTCCGGATTGAAATTTTCGATGACAGAAATCTGTCAAAAGTAATGATATAAAATCTAAAGCACGGAATTCAGGAGAGGAACGAACCAAATTTATCGTAGAGCCAATTTGACAGCTGTGATTGGACTTTGTTGGCTCATTTGGGGGTGTCATGAATTTGCCAATTTTTGAAAATTTAATAAAATCGAACGAAGTTAATCATAAATAAGCTCAGGTGAGTCATATCTTTTTCAGGTTTGACAGTTGAGAGTGTCAAACTAAGTTGACATTTCTGTTCAGTAAGGTTTTTCAATTCATCATAAATCGCTTAACTCTAGAACAGCGCTTCTAAATTATGTAAATTTGCTGACAACAATAAATCTGTTCGTAAAGTTCATAGAGTACTTTGGCCAATATGCAAAATTGTCATGAACGAATCACCATTCTATCAATTAAAATTGAAAGTTTGGTACACTTTACGCACTGGTGGCATCGCTCCTTATTTCTTATTCTAAATAAGAGAAAAATCTGCCGTTAGGTTAAAATGGTAACAGTTGAACATAGACATTATTTGGTTTCAACAAGATGGCGAAACTTGTTATACAGTGCATTTAACTATCATTTCATTATAAGATCCATTTGTTGACAACTTTATTTCCAGAAGTGATTCTGTTAACAGCGGCTAATGTTTCGTAACCGTAAATTTGTCACAATTCATTAAAAAAATAAAATTGGCTGTGTTTTAATAACATTCTTACTTTTCTTGTTTTTTTTTCGAATGTCTTTATCGGTCACAAGAATATTTTCTTTTTAACTAAAACGGTACTTGAACAATTTTTTTTGTGTAAGTGTCTGGTAGCTCCATTCAGAAACGATATATGTATATATTATTTATATGTATATATATTTTTTATATTTTTAATATTTTTATTGTGACAGCTTTGTAGCTATAAATGTGACTGTCACCTTACATAGATCAAATTCGATTATTTTGATTGTAATTTATCAACAATCACCTTAGCCGATTCCAGCCCAGATTATAAAATTCATTCCTACAATATTTCTGCCTGTATTATTATGTTCTCAAGCTTTTAAAAAAACACCCGACAAAACATTAGAAATTTCAAAGTTTCATCATATTTCTGCTGAATTGTATAGAAGTTGGCTACTGACAGGCCATATCTCAACGACCTACTAGATATGGACGGCTAGTAGCCGACTTCGCGTTGGTGTCACCTATTCCTTAAGCTATTAGCCCTTCTGTATGTAGTTTCAGCGGAAGTATTTGAACTTGATTTTTGTATTTTTTTGTCAAATTTTATAATAATAGATGTCCTTAGTTTCTTTGACAGAAAAAGCTTTTTGAAGCAAAGAAAGAACAGATGACGTTTGAAAATAATTATATTTTTTTCCGCAAACTTACAAGGGGGGAATCATTTTCAAGGGGAGTTTTATATAGGAATTAGTATCGACTCCGTATCCATATCTAGTGCCGACTTTCTTAACCACACAAATTCAGTTTTTTTTTCAGATATTTGAATTCCAAACCGGTTTTTCCTCTCCCGTAAACCCAAATTTTGAATTTATTTATTTTACGATATAAAACTTGCGTTTAGGTTACAAGAGGGATTCTGGTCAAAATCATTATTGGTAAAAAGTAATTCTTAAACTTATTTGAATTCAAACTTTGGCAACCCTAATTGGAAAAGATACAATCAGCTGATTTTCTATGTTTTTTAGTATATTCAAAATCCATCCAGGTGTCACCTGTGTCGCCAAGAAGTCCCCAACGGCCGATGAGTTTTCTTTGACAGGATTCATCGCATATCGCTCAAAAATCGCACTTCACTGTCCACTCGTACAAAACGACGAACGAATCTAATACAAGATACAACAGCAGCGGTGGAAAATCGAATTTTCTTCCTCCTCCGCACAAAATAAAGAACGCAAAAAGAAAAAAAATCAACAAGAAAATTTCAGACAAAACTGTTCCCCGTTCGCATTTCGCAATTCAAATAATCCGAATAAAGTTTAATTATTTGTTTTTTAAAAAAAAAGTTGTATAACAACGACGACGGTTACTGTTTACTGTGTTGTTTTGTTTTAATCGTTTCTTTTTGTATTTATTTTAATTTCAATTTCAATTTGATCTTGGTAAATTCGCATGTACATACTGGCGGCGGTGTGCTGCACAGGCTGCTCGCAAAAAAGATAGAACAAAATTTGTACTTTATACGGTGCTGAGCTAATCTGATGTCTATGGTGATTTGGATTTGTTAATGAGTTTAAAAATAAAGTACATAAATCACTCAATAAACAACAACTGCGAGTGTCGAACAAACTAAAATTGAAATCAAAGGATTTGCCAATATATCAAAGAGTTTCAAAGCGTGAGAGGAAAGAATACGTTCATAACACATTGAGCACTTAACTTATACAAAAATATTAACAACATGACGACCACAACGACAAACGATGAAATTCAAAGCAGAAAAGCTGAAGAAAATCCCATTAAGAAAGATCCCAACATTCAAGATAAGGTGATTAGTTTTGGAAAATTGAATTTTTTTTATTGTGTCCACCTCCTCATCCTATCTAAAGTTAAAGGTGTTACAACTACGCAAAAACATCCTTTACACCCTTAGAAGAAATATTTTGTTTTATTATTTTATTGATTTGTTTGTAACATCTTGTTAGTTTTAGTATAATATTAAATATTAACTTATGTAAATATAATTGTAGGCACTTTTTAATTTGAACTTCTATTCAATTAGGTAAGCTTTTTGTGCTCCGTCCTAAATCGGTATAAATTTCGTCTTCGTGCTCATTCCTCTTCTCAAGAATTGTGTAATTCTTGGAAATATTTTTCACAGGATGTAAACGTCAAATGAGAAAACATTGTACGGCGCGGTGCGGTGCGGCGCGGCGCACCATGGGCTTAAATGCCGAAAGTCACACCAATCGAATGATTCTAATAAATTATTTTGTTGAAATACATTACCTCTAGGTACCTACTGAATTGAATATTTTTAATTTGTATTGTAGATCATCATAAATAAATAATTTTAATTTAAGACAGTCCCATGGGTATAGTCGGTTACAGTAACACTAATAGGCATTCTTACAGAGCAAATTTTGAAATCACTTTATTAATTTAATTTTAGTCTTCAATTACCTATAATAAATAAAAAAATATCCAATTTACTTAAATTGAAATACCTGCAAGACTGCATATACCAATATATTGCTTAGTTATACAGTTGTGAACAGAAAGTTTACTAAAAAGTCACATTATTTTTATAAAAATAATATCGATGAACTGGCAATCAAATTTTATATAGAGGAACGCTCAATAATTTATGTTCGTAAACAATTAAGAACAAAATATTTAAAAGCACTTTCTTATATACACAATTATTAGGTATAAGAAATTTGAAAAAAAAAACAAAAAACAACTTTAATAGGCACTTTGTATAAACATATTTAATATAAATCAAAATTGTTTTTTAAATTTTGAATTCGTTTCTTTTTATTGAATTTAAAGAAATAATTTTGTTTTATTGCAATTTATTCTAAAAATAATTATTTTTGTCGGCAAGAATTTTAAGCATTCTTTGTACCTATTTTGTGAGTTTACTTTAAAAAAATGAAATTTTGACAAATGCCATTTTGCATTTCTATTGATGGTATGTTGTTCAATAAACAAATTACCCGAAATAATTTCAAGTTAACCAGTAGTCAAGTACAGGATAAATCGTTGAAGTTTCTAATACACGGGTATTAAAAAATATAGTTTAAATCCTTTATTTACTTATGTATGTACATATATGAAAATTGAGGTATTGAATGTTTTAACGTTCTTGAATAAAACTAAACATTTAGTTCCTAATGTTTCATACATATTCACAGTTTATTTGAGACTTTTTTGATGCGCAAGTTTGTGTAAGACCTTCATTTAAGGATTCTTCCAGGCATGGAATGAAAATCATTAGTCGAACCTTTCATTTTCACTATGGTATTCTTTTGTTTGGAAAATCATAAGCTATTCTTTTCTAGTCGGAATTATTTTTTGTTATTTTGCATTGTCAAAGTTCTTAATTCGTGTTAAAAATGAACAATGGACACACGACATAAGGCAAGTTTCTAGTATATGATTGGCCAGATGCCAAAAAATTGCCTTCCAATTAAGGCAACTTTATTGGAAAGTTGACAGGAAAGTTAGTCAAGAAAAATCTCCCTAACTTTTAAGTCAAGTTCACTTATGTCAAATTGATAGCTAATCATGATTTTTCAATTAACTGAAAGCTGAACTTTATTACTCTGTGATTTATTTATTTTCTGCATATTTTCATTTAATGCTTTATGTAAAAGGTTTCCTTGTCAAATTGGAAAAGGAATAAGTAAGAGGTAAATAAAGTAAAGTTCCAAGTTTGAAGTTTATGACACTTGACCAACTAACTACTTGCCTTTATCAAAAATGGTCGCATTTCACTAAGCTAGTGGCTACGTAGTCAAGGGATACTGATTGGCTAAATCTAACTACAAAAGTAGTTGAATTTCCCCCTCCGACGTAGTGTAAAAATTTCGGCTGTAAAGTTAGTGCACACTGGTTTTGACGTTTCACAATCAGCTGCTCGGTAAGGACACAAGAATTCAAAATGAAATGAATCTTTCGGTATTTAAACACAAATATAAATCAATCATATTATATCTTCTATTTGGTTTTATTGAATTTAAACAGAAAAAAACTATTTAAAGTTCTGAAAAGACAAATGTTTCTTATTTTATATATTTGTATTTGTCGTTGATATGACAGTTTCGGATTGACTAGCTTTGTAGTGCAATTTTGCATTCACAAAGCTAGTTGAATTTTGACTACGTAGTCACTAGCTCTATGAATGCGCCCAATTACGTTCAAAGAATGCAGTTGACTGTAAATGAAGTCCCTTATGGCCTTATGTTGTCTAAGAGCCCCCGCAGACTGCAGACTTTTTATCGGGCGATAGTTTGGTCGGGTTGGGCTAAAAGTGCGCACACCTAGCCAACTAAACAGTTTGGTTGGTGAACAGGGCGCAGACTATCCAACAGTCGGCCGACTATTCTCGAATCAACAATTCGTCGCCCGAGAATTGGTTTGTTCCATACGCCATTGGCACTTTTTCGAGAAAAACGCATTTAAAGGTTCGCGTACTTAGTACGCCGAAACTGTGCGATAGGATTTTATTTTTATTTTTTTAAATTGAAGTTAGTCTTATTAAGACTTCACCTACCAATTTTCAAAGTGCTTTGCCTTACCGTTAACAAGATATGTTAATCAGCACAAAAGTCTACTTCTTTGGCTTGTATCCCACCTCATACATTTTGAAAATGATTTTTTTTTTTCCATACACGTGAAACACACAAAAATGAATATGGCACAAACCAAATCTCATCAATATATAATGTGAAAGGCAAGAAAGCATGTAGTTGGATGCTAAAATTTTAGAAGAAAATCGATTATATCTTTGTTTTCAATAAAGTCTTTATTTAAAAAAAAAAAATAAAAAAGGAACATTTTTCTTTAAAAATAAACAAAAAATCAAAGCAGTTCTACTGCTATAACAAAGTTTTCATTTACAGTACAATATTCTTATTAATTCATTACTTAAAAAGATAGTACATTGTAAATACATTAATTTGGTAAAAACAGAATAAAAACGCAGTTCTACTGCTATCACTTTTTTAGTTTCTAAATATTAAGCAATGTTTTAAGATATTGCTTATCAATTTCAGGTAAAAACGGTAACAAGTCTTTAAGATCTTTTTTCTTTTCTTTTCTTTTCTTTTCTTTTCTTTTCTTTTCTTTTCTTTTCTTTTCTTTTCTTTTCTTTTGAGATCGGTGTTTTAAAGGTTTGTGTTAATTTTGCACAAAGCAAATTTTTCTGTGTTGGTAGTGCACCCTTGGTGGCTGTCTTAAATAAACTTACAGTTTTGTACTCTTTTTCTTTCGCCGAGTTTTTAAATTTTATTTCAAAATCTATTTTTTTTTTTTTCATAAAGTAATATTTTTACTTTGGAAAAAGGTACTTTTCTTAAGTCCATTTTGTTAGCCAAAATGGAATACGCCTTAAAATCTTCAGGAAGCATTTAAATAATTTTAAGATCAACTTTGTCTGTGTTCATGCTTGTTAAAAGCTTGACTAGGTGAAGTGGACTATGAATCTCAGGGTTTTTCAAATACTTATCGATTGCCGAATGAATACAATCCACCTCCTGAATTAAGGAACAAAAAAAAATATAAACTTCACCGACCGCGCACGCCTTTCCACTTTGGCAGCCAAGTCACGTCACGACTAACTGATTTCATACAATTGTCTCGGGATATCTACACAATTGATATGACATAAACCAATACTAAAATTTTGTTTGCGACCATTGTCCCATAAACATAGCATTTCTTTAACACAAGTGCACGTAGGACAAACCAATTCTCAACATTCTTAGTATTTTTTCTATCCCTTGTCACCGTCATATGCACGTGGAACAAAACAATTCTGACAAAAAACTTGACAAAAATTATATGGAAAAATGTCCCAAACGCCAAAAAATGGTTTATGGCACAAAACAATATTCTAGAAAATGTTGATTTCGGTGGATATGGAACAAAATTGATGTTGGATATCTCGGGATTGAAAAGACGTAGCGCAAATCTGATCACAGATTTAGAAAGAGCATACAAAATCACCGTAGAATCCATTCCTAACTCAAAACCGACAAAAGTGGCGTATGGAACAAACCAATTCTCGGGCGACGAATTGTGATTTGGGCGACGCCATATTCAAAATACACGCACACGACGCCAAATCCCAGAGCGAACTGAACTATCGGCCGACTAAACAATCGTCATGTATGCGCAGGCGTGTATGCGCCAATACTGATTAAACAGGCGGCCGATAGTTGGCCGACAGATTAGTTTGAATGTAATCGGGTAGCCTATCAAACTTTTTTATCGGCCGATACTGAATCGCTGAATTGGGCACAATGTTTTCGATTTGTCGGCCATTTTTTATCTTATCTTTTTATAAAATATTGATAACATTTTACTATAATTCTTAAGGAAGAAAAATCTTAAAAAAAGATAATAAACAACCTAACATTATTTAAAAAAAAAGTTGCTTCTTCTTCAATATTACTTCCACTATTTTATTCTAAATCAAATTTACGTGTCATACTTCCAGCAAAAACTTGAACACAAATCAATTTTCTTAACTCGTATATAGCGCCAATTGTATTGTCAAATTTCGATTTTCGTAAAATTCTTTCAAAATTCTTTAATTTTTGTTCTTGTTTCCAGCTCAAAAACTTTCTGTCAATTAAAAATTGATGTTGTTTGGAAAGAACATCATTCAATATCCAATTAGTGGACAATCGTCCATTTATTTGAAAATACAAAAAATTTGGTGCCAATATTGAAAGATAATCCAATCGTGTAGACTTAGCTTAAGACTAGTTATGAGTTTCTAATTTTCTCCAAATGTATAGCAATATGATGTTGGTTGAGGCTGCAATCCATTTTTGATTCTTCAGAAATGGGTGTCCACTTCAAAATTTTGCAATTAAAAATTAAAACCTCAAAGAAAACTTTAGCCATTTAAATTGTCAACAAATAGTCATAAGAGCATTTAAATGATTTATTGAATCTTAAGGGCCCTTTCACACCAAACGAATCAGAATCACTCCGAATCAAGTTGAATCTGATTGACCAAGATTCGGCTTCGAGCGCTCCGTTTAAATGTGAAGGGATTCTTTTCCCGCCTTCAGACCGGACGAATTTGGTTCAATCAGGTTTGATTCGAGGTCGCACTTGATTCAACCTGTCGGATTCCTTGATTCTTGATTCTTGAATCAACAACCATACGAGATGGACGTGGAGTTATTAATTTTAAAAGTTAAAGAAAATAGTGCGATTTATGATTCAGGTTGATTCAGCTGGTGTGAAAGAGTGGAGATGACGAATCAGATTAAACTTGATTCAGAGTGATTCTGATTGATTCGGATTCGTTTGGTGTGAAAGGGGCCTAAGTGTTTAGATTAGATTATTATAGAAAAATAGGGCTTAGTATACTTCTTATTATCTTAGGTCTCTTCCTTTACTCCGAACTATTTTGAATTTTCTGTGCAATTTATTCCAACAAAAATATCTAACCGACAGAACTTGGGAGTGCATTAAATTGTATAAATTATTAATATTAATATTGGGTACTCCACCAACGCGTTTGAAAAGTTTGATTAAAAGTGTATATTACAGTGGTCTCTAATAGTCCGTGATTGTCAAGACCAACAAAAAAATGTTCAAAATAATTTTATAGGTTATTCAATTTAAAAAAAAAAAAAATAGGTCCTCAGCACGAAACAACTTGATTGATATTTTTCGAAATATAAGTCGTTAAATGTTATACAGCATTTAGTTTCCAAAAAATGTACGAAGAATATTTTAGAAAATATCGTAAATTTTAACGACTAATATCTCGAAACATATCATTTAAAGTTGATATGTACATATTCAACCATACCACTCTAAACTTATACCATAATTATCTACTTCAAGACGTAGTCTTAAACCTCTTTTGACCAAAAAAAAAACGACAAAATAAATATCAAACAATTTGTATAGACGTGCGGTGCAGGCAAACAGGATGTTGGTAGAAACTAATAAAAGTCCTTTACCGACTTTTACTTTTAAATACATTTAACTTAAATATTTGTTTTTATTAAATATTCATTGTTTATATTATTTTATTTGTTTGTGATTTTATCTTGAATTCTTCTTATTTCATGTATTTTCATGTGGTGGGTGGCGACTGGCGATGTGCGGCAATATTACTCGTCCATAGCATTTCGTTGTACATTTCCTAGCTAGCTTCCATGATATCTGTGTTGTTACCGCAATGCTTCCGCTCTTCACATTATTGTGTTGTTTTGTCTCTGCGTATGTCTTCCAAGCTGATGAGGTCCATGAAACACATTGCCGAGTAAGTATAACATTCATTTATGCATAGATATTTATAATTATTATCTTTTTATTTTTGTTTTGTTTATGATATTGAATTAGATATTCTAGGTACATTTGTGAATGGCGCGCTATTTTGGGGGTCGGTTATTGTTTACATTATTTGCTGTGCAGAGGGTTGTTGTTTTTTGTGTGTCTGTATTGAAATTCCCCCCGTTTCAATGCTAAACAAAAGTATTTTATAGACATAGGAAAAATGCAATTCGAAAGCAAAAAGAAAAAAACAAAACTCGATATGATTAATTGTGATGTTGTATAGTCGACACACGAGGAAAACCAATTGCCACAATTCAATTGATGCTAACTAGTTTGTATAATACTTAGCTTGTTGTTAAGTTTAGTATTGAACTACGACACAGTTTAGCTAATTGTATTGTTTGTTGTTTTTTTGTTTTGCATAATATAAGTTGTTTTTTATTTATTTACAAATAAGACAAATTTGTTTTTTGCTGTCAAACAAAATTTAATTATTTAAAATTAAAATTGCTAATTAATTAAGGAATTGTAAAATATTCGTAACGGTAGTAGAGAAACAAACATATTATTTAATAGTAGATATCGATTTATATAACACTTGTTGTAATAACATTTGTAATTCATATGCTATTTGGTCATGAGTCAAAGTAAGACTATAAAGTTTGAAACGTTTTATCATAGAAATTATGCTAGATAAAGTAATTATTAAAACAGCGCTTGTGTTCGTTTACATTAATTTAAATCTTAATTGAATCCTATAATCGTTTTTAAATACGTTTCTGATTCATGCCTAAGGGGTCGATTTTGTTCTCAAGTTGTTTTTTTTTTCTCTTTTAATACGACTTACGATCAATTTCTTGAAAAAGTCTAAAAATAAGTTCTAAAAATATTCAGAGCCGTTTTCTTCACTCTTGTTCAACTTTTCATAAATTCCGCAGCTGACCAACTCTAGAGTTGAAATCAAACTTAAAGTTTAAAATTAAATTGAGGATTGTTTTTTCTTTACTTGCAGAGCTTTTAACTCAGGAGACGGAATTTAAAAGTAGATCAGATGCTAGTTTTTGATTTGAAATATTCCCTAATAGTCTTAAGAGCCGGCAGCAAATTTTGGAAGTGGAGTGATAACCAAAATATGTATACATGTATGTGTAGATACACGCAACATTATGCCAAATTCAACCATCTGGCAGGTTTTTTTTCAGCCGCGGGCGGAGGTGGGCGTTCGAAAATAGTCATTTTTCGATTTTGAGGTCGAAGTAATAACCGCTTAAATGGATATATAAACAAAAGGGGATGGTGCCCTGATGTCAAAAAAGTGTGTCCAAGACGTTTTGCTTTCAGCCTTCCCCTTGCCAGAAGGCCGCCAAAATATGCACTTAAATTAATATATAATCAATAGTAGATGATCCACTGATGTCAGAAAAGTGTGTCAAAGACGTTTTTTACTTTCAGCCTTCCCCTTGCCAGACGGCCGCCAAATTGCGCGAAAATCAATTTTTTGGGTCGAAATGATAACCACATGAATGATACATCAAAAAATCAGAAAAATTCTCCTGATTGAAAAAATGTGTGTCCAAGACGTTTTACTTTCAGCCTTCCCCTTGCCAGACGCAATTTAACACTTCTTAAAAGAATTTTTCAACTTAAATCCTTAATAACTTTTTTCCTATTAACCATAACCAAAACAATCATATACCAACATATCAGACGAATTCCTTTGATTCTAAAAATGTGTATCCAAGACGGTTTTCTTTCAGCCTTCCCCTTACGATGAGGCAAAACAACGTCGATCGCTATAGGTCGGTGATCACTAAATTTTGTGGGCTGAGTTGGACGAGGCGACGTGAATTAGGCACCAAGATCGTGTGATTTGACCCCTTTAGACTTTTTTATTGTGAGGGTTTTCTTAAGTAGCAGGTCTATGCGAACAAGCCGCAAACCACCGCGGCCCCCAAAGATAACATAATCGATGCTATCGGTCAAATTCAGCCTGATTTATGCGCCAACGTCATCAAAAACTGGACCTTTCGAATGCGCGCCACCCAGCGAAACCGCTACGGCCATTTAAACGATGTTATATTACACACATAATGCCATTGATAGGGCTCTCAAATAAAGATAAAACCATATTTATTCAATTTTAAAATCGACCCGCCCTTAATGGAAAACTCTTTATATAACTACCTCAAAGTCGATTGTAATTTTATCGAAGCAAATTTGTCGCTAAGTATATTTTCTTGGAAGTCGTTTATAAGTGCATCTAAAACTAGTATTTGGCTTCTAATTTTTCGTATTACTATTTTGCCTTTATAATAGGAAAGGATCTTTCTCTTTAACCAGTTTTTTGAATAAGTCAATGACTTTTCTTTTTCGCATAGTTTTTCTTTAGATAAATCCGCGACGTCTTCAAATGAGTAAACTTCTTTTAAATTCAATAAATGCTCTTCAAGAAAAGCGCAAACATTATAAAATGCAATTTTAAGTGCTTCCGTAAATCCGGATATTTTTGAAGCCCTTTCCAGATTTTTAACTTCTTGCAGAAAACTCGCAAGGCATGTTTTGTGGTATTTTAAAACATCACCTTTATGACTACTTATTAATTTTTTGTAAACTGAATCGTTTTCAAGTAAAATAGCCTTGCAAACAACATGATTTGGGCTATTAATGTGTACACAACACTTAAGGGGGTATTCTAGTGTAGAGACATGAATTTCGCCCGGTTTTTGAAGCGTTGTATAAAGGAAACAAAAAAAATGTTTACAATCAATTTTTTTATAATTTGTTTATTGATTTGTTGTTCATACATAAACAAAATTAATAAAAAAAAATTAAAATTAACAAAGTTACAAGCAGTCAAAGTTGGGGGGGGGGTCTAAATAAAAGAGGGTGTCCTGGCGTGCATCCTACCAACCCTCCTGGTGATCTGAAAAACAAAAACCAGACGGATTCTTAATTATTATAGATGTCGCTATTGTTTCACTCTTGGATAAGTTAAAAAAAAACTCTTCAACAAAATGGCAGCCGTTTGAAAAAAAAATGTTCTTGTTGCATATTTTTTAACAATTCCAAATTTTTTAAAAATCCTAAATGAGAAGTTATATTTTTGGGCAAGGATCACACGATAAAGAGATGTATAAAGAACATCCTCTCCAAATTTGAAGTAAATCGGTCTATTAGAACTCGATATATCCTTACCGCCGGCTCGAAAAAAGTAGTTTCGAGAAAAACGCGTTCAGAGTTTTGAGACAAGTTTTCGACAATTTTACTTATAGAATGATACAGAATACGTACATATTTTTAATCAGCGATTCCTGCTCCATATAAAAATCCTTCCTCTACTTCAAAATACTCATTCGATGTTCTCTGATGAAGACGAGCAGTTCTACCCTCCTTTGATGCCTCTGAAGTCCGGAATTCCGAGCGCTCGATACGCGCTTCGTCCCGTCTCGTTGCAAAAGCATTAGCTTCTGGGCCAATCCTTTTAAACGCATATTCTTGAATGTCTAAACTTTGGAAATATGAAAAAAAAATTTTTTGATTTTTTAAAAATTCTACACTAGAATACCCCCTTAACACTCATGCCTTACAATTTATTAGCTACCACTAATATATTAAAATTGAAGTCTTTTTGAATAATAACCACTAAAACCTCTATAAAGTTTAATACTCATATCAATAATCATTATTTTATTGAATGATTAAATAATAAAGTATGACATATAAAATTGGAGTGCTTAAATTTTTGTAATCATGTAATTTTTGGACACACTTTTTTGACATCAGGGCACCATCCTCTTTTGTTTATATGTATATCCATTTAAGTGGTTATCACTTCGACCCCAAAATCGAAAAAACGACCATTTTCGAACGCCCACCCCCGCCCCGGCTGAAAAAAAGCCTACCAGACGGTTGAATTTGGCATAATGTTGCGTATATCTACACATACATGTATACATATTTTGGTTATCACAATGTATGACAAATTTGAATAATTAGTTTGTTAATATAATTTCCATATTATTGATTTTTTTGAAAACTAATTTAAGTTTTATTAAAAAAATTGACTTAAATGTCAATCAATCAAAAATCAAATGTTTGAAAAACGTAAAACTTAACTCAATAATATGACCGTAGGACCTTGTTAATTACCTTAGGCTATAGCTACATATATAGATTATATAAGTCTTAAGTGGTTAAATCGTTTCCGTATAACATATATGTATGTATATGTACATAAGTCCTTCAGGATCCCCTACAAAAAAAAAATATGTAACGGGGTCAAACGCAGCTTTTAGAGGGCTTATTGACATAGCCAAGACGCCTGATAATACAGTTTGGGAATTTAGTGCTTAAAAGATAGATTGATAGAAATAATTTTTCTGGAGAATTATAAAATTTAAGGTTAAGAAACAAAATCCTTAAGTTATTTCAACTATGAATGCAGAAAATGGTCAAAAAATAGCACATTTGGAGTATAGCTCCAAATATTTTGTATTAATTTCAATTTTTCAGATTACTTTTTTTTAAATAAGTCTAATGTGAACTATAAGGACTTACTGCATTATAAAGCTTCTAATTATAACTCTTTTGAAAACTCAGTCGTGGTCTTTGCATTCTATACCCCAAAAGATAAGAACTATGTAATATTTTATATTTATTATTTTGAGTCGTAGAAAACACCGAATCATGATTGTTGAGCAATTTTTTGGATATTTATTGGTCTTCTGGATTTATATTTGTGTAGTGGTGTTGGTAATTGCTCCATTGGATTTGTCTCGTCTTAAGAAAATGGTTTTTCACCATTTTATGTCAATTTCAATTTTGTTTGGTACATAAGACATTAAAAGAGGTTCTCTACCTGCTTGTTTTGCAATTTCATCAGCAAATTCGTTGCCTTTAATACCTGTATGTCCTGTCCAGGTACTCATAATAGTTTCAATCTGTCCTTATTTGCATTGAGTTTATCCCTTATCTGTTGTATAATTGGTGATTTGTTGTTTATGTTTTTACGGCATTCAGCGTAGAGAGGATGTCTGTACATATAATTATTTTCTGTTTCATGTTAAGTTTAGTTGCTGAGAGGATTGCACTGGATTCGGCAGATAGAACAGATGCAAACTCTGGGAGCACACTTTTACAGAGGATGTTTTAAGTTTCATCAACTACTGCGAATGCTGACCATTCTCGTTTTTAGTACCATGCATCGGTGTAAATAAAGTACCAGTTCTGGCTTCTCTTCAATGCCTTGAGATAAGATTCAGCTTTCTCTGAAAAAAATATTAATTTTTAAAGTTATGATTTATAATTAACTTAAGTTAGTTATTTTTCATTGTTCCAAAGCTTTTTATTTACCTTAGAAATATATTAAAAAACAATTTTATTTCTAGGTTTATAACATAATACCATCGATAAGTGCAATTACCGGAGTTAGCCCTCAACGCTACTTTTGGAGAATAAGTATCGCCTTACACATAGGACCCAGACTGCCTATAGCAGTTGTCTACCGAAACTACTATCGTAGCCTTATAAGCAGACTAAATTCTCCAGAATCCATTAAAAAGGCTGAAGTCTTGGCACGTTTGGTATTCTGGTTAAATGCAATTGAAATAACATCACTTGGAGGAGTTACTTATATTTCAAATCGAGAAAATTATCGTGAGTTAAAATATAATTAATGTTTTTGAATTTCGATAACATTATCTATTTTTGTTTATATATAGCTCTTCATGAAAAAATCTTTATAATCTTCATGACATGTTCCTTGTGTCATATGTTGGCTACAATCAAATTATATAGCATTCTTCATGACGAAGAATCCATAACCGATTCTCAAAGAGTCTCACTCAAATGGAAGAAGATACTTTTTGGAATTTCTATTCTAAGTACGATTGGTCTGTTGGTATTCTTTGCCAAACATCGATTTTATTGTCATGATTTAGGTGAGTTAAATTTTTGATTGATTTTGCAATTGAATTGATATCAATTTCATCTTGAAACAGCATTCAGTGTTTTTGCATTTTGCGAGTACGTCATTGCAGTGGCCAACATGTGTTTTCATTTTACTATTATTTGGGACTTTCCATCACAGTACATGTTTATTGCGCAAGGACCACTAACGCTTATCGAAGATCATATATGCAAACCTTCACCCTCGCCGCTGCCACCGTCAAAAAGTGATAACGAAACAGAAACAAAAAAGAATGATTAAGCTGTGAGAAACGGAACGGATTTTACGTTTTTTTTTAATGTGTTTTCCGTAAAAATATTATTTTTTTTTCGTCGTTCGTTTTGAAAGCTCAACTATATTGTGTTAACTTCTATGACACAATACCATACCCCCCACAAAACAAGGGAAACAACACTCAAATAAAAAACAAAACAAAATATAAAACAAACCGTTTAGGGTGCCTCAAGAAAACTTAAACAAAAAGAAAAACCAAACTTTTGTTTGTCTTAGAAATAGTAACGAAATAATTACGCCGATGTTGAAGATGTCTTTAGAAACAGGATACGGTATGTACTTTAGATTTGATTAAAAGGTATTTATTTATTAATTTATTTATACAATTATTATAAAAAAAAAAAAAAATGATGGAGATAAGGAAACAAAATTTTAATATTCCTCTATAGAAAGAACTATGGCTGAGCGTATTGAAATAAGTTTGTTAGGGTTTTTGTGTTTATTAAAAACATATTTATATTCATAGAGGTTCATAAGTAGGTAATTATTAGACAAAACAAAAAAGCTTCTATTAATTTACATACATATTATTATATAACATTTATAATGGAAAATTTAGCACATGTATTCAACTCGTCCAGTTATTTGAGCAAAAAGCGATTTTCAAAAAAATCTAATCAAACTGCGCACAAATTTTTTAAACTCGAGAGTTAGTTGGAGGCAGTAGTGAAAAAAGCTTTTCTTAATTTCTTTGCTTTAAACATTCTTTTTGAGATTCTTCTTTATTTTTCGAAGAAAATTATTAACTAAATTGAATCATAATTAAGTTGCCATTTAAAAAAAAAACATCTACTGGTCTGTTTGAAGGATTCAACGGTTTTACTTTAGAAAACATGAATTGAGAACTCTTCTTTTTTTTAAGCACAAAAACGTGATTCTTCCACATTATCTGGAGCCTGTTCAGATTATTGGATTTGTCATACTTTTCATCAGAATGACAACCTAAAAAAAAACAATAAAGAATTCAGTTTCCTAATAACATATTTATTTGAAATTGCTTTCATATTCATTAAGTGCCGCACTTAATTATTGACACACAACGATTATTAAACTTTAAGTCTTTTTTCAAAACCATTACAAACATGTTACATTGTTAAATTTTTATTGAGCTGTGGTTGCATTTATTTACTAACAAATGAAGTTAATTTTATCAACAAATGTTTGAATTAATAACCAACCTTCTGCTTCTGATTTCTGGGGATGATGTTGTATCGAAATTTGAAAGATTTAGCATTTCGACATTTATTTTTTGTTTGGGTTTTCTTTTTAAATTTCGTCAATAAAAACCAACTCATCCACACCTACAGCAGCATGTAGCCCTACACCCAAACTTCTCCGACACCAAGTTTTGCGGTATATGCCAGATTTGTTTTTTTTTTTGTGGGTCTGTATTGGACTTTCTAGCCATTAAACCAAAAAACGTTGAATCTTTTCTCATCGTTTAATCTGCAAAATAAATGTTCACGGATGTGATTGCCTCCTCATTTAACGAAAAGCTTTGTCCTCAGAGTGCACTTTTCAGATAAGCGAACCAAAAATAAGTCGCTTGGGGCTATATCTACTAAGTAAGGCGGAGGGTCAAGCAGTTCAAACCTTAATTCATCGATTTTTGGCATGACAACCGCTGAGGTATGAGATGGCGGCGCATTGTTTTGGTGAAACAGGATTTTTTTGTTTGCAAATGTGTCCGTTTCCCGCAATTTCTGTTCTTTGATTTTCAAGCAATGAAGCGTAGAAAGCTCCTGGAATTGTTTTTCTTTTTAAAAATAATCGATTAGGATGAATTCTTGGCTAACCCAAAAAATTTGGTGCCAACACTTTTTCATCTGAAAAACCAGTTTTTGTTTGTTTGGAATCGGTTCCCCCTTTGAAGTGCACTGTTTTGACTGTATTTTTGGGCACATAATGGTATATCCATTATCCAAGTTTCATCTAAAGTAATAAATCGTTTCCAAAACTCTGATTTGTTGAGTTTAAAATGCGCTAACAAGCCGTTGGAAACCAGTTTTTAGTCTAACATGAGTTACTGCGGCACCTAAAGTGGAAACGCTTCTCTAGCCTAAATATTTAAAATGTGACACACACGTTCTTTGGACATTTTCATAACCTTTGATATTTCCCTCACTTTTATTCACTTTTATTAAAAATAAATTTTATAACTGCAGCGAAAATGATTCCCTTTTTTGGCAGAACTTTAAGATTTGAGGACATTTTTGGTATTAAGACTTTGTGAGTTTATTACTTCAATTATTTTGTAAATATCATATGTAAAGTCATAAATATTATTTTTACAAAAATTGAATGCCAACTTCAAACGCGCTGATATTTTCAAAAACCTTTTTTTTCGAGCATTGTTTGATTGAGGGGTTTAACGACATGCTCCAAAACTGTTGTTTGATAAACTTTTGGCGAAGTTTTCACTCCTTTTTCAGAAAAATGAGGGTCGGTAACTCCCTGGTAGCTCACTCCCCACCATACTATTACATTTGCAGGATGGTGGACTCTTTCGACCCTTGGAATGAGTTCAAAAGCTTCTCTTGATGTCCGAGCATAAACTCTATTTATTGAATGATGCTTCGACAGTCAAAATTTTTGTATCAGTGAACAGAATATTTTGGCGAGCATTCTTCGCTTAGGGTCTGAGCAGAGCTTTTGATATTTGTTTACGTTTCTGCTTCAATGCAACTATAAGCAGTTGTCCAGTGTGTATTTTGTAGGCACTAACTCCCAAGTCTTCTTTAATGATGGGAAATATGTTTTTCTGAGAGATACTCATTTCTCGCGACACAATTATCTGTTTTCTTAATGGATTTCTTCTGATTCGAGCGTGGACGGTCCGATCTTTGCGGTCACTTACTCCACTAGTAACCTCAAACAATTTTGCGGTACGATAAACAAATAATAATAAAATGCATAAATATAACAGTTAAAATAATAGTAAACATAAAGAATGTGCGACTGATAGTGTATTATGTATGGATGTGTTTAGGCTTGTAACAATATTTATGGCTTGACCAAAACCACTGAAGGAACAAAAACAAACTGAACAAAATCCCATACATATTTGTAAATCCTTAAAAGTGAGTTTAGTTTAAATATCGTGGTGTGCCAAAAATTAAGTGTGTCACAGTATTCAAATTGTGTGCAGTTTAAATTTCTTCTCTCATGAGTACCTATATATTCTCTGGGCAATTTAAGCTACAGTTTAACATGTGTTCTAAATATTTTTAAAATCCCCCATTTCGATCTTATACCTCATATTAAGCTTAGAAAAATCTTTTAAAAATAAGCTTTCCTATAAATTTTTAGAAAATCATTGTTCTGTGTTGTTGCTGAAATTGTTGTTTTTTTGCTATTTTCTACAATTTTAAAAATGAAATAAAGTTTCTAATAAAAAAAAAAGAATACCACCACTGACAAAAAAAACAATCTCTTATAATATCTTAGTCAAAGAAGCTGAATCAATCTATTTATTTATCTTATAAATTATGTACCCTTTACACACAAAAAGCTAAAACAAACCAAAAGAAAAAAAAAGAACAATGTATTTTATTGTATAATACACAATATATTTTCTACATTTTCTACACTTGATTTATTAATTTATTAAAATAAAAACAAAAAGAGAAAACTAACAATTGTACATAAATATATACCTACTTATAAAACAAAAAATCAAATAATGCCTACATTGAAAATTTACTTTAAAAACAAAGAAAATATTACGAAAGTTACTAACTATGAGTATTTCCCATAAAATTATATGGAAGTAAAAAAAAAAACAAAAACAAAATCAAAAAAAATATGTATGACAAAAAGTTTTCGAAAACAAAATAAGTAAAACAAAAATGATTATTTATACAAATTTAATGTTTCTAAAGGTCTTTCATCTTGTAAAAATAATATAAAAACATAGAAACATAGTCTAGTCAATCAGATATTATGATTATAATATTGATAATTATAATATTGTATTATTTTATTTAATAGAAAAAATATTTATTTTTTATAATTTGTTTTTATTGAGAACTTAAAGTTCTAAATTTTAGTTTTTGTTGTATAAAAAACAAACTTTACTCAAAAAGGTGATGGTTTGGGTTATTCGCATTTCTCTTAAATTAAAAAAAAATTATTACTTATTGTTTTTGGTTCTTTTTTTAAGTCTTAATACTGGTGGTCGAGGCAGAGGTCCAAAAATGTTTTTTTTTTTTTCAATTTTGCAACCGTTCCAGCAAACATTTATAGTTGTTCCCGTTTATTGAGATCATGAAAATGAAAGTTGTAACCATCGGGACAGTCAGTGTAAAACTTTTTTTTTGATCCGAAAAGAAAACGCGTTAAGGCAAGACGTAGAATTAAACCCTTTCCTCTTGATATTCTTGTCTCCTTACTAAATCACGTCCTGAGAGTTCTAAATCCTTAAATCCATTTATTTTTAAAAGATCGTACATACATACATATATAGACTATACAAATTTAGCCAAAAACGTCAAACTCACGAAATAAGCTTCTGAAATTTTAACCATATTTTGAAATCTGTTGCCATATTTGGTATAGCCAGGGCAATAGGACTGTCATACTAGAGGTCTTGGGTTCAATCCCTGCCTGTGCCATCTAAAAGTTTTTTTCACGGTTACTGCCTCTTGGGAGGAATTAAAAAATCCTCCACGAGTAATTCTTGTCATGAAAAGTGCTTTCTCAAATTAGCCGTTCGGATTTGGCTTAAAACTGTAGGTTCCTTCCATCCCTGACAACAGTACTCGCACACAGGAATGGTTGAAAGTTGTAAGTCACTAGGCCCTAGTTCTCAATGGACTGCTGCCCACCTTATTTATTTTGTTTTAGAGCTATACCGAATAACAGAACCAAAATTAAAGAAAACAAGACTTGCTGAACCACCACTATTTTGTTCTATAGCTCGTTTTAATCAGGGATCTTGAAACAGATCTAGAGAATTAATTCTATATTACATATATATACATTATATATATTACACATATAAATTATTTTCTTAACAGTTTATTATGGAAAAATGTTTTTAGTTAATTACTACCTTGAACTTACCAATGCAACATTTTTAATGAAATAATATCCAAACTAAAAGTAATTAGTTTTTAAAGTTTAGATAAATCCCTGGTTTATTTGATTAGAAATAACCTCTCGAATACAAGTAGTATTGGACAGGTTCAAATTTTAAAACAACGCAATGAATGCTGGTGTGCACAAGGGCTCTGTTCTGTCTCCGGCTTTCTTTCTCATTTTTATAAACGACCTTAGCAGATTGAAATAGCCAGTTTTATTTTTTCCCCTTTAACCACCCCCAGTTTCTCAGTAAAGGTTTAAACTTCAGTTCAGCTGAACCTTAAACTGAGTTCAGTTCAGTTGAACTTCGTTCAATTAGATTTTATGATAAGCAGCTGGCAGCATTGTTCGTTGTTGTTGCGTAATGTGACGTAACGTGTCCAGATCGTCACTTTTATGAAGTTTTTCAACTGTCTTTTCTTTCTTGTCTTCTCTTTCTCCCTCTGAGGTAAAGAACAAAAGAAAAACAACAAATTTTTTGTTTTGTTGACAAACTCGAGAGGTTTATTTTATTTTGTGTAATTTTTAAAATGGAAATAAATTTAAAACAAAAGGCTGGGCCAAAAAAAAACGAGCAATTTTTCATCAGCAGATGTACGAGTATATTTATTGATGGAGTTAGTTTTGAAAATTTAATTATATGTGGTTTAAATTCTCCGTAAATAAACAAATCATTCACTACTGCTTCCTTTATCGAAGCCCAAATTTAGACAGAGTATCAACTTCTCGTGAATTTGATGCTTTGTCTGACTCCATCCAAAGAATTGTTTCGTCCTATCGCACTGAAATCGTTGTTACGGGCGATTTCAATGTACACAATTCTGCATGGCTTCAACATTCAGGCCAGACAACACCCGATGGAGTGTGTGCAGAAATCTTCGCTGAGTTGAACCACCTAACTCAGCTGGTCAACGAGCCCACCCGAATATCGGACGTTGAAGGTCGATCAGAAAACACTCTTGACTTGTTTCTTACCTCTGACCCTGATAAGTACACTGTTAGTGTTCTATCTCCTCTAGGCTCATCTGACCATTGTGTCATATCAGCAAATTTCTCGTGTCAAAACTCTCCAGTTAAAGAAAGAGCTCCTAAGAGAACCGTTTGGCAATACGAGAAAGCCAACTGGGACGGTCTCAATAATTATTTTAGCATCTTTAACTGGTCACTATGCTTCCTCGATAGTGACGTTGACGCCAGCGCTGATATGATCACAAGTTTGATTCTCCTGGGAATGAGAACTTTTATCCCGAATAGGGTTAAAAGCATCAGACCTAAGGAAAACGCATGGTTTGATGCGAGCTGTAAAGAGGTTATTAGGGCCAAAGAGGTACGTTTCCGTTGCTATAAAGCCAACCGTACTGAGGAAAGCCGGAAAAAGTTCAAACAAGCCAGGAAGGCCTGTAACGCCCATATTCGACGGACTAAATTTTTACATGACCAAAAATTACGGCAAAAAATACTGCAATGTCCCAAAGGCAGTAAAAATTTTTGGTCATTTGTAAAAAACATGAGGAATTCTTCCTCTTCCTCGGTTCCTACACTCGTTGTCAATGACACTCCATTTGTTAGCTCTTTAGAGAAAGCTAATCTCTTTGCTAGGCAGTTCGCCGCCAATTCTACGCTGCCAGTGAGTGTTATGACTCCGCCTGTACTTGGGCGAGTTAGTGATTCTATGGGACCAATCTTTTTTCGCACTCGTACTGTGGCAAGAGTCCTTAGAGATCTAAACACACATAAATTCGCTGGTCCGGATGGTATCTCCGCTATTGTTCTGAAGAGGTGTTCTTCAACGCTGGCAAAACCACTGCGTAAGCTTTTTCATCTGTCCTACTCCTCTGGTCTCGTTCCGAGCGGATGGAAAACTGCATTTGTCCAGCCTATTCCCAAAAAAGGCGAATCTTCTTCACCCTCTAATTATCGACCGATTGCACTTACGTCCCTTCTTTCCAAGGTCATGGAAACGCTGGTAAATTATCAGCTTAAGAAATATCTCGAAGACCGAAAGCTTCTTAATGACCGGCAGTACGGCTTTCGCAGCAATAGGTCCACTGGTGATCTCATGGTTCATCTCACCGAACAGTGGAGCAAATTTTTACATCGCTTTGGAGAAAGTAAGATTATTGCACTTGATATTTCAAAAGCATTTGATAGGGTTTGGCATCAGGCTCTCTTATCGAAAATGCGTGCTTTAGGTTTTCATGAATCCCTGCTTCATTGGATTAGTAATTACCTTTCGGATCGTTCGATACAAGTAGTATTGGATGGAGTCTGAAAACCATAAAATAAATGCTGGTGTGCCCCAGGGCTCTGTTCTATCTCCAACACTCTTTCTCATTTTTATTAATGATCTCCTGTCTGCAACATCTAAGCCAATACATTGTTTCGCTGACGATAGTACTCTTAGCTTTTCATATTTATTTTCGGACTCACATCCCTCTTCTTCGGATGTGGAACTGCAACGACAAAATATGATAAGCTCATTAAATTCCGACCTAAACAGCATTCCTCAATGGGGATTAAAAAACCGCGTGGAATTTAATGCTTCGAAAACGCAATGCTGTCTTGTATCGTTAAAGAGAGATATACCCCTATTGCCATTATCTATGGATGGAACTTGCATCAATGAGACTGAACACCTCGATATTCTCGGTATGTGTGTCACCAACCACCTCTTGTGGAATGATCACATACGCGATGTCGCCAAAAATGCCGCAAGGTGTTTGGGTTTCCTTAGGCGATGCAAGAAATATTTCACCCCTTCTGATCTGGCTGTTATCTACAAGACTTACATACGTCCAAAGCTTGAGTATAACTCCCATCTCTGGGCTGGGGCTCCTGCAACTTACTTAAGCCTCTTGGATAGTATTGAACGTAGAGCATTTAAATTGATAGATGATAATATCATCATAAGTTCATTTACTTCGCTTGAACATCGTCGTAAGGTCTCTTGTCTGACCCTTTTTTACCGTTATTTTAACGGCTTATGCTCTAGTGAAATAGCCAGTTGCATTCTTCCCCTTAAACAGTTCAACCGTAATACTCGCGCTTCTAGGAATGCTCATCAGTATACCCTCGAGCCCAACTTCGGCCGTACTGTCAAATACAGAGATTCGTTCTTTAGCCGTACTACGCGAATGTGGAATGCCTTACCACACTCTGTCTTTCCTAGTCATTGCAATATTCAGAAATTCAAAACCAATGTGCACCGACATCTCCTTTTAAACCCTCTCTCCTCTTCCTAGTGCTCACACTGTGCATCTGCATAATAAGGGTAGTAATATCCCCTTGAGTGTGTGCTTATTATAAAAAAAAAAAAAAAGAAAGAATATTCTGGAAAACAAAAAAACTGACAAAGTACGTTGTAAAACACTTTCTTCACTAACGAAATTTATCAAATGGCAGCTGTCAAATTAAAATGTCACCGTGGGAAGTGGTTTCAAACGCTGTACTAAAGTTTAATGGCTGAATCACAAACACGCTTCAGCTTTGGCTTCGCCTGACGTTTACAAGTTAAGCCATAGGAATTCAATGCATGCTATCACAATGGAGCTTCGACCTCACGTTTCGTTTGAAAATCGTAAGGAAAAGAACGTAATGTGACTCCAAACGGAAGCTCTAGTTCAATTTTGTGAACTTTTTCTTTGTCTGACAGCTCGAGAGCTGTAAAAAATTGTCAAAAAACAAAATATTTGCTCTTTGGAGGGATGACATAATAGAAATGTCATTCAAAGCAACCTCGAAGCAGGCCCACCGTAACGCAGACGAAGCCGAAGCTGAAGCGTGTTTGTGATTCAGCCATAAACGACAGAATACTTTCGGTTAACTTGAACTGCAAATTGAACTGAGTTCAAGGGTAAAACGAAACTGTGAAAACGAATAAATTCCCAAAACCGAAAGTGGAGTTTAAACTTCCACTGTGAAAGAGGGGGTAACAGTTTAATTGTAATACTTTTGGTAACGTTTAGAACTTTACCTTTAAGCCCAGCTACGGGCGTACTATATTAAGTAGAGAGATTCGTTCTTTAGTCGTACTACGCGAATGGAGAATGCCTTACCACGAATTGTATTTCCGCCATTTCAATGTTCAAAAATTCAAAATCAATATACACCGCCATTAACCTCCTTTATAACTTCTCCCTTTTTTCCTAAAGCTCACACTGGGTCTATCATATTGAAGTTATTCAAACCCCTTTGAATGTCTTGCCTCTTGCGAGGAATTGACAAATTCTCCAAGAGTAATTCTTGTCATGAAAAAGTGCTTTCTCAAATTAGCCGTTCGGATTCGGCATATAAATTGTAGGTCCCCTCCATCCCTGACAACATTACTCGCGCACAGGAATGGTTGAGAGTTGTTAGTCACTAGGCCCTGGTTCTCTACGGACTGTTGCGCCACCTAATTAATTGAATGTCTTAGAAAAATCGATTATTTTAATTCTGGATCATCGGATCGATTCCTAAATTTTGAAAATTATTTTATTAATTTTTATCCTAACATCAAATATATAACGCCAACCGGAACTGCTGTTTTCAAGTACATATTGATTGTTGTTCGAGAGGTTGTGTAAATTGAATGGTATCTTTTATGTTATGTTTGTACACCTTAACTTTAACAAGAAAAATAAAAGTTTCTACCAATCGAATCCTTTCTTGAAGTTCCCCAAAAAGAGATAATATACCTAATTTTTCTAGAACATACATCGTTGTCTTTATCCATTTGAAGAGATGCCGATATCATTTCCATTCACAATTAGAGAACTAAGCACGAAATCTTCAAACTTTCAAACTTTGAAGCAAAAAAGATTTGTAAAGCACTTTATATCAATTGTTTAGTTCTTTCGATAAAATCCAAACTTTAAGTAGAAAAGGGCTGCTACGTAGCTGTCTTCACATGTTCCTATAAAAATAATTTTTGCCAATCCATAATGTTTGCCAATCGGCCAATTTTTTTTTTCTTAACTCGAATGAAAAATAATTTAATACTGTTCAATCTTTGTATATTTGCAGTAAATCATAAGTAAATTTTCTATAGTAAAAAACGGTTTCTAATCTTATCTCAACTAAGATATTTTTTTTTATTTTTCCAAAAAGAAGGTATGTCATATTTCAAAAAATATAACACACCAAAACTTGCAATTTTTAATATAGAGACAAATAAAAATCTTTTTAGCGTTAATCTTTTATTTTGATTTGACACAAACATAAATAAACTGGAATAAGAACAAATCTCACCTAATTAAAATATACTAAATTTAATTTTTAAGAAAAAAAAAAAAGAAATACCAAAGAAGACTGAACAAAACTATTGCCTTGAATTATGACATACCTCGTTTTTTCAAAGCCTAAAGATTGTTAGCACAAACGCATCATTCGATTCAACTATCGTATATTTGTTTTGTTATAAATTTATAAATGAAACTTTTACTACCCAAAGTATTATCCCTTTTGAGATTTCTTTTTGTAGATTTAATAAGTTAAATAAAGAAGCTATTTAATTACATAAGTATTTATTGTATTTATTTATAATTTTAAACTATGTAAACTAATTGAAAAAAAAAAACACACAAATTGTTAAAAGTTAGGATTACATATCTTTGACAAAAGAAAACAAAAAGAAAAATTAAAAATACGTACAAAAAATTTTGAATAAAATTAAAAAAATCTTTTTATCTCACACTCCTAAAAAAAAACACTAAATTTGTTGATTCTAAATCAAAAAAAAAAAAAACAAAACAAAAAATTGTATGCCTATAACTAACTAAAAAGAACAAACCTTGGATTGCACGCCTAGAATCTCAATGAGTTAACACAAGTTACTTATTTTGTAGAAGCCAAAGAAAAATACCAACAATAAGAAAACATAATGTCAATGAAGAAAACCTAGAATATAATTTAATCAAAAAAAAAATTAATTAAACTAAAACAAAAACTATACAATAGACAGTGATACAAAAATAACGACTTACAAACATCTCAAATTGATTAATTAATTCAGTTAAATAGAAAAAGAAAATATTAAAAAAAAAAAAAAAAACAATTAAAACAATGAAAAACTCAAAATATTTTATGAGAAATTTCTCATCATCTCAAACAAATCAATAGTAAAATAAAACAAATGTATAAAGGATTAAAAATTGTATTCATACAAATTTCGTTTGTTCGTTTTCGTCGATCATTCAAAATTAATTATACTAGTGAAAAATAAAATTTTAAAAAATTGTATCAATCATACAGACAGTGTTTTATTTTTAATGAAACATCAAATAAAAAAAAGAGTTTTAATTTTGTGTTCCACAAATACAGTGTTTTATAGAAAACTTGAAATGGCAATGATACCTTACTAATTTTGTTATGGAATGGCATCACTAATCAAGTAAATTGAGAAGAAACAAATGATTCCGTTATTTTCTCTTCCGGTGTTTAAAAATTAAACATAGGGTGTAAATTCACAAACGCATCACGAAAGAGATGATTTGCGATCATCCCTTTAGCACGTTCATAAACGCAAATAATTGGCATCACTTAAAATGTCCATGGTTCATTATTGCAAAGTTCGATAAACTGATGCGCAAATATGTATAAAGAAAAAAAGCATCAAGAATTTTTTTGATAAGTTGTTTATGCGGACCCGATTTGGACCAAATATGGCAGAAAAAGACAAATAATATTTAATCAAATTCTAAATTGTTTATAAATTAATTAATTTGATGAATTTCAGAGATTATTTTACCAGCGCACAAATTACACTATTAATAGAAACCAGATTAAAAAATAAGAAGGTGAAGGTAAATATTGCCGGCAGAAAATCAAAGTCAGTATTGTGGAGCAAAGTTTTAGAGGAGATAAAATGTGTGGCTCCAGATTTTAATTACAATGAGAGTTTTTATTACATCCATCATAAAACAAAAGTTGTTTTTAAACGTAAAACTTTTTGTCAATCAGCATCGCATCGTTATCAGCTGAGCAACGATCAGCATCGCGAAAAAGTAGTGATGCCTGATCACTACCAACAAATTTGACGTTTGTGAATTTACGCAGATTTGTATGCATTGCAAAAGTATAACCGCACAATGCAAACCTCTCTAAAGCTTCATTCAGTTATGTGTTTTAAAATGACAAAGAACAATTTCGCGTAACAATTACATTTAAGCGATACAGGGGCCTAATTATGAGGTTCGCGGCGGATCGTTTTCAATTCGACCTTTTAAATTCGACTCGCGTCGTATTTCCTTATTAACGAATTCGCGACGAAGCGAAAATAGTTCTCCCTATATTCCAGTGATTTGACACTTTTGGCTTGACTTTTTCTTCCTATATTCCAGTTATTTGTTAGCTTTCCACAAATTTTTTTTTGTTTTGATTGAATTTGTGAAATTTGCAGTGATTTATTCAAAATTTTATATTTTATTGTGGATTGTAGATAAATTATAAGAAAATTAAAATAAAGCTAACTCACATTTTTATATAATTACAATCAAGAAAGAATCCACGAAATCGAACAGTGAATAATAATAAACACTCTTTCGCCTGTGAATCCGCAAAAAAAAAGCTGTCGGATTTCAACTCGCCAACAAACATTATGAGTTATGACATTTCAAATTCGCCTTCGAATTCGTTAATTGGTCGAATTCAAAACGAAGAAGGCGAAAGCGGAAGCAATAATTGAAAAATGGCAAACTCGCTAGCAAAACGATTCGCCGCGAATCCCATAATCAGGCCCCAGAAAAAGGCAAAACTCAAGCTTTTCGGTCAAGTGGCCCAAGCTTAAGGGCTATTTATTGATAGAAATTGTGTCATCCACAATTTGTTGCAAATTCCAGAATCTTTTAGGACAAGCAAAGACCAGGGCATACGCAAAAGCTGACACGTCGCGATAAAAGCCGTTTAATCAGTGCTGCATCCGATTCGGTTCATTTTGGTTTCAATGGTAGATTGTTATGTAAGTACTTCACAAACAAAATAGGTTAAAAATCGGCCGTCAAAAATTAGACCGGAATTGGAAAACCGTAAGTAACATTTCATAAATTTACAATAAACTCTTGTAATTTCAATTGGCATTATCTAATGAATGTTTTTTTTTTGTTTAGATTTATTTTCAGTGACGAAAAGAAATTTAACCTTGATATCGGTTAAGACGGTTTCCTCGAGTTCGGCATGTCTTCCAGCAAGATAAAGCACCAATTCACGTTAGTCGTCAAAGTTTGGAGTGGTTCGAGTCCAATAACATACATTTGATGAAGTGGTCGGTACGGTCTCCAGATAGTAATCCTATTAAAAATCTTTGGGGAGTTTTGACACGCAAAATGTATGCCCATAACAGGCAATTTGTCAAAATGGAACTCTGTAGACGATTCCATATTAAAAAAAAACCTTGTCAACAGTATGCCAAACAACAATTTTAGCTTGGTTGAAAATAGGGGCAGCAAGATCCCTTACTAATTTTTCCTAAATAAATTTTTCCTGAATAATTGCAATTTTTTGTACTGTAAGTAAAATGAGTTCAATTAAACTCTTTTTGGACGAAGATGAGAAGTTAAATGATGTGTTTTTGTGGAGTGGATGTTACATTGCCGTGCACTTTATTCAACTTCTATGGGCGTTTTTCTTTTTTAGTTCAGAGCAGAGCTCGAACTGTCAAAAAAATAATTGTGTTTCTTTTTGAGCTCTGATCGCTCAGAGCTTCAAATTCGTGTTTCTTTTTTAGTTCTGAACATGTTCAGAGCGCGCTCCGTGAGCTCAGAATAAAATAACAGAGTAAACGGAGTAAAATGCTGAACACAAACAATTTGATGTTGAAAGCCGGGAAATTAAAAAAAAATCATCGTCAAAACAATAAAAATGGCGCAAGAGGTTGGTCGCTCTAGTGCAGAAGGAAAAATTAATAATAATTTAGAAAAAACTAATTGCATATAGCATTTTTATGAATCAAATTTATTTCAGGCGTCAAATGGACCAACGCTATGACTGTTTTTTTAATTTATTTATTTAAAGAAAATTTTTAAACGCCTTCAAACAGACGACATTTCAAATCATGACAGTTTAGTGCTCAAGTTGTTTCATAATTAAATCAGAGAGCTCTGAACATACTCTGCTCAGAACTCTACTCTACTCTACTCTGTTCGCTCAGAGTCTGCTCAGAGCTCAGCTCTGAACTAAAAAAGAAAAACGCCCTATGTGTTCTTAACATAAATTCGGCCATCTTTATTTTCTTTTACATTGAAATCTAGCCAACTTCACTATAAAATCATAACACTGACATGGGACACCGTTATTTTTTCCATTAATGAAAACGAAAGCAAACATCCAATTTATTCGTTCACATAATTAGAAATGAATCACTAATTCAAAGAATTTCAAGATTAAAAGTCACTTTTTGGAATTTTAAAATTGTTAAGTTAGGTCTTAAAAATGGTGAAAAAGAAATCATGTGATGCAAAGACAAGACGTGACATTTTAAGCCAACATGAAGAAGAAGAAATATCTTATAGCGAGATTTCTAACATTTTAATGTTTTCAAAAAAGATGTTATTTAATTAAATATTTTAAGAAAAAAAAACAGCATAGACAAAATATCACGCAAGCCGATGCCAAGGTCAATCTCTCATAGAGAAGATGTGCTCATTGTTCGGGAATGCAAAAGAAAACCCTTTGCAACTGTGAGGGAAATTACAAGGGCAGTTTGTGGTGAAAAAGACAGTGGAAGTTCGATGAAGCTTTACTCTTTGGACGCATAGCAAGGAAGAAGCCATTACTGATTGAAGGTTACAGAAAGGCACGCTTGGCTTTTGCTAAAAAGTATGCACAAGCACATGTGAAAACGTGCTTTTTTCGGATGAAACAAAAATTAATAGGATTAATTCTTATGAAAAAGCTTGTGTTCGCAATTAAGGGAGATATGTCTAGGTTGGGCGTTGGGCCGTCTAAAATAATTGAGAGTCAAATGGACAAGATTCAATATTACAGCAACCTTGAAAATACAATGCCGCCCTACATAGGCGAAATATGAAAATGTCAGCAGGACAACGATCTAAAGCGCACGACCAATTGAACTTAAAAATGGTTCGAAGACAACTCCATCGCTTTTTGGGTCTGTCCACCGTGTATTCCGGACTTAAACCCAATACAAAACCAGTGGCAGCAACTTAAAAAACCTACACAAATTTTAGAAACATGCCCAATTTGATGACAATTCTACGACTCACTAACCATCACGTAACGAGTATTTCCAAATTGAATTTTACAAACAAATTTAAACAAAAAATGAGGTATTTTCCAGCCCTTTAAATATGGAAAAGTTAACAGTATACCAAAAATATCGCAGGGGTATACTATGCTCATATAAAGTTTTACAAAAAAATTATAAACAACAATAAAGTCAATAAAGAACTACATACAAAATATTACGAAACGTTAAGGTAAAAGAATGAAAATATTTTGTACTGACTAATTTTTAAAAAATACTTGAAGTTGTCTGCAGAGAAAAAGGAGAAGTTACCAAACTGAGGATGCTACAGTCCGAAAATGATAAGAATGTCCTCACATCCAGCTCTTAACACTATTAGGGCACTTGTGTGCGAGTAATGTTGTTAGGGATGGAGGGGCTAATTTGAGAAAGCACTTTTCATAACAAGAATTACTCTTGGAGGGTTTGTCAATTCCTCGAGACAGTACCCGTGAAAAAAAACTCTAGATGGCACAGGCAGGGATCGAACCCAAGAATTCTGGCATGACAGTCCTACGCACTATATAAGTTTCATCAAAACAGAAAGAAGAATCTGAACTGAGAATACAAAAGCTGCATTTAGAAACTCAACAAATGAAAGAAATTTTCACAAATATTAAGAAATAAAAACTTTTTTGATAACTATTTCAACTTCTGTCAAAAATATTTGTTCGTTTAATCCTAAGTTAACCCAGCAAAATTGTAGGGTTATTTCTGAATTAACTCTAAGATCATTATTAATTGAAAAATCGGTTTAAAAAGTTAACTCTTATTTGACTCAGAACCGGGGATTTCACACTGAAAAACCGGAGAAAGGTAGGATAAAAAATATATGTTTAAAGGGACAAATATCTGAGTGACGATACTTGTAAAACTGAAGAGAAAAGTTAATCTTTTTTAAACTTAATTTTTAAATCTTAACGAATACGTTAGAGGTATTTAACTTGATTTGTGTTGTATGGAATAAAGTCTAAATCGACATACATAATTCAGGGGCTCTACTCTGTAATGCGTTTCGAAAGCCGATCCGATTCAAACCTGCTACGGCATAGCCATAGCATCTAAATTTAAAAATTGTATAAAAATGTTGTAAATTAATGTAAATAAATTAATTACTTACTTAATTTTTAAAGAAAAAATATACAATTCAATAAAAAGTTAATAAAATGGATTAGGTTGCGCTGCTGATGGACGAAGAAAAATGAGAAGAACGAGTTGAACGTAGAATAGAAGGTAACATAATGCGTGAGTTATTTAACTTTTTTAACCATTTTTTTTTAGTTTTGTACATAACTTTAGACTATCAAAAACCCCCGACACCGTCTCGCATTGATGGTCCTTCCGCATTTAAAGATGACGATAGTCTTTCCAACAAATTGTTTGAAGTGTTTCTGGCGTCCGAGGCGTTTAAACGTCCCTTGGCTAGATCGGGATGAGCACACATGATTTCCACCATAATTTTAAATTGCTTTTGTTTGGTATGCACATTTTTCGCTGATGATTCCCTGTAATGAAATTTATTTGCTTAAATTTTGAATAAAATTATTATTTCCTTCCTTACATTTTATCTATTTCACATCACAACTTAACACAATTTTCCTTTTGTGTCCTTTAAAAACGACCTTCGAATTGCAATCCGTTACCTCTCTTGGTGGAGAAACAAAATTTCCGTTTTCGAACGCTAATGACATTCGAAAACGCATTGCCAGGTACGAAAAATCCGAGTGCGAATTTGTCATTCCGTAAGTACTAGATTTCTTATCCGCATTAGAAATAGATTGTACAAAATATTCGTTTTCAAAAATATTTGCTTTCGAAACGCATTACAGTCGTTACCGGAAATTTCGAAAACTAGTTGTTAATTTTTTATACGAATAAAACACAAGCTTTAGGAAAGCAGCTGCAACGTTTAGCTGGATTCTGCACTAAACATCATTCTTTGCGCCATTTGCTTCATTTTTATAAAGCTTGTTATATATATGTATGTAGGTGCACCGGGCGTATGTGTAACATTTTGTCAGTTATAATTTAATAAGTGATACATAGTTGGTTTAATTTTGGCTCTATATGCATCTGTACAAAACTGATGTAGAATTTTATTTCTTTAACTTAAAGAATAATAATAAACAAAAGTATTGAGTACGAGTTTCATAGTTCATTTGATCAGTCCAATTTTTCACTACTTTTTCCAATAAATCGCTTGGCTTCAAAAGATATTGAATATTGGCTAAAAACGCTTTAAGAGTTGCTGGTAAGAGTCAATGTCCTACACAGCTTCGTAAGAAGTAATCGAGAGACGTTAATACGCTAAACCGATGATAGAACAAAGGGTGATTTTTTAGCCATTATCTTTTTGGCAACACTGGTTTAAACAGCTTACGAACGTTTCGTTTTTTGTTTCACTGTCAAACATCTTCAGGTTGGTCTAAAATTCAACCATGAATCGTCTTACAAACGAACAACGCTTGCAAATTATTGAATTTTATTATCAAAATGCGTGCTCTGTTAAGAAAGTTCATCGCGCGCATCTTCCATTTGATTCTGTTTAGCGACGAAGATCATTTTTGGCTCGATGGGTACGTAAATAAGCAAAATTGTCGATTTTGGAGTGAATATCAGCCAGAAGCATTGCAAGAGCTACCAATGCATCCACAAAAAAGTCACAGTTTGGTGAGGTTTATGGACCGTACTTCTTCAATGATGATGCGAATAGTAACGTAACTGTGAGTGGTGAGCGCTACCGTGAGATGATATCCAACTTTTTTTTTGCCCAAAATGCAAGAGCTTGACTTGCGTGACATGTGGTTTCAACAAGACGGTGCCACATGCCACACAGCACGCACAACAATGGACTTATTGAGAGGCGAGTTCGGTGAACCTAGATCGTGCGATTTAACGCCTTTAGACTTTTTTTTTTGTGGGGCTATGTTAAAGCCTATGTCTATACAGACAAGTCCGCTTCAATTGACGCATTGGAAGACAACATTGAAGAATTTATTCGTGAGATACCGGCCGAAATGTTGGAAAGAGTATACCGAAATTGGACTAAGCGGATGGACCATTAAGGGCGCAGTCAAGGTCAACATTTGCATGAAATAATCTTTAAACATTAAATTATATGGACCGTACTATCGATTCAAATAAAGATTTTTTGCATTTTTCTGAATTGTATGTATTTTTTTTAAACTTTTCTATAACTGTTTAAAAATCACCCTTTATAATGTCACAAAATTGATTTTGCAATAAATTCATGATTAAAAAGATTAAAAATATGGCCCGATGATGCCACCAACCAACATGTAAACCGTGCCAAACAAACAATTTAATTTCCGTCGATTTTGCTTATTGACGAACCCATTTAACCAGAAACGGGCTTCATCTCTTAACTTAATTCTTCGGATAAGGTGCTCTATGAACTTTGCGAACAAATCCAATGTTTCCAATGTAATTTTAAACAATTCGGAAACGTTCTGTGGTTAAACTACGATTAACGATTCATGATTAAGCGAACAGAAATTTCAAAACACAGTTTTACATTCTCAACTGTTTTTAGGGCACCTAAAATAAACCTTTAGCCATTGATCCTTGTATATACTCTTTTTGACCAATTTTCTGATGGTGAAGTGAAACATTAGCTATACGATACCTACTTTCTTTTTAGTATTTTAACTTTAAAGAAGTCATCATTAACTCCCCTTAGAAGTTGATTCTTCCAATGTATTCACTTCACATATCATCTTTTTAATCATATATTAAGGGAGAGAGTACGATAACTCAGGCGACAAAGTTTAATGACAGATTTGTATAGAACAGTTAAAAACAAGCATTTTTTACTATGGGAGGGGGGGTATGTATTCACATATCATCTTTTTTTTCATATATTAAGGGGAGAGTACGATAACTCAGGCGAACAAAGTTTAATGACAGATTTGTATAGAACAGTTAAAAACAAGCATTTCTTACTATGGGAGGGGGATTTATCTCCTCCCGTTTAGGCAGTAGGGGCAATTAAAACAAATATGTACGTTAAATGGAAAAAAATAATTTAAAAATATTGGTAATACTTACAACTAAGTTTTATACATTTTTTTAAAGCCATCACTTTTGTCTATTAGCTTGTTTTTAAATAAAGTCAAAACTGCATATTTCTTGAAAAAACTCAATTTAAACTCAAAATTTGTACAAAAAAAAAGTAAAAAAAAGGTTTAAAGTGTACTTTTTTAATACTTCAAGATTATCTACTATTGTTTCTATTTTAGAATTCATTGCTCTTATTCGGCTCTATCGAGGTAACCGTCGGAGCGGAATTCTCTCCGATTTCCTTCGAATCGGAGACATTTTGCTTCAAGGTAGTTGTCCGATCAGCTGATCGGACATTGTCTCCGACAAAATTCAACGCATGCAATTTGCATGCAATGCCTTGCGACGAAGTACTTGTTTGCTTTTTTTCTTGACAGATAAAAACACAAATTTTCCGAAGTCCTCCGACAAGTTCTTGTTGCGGAAAGTGTTTTCTTTTTTTTTAAAAATAGTTAACTAAAATGTAAGTAATAAAAAGATTAACTTTATTTTTGTTGTTATTTATAATGTTTTTTGTTTTTAGGCAAAATGAAAAAACTAACTCGGCAAAAAATCTGAGGCAAGCTGCTAATTTATGTTCCGGAGTGACACAATCAGACCGATGATTTGTTTTGTATTTGTGTTGAATCCGCTCCAAAACGAAAGCAAACGCATTTTTATTCAGGCGAAAGTTTTTCTTGAATCCGGAAGAGAATCGTAGAATTATTAGAAGATAAGAATTAGATAAGGAGATAAGTTTACTTATGCCGGCCGCGTCAGATAGTTCACGTATATTGCTTTCAATTCGCAATGTTCTCCTTTTTTCTTTATTTTGCGCCCTTAGCTCATTGGATTCAGCGTCCAAAAATAAACCAACACTATCCATTTCTTATTATTATTGCTTGTATAAAGTCAAATAAATAAATAAAACTTATTTCAACAGTTTTTTTTTTCAATTTATTCTTTTTATTTGACACTTCAATTGGAAACAAAAACATATGTTTGAAATAGGGAGGGGACTTTATTCGATAGTTTTGATTTAAAAATCGTTGCATCTAATTACCTGTCTTAAAAATGCTAGCGCATTATAATTGAAAAAATTACTTTTTATAAGCAATAAATTACGTTCTGCCACCAATTTTTCATGGTTTAAAACGCCTATTGTCTTTATTTTATAAAATATTATCGAAAATATATCGCATTTTCGATATATCGATTAATTTGCACATCTCTGCCTGAAATTTGTATCCATCGCATTGCGTCGTCTCATGTCTGTAAAATTTCATCCGATGACAGCTACCTCAAACCGGAATTCAATCTCCGAAAAAGGATGCGTTGAGGAGAAAGTTCCGCTCCGACGGTTACCTCGATAGGGCTGATTTGTTTTTGATCAAAAACATGAAAACTAGATAATTTTATGTCTTCTAGTTCTTGATAAATACCAAACAAAAATATTTTAATTAAATTACTTTTTCCTTGCTTGAGTATTTACGTAGGCTTTACGTAGATAGAAATAATCGAATGTGGATTAAGATAACACCTAGGGTAAATTAATTTTTCTTAAATCCAGCTTATTTAAATGCAAAAGAAACTTTGCATGCACCCTATCTTGCACCCAACGCACGTTGCACCCTCCCCACCTTGCACGCACTCCAACTTGCACCCACCCCAAATCCTATATTGTTCCCAAGCAGGGGCTTTGCAGATCCCACTGTTGCATACACCCAAACTCGCACACACCTTACTTTTGCATACACCCAAACTCGCATCTACCATTGTTACTATCAAAATAAGGTGCGGGGAAATAAATCCACGGGAACTAACTCCACTGAGGGATTGAGTTCCCACTTAGTGAGAACTAAATCCACTTTAGTAAAGTGGATTTAGTTCCCATGCTAACTGGGAATCTAATTCCGAAAAAATGTGTGATTTAAGTTCTCCTTGAGTTTGAAATTAATTCCCACTTTTTAAAAGAAGAAGCAAGTAGAATAAGGCGCAGGGACATAGGGCCCAGGGACATAACGCCCAACTTTTTTTTGTTGGGGCTTATGTCTCACTTCGGTGGGACATAAAACCGAAATCTTATTTGGCCCCTAAGTCCCACCCAAGTAAGACCGAAGCCCCAAATAAAAATTTTTTGGCTAATGTCCCACTTAATAAGAATCACCAAATGACACAACTTGGAGCACTTTAAATCCTGAGATCCCGCGAAGCGGGCCACCCACAGGTTCTTTTATTCAAAAAAGCTGTTGATATTGGCGCCTGCCTGGCGACTTTACATACCCTAAGCGGAGCAACGGAGTTGCGTGAGTGGGTGTGACCCGAAAAATGGAGTTAAAATCCTGAGAACCCGCGAAGCGCGCCACCCACAGGTGCTTTTATTGAAAGAAGTTGTTGATATAGGCGCCTGCGTAGCGACTTTACATACCCTAAGCGGAGCAACGGAGTTGCGTGAGTGGGTGTGACCCCGAAAAAGGGAGTTAAAATCCTGAGAACCCGCGAAGCGTGCCACCCACAGGTGCCTTTATTGAAAGAAGTTGTTTATATAGGCGCCTGCCTGGCGACTTTACAAACTCTAAGCGGAGCAACGGAGTTGCGTGAGCGGGTGTGACCCCGAAAAAGGGAGTTAAAATCCTGAGATCCCGAAAATAATGTTGAAAATAAACTTTTTTGTTTTTCCTAATTTTTGTATTATCACCTTATCAAAAAATTATTGTTCATTGTATTGAAATACAAAAACTTTATATTCTTTTTTGGCTCTGCAAAAATTTGGGGACAATGTTTTATTAGTTTTTTATCACCTTGCTCATCAATAACTAAGCTCCTTTTGCAATTTTGACCATAATAGCAAATGTAACGTGAAATATTATTTCGAGTATATTTTTTAACATAAATTTGTTTTTCTTCAAGGTCATAAATTAACACACTATTTTTACGAAACCCGGTAATAAATTCAATTTTATTTTCTATGCTTTTAATTTTTTATTTTAATTCTATTCACTCTACGCACTTTTTTCTTAAATTGCTTAAGACTGATGTTCGACTGTACTCATCAAAATCGAACAAGTTTCAAGAATCTGATAACTAACTGTAATTTGAAGCAGTTGTTGTTAGAAATTAGTTCCCTCTTCATATTTTTGAATGTGTACTAAATTCCCATAAGAAAGTGGAGTTCGTTCCCACTTAGCATGGAAACTAAATCCACTTTACTAAAGTGGATTTAGTTCTCACTGAGTGGGAACTAAATCCCTCGGTGGAATTAGTTCCCGTGGATTTATTTCCCCGCACCTCAAAATAAGACCACTCAAGCAAAAAAAAAAAGAATTAAATTAAAATAGTAGTTGTGTTTTTTTTTTCAATTTTCTCAAAAACTAAACGACATAAAATCATCTAGTTTTCAGTGTTTGATCAAAAACAAATAAAAACAAAATTCTGCAATAAAAAACAATGGTAGGTAATCTTGAAGTAGGTATTGAAAAATTACACTTTAAACCTTTTTTTAACTTTTTTTACTCAAATTTTGAGTTTAAAATTAAATTTTTCAAAAACTACGCATAGTTTTGACTTGAATTAAAAACTGGCTAATAAAACAGAATGTTGGCTTTAAAAAAATGTATAAAACTTTATTGTAAGGATCACCGTTATTTTTTATTTATTTTTTTCCATTTTAAATAATAATTTTTTTAAATTGCCCCTACCGCCTAAACGGGGGGAGATAGACCCCCCTCCCATAGTAAAAAATGCTTGTATTAAGCCCCTCTACCAAAAACCGTTATTATATCTTGGCGCCAAAGTTATCGTACTCGTGCCCTAATCGCTTTCAATTTTGATTGAAACAACATTAATTTCCCTTTAATAAATTTATACTTCCCCTTCCTTATCATCGTCTCAAAAACCTTAAAGGAACAATAAACTGCTTCAATACTAATATAGAATTGTTCTTTTAATGGTTTGACAATGTCTTTACTGTGATACTCAATTCAAAACGGCAACACTTAAAAAAAAACACCTTTTAAATAAGACCTACAGGTCTAAAGCTTTGCAATTGTCGAGTAAAAAAACTAGTTGAACTGGTTAGTTTTAGCTGAAAGAGCTGTAATGCATCTGGATACAGGTTGTTTACCTCACACAATCGAACGTTTGTTCCACTAAGCCAACCATATCATCATAACATAACCAAACCAAAACCAAAACCAACCCACTCAAAGCAAGTTCCAACTATCCAACATATTGCTCATTGCATGATTACAACGACCACGACGACGACGACGCACAGTGGCCCGTTTTGACTTTTTTGGTTGCAAAAATCATATCTCCTAAACGAATAAAGATATTGCTTTAATTTTTTTTTTATCTTGAAGGAAATTTCTAAGGCTATAAAAATTGTGACTTTCAAAAAAAACTGTTCACAGGGTGTTTCAGAAATTTGTGTTAAAATAAGAAGTTTTAGCAAAGGTCATAAACATAGCGGTATTTTAATATGCAATCGTCAAAATCATTTTTTTTAAGTAATCTGAGTGAATTGAAACAGTAGAGCAAAAAAAAAAACTGTTTACAGGGTGTTTCAGAAATTTGTGTTAAAATAAGAAGTTTTAACAAAGGTCATAAACATAGCGTTATTTTAATATGCAATCGTCAAAATCATTTTTTTAAGTAATCTGAGTGAATTGAAACAGTAGAGCAAAAAAAACTGTTTACAGGGTGTTTCAGAAATTTGTGTTAAAATTAAAAGTTTTAACAAAGGTGATAAACATAGCGGTATTTTAATATGCAATCATCAAAATCAATTTTTTAAGTAATTTAGTGAATTGAAACAGTGGAGCAAAGAGAAAAAGAACCAATTCGAGTGAAACAGTGGGGAAAAAAGTATTTTTTTTTTTAATTTTAAGGCATTTTTTTTATTTTCCAGTATTCAAGAGTACATAATGTATTTTGGTTATACATATATCAAAAGTCAGTGTAAAAAGAAATAAAGACAAAACAAATTAATATATAAACACTAAATTTCTTGAAAACTGTCATCTAAGTCCGGGGAAATGTGTAATAAACTCATCATTTCTGGAGAGTATCGTTCTTTCAGATCTTTTTGGCTTCTCACATGCCTTAATGAAGAAATAAGTGGATCCGAAGAGGTTGCAAGCATGTTAAATAGGTCCTCATTCTGCCGAATCCTTGAAACTTTACACGTATTCTGATATCGATATTTCTTGTAGTCTTTATTTTTGCATTCCTGGGCTTCTTCTGACAGTTCTCCAAGTGGTAGTGATTGATATTCAATGATATTTTGACACGAAGTGGACTTGCAGAAGATATTGCCTGAATTATATCACTCTTCCCTTTTTCATGGTCCTTATTGTATCTTATACTCAAAGCTTCAGAGAGATGTTCTGTACATATCTCCTTTGTAGCTTCGATTATTTTTTGTTTTTTAGTAAATGTTTCGCACTCATTGACTGTCTTTCTTGGTCTTCCTCTCGATGTAGTTGGGAGATCACCCGCTTCTTCTGTTTGTCCGGTATTGATATGCAGAGATAAGGAAAGCCATTCTGCATTCTTTTTAAAGTTATTTCTCGATCTTTTGGCTGCTATCCATTTTCTATCAAGATTGTAATAGAATTGTTTTAATATCTGTTTGATTGCATTTGCATCTGGTAGTTGGTATTCAATTTCCACGGCAGATATAAACTCATTGCAAGTGGTAACATTGACAAAAAGTTCAAACAAATCCTTATTCGGAATATCCATTTTAAATTGTTTTGAAAAATAAAAGCAACTGCTCGAACGCTCGTTTGAATTCTAAATGATTATTTTAGTCAAATGTTTCATCTTTTTATACCTTAGAGTAAATACCTGCACTCAAGTCGCTTTAATCCTTATATTAATTATATTTAAAGACACCCAAATAAAACTACCTGTCTGTTTACCTGTATACTAACATATTCCAAAATCGTTTTATCCTTAAATCTTATCAATAAATTCTTAATCTTAATCCTTATCAATAAAAGTACCTGATCAAAATTCAATCGTACCCGAAAACAAATGCGTTATTTAAAATTTTATAACAGGATTAAAAAAATTAGTTCTAAAACTCTTGAAAATCTTATGTAATAAACAAAAAATAAAAATGATTTACCTTTTTAAAATAAAATCATCTTTTTTAAATCCACCACACACAAAACAAAGAAAACCATAAAAAAAAATTCCATAAAAAAGAGGGGGAAAAAATGACTGACTTCATCACTTCAAATCTCCCTAGCTCAGTTCGATGCAAAATGACGCAGTTGATCTTTTGGATTTATGTAAAGGAATATATAAGGATTCTAAATCAGTTGAGATCTTAGCACCACTCGTTGAACCTTTTTTTTCTATCCAATTTGAAGTCGAAAAAGTGTGCAAAAAGTAGTGTTTCCAAAAAAATTAAATTAAACAATTAAAAAAATTTTTTTGTTTTTTTTTTGTTTTAACTACCGATCTAAATAATGGCAAAGCATATCATAAAAACAAAAACGAAAAGCGTTTGGAAGCCCTTTTTCTAGTTTTTTCATTCAAAGTTAAGAAAAAAAATAAAAAAATAAAAAAAAATGATCATCATAAAAAATGTTCAACTTTGGCCTGCTCTATAAGGCACACCAATAACCCAAATTGAATATTTTTTTCGATTACTCAAGCTCCAAATATTTGTGAGTCCAGTGAACTAAAAAGTTTTGCATTATAGACCCACTCGAAAAATGAATATTGCAAGCACTTTTGCATAAACGGGCCACTGTGCGACGTTATAACGATATACCATCACAAGTTGCCTCGATTGCAACCAATCAGGAGAGCTTACTGCACCGCTTACCCAGCAGCGTTGCTTAGCGTCGAAGTCGAACTAACCAAACAACTTGATGCGTGATTGTTCAAAGCTTCAAACAGCACAAAAACCGGACCATATTCTCTATAATAGAATCTAAAGAAGAAAATGAAGACAAAGACGACCAAGACGAAGACGAAGACAAACGAATAAGAAACGGCCAAAGAATTATACTCGTAACAACCAACAACGACGAAGTCGAGGTTTTCCTACCTAACCCAACCAAACCAAACCAAACCGAACTTGTTTTCCAATCCCCGATCCGATCTAAAGCCAAAAGCCATCATCAAACAACGGAGCCGGCTGCTGCGGGGCTCTTGTTAGTCTTACTTAGCCTTGCGTTGTTTGGATTCCTGGTGCCATTCCATGAATTCCGCGTGAACGTAGCTGCCATCGTTGTTAGAGCTGTTCTTGTTCTTGTTGGTTACCCCTTTTTGCCTTCATCATCATCAGAGATCAGATATTGCCAATCGGCAAAGATACTTGATTCCAAATAATCGACTTGACCAAAGACCAACTACGACGACGACAACTCTCTATAGAACTTCACCTGGAGACCTGAGATAGAGATTCCAATTCCAATTCCAAAACAGCAACAGCAAACAGCAAACAGCGCAAACATAAAAACAAAAGTCACAAAGATATTTTTCGCAATAAAATCAAATTAAAAAATACGAAGACTGTAATTGCCAATAAATAGTTTCGCCGCGTCGTCGCTGTCGTTTTGCTTTTGCGTTGCGTGTTTTGTATACGGTACGTAGTTTGTTGCAGCAACAGAAGCAGCAGCAGCAGCAGCAGCAGCATCGTCATCGTTGTGGCTGCCGCTCCGTTCGTCGAGCCTCCGCCGCCGCCGCGCGCCGTACCGTATGTGGTGTCCTCCATTCTTCTCGTGCTCATTGTTGCTTTGATTCTATGTTTGTTGTGTATTTTTCGAGAGAAAGAATTTCCCAGGAGAATTCCGCGCACTTTGGTATTTTATCTTATCCGCTTTTGGCGTAGCGTGTTGTTGTTTATTTATGAAGTGAAGTGAATATAACGAAGCAGCGAATTTAAACAAAACCCGAAACAAAAAAAAATTAAAACAAAACGAATCGAATCTGGAAGAATTACTTGAAGGTAAGCTTGCATTTTTATTTAAGTTAGTTCTTGGTTTTTGTGTGTTTTTAAAATGTTAGAAAAAATAAAGCCCTACACTGCTTCTCGAAAAAGAAAGACCCAACCAACAACAGGCAGCTGGGTCGGTAATTCGCCGGTTCGCTGGGTGGGAGGAATGAGAAGGAGGTGATAGATAAATTCGCCGCAATCTACTCTCCAACTTGTTTAAGTGTGAACTGTTTCCCCTTCAAAAATCCAACAAGCTCTCACTCGCTCTTTACCTCTCGCTCTTATAAGGCGAGGGCGAAAACAATACACGTACACGTGGTGGTAGTGTAAAAATTTTGGAATGTGGCAGTTTTTCGTGAGGAATTTTCGCCGTGAATTTTTTTGAAGTTTTTGGAATAATTGCGTACATAGTGTACACATAGCCTGAATAACTCCGTTAGTCGAAATATTCTAAGACAGATGGCGTCTTTGTTGAAAGTATGTTTTTGTTTTTTTTTTTTTAGATTCTCTCTCTTAAAGTCAAAGCAAGAGGCAAATAGCCAACGCCGCCGCCGCCGGGCTAGATAGAGTGAGAAGAGACGAACGGTACGTGTTTTGCTTCAACAAATTTTTATTCAATGAAATTCCTATTCCGCATTACTGTATTGTGTGTTTACTCACCGTTAAAAATGTGTGATGTGCGATTGTGAGACTGACTGAGAGCGAGTGACGAGTGAGTCTTTTTGCATTCCATGATGAATTCCTCCCCCAGTTGTCTACTATGTATACTCCGTAGGTTATATATTATAATTCTAGTACACTCTCTATTAGCTATAACTCGATTCAAGATGATATGATGGTTAGCGTTTTTATTTTGTGGATAAATATGGCTGCTGCCGCCGCCGCCGTTACCCGTCATCACCGCCAACACCGCCACCGCGTCGTCGGTTGTTTGGCTGATAGTTGATTACAATTTACAGTAATCCATCTCTGGCAAAGCGGGTGGAGAAATGGCGAATTGAATATTCTTTCTTTCTTTTTATAACTTGTAAGTATACTTACCAACTTAAATATTTATTCGTTTTTTTTTTGTTGTTGTGGTTTTTCGTAGTCATCGGCTTCGTGAGTAGGGTAAGCAATGAGAAATCTTATTCTGACACCATCACAAAAGTAAACCACAATATTCACGTTCCTAGTCCGCCAACAATACGCATATAATTTATGGAAGCACCTGATCAGTTGCTGTAGCTTGAAAAAAGACTGCAAAAGAAAGAATTATGTATAAGTAAGCAGGTAGGTAATTGATTTTTGAGGTTTTTGACTCGAAGTTTATTTTTTTGTGTTCGATTGTTTAATGTGGAGATGCAAGGTCTTACATACAATACATGCCTATGTATACCTACATTGATTTTGTTGCAATTCTTCAATTATTTTCATATCTGTATAAATTTTATTTTATATAAGTTAAATGTCTAGTCAATTTTGTAGATTTTGGTATTTTTTTTTAAATGGCGCCCGAGCTGGGATTAATAAGATTGGTGATTTTGTTGGTATCGAAATGTTTCAATTCAATTTCAGATTTAACCTGTCAATAAGTATAAAAATGAAGTGTTGTTTGCTTAAACATAATGTATACTTTTTCTTAAGTGATGCCTATCCTACTCATTTCAACACAATCCTCCTTTTCAGGTTCTAATGAATGATCTCAAATGTATTAAAGTAAACAAAATAGATTTATTTAGGCACATAGTTATCATGTGATTTATGAGCAAGATTTTTAAAGGTCTAAAGTCCACCGTTGGGCGCCATTTCATTAAAATTTAATAATATTTTGTGTGGCAGTTTTCTTAACTTCTTACTCTTTTCAATAGGACCTTCCTTTCTATATAATAAATGATCTGTTTTTCTCGCCAGTTAAATTTTTCTAAAACAAATTCCAATGAATAAAAATAAAACTCGAATTTCACACTTCGTTATAATTAAATTTTAATTCGCAATAAATAGAAATTTTACCACAAAATGGTGTCGTGTTGAATTGAACAAAGAATCGGAATAGAATAATAATAATGACTTTCTTTTTATTCTAGAAGGTTATTCTTTTTAACTTTTATAATTATAACATTAAGAATAAGTTTGACAAGAAATGTCACATTGGGCTAGTATCATATTGGATAGTTCACAATAGCGTTTTATATTAGTATTTTTAGTATGTAATTTAAAAATAAAAATATATACATTTATTGATAAATAAATGATGTCATAAACATGATCTCCATCGCATCGTAGTTTATGAGCAAAATCTTTAAAGGTCTTAACAGTATTTGGGTCCACCGTTGGGCGCCATTTCATTAAAATGTATTAACTGAATTTTCGTGGAAATTTTCTTAGCTTTCGATTGTATAACTATGGGTGTATTCATAAACGTCAGCCTAACTAAGAACTGCGTTATCTGCATTCATAAAGTAAGATTTTCGATCGAACTAACGTAGTCGAACGGCTGTACCTACCGTTCATAAACGTCAGACTGTCGTCGGCGTCGGGCAGATTGTGCAGCTGAATTTGTTTGGCTGCAGAAAGATAGGGTGTATTCATAAACGCCAGCGTAACTAAGAACTGCGTTATCTGCATTCATAAAGTCAGATCTTCGATCGAACTAACCTAGTCAAACTGCAGTACCTACCGTTCATAAATGTCAGACTGTGTCGTCGGCGTCGGGCAGATTGTGCAGCTAAATTTGTTTGGCTGCAGAAAGAGCAAGAATTATTAAAATAATTTTTACAACAACAAGAAGGACGAAGCGGCACTGACTCGTAAAGAATGTAAGTAATGGCAAATATTTTGTTAATTTTTTGATAAAAATAATTTAAATTATTGTTTTTAAATGGATGATGAAAGTACTGTAGGTACTGTGTTGACAACTAACAACATTAAACTTTTAATTATTACAAAGCGAATAAGCCATTTTGTTTTGTTTGGCAGCCATTTTTTTTTTTTGACGTTTATGAACTCTGTTTACATACAATCGGACTAAGTCAGACCCTTTTTGTTGTTTTGCGTTGGGAGTGCGTTCACAAATGCATCAGAAAAGAAATGCGATTGTGCTAGCGCAGATTTTCTGCGTTTATGAATACACCCATAATTTTTTAAGCTTAAAAATTGTTTCGTTATAATTTTCTTTCTATTTTTTCTTTGCAAGCTATTTGTGCCAATTATAATTTTATTTTCTTTTTCGTTAAGCAAATCAAAAATCAAGTTCAAAAAATTTGTTTGGCAGCCATTTTTCTCTGACGTTTATGAACTCTGTTTACATACAAATCGGACTAAGTCAGACCTTTTTGTTTACTGCAGACATTCTGCATTGGGAGTGCGTTCACAAATGCTTCAGAAAAGAAATGCGATTGTACTAGCGCAGATTTTCTGCGTTTATGAATACACCATATTACTCTCCTTTTTTTAATTAAACCTTGCTTTCTAGATTCAAAGGAATGATCTCAATCGTATAGTAAATATGAGCAGGGGTGGAATCGGCTAAGGTGATTGTTGATAAATGACAATCAAAATGATCGAATTTGATCTACGTAAGGTGATAGTCAAATTGATACCTAAAAACTGTCACAAAAAAATGTGATAGTCAATTTCAAACAAATATGTTTATTCCGAATAGAGCTACCAGACGCTTACACAAACGACTGGAAAATTTTCTTAGTTCACTTTGTTTTTTTAAAAAAACACATTCCTGTGACCGACAACGCTTACGACATTCGAAAAAAGCAAGAAAAGTAAGAATTTTATTCAAAATCAGCCAATTTGATGCTTTTATTTAGATATTTAATAAGAATCAATTTAAAATTTCACCAAGGCAACAACGAATTTTGATAATTTGAATCTGAAATTGTTCAATCGAATTGAATTGAGTTGAATGATCTTACACAAACGGAATGAAAATGATAGTCAATTTGACTATCAAAAAAATGATAGTCAACTATCACCTTAGCCGATTAGCCGATTCCACCCCAGGTCTTTAAAGTTCTAAACAGTATTTGGGTCTGCCGTTGGGAAGTTTTCTTAGCTTTCGATTGTTAAACTACTACTCTACTTTTTTCAATAGAATCTTCCTTTCTAGATTATAATAAATTATCTCAACCGTTTCGTAGTTTTGAGCAGGATCTTTAAGGTTCTAAACAGTATTTGAGTCCAACGTTGTGCGCCATTTCATTAAAATTTATTAATTAAATTTTCGTGGAAGTTTTCTTAGCTCTTGATTGTTAAACCACTATTCTACTCTTATCATTATAACCTTCCTTTTTAGAAGTTATTAGTAGGGTCTTGAAAATTCTAAGCGGTTTTTGAGTCCAACGTTGGGCGCCATTTAATTAAAATGTATTAATTGAAAGTTTTCTTTTAAACCATCACTCCTAAGAGTATTGAAAATAAAAATCTAATTGTAAGTTGTCAGTTTAAAGCGAAACAGCAAAGAAATTTGGCTCAAAAGATTCATCAAAACAATACCTTTAAGACAGAAACTATTATTATCAATTGAGAGGCTTTTGCCAATTAATTGTTTAAATGATGATTTGATAAACCTTGTAACTGTAACAGTGCCATTACAGTTTTTTTCTGGTAAAGATTTTCTAAGCTATACAAATTGTTAACGATTTTACACTCCACAATTTAAACTAAATTAGCTGCCAATGAATTACCCAACACTAATTTAAAGTACCTGCAAACAAAAAAATAAATAAAAACAAGGATAAATTCCCAAACATTAATCTTCGTTCCATCAATTCAAGTCATTAATTCAATGTCAAAAGGTTGGACGTTGGGATTTTACTCAACATCCACCTGCCAATACATAAGCTTTCGATTCATCAATTATATCTATTTCGCTATAATAACACGGCAAAAATTTTATACAGATTATCATTAATACCCCGATTACCCGTTGGGTGATAAACTTCCATCAACCGTGCGTCGTCTACGTCACCGTCATCATCATCATCATCATCATCATCGTCATCCAGAGTCTTAGGGTATCGGTGGTGAGTCGTTGTCGCGGTTGTTTGTTGCTAGAAAAAGACGCGCGGCGAATTATAAATTTTGTACGCATGCTGAGATTCTCCTGACGTACTCAACGGAACTCAATGCGATGTTAAGTATTTTTGGAGCACGAAGTGGAGTTTTTTTTAATTTAGTTTCGTTTTTGTGTCCCGAAGTAAAAAAAAAAGACTAGACAAATATTCACTTAGAGATGAGGTTAGCTCCTCTTCGAAAATATCTACTTGACTCAGTTCAAAGGTTGAGCAGTTTCCATAAAGTTTTATTTCCATAAAGGAGAGAAAACGTAATTGATTGGGAATGGTTGTGTTCATATATATGACGGATAAGAATCCGATTTCAATTCAATTTTGAAGCAACAGTTTTACTCTATTTCTCTTTTTTTTTCTCCCCTATTTCGCTGACTCAAATAAATATTTTATACTTTTTCACTAAAAACAATCTCTGTTGTCAATTTTACACTTTTGAGGGAACTTTTTGGTATTCAAGTAATAGAACCACCAAACCAAACCAAGCCCTTTAGGTTAGTCAGATTTTAACACGTCCATTCTGTCGTCGTCGCTGTGTAACCGTATAGTATAGAGAGGTTTTAAATGCGCCATTTTTATTATCGCATCTACAGGTGCGTCGTCGTTGTTGCCCATAATAATCATGGTTATTGAACATGCTCACAACTAATTAAAGAGGTAATAATAATAAACTTTGGGAAAGTTTAAGAGCAATGAGAAGCTATAATGGATCATTTAAATGTGATATTTGAACTTGTATAGCTGACAATGATTGATTTTGGTGTGGTTACTATTATTTGTAAATGATTTGATGCGCGCCGCCGCGCCGGCCGTAAGAGCATAAAGTTATTTTGTATGGTTAGGAATTTTGTTTCCAATTTTATTATACAGAAATTAAGGAAATTAAAAAAAGAGGCTGGGATGCGACCCACACTGAAAACTTCCCATCCCGTCTGTCGATTTGTCTTGCTTCAAAGTTTGTAAGTTTTCGTGTTGGGTTAAAAAAGTTGTCAGTTGAATTATTCTTAAAAATTTTAAAATTACCAACAATATTTTTCATATAAAGAAATAGTTTAGTTTGAAAATCTAGTTTTGTTAAATAGATTTTTAGTGAAAAACAAATTTTTACCAATTTTAGTAGCATTTCTTAAATTTTTACTAATTAGATGAATTAAATTAATTTGAGAGATATCAAGAACCGAACATCAATTTTTACCAAATTTGCGTACTATTTCTTGTAGATTTTATTTTTTTTTATGAAAAAATGGACTGTTGGATTTTTATAAAAAACCACTGAATATCGAAAACAATATTTTCTATGAAATAAAAAAAGTTTGAAGACAATATTTTTAATTTTTGAAAAGCTATTTGAGTCGAAAGTAAATTTTTACCAAGTTTTAGTATTGTTTTTTTGTTAGGTTTTTATTTTTTGTAAAAAAACTGTCAATTAGATTTTTATCAAAATTTTACTGAATGTTGAAAACAATTTTTTTTAAAAGATAAAAGCCAATATCTCAAAGTTTTGAAAAGATATTTGCGTCGAAAATCAATTTTTACCAACTTTTGTTAAATTTTCTTTTAAGTTTTTATTTTTTTGTAAAAAAAACTGTCAATTCGATTTTTCTCAAAATTTTACTGCATGTTGACAACATTATTTTTCAAAAGATAAAAGTAGTTAAAACCCAATATCTCGAATTTTTAAAAAGATATTTGAGTCGAAAATCAATTTTTACAAACTTTTATTAATTTTTTTGTTTAGGTTTTTATTTTTTGTAAAAAAACTGTCAATTCGATTTTTCTCAAAATTTTTCCGAATGTTGAAAACAATAATTCTTATAAGTTAAAATTCGTTGGAAGCCATAATCTCAAAATTTTTGAAAAGATATTTGAGTCGAAAATCAATTTTTACCAACTTTTGTTAAATTTTCTTTTAAGATTTTATTTTTTGTAAGAAAACTATCAATTCGATTTTTTTCAAAATTTTACTGAATGTTGGCAACAATATTTTTTGAAAGATAAAAGTAGTTTTAAGCCAATATCTCAAAGTTTTGAAAAGATATTTGAGTCGAAATTCAATTTTTACCAACTTTGAGTAATGTTTTTTTTAGGTTTTTATTTTTTATAAAAAAAACTATCAATTAGATTTTTCTCAAAATTTTACCAGATGTCAAAAACATTATTCTTCGTTGCACAAAATTGTTTTGGAGATAAAATCATTTTGTATTCGTAAAATTTTCGAGGTGACAAATTTTTTTTTCAGTTTTTTTGATTTATAAAAAAAACTGTTAACTGGATTTTTTTTCAAAAAATATACTTGTTTGGTATCACGTTACAATATATTATATAAAATTTAATTCAAGTCTCTAGCATTTTTGGTTCGTAAGATATTAAGGGTTAACCAAAATTTTCACCTTTTTTTTTAAACTGCTATGGTAAAAAAACCACCCACGCAATTTTCTTGAGAGCCCTTTCTGCATCTGTCTGCCTTATTATCCGTATAACAAAATTTATTTGAAGTCGATACCTCTTCTGGTTCTTGAGCTATGGACAACGAAAAAAACGTCGCGAACATACGGACGTACGGACGTACATACACACGCACGCACAGACATCTTTCTAAAAATCTTTTATTTCGACTCTAGGGACCTTGAAACGTCGAGAAATGTCAAAATTTTCAATTTGACAAATCGGACCCATTACAATAACGTCCTATGGGAAGTTAAAAATATATAAGTATTAAAATATAATATCAAATTTAATAAATTTTACATAAATACAAAAAAAAAATAAAAAAGTGAAGAACATGTTTTAACAGAAAAAGAGATTAACATTTTATTTAATCATCATTCAAAATAGTTTAAAATTCAATCGATGAAACTGTTGCGGTAACCTAAAGGCATAATTCACATAGCGACAAAGAATATTCCAACCTGAGCAACCATTTAAAAGATCCTTTGTATCTTCAAATGTAAGGAAACTCTTTGAGAAGTAAAGCCTTCGGATTTCTCGTAAGATTGGGCACACAGCAAGAAAATGATACACGTTTTCGGTTTCATTGCGGTTACACAAACTACATATCGGGCGAAGGTCAGTTCTATGAGGTCTATAATTTAAACAGAGCATTTCAGTCCTTGCTTTAAAGATAACACTCATTTGATTAAGAGTGAGTTTTTCGTTAAAATAATTTCTAATAAAAAGTGTGTGGTTTAATTCTTTATATATAAGCCTAATTGTCGATGTTTGTGCTCTATTCAGACATTGCAAATACAGGGAATCATCTATTTTACCTATACAGCTATAGAATAATTCCTGCCAATTGGTATGGGCTGTATTATTGAGATCGAAATCTACGCTGTGTCTAAAAGCTAGATCATTCCATTCTTTGAAAGGCGATATTTGACGTCTAAGTGCATATTTTAATATCTGTTTTTGAAGATTTGAGTCAGGCCTTTTCATAACTTTTATTATATAATCAGCATTTAATTTAAGATTTTTTAAAAATACTTGTGGCATACCGGATTCAGTATGGATTGCATATGTACATAGGTGTTGAATTATCCAGTTTAAAGATGCGCTTGAAAAATAAGCGTTGAATTACTTCAAATTCTTCTAAGTTTTGATAGCCAAACACTTGATTTGCATAGCACAGGCATGTTTTAATGGTTGCATCAAACACTCTAAATTTAGCAGTTGCATCCACATACCTGTTGCAGAAGAAATTACTCCACATAAGATTTATGGCTGTTTTGGCTGCAGTGCATTTTTCTTTTACATGTGTGCGAAAGTCAAGGTTACGAGTTATCAAGAAACCTAAGTATTTGAACTGATTTACTATTTCTATTGGTTCACGTTCCAAAAACCATTTCTCTTGGGAAGTTGTTCTTCGATAAGTATTTCCGAAAACCATGATTTTCGACTTTGCAACATTTATACTTAAATCCCATAAATCACAAAAACGCTTGAGCTTGTTTATTTGTAACTGCAAAGCTATGGGATTATCAGCCAATAGTACAATGTCATCCGCGTATAGGAGCATTTTTATTAATGTTTCACCAACCTTAACACCACCAGGGAAATCTTTCGATACGTCATCAATATATAGTGCAAACATTAATGGACTTAATCCACAACCTTGTGGAACACCAGCACTTGTATTGAAGAAATTAGACATTCTACTTCCATTCCATACAGCAGCAGATGTATCGGTTCTAAGAAGCTTATATAAGTTGAGAAATTTTGTTGATAAGCCTAGGGTAGACATTTTATAAATTAAAGAACTCCTGTTAACCGTATCAAATGCCGCTTTTAAATCGACAAAAAAAACGTAAAGTTTTTTTTTGTTCTCTAAAAACATTTTGACTATAGTAGTGAGTGCAAATATCGGGTGATTTTTTTGAGGTTAGGATTTTCATGCATTAGTATTTGACAGATCACGCGGGATTTCAGCGTTGCTCGTTAGTAAGTCTATTCATGATGAAATATCAAAGCATACTGAGCATCTTTCTCTTTGACACCATGTCTGAAATCCCGCGTGATCTGTCAAATACTAATGCATGAAAATCCTAACCTCAAAAAATCACCCGATATATGGTCAACTGTTGATAAAACCGATCGAAAACCTGCTTGGAAAATACTAAGAAGATGATTCTCTTCAACCCATTTCGCCAACCTATGGTATAGAAGATGGGTGAATATTTTCCGAAGGCACGGTAAAATCGATATGCCCCTGTAGTTGTCTGGGCGCTGGGGATCACCTTTTTTAAATATTGCGCAAATCCATGCTCTTAAAAAAGATTTCGGAATAGATTCTTCCTCGAGAAGCCTGTTAAAGAATAAATTAATATGAACCAAAAAATTTACAGACGAGTTTTTGTAAAATTCAACGGGAATACCGTCAATTCCCGCAGACTTATCATTTTTCATTGATTCAGAAGAACTTTGAAGTGATCAGCAAGTTTTTCAACTGCCAGCACCGAAGATGCCACATTCTTACAGCCACCTAACAACCTCACCTTTGACCAAAATGTTTTTGAGTCCTTCCGTTTTTTGACTAAAAGCTGTTTATATTGTTTGTTCGCCTCTAAGTAAAGTGTTTTAAAAAACACGGAATTGTTCTTCCTAAAAAGGTTAAGAAGAGCGAAACACTTTTTGCGAAGTTTCATGCATTCCCAATCAAACCATTCAGCCACGAATATGTTACCTCCTTGAGGTTTTTTTCTCATACAAGATGCTTGACGTACAATATCTAAAATATTTTCACTAGCCTGGTCATTACTCGAATTTTCTTGTTCAGGCAGGTAGTTTAACTGAGCATCAAGTCTTCGTCTATACGATTTTCAACCCACCTTATGCTCCTAATTGCGTTATTTGTCCCTACCGTTACCCCTGGCAATATGAGGGAAGTTACTGTTGGCATATGACCAGAGTAATTCGCAGATTGAATCTCGAAGTCACTGATAATACTTAGCCAGTTTCCTCTGGCGAAACAATAATCGAATACTGAGCTGCCTTGACCCGATACGAAAGTGAGTTCGCCATTTTTGTCTGCTTTAGTTACTCCATTTAATACCATGAAACCAAAGTCATCAATAAATTCAAGAAGTTGCCTCCCGCATCTATTAATTACTTCATCCATAGATTTCCTTACACCTTCGAACACATGAGAAACATTTTGTACCAGTGAAGCTGGGTTCTGAAAATTTCCCATCCTTCCATTCAGATCGCCTAGTATTAAGATATTTTGTAATTCGTTTTCATTAATAAAAATTTGTAATTCTGTAAATTCACTCAACCAATTATTGCAATTAAGATAGGTGGGAATAATGTAATATGGTTCATGCCTATGGTTTAGTTCTATAACAGTTTTCATACCTCTTGATGTAATTTTTACAAAATTGTTTAAATTAAATTTAGTTGCGATTAAAAAGCCACCGCTGGCTCTACCAAAAATACTTCTTCTGATAGCTGGAATGAATTTGACAGAAAATTCTTTAAAATAATTAGAAAATAGTGATTCTTTACCATCTTCAAGAAAAGTTTTAATTAAAATAATAATATCAAAATTTAAAATAAATTTGAAAAAATCTGGAGATAAAAGCTTATTTTTTAGACCAGACACATTATAACATACAATTTTTAAATTTAAGTTTAAATGACAGACGGCAACTCTACCCTAACTTTTGTGTTGATGTGACTGTCGATTCTGCTGACCACCGCGATCTCCTTGAGGAACAGATGGCGCTGTCATCGCATAGTTATGACAGCTACTGGTGTTGTTTGTGTCAAAGAATTGCAATGCGTCTTCTCCAAATGTGTTTTTGATAAACGTCAATTCTTCTGTATTGTTTACAACCAACCCTCGTGAAAAATTATAAGCAAACGAAAAGTTTCTGATATTTAATTTAACTCCTCTTATTACGATCTTGATCTCAGTGGGTGCTACTTGAAGTAATTTCGTTTTAATTTGGTAAAGTGCAATTCTTTTTTGGCGTGTAATTATGGACTGTTCACGATGGATGGTTCTCAATCTAGCCGTTCGGATTCGGCATATAAACTGTAGGTCCCCTTCATTCCTGCAATTACTCGCACACAGGAATGGTTGAGAGTTGTAAGTCACTAGGCCCTGGTTCTTTACGGACTGTTGCGCCACCTAATTCATTCATTCATTCACGATGCACAACAATTCCAGAGTTCTTAAGTTGTGGTGTAGCTTCAATAATTTTATTTACAGTGTCACTGGATTGAAATTTAAGAATAACCGTGGACTTGTTTGTTATTCGATTAGTGAATTCTTGTGTAGTTTGAATCGGCAATTCAGCATTTCCTTGGAGCTGGAGAAGTCCAATACAAGCTTGTTTTGCAAAGTCAACTTTATTGGGTTTCCCTTCTGCCGGGAAGTGCAAAACAACAGAATTTTCATTTTCTTTCCGAGACAGAATTTCAAGTTGAAGCTCCAACGTTTGACAGTAGCTTTCCATGTTCTGTATACGGTTAAGCAGATAAACGTTTTGTGACCGTAACAACTGAATGTCATTCGAGACAGCTAAGATTTCTTTCTTTGTTGCAATATCCTTGAATTTAGGGATCAAGCACTCATCTAAAATAATCTTTAGTTGCTCAATCGACATATTTCCTACTGCCATTTTATTGGAAAATTCAACACTGAATCTCTTGTTATTCGAAGAATGTTCCGGCGAAGTTTCTTGCAGATTTCGTTTTGCTTGCATATGCAGTACGTTCACAGTGTACCGGTCAGTGTATCCCCAATAATAAAAAATGAAAAAAATCGTACCTTGTGTTGGCAGTTGATCAAATTTTTTAACTTTTTGAATGACGATATGACTTAATTTATATGTTGTGACTTTAAAAAACAATAATTGTAAACTTTAAATGTTTTATTTTTAAACTAGCTTTTTACCCGCGGCTTCGCCCGCAGTGGAGAAATTAAATAAGTATGAGAGATAAAGGGTAAGGGTATAATAATAGAAATAAGTCAATATAATAACTAAATTTTATTGCTTGGCTGAGATCAACAATTTTTAAAAATTACTAAAGACAATGAAGTTTCAACACCTTAATACATGCTTATTGAAATGCAACAACAAATGTTAAAATATTTTTCACCGTAACAAAAATAAATAATTCTGAATTCTAACAATTTAAAAAAATAAAATACAAAGTATTAATTTAAGATATTTTTATAGACAATGTTATAAGTTTTCCCGTCGGGTGCAAATATGTGTAAATTCCGGGCATACATAAAGTTGACCATGAGAGAAGCATGGGTTTTCTAAATGCACTCCTGCTACCTGAATGTTTGTCCTTGTGCCTTGTTTATGGTAACAGCAAAGCTAAGCTTGACGGGAAACTGAACCCTTTTAAATTGGAATGGAAGATCAGTGGGAATAATTGGTATCCGAGGTATTATAACACTGTTTCCCTTACCGACACCTGTTAAAATAGTAGCACCAAGTATGTTCTGTCCCAATTTTGTTATCCGAAGCTTTGTTCCATTACATAGCCGAGGAGCATCTAGATTTCGCATTAGCATTACTGGTACATTTATTTTCAATTGAAGTTTATGTGACGGTACACCCGATAGTTCAAGTGAATTTAAAAACTCCAAAGGATATGAAGTACTTAATTCCGTATCCATAATTGTATCCATTGACAAATATTCCTTCATTTCTCCTTGAACCTCGTTTAAAAGGTCAGTGTTGATCCTATTTACAATTTCATTTCTTGGTGCTAATATTGCTCTTGCACACAACCACTGATCACTACACAAATTTTGTTGCAATTCCGGAAAAACATTAGCAATGAGATCCACATGACCACAAAAATTACGGATAACCTCAAAAATGTGAATAGTATTATAATGCATGTAACGACAGAAGAAAATAACAATAAATATAGAAAAATTAGAAACAGTTGAAACTATATTCAATTGAATTAGATATTGAATTAGATATTGTCGTCACCGTCGGTAATACAGTGGGTTGGTATTACAGTATTCAGGGTTGAAACTTCATTACTATGATGCTAGATGATGCTAGATGGCGTTGAAGTAGCTAAATTTGACGTTATTTTGACAAACAATTTTCTTATTTTTCGTAAAATTTTTTTATTTTTTTTTAATAAAAAGTATCCTATGTTACTTCTAATACCTTCAAGAGTGTATGTGCAAAGTTTCATGATGATCGGTTAAGTAGTTTTTGCGTGAAAGCGTAACAAACAAACTTACATTCGCATTTATAATATTAGTATGATAAATCAGAGAGCACACAGAACTTCAACCTTTTCACAATTTTGACAGTTAGTCAATCCAAACTATTAGTCGCTTTTGAATCTCGAAACAAAACTTTCAATGTTGACAGCTATAACTGGCCTCTTAGTGCTTAAAGTGATCATTCGTCGCACGCCTAATTGGAAGCTCAAGATTTCATAAAAATCAGAAATGTCAAAATCAGTGCAGACTTTAGTCATTCTCAAAAAAGCGCAAAATGGAGGAGGGCCCAAATAAAAGCGTTTAACGTCTTAGGCCACCCTAGATGCTGAAAAATAGACTAATAGGGATTTTTTTTCCAAAATATTAAAAAATAAATCGAGGTTACAGAAACTAGATTTTAATAGACAGATCAATGAATCCATACAATAATGTTTTTAAAAGGATATATTTCAAAACGGTCGGGGCTATGTAGTGTTTTTGACCTCTCTTTTTTCAGGGTCTAAAATTAACACGGCACTTTAGACCAATGACTCCAGTCAACTTAAAAAATGCAGAATGGAGATAAAAGCTTTTTAAGTTTTGAGTAGTAAAAAATCATGGTTAACTTTATTACTTTTAATACTTGAATTCGAAAACCGCAAATTTAAAAGAATAATAATCTCTTTGGACATAATTTTTGAGGCACCATTAAAAAAATTTTAAATATTTTTTTCAAAACTCTGGGATAGCTTAAGGCTTTAAGAGATCTTTTAAAGGCTTAGATGCTCTAGAAATATAACATAAATGTTCTAGAAATTACACTGTCTCTTTGAAGCGAAAAAGAAAGAATTTCTGTCTTATATCTTTTTGATCTGGTAACTCCCCTAATAATCATTACATTGCACATTCATAATTGCAATTCATTTTCCTGCTTAGACCTATTCTCGCTTTTCATTAATTCATTCCTTTTTATTATTTTCTTGTAATTTTATTTATGGCTGCCATTTCGTTCTTCTGTGTGGTTCTATATACGAGTATGTTGATTTACCAACCCCCTCCTCCCTTCTCACGTCCCTTCACTTCTTATGTCTTTTTGTGTTTTAAGTCTTTTTGAATTGTGTGTAGGAAAAGTATTTTTATCTACTTCTATCGCGCATGCTGCAGAACATTACTCATTTCAATCATTTTTATATTAAACAACAAACTAAAGAAAAAAAAAATAAAAGAATAAAGAAGTTAACTCCAACCAATTACCCATTCCCATTCTCATTTTTATCAAGTCAATGAAGTTGAAAATGATGAGAATTGAGTAGATATAAGACAATTGATGCGAAGAGAGCCAGGCGTGTAACGGTCTGAATCCTAAATGCGTGCGTTTTTAACATAACGTGTTTTTGTTACGCCCCTCAAGTGCTGCACTCTGCCTTCAAAAAACAAAAACAAACCAAAAAAAAATGAAACTTCAAAGTTGTGCACTATTATCTCATAAGTCATAGTCATACAAACATGTATTTACCTATAATTGTTTTAAAAGGTTGCAGATGGCGCTGCTGCTGTATGTCTTTGTATTTGCACCAATTTATGTTATTTTGAGTGAGTTTTAAGCTGGATTTTGAGTCAACTTTCACAATTTGCTCTTTATAGCTTGACTAAAGCATGGAGTCCCCTCCCCACCAATTGAGTGAATCACACATTTTTGAGAGAGAGAACAATATAGAGAGAATGTCTAGAGAGAAAAAGAACTCCCTCACTGTGTGCTGTATGGAAATCGTGCCCAAACAAAAACTGAAACCGAACCCCGACCGCGCTGCGCCGACCCTGAGTGCCTGAATAATCCCTGATGCGTGGAGTTGAATTAAATTGATATTTTGTTGGTTTCGTCGTTGTAAAGGTCATGTCATGATTTCATTGAAATCGCTTTTTGAGTGTTGTTCTTCTTATTTGTTAAACCCCTGCCCACACTGCGCACCACACCGAGTACAGACCCGACCGTCAACAACTGTGAACTGAACAACCCTACTCACTTGTGAACAGTTTATCAGTCAACATGTAGTGTAGAAGATAGATACTGTTGCTCTTGCTTGCTCAGCTCAATGATATCATCCCCAACTCGTTTACGCCCGGCCCTGGGAAGAGTGTTGCTTGTCTTTTATATCTCTTGAACGAAATGAATCCTGTTTATTGGTTTCCTGGATGAGGACAAGGACGATTCTCCCAAAAGCGGCGCTGACGACACGACGATGGCAACGAGAACTACTCTGACGTTCCGTTGGTTCGTTCGTTTGGAGATGAATAAAGGAGCACTTTTGCATAAGTAAAAGTAGATACACAGTAGATGTAAAGAGAGTGGACGAGGAGGCGGCAAGGGAGTGCCTGGGTCATGATGTGTGATGACTAAAGGAAGTTGAGGAGAAGATGGGTTACAAATTATTATTGTCTCGGTGATTAAGATAATGGCCGGGAAGGGTGTTTATTGTTTATTGACAAAAGCTGGTGGCGAAGTGTGTTTGTTGCTGCTAGCATTTAGTCTTTATAGAGGGTGTTGATGTCGTCGGGTTCTTTGGGATGTTTTTATTGCAGTTTTTTTTTCTGTTGTCTTCTGGGTCGGTTGGTTATGTTTCCTATTTGTTGTTGTTGTTTACAACATGGCTTTAATGTGGATTTTTGTTTGTGGGACTACAGGAAGGACGAAAGGAGATTGTGTGTAAATTAAAAGAGAAATTGCTCAAAGATATACCATAATACCGGGGTTAAGGGCATAAGACGTTTCTTAGAAAGGAACACGTTCGTAGAGCTATATACCTTCATACATATATATTAAGTTCTATATATGCCTTTTGGGGGACTTCAATGTCAAGTATTCCTTGGGTGATATTTAATGCAATAATTGATTTGCCTTGGCGTATATTTGTTTCATGTTTTTTTTTTTTTTTTTTTGTTGGTGTTTTCGTTGTGTTCTTTTATTTTTGGGGACTGAGGTTGATAAATTTGGCACTGATTTTGTGAATTTAGAATATATTCATAGAAAACGAATGACATACATATGTACATACATATTAACAAGATATAAATTTATTGCTTTAATTTAGAAATATTTGCAAGATTAGAGATGTTCTCTGCTGCCCCAAAAGATTTATGGTTTTCAATTAAATTTCAAAAATCAAGCAAATTAGTTTTCTTATCAAATGGCGCCCAATGGTTGTTTCATTTTCTGTTCATGTGTGTATGATATAAGTTTTCAGTTAATTTCGAACAATTAAAAATTAACTTTAAAAACTATACGCATGTGGTATCAATTCGAAAATATATGAAAATATTGCCGTTTAAAAAAATTTCGAGTCTTTCTTGATTCATTTATTCGACAATGAATTTCTTCAATTGCGCAATCAGAAAGTACGCTGTTTTTATTAAATGGCGCCCAATGTTTACATTAACTGCATAATGAAGGGTGTTTTTATAGGTTATTCTAACTTTGGAATGGTATAAAACAAAGGTGATTTTTTTTTTTAAATTAAGTCTACATTATAATTTAAATAGGATTTCTGGCAAATGAACGCCACGATTATGTCGGACGTAGTTTTATTTGGAAGTCGATGAATTTTTTCAATATTACTGACGGTATATCGGTAATAACGTGACGAATGCTGTCCTCTAAGTCAATCGTGTAAGGCTTATTGGCGTAGACGAGCGACTTCACATATTCTAAGCGGCGATAGATCGCAAGCCGAACCCATCTTGTTGAAACCACAGCTTCTGCATATCATAGTTGTTCAACTGATGAACGAAAAATTCAGTAATCGTGGGTCTAAAGTAGTAACCATTGACGAGTACCTTTTTTTTACGTTTTACGCTCCCAATTGTTCCACCAATCTATAAAGCGCTGTTTTCGAACAGATCGAATAATTTTCAAAATCGATTTGCAATAAATTTGCACAATTTGGAAGCATTCTTCAAGCATCAGTTCTATTGAAATTGTTGAAATGCCAAACCAAACTAAAAATAAATCACTTGACAGCTGAAAAAATGGTTTCCACTTAAAATTGTGTTGCCAACTTATAGGTCTCTACTACTAAAAACAACACCCATTGTATGTTTAATTTGTTGACATTTATTTAAAATAAGCTTTGAGGTTTTAACATTTTCGATCTATATGTGGTAGGGTAAAAGTTCAAAATTAACACTGGAATCCCACAAGGTAGTTACTTAGGACCACCTATAGTTTTTATATTATTTCGATATAAACGATTTACTGTCTGTGTTAAAATAATCTACGAGCATCATTTAAGCGGGTGATATTATAGTTTATAAAACTGTTTTATATGCACTCTTCATTGTGTTGAAGAATTGCAATGTGGTTCTAAATCGTTTTTTGATTGGTGTGTTCATAGCTGTCTGCTTCTTAAAGTTGACAAATGTTAAACTATGAGCTTTACGAAAAATCTTTTTGTGATTTCTTCCAATTATTTGTTTTGTGGATTATCATTCTTTCGTGGAAATGGTATGTCTGTCATTGGTGTGTTATTTGATGGAAAACTTAAATTCTAAAAACTCATAACCTAACCTAACCTAACCTATTACAACTGTGTCAAACTGTCAAGTTGATATCGTCCATTTTTTTGAAATGTCAAATTATGAATTATTAGTTAATAAAAGTTCTCTTTTATTGTATTTTGGAATTCAGAGCGTCTACTTCAGTTGTATTAAGAGGGTTTCAGGTAAATTTAAATTAACTTTTCTTAGCCAATTAAAAAATAAAAAAATTAGGTGGCGCAACAGTCCGTAGTGAACCAGGGCCTAGTGACTTGCAACTCTCAACCATTCCTGTGTGCGAGTAATGTTGTCAGAGATGGAAGGGACCTACAGTTAATATGCCGAATCCGAACGGCTAATTTGAGAAAGCACTTTTCATGACAATAATTACTCTTGGAACATTTGTCAATTCCTTGCAAGAGGCAGTACCCGTGAAAAAAGTTAGGTGGCACAGGCAGGGCTCGAACTCAAGACCTCTTGCATGACAGTCCAACGCACTACTCATCACGCTACGGGTACTGCTTAGCCAATTACAAGTAAAAAAATGGCGCCCAAAAATTTGAATTCATTCGCATAAAAAAATTCCATTTCGTTTCACATTTCGTGCCTCTAAAGTTCGCGAAGAACCAGGACCGAGTGACTTACAACTCTCAACCACTCCTGGGTGCGTCAAATGCAAGGTATGCAGTTTTTGTGTGACGAATCCGAATGGCTGATTTGAGAGATTTCTAAACACATTAACCTAACCTAACCTAACCTATTACAACTGTGTCAAACTGTCAAGTTGATATCGTCCATTTTTTTGAAATGTCAAATTATGAATTATTAGTTAATAAAAGTTCTCTTTTATTGTATTTTGGAATTCAGAGCGTCTACTTCAGTTGTATTAAGAGGGTTTCAGGTAAATTTAAATTAACTTTTCTTAGCCAATTAAAAAATAAAAAAATTAGGTGGCGCAACAGTCCGTAGTGAACCAGGGCCTAGTGACTTGCAACTCTCAACCATTCCTGTGTGCGAGTAATGTTGTCAGAGATGGAAGGGACCTACAGTTAATATGCCGAATCCGAACGGCTAATTTGAGAAAGCACTTTTCATGACAATAATTACTCTTGGAACATTTGTCAATTCCTTGCAAGAGGCAGTACCCGTGAAAAAAGTTAGGTGGCACAGGCAGGGCTCGAACTCAAGACCTCTTGCATGACAGTCCAACGCACTACTCATCACGCTACGGGTACTGCTTAGCCAATTACAAGTAAAAAAATGGCGCCCAAAAATTTGAATTCATTCGCATAAAAAAATTCCATTTCGTTTCACATTTCGTGCCTCTAAAGTTCGCGAAGAACCAGGACCGAGTGACTTACAACTCTCAACCACTCCTGGGTGCGTCAAATGCAAGGTATGCAGTTTTTGTGTGACGAATCCGAATGGCTGATTTGAGAGATTTCTAAACACATTAACGGCGACGGCTCTGAACACAGAACATAATAATGCATATTATAACACTTAACCAAAAAATGGCGCCCAACAATTGACTGGTCATAAATGTCGTCGGGTTGAACCCCTAAAAATATTCAATAAATTAATTTCTATTTTAATTTAAAATAACTCTTTAATTTCTTCAAAAAGCTTATCTATTTTAGAAGAAAAATCCTTAAAGAATTTTTCACTGCAAGAGGAAAAACAAAAAAAAACTACGTAAAATGCAAACTTAACTCACGCACACACTGATATAATTTACTTGGAACTTCTTTTTTTTTTAAATTCATTTTCTTTTGAATGTATTTACTTTGATTTTTATTTTATTTTTCGTTTTGTTTTCCAACCATGCATCCAGAAGTGCACTACTGACAAAAAGAAAAAAAAAAAAAACAAAAGAGCAGAATTAATATTTAATGACAAAAGAAAAGAAAATTCTCATTTAACCCGGCTAAAATGGGGAGTGTGGGCCAAGGGGCAACCCGCACCCTTCTTGCATATATGTACTGTTGACTGGCTTTCTTGCTTACTTGCTATAGCTGGTTTGCTGGCTTGCTTGCTTGCTTACTGGTGCTCCATCTCTTGTTGGACTTTGTTGTATGATTCGCTGTTGTTGTGTATAGAGTATAGCTCACTCATTTTGAAGTGGCTGTCGTCTACGAAGTCTGTCGTTGTTGCCGCCGCTGCTGTACGTACGTGGGTCAGAATGGAGAGTTCATTATTAAATTCTTTTTTCGTACACACGGGGAAAAAGAAGCAAATTGTTGAATTATTCATGAGAGAGGAGACATTTATGTTTTTTTTTTTTTGCTTTAGCTTTTTTTTATTTTCTCATGTTCTTTTCTTTTATTAATCTTTTATTCCAAGCTTCTAGATGGGGAGGGACATTAGGAGGCAGCCGAGATCGATTATCAGTAATTTCATAATAATGACAGCCTATCCTACAATAATCCTCCTTCCATACTTCCCTCGCTAGGTCTCGCTGCCTTTTGCGGCCAGCTTCATGTCCATCTGGTGGGAAAAAACAAAACGTTGCTTTCATTCACAGAAAATCGATGAAGCAAAGATCCATGAGTGGTGTTTATGGTGTGTAGTATGAAGTTTGTAAAGAGTATATATTCCTTTCCTGATAGCTTCGACCGAGATGAAGTGAAGATGTGAAGAAAAATAAAAAAAAAAAAGACTGAGAAAAGATTCTGGATTCTGGTCAGCGGTGCTATTCAAATATGGGTCGCTTTTTGACAGAAAGAGAGAGAGAGAGAGAGAAAGGAGAGACTCATTTGAATATTATTGAATGGAAAACTCACATTAAATTATATTAGTTCCACTTTCGTTCATTGTCCCTCTTGATCAATAGACTTTCAATGAGTTCAGAGAATTAATTTGCTTTTTTTGTTGCTTGTGCTAATCTACATTTAATTTTTATTTTTATTTTGTGTCTTATGTTAGGCAAGGTTATGTACTTTAATATCTGCCTGGGTTGTTTTAGTTTATAATGTTTACAGTAAATAAATTAAATTAATACATTTTTAAGAAATCGGGGAATAAGCTTCGTATATTTTGTATTCGTATAGAGACACTTCCACTATTTTCGATGAGACTATTCGGTCTCACATTGGGCGCCATTCATACAATTTTAAAGTATCTTTAGTTGTTTTATCTTAATTACACTGTAATTGTAAACGAAACTAAAAAACTAAATATGCCAAGTCCAAGTAACTCTCAAAATCAAGCTTAACAATTAGATGCCTGTCAGGTTTTATCTTTCAATGTTAGAGGTCTTGGAAATAAAACCTTATTTTGTAATTTTGATAAATATATGTATATGTAATTTTGAAATATTTTTTTTATATGAAACCTTTGTAACAAAAGAAAATAGTATAAGATACGAAAAATTCTTCCCTGGTTATAAACTTGAATGGATCCCTGCGACAAGAACACAACAGCAAATACGAGGCAGAGCAAGTGGCGGCTGCTTATATGGATACAAGAAATGTATTGAACTGATCTACAAACTGAGCTTCATCAAACAACACGACACCGTTTTTCTCAGAGGTTATTTTGTAGGTGCTTTACTTAATCTGGTCCCTGCGTACATCAACTGCCATCACTGGCGAAGCGACTTTAAAAAACTTACAATTTTCTTCGAAGAAACAGACCTCAATAATTTCATACTAGTTGGCGATTTGAACGTAAGAACAGGCACGAAAGGAAGTGTAGATGTGCAGCTTTCGAATGAAAATCTGGTTTCAATGATTAGAACATCAAAGGATAGTTCCTACGATCGCAATTCAAACGCGTTTATAGAGTTTTTAGAAGAGAAAGGAGCATTCATTTTGAATGGGAGAGGTTTCGGCGACAATACTGGTGAATTCACATTCGTGAGCAATAGAGGGTCTTCAGTCATTGATTACTGCTGTCCATCATATAGTAGTATCGGTGCAATATGTAACTTTAAAGTCGGTTGTGAAACTTTCTCCGACCACATGTCCCTCATTATAAATCTAAACGTACAATCATCATCGACGTACAACGATAACTTGAAACCTCTACCAAGGCTTAAATGGCGGGAGGACAGAGTATTCGCATACACAAACAGTTTAGATCGACACATTTCACAAACGTTTACTGATATATAGACGAAAATGAAGATCTTTGTCTTAAGATTAAGGAATGTATATACAACGCAAACGGGGAAATTAATTGTCCGAGTACGAACTTCACGCCAAAGAAACCTTGGTTTGATACTGCTTGCTTTTATGCCAGGAGAAATGTCATGAATAGCCTAAAGATGTACAGAAAATACAATATTGACGTTTACAGAACACTCTACCGTAATGAGTACAAGAAATTTAGGGCCCTTGCAGCTATTATTACGGCAAAGGATAATAAAGTTCCGGGAATCGATGGAATTCCATTTGAATTTTATAAAAATGCAACGCCCAACTTAATCTTAGAAATTCACCGTCTATTCAGCGATACCTTTCGCACTGGTACAATTCCTGACTGGTTCAAAAGATCAATAATATTCCCTCTTTTTAAGAAAGGAAATCCCAAGGACGTAGCCAACTACCGTGGTCTGTCTTTTATATGGACACTATATATAAGCTGTTCATAACTGTTCTTCTGAATAGACTAAGCCAATGGGTCAAAGCAAATCATATTTTAAACGAATTCCAAGCTGCATACAGAGAAAACTACTCAACCACGGACCAAATCTTCAATCCTTATAAGCCTTCAGCTTAACCGGAAAAATAAACTGTATGCGTTTTTCATAGATTTAAAAGCTGCATTCGACAATATTAACAGAAACGCATTGTTCTACAAACTGACACAGCTAGGTATATCTACAAAAATGGTATTGATTCTTAAAGCACTCTATACCAACAACACTGCTACAGTATGGAACGGCACTCATATCAGTGACTTCTTCCCTATTAATCAAGGTGTGAAACAAGGATGTGTTCTAAGCGCTCTGCTATTTATCTTGTTCTTAAACGACCTTGATTCTGATTTGCCGCGTGGAGTTACTATGGAAGGAATATCGGTAAAAGCTCTACTTTACGCAGACGACATAGTGCTACTCTCAGATAATCCTGCTTCCTTACAGATAATGATAAACAGCTTTGCAAATTATTGTTTCAAATGGCAACTGCATGTGAACCTAACAAAATCAGAAATAGTTATTTTTCGAAATGGTGGACGTCGAGCAGCTGAAGAAAAATGGAAGTACAACGACACCGAGATCAAAATATCTAACAATTTCAAGTATCTTTGAGTAAATCTCACATACAATATGTCGTGGACGGATCATCTTACGAAAAGGCTAGTAATGTCTAAATAAATAAATAAATTAGGTGGCGCAACAGTCCATGAAGGACCAGGGCCTAGTGACCAACTCTCAACCATCCCTGTGTGCGAGTAATGTTGTCAGAGATGGAAGGGACCTACAGTTTATATGCCGAATCCGAACGGCTAATTTGAGAAAACACTTTTCATGACAAGAATTACTCTTGGAGGATTTGTCAATTCCTCGCAAGAGGCAGTACCCGTGAAAAAAATTAGGTGGCACAGGCAGGGATTGAACCCAAGACCCCTTGCATGACAGTCCAACGCAATTAACCTAAAGCTAGTAATGTCTAAGAATTCAATTAATGCTACTTGGTCAAACTTTATCAGAAATAAGAACATACAACACTCAGATAAATTCAAAATATACGAAGCTGCTTCAAAGTATATAATGAATTACTGTGCCCACGTTTGGGGATATTCGGAGAATGACGAAGTTGAAAAGTTGCAAAGGTTTTTCATTAAAAGATGCTTCTCCCTTCCTAATAACACCCCAAACTATGTTCTCAATATTGGAACTGGACTAAGAAAATCTTATATTACGACACTAAAACTCCACTTTAAATACATCCAAAGGGTAAGCACGCTCCCTGAAAACAGACTGCTAAGAAGACTTATGTATATCATCGTGAGAAAAAAGATCTACTGGGCTGACAAATGGTCAGAACTCTTTAACGATCTGAACATTCAGTTTGACTGGAACACTAAGTATTAAAGTCCAGTTGTGGATTGCTCAACCTCAATGCACGAGCATTTAAAAATAATACGGATGGAATTTGAACGATCTGCAACCTTGACGCTACTGAAAATACGTATCATTTTGTAGGAGTGTGTCCTTGTTTCCGAACTTACAGAGAAAGATTCCTTGGAAGCGAAAAACTTAACCGTGATCAGTTCTTAGAAATCCTGAATGGCCAAAACTATTTACAACTTTACAATTATTTAAAAAACGCTCTAAGGTATAGAAAACTAATAATTAATGAATATTCTTAAAAAATACACCAATCCAACGCTGAACTTATGTACTTAAGTAAATAATTTAACCTGACAGACAACATAATATGTTATTGTCATTCATTTAATTTATATTATTACGAAAACCATGAAATTGTTAATATTCAGAAAATAAATTTTTTAATCTATCTATCTATCTATCTATCTATCTATCTATCTATCTAGTTGTTTTATGTGTAGTTTTCGTAATAAGTCATACATTTACTTTCTTTAGACCACTTTTTTATTAGAAAAATAGAAGATTCTTCTTTATATAATGATTTTCGGTCACACATTGGGCGCCATTCATACAATCTTAGACCAAGTTGTTTCATTTATGTGTGGTTTTCGTTAAACTTCATAAAATCACTTTCATAAGAATATTATTTCATTAAACAAAATAAAAGATTCTGCTTCAAACGGTGACTTTGGGTCTCACATTGGGCGCCATTCATAAAATTTTAAAATACTTTATATTGTTATGTAAATGGTTTTCTTTATAAATTATTTATTAATTTTCTGTAGATATTCTAGTCATTACTCTCCTTTCTCCTTTTTTTTCTATGCATACATAGCTTAGGGAGAGGGAACTAAATTTTAACTGAAACCAGACAATACTTTGCATTCTTTGTTGTTCCCTTCTTGTAAAAACCTCAACCAACATAGTTTTAAATATATCATGTGACACATCAGTCCGTAAAGAACTGCGTGTCATTTCAGGGATGGAGGGGACCTACCTTTTTTCTTCCGAATCCGAACGGCTAATATATGGAAGCACTTTTTATGACAAGAATTTCTCTTGGAGAACTAGTCAATTCCTTGCAAGAAGCAGTACCCGTGAAAAAATAGGCAGGGAATGAACTTAAGACCTCTAGCATGATAGTCATTAGCACTAACTATCATCTCAACGGTTTCTACCAAACCAACAGAATAGTATGTACAATATCATACATTTTCAATCATTCATAAAGGGTGTCATTTTCAGTTAAATAAAATAGTTTTAGATCAATTAGAAAATAGCTTATGCTACCTTGGAACTGGAGTCAGCTGGAATTGAAGCTATCAGGCAGATACTTGATAATTGTTAACTCTGCAATAACTTCGTGGGTAGATTTACCAAAAAAATAAATCTCTTTGTTGGGCGCCATTTTTTCTTATTTATTTTCTTGTTATATTTAGGTGCTAATAAACTTAGCAGCACCTTTTACACTTCACTGGAATATATTTTACAATTGCCGACTAAATTTTTAATTTCTTCCCAATACTTGCACAAAAGATTATTAAATTATTGAAGAAAATAAAAAAGAAAAAACGGTTATCTCATTGAGTGTCACTTCTCAAAAATTGACTAAAAACCTATAGTTTGCCCTACATTGGGCGCCAAATTTACTATATTCATTATTTTCGGTGAGACAAACAAATTAAATCAAAATCAAATTCAAATTCATCCCTCTCTTTGAAAACATTATACAAACTCATCTTAATCAAAATATAGTTCTTCCTTATTTAAGCTATATTAAATGCCCTTCCTTTAAAAAATAAATTAAGACGATATATCACCTGCGCCAAGCCTATCATCTGGCAACACCACTCAATAACATTGTCACTTCGTAAGCAATACATAAAGAAACATAATTTTTAACATTCACACAACTTAAGATAAAAGATGACTATCAAAAAGCTAGAGATACAACTAAACGCATAAGGCCCAAAAACAAAAACAAAAACAACAAAAAGAACCAGCGCAGCGTTTAGGAAAACAACAGAAAGAAAGAAAACAACCATATTATACACTCTCTGAATCTGAATCTCTGATGACATTAAAGTATGGGTCATTTCAACACTCAACGCCAAACTTCAACTCAAAACATATTCTCCTTCATTGAATGCACTCATTTTAAATTGAGTTCCCTGCTCAGTGTTCTGTTGTAGGTAGTAGGTATCTGTATCTTGTATCCGAAAGGCACAACATACAAATACAACAAAAGCAATACGCAACGCACAAACACGAAACGAAACGAAACGAATGAATGTTGGGTTGGGGGATTAGAGACTTTTAGCTTGATCCAACGATATATTATTTCGGAGAGAGAATAAAAAATAAAAATAAAGTGGGGGTTGCCATAGTTGTTTTTGTTGTTGTTGTTGTTGGCTTGCCTTTTTCCTAGCCGGCAGCAACGGCATCGGCAACGACAACGGCCGTTGCTCTCTCCCTCTTTATCTCTCTTAACCAACACTCAAATGAGTGTATCTCTCTCTCTTCTAGTCTGGTGTATGACATTTGTATGGAGGAACACAACTCCAATTGTGCAGAGCAAAGTCTTCTGATTGAATACCCGCCCGCCGCCTGCTAACCAACCCAGCTAGTGAGTAGTTTTGTTTATGCTGCCGTCGCGTCAATGAGAAATTAACCGTTTCTTGTACAGACTTGCATCGTTGCCGTTGCCGTTGCCGCCGTTCGACGTCGTCGCGCCGAAAATTTATAATAATAATTCTGCATCGTTTTATGACGAAGCGAAGCACGGAATCATTTTTTCGCGCTTTTTGAAGTTTTCACCCTCTTTTTGGGGCTAACCCTAATTAACGTCATTCGTTCGGATGCGGTGACATGACAAAGTGACATCTATTATTGTGTCTGTCAATTCAAGTGAAATGTACATGAATGTGTCAAATTTACAGGTGCGCGCGTTAAATGCAAAGTAAAATACCTACCTACAAAAGAATTGCAATGTCTCCTTACGTTGGATTCATTTGATAGTTTGTTTATTTTTTGGTTGTTGTCAAATTTATTTGCAGAAGTGTCAAGTGCGTCAAGTTTGACAATAGTTTTGACACATACAAAATCAGCCCATATACAAAAATACAAATTGAATGTGAATGTCCCATGCCATGACGAAGGGACAACGATAATGGCCCGCCAGTCATTCACTGATAATCTAATTAAATTGATAGACAAGTGGTGAAGTCGAAGAACCATTCGTTTGTGTATCTTCACGCGGATTTCTCTCACAACAATCAACCCCGCATTTTGTGCAACAATATATGTATATTGTAAATGTATATCAGAAAATAAAGAAAAAATAAAATAAAATATTGTTATTTGACAATCACTTTGATTGTCTTGTTGTTTTTGTTAGTGTTGTCAGTTTGTTGTCAGTGGTGTTTTTATAATTAAACAACAAATAGCAATTATATTTAATCAGTGCGTGTGCAATCTGTGTTGTGTATTGTTTTTTTTTATTTTATTGATTTTTTAATTTAGTATTTTCTATTTACTGTGAAAAGTGTTAATAAAGAATAATTGTCAAACAATAAATAACAGTAGTAGCTGCTGTCATCAGAAGACATCACTTTTTTGTTTGTTTGTATAAATTAAGGCATCAACACAATCGGAAAAGAACCAGCCATGGATTGTGATTACTCGAAATTTCTTTATAAACGTGAGTAATTAATTTATGTCAATCAACAAGAAGTTCGAAAATTCTTTAAAAAAGCGGAACGAAGGCATTGTCATTTCTTGTTACTCTTAGAGGATATCTAAGAACTATATTTATTTTGCATCATTGCGTCATATCTTTAATACCCATCTCACACAAAAATGAAAATTTTGTTTCCGAGCGCGTTAAGTAAACGTGATTTATTGGCCATTGCTGAGATATTATGTTTTTTTTAAACTAAAAATAGATATTTCAAAAATAGATTATTTGAATTGGTTTAACTCGATGTGTTTTCGAGAAGAATATATATGTTTCGTTAAATACAAACGGCAATATATGTACCTATTTGGTGAATGTTAAAATATTGCCGCCACCGCGCGCCGCCGACGGCAATACTGTGATTTACTTACATCAAAAATTATTTGGTGTTGGGTTTCTTTTAAGGGTGATGATCCAGAGTTCTGGTCTTACATTCACGATTTCAAAGATTTCTAAAATAATTTAAAAATATTTTGTTCAATGCACACAAATAAACTTAAATAAAAGACTTGAAAACATTTCCAAAACGGTATAAATCAACTAATCGTTTAGATTTTATTATGACGTTGCATATAGCCGTCGGCATTGAATCACACAATTGACAGACCGCCATTTTGTATCCAGCTTTGTCATAAAACTTAATAAAAAAGTTAACGAATCTGTCAATGTGACAAATATAACTCTCAAATTTTGACGTGAAAATAAAGAATAGTTAAATGTTTACTATTGAGTTTAAGTTGCACATAGGAAAAGAATGGCGTTTATGAACACATACAAGAACAAATGAAAGATTAATAAAAATGATTTAAATCATGAAAATCATGAAAATAAATATAAACCAGCAAGTGTTCATATATGCGTTTCGCCCCGGTGTAATGGTTGGGCTCATCAGAAGATGACCATTATACCATGTCTTGACGCATATTTTCCCGAATTAATCGAGATACCATATAATCCGAGCTACATAAAGCAACTGCGAATTATATGGTTGCTACAAGTCTTCAGAGAATATAAATTGTAGCTATGTTTATTGCCGTGCTATATGGCTTTTTTGAAAACAGTCAAATATTTCTTTTTCAAATGAAAGATGTTTCAAGTATCTATGTACCTAATGACGTTTTCTGCCTTGTAAACTCTTTTATTAATAACGATTCAGGTTTGTCCTTTTAAATCGATTCTAAATTAAATTCTTTTCTTTTTTTCTTTTCTCAAAAAGAAGATTTGTCATTGTGTCATATTTTAATTTTTAAATTCACTTTGAATTGATTCCAAAATCCAATCAAGAATCATTATATTCTTTCAAGGAGAAAAACTGCAATTCTGAAAAGTTATTGAAGATTAATACATATTCCTTAAGTTTCAGGGTTATGCAAAGAATTGAAAAACAAAATCTTCCCAAAAGATTCAAAGGAGCTAAAACCTTTTGTGTTGTTTATTATGCATTATTTCGAACTAACGAAAGATCTTCAACACATAATGGCGCAAAATTTTAGACGATTTAGTACGATGTTAAATCATTTTTAGTATGATACTAGGTTAAAAAAAGGATTTTGATAATCTTAAACGAGTTTAATATCGTACTATCTTCTTAACATTTTACTAAAGTTAAAATCACCAAATGGCTACTTTATCTTTTTAGTATCGTACTAAATCTGTATGACATATGTCATTTTTCTCAAATGTGACAAAAGGCGCAAAATTTTAGACGATTTAGTACGATGTTAAATCATTTTTAGTATGATATTAAGGTATGTTTGTTTTGTTTGCTCCACAATCTGTCATTATTTAGATGTGTTCATGTTTTTTTTTTTTTTTAATAAAATGGTTTTCTCGTGACACTAGTTAGCACAACAATAAAAAGTGTTTAAAATTAGTGAAAAGTTAGTAGATTACTATGTATATAGTAAATTGTTAACTAGTATTGTGCTAAGGCCTTAATAATAGGTTGTTTAAAATTTTGCGCCAATAAGAATAATATAATTTTTACAAGTTTCTAAATTCTAACCATCTAATTTAAAACGTCTTAAATACGTATTAGATATCTATTTTACCGATCTGCCCTACAATGTTTCAAAATCGTAAATGACAAATCGTCCTTAAAACAAAAGATATTTACAATTTATTATTACTTAATGATTCGAAATTAATTAAATATCAATTTTGACAATTCTACAAACGTAAAATTGTCATTAAAAAAATCGATTCGAATTCATCTGCAATTCATCGAATTCTGTAATCTAAATGATCACCCAATAAAGTTCCGAATTTGAATAACTCTTAAGTAGTATTCACATGAGCGCGACCAACGAACGACGAATGAATTACAAAATGTGAGTTTATATACGTTTGAAGACATATTTCCACCCAAATTCTTAACAAAACGATAGCAATATAGTTTCTTTTTGATTTATAATGCATACTTTTACTTTTCAATATCATATATTTATAAATTTAAGAAAACAAATTTATTCGTCGCGAAAAAAATTGTAGTTGATACGAACTGTCAAACTTTATTCGCGTTCCACATTATCCACACTCGCAACGAATAAAAAATCGCGCGTACTTAACCTAAAAAAATCGTTCTTGTTTTGGTTTCGGTGGTGGATGTCAAACTTCATTCGCAACGAATTAAAAACTCATGTGAAAGAAATGTCAAAATCGACGAATATTCGTTCATTCGTTGGTCGTTGGTCGTTCTCATGTGAATATTGCTTTAAATCTGCAGCTCAAAATAATATCATTAATGCTAGCTAGACAGTTGGCACACTTTAAGAGTTTCTTGCAGGTTTTTCAACCAGGTTTCAGTTCAAAGCGAGCGTCAAGCTTTTTGAAAATTATGCCATAACAGAAAATGCTTTTTTGGTGCCATTTTCGATTGGTCATACAGGAGCCATAAATGTCAATTGTGCACAAGCTTTTCGATGGATAAGATCTGTTTGTTTCGTTTTTTGTTGTTGACATTTCTCCTTTTAGGTTTCCAATCATAAACTTCATTATTGTGTTCAATTATTAGTAGGAATATATTTAAAGTTTTTTTTTAGATTGAACAAAGAATGACAATTCTAGTTCTGAAAGAAAGAAACGAATGTTATAAACAGAAGGCAGAACCTATTACGTGTGTTCCTAGCCAAATTCCAAAATAAATTTGACATTTTTCCCACACCTTATTTACACGTGCAATGATAAACATATTGTTTTTTTTTTCTCAATATTTTCAGGTGGCATAAAATTGTAAAAAGTATTTAATGTTATTACCATTGAACCAAAACACAAATAAATGTAAAAATAAAACATGCTAAAGCCAAAGCTGAAAATTTAAATCCAATTAAAAACTTATTCATTAATTCCTTCAAAACAATTAGGGTTGAAACAGAATAGGAAAGGGTTTACCCAAGATTACACTCTTCTTTGACGAAAAATAAAAACATTTTCATTTATGTATACCTGAGTAGCGTATGTTCTTTCAAGTTTCAACAAAGCATTAGATTAAAAATAAAATTAAACAAAAACACACAGAAAATGCCTTGCCTCCATTTCCCAAATAAATAAAGAAAAAGAAAAGTTCTATATTATGGCATAAATTGTAGAAGTAGAACCGCATCTTCTTCTTTTCGAAACGAATCGAATCGAATCGAAGACATTCAATCACCTGTCAACCCTGGAGTGAATAGCTTAATTGAATTTTCTTATTATGTAAATCCCGTTTTAATCTAATCAATTAATCGCCTTCTACTTTTATTTTCCCTCAATAACTTTTTTTCGCGCAATACCTTTTTGATGAACCTCTATGTGTAGACGAGTTGCTTGTTGAGGAAAAAGTCTTAAGAAGCAAAAATGTTCTCAAAGTGACGACGACGAAGATGAAGACGGTTCGAAGTTAGTAAATAAAATTAAATGAGTGAAAATGCAATTGAATCAGAAGCTTGTCAATGAAAATAACTTCGGCGTGTCTTGTCTATTCTACTACAGTTCGAATTTCGATATCTGAATGGGATGTCAGATTAAACGAATTTCGAACTGTCAACAGTTTCAAATACAACAACTGTCATGTTACCCACATCTTAACATTATAAAAGAATAAGAAAACTAAATGCATGCAAATGAAGAAAATTTAAATTACAATTGAAATAAAAAAATAAGTGTAAACAAAGTAAAAGATCCAAAGAAACGAACAAAGAAGAAGAACCAAATTGATGGCCTCGTAACCTAGTCACTACTTTGGCATAACATAACGTTGACTAAAAACAGAAGACACAGCGTGAAGACTTTGTAGACGCACTGGTATATCGTCGTAACTCTACCTGACATCCCTCCCCACCTCACCTATACTCGTATCTGACTATTAAGTTGCTCTGTGCCTTACCCGATTAGGTATAGTATTAAGCTGGTGGAAGTAATGAGCCATATAGTGGCTTCTTTTGACACTCATTGACATAAAATAATGGTCATAAAAAAAGAATAATTTTTTTTTTTATATTTGTACTATTTCCGGCGGGCAGCGGCGCCCAAATTATCGTAAAATTATTATCAGCTGTCAATAAAAAACTTTGTTTAAAAACTACTCTAAAGAATATAGGGAAGCTTATAATAAGTGGTAATGACATTTGTTAAGTTTTATTTGTTTTTTTTTTTGAGGTTACATGTTGTTTTGGATAATTTTATGACACACAAAATCTCAAGTTGCTTATGGTAAACGATTGATTTGCATGCGGAAGAACATGCTTACATATTCATGGAGAGCATTTTGCGTGGGTAATGAGAAGTGAGTGGATATTAATTTCTTTTATGGATGAATACAACAGAAACGAAACATGGTGCTGATTTCGCGACGGCTCTAGCTTATTTAGGTATACATACATATGTATGTATGTTTTCAAAAAGTTGAAAGTGCAACGTTATTTGATCGAACCTGAAGTCAATAAAAACAAATTAATTTTTGTGTTGGTGATTTTTTTTAAACTTGACAAAATGTGTTAGATGAAATGTCATATTGAAGTATTTGACAGTTAATAATGCATATGTACATATATTGGAACGGATTTTCTATACATATTTTGACAGTTCGTTGTGAAAAGTCATCCGTTTTCTGATTGTTTATGATATTTATTCGTTACATGGTTTTTATTGTATTTTTCTTTAGCTATAAACGAATTTGTTTCCTATTAAATGAGTTTTCACAAATCCTTTTTAGCATCTAAGTATATTATCAGGTGACAGATATTTCAATTCATCTAACTGTCGATTTAATATTTAAAACAAAATAAAAAACAAATTTAAAGCAGTGTGGTACTTTTCTACAAAGTTCAAAAGTGACAGCTGTTAATTTGTTGCAACTGACAAAAAGCTAAAAACAATGCATAACTTAAAAGGATATTGTGCTTAGTTATATAATTCTTTTTTAATTTTACGAAAGAAATATTCCGATATGTGAAAATTTTTGATAAAATATGTCAAATATAAAATTTTGACGTTTATGATCAAATAAGAAAAGCATTTAAACTGTACGAGTCATGGTACAATTCATTTATTTATTAATATTAACTCATCAAATAGTATTATTTAAAGAAAATTGGCATAAAGTCAGGGAAAATTTGTTTTATTATGTTCTATTCTGTGATGTGTAAAATGAACACGCTTCCCTTCGTTAAATTTCTTATTTATTTAGTTCGCAAGGCCCATTGTAGATCAGCGGTGCTGTCATTTGATAAATCCACATAATATATCTTAAGTACATTTAAAAAGATTTTTTAATGAACTATTCAAGTCAAAGGAAATAATAAATTAACAAGAAAAGAAGACAAAATATCAATTTCTTGACATTGATGTGTTTAGAAAATTTTCCCTGGTGGCACGATAAAGACATATAATGTCAATTACAGTTCTCAAAATCAAAACTGCAGAACTGCAAAAAGATATAAAAATGTAGATTATTTTAAAAAGAATTTCATTTGTCAAAGTCTGGCTGCTCTTTGTTTTGACTTTATCAGAATAAAACAGATCAATAAAATGTACTTCAGCAAAAAAAAACATAATTTTAAATTGAATACTTTGACAGATTGCGACAAATATCTCAACATTATGTCTATAATTGTGTTCTACGTTATTCGTTAACTTTATTTTCTTTTAATAATTGAAGTATTATTTAGAAACTACCTCATTTAGTTTTGTTTTGTAAATAAAAAACCACTTACATATGTTTTGAAATTTTACTTTATTCACCTTCCGACGTAACGTTCAAACGTCACTTTAAATGTTCATTTCCCTGTTCATGTTGACTACCATACACAAATATATACAAATTATTGGTTTCAAAGTTCTAACGCACCCATTGACATTGAACATAAGATCCAACATTTTTACCTCAATATTTTACAGAGAAACTAATTTGGTGAGGAAACTTTTTAAAATATCTGAAATGATTCATAACCCTAAGTTTAAGCTCTTATTTTCCTGAATAGTTGAATAGTCGTTTACAACAGCGTCGTTTCGTTAACTTTTATTGTGACAGTTAAGTAAACGTCAAATACCATTAAAAGAAAGTTGATAGTATGGATTTTGTGCAAACAGAATAGTTGCTCAAAATTCTTAAACAAGATGAAAACTACGATTTTGTTCAATTGGTTTTCTTGTCACAGAAATCTAGATTGAAATTTCATGTTTCGTTAAATCCTTTTCAATACATACATACATACATACATTATATTAAGTTTGATTTAAATAAATGAAAATATATTCATATTTTCAAAATTATAATTTTGAATAATTTTATGAGTGCGAAAATTCATAAAACTCAATGCCATCGAAATTAAAAGCTTCTTTAGAATTCCAGTCAGGGAACAAACATCAAAATTTCTGTGGCACATGGCAAACAAAATTCTGTCAAAAAAAAAGAAATACACGATAACATTTCCGGAGACATTAGTTTGTTTTCGTTAATTTTTTTTCTGTCATATCTTGTATTTTTTCGCCGGTAAATAAAATGAGTCACCGAACAATCACCAAAAAATAAAAACTCGTTCTATGCGCAGTCGCTCGTGGTTAGGTTTAACTTTCGAACATAAATGTTATATAAATTTTGAATAGTAATAAATTTCAAACGGCAGCTTGTTTATCAAGTATAAGTTTTTTACTTCTTTTATTTCTGGAAAAAAACTCATATGAATTTTGTATGAGTATATTTTTTATTAGTTTTTAGATTTGTTACTACTTATCGATTCATTGCAAAAGATTCATTTACAGTTTTATTAGCTTCAAAAAATTGTCCAAGAAAATTCGCGATGTTAATTAAAAGAAAATATGATGACAGTTAGCATGGACATACATATGTAATGCATCTCATTTATGATTGAACTTCACTACTCGTTTTTGATATTTATTAAAAGTGATCAATGGTTTTGCAAAATAGTCCAAACATTGTCAATGTCAGTGAAATTGTTGCCCCTTTATTGATTGGATCAATCTGATCCAAAACACATCGGAAATCTTTAATTTTGACAGTTATCGTACAACAATGACACCCAACATTTTCGTTAACTTCTCTATTCTTTGGCATGAAATAGATTTGACATGAAATGGTGAAATATCAAATTATGTTCCTTCAAAAAAAGGGCAATGATGCAAAGATGCACCGTCAAATGAATCATAGTCAGTCATGACAGTGGACTATTTCTATTAATGTGTTCAATGGTCTAGCAAAATATAAGGGTCCAAAAATTGTCAATGTCAATGAAATTCATTTACCTACATTGATTTGGTCAATCTGATTACAAACACATTTGAAATCTTCAATTTTTACAGCTATGATACAACGAAAAATGGTTTTTGAACAGAAAATAAATCTTTTCTAATGATAACCAACACTTCGTTAACTTCTCTATTCATTGACATAAAAGAGGTTTGACATAAAATGGCGAATTGTCAAAAAAAAGCCAATGTAAGTAGCACTGTCAAAGGAATCATAGTCTGTCATAACAATGGATTACATTTGTTTTAGAAATAGTGACATTTTGTCAGAAAAAAAAAATAATGCCATACAAATGTTAAACAATATAACACACAATACAAATCACAGATTTTCTTCGTTTGTTATTATAAAATTATGCTGATAAGTTATCGTAAATGAAACGATGTAGTTCTTTAAAAGGTACCACAATAATTGATTATGTTTCAACGTACCTACTTTAAAAATTTAGGAGAATGCTAACTCAGCAGAAATTTGTAAACCTTCATAATATGGCAAAACTCAACGAAACAATCACAAAACAAAATTTGACAAGCTCTTCTACTTTCCAACGAACGAACACATAACCATCGTGATATGATAAGATTTTGCGTTGAGTCAGTGTCAATATAAATTATTTTGACAGGTGAAAGTGTCATTGTCGTCGTATGTTTCGCATTGGCTTGGGAGAGCTTTTAAGTTTAGAAATCTACATATTTCAATGACTCTTTGAACATATCTTAGTTACAAGTTCAAAAGCATCATAAATTCGGAAAGAAACCGTTTTGATCTCACTATTTATTTTGTATGGTTCAGAATCTAAAATTTAGTTCAAAACAAATTTTCTTCTCCTCGAAACGACCTGTAGTTCTAATACAAATCGAAACAATCATTTAAGCACAATGCTATAGCTGTGATAATTTCACTAAGAAATGAAAATTTAGTGGGTTACAGACGCATTATACTTAATTGTTTAATAGGCCTCGCTCGGCAGACGGTGACACGGCAACGATTGGTTGTCTGAACACAATAGACGTGCTAGCACACGGTCACAGCTCATCGCGCGTCTATTGTGTTTAGCCAGTCAAACATTTCCATGCCGCGCCGAATGATAAATTGAATATAGTGCGCCTGTTTACCGCTAAATTTACATAATATCTAAGTGAAATTATCACAGCTTCTGTTCCACGACAATCCACGAAAATCTTAAAAGTCAAATGATGTATCTCCACAATCTATATCAAATTTTTCTAAAAATGTTAAGTCATAGGTACACATAATTGTGGTAATTTCTCCAAAAACAAAAATATACAAACTGTGTACCTAAATCTTTGGAATTACAACATAGATTACATACAATTCATCTATATGATTAATTTTACAAACAAATGATACACAACCCCCGCCGTGATACGTTCTAGTAGTCTCCGTCAGCATCTTCCATCGTTCTTCTTCTCGTCGCTCGTCGTTGTTGTCGTCGTCGTCGTAGTCGCAGAGCCAACATCAGCAACATTCAAAAGTCATATTTTTAGAGCCAACGCATTATTATCTGACATTCAATTAAAATTTATGACCGTGCTTGTTTCTTATAGAAAAACTAAAATAAATTGTCGCCCGTTTAATGTTTATTATTTTCTTCACAAAAGCAAAAGATACAATGAAAATGAAAATAATTAGAAAGATATAATATACATTTTCAGCATCAGCTTCAACATCAGCACTGACTGTGATTGAAAATTTCTTCATTTTGGGGTAATTTCTAAAATTGAAATAATGAAAACGCTGCCAAGTTGATTCTATTTTCGAAGAAAAAAAAAATGGAAATAAATAAAATATAAACAAAAAATAATAATAATAATAATTCACTCGTTTTTGGATATGTATCTTTTTTTTTTTAATTCTCGCAGCTTGAAATCTTGTGTCTGTTGATTCTTGATTCGCGTGTTTCTTTTTTTTTTTATTTCCTTTTTATTCGTTGCGAATTTTGTGTACAGATCTGTGTTTAAAATGTATTTCCTCCCTTTTTGAGTTTGAATATGTAGATGCTCTAACAGGGATGACAATTCTAATTGTTTTTATTTTTTAGTCGTAAAATAAAATACTAATTTTTTTAAAACTTAAAACGAAACATCTAGGAAATATTAGCCGCGTTTTATTATCACCATGATCTGATCCGGATCAGATCATGATAATAAAACAGCATTGGATCATCAAATTTTTTGTTATTTAAAGTTTGGTAGCAGTGTCAAATTCGGTCTTTCAAAAGTGACATTACGAAGCAAAAAAAAAAACAAACACATACCAAAAATGCAAGCTCCACAACTTTTGAAAATGTTTCTGCAAATCACCATTGCACTCTCAAACTCAAAGCATCCAGGAACGCTTTGGTCTCACATGTAGTCCAGATTCTTTTTGACTTTTTAATAAATGTGACACTTAAATAATTTAATTTAGAGATTACTTACAATTTATTTGAACATCTTTTCTCCCATTTGTGCTGCAGCTTTCTCGATTTTATTTATATTTTTTGACATTTAAAGCAGGGTTGCCCAAAGAACATTTTGCTAAATGATTTTTTTTGTTCCTTTTTTTGGGGGAAAATAATTACCATAAATTATGTCAAATATACATTTTTTTTGGACTTAATTATTTTAATTTCACCAATTAATATCTAGTTTTGTTAAAATATCTAATTATTTCATGGATTATATACCAAATAAATAAATATAAAGCTTCTCGCTTTCTATTTAAAAAATATTTTATTTCAGTCAAATGGAAATGTTTATATGGCAATACAGGTTTTATTTAATTTGTTTGCAATGATACCAACTTTTACATGTGAAATAACAATGATAAAGCGCTCCTTGTTGTGAAAAAAAGAATTAAATTTTGGATCTCAAATTGAGATCCAAACACAAAGCAGGATCTTGTGTTGTTGTTGTAATGCATGTAAATTCAAGATCCGGATCAGATCATGGTGATAATAAAACGCGGCTATTATGTTTAAATACTTTCTATGAGACCAACAACATAAATTTGCAGATTTTTCAAATTTTAGTTCGCATTTTTTTCCAAGAACGCGTTCTAAAACAGACATATTAAGTTTTCGTTTTTGACATCAAATTTGTTATGACAATTCGCAACTGCTGAGGTCTGTTTGTTTTTCTAACTATTTTTGATCATCGTTGACGATTGTCGTTCCTAAACGTTGCAATTCTTACTATTTGTAACAATATGACGTATTCACATCGCTTCTAAACTAATTGTTGAAGTGTCAAATAGTTACATTTTGGAACAAAATGTTATAGGAAAAACAGATTGACACATCAACTTCACCAGAAACTTTAACATCAACGAAATCTTCGACTTCAAAAGTCATGTGAAATAGATTACAACGTAATCATCGCTTTTGACAGCGTACAAAAGAATGAGCAAAGTAGTTGTAAAATTTGAAGATGAAAATGCAAATTCTTTCCATTTTTTTGCTTGGTTCTTATATGTTCTATGTTCTTATAAGACTTGCACCTTTCGTCGTACAAAAATGAATGTTATTTAAAAAAAAGAGTTCAAGCTCAACAGCTGTAATGGCTGAAACACAAACACGCTTCAGCTTCGGCTTCGCCTGCGTTACGATGGGCCTGCTTCGATGTTGCTTTGAATGACATTTCTACAATAACCGATGGGAATCCCTTCAAAAGCAAATGTATTTTGTTTGTTGACTTTTTTTACAGCCGTGGAACTGTCAGACAAAGCAAATGTTCAGCAAAATTGAACTAGAGCTTCCGTTTGGAGTCACATTATGTAACATTACGTTCTTTTCCTTACGATTGTCAAACGAAAGGTGAGTTCAAAGCTTCATTGTGATAGCATGCATTGAATTCCTATGGCTGAACTCGTATCAGGCGAAGCCGAAGCTGAAGCGTGTTTGTGTTTCAGCCATAACTCGTGGAATTGAGATCGATCTCAAAGCTCTTTTCGTGGTTTAGTTATGATTATGCTTTCTGTAAAGGTGAAAATACAAAAAAAAAACATTTGAAAGTGAAAATGATAGAAAAATTGCTTTAAAGGAAATCCTTGTTTTATTTGTCTATATAATAACTCTTTCTTTTGTCCAAAAGGCATTGAAATTATGTTTTATATCATTACTCGTTTCATCACAATGGGCCATCAAACTGGCCTAAGTGTGTCCGTTTCCATCTTGGACAGCCACTTCAACCTAACCTATCATTACTCGTTTGTTTAAACGGTGTCATTAGCTATCGAGTAATGCCATAACCCTCATCACCGAGAAGTACTGCTAATAAAATATTATTCATATGACTAAATAAGAAAGAGTTTTTCAATACACGGGAGTCATGAACGGATCCTGGCCAGCAAACTTTAACACTTTTAAACTTTTCAGAAACTTGCTGCACCACTCTAGACACTGTTGATTGATGAACACCAATGTCCTAACCAACTTGGAAACCGGGGTCTCCTACGTATAGCAAAAAGATTCGTATTTTTTCTTGACTAGTTAATGCAACACCGCGTGTTTCTGAGCTCGGACCCACAAATTCTTCCTTCAATAACAGCGCACCTTCTTCTTCACTGTAACGATACAACCGACGAAAGTCTTCACCAATTGGACACCTCTTACGCTATAAATTTGTCCAACATAATTTACAAGAAACTCGGTCATCTTTACGGTTTTTTGTGAACTGAATCCGAGAAATACCATGCTTAACGATTTTTTGAGTTCGATCATGTAATCAAGTCTTTTCTTATAGAGAGCTTTCATTATAAGATCGATTTCATCCCTCTGAGATTGAACTCACACCCCCTGAGATCTACCTCGGTCAGAAATTTTTTTTTGCATACCTCCTTAAGGCGCCAGTTATAGCTATCATTGGTTTTCATCATTGAAATCCACCGAAAAATTTTTACTGACAGAAATCTGTTATTCGAATTGTGTGAAATTGGAACACAAATCAGTGGAACGATTCGTTTCACTTTTGAACATAAAAGTATCAGCTGTTCAGGAAAATGAATTTCCGTCAGGAAAATAGAAAAATACATTTTTAGCGAAAAATAAATGCGCAATTACACTTTTTTTTTCTTAAAAAAATTCTTTGTGTGGTTTCAAACAAACAACTGTTTTTTCTTTGGCTTAAGAAAGATACATTTAAATCAATTCGTCTTCTAAATCGAAAAACAATTTTCTTAATTTTTGATATTGTTAGTTTGACAGATCAATAACATTTTTTTATTTCTTAATGATTCTTACAAATTTCAATTATTCGTAACAATGGTCGCATTCAGAAAGCTAGTGGCTACGTAGTCAAGGGATTCTGATTGGCTAAATCTTACTACAAAAGTAGTTGAAATTTCCCCTCCGACGTAGTTTAAAAAATTTGGCTACAAAGTTAGTGGAGACTGGAGAGTGATTTTGACGTTTCACAATCAGCTGCTCGGTAAAGTAACACGAATTCAAAATGAAATAAATCGTTCAATATTTAAATATACAAATATAAATCATTCAAATTGTGTCTTAAATTTGATTTTATTGAATTTAAAAACACAAAAGATAAGTTAAAGTTATCAAATCAAAAATGTTTCTTATTTTATATATTTGCATTTGTCAATAATATGACAGTTCCAGATTGACTAGCTTTGTAGTGTAGTTTTGCAATTACAAAGCTAGTTGAATTTTGACTACGTAGCCACTAGCTTTGTGAATGGGACCAATAACACTTGCATAATTTTTTTGACATAACAAGAAGATAGAGCAGACCATTGGTCAATACTCAAGTAAATGAAATGTGAAAACTAACAACCATTCAATGTACGCGTTCACTTATGTAGTAACTACCTTAATGAACGCAACATTTTACTCATAGCTTGTCAGTCCCAAGCTGTCATATTAATGACAGATGTAAACATATAAAATATGAAACTTTTGTGTTTTGAACATTTATAATTTTGAAAATATCATCCATCAAAATTTTAACTTGTATTTTCACCTAACAGCTGAGAGTTAAATGTCAAAATCATTATCCACTTCACTTAGTTTAAAGACAAAATTTGTACATTACTTCGGAGTGGAAATTTCAACTCATTTTGTAGTTGTTTTTAACCTTACAATCACTACGTAGTCACTACATTAGTGAATTCGACAAATGTTTATGTCATATATTTATTTATTGAAGATATTATTTGACAGATAAGGAACTGTTACAAGAAATAAAGTAAAGAAAAAACGTATTCTGTCACATTCATATGAAGTAAATTGTCAACCCTGATTATTTTAACATATGTATGTATAGAAAAAAACGTTGCAAAAGTGCTGCTCTTGAATTGAGATTTAAGATACTTTTTTTTTAATTTCGAGGATGGGGTAGATTTCAGTTTTTATATGCATGTTGTATATTTACCTAAAACACTATACAACAACTCACGGGAAATGTATTTTAATTGGAATGGAATTGTAGATGGGAATTCGCGCAAAAATTCACTCAGTACAACTCAAGTCAAATGAATGCGCCTCTTTTCGTGTACCCATCTAGATGTAGATGGGTAATGTTTTTTTTTTTTTTTTTGTGAGGCCGTTAACATTTGAAAGGGAATTTTATTTATGTCAGTGTAGTGTTTATATTTTTACAGTTTTAACGATTTCGGGAAGTTTTTGTGGACTTCCGTAATCGTTATTTTATTTGGTATATATTTTTTTTTTAAGTTTAACATTTGTATGAATTTGAATACCTAGTATCTGCAATATTGACTTGGCAAATGTTATGAATTCATTTGTAGGATTTATTCAATTGGATGAAATAAATTCATCCATATTTTCTAGGAAAACAAATTTGACAATTTACCTTTTAGGTATGCCAATTGGTCTAGGCTGTAGAAATTTTATTGAGATTAAGAATGTGTTTTTAGCTTTATTTTTGTGAAATTTGAATAGAAATAACGTAGAGGAACGTATCTCCAAAATTTGTTGAAATGGAACTTAACGAATTTCTAAGAATCAAAAGTGACAGATATCATTTTCTAGCAACTAACAGATGAAAACTTGCAAAGTGAGAATAGAATTAGAATACTATGCGTTTGTAAAAAGCAAAAATCATTTTATACGAATGTGAAAAAACTGTTTATTTATTAAAAGTTCAACAGTGCCTTAAACTTAATGGTTTCGGTTTTATTTTATGACGCACTAATGTTATCTTCCTCGATAAAATAACACACAAACAACTTAATTAAAAAATTAAAAAACAAATTTCAATCACTGACAGTTTAAATGTCAAATTCACAAATCATCTTATCCGATGCAGTCAACCCTTTATGAATTGATATACTATTGATAAAGATCTGTCAAAAAATTAACTTGACATTTTATCTCACTTCGATTTCTTCCCTAAATATCTTCTTTTTTCTTTTTCTTTTTCTTTTTATTTAATTATGGTATTTTAATCAAGAAAACAAAAAACATCAAATCAGATAAGAACTCTCAAATAAAATTGTCTTAGAATATATTATCATCCTTCACAATGTATACATTAAAATTTAAAAAAAACAAACGATCCAATTTAAATTCATTTTCTAATTGAATTGGAAAAATTTACTTAATTTTAAGGTAATAAATTACAATTAAATTTTTTTTGACTTATATTCAAAAATAAAAAGAAGGAAAATTAGCATATTCTAATGCTTCTTCATTCTACTTATTTGCTTCTGCACTGTTTGGTTCGCTTATTCAATATTATCGAACTTGCTCACACTGACAAGTGTGTGTTGTCTGTCTCGTATAGTTTGGAAGGTATAGTTTCAAATAAGGAAATAATTTTTAACTTGTTTACAGTGAACAGTTTTAGAAGCATATTTCGTATAGTTTTAACTGGCAACAGCTTCACGTTGTTGAACTGACAGATATCAAATTTCTAATGGGGTTTTCCATTGGTAAATTCAGATTTTCTTCAAAAAAAAAATGTTTTTCGTGGTCAAATGGAACTGTTTTTTCGTCATTGTATTAGTGTAACTTCTTATATGTGTCACCGAATGTGGTAAAGTTGTCAAATTTTCAGCAAAACATTTCATAAGTATTGATGAAGAGGGGTAAATCTGCCGAAAAACCAGATCTGCAGATTTGATCTTCAATCAAAAATAAATCAATTTATTTTGCCCCATGGAGTGCAAAAACAGTTGAAATTTGTGTTTTGGAAGATCTTGGTCAAGAATAAATTGATTTATTTCACTCATGGAAAACATCATTAGTTAAGCTATTTGTCTAACAATGACTAAGCAAACGTCAGTTTTAACAAAGTAAAAGACTATCATTTTCAAGTTCAGTTTATTCTCAGTAAGCATTCTTCTAGACAATTTTTAGAATCTTTCAATGAAAAGAACGTAAAAAACTTCGCACCAAAAGCAAAACGACATTTCTCTAAAGTCAGGAATTTGATATTCATATTGAAGAAAAAGATGATTTAGGTGGACTCGTCAGAAAGATGTTTCAGATCACTATTACTAGGTATGTAATCCTTTAAGAACGCAACACTACCTCGCAGACAACTAAACTTCAAACTGATATTATACTTCAGCTGTGTGTCTCAAGTTGCCCACAGGTACATTATAAAGAAATAATAGGGATAGAGTATGTATTTTAAGAGGGAAAACAAATCTTCAATTATTATTATCGAAACACTTCATTTGTTATTCATAGCCCTTCGTCATTCTCGTCTCTTCGTCAATTTGAGAGGAAATAACTCTACGCTATAAATTGACACAAGAAATCAATATCACTGACAAAATGGTATAAGCGTAGTAATGGTTCGTTTATTTTTGTTTTGATAATCGGATTTAAATATTATTATGGTTTTTCTTTTTTCAAGAGTAAAACAATTGACAGAAGCTTTTCTGATATAATTATTTATATTGATGGTTTAATTATTAGGAGTATCATTTTTTGAGTGATGTGTACTTATGTAACTATGATGATGGTATAAAAAGAACACTTCTAGAAGTTTAAGGGCACTAAAGCATCGTTTTGTTGGAACCGCAGCAGTTTCGATGTTTATTGTAAATAGCTGAGATTATTGACGTAAACGGTGTCTCTTTTCATTACAAACATTTAGTATTTATTTTCTTCTTAGTAAAAGACTTGTGGTGCGTTCACACTATTAACAAGATTTAGATTATTGACATAACCGCTCTGTCAAAAATGGGTGTGGCTGTAATTCATGTATCAGCACAATTTGAATACACAATTAAACAGCAAACTTAGCCGTTTGTAATTCTCTTATTAAGATTTCGGGGGGTCTTTGTTAACATTAGAAGTTTCGCTGGTTTATTTTCTTCATTTCGTAACAATCTTTGTCTGTTTGATGCCGTGAGGTCCAAAGTTAAATTTGACAGCTGCAGTAACATTGCAGTTTTGTATTCCAGGGTCTTTGTTGACATTAGACGTTTCGCTGGTTTATTTTCTTCATTTCTGAACAGTGCCTTATTGGTGGCGTTAGGTCCAAGTTTAATTTTGACAGCTGCAATAACATTGCAACTATTACTTATTGCTATATGAGGTTTGTTCTTTTTCTAATTATAGTTTACTACTGTTGTTATGTCAACAAAACTGTTCAAGGTTCATTGTAACGAAATGTTAGTATTTTGGTAGAATCATTTAGGACCAAAGAGTTAACAAGATTTAGATTGTTGACATAACCACTCAGTCAGAAATGGGCGTCGCTATAATTCACGAATCAGCAAAATTTGGATTCAACCGCAAACTTAGCCTTTCGTAACTCTCTTATTCAGATTTCGGGGTCTTTGTTAACAGTAGAAGTTTCGCTGGTTTATTTTCTTCATTTCTTAAAAATCTTTGCCTGTTTGATGCCGTGAGGTCTAAAATTAAATTTGACAGCTGCAGTAACATTGCAGTTTTGTATTCAATGCTAGGTTACGTTTGTTCTTTTTCTAACCGTAGTTAACTATTATTGTTATGTCAACAAAATTGTTAGGATTTTGTTAGAATCATTAAGGATCAATGAGCTTAGGAACGAAGACGTCATATTGTTATAAATTGTTACAATCTTGATGTTTATAAATGGCAATAGTCAACGATTGTTAACAATAGTTCGAAAGAGAACGGGCCACTGGTAACCCTGTACAATAAGTCGATGTTCGAATTAACATGTTCTGCATTAGGTACCTATTACATTTTAAATTTTTCTCACTAAAAAGTATACTTCCTTAACACACTCGTGTTCATTGAAGCTTAGTTGCTAAAATCTACTTCCTCCTTTATAAATTATTATGAAACTGATCTTCTCGTTATCTTTCATTTATTTGGTTCAAATTCTGGAAATCTAACACAAAAGTAAACTAACTCAATGAGGAGTTACGAAAACTCTATCTCTGAATGGAACTTTGCTTCGTTTGCAAAGTGCACCAAAGGGCATCATCATCATCGGCAGCGTCATCATCGTCATCGTCACCCACAAGCCACAACTTATACTATCTTTTCATTGCTGCTCCAGTTTTTCTTCAAAAGATAGATTTTCAAAGATTTATGATTTGGTATAAAATTTTGCAAACAAAAAAAAAAAATGTTATATTAAACTTTTCATCTCTGAATCTGAATATGGGTGCATTTTATTGTGTAAGTTTTTCTTGGAACGAATTGAATTATTAAATGCTTATTATTTGCATTGTTTGTCATATCACATTGTCCAGATCTTGACTTGATGATGGCGATGATGAAACTAACTATGCAAAGTTTCAACTGATACGAAACTTTATAGTATGCTTTTTTAAAGTTGTATTATTTAAATCTTTCCACCCACGTTGCGACTTATTTTATATATTCAAAGATTACAGAGCAATTTTAACTTTTAACACACCTGAATGCACTTTTGTTTTCTTTCCGCACTTTGGCTAAAGACTTCAAGACTTATCTAGAGTTAATCTTTTGTTGGTAACAAACATCAAACAGCATTACAGTAGAGTAGAAGAAAATATATCATTACTTCTTCTGTTTTTGTTTAAATAAATTTTATAATATTTTTTATAAGTGAGTCAGTCGTGCAGTGAAATACGATAGCTTGAAAACGATATCAGGTGACTTGGTGATAAAACAAACTCTCTTCAGTAGAATTTGATAAGGAACGTTGTTTTTCTTTTTGTTTAATACTTTTGATACTTTAAAGACTTTTGAGAAGTTGAAGTGCTTTTTTTTTCCTTATGTGACCACGAGCAGCGGGTTTATAAAGTTATTAGCACTTTTAGTTTTCGGGAAAAGGTGTCAGATTTTTTGACTAAATTACCAGCAAGTAACAAAGGTAATTTTGATATTTGTTAACTATTTTTAAGCAAAAAATAAAAGTAATTTAAGACTTTGTAAGCTTGTTGAAAGGTGCTAAACAGATATTAATATTATTATATTAAGAAACTAAACAAAAATGCCAAAGAGAATCTATACAATTTGAATTTCGTGAGTAAAAGATTAGAAAACATAACAGTAGTAATTTGGTGGCATAACACCAAAAACAAAATGACATATAACGCTCAACCAATTACTTGTAAAGGTCTAAGATGGAAAGCAACCATTTTTATACCGATTAATGAGAAAAACACTTTTGTGACAAGATCCCACAAAAGAAAAAACACAAAAACGAAAATGTCAAAATGGGTGTGTTTGACCAAAGCAGCTAATTGTCAACAATTTTCAGAAATTGTTGCCTAAATGTTGTTTCACACTACACAAATTTTGTAGTTTTGGGCAGAAGAAAACACTTACGAGAGCGTAAAATAATTTCCTCTGCTGACAAATTCTGCCGAAGAAATTTTTTTTACAGAAATGGTTTGCAATATGACTGTCAAATGTTATATTGCGGTACGTACATAAATTTACTTTTATAATCGTCATCCGTTGGTATTGCTTTTCATTGAAATTGTTTACCAAAAAAACCGTTCGATACTTTCTTAGCAGTTTTCCTCTCCTGAGAGAATTTCTTTCTCACTCTTCAAAATTTGACAGACAACAATTTCTGCCTAAAAATTTAGGAAACGAACCTAATATTATTTTCAAAGGAAACAGATCTGCTCATATGTACATGATTATGTCACTTGTAAAAAAAAACATGTTCATTGAATTGAGCTTTCCGACGGTGTAACACAATGAAGAGATTGCAACCAGATTTATTAATGTTTGGTAAAAGTAGAATCTACTTATTAACACATCCAAGGGTAATAACTAATTCCAAATAGATTTGACACGAATCCCTATAAAAGAAAAACACCTAAAAACAGAGCCATAAAAGTGCAACTTAAATCTGAAATCGTAACTTTTTACAGAAATTAGATTTTTTTGCACAAATAATTATTTTATAACACCTAAATACATACGTACATAAATGTCATTAGAAATCAAGCAAATTTTTGACATCTTCGGAAACAGAGAATATAATTTTTTTCAGGTCACAGAAATTTTAGTTAAAAATAAATTTAATGGCTGAATCACATACACACTTCAGCTTCGGCTTCGTCTGCGTTACGTTGGGCATGTTTCGAGGTTGCTTTGAATGACATTTCTATTATTTCATCCGTCCAAAGAGCAAATATTTTGTTTGTTGACATTTTTTTACAGATGTTGAGCTGTCAGACAAAGCAAATGTTCAGATAATTGAACTAGAGCTTCCGTTTGGAGTCACATTATGTAACATTACGTTCTTTTCCTTACGATTGTCAAACGAAACGTGAGGTCGAAGCTTCATTGTGATAGCATGCATTGAATTCCTATGGCTGAACTCGTAAACGTAAGGCGAAGCCGAAGCTGAAGCGTGTATGTAATTCAGCCATAATGTTTTGAAGTTAATCTTCTGTCAGTTTGACATCTTATTTTGAATTTTGACATCTTAAAATATTGAGTTGCAGTTTATAAACTATGTTATATGCTGAAAGGAGAATTGAATATCTTATATTTGTTAGAAAGTGGATATGTTTAATTGTTCTGTAACGGATTTTGACATTCGCTATCTTGACATAAGAAACTGTGATTCCACCACAAGCGGAATCGACTGTTTTTATCCGTGCACAATAACGATGATGTAATTTTCAAAACGGTGTATTCCCAACAATAATCTTAACTGATAAAGCAATTCTTATCGCAATATTTTGGACTTGAACTTTTAAAAATGTGGTAGAAGTGACGTTGCGAAAATCATCATAAATATGCTGTGCTGGTGGTAATAGTTAATCAAGTTCACGTAATCATTACTCCCTCATGAGGTGACAAGAGGGTTTGTCAAATCGACGACACACGCCAAAGTGTCCCGCATCTTATCTTCGATTTGGCAATAACTCTACATTCAACGCTCAATCGCTCCATCACCCTTCATCCATTCGTTACAGATTCACTTTTCTTGTTTAAAGTTAATTGAATGTACAAAAAATATGTATTTTGTTTTGTTTCCACCAGGCGGCGGCGTTTGTTTTTCGACTTAAAGCACGTAGTCGTTAATTTGATAGTTCCGACACATACTTACCTCTGACAAATTTAATGATTCGATCATTAAAACAAAAATATCTACGTGTTTTATTGAGTAAAATATACATACGTAGGTAATACATTTTGTTATTGTTTTGTTTTACCTACATTTTATTGCCACTTTTTTTGTTACATTTATTTGTTAAAACATTTGAAAAAATATTGCAATTTAGTATATTTTGTATCAAATTTGCGTCTTTTACTTTTCACATTAACTAAACAAATGTCACGATGTTGTGTACGATAAACGTGCAAAGAATGCACAAAAAAAAACAGTGTGAAAAAACCTAAGGTTTTGCTAAATAATACTTTTTTTTTATATAAAATTGCTCAAATGTCATGATTTTATATTAGATCCGGAGGAGTTGTTCGTTTTTAATTTCAGTTTTTTTGTGTTACTTTTAATAAAGCTTCATTTTTAACCTTCAACTGAACAGAACAGGTGATTCACAAATTTTCATGGGAATTATACATACATATGCATATTGACTGAGGAATTTTTTGAGGAAAAATATGTATTTCATAAAAAATCGCAAGCGAATTATTAGCTTACGTACCAGATTACGAAGAAAGGTTTAGTTAAACTTATTCAGTATACACTTCAAAATAATTTATTTTTAATGTAATTTAGATGCATTAGGAAAAAAGTAATGCGATCTCAATTATACGTCAATTATACGTTTAGTTTAATAATTTTGTACTGACGAGAAATCATTTTGGAACTGACAGTTCGATGTTCTATTCTAAAATACTCAATAAGTTTTGTTCGCATTCCATATATAGTACATTGAGAAATTGCCAACAAAACGATCCGCAGAAGCCAGATTTTTGTATTCAAAAATTGGTATAACTGAGAGAAGATTTGTCAGAATAATAATTAAAAAAAAACACACAAATAGAAGAAAGTTTTGTGAAAATCAAATGTTAAAATTAACTTAGCAAAACAAACTAACTAAAACTAATAAAATGGAAAATTTTCAAGAAGAAATGGTAAGAAAATATCTGGAAATTGTGAGATTCTATAAAAAAAAGTTCATTTAACAATTGCTTCAAGGAGGGGGTTTGTTCGTAGACTACTACATTAACATGTGATGTTGAAGCGAGCTTCAAGATCGCCTCAATTCTTTGTATACCTGAATCGAGTTGAAATGAGCTTAATTTGACCCGATTCCCGTCGGAGATCGGAGTCAAAATTTGAGAAGAAAAACCTGTGTGGAGGAGTTGGTTTAACAGATAATGCATTATGGTCTGTTTATTTGCATGTTTGTGTACAAAAAATATAGTTTTGTTTTAATAAAACTACAAAAAAAAAAATGGACATTGAGTAGGTAGCATATTCTTATATGGTGCTGAACTAGTCAGTTCTTTATTGTTTAACACGGATCAAACTATCTCACTTACACTTTGTTGTGTTCCAATCAAATGAAAAAAGAAGTTATCTACTAATTTCTATTTACTTTATTTAATGAATCTTAAATTAAACAAAACTCGTCCTTTGCTTGCCAAGTATAAGAACCGAATCCTATCAGAAGGGTTCACAATGTACTAGACCCTTTCCATTTATTACTTTATTAAAAGCGTTGCCAACACACTTCACACATCGAAAACATCGAAACACCATTTGCATTTTAGAAAGTGCTGTCATACTTAATCATTTTTAAATCTTCCTGAGCGGTGGAAACACCAAAAAGATTTATTTAATCTAATCTGAGATAAACCTTTGGTGGAAACATAGCAAAACATAAATATCTTTTCTATTGTTTTCTCTTGCAAAATAAGCCCAGTTAGTCCATTTTCACTATCAAAACTAAATAATATCAACAGTAATAGATTGATTTTTCTTCAATGGAAAACACACATGATTCCAAATGCACAACTATTCAACGAACACAGCCATCGAGATACAAATGCAATATCAATCGTACCAACATTTGAGAACGAAATCACATAAGATCCATTCGAGGCTCGTATAAATGTCAAAAACCTATCCATAGTGAGATTCTACTCTAACTTTTATCGGTGTTATTCATACTATGGATATTGTTTTTGTTATTCGTGTAAAATCCTACTATACTATGGATAGATTTGCCAACAAAACACGGGTAATTACAAAAATGAAAAACCATCATACGCTTAACATTTCTAAACCCGTTCGTTTACATTTTTGTTTGAAATGCAATATTAAGCGCAATGAAGTGACCATGAAGAAACAAAATATTGACAGGTCAATTTTTGTTCAATCCTTGTTTTTCGCTGTGTTCAGATTTTTATTTTTACTTTTTAACTTCCCATTGGAATTATTGTAATGGGTCCGATTTGTCAAATTGAAAATTTTGACATTTCTCGACGTTTCAAGGTCCCTAGAGTCGAAATAAAAGATTTTTAGAAAGATGTCTGTGCGTGCGTGTGTACGTACGTCCGTACGTCCGTATGTCCGTACGTTCGCGACGTTTTTTTCGTTGTCCATAGCTCAAGAACCAGAAGAGGTATCGACTTCAAATAAATTTTGTTATACAGATAATAAGGCAGAAAGATGCAGAAAGGGCTCTCAATAAAATTGCGTGGGTGGTTTTTTTACCATAGCAGTTTAAAAAAAGGTGAACATTTTGGTTAAACCTAAATATCTCATGAACCAATGATGCTAGAGACTTGAATTAAATTTTATAATATATATTGCAACGTAATACAAAACAATTTTATTTTTGGAAAAAAATCCAATTAACGGTTTTTTTATAAATCAAAAAAACTGAAAAAAAAATTTGTCACATCGAAAATTTTACGACCAAAATATGATTTCATCTCCAAAACAATTTTGTGCAACGAAGAATAATGTTTTTGACATCTGATAAAATTTTGAGAAAAATCGAATGGACAGTTTTTTATAAAAAATAAAATCCTAAACAAAAATTTACTCATAGTTGGTAAAAATTGAATTTCGACGCAAATATCTTTTCAAAACTTTAAGATATTGGCTTTTATCTTTAAAAAAAAATTGTTTTCAACATTCAGTAAAATTTTGATAAAAATCTAATTGACAGTTTTTTTACAAAAAATAAAAACCTAACAAAAAAACAATACTAAAACTTGGTAAAAATTTACTTTCGACTCAAATAGCTTTTCAAAAATTAAAAATATTGTCTTCAAACTTTTTTTATTTCACAGAAAATATTGTTTTCGATATTCAGTGGTTTTTTATAAAAATCCAACAGTCCATTTTTTCATAAAAAAATAAAATCTACAAGAAATAGTACGCAAATTTGGTAAAAATTGATGTTCGGTTCTTGATATTTCGCAAATTAATTTAATTCATCTAATTAGTAAAAATTTAAGAAATGCTACTAAAATTGGTAAAAATTTGTTTTTCACTAAAAATCTATTTAACAAAACTAGATTTTCAAACTAAACAATTTCTTTATATGAAAAATATTGTTGGTAATTTTAAAATTTTTAAGAATAATTCAACTGACAACTTTTTTAAACCAACACGAAAACCTACAAACTTTGAAGCAAGACAAATCGACAGACGGGATGGGGAGTTTTCAGTGTGGGTCGCATCCCAGCCTCTTTTTGATTTTTAATTTTGTTGTCATTATATTGGAAACAAACTTATCCATAGTTTTGTTATAAAAACAGCCTACACAACATAATTTCATTATAATTAATTCAATAATTTAACAACAATCAACATTGAATTTCTTAAATTCCAGAATTTACATCGGAAAATTGTATTAAGGGTGTGTTCGAAAATTCACAAAACTAAGGGCGAAGGCATAATCTATTCTTACTGAATTAGATTTTCGTTTTTGATCAACTTCATTTTCTATAATATAAAAATAAGTCGGGTTTTCCTTCCTGACGCCATAACTCCAGAAGGCACGAACCGATTTCCACGTTTTTGCATTCGTTGGAAAGGTCTCGGGCTCCGGGAGGTTTATAGCAGACAAAATTTAGGAAAAACTTCAACAGAAAAGCGGTGAAATCCGTTTAGCTTCCCATAGAAAACTATTGTAAAAGTTCCGATTTGTGGAAAATTTTTAAATTTTTTGAAGTTTCAAGGGAAATATATTCTAAACCAAAGATATCGACTTCAAATAACGTTTGTTTTAAAGATAATAAGAAAAAAATGCAAAAACGACTTTTAAAAAAATTTAGTGAGTGTTTTTTTTTATCATAGAGCAATTTAAGAAAAAAGTGGAAAATTTGGTTGACCCCAAATCCACTTATATAATATTTCGAAAAAATCAGTTATCTTTTTTTTTTAAATCAAAAGATTCTGATTGAGGATTAATGCTTCACTATTGCAAACAAGCTACTGATTGAAGTAGGAATGATTGCACCAAATCGATCGATGCACGATGCATTGAACCAAGAATTAAATCGAGAGCTGCAATACAATGTTGATACATGCAGGAATTCGTTCGAAATAATGTGCCGTTGCTGAATGAACAGCAAAATCAAGTAAACTAAACATTAATGCAAGCGGTGGAAAATAATACTGGTGGTCTATTCTTCCTGAACGAAAATGGAGGAACAGGGAAAACATTTGTCATTTCATTGATTTTTCTAGAATTGCGGCAACTCTTCTAGATGGCGGTCGTACTGCACGTTCTGCGCTTAAGTTGCCACTCAATTTAAACACAATTGATACTCCAACATGCAATATTTCACGATCCAGTGCAATGGGAAAATTGTTGATGCAATGCAAGCTCATTGTTTGGGATCCTTCACACTGAAGGATTTTCGACGAAGTAACAACATCTTTGGCGGCTTGATGATATTAGCCGCCTTTTATTATCACCATGATCTGATCCGGATCTTGAAATTACATGCATTACAACAACAACACAAGATCCTGCTTTGTGTTTGGATCTCAATTTGAGATCCAAAATTTAATTCTTTTTTTCACAACAAGGAGCGCTTTATCATTGTTATTTCACATGTAAATGTTGGTATCATTGCAAACAAATTAAATAAAACCTGTATTGCCATATAAACATTTCCATTTGACTGAAATAAAATATTTTTTAAATAGAAAGCGAGAATCTTTATATTTATTTATTTGGTATATAATCCATGAAATAATTAGATATTTTAACAAAACTAGATATCAATTGGTGAAATTAAAATAATTAAGTCCAAAAAAATGTATATTTGACATAATTTATGGGTATTATTTTCCCCAAAAAAAAGGAACAACAAAAATCATTGAGCAAAATGTTCTTTGGGCAACCCTGCTTTAAATGTCAAAAAATATAAATAAAATTGAGAAAGCGCACAAATGGGAGAAAAGATGTTCAAATAAATTGTAAGTAATCTCTAAATTAAATTATTTAAGTTTCACATTTATTAAAAGGTCAAAAAGAATCTGGACTACATGTGAGACCAAAGCGTTCCTGGATGCTTTGAGTTTGAGAGTGCAATGGTGATTTGCAGAAACATTTTCAAAAGTTGTGGAGCTTCCATTTTTGGTATGTGTTTGTTTTTTTTTTCGCTTCGTAATGTCACTTTTGAAAGAACGAATTTGACACTGCTACCAAACTTTAAATAACAAAAAATATGATGATCCAATGCTGTTTTATTATCATGATCTGATCCGGATCAGATCATGGTGATAATTAAACGAGGCTATTATTGGCAGGCGATTTCAGGCAGACGTTGCCAGTAATTCCCCGTGGAACGCCTGCAGATGGGGATTGAATGCTTGCCTGAAGGCATCACTTTTGTGGAATAACGTAAAAACATTATCGCTAACCACTAATATGAGAGTTCACCTTCAAAATGATCAAAACGCTTCACAATTTTCCAAACAATTGTTAGCTGTTGGAAAAGGAAAAGTGCCATTTGATGCGACAACTGGATTAATTACTCTTACCAACGACTTTTGTCGATTTGTAGACTCTCAATTAGCTCTCATTGAAAATATTTTCCCCAAAATTAGTGAGAATTATCAGAATTATGCTTGGTTAAGTCAACGAGCAATTCTCGCCGCAAAGAATGAATTTCACCATTCAGTCAAAAATCGCTGGCGATTTGGTGACATACAAATCCGTTGATTCCATAACAAACCCCGATGGTGTAGTAAATTATCCAACGGAGTTTTTGAACTCTCTGGAGTTACCAGGATTTCCACCACATAACTTGCAACTCAAAGTTGGTTCAGTTATTATAAGATATTGCGTAATTTGAATCCACCCCGCCTTTGCAACGGTCCTCGACTTGCGGTGAAAAGACTTATGCCGAATTTGATTGAGGCAACCATTATTAACGGAAAGTACGCAGGTGAAAATGTATGTATTCCTCGAATACCAATGATTCCGACTGATCTTCCGTTTGACTTCAAACGATTGCAATTTCCTTCATCTTTTAATCCCCAAACGAAATGTTACAAAAAACGAAGCCATCTGGTGGCGAAACGGAGTTCGCCGGGTTTACTATAGTAATTGTATAAAATTGATTTTTTTTTTAAATAAGTTAGTCCAATCTAAGTTCAATTTTCATAAAGTCATTTTGTATTGCACGATGTAAGTTTGCATTAATATTTTAATCCGAAGATTGTTCTTGGAAGCTGCACTTAGGCACTTTTCTTTTAATTTATTAATAAAATAAAATAAGAGGGCTACCCGAAAAAAACCCTTTAACCAAAATTATCGACAAAGTAATTAAACGCTATCTTTAGTTTTGTGCATATTTTACCATTAAAATCAATGAGTTTAAGAAAAACAAATTGGATTTTTTGAACCTATAATTTTAAAAAGGAAATACTTGTATATTTGTTTGCATTGCAAATTAACTATTGTATTTCAATAAATTAAAAGAAACCATTTAATTGAATAAGATAAAGTAACCACTTTAATAACAAGATTGGGGACTAGTTTGTGGAAGAAATCAAATGCTAATTTTTACATTTCTACCATAGTAAAAATGTTCAAAAATCATTTATAAATGTAGTTTAATTTAATTTAATATAACTTACAATGAAAATATGTTTTCTAATTTAAATTAAAAAGAAAAAGACTAAAATAATCTACCGATTTAAGATTATGTCAGCACTTGAAATTTTGTTGGTTATGATTACATTGTTTTTGAACACACTCATGAAATTTTCAAAAAGATGAAAGAAAGCAATCAGAATTTCTGACATATAAGTATGTAGTTCTGCGCAGCTTGTTGGCAAACCGTATTCTAAGAATGGTTTCGCATTCTTTGTAATTGAGTGTTGGACCTTACAAAAACTAATAGCTAAACATACATTTAGGTATCTTTGGGTTAAATTTTGACAGATAATTAATTTGTATGCTAATAACAAAATTAAACACATCTTCTACTAATTAGCCTTTGATTACACTATCTACTACATTCGTTGTCAAAAAGACATCATTGTGGTGACATAAGTAATATGTCACAAAACAAAACATTTATTTGAACAAATTTAAGCTTTGAAATGGAATCGGAAGACTAAATTATTGAAGACATAAATATCTTGACTAAAAGTGTAAGAAAATAATAAAAAATAAAAAACATTAAAGGTACGTCATTGCCGTCGTCCAATTTGCTTATCTACTTCTTCTCAAATTCAGTTTTTCAGTTTTTTTTTAAATGATGGACATTGATAAAAACAAAAACACAATTAAATATTAAAATCAGTATTTTTCCACTTCCTCCATCCCTGACAACAGTACTCGCACAGAATGGTTGAGAGTTGTAAGTCACTAGGCCCTAGTTCTCAACGAACTGTTTGTTGCGCCACCCAATTTATATTTTTATTTTTCCACTTACTTTGACAATCAACAATTTAAACAAATCCTAACTCTTTTGACTCGACAAATATGTATGTTTTTTGTGTGCTGTCAAAAAGACATTTCCAACCTTGGAGTTATATTTAACCGTGCGTTTATTCAAGATGGCGTCATTAGCTGAAAACGGGAAATTATGCTGCTATAATTTTGTTTGAGCGCGCTTCTACTGTTTGATTTGATTTTGACAGTTTTTAGCAGAAATAAACACCCATTTTCATGGCTTTTGGTTTATTTTGTTCTAAAAAGAGTTCTTTCTTAATTTTGATTAAAGAAAGAAACGTCCATTTTTCTGTAAATTCTTTATAAGAACAAGGCAGTAGAGTTAGGTAGGTACCTTTCTGCTTGTATATCTTAAGAAACTACTCAACTCAAAGAATGAAGCAACGTGACATTCCGTAAATTATTTCCTCTTTTCTCGTTTTTCAAAAACAAAAAAAAAAAACAAAAAAAAAACAGAAAATTAAAACAAAAATGCATACGAAACATACACAAAATACAAAAAAACAAAATGGATGCCAAGGGAAGTAAAGGACAGCCCCTTTCCTCCAAGAGAAACAAAAATAACAAAAAATCAAGAAAAGCAAAAATGCCGAATGTTGCAATGGAATGGAATTTAACAGACTTGCATTTGTCATGAATTCCTTTCCTCAGAGCGACAACGTAGTGTATAGGACGAAGAATCCGACAATGACGATGACGACGGACGATTCGACAATGAAGACCGACAACGACTATACCTAATACTGCTGTTGTTAGCAGACATAGTCTTCCTAATGGAATAGCTTCTATATGTCTTCCAAAACGCACCCAAGAGATGTATCTTCGTCTTGACCGTGATGGGAATAGATTGTATACATACAAAACCTTTCTCGTATTCTCTTTCTATGACGAAAATAATTTCGCGCTCTGACAATCAAAAAGCGACGACGGACGAACCGAACCGACAAATACCAACAACAACAACAACGACGAGCATGAGGATGAGGAAGTGTCTCTCTCTTCCTATACAGCTATTTGGTGTTCGTGCGTGAGTTCTCGTTAATGTCCTGCTGCTGTGCTTCAGCTACTTCCATAGGGATTTCTTTTTGCTATATTTTCTGTACTGCTGATCGAACTCGGCTAGCGTGGATGACCCAGCGGCGGCGGCGCGGTGCACCGGCAGCGTGGTGCAACTCCTGCCTTAGCTTTTATCGTAGCCGCCTTTCGTTCCAAAAACAATCTCTGTTCGATGTGTGCAAAGTGATAACATACTCCTCCGGTTTGGTTCCAAACAGCCGCATAACTTGGGAAAATATTTTTGCAACTTTACAAGGGCATGGAAAATAATTACCTCCTCGCTACTGTCGCTGGCTGGTGCATGTTGCATTTATACCACCATCTACAACTCCAGCTCCAACACCACCATCGCCTTCGCCTTCTGAGTGTCCATGTCCATTCTCCGTTCTTCCCATATGAATGCTCTTGCACGAGCGACAAGCGGATGTGCGCAAATATTTTCTGACGAAAATATGCGAAATTCGTACGGCCAATAATGTGAGTTGCTGTATACCATAGTTAAAGTTAGGGTTGGGGTTGGGGAATAGTTAATAAGGTTTTCCTGCTTCGCTAAACAGAACCACTCACTCAGAGCAAAGATACAGTATGTACAGCAGGATAGCAAATAACTGAAATTGTTCATGTCCATATTGCGATTGAAAGCACAGATAAAACTACACTTAACGAAAATTTGTTTTCATCGTTAATTATAAAAAAAATCATGAGTTGAAACATGACTTTTGGTAGCTCCTGTCAGTATAAAGATGACCGATAATGAAAAGTCAAGATGATTTTTGGTAACTCCTGTCAATAAAAATGATTGATACCGAAGTGTCAAGTGTATGATTGATAATTCTCGTGAAACACTCAACTATCAAAAAATAAAACGGTTTCTTCAATTTGAAAAGAGTTCCATGTGTAAATTAGCACAGAGTCTACATTTTTTGCGCTAACGCACCGCCAGCTTAGTTTAAATCAAATTCTTGTGAATTCAACAGTTTGACAGCTATTGCGGTCTTAGTTGCAGCATCCTTCGCATTGCGTTCAGCCATCAGCCAATAAAGGTTAAGTGTGCTTAGGGTTATTTTATAGTGTCCGTTTAAATTTCTTAAGATTTAAACAAAAACTTCATATATTTTTTTTAAGTGTAAATTCCCGCTTTAAAAATGACAGAAAGAGCGGGAATTTTCAAAAAAAATTCGATTGCCGTAACAGATAGGGCGCTAAATTAACAAGGCAAAAGTTCGTTCCATTCACTGCCGCATTGTGGTCGGGTTACACTTATAGTTTCTCTCATGTTTCAACTTCTCAAAATAAAAAACACAACAAAACAAAACCAGGATCACATCATATATGAAACAAAGATCGGCTTTAAGTAGCAAGATCAAAGATCAATTAACATGTTATTTAAACAGAAGCAAGAGAGAGAGAGAGAGGGATGCTTTTGATCTTCGCCCCTTCTGATATGACTACTAACAACAACATGTTACTACTGTACGAGTTTTTATATCCTTTTGTTTGTTAAGTGCTACTTTCGATGTTTTATTTTTTATTTTAACAACTTTATGGGAATTGTGGGAATATTTAACTTGAAATTTTGTATGTAATATAATGTAAAATAATATAATTCCTTAAACAAACTATAAAAGGTCAGTTTTTTCTTGGTTAAACAATGTAATGTTTGTTCTTGGGAAATATTTGGTTTTCTAATTCATACTGTTGGGTTTTTGAAGTTGGCTCTCTGTCAAAATATACGAATACATTACGATACTCGTTTATACTGCCAGTTTATCTTGCTAACGGTTTAATCAAAAACGTCAAAGTTATCACTTGTCGGCAACTGTCAATTGTTTATCTTAATTTGCAGAAAAATAATAGTTTCATGTGAATTGAATATAAATTAAATAAGTAAATTTTGTTTATTCATGCATTTTTATAACTAATATGCTGTTCAAATGGTAGACATGTGCATTCAAGAGGACACAAGCGTCCACAGGTTTTTCTCAAAACCAACCTCTGTCTACCAACTCCTACTCTCACCTCCCCGTGGTGAACATCGGGTGCCTAGTACCTCAACTGGAGATTGGGTTCCAACCCCAGTGGAAAGTTGTTGGGGGCAGCAAACGAGAGAGGGGGGAGAGGTGCGTCCACTAAGGCACCTCTCCTTATCCAGACGGCAGCGGAGGAATTCCCGAGATGGAATCAACGGTGGCGTCTACAGTTCCAGTAAGGTTGAACTACTTAGTGAACACCTTATAGGGCTTCTACGACTTATTCGGAGCCCAGGCCTATAAGGAGCGGTTTATCCGGCTCCCCGTCTTTGGAGTTATACTAAGGATCTGGCCCTCCAGGTTGGGGGTTGTGCCGTCAGGGTGACTTCCTGACCACGTAAAAATCTTATAGTTGCGAAGCACCAACAAGCCTCGGATACGGACGGATTTACTGCTGACAACCAACGCAAACGAATTAAGGACAACGAACTTCGGATATGCACGTGGAATGTTAGGTCCCTTAACAGACCACGTGCAGCCGAAGAATTAGCGGAGGCCCTAGACTGCTATAAAGCAGACATCACCGCCATCCAGGAAATACGATGGGATGGGCCGGGCAAAAAGAGGATGAAAAACTGCGATATCTACTATGGTGACTGCTACCGAGAAAACCAACAGCGCTTATTTGGATGCGGCTTCGTCATTGGAGCCAGACTTAGGCAACAAGTCTTAAGCTATAGGTGCATCAACGAGCGCCTCATGACCATCCGCATCAAGGCTAAATTCGGCAACATTAGCCTGATATGCGCGCACGCCCCCACAGATGAGAAGGATGACAACACCAAAGATATGTTCTTCGAGCTCTTAGACAAAACATACGAGCAGTGTCCTAGCTACGATATTAAAATTGTCCTGGGCGATTTTAATGCCAAGCTAGGAAGGGAAGACATCTTTGGTGGAATAATCGGGAAAAACAGCCTGCACGACAACACTTCCGACAACGGATTCAGGCTCATAGATTTTGCTGCGGGGCGAAACGTCATGGTAGCCAGTACGCGTTTTCCACACCTCAACATCCACAAAGGAACTTGGAGATCTCCAGATCAATCTACCGTCAACCAGATTGACCATATTGCGATCGACGCCAGACACGCTTCCAGCATCATGGATGTCCGAACTTTCCGAGGAGCTAACATCGACTCGGACCACTACCTTGTTGTAGCCAAGGTAGCACTTCGGGTTTCCAGGCCCAAGGCAAAACAGGGAGATGTTGGGAGAAGGTACAACGTCGAACGGCTACAATCGCAAGAGATCGCCAAATCCTTCTCCGACCGAGTTACAAGTAACCTCTCTCGAAGTTGTGTGCCGCCAACACAATGTATAGAAAACCAGTGGCAACATTGCCAAGACGCACTCAGAGAAGCCGCCTCTGACGTGCTGGGTTTCAAGCGACCACCAACAAGGAACCCCTGGTTTGATGAGGAATGTCGGCAGGCAAATGCAGCCAAACAACAGGCACGCAAGGCGGCGCTGCATAAAAGGACGAGAGCTGCTCATGAGCTCTATGAGCAGAAGAGGCGAGAGGAACACCGACTTCTCAGAAGGAAAAAGAGAGAGCATGAGAAGCGTGCGGTCGAAGATGTTGAGAGGTTTAAAAGCAGAAACGAAGTTCGAAAGTTTTATGAACAGGTGAAACGAAATTCACAAGTACATAAACCTAGAACCGAAGGCTGCAAAGACGAAAGTGGAAACATCATAGTGGAACCGCAGTCAATGCTGAGGATATGGAAGGACCACTTCTGCAGACTGTATAACGGCGACGACGAACCGAATTCCGCTGTCAGGCAGGATGATCCATTCAACATAGACGACGAAAGCCAACAATCCCGTCCTCCCGACTTAGACGAAGTAAAGATTGCTATATCTAAGCTGAAGTCTAACAAAGCCGCTGGAGCGGATGGCTTGAATGCCGAGCTCTTTAAAGCAGCTGGAGATAAGTTGGTTAGGAGCATGCACCAACTTATCTGTAAGATATGGTCGGAAGAAAGTATGCCCGATGAATGGAACCTCAGTATTGTTTGCCCGATCCTGAAAAAAGGAGACCCTCTAAACTGCACCAATTATAGAGGAATCAGTCTACTTAACATCGCTTATAAAATCTTCTCTGCCGTAATATGTGAACGTCTAAAGCCCATCGTCAACAACCTGGTAGGTCCTTATCAGTGTGGTTTTAGACCAGGAAAGTCCACAGTCGATCAAATATTCACATCACGGCAGATCCTGGAAAAAACCCAAGAACACCAAATCGACACCCACCATCTTTTCATCGATTTCAAGGCCGCATATGACAGCATCTACAGGGACAAGCTGTATAGAGCCATGTCTAATTTTGGCATCCCTGCCAAACTCGTCCGTTTGTGCAGGATGACCATGGAGAATTCACGCTGCTCCATAAAGGTTGGAAACAACTTAACTGAACCTTTCGATGTCAAAAAAGGTTTTAGACAAGGTGATGCGCTGTCATGTGATTTTTTTAACATCGTACTTGAAAGAATAGTGCAAAGCTCACACGTCAACACCAGAGGCACTATCTTTCAAAAGTCTGTCCAATTACTAGCATATGCTGATGACATTGACATAATCGGAAGAACTCAGCGTGATGTCAATGGGGCTTTTGGGAGTATTGAGGCAGAGGCGGCAAAAATGGGTTTAACGGTTAATGAGGGCAAAACAAAGTACATGCTGTCATCAAGAAAGGACCTACAACACCGACGTCTTGGTCAAAACGTCACCATCGACAGACGTAACTTTGAGGTAGTCAAGGACTTCGTCTACCTAGGCTCCGCTGTAAACGCAGAAAACAACACCAGCGCTGAGATCAAACGAAGAATAACTCTTGCTAACCGCTGTTTCTTTGGGTTAAGAAAGCAATTGAGTGGAAAAATTCTCTCTCGAAGGACCAAAGTGTTGCTATATAAGACCCTTATCATCCCCGTCCTGCTATACGGTGCAGAAGCATGGACTTTGACAAAAGCGGATGAAAGCACCTTGGGTCGTTTCGAGAGAAAGATTCTTCGTGTGATCTACGGTCCCGTATGCATCGAAGGGGAGTGGAGGAGAAGATGGAACGACGAGCTGTACGGGCTGTACAGCGACGTAGACTTAGCAAGAAGGGTAAAAGTCCAACGACTAAGATGGCTAGGTCACGTAGAGCGCATGGAAACCAATGCTCCGGCCCGGAAAGTCTTCGAATCCACACCCACAGGACAGCGCAGTAGAGGAAGACCGCGAATCAGGTGGCGCGCACAAGTGGAAGGTGACCTCACCCAACTCGGAGCGCGAAACTGGAGACATCTAGCTAGGGACCGAGCTAGATGGAGAAGTTTGTTGGGTGAGGCCCTAGTTCACACAGGACTGTAGCGCCACCTTAAGTAAGTAAGTAAGTAATATGCCAAAATTGATTACAAAACTTCTTTAAAGATAAAACCCGCATGTATATTTGCTTGGTTATTTCACATCTGTCAGTATGGACGAAATAAATGATAGGTGTCACTTTTGATTTGCAAATCATTAAAAAAATTCTCAAATTGAAAGCAAAGTTGTATCTCTTTCTTTCTTTTGCTGCTTTCGGTTAGCATTTTTTTTTTTATTTTTAAGAACTTAGATCGAGGAGATGTTGCCTTTATAAAGGGTATATTTCGAAGTTGGCGCATAATTTAAATTTGCTGCGAATTGTATAGTTATGTTGGCAAAAACAAACAAAATATTTTGACAGTTGACAGTTAAATTAGTTTGTTTAATATTTAGGTGGATAAAAACATTAAAATGACAACTGTCATTTTTCATTTATTGTCCATAGGTAACTTATTACTGGTTTGCTTACATTGAAGAAAAGTAAGAAACCGAAATGTTTGTACACTTTATTTGAAGATAAATAATTGATTAATTTAAGTTTTTAAGTTACTGATACAAGGAGCACATATAAGTCTTGTCATTGCAACCTAATTTATAAGTAATATTATTATTTACTATTTTCATATTCTTCAAAAGCTATAAATTGTATTTTATTAATCATAAAGTTTATAAATAATAAATCAAAGAATTGGTATAATAATCTTAAATAATTTATTTTACGTTTTCCTCTTTTTTTTTTATATATTTTCAGGTAAGTTCCACATCATTGAACAGATTCATTTAGAAAGTGCAGTTGTTGTACTTCAACTGCTACGTCCTCGGTGAGTAATTAGGCTTCCATCCGTGGCTTGACTTTATAGCTAAGTACGAGTATAGTGCGGAAGACCTTATCGAATTTAATTTATCTAGCAAATTCTATATTTGAACTAAATCTATGTATAGTTTTAGTTTGATTTTTATTGGAGATTGAGATTAAAAAAATCGATTTTAAATTGCACTATTATGCTTAGTAAAGAAATAAAATCAAATATAAATCAGTTACTTTCTCTTAACGAATTTTCATGTGCCAACTTGCCAAGCCATTACTTTTCTTAATTGAATGGAAGAGTAGCTTATATTATTGCAGTAAAAAAGAAATAGGACCATTTGTACATAAATAAAATTTTAGTATTGATACAAAAAATAGCATAACAATCATTAACTACCGAGTTAACTTATTAGTTGAAAGTTTAAATGATAAAGAAAACTAATATTTATATGTATGAAAAATCTGAATTCGCTTAACACATTAAATGTATCCCTAATAAAAACGTCAAATGCTTTAACAAGCCGAAGTCAATATACTGATTAATTATCTGCAAAAACTGCTAAGCCGACTTGTCATATGTTTTGTTTCTAAATAAAGTTTAGTTTTCCCTATCAAATTACCTTACGTGATTTCCTAAAAATCTTGGTTGAACTCTGAGTAGTTCAATATTTCGACAGCTGTCACTTGTTAAGCTGTCATATTTTGACATTTGACAAGTACGCCATGGGGGTTTTTCAGTTTTACTGATCTATTCATTTAATTACAATCTTAAAAAAAAAAAAAAACAAAAAATTCAAATTTTAAACAGTTGTCAACAATTCTTTCCCAAATGCTTTTTCAACACTTAACAATTTGGTATTTTTGGGCAGATGAAAGCGTGCACACAAAATGCACACAATCTCTCCCCAAAAATATTGGGGACACACACTACTGATCTCTATAATATCTACATATGTATTATAGAGATCAGTGGAACAAACCCATTATGTACGAAAAAAGTAATAGAATTTTGAGTTCTGAACACACTACACCGAAAAAGAAGCACAATTTTCTGTTTGACAGTTCAAGATCTGTTTATGTCAATGTCCAAGTCCAACAACCGATTCAAGACTTTTGAGAATTTTTCATTGGACATTTTATTAAAAGGAGATGTTGCTGATATTGTTTTTCATTATAAATAGCATACTTTTTCCTTTACACTGAAACTCTACTTCAAGTCGATAACAATTTAATTTAATTTCTAAGTAAGATTTTTCATAGAAAAAATCAAAACTTTCATAGAAGCACTTTAAACAAGTCGACTTTGGATTTATTGAGCGGAATTCTTATTAAGTCCGTATAAACGTTTATCTTTTAAATCAAAATTATAATAATTTCTATTCTATTTATTTTAAAACTTCAACAATAATATTTATATTAATAAACGTACATTTATTATAAGTTATCGTGTAATCAATGATAAAAGTGCGACACCTTATCATTCAAATAAAATTTAAAGTTAATGATGTCGATCAACTTATTCATTTAAGTAAGTTGGAGTGATTCCATTTAAAATAGAACTGGTTTTCCTAAATAATGGAGATTAAAACCAAAACACTCGTGTAGATACATAGATAAAATGGCAAATTTGTTTTTCATTAACCTTAACAAAAAAAAAAAAAAAAAACAATTCCGATTAACTGGGAAAATTTGAAAAAAAAAAATAAATAAATACTTTTCGGTTACAACGAAATTTTTGAGTGTTGTAGATTTTCGTATTGATAAAGTTAACAAAATTTGTGACAGATAAAACAAATTTTAGGTTAAGTCTACGCATAGTCGACTTAGGCTAAGGCCACATGCAATTCAAGTGTCTTCTACTCAAAGAAGCGTAATATGTTAGTCTTGTATCAAGCTTGTTTAAATAAACAATTACAAGCACAGTGTAAATAATAATCATTTTTTTGTAGATGGCGCTAGTAACTTTTAACTCCCACTTGCAAGTAATGACAGGGATTAAATGTACTTACAGTTTTATGTCAAATCAAACCAACTTTTTAATAAAAGCTATTTCCATGACAAGAATTACTCTTGGAGAATTTGTCAGTTCCTCGCAAGCACCCATGAAATAGATCTTTTAGGTGGCATATGCACTTACCCCAGACGTCTAGCATGACAGTTCTACGCACTAAGTATCACGCCACGGCCCATGGGTACTAAAAGGACCATATTTAGAGATATAAGTTGCATTTTCAATGTGCATATAAATAATTGAAAGCAACAGAAGTCCTTAAATATTGCATTTAAAGCTTCGTGCATCTAAAAACATAAAGAAATTGTATATTTTTTAGAATTTCCCTGACACAATACATTTTATTAAATTTACAAAAATCATCCAACAAAACTAAATCCGTTTTTAAAAATGTAAATACCGACATGAACAGAATACAATCATTGACTTGACTGCCATTGACTGAAACATCTCAAATGAAACGAACTGTAAGAGCCGAAAGGTATGTATGCATGCAGCATGCATATAGTTAAGGTCCAGCAAAGTTCTTCTGAATGCAAAATTGAATTTCGTTTTCGTCTATTTTTTTTCCATTTTAGAAATATTTTTCCTTTTGACAGAACTCTAAATCTGTTCTATTGTGCGTCTTATTTGTATGTAAGGATATATCCTTCTATAAAATTCAAGTTAAATATTTCTCATAGGTGAGTTCATTTTTTGTTTTGTGAGTTACTAACCCCCTCATATTATGTCCATTCAAGCGACAGACAATGTATCAGGTTTTGAGTTTTATGTTCAAGTCTTTTTTTTTTTTTAATTTTCACATAACTCTGAGAACCAGCAGGGGCTTGCCTTCTATTAACAGGGTGTTTTCCCTATTCTATGGGGAATTTTAAGAACGTTAGAAATCAACCAAGATGTCCTCTGATCTGTCAGAAAATTCTCAAATACCCCATTGCTTACCATTTTCCCCGCCATCAATTTACTAGATAAAAGTAAGCAAAGTCCTTCTCATTGGTTTGCTTGTTTTATAAAAGTTATGAAAAAACACCCTGTGATCCAACAACTTATATGACTTGCATAACCGTATCGAGATGCATACAATGTAAATTGCTACTAAGGCAGCGATGTCGGTGACAATTAAATTTTTTGTTTGTGTTCGTTCAGTGCATAAACGAAATGAATGCATTCAAGTCCACCTTCGGGAGTGACATGAACTTTGGTGACAGATTTATAGTTGTGACCCCGATATTTGTTGTTTTTTTTTTTTTTTGTTGCTGTAATCCAAAAGATTTATATTTAAATACATTGCAACACAAATTGTGTGGAAAGTATAATCTGATAGAAGCACATTATAAATCGCATCGATATGGAACACATCTGATATGGTGACATTGATTGGAAGATTTGTTTTTTGTTTTTCTACTTTTAATTGAACTAATTGATATCACATATGTATAAACGATACAATATAATGAGACAATTGATCAAAGTTATTGCATTACTTGATTTTAGCCGGTGGCGATTCTTTTACAAATATAAAAGTAAAAGAAATTGATTACCAATATATGTAGATAAATGAGATACACTTAGACACAGTGCAATTTGTGGAGATTTGATGTCACGAGGACTGACATTTTTATACGAGCAGCGATAATCTTATTGATAAGTGAAACTTTGACAATTCGAGCATGAAAATACAAAATTTGCTTAAACTGAAGAACTGCATGCAATTTACCTAAGTCAAATCAAGTGAATGGAAGTTGCTACAAGTTTTAAGGAGCTATACGCACTGTGAAACATGAATCGAAGCTTATTTAAATGCTCTAAGGGAATATTCAAGTTCAAAATTGAGATGAAAACTATATAAAAACAAATTAAAATAAAATAGCAACGGTGTGAGGTCTAAAATCAGTTCTGGCTTTATTTTGACAGCTTGTTGTCATTGTTAACTTAGAAAGAATGTCTATGTTCTCAGACTTTTTTTTTTAAATTGTATGCTTGAAAAAAAAGATCACTGACATCTGACATCCAACAACTCACAAAAAAAGTATACAAATTACCTAACATAATGTACAGCGCTTATTGAATCACCAACAAGGTGGATTGCGGGCGTCATTTTTATTGATTCCAGACACATAAATACAATTTACTTTTACCAGTTAAACGTGTCTCAATACAGCGGAAGTCGGAGTGCAAAAATCTTACTGAATGACAGCTTAATATAAACCCAATATGGGTTGTCAAAATCGAAGTGTCAAAAAATAAAAATGTCTTCCCAATGAACTCATATGTATTTGCAATATTGCACATGCGAAACATTGATAATTGAAAGCTTAACAGAGTGTAAAGTATTAATAAGCATATCGTTGCTTTTTTATTTAATAATCAATTGTATATTTTATTGAAATAAATCATAAATTTAAAAAATAATTTTGTTGATTATATTCTTATTTTAAAGTTTTGATTCTAAAAACAACTTCAGAAAAATTAAGTTTTAACATACATACATACGTCACTTTGCTTTCTTAACAACGATATGTGAACATGCGTCACACTCAATGTACATAAATGTTGCTCCTAAGCAAGAGTAATTTCTATAAAAACAAATGTCAGCCAAGATAATAGCCTATAAGATATAATGAAAGAGCAGGCAATAGACTACAGCCGCAGTTATTAACCAAATGTCAAACCAAAAGTATCGAATTGAAAAGATTGAGCGGCAGCAAAGAGCCGCTGTAACAGCCATTTTGTTTATCGATTTTGACAGATAAAATAGAACAAGTGAACGAAAAACTTTGGTTCTGATTTTGTTTCTATTGACTTCATAAATTTTAAAGTTAAAATGGCTTTCGCCTACACAAATTATATATACAAATAACAAAAAAAGATGTTTTCTTAATTAGAAATGTTTAACTTAAACTTAGCAACGCTGTTTTTTATGCCAGCTTCATTTGACATTGGAGTATGATTAGTTTGATAATTCCGGATGAAACAACTGACACAAGACACATTTCTTCTATATTGTGCGTGCACTCAAGGGGTTTTGAATACCCTTATAATAATTAAATACAGTGCTAGTTAGTTAGGAATGGGGATAGACCAAGATAGAAGACATTGCGTACATAAATGGTGAATATCAGCACGTGTAGGGCAAATAAAAACAGTACGTCAGAAATTGGGCTGAAGGTAGTACTGGTATTTTAGTTGACTTTTTTTAAGGGGAGAAATGCAACTGACTATTTCACTGGAGCATTGTTTAAGATAACATTTGACAGATAACTTGTAAATAAGACCAAATACCCGAAATTGAACAATTAACACATAAACGTCAAACAACTATCTGTCAAAAAAAAATCAATTTCATTTTTTAAATATTAAAACTAAATTTTCAAGTTATTTTTCAGATTAATCCTATTTTTATTTTAAGACTATCATATACATCTAGGTGTTTACAGACAGAAAACCCGAAATTCTCCACCAAACATACCTGAGTTATGTTTGATTAAATTCTCCCTTAGATGCCTACATCCGCATTGCAATAATTATTCAATATCCATTATAGTAGAAGCCTAGTAGATAGGTAAACACATAACACAACAAAACCACAATATATTCAAATCAATGTCAGCAGCATCAATTAATAAACCTTTTCAAATACCTTTTAAATTGTTTCATCCCGAAAATATCTCAAATAGTAATCATTCTTTCCACACTCAACACATATTTTCTACTATAGTAAATATACAAACAATAAATAAAAAACAACAAAACAAAACATAACAACAGCATCAGTATCAGCAGAAAAAAAAATCAAAAATATTTGATAGAAAATTTCTCTTCCCGTTCTCATCCCATGATCCCTACCAATGCCATCTAGTGGACACAAAAATGTTTAACCACTATCATCATCGAGTTAATTAAGATGCCCAAGTTTGGTGGCGCTAGTGGTATGTTTTATATATGATTTTTTGTATTCATCCATCATATATGTACATATGTATAGGTATACGACCAGACCATAGAGTGGAAGCAACACCCCCCCAAATGGATGAATATGGATATGGCCAGTAAATATTCATTAAGTTTGAAATATTTTACTCTCCATGTGTACATATTAGTTAGTTGTTATAAACACGCATAACCGCACCGACTCGAATGTGCATCCATAAACCATCGACCCACGACCATAAGTTCCCTGCCTTCCTTGACCCTCCTCTGGATATCCCTCTCTGGATAAGACCACCACCACCTCCTCGAGCTTTTCCCATTCCCATTCCCTGACCTAGTCATCATCAATTTTCATTTCATTTTTATAATAAAGCAGTAAAGCCCGCATAGAAGCCATGATGATGATGATGATGATACACATCATTACAATAAATGAAACCATCACCCATCATCAGGAAACATATCTAGGATAATAAAATTTCACTCGAAATGCAACAACAACAAAAGCGGAAGGACTCCAGGACGACACGACACGACACATGGACATCACGACGACAAGGACGACGATGGCGATGGATGAACTGGACATGAACATGAAAAACAACATGAAACATGGACGGCAAATAAACCTACACCTAACGCACAGCACTCTCTGACTGCTAAAATAATTTTACTTAATAAAAATATCCTCAAAAATTTTTCCAAATGAATAATTTTCATTCAGCCCTGAAATATTTTCCCTCCCCTATAATACTGATGATGGGTATGGTTATATGGGATGTGTTCAGAGGGTGCTGCGCTTGCTATATAGACCGATATGTTTAATGAATAACCCCAAAATTTACTGCAGCCATCACTAGAGGAGGAGGAATATATCAACCTCCCCCATCCCCATCCTCTTCTCTTTTTCTCTCTTTTGGCACTCCCAAAAGTGTGGGTTTGTTTTAAGGTTGGTTGGTTGACTCCTGGATGTAGTAATCGCATAATGAAAAGATGTTATTTTTCATTTATGACGACCTACTGCATTCCAAAAACATCCCACCCATCCATCCAATCCAATACCTCGAATCAACCAACCCATCCCTGATGTTGTTTGTATGTGGAGAGATATAAATAAAATGAAAAGGAAGAAGGATTGAATGATCTGATGTGCTGTGCCGTGTTGTTTCTGTTGTTGCTCCTGCTTTTTGGCCAATTCGAAATGGAAAATGCATTTTTAATGCAACCGCAGGATGCAGAGCTGCTTTTCATTTGGATCTCAATGTGACGTTGTTGTATATTTCTCTACAGCACAACACATAACACCATCAGCATCAGCATCAACATCAACATCAGGACGTTGATGTCGAGGAGTGAATATTTCGTCACAGTCGACAATTAAACATACCCTCTCTTTGGTTTGGTTGAATCGGTTTATGTGGGTTATATACAACTCAACTCCTTTTGGCTTCAACTATGCACACTTTTTCAGTGACGGATTTAAAAATTCCAAAGGCCTTACGGTAATGGAATGCATTTTTTCGGATTTATGTATCTTTCTGATTTGGCACCAACATAAAGTGTTGGAGTTAGCAACTATTGCTGAAAGGATTAACAGGCCAAGATCTGCATTCGAAAAAGTCTAAAGCTCAGTGTACAAGATTGATCAGTCTTTCAATACTGTTATACCTTACAAATTATAATGTCTGACATTTATCTAGCAATGAATTTTGATTTTTGAAAATCTACCTATCTCAGAAGTTAATTGAAAAATAATCTATTTGACGGTTTCAAAAACGTCAGAAAACGATACAGCCAGCCAGCGTTAATTGTGAGATTTTCAAATACTAATTGTCACATAATAATTGATTCTCTAACTTGTAGCACCCCGTCAATGCATTGACTTTCGCTTTGAAAAAAATTTAAGGGTAATTTGACATTTATTTTGACGTATTTAGAATATTTCTTCCTAAATGCCAAATATGATAAAATCGATATTTTAGTCATTTAATTCAACGAGACTCTAACCGTTCGCCAATGGAATGTTTATTTTATGTCTTGACAGAAAGAAAATAAGCTACAAGCTACAAGAAAGAAAGAAAGAAATTTAAAAGTTGTTAAATTGACAGTTGAAAATAATCTATATTTTGCTGTAATGTCAAAAATGACCAGTAAGATTTTGTCTGTACTTTTTCTTAGTTCGGACCAGAGCCTAAACTGTCAAACTATAAATTGTATTTCTTATTTACCTCTGAACGTTCATAGCTTCAGAGATTTGTATTTCTGTTTACGATCTAAAAGCGTTCTGAGCTAGTTCAGAACATGCTCTATGAGCTCAGAATAAAAAACTGAGCAGACCGAGTTAAAGCTAAACACAAGCATTTGACAGGTGATTCTTTTATTACAACTTAATTTTCCAGTTTGTGTTTAAGTTTTTTTATTTGTTCTTTTTGTGGAAGTAGAATGACAAGTAAATTAAAAAAATGCCAAATAGTGACAGCAAAGTGTTCAGGTTAATTCTGAGCGTTTAGGATACGCTTTGGTCCGAGGGTGTTCAGAGCATGCTTGATATATGTACTTGGACTCTGTTCAGAATTCTTTTCGAAGCTTAACTGCTGGAACACAATGGTGTCGGAGCCGGAGTCGGAGTCGTAACTGGAATAGCTGTCAAAGTATTCAATGTACGCAAATGGAAATGTACGAACACAACTCGACGCAACTGGAATCGGAGCCGCAGCCGGAGTCGGAAGAGTTGACCAACTTTTAACTTTGACGTACGACACATGTGACGCTTCCATTTTTGAAGTGAATAACTTGGTGATTATATTTTTTTTTAATAGTTTTTCAATAAAAAAGTGGAAAAATATTTAAATAAGAAATAAAAGTGAACAAAAAAATATTTTCTGAGAAATTTGATGTGGTTGTAAACTGCAAATATACCAAATAACATCAAAAAGCCGTACGACACATTGTTTGCGTACTTTTTGTGAAACGTACTACAACTTGTGACAGATTTTCCGACTCCAGTTACGACTCCGGCTCCAATTTTGCATTGTGTTCCAGCAGTAGAACGAAAAACGCCTATGAAGTCACAAACAAACATTCATATATGTATTTATTATAGGGATGTTCTTAATAACAATGGAAAATACAATTTCTTGATGTCAGCTTTGAGTCCGCGAAGCACGAACTTGTTCAGCACTCTTATAAAAATAAGCCTTTGGATTGGTTAAATACGCTTTTCAACATTTCGTAAAGAATTCCGTTCGCTTCATTTGTACAAGATTGTTTCGCCTAGACTTCATTTAGAGATCCTTTAAAACTGAAACCCATTTTACGTTATTCGTGGCTTAACTTATATTATGTGACCACTTTTGACATTTGCCATCAAGTATTTATTGAACACTTTGACCTCAGCCAACGTGCTTCCTCAATTTGTGGTCTCCATTTTAATACGTCCAGGGGTCCTCTTCCAATTTATTTACAATGTGCTATTTATTTTTTGCAATATATCAGTCCTTCAGGGAAAATTTTAAGACTTCCATACTGACTTTTGGTCAGTTGATTTAATGAGAATTTTGACAGCTTAAGGCCCAACTATAATAGGCATAAGCAAACATAAGCTTATGTCAAAAACCCAACGAAAATTCACTTAAGTTTGTGAAATTACTGCGGGTAGCCATAATGCAATTTTGCTCACTTATCTACATGTCAAAATAATATTCGCAGCTCTATATGAAGATATAAATCCTTCGTACGTATTACCCTCCAAAACCTATTTGTTTACATAGTTGTATTTGTAATGTGAAAGAATTCAACAAGAAAAATTGACGTGTTTTCACGCATACATAGAAATAACTAATGAGTTTTTTGGGGAAATTTCATAAATTAGAAGAGAAATGACACGCACACTATGAATAAGTTTATGAGGCTGATTTTCGGTTATGATAAACATTCTGAGAGAAATTATCTGCAGTGGAGTTGGTCTGTGTGTATTTGATCAAAACTGTCAGATTTACTTATGCGGCGAGCGACTAGGATCGCTCTTGCTTAAGTTTGCTGAAGTTAACGAAACTGAGAAAAATTTAACGAAACGGAGCTAGACTCCATTATGTTCACTCGTATTAGATTCTTTGTATTCGTAAGTTTATTTATGCGCGCATATGCTAGCTTATGCCTATTATAGTTGGCCCTTTACTTTGTAGGCTTTTCTACGGCTTGTTTCTCCTAAAATCCAAAAACTGTTTCTTTCCTTCCCGTGAAGCACAGAATCAGTTCCGTATCAGTGTTCAGGATAAAATCTATACTCAAGTATGTCAATTACAAAAGACCTGGATTGGCTCTTGAATCCTAATTGTTTACTTAACTTTATTTACCGTACTTATAAACCAAAAGCTTTCCCAAACCCATCTTTGTATTTACAAAAATGTCAATCCGACACTGTATTACCTCCTCTTAACCCCCCCCCCTTTTAAACCAAACCACCCATTACCCCCCAATGAAAAAAAAACCTATCTCCATTCATTTTAAAATAAAATACAGAGATTTCCAGTCTCTTGGACTGACAGACCCACAGATCGACATGACAGATAGACGAACCGACGAAACGGTTTAACAGGCAAATTTCGGGATGAGGTTGTTATAAATTTTATTGCGCTCTGTCGTCAACCACTGTAGTTGTGCTAGCTCTCGTTCGGGCTTCGTCGGTCGGTCGGCTTGCATTCCATACGTTCGAATGACCATTGGACTTGCACCCATCAACAACAACAACATTAACATCCCTATATATAACCATGAACCATCCATCTACACCACTCATCTAGAGTTTGGACGAGATGTCAGATGTATAACGGGAAACAGTATAGGTATAGCTCATCATAGTAGATATACCAGGAACAGAAAATATTTAACTCATTCTGTTCGAATGAAATTCCATTCTTGTCCATTTTCCGAAAGTGGAATCATTCAGCAACATCAAGCGGCAGCCTTTCGTTTCAGAACTGAACGGACATCATCATCATCGTCAGCATCATATAAAATATATACATTGTGCATACATATGTACCGTTAGTTGGCAGGACGAATACAAAATAATACAACAAAAATTGAAAAAATAATAAAAAGTCATACAATTCCTGTTTTCAGTTTGGAGTGCAGAGTAGAGCGGAAAGTGCAGAGGAGCCTAGAGGTTGAGGAGCGCAGTCAGCGTCAGCCTCAGCTTCAGCTTCAGCCTCAGCCGATCTGACCAGCTAGCCAGCATACATGTTAATTAACAATTTTGTTTGAATTCCAATTCTCAGAATGTTTCGGCAGCATTCATTCAGCTGAAGCTCTGTAGCTCTCTGGACCTACCTACAGTATCAGCAAACCACTTCCCTTGTGCCATCAGGATTTGCCTATCCATATAGACGACCTGGATTTTGCTGGAACTCGTGTATTAATTTATGAATGTTAAGGTGGACACGAATGAATTCTGCCGGGAATGAGTTTTAAATGAAAAAGAAAGGAACAAAAAAAAAATATATTCACAGCACACAGGTTAAAGGATCTCCATTTCATCGTGATGATGGGGTGGATGGTCCTTGCCCTGGTCCTGGTCCTGGTCCTATAGTGATGGGTAAGTTTGGAAGGGTGATTATTCATGGGGCATGGTGCTGTTGTTTTGTGTTATGTTTGAACGATAAAGCTGATTTTATTTCAGAGCAACAGGATGTAATGTTGGTGAAATTTAAATGGAATGCACTCGTGTAAATTTGTTTTTTTGTTTTTTTAATATCCTTTTTTTTCAATGCGCATAAATATAAGCCAAAAAGGATGTGAGACACTCTGCTCTCGTATGCAAAAATTTATATATGTATATACTAGTAAGTACACACATTACAAAACATTTTTCTCAATTAACTAAAAATCGAGTCAAAAAATTGAGATGTGGGCAATTGCATCGTGTGGACTTTTATACATCGCCCATACCTTTGCATATTTTTGCTGCTATGGGTTTGAAACTTTATTGTGTTTTTCTGTATACAGTTTTTGAAATTTAAAACTGCAACATAAAAGGATGTTGGTTTATGTTTCTCTTTCAAAGAGAAGGATTTTTAAGGAACTTTTTGAAATGTGCGTTTTAGAGCTTCATATTTGACATTTCAAAGATTGCATGTTCAGCAGACACTTGCATGAGGCATGACGTTTGGATGGCAGTATTTTTGTTTGTTTAATATTAAAAATACCACTGTTTTTGTTTAAAAAATCATACGTAGTACAGTATGCTAATATTGATAGCAAAAACAACATCCGCAGTAGAATCATAAAGAGTGTTTTTTTGGGCAAGCCATCCGAAGTACAGTTGAAATTTATATGAATAACAAATAATGGGTGATTTTTTTAGGTTAGGATTTTCATGCATTAGTATTTGACAGATCAAGCGGGATTTCAGACATGGTGTCAAAGAGAAAGATGCTCAGTATGCTTTGACATTTCATCATGAATAGACTTACTAACGAGCAACGCTTGCAAATCATTGAATTTTATTACCAAAATCAGTGTTCGGTTCGAAATGTGTTTCGCGCTTTTTTATCAACAAATTTTGTTCAGCGATGAGGCTCATTTCTGGTTGAATGGCTACATAAATAAGCAAAATTGCCGCATTTGGAGTGAAGAGCAACCAGAAGCCGTTCAAGAACTGCCGATGCATCCCGAAAAATGCACTGTTTGGTGTGGTTTGTACGCTGGTGGAATCATTGGACCGTATTTTTTCAAAGATGCTGTTGAACGCAACGTTACGGTGAATGGCGATCGCTATCGTTCAATGCTAACAAACTTTTTGTTGCCAAAAATGGAAGAACTGAACTTGGTTGACATGTGGTTTCAACAAGAGCTACAAGCTACATGCCACACAGCTCGCGATTCTATGGCCATTTTGAGGGAAAACTTCGGAGAACAATTCATCTCAAGGAATGGACCGGTAAGTTGGCCACCAAGATCATGCGATTTGACGCCTTTAGACTATTTTTTGTGGGGCTACGTCAAGTCTAAAGTCTACACAAATAAGCCAGCAACTATTCCAGCTTTGGACGACAACATTTCCGAAGAAATTCGGGCTATTCCGGCCGAAATGCTCGAAAAAGTTACCCAAAATTGGGCTTTCCGAATGGACCACCTAAGACGCAGCCGCGGTGTCAACATTTAAATGAAATTATCTTCAAAAAGTAAATGTCATGGACCAATCTAACGTTTCAAATAAAGAATCGATGAGATTTTGCAAATTTTATGCGTTTTTTTAAAAAAAAAATTCTCAAGCTCTTAAAAAATCACCCGATACAATATCCGCTATAAATTCACTGCCGATAAAAGTTGAAGTGAAATTCTACTGTGGATAGGGATGTGACATTAATTCGAGTATCGAAAACAGTTTTTGAAGTTTTCATTGCTTAGAGTTGGGGTACGTTTATACTTTCTTTATTTTCAAATGTCATATAAATTGAATTATAACGTCATTTCAAAACTCAATATGAATTTTGATATTTCGATAGCATTTCTTTTTTAATTTATTGTCCAAAGAATTCATAATCACAATTAAAAAAATACAAACTTTTTTGTATCAAACACGTGTTAATATTCAATACATTTTCAAGCTCATATAAATGACATAATACTATAAATATCTTTGTAAACAAAAACAGTCACTTCAAGTGATTACACAGTTGGTTTGAAAATTGTAAAGAACATTTTATTAGCATCATCAATGAGCTTAAGTATTGTATTGACTTAAAAAAAAAATATAAAAACAAATATTGACTTTTATTTTAAACAAAAAGTATCAGGTTCATGGTAGTTTATTGACGTGTCTCAGTACGTTTCGTAAAAAACATTATGTTCATATATGAGTCACTTTGTTTATTTTTTTTCTGATATTAAGTATTGAAGAAAAAATGACATCAAATTGGCATCACCGTTTTCTTTTCTCTGACAGTAAATTTGACAATTGTTTTGAACAAAAACACTCTAGTAAAGATATAAATCCTCGGTAGCCATATTGGTTTGCCTACTAGCTAAACCGGAAACTGGCCTCATAAAGTATTTCTTAGTGTGCGTGTAATTTCTCCTCTAATTTATGAAATTTCCCCTAAAAACTCAGTAAATGTGTCTGTATGCGTGAAAACACGTCAATTTTACTCGTTGAATTCTTCTACATTACAAATACAACAATGTAAACAAATGGGTTTTGAAAGGTGATACGTACGAAGGATTTATATCTTCATATAGAGTGTTGTTGGTTTTGAAGTTTCTCTCAGTTTAGGTTGACATGTCTTAGATTGATTGATTTTGACAAAAACACTCTATTACCAAGACCGGAATCTCAGACTGACATTTCGGTTTGCCTACAAGCTAAAAAGCACTAATTGTGAGAAAGTGTGCGTGAAATGATGCAAAAAACCAAACACATTCTCACAATTAGTGCTTTGGCCCATCAAAATGCTTCATTATAGTAATCAGCCACATCTAAATGCTTCATTTTGAATGTTTCATGGCCTCGTTCAAAAACTAAACAATCCTTACCAACAGAATCTGAAGTGCTGACATGGTCTTAAATTGGAAGATTTGTATAGCTTTTTAATTTCAATCCAAATAAATGTTGTAAATGTATATTAAATAAAATAAAATTGACCAAATACATATTTAATGATTTATTAGTGCTGTTTTTTATTTACTTAAATTATTTGCGAACGCAATATGAGCAGCAACTGGTTAAGTATAATTGGAAATGGACAAAAGTGTAACTTAATACTTTGTAAAACAACAAAACCGACAATTTTTTCAGGTGCAGTTTGTTTAGAGCATTTTCTTGGCGTCGTTAGAAGTTCAGGTGGAAACAATAGGCGGATGCCTCCGTATTTTTTTGTACAGACAATGCTACGAGAAGCATACTTGTGAAGTTCCATTGCCAACTTTAGCTAGTTCAGATTCCTCAATTAGATTAGTATTTTCATCATTTAAGCAGTTCGGTAGTTGCAAGACCAAATTTTAGTTTTGTTTGTTGCAGTAATATTCCTGAAAATTTCTTTTTAAGGGAATATGTTAGAGTTTGAATTTTGTTTGTAGTTAGATTTTGGAATAAAAATTTGAGGGAACCATGTTTTAAAAATAAGCTGCTTTGTGTAAAGCAACTTTAAGGAATAGAAAAAGGCAATATGTTTACACACAATACCAACTAAATGAGTGCAATAAATAGATTTAAGTAACTTTTTTTTATTCCAGTATGGGGAAACCGAACACCCAATAGAAAAAAAACGGTATACGCGCCAAAATCCATACTTCTTGACTAAATAATGTTATCTTCTATGTTTACGCATAAAATTACGAATTTTGTAGCGTATGAACATTTCTAGACATTTTACAATCTGAAAAATTAATTATGCTATGAAATAAGTGGCTGCTATTAATGCTAATTTTTTTTCTAAAAAGTTGATGAAGGTTAGCCGAAGCGGAAATTTCTTTAATGAACATACCTAAAATATTATTGGCTTTCTCAAAAATATTTTTCTATACTAACCTCTGCTTTATATCTGAAAACTATTGTTTATGTATATTTTCTTCTATGTTCTGTATTTATAAAATGTAATGTAATACCCTTCAAACAATAATAAGTAAACTTGAACTTTGGTAACTAAACATTTTTAAGGAATGAATGAAAATTATATTTTGCGTTAAACTGTGGGAATTCACAAAAAAAAAATTCTGTACGTCAACAATCAACATTCATGTCGATTACTTGATCTATTGAATGAGTTGTGCATGAATTCAGAACGATTTTAAGACGTTTTCATTTTGTGATATATGTCAAAATTTGTTTTTTATTTGCTCTGCATTTATTCAACAGGTTCGCTATAATCGTTCTGATTACTTTTTTAAAACATTGGTGTTCCTTTGATGCATAGTTTTTTTTTGATACATGTACATATGCTTCCATCAATCAAGAATGTTATGGATAAGGTATTTTTTGATTATAACTATTTTTTTTAAATATAATATTTATTAATCAAAATGGAATTCAAAAATAGTTGCAAGATTAAATCATTAAAAACAAACTATAAATACATTTGGATTAATTAAATTGATACAGATTTTAATTACTTGCAAAACAAATATTTGGGCCGTTCATTAACGAAAATTTATTAGAATTCAATACAAAAATTGCGCTTGCACTCTTAATTTGATGTATCTTCGAACGCATCTTTGATACAAAAATCCGAGGTTAATTTTGAGATTTGAAGAATTTCGTAGTGATTTTTGTAAATTAGTGAATTAATTATAATAAACTGATGTTGAACATGCTTTTTTCAAGAAAAAAGGTACATTGGTTCACTATCCACAAAATGCCTGCAAAATTAAAGCTTAAAACTGACTTCTTCATCGAAAAAAAGTAAAAAGAAAAACCTGAAAAAAACTTATTAACACCTCCATTTTGTTTTTGCTGTGCAAAATGCCGCTAGCCCACGGCATCGTTTTTTTTTGTTTGTGCTCACATCTATTCATGGATTAATTGTCAAAATTACAAATACAACAATGTAAACAAACGGGTTTTGAAGAGTGAAACGTACGAAAGATTCCGGTCTTGGTAATGGAGTGTTTTTGGATTTTGATTGTCTCTAAAATCACACAATATGGAGTAATAGTGGTATGTAATACGTGTTTTTCCCTTTTTACCTCAGAAAAAAAAGAGATATGAACAGAGTTCGAACATATCTAGCATGCTCTGAATATCCTCTGAACAAAGTGTGTTTTAAGCGCTCAGAATTATTTTTGAAAACACCTGAACATTTAGCTGTCATTATTTTACAATTGTCAAGTTAATTTTCTTTTACAAATATAAGAAATAAGATTAAAATTTTTAAATTAAAATGGAAAAGCAAAAAAGCATGCAATTTTCAAATAATTTTTTTTTGTTCACTTTTACCTGTCAAATGGTTGTGTTCAGCTTTTAACTCGTTCTGCTCAGATATTTTATTCTGAGCTCATCGAGTGCACTCTGAACACGTTTAGAATGAAAATAATAAAAAACACGCATTTACAGCTCTGAACGTTCAGAGGTAAAAAAGAAACAACATTTGTTTGTTTGGCAGTTAAGGCTCTGCTCTGATCTAAAAAAGGAAAATAGCCTTCTGATTGCTAATTTGACAATTGTTTTAAAGTTTCGTTCAGTTCAGATTGTCGTGTCTTAAACTGAGCTTTATCTCTTGAACACAGTTGTACGGAGTCAGTAGTAAAGAAAAATCGTATAAAAACCAGCTGTCTCTAAAATCTCGCATTAAGTAGCTAAATGTCAAAAAGTTGAAGTTAATTTTTGACAGTTGTATTTATAGCTGCAATGGGAAGATTGTGTAAGTACATTTAAGTTACATAAAATGAAATAATCAGAATGAGTAAGAAAATATTGATCTTGACCCATTAATTGTATGCAAACAATTATGTAGGTACCTACATTAATTCTTATGTTTTTCAGCGTGAAAAATATGTTTAAAAAAAGAAACACAATTACTTATTCGCTAATTAGAGTTTCCATTATAATCGACAACATAACATGAATCAGCATATTAACACCATCAAGGTTAATGACTTAAAGAATTCAAAAAAAAGGAAGGTAAATGCTTAAAACACTATAATTACCTCCTATACCTTATATATTTTTAACTTTTGCTTTAGAAAAGCCTTCTTTTTTTTGTGTGTTCGCGAATACAATACCTCCCCAATCGAGTTAAGAAAGTTAATTTGATTTTAATCCAAAATTAACAGTTTTATCTGATTGAGATTTTTATACATTATTATAATTATATTTATTCATCACACTTTTTCTTATTCTCGCACCTCTTTGCACCTCAGTTATGTATATTCTGCAGCAGTCACCCAGAGCAATTAGTATAAGTTTGGGGGATTTGCGCCTTTTTTTGTATTATATCGTGGTACAAATGGGAACCATTCAGTTTTATATTGTTATACAAATGAAAAACACAGCCCACAAATTAAGTTTAATTTATTCAAGCTAAACACGTGCTGCCAATAAAGAGCAAGTGATTGAAAGTAAAAATGTAAAAACACGAACAAATTTAAAAATAAAAAATAAGTCAACTCGTTCTCATTCTCGAGTTCTTTTTAAAAGTAAATAAAACAAACGTCACTTAGGCATACCTACGGGTTTAATATAAGGACCAATGTAGACATCTTAGTTAAAGGTACGGTAGAGTTGTCATAATACTGTCAGAATGATACAAATTTGTCGAAATACAAGCATCTTGCCAAACAATATGACAGAACAGTTAAATTTGAAGGAACCTGAAAATTGATTGTGAACATCTAAAGCATCTTGCACATGAGCTACGAACTGCGAACTATGGATGTTAGCATATTTGACTTTTCTTTCACATGAGCTTTATTTCTATTCGCAGACAGCGGCGAACTGTCAATTTATAATTACCCTTTTCTCCATATTTTCCTCAGCCATGATCTTTCACACAAAAACAAACCAAGAGTGGTATAATTTTGAGGTTAAGTTGAGCGCGAACAATTTATTCGTTGCAGTGTGGATGGTATGTGGAACGCGAATAGAGTTTGACAGTTCGTAGCAACCACACTGCAATTCGTTACTACCAAATTGTTTTTACAAAATTGTCTTGTTTTAGAGAAAAAAATGCAAATTTTATTATCCTAACATAAGTATCAATTGGTTTCTTATAATTTAAATGTGTTTTTGTTTGAAATTGGCTTTTTGAAATGTGTAAAATCACGTTTGTTCGTCCATTCGTTCATTCGTTGTTCGCTCTCATGTGCAAGGCCCTTAAAAGTTGTTTTTATTTGTTGATGGCTCCATTCAGCAAAGCTATCCAACTTAAAGGTATCCAAAAATACACCTATCCGGGAAATCCTATCCAACATGAGAATGAACGCATTCAATCTAAATATGAATGCAATAAATTCCAATTTTTATATATATGTAAGTGCCTTTGATAAAAGAGTCAAAATGTATTTTCACATTTGATGATACATTTAAACAAATCTTGTAATCACCGCTTTTTGGAATGCGTTTTTTTTTGTTTAAGATTTTAAGATTTGACAGTTGACATAATTTACGCATCGCATGTTGCTTAAACCATTTAAACGCTTTTTTATAATATTTAAACTAATTTAAGAATTTATTGAGTGGATCATTTATTTAAAGTGTCGAAAAGTGAAAACAATTTACCTTAAAAAATATTTTAAAATGTTTCTTTGCTTTCGCATTTCGCAATATTAGTCGCATTTTATTATCACAATTCAGATCAGTTCAAGAAAATAAAACAGCTTGGATCATCATATTTTATTATTTATTATTATTTATTTTATTATTATTTGACGTTTAGAGCGGAGTTGCCTTTCGATCATTTTGTTTAACGATGATTTTTTTGTTCTTTTTAGTTTTGGGAAAAATGACACCTATGTATTTTGTCACATATTCATTGTAATTTCATAAAATTATGTTTTGTTTTCATAAACATTTCCATAACTTTATCGATTACATACAAAATAAATAAATATTAATGTTTCCATTATGTTAATAAAAAATATTTAATTTCCAGATAAATGAAAATGGTAATGTGGAAACACTGTTTTTTTTTTATTGCAATATTTTGAATTGATGCCAAAATTTAGAAGACAAATTATCACCTGGTGTGAAATAGAAAAACTAATTTTTCGACCACAAAAATAGATCCAAGCATAAAGCAGGATTTCGCCTTGTTGTTGTAATGCAAACAAATAGATGATCTGATGTGGATCACGGGGAGAATAAAACACTCCTATTTTATGTAAACTAATTCGTTCTTAAGAACTTGAACGTGTCTGTTTATTGATAAATCCTTATGAAATATTTCCAAACATTTTTAAGGTGAAATCTTCAAAAACTTAAATTAACCCGAACGCGAAAAAAATCCAACTTGCCATTATCCCTTCAATAGAATACATTTAAAAGGTATGCATTTTTATTGCCAAAATCCCAAAAAATATCCAAATGCATTTCAAGGTACGTTTACTGTACTGACACCATATCTTTTGTGACACTTGCAAGACATTTTTTAACCGTGATAACATGTTGACGACAATAAAATTATACGACTTCGAAATCACTATCACCTTAGTTTTTTGACAATATAAAAAGAGCTAATAAAGGGTTTTCCAATGGAGGTTGGTTTCTTTAAATGGCTGTCAACATAACTGCTTTTAATCAGCCACTAAAGACATCGTTGCTACTAGAGAACATCCATTTTAATAATGAAATTTTATCTTTTGCACGTGTTGCTCGACGCTGTAACTTCTTGTCAAGATGATTATTTAGATTCAAACGAAAAAAATATTTAATTGGAAGTTTGGGAAAGTAAACAAACAGACCTATTTTATTTGCACTTTCATCTATGTTCTGCATATCTGTCATAAATTGAAAAAAAAGGTAATTCCTATGCTCTACCATCTTTTAGCTGCTAAATGTCAGTTTGATATTTTATTATTTTGTCTAATGTCAAATGTTTTATTACACTTATGATATTGGCTCACTTAAGCAGCCATTTTGAATTTTTGACAATCTGTGGCTTAGATATATATGTCAGCTCCTGTCTACCATAATAAAATGGTAATAAAAATCTCGTTTAGTTAACTTTTAAACAACATCATTAGAAGCAAATTAGTTTGAAATAAAAATAAATTTCGTAATTTTTTGTTAAGTTTGGGTAATTAGTTTCCTTCTTTATCGTTTTTATTCAACTACTCGTGGTTATGTATTTCTAAAATAAAATGGTAGGCAATATCTAGAAGTACCTATTGGTGGATGTTTGGCTTTGTCTTAATCCATAAATTTAATTGCATTTTTTGTGTTTATTACAAGGTATTCTATGCATTCCTTTCTATATAAACCTCTAAATCTAAACTCCCAGAAGCACAGCGGCGGCGACGGCGGAGTAGATATAGTATTGCAACAGTTTCCTTTCATTTTGTTCCTTCATATTGCACGTCACGTCGTTCGTCGTCGTCGTTGTCGGAGTCGAAGTGTGTGGCGTGATTAAGGTTGTTGTATTTATTATTATTTTTTTATAGAATTGCATATTACAACACAACGCAGATACAAAATTAAGATACAGATACACTCACGTAATTTTTTCAAAAATGAAAACAAAAAAAAAACTCGAAGAACTTTTTCGACTCGACGACGACGACGACGATTGACGGAGACAACGAACGGGGAGATGTGCGAGACTTTATATACGCAATGCATAAAAATAGGCAACCAACAAGCAACAAACGGAATCGAATAGAATAAAGTATCTATCTACACGACCATCTAAAACAGCATGTTATATCTATCTATTCGATGATGACGACGACAACGCAAACGCAACGCCGAGCGATGCGAACGGTGTGCAATGTGTGTAGTACCTAATATCAGAGATAGGGTTAAGAGGTGTGCAACTACAAGGGGTTACTTACTTTACAACATGAACAAATAAAAACAAAGATACCAACGCAACGCACAGCACGCAGAAATACTTAACTTATTCCTAAAGCAAATCCAAAGAGATCTTAAGTATCTGAAGTATCTTTTAATGTCGCATTTATACGGTTTGATATTTATGTCACAATAATTGTGGCTTGTTGCGTTCATGTTGGAGCATATAAAAGTTTATCGACACAAAACTAGCGGGCAATTTATTATTAGTAAAAAGATCTGTACCTACCTGACAGGATTGCCAGATTGGGCTATTTATCACAAATTGGGCTATTTTTTTCCAAATTTGCTATAAGTAGCCCAAATCTAATCTTGGGTGATATTTTTTTTCTTAAGGAATCTTCTATGATTTGCGTTCAAATGAAAATCGTTCCCTACAATTATACCTTGTTTTATTTTTAAGGTTGAAACAAGTTAGCTAAACAATGCACAAATGTGAAATTGGGCTATTTTAGGCTACAAATATTGTTAAATTGGGCTATCGAGCTAGTTCATAAGATGGCAACCCCTGTACGTAAATGTAATAAAATATATAGAGTAAGTAACGTATGTTAAATGTATACCTACCATGTAAAGACGAGATAGATATGAGGCAGATGCTAAGAAAGAACTATAACGAAGACTCTTGGCGAACGATGCACATATGTACCTAGTTTTGAGTTGTTTTCTTTTATTTCTAAGTTTATGAGTATAATCATCATCATTACATATACTTTGCCTTACGAAACTTGTTCCGCATTTAATTTAAAATAAATCGGAAGCAAAAAGTGATTGTTTATACTTTCGTAATTTAGGAAGATGTTTATCGATTTAGAGATATCACGCTCACGCACCTTTATAAATAGATAAAGGAGATGAAAGATTGCGATTTTAATTTAAAAGGCAACCTTCTTATTGCAAAACGTTGAAAGAAGTCTGCGTATATTTGTATTTATAAAGGCAAAGACCAACCCAACATAAACCAAAGGCCTGGGGTTTAAAATTTTAAGATTACTTTAGAAATAAAAATAGAATTCACGACTAAGTTGTACACTGATGTTACTTCAAAGTATGGACCCAAGCCACCATTCACTATTGGAAAACGTTATAACATTAATTTAGCAAACTTTTTAACCAAACATGAACTTATTGTGAAATGCGTAGGTAACAATTTACCTAAAACAAATGTTAAGTCAAAAGCAAAACATTGACTTAACGCCTATGTTCCGAATTTCGATCGAAAGTGAATTGAAATCACTTTTCAATTTCACGTGAAATGAAATTGCAAGTTCTTCGATTCGATCGATTTCGAAAACTTCGAAATTGCTTCGAACTGTCAGAACTAAAGGATCATCCATTTTTATTTTGTTTATGAAGTAAAATGTTTCCTGTTTTGAAGATGGATGCAATATTATTGACAGTTTTAAGTTAAAAAAGAAAGCAGAATTCAAGAGAAAAAATAAGAAGACGAATTTTGCGAGACAAATCAAATATATTGGATTTACCTGACACAGGTAAAATTATGTAGAATTGTTCTGATAAATAAAATAAATTCTTGATTTCCTCTTTTAAGCTTTTATTGTAATTTTAGATTAAGCAAAGACGCTTTTTTATATGTTCTAAGTGAAATAGAACCTTTTATAATACCTTCATCGATTCCTTCAATTCAAAAACTTGCTGCAACCCTCCGATTCCTAGCAGAAGGAAGCTATCAAAGATCAATTCACAAAAATAAAAAATGTGATTTGAATGCGTTAAAAAATGGGACAAACCGAAATACAGAACATCCATTTTTGCATGTTCGAAAATCCAATTCACAATAACGAATTGTGGAACACCCAAATTCACTTTCGCAAAATGTATTCACAATAAGTGAAATGCAGAACATGGGCATTAATTTTATTTCAAAATACATTTAGATTTTTCTTTATTGTTTATTTCTAAATAAAATGTTAAAAGGGATTAATTCAAATAAAATCTTTTAATTTATAATCCATAATAATGATAAATTAAATAAAATAAATTTCCTCTCTCTTGACAAGCAGCAACTTTTGGCCCCAATACTTTCCTTGTCTCGAAAAAAATACAAATTATTAAAAAAGTACGTTTTAAGCCAATTTAAATTCACACCATCATGAATGAAAATCAATCAAGATTTAGATTTATTTGTTTTTGTAAGGAAATTTTTCGAAATTTTCCTTCAAATTTACGTACTTATCTTTTTCTTGAAATTTTTATATTTTTATGTAATAAATTTGTTCATTATAAAAAGAAAAGAAGATAATTCTAAGAAATTTCTATCTCGACTCAAGTATGCTGTTTTTCGATTAGACAAAAAATAAATAAATAATTTAAAAAATAAAACCTTGTCCGCCCGTCTTGTCGACATTATATCACAGTGAGTTGATGTTGCCTGTTGCCAGTTTGACTACACGAACCAACTCACGACGCCGATGATGATGATGATGATGATGATGATTGGGAATTTCCAAGGAAAACAAATCTAAAATTAAACAACTTTGTACGTTTTCCAATTTGATTTCATTTATATATAAAATATAATTAATGTATCGCATTTAATTTACTCATACTCGAAATAATTTCTTCGCATAAAGAATCCATAAATAAATAAAACAAAATAAATGTATTCTGACTGTGTTTTTGAAAATAACGTACAAAAGTCCTTTAGAAGATTGAAATTAGTTCAATTACCTGTTTTTTTTTTATTTCTGAGAAAATCAAGTGTTTTATTTTATTTCAATTTGTATTTCTTGAAAACAACAATTCAGAAACAAAGAACTTTTTTGAGTCTAATCTTTTTTAAACTGCAAACACAAATATTTGTTCAAATTGCAAAGAAAAAGCAATGGAATGTTTTTCAAAAAATTACAAATAGATACAATATGAGAGTTACGCGAAATGGCATTTTAATTTGCTGTTTACATTTGATCAAGTGTTTTCTTTTATATTTACACAAGAAAAATTATATATTTCTTATAACGAAACAAAGTGAAGTATTATAAACAAATATAACACGTGTAATTATATTGGTATTCATAATATGAAGAGGTTTAACAGCTTTTAATGGAATTTTACAACTGTTTCTTTTTGACATTGACAACAATATTCCGTTGTTATATCTCCTCTATTTAAGTCATAAGGTAAAATAAATACTCTGTTTACACTTATTTTCGATGTAATATTGTTAAAAGTAAATCAAACACTTTTAATATAGGAAACTTGATCACAGTTTTCAAAAAAGTTGAAGCAGTTTTACACCAGGAAAGGCTTTTTAAATACTTTTGTCCATGAAAATAAAAAAATACTATCTCCAAAAATTCACTGTTTGACAGATCGAAATATTTAAAATAACCATCTTTATATTGTATGTGTCAATTATATCAATTGATAGGTGATACTTTCAAACCAACTCACCGGCGGCGGCGGGCATTTTTCTCTTTTAGCTCAGAATCGAGTTCTGAACAAAGTGTGAGCATATTGAGAACATTTTCTGAACAAAGCGTTTTCTAAGTGGTCAGAATTATTCTTGAAATACGCCTGAGCACTTAGTTGTCAATTTTTGGCATATGTCAATTTACTTGAAATTAACTTCTACACAAAACAAAAAATAAGAACATTTTAATGACTGGCTAAACACAATGGTGAAGCTGAAACTGAAGCTTTTGGTATTGTCAAAGTTGAAAAGTACGAAAACAACACACAGGAGGCGCTACAATGCGAAGTTGAAGCCGAAGCTGAAGCGCAAGTTAAGTGACCTTAATGGCTGAATCACATACACGCTTCAGCTTCGGCTTCGTCTGCGTTACGTTGGGCATGCTTCGAGGTTGCTTTGAATGACATTTCTATTATTTCATCCGTCCAAAGAGCAAATATTTTGTTTGTTGACATTTTTTTTTACAGATGTTGAGCTGTCAGACAAAGCAAATGTTCAGATAATTGAACTAGAGCTTCCGTTTGGAGTCACATTACGTTACATTACGTTCTTTTCCTTACGATTGTCAAACGAAACGTAAGGTTCCATTGTGATAGCATGCATTGAATTCCTATGGCTGAACTCGTAAACGTCAGGCGAAGCGAAGCTGAAGCGTGTATGTGATTCAGACATTAACTTTCGACTTTATGCCGACCAGATTTTTGACATTTGTATGGTTTATATGAATAGTTGGGGGATCAAGTTGAAAACTTTTCTTGTTCGCTGCACTATTGTCGTGTTTTTTAAGACGTCCTTTGCTTCAAAATGCGTGTTTTTAATGAGACTTCTGCTTTAAGCGTTTTTTTTTTAAGATTCAAGCTTCACCCATTGTGTTCAGGCGGTAAAAATGTCAAATACTTGTGTCCAGTATTCAGTTAGTTATTAGTATAGAACGCATTCAGAACGAAAAAAGAAATACAAAGTTGAAGCTCTGAACTTTCAAAGGTAAAAATGAAAAAAAAAATGTTTGACAGTCAGGTCTGAAATGGTCCATCGGTAAAACATTACGCAAAATACGCCATAATTTGATCTGAGCAATGCTCAATTCCTGAGACCTTCGTGGAATTGACTGATTAGGATCATTTGCTACGTACGCCTGGGCAGGGTAGGGATATTTTGACATTTCGACCAACCCGTTGTCTTATTGACGTGGCAACATCACACAACGAATATGTAGACCCAAATTTTTGGACTACAATTGTTATAGTATGTCTAATAAAAAGAAACTTGCGACCGAATGACAATGACTGTTGGATGATTAGTGAAAGGATGCGTTCACAAATTAAATTCAAAGTTGGCAAGTCCCTACTAAAAAAACACTATATATATGTATTTATCATCTCTGCAGCACTGAATTGACAATTTAAATGTAAAAATGAAAGTTACTTAGTTCTCGGTTTGTAGCGCTTGCTTTAATTTACGAGCAGAATGATAAAAACGATCAACAAATCCAAATCTCTGAACGCCCTTTCAGCTTAAATGGGAACACACATTTTTGACAACTCAGACACTACTCTGCACTTCAACTGTCAGAATCTTGCAAGTGTTGTTCGTATAATTGGAAAGTTTACGATACAGACATTTTTAAATTTGCAGACAATCATTGATCTACGAAATCACGGCACCTGTCAGCGCCTGAAACGAATCGCAAGAAAACAACAACAAATACCTTAAGAAAGAAAGAAAGTATTTGTTGTTTTCTTGCAATTGGCTTAAAATTCTAATGGGGATTTAAGTCAGAGATTTCTCCCTCAACTCAAAGATTCTATTTTTCGAGGCAATCCTTCATAGTCGTCTTAATAAAAAATGTATTTCTAAACACAATGTATTTCATTTTTGACACTTCTGTGAGAGTTTTTAAAGTGCATGTACATTCACATTTAAATTAATATTTTCTTGTGTTATTAAAAAGTCGTGTTAGATGTGACACAAGAAAATCCTGATCTTTATGTGAACGAACATGCATTTCTGAACTCTAAAAGAATTGTCATAAATGACAGCCTGAAAAAAAATTTCAAACAGGTAACTCTAACAAATCAATTTTGTATGGATTTTTAGCTAATGGCTTATGTTTCTCATAAGTTGAAAGATCTTCTTTTAATTCTATAAAATTGAAAGTACGCTAAATCCTCAAAATCTATTAATTTTGTATTAACAGCTCAGTAGACATGTCAATTTAAAAGCTTTTATGAGGTCTAGCTATAGATAAAATGTAATTTATTGTGTGTTCTTTGTCAAATTGCAAATAAAATCAATTTAATTTAATATAACAAACGCAATCGCAACCAACGCCTCTTCTTGTGTTTTGTTATGTCGTGCATCGTCATCATTGCGGTGCTGCTGTGCTACTGTTGCCATCATCATTATTTGCAAAATACGAAGTGGCGTAAATTTTGATTTCGATGAAAAAACAATTAAATAGATTCAGAGACATAAAGTTGCATTTCAACGAGAGTAGCAAATTAATTCAATTTATTCGATGAAACTTAAAAAACACGCTCTTACTTTTACAGAAATGACATAATCACATGTAAAGTTTAACAGGGGCTTAAGGAATCACAAATAATTCTAATACTTTGTATTTGAATCTTTCCCTTGCTCTTCAGTTCATCGACAATTAAAATACAAAATAGCTCAAATAGCTGTTCTCTAGGAAAAATAAACTATCATCGTGTCAAATGAATTCCTCATATCTCAAATTTTCCTTAAAACTAGATAATTTTACACGATTGGTAGATTTTATGATATATGTAGTTAGATCTGCCAGTGAAAAGCCGTGTAGTCTTAAGCAATATTCACATGAGCACGACCAACGACCAACGATTGAACGAATATTCGTCGATTTTGACATTTCTTTCACATGAGAGTTTTAAATTTGTCGCGAATGAAGTTTGACAGCCGAACACCATTCACCACCGAAACCAAAACAAGAATGATTTTTTTAGGTTAAGTAAGCGCAATTATTTTATTCGTTGCGAGTGTGGATAATGTGGAACGCGAATAAAGTTTGACAGTTCGTATCAACTACAATTTTTTTCGCGACGAATAAATTTGTTTTCTTAAATTTATTAATATATGATATTAAAAAGTAAAAGTATGCATCATAAATCAAATAGAAACTATATTGCTATAGTTTTGTTAAGAATTTGTGTGGAAATATGTCTTCAAACGTACATATATAAACTGACATTTTGTAATTCATTCGTCGTTCGTTGGTCGCGCTCATGTGAATACTACTTTATAGTTGTTTTTCTGAAAATTCGTCTGACGCTTAAATTTAAAAAAAAATCTGACAACCATGTGTACTCTGACTGTCATTAGTGTAATCTTTGAAACAACTGTTAAAAAAGGGATTTGATAATCCTGTATGCACACTACTTGTTGTATATCAGTGCTTAACGTTTCTGAAAATAGATAAATTTTACATTTTACATGATACAATTTTTTCATTGTCAATTAGCCGACAATTAGATTGCGTGTTTACACGGTTTGGAAAACATCTATCAATCTCTGTATTTTTGCTTGTTATTCTCACCTAACTTTTGACAGTAAATTAATGTAAGCGATTGGTAGATTTTCCACTTACCATGTAATACACTGTTAACTGTCATTTATTGGCAGATAATTGTCAAAAAATGGTAGGGCTCTAACATTATCATCACACTCTTCCTATAACTCTCACTGACAGATAAATAGTGCACCAAAAAATAATCTGTCATATTCGTAGCAACTCTTCCCGCCAGGCTATGAAGTACAAAAATGAACACAACCAATGGAGCAGTTAGTAGAACACACTCAAAAGCATAAAACACAAAACAAACCCCCATCCTTATGTCCATACGGCCAGTCCAAGTCCATGTACATATATGTACAACAACCCAGCTTAGAGAGACAAATGACTTCCTGTAGCAATGAACAGAAAATCGCAATCCAAGGATTGAAAATGCTTCAAAAAATAAAAATACTGTATGCATGAATCTACGTATTGTTGCGCAATGTCCGTCTGTTCCGTGGCCCAATAAATGCATTGTCCTGGCATTCTTGCAAGTACACATATAGTATAGGTAGTAGCTAGCTACAAATAGTGCTTTCGGTCGGTGGTGCTCTGTGGAGAGAGTTCCTCGGCGCTAAGCTGAAAAGCGGAAAACCAGAAATGTGTGGAAATCCGAGAAACGAATTTTCTATATTATTCCCCTGTTTTGTGTCTGATGGCAGAAGGCAGTCCCCCCACCACCAACTGCAAACCAGCCCTCTCAATCTTAACCACATTGGCCCACAAAAGCGAGTATCCAACCCAACCGAGCGACCAACCATACATGAATTGAGGTTATGTGCTCTCTCATAAATCGTCCAACGGTATAGAATAGAGTCATCGCTTTTGAGTGGAACGGGTAGAGATGTGGTGCCACTGCTGTACCAGAGTATCACACTCTCCAACTTGAGTGTTCCTTTGTGATCAAATTTGTCCAAACGGACAACGGCAACGGCAGCGGCAGTGGCAACGCTATAGAGTATAAAGCCAATGCGATGCGGATTGGGGGGGGGGAGTTTTATTTCAGAAATTAAATCAGAACCCAAAGTGAATTTCTCTCTCTCCTGACTGGAAAAAAATGTGTGTTTTCGATTTTATTTTTAATTTTTATTTTCTATTTCTCAATTCCCACCCGCATTCATGGCCATCAAATTGAGCATTTATGACCCTTTTATCGTTTACACGCCCCCGCTTAATAACGCTTAATAACCCCTTCCCACCGGTGCGGCGCGGCGGCAGCGGTGGCGTGGCCGTACCATATCGCCATCTTCATCGCATCGCCGCAAGTTTCTGTGTTGATTTAAACGATGTCGCGCGAATAGGTGACGATGATGATGAAACGTGTGTGCTGTGAGTTTTTGATGGGGTGAAATATGAAATGAGCCGTAAAGTTGGGGTTTCTTTCATTAAATACACAAAGCATCTTTTTGATTTACACAATAATTATTATTATATTCAAGGTTGAGTCTTGAGTTCTTCATGTTTTTTTTTTTCTGATTGTTGGGGAAATATTTTGTGTGTCGTAAATCAGAAATTTTGTATTTCATTGGAAAGCATATACACTGAACGAAATCCTTACGTAAATTAAACGAAAAACTTCGTTAAGTCGATTGAAATTATGTTGATTTGCATGATGAAAGATTAATATAAAGTCTTTCGTTAACTTTATGAATTTATTCATCGAGGTTATAAGCTAAAAGGAGTCATTGGCTTTAAAAACTTTAATTGAACGAGACAATTCTCTCTCTGACTATTTAACGAAATTGTTTGTTCCCTTTTATATCGAACACCATAAGTCGGAAATTGAACGATGAACATAGTTGCTTGCAACATCTCTCAAACTTCAAATAGATGCGAACAAAAATTACAAAAAAAACACCTTATTGTTTCACACAAACAATTAAGTCACCAGTGTTCTCTAATAGCCAAAAACTAAAAAACATTTTTGCATCTACAAAAGATAAAGTTGACCAAGAACAAAAATCGGGAATTTACGCTATTGAATGTGGAGTTTGCAAACGACGTTATATTGGACAAACAAAAAGAAACTTGAATGTAAGATTTAAAGAACATTGCAATTGCATCAAAAAGAAAAAACTAAAACAATCGGCTTTTGCCGATCATGTAATTGTGGAAGGTCATGGTTCTGATGAGAAAGAGCACATCATAACATTAATAAAAAATGTAAACAACTTTAATAGACTTGATGCTTATGAAAGCTATTTCATCGAAAAAGAAAACAACAATTTGAATGTGGATGGAGGAGACATTCAATCACCTTTGTTCTCTCTTGTATAGTTTTTACTTACAAAAGATCTAAACTGTTTTTTCTTCGCTCTGGATTTACAAAAACTAATAATTGTTTTGTGTCAATTGAGTTAGTGCTGATGATGAGCGCCACCGAAGCATTCGAAATGCATTCACGTGTAAGTCGTTTTTATAATTAATGTTTAATTTATTTTTCGTTAATTGACTTAATTGTTTGTGTGAAACAATAAGGTGTTTTTTTTGTAATTTTTGTTCGCAAAGTTATATGTTTCCACGAAGTTCGGATATAATGTCGTTTTTGACAAAAATGTTTCAAATAGATGCCCCGAAAATTGTACCCATGCTACACAGATGAATTTGCTTTTTGATTTTTAGGAAAGTTTCGTTAAGAGAAAACAATTTGTCTTCCGTTCATTTTTTTTTTCTTCTATTTTTTTAACAGATCCTTCAAAATACAAAATTCTTCAAATAGAGTATTTGTGGATTCTAACTTTTTTCGTATTTTCAATTTTGAATTCATTTTTTTTAACAAAAATATATAATTTCTTTAGACAAATAAACCGAAAATCTTAGCAGCCAATTTATTGTTTGACAGATCGTAACATAAACGAATTACCAATTAAGTTTCGTTGAGTTTTAATAGGACAAATTCTGTATATAGCGTTTTCGTTATTAAATAAAGTCTTTGATTGCCTAAATATTTTCGTTGAGAAAGTTAAATTTTCGTTGAGTCAATAAATTTGCAGACAATATATTTTAGAACAAAATTTCTCAGATCTAAGAAATTAACTTTGGCAATTTAACAAAGCGATTTGTTTCGTTCATTTAAATTTTAAGACATTTACATAGTTCGTAATATACATTCATAAACGAACGAAACTTTTCATCTTAAATAATTTTGTAGATGGACTTAATTTATATTCGTTAGCTTATGAATTTTTTCGTAAGTTTGATCAAATTTTAAAAAGTGCAAACTTTGCTTGAAGGATTTTCGTTAATAAACAAAGGTTTTTATTTTATAAAAAATTACATATATGTATGTATTTTTTGTATTCGTTGACCCAATTAAATTTTTCGTAAAGTTAGTGAAATTGTAGTTACTTACTTACTTACGGTGGCGCTACAGTCCTGTGTGAACTAGGGCCTCACCCAACAAACTTCACCATCTAGCTCGGTCCCTAGCTATATGTCTCCAGTTTTGCCCTCCAAGTTGGGTGAGGTCTCTTTCCACTTGTGCGAACGACGTGATCCGCGGTCTTCCTCTACCGCGCTATCCTGTGGGTGTGGATTCGAAGACTTCCGGGCCGGAGCATTGGTGTCCATACGCTCTACGTGACCCAGCCATCTCAGTCGTTCGACTTTTACCCTTCCGGCAAAGTCTTCGTCGGTGTACAGGCCGTACGGCTTCTCGTTCCATCTCTTAATCTACTCACCTTCTATGCATACGGGACCATAGATCACGCGAAGAACTTTTCTTTCGAAACGACCCAAGGTGCTTTCATCCGCTTTTGTCAAAGTCCATGCTTCTGCACCGTATAGCAGGACGGGGATGATAAGGGTCTTGTATAGCAACACTTTGGTCGCTCGAGAGAGGGGTATGCTACTCAATTGCTTTCTTAGCCCAAAGAAACAGCGGTTAACAAGAGTAATTCTTTGTTTGATCTCACCGCTGGTATTGTTTTTTTGCGTTCATAGCGGAGCCTTGGTAGACGAAGTCTTTAACTACCTCAAAGTTACGTGTGTGACGTTTTGACCGAGACGTTGGTGGTGTAGGTCCTTTCACCGTTAAACCGCGTTTTTACCGCCTCTGCCTCAATACTCAAAAGCCCGATTGACATCACGCGAGTTCTTCCGATTGTGTCAATGTCATCAGCATATGCTAGTAATTGGACAGATTTTTGAAAGATAGTGCCTCTAGTATTGACGTGGGACCTCTGCACTATTCTTTCAAGTACGATGTTAAAGAAATCGCATACCAGCGCATAAAGCCGTTTTTGACATCGAAAGGTTCTGTTAAGTTGTTTATAACCTTTATAGATCAGCATGAATTCTCCATGGTGTTCCTGCACAAACGAACAAGTTTGGAAAGGATGCCAAACGTAGACATGCCTATATACAGCTCGTCCCTGTAAATGCTGTCATATGCGGCCTTGAAATCGATGAAGAGATGGTGGGTGTCGATTTGATGTTCTTGGGGTTTTTCCACGATCTGCCGTAATGTGAATATTTGATCGACTGTGGACTTTCCTGATCTAGAACCACACTGATAAGGACCTATCAGGTTGTTGACGATGGGCTTTAGACGTTCACATAATACGGCAGAGAAGATTTTGTAAGCGATGTTAAGTAGACTGATGCGTCTATAATTGGTGCAGTTTAGAGGGTCTCCTTTTTTCAGGATCGGGCAAACAATACTGAGGTTCCATTTATCGGGCATGCTTTCTTCCGATCATATCTTACAAATAAGTTGGTGCATGCTCCTAACCAAATTATCTTCAGCTGCTTTGAAGAGCTCGGCATTCAAGCCATCTACTCCAGCGGCTTTGTTAGACTTCAGCTAAGGTATGGCAATCCTTATTTCGTCTAAGTCGGGAAGACGGGATTGTTGGCTTTCGTTGTCTATGTTGAATGGGTCAACCTGCCTGACAGCGGAATTCGGTTCGTCGTCGCCGTTATACGGTCTGCAGAAGTGGTTCTTCCTTATCCTCCTTATTTCCACTTTTGTCTTTTGCAGCCTTCGGTTCGAGGTTTATGTACTTGTGAATTTCGTTTAACCTGCTCATTAAACTTTCGTACTTCATTCCTGCTTTTGAACTCTCAACATCTCCGACTGCACGCTTTTGAGAAGTCGGTGTTCTTTTCTCCTCTTCTGCTCGTGAGCTCGTGAGCAGCTCTTGTCGTTCTATGCAGTGCCGCAGTTGATGAAGCGAATTTCATACTTTTACGAAAGCTTTTTTTTCAGTGTAGATATTTGTGGAGAGTTATGTGGATCTTTGAGGACAAATGAACAATATCCGAAAACAAAACGATGGAACTAGTCATTTATCAAAAAAAACGCACGTACGTTAAAAGTCGTACTGACGTAGAACCTATATACTCATAGTTTCTTCAAAAAAAAGAAAAACAAAAATTAAAATATCATCTTAAGAAACTCACGATTGAGAGAGACAATCAAAATAAAGGGAATATTCTGTGATGTTTGGTTATGATTTTGTATTCAGAACGCGTTCTATAGCAATCATCAAGAAGTTTTTTTAATTTTATTTATAAAGACCGGTCTATTGTTCATCATCATAATGAAATGAATACTCAAATAATGTATTTACTATATGTAAGTGAAGAAAAGCATGAAGGAGGGGGTTCATATATTTTTAGATTGATTGATTTTTGATCTCTCAAGTTATGAGATGTTTTATTTAATATTTCAAGGAAATATAAGATTTTTTCAACCGTAAATTTTCTTTTATTTTTTTTTTTTGAAGGAAAGGTATTTAATCTTTTACAGATTTTGATGACCTAATAACTTTTTAATGTTTTATTGTAGCATTAATAGGTTTTTTTTTACGATCTGCAATTTAAAAGTGAAGAATTTTCGGGATGGATTGCCTTTTTTATTATAAAGGAACAGTTTTGTTAGACATTTAATAAAAAAAATAATTACTTATTTTGCAACAATTATCTCTTTGGTTGTTTTTATTTTTTATACAAAAAACAAGCGTTATTATGTTTAAATTTTGTTTTTTATGTGGGTGGAGCTATAATTTTGTTTATTAAGTTCTTTGGGACATTTATATCCCAGCAGTTAAAAACTATACTTTATCGTTCTTAATAATTGGATACGTGGTTTGCTCAATTAATTTAAATTTCATATAAATTAAATGTCGATTTCAATGTCTAAAGTTAGATAAATCCTTTAACAAGAAATGTCGGATATTTTTTAAAACGCTTGAGAACTTAAAATAATGGCAAGCCATAGAAAGAAATATAGTCGGAATTAACTTTGTATGACACTTATTTTTTAGAATATAATTTCCGGTCTTTTTCCGTCCTGGCTACGAGTTGCAGAGTCCATTTGATCAGTACACTACTTTTACGATAAATTAGTGGTTAATAGTGCTGTTAGACAAAATTCATCATCTTGTAAGAATTAAATGTCGGTTATATTTAGCTGATTATATTTGAAACCAAAAATAGATCAATAGTGCTCGCCACTCAACGACAACGCTGTTCGGGTTAGAGAGAAAAAACTAATCGAGAGAGCCAAATTTCCTCGTCTCCGTCACTTCGAAACCTCTTACTCTCATTTTTTTTTATAGCGTGTTGAATTCGTATCGGTGTATACATGTTTTCACCTCGGAGAAGAGTACACAAAAAAACATCAGTTCCGGAAAATGCGACATTTCTCATTTTTGTTTATTGATAGCCAAGAAGGTTACGTTTTTTAAATTCTCATTATAATATTTGTAATTCTCATGAATTTCTTTTTTTTAATTTTGCTAACATCTTGTCGTTTTTATATCTACAAAAATACTCCTATAATTTAAATTAATTCTAGCAAAACATTTTTGTTTGTCAATAAATAACGGAAGAAGTTATACCGGTAGTTCGTGGTGAATTTCTTCTTTTTCTCTAAGTTACAGATAGATGGCAGGAACAACCAAAACAAGAAAGGATGTGTGCAGAAAGTGTTTAACAAGGTTAAGGCTTTTTAGATTAGACTTTATAAATGAATGTTATGTTTATTTCAATAGTAATACCTTAACTATTAACTTAACTACTGTATTATCTAAAATATACTGCATTGAATTATTTTACATTGAATTATTATAAAAGGCGGAAATAATAAAGTTCTATAGTTTACCCGGAATATTTATATAAAATATAAAATATTTTCTGGAACTTAGTGTTAACGTAACATTTATTTGTCATGAATTACTATTTCAGCTTTTTTATACACCAAAAAAATCAATTATGAAATTTGGCTGCGATAATAACTACTTGAACACAGCATTTTCATTGTTTATAGTTATTCAGGTTTAGCTCTTAACATTGATTTGCATTTATTTATGAATAGCCTAAAAAGTTTAGCAAACATCTATGAATAATCCACAATGCACTTTCAGAAAAACTATAGTTAGAACATTCCCTGACAGATTTTTCCTTGTCGCTATATAACTGAAAGATAAGATAATAGTTAGAACTGGAAAACTTATAAAAATGATGCATAAGACTTAAATTGTGGTTGAAAAACAAATTTGTATATTCTTTTCACAAAACCACTGACCTAGCGAGAATACATATATTTTTACTTTTGTACAAAAGTACTTTTCGGCTTATGTAGTTAAGCCTTTAAAAGCAACACACTACCTTAGGGGAAAGCAGTAAGAATAGCTTATCACCTATTCACAAATATTATGCAATTAAAATTAGTAACAGAATTAACAAGTTGACGGTCTTTTTATTTAGTCTCTACTTAAATCACTTATTTTCAGCATTTTGAAAATGTCGTGAGTAATGTAAAGAAAATAAACAACGAGTACACACAAATAAAATAGGAATAGAAAAAAGAGATGAGTATATAAAAAATGTTCCTCCGTTGTTTTATTTCTTCTTATTCTGTTACTCTCGTTTTCAATGTTCCTGCAACTCTCGCATCGATAAACTCTGAAAATTGAAACAAATCTGAGTTTTTTTGCATTTTTCAACGGTCTGAGCGAAAATTCAACCCATAAACGCAGCTTATAATAAAAAAATAATGGTATTAGTGATTTCAGAGTTGTATGTTTCTAGGTCCTAATTCTCATTGGACTGTTGCACCACATAATTTATTTTACTTACTTAATGATTAAAACTGGCATCAAATAACTAACTAATATTTATCTAAATGCGTAATTTAGAATTATTTATAAATCTTCATTGTTCTGGCACCTAACAAGAGTAATTAATTTCACTTCATATTCGAATGATATTACTCCCAAACGAACACAATGAGAGTACCAAAAAGTTGTTCATACACAATTTTGAATTTTCTTTGAACACCTCTGAACAGCTGACTACATCCGCCATTTTTCAAAGGTGGTCGCCATTTTTAAAAGGTGGTGAGCAGAGAGAAAAGAGAGAAAAGTTTTTTCTCTCTGGTGGTGAGTATGCACACCAACTTGCATAAGGATTTGTTCCCCACATTTTTTTTATATGGAGTTAATACATATGCAAGTTGGTGTGCAATTCATAGCTTGTAGGCAAAAAGAGAGCAACCGTCGAAGTTGGTTCTCTCTATTAGTTCTTTTCTCTCTGGTTCGGTTGTCAAACGTTACTGAATAGAAACATCAACACAATTTGACATTTCCAACTGTCAAACAATAGAAAACAACTATCGAAACATCGCATGCAGATTTAAACCCACCCTATAATGCGCGCTGTATGGCAAGTTGCGCCGTCTTATTGGAATCGAATATTTAGCTGATTAATTTTTGGAAATATATAATTCAGTAAGCATAGATCGACATTTACTGTAACCGCAACTTCTTCCACTTTTCGAAATAAACAAGGACCGATGATGCCGCCAGCGTGTAAACCAGCAAACATTCACTTTTAATGGGCTAAATAGTGCATTTTTTAATGGCTTGAGAAAATGAGCTTCATTACGGAGTGCTGCATTTTGCAAATGGATTTATTTATTTTAAAGTATATTTCCACTTTTTGAAAGTATTGCTAATATTCAACACAATTTGATATTACCTATCAACTTTCGAACTATAGACAGTAACCATCGAAACATCTCAAACACAGAAACTAAAACTAGTTACGAGCACACCAATCAAAAAGCGAGTTAATAGGCTTTTTACACCAAGTCCAAAACCCGGTTTTCGCGAAATTATCGGTTTTGGCCGAAAACCTACATCGAAAACTCAAGTTTTCCCATACATTTTTTGTAAACCACAAGTTTTCGTAAACCACAAGTTTTATATAAAACCTCTCGAAAACTAGTAGCAATTCAAAGTTGAATTAAACAAACAAACCTTTCGAAACATTCAGCGCTCAAATTAATGTAAACAAAACAGCTGATGGCCGCTGTCAAAACAAATAAGTCATTTTGAAATAAATTTGGTCGTGGTAAGTAATATTATTTATACAATGTCCTTACAAAATAAGAATTATTGCTTTTTGTTTTTTATTTACAGAATATGGAAAATTTGCCAACGTCGAAAATAAAAGCCCGGCGATTATTTGCGGCACTGGCGGTTCTTTTATGATCCTCCAGAGTTTCAAACGCTCTTTGTTAAGCGAGGAACTGGAATTCACTATGGCTTCTGGCGTGACGACCCCAAGGACGAGGAAGACTTGCTCATAGTTCGTAATGACGTTTCCAAGGGATGCGTCTTCGAACTCGTCGCCACAAATATGTTCGACGCTTTCGCTTACTACCTGGAGAAAGACTTTCCGGTAACTCCGTTCAATCACAAGGGTCGGGGAGATATGAGAAAGGCGATAAGTTTATTGGTGGAGGAGAATAAGTATGAAAGAAAATCTGTGGTGGAGGATAAGTCGCAGCTAGCTAGGAAAAGTTGCGCCAAAACATTTCACAATGTGGGAATCGTTGTTCCAGTGAATAAAACCACAACAGTGGGCTATCGTCCCTTGATGGACAGCGATGACAATATCAAGAAGATCCTCAGTGCTTTGGACAAGCCAGGCGAGTGTGATTTTGGTACGAATCTGGAACTAGGAATTGACCTTTTCTGCTCCAGTCATAAGGACCTACACGAAATCGTTCAGAATCTTCTCAACCCCGCCTATAAGCTGCTTGGACGACCAAAATACATGGCGATTCATGTCATAAGCAGTATTTTGGATTGAGTTTGTTTTTTATTGATTTGATCGTATATTTTCTACACAATTAGCTTCTCTTTGGTGAATTGTTCTGACCGGTTGAAGTGAACAAATATAATAGCTGCAGCCAAGCGAGCTTGTAGTTCTTGTTGGTTCATGTCATGAGACATGCGGCTCGTTTTGAAATGTTGTTTGAAATACTCATCATCGTTTACTAACATTTCACGTTCCCAATAAGTGCTGGTACGTACCTGCATAAAATATTTAGATATATACATAGCTTCCTACTAATTGAATTGTTATAACAAGCTAACCTTTGTCCCCATATTTCTTTGTCGATTACGATTTTCAATTGTATCAATTAAAGCTTTTCTTTTCTTTCGAAGTTTCAGGATTTGCAAAAGAAAATTACGTTTTTTTATGATAGAGGCTTGAGATAATGAAAAAAAAATTAACAAAATCTTCATATTTTGTTCAACTTTCTTTTTATGTATTAAAATCAATTTCAATTGGTTAGAATTCATTTTATTTTCAAAAATAATTTGAGAAAAACAAAACTTTTTATTTACAAATTTTGTCATCAATACTAAATTTGACAGCCGGTGTTCAAATTTAAATGTCAAATGAAAACGTGTAAATGTTCGGTGTGAACGATTTTTGGGTTTTCGAAAACTTTTTGCCGAAAACCCGGTTTTGGGTTTGGTGTGAAAAGGCTATAAGATCACATTGCAATTCTTTAAAAGCACGAGAACTTAACAACTTGTAACATAATCATCATAAATGACGAAGTTAGAGTATTTTAACACAGACGGTTAATCGTTTAAAAATGAAATAAAAAGAATAGGGCCTAGGTCACTACCTTGCGGGATTCCAGAATTAACTTTGAACTTGTTGGATTCCCAACAATTTAAAAGTGCAGACTATGATGCAAAAACACTCTAATGAAGATATAAATCCTTCGTACGTATCACCCTTCAAAACCCATTTGTTTACATTGTTGTATTTGTAATGTGGAAGAATTCAACGAGTAAAATTGACGTGTTTTCACGCATACATAGACACATTTACTGAGTTTTTAGGGGAAATTTCATAAATTAGAGGAGAAATTACACGCACACTAAGAAATACTTTATGAGGCCAGTTTCCGGTTTAGCTTGTAGGCAAACCAATATGGATTTATATCTTTACTAGAGTGTTTTTGGTATGATGCATCAAAAAAATAAGATTGAAGCCATTTTAGGAAAAAAAGCCAAACTGGATGTGAGAGTTTGTAAAACGTCTTACTGAAGTCAGTAAAAATGCAATTCAATTGTTTTTTTCGCTTTCAAATGAGCCAATACAATTTTGTGCTAGTTCCATTAAAAATATCAACACTAAGCTAAGTATACACGATTGGCAGGTCTTTTTATATCGGTCGAACTGTCAAAAGTTTAAAATAGCATCCAATTAATTGAATTAATTGATACGGTTGGAAGACTTAAGAAAACAAAAAAAAAATTTCCAGACGGTGACTTCTTATTTCTTTTCATTTTCGTAGTTTTTCAAAATCGTGTAAGCTTTTAACGTTCAAAAACTTTCTACCAATTAATATCCATTATTCAAATTGGAGAATTGGCTGATAGTTGACTACCAATTTTTTTTTCTGTCACTTTTGACAGATAAAATTGTTTGTTGTTGTTGATAGAAAATTGGTAAAAATGTATTGCAAAAAAACTGTCAATGTTGGAAGTTCTTCCAATCGTGTACACTTAGTATAAGAGCGTCTTTTTGTAAAACCGTGCAAGTTTGGAAGAGTTTAGGAATTAAAAAAGTAGATCTGTTATTTATGACTTCGTCTTTTGTCAAATACCATTTTATTGCTTTCATCACTTTTATATTACCTTAACTGAGTTTACTTAGAAGATACCAATAAATAATATCATAGAACACTGAGGCGTATACGCACTTTTTTGTATAAAGAAATTTAACAAATACTCCAATTTTTTATACTCATGATTTTGAGACTGTAAACCTTGTCTTTTATGGTGATATTCATATGTTGGTAAGCATAAACCCTACCCTTATACCCCATCATTCTGTTCTGTCATCAATCCATAAAAAAGCGTCAATGTCATCACAATCATTGCCGCATCATTATCACCACATCAATACCAGAATTTTCTTGTTCAACGATCAACGTCAGAAAAAAAAAATACCCATGAAATGCTAGCTACCTAGTAACGAATTAAAAAAAAAGACAGGCTTTCGAAGGTACATAAACTGGGTAGGTAGTTTGAGGCAGCAACTTTTCAGAATACGCAGTTACCTGCTTCCTTTTCTGACGATGACGATGGTGGTATTTAAATATAATATCAAAGCTTCCCTCAGGCAGCTCCATCGAGGCTAGGTTAGGTACATGATGTTCCTCCACTCTTCTTCCTTTTCAACAAGTAGGTACACGCGTGTTTTTTTTCTGTACGTATATTTTCTCGCAAAATGACTCACACACGACATCAATGTTTATCCTGACAGCTTCTCAAATAAAACTTCTATTATACGAAAACCCCGTTCTTTCCCCCCTTCGTAGCGTATAGCTATGTTACTTACGTACGTCAAGCAACATACCCTCATCCAGAAAATAAAATAAAACCTTCCACATCCCATCAAGCTTGCTTAATGCTTCATTCAGTTCGTCATCGTCATATACAAAAAGAAAGAGAGAGGGAGAGAGAGAGAAAGAGAGGGAATGGTTATTTTATATGATTTTTCTTTTTTATTTTAGAAAATATACGACAACAAAGTGAAATTCTTGGAATTCCATTTGATATGAAATGAAAAATCATAAAAATGCGCCGCGGCATACGTTTCGCGTTTACAAAAGATGAATAAAACAATAAATGTGCGAGATACGTTTACGTTTTTTATCTTAAAGAAACCCTTCACTCTTCACTTCACAACTTCACATACTTCAAGCTTCAGGTACTTGCCTAAGTTCTTTTTTTTATATCTTTTTCTTTAATTTTTTAATCTATATATGGTGACCATATTTGTATGTTTGAAGAAGGTATGTAGATAAAACGAAAAAAACTTTGATTATTTAATAGTTCTAAGACAAAACTAACCTGTCAGTTTCCATAAACTTTTAGCTGTCACAATTGACGTTTACAGTGTCAAACTTAAAGCCAACAACACCATTTGACACTGGAAGTAGTAATTTAGATTATTTCAGTTGATTAACTATTCGTTTAGTCAAAATTTTAATTCAGTTAACACTGGCTTATTATACTTTTTTGACAGATTGTTTATTGTTGACATTTCAAATTTGACAAACAGTCCAAATTACGATCTGTTTCTTTAAAAATTCTCAGTGGCTGGTCACCCGTTTGTTGATATAGCATTTTTATAATAATTCCACGTTTCATTTTCTTATGCCCGCACACACTAAGTAATGTAAAGGTATATCTATACGTGTTCTTTTTGTATCTCTCTATTATTTTTAATTTCTTTTAAAACAAATGCCGCAGGTATGCCAAAGCTGAACTCTAACCAAGCCCCCCCCCCCCCACAAACATACCTCCATCATCACTGGTTGCACCCCTAAGTTGGCGCGAATTCGTCTTTCAATCTTTTAAGACTTCGTTCTCTCTTTTTCAGAGCAACAAAAACAATCACAAAAAAAAAAAAAAAAAATAAATAAATAAATAAAAACAATCCCGTTCTAGTCCAGCGAATTACATTTCATCTTTAGACAAAGGTATAGAGATACTTTTGCTTTTGCTAACATTTTTAAGTTCATATATATGTTATAAAAAATAGATATATATAATAAGAATAAGAAATACGAAAAAATAGTAAACATTCCTCGAATACCGTTCCCAGGTTCCAGAGGTAGACTTTTAGACTAACGAACAAACAGAACTTGGTATATCTATTCTATACTTTGGTATACATATGGGTACGTTCGATCGGCTAGGTTGGTTGGTCGGATTCGGGTTCAGGTCCTTGAGTTCTGTTTGTGTTTGTATTTTTTGTGGCATAGAGTTAAGGTTTTATTTTTATATTTCGAGATTTATTTTTTTGTTCTTATATTTTGTTCTGGGTTATGTAGAGGTAGGTTTAATTCACAATTATTATGAAAATTAATTTTGACGAACAAAAGGTTAGGTACAGAACACTGACAGGCCTTTTTAGGGATGGTTTTATGTTAAAGGGTTCTTCTATTTTTATCCTTTTTTTTTCTAGCTGACATTTCATTTTTTGTTAGGCATGATAGTCCAAAGTTTCCAAAGTTTTTTTTAAAATATACATTATCTTCCCCTGAAAGCTGATACCTGTGAATTTGAATAGCTATTTCAAGAGAAAATAGAAAAATTGCTAAAACAAATACTGCCTTAAAGCAAGATTAAAATGTAAGGTGTACTCTATATTACAGCTTATAAATTAGTTTAAAACCCCTAACTTTAAAGTGAATTCTTTTCCTTATGACATAATGCAAATTTTTTACCACTATAAGATGTCAGTTATAGTTATCATTGGATTTCCCATTGTAACGAATTATTGGAACTTGTTGACAGTTTGTATATAGATGTCATTGAAAATTTATGTCATTGGACAAATCTTTCCTAAATTGAATCAATCATTTCCTGATTCGAATCCAGTATTTGAGGTTAGAATTAAAAGTTAAAATGACAGCTAGGAACACAAAAAAAGAAAGGTTAAGGTTTCAGTGGAACTATTTTGTTTGGAATGATACACTGAAAAATCAGCTGTTCATTGAAAATTAAAAATAAACTCATTCAAAAGTTCTAGGTTAGGTAAAGAATTTTTTGTATGACATTCTGCTGCTCATTAGCTTCATTTTAACACCAAAAACAAAAATTGGAATCTCTCAATCGTTTTTCAATCTCAAAACTAAATTTTTGATGATGAAGAGTACGGATAGCTATAACTAGTTCCTTAATTCTCAAACTCGGTGCTGCCTTACCTTAGGGGAATGTTATAGCTATCATTGGCTTTCATCATTGAAACTAATCATGGGAATATTTTGACAGCTCGTTTAAAACGATTATTAAAAATGTGTGTAACTAAAAAAATTTTGAAAAGCTATTTGAGTCGAAAGTAAATTTTTACCAAGTTTTAGTATTGTTTTTTAGGTTTTTATTTTTTGTAAAAAAAACTGTCAATTCGATTTTTCTCAAAATGTTGTCAAATGTTGAAAACAATATTGCTTATAAGATAAAATTAGTTTGAAGCCAATGTCTCAAATTTTTGAAAAGATATTTACGTCAAAAAACAATTTTTACCAACTTTTATACATTTTTTTTAGGTTTTTAGTTTTTTTTTTTTTTAAACTGTCAATTCGATTTTTCTCAAAATTTTTCCTAATATTGAAAACAATATTTCTTATAAGTTAAAATTAGTTAGAAGCAATTATCTCAAATTTTTGAAAAGATATTTGAGTCGAAAATCAATTTTTAACAACTTTTGTTAAATTTTTTTGTCGGTTTTTAATTTTTTGTAAAAAAACTGTCAATTTGATTTTTTTTTTAAATTGTACTGGATGTTAACAACAATATTTTTTGAAAGATAAGATAGTTAGAAGCCAATATCTCAAATTTTTGAAAAGATATTTGAGTCGAAAATCAATTTTTACCAACTTTTGTCAATTTTTTTTTCGGTTTTTAATTTTTTGTAAAAAAAACTTCCAATTCGATTTTTTTTTAAATTTTACTGGATGTTGACAACAATATTTTTTGAAAGATAAAACTAGTAAGAAGCCAATATCTCAAATTTTTGAAAAGATATTTGAGTCGAAATTCAATTTTTACCAACTTTGAGTAAAGTTTTTTTTAGGTTTTTATTTTTTATAAAAAAAAACTGTCAGTAAGATTTTTTTCAAAATTTTATCAGATGTCAAAAACATTATTCTCCGTTGCATAAAATTGTTTTGGAGATGAAATCATATTTTAGTCGTAAAATTTTCGAGGTGACACATTTTTTTTTCAGTTTTTTTGATTTATAAAAAAACCGTTAATTGGATTTTTTTTCTAAACATATGTATAATTGTTTTGTACCACGTTACAATATATAATATAAAATTTAATTCAAGTCTCTAGCGTCATTGGTTCATGAGATATTTAGGTTTAACCAAAATTTTCACTTTTTTTTTAAACTGCTATGGTGAAAAAAAACCACCCATGCAATTTTCTTGAGAGCCCTTTCTGCATCTTTCTGCCTTATTATCTGTATAACAAAATTTATTTGAAGTTGATATCTCTTCTGGTTCTTGAGCTATGGACGACGAAAAAAACGTCGCGAACGTACGGCCGTACGGACGTACTCACGCACAGACATCTTTCGTCGGGAAATGTAAAAATTTTCAATTTGACAAATCGGACCTATTACAATAACTTCCTATGGGAAGTTTATAAAGGATTTTAAGGGGCCAGTACCCATGTTCTGTAACTTAGTCAATAACTTTTCGCATCGTTTAAAATGTAAACGACTCATAACTCATTTGTCGCCTCTGGAAAAAAATATCGTGTTTCTGTTTAATTTCCAAGCTCTTCTGACTGAAATATCCATTTCGATTTCGGTAGCTGTTCCCGGTAAGGAAATACGTCCACAAATGAGGCAGTGCGTATCTGTGAGGCACTGCATTTTTATTTGCATCTGAGTCCTACCAAAGTTACGTTGGGCAGAAGTTCTCAGCAGCAATGAGTCGAACTATGGTGGCCCGGATTGTAGCCCAAGTATTTAAAATACTCAATAATCAATAAAGTTTCGAAAATAATTAATTAATATTTTGCTTAACTTTTTTTGCCTCCGAAATTTTGTGGTTTTAACCTGTTTATAATATGTTGATGACATTTGACGTTTGTCAAAATCATCGCATTTCGACCTTTGGAACACCATTTTATTCTATACAATTATCACCTCTCAAAGTAAAAGAACCACGATGGTCCTAAAAAAATACTTTTTTTTTTTTTAAATTTTAATATTACTCCAAGTGTGTTCACCTCGAAACAATTTTGTTTAACGATGAAAACTAATGATAACTATAACTGGCTCACAACAGTCCATTCATTTGACAAATAAAGCCGTTGTTCTAATAGGGAATTGCCAACTTTAAATTCAATTTGTCAAAGCTCCCTTTCACTACTGATGGAACTGACATTATGTCAATTTATTTAGCAAACATTAAATATTCAACTTTTTCATCATGGCAAAATACAGAAACGGGCAACACTTGCAATTTTAAGTCGTCATTCTCGCCCTAAGTAGACAACCAATAAGAAGTTTAGTACAAAAATTTGAGTTATACATATATATTTTGCGTAAAGCTAGGCATACACGATGAACATGCTCAGCGAACATGTTCGTTTGCGTTAGCCCACACACGACGAACACAACGACGAACATTCATTTCGGGACGATTGTTCAAGAAAGAAGGATGTCTGAAAAACAAGCGCAAGTAGTTGCCCTTATGGCAATTTACTTATGTGAACAAAATAAAAATAAATAAATAAAATTAGTTTAAAGCCAATGTCTCAAATTTTTGAAAAGTTATTTGAGTCGAAAATCAATTTTTATTAACTTTTATTAATTTTTTGTTTTAGGTTTTCATTTTTTGTAAAAAAAACTGTCAATTCGATTTTTCTCAAAATTTTACCGAATATTGAAAACAATATTTCTTATAAGATAAAAGTACTTAGAGGCCATAATCTCAAATTTTCGAAAAGATATTTAAGTCGGAATTCGATTTTTACCAACTTTTTGTAATGTTTTTTTTAGGTTTTTTTTTATTAAAAAACTGTCAGTTTGATTTTTCTCAAAATTTTACCAGATGTTGAAAACGTTATTCTTCGTTTCACAAAATTGTTTTGGAAATAAAATCATTTTTTATTGGTACAATTTTTTGATTTATAAAAAAAAAACGTTAATTGGATTTTTTCCAAAAATATACTTGTTTGCTTTACGTTACAATATATAATATAAAATTTAATTCAAGTCTCTAGCGTTATTGGTTCATAAGATATTTGGGGTTAACAAAAATGTTCACCTTTTTTTTAAACTGCTATGGTAAAAAAACCACCCACGCAATTTTCTTGAGAGCAATTTCTGCATCTTTCTGCATTATTATCTGTATACCTAACAAAATTTATTTGAAGTCGATATCTCCTCTGGTTCTTGAGCTATGGATGACGAAAAAAACGTCGCGAACGTACGGACGTACGAACTAAAAATCTTTTATTTCGACTCTAGGGGCCTTGAAACGTCGAAAAATGTCAAAATTTTCAATTTGACAAATCGGACACATTACAATAACTTCCTATGGGAAGTTAAAAAGGTTGTGTATAAAAGACTGGCTTCCGAAACCTTATATTCGTTCTCATGTTAATTTATTGAGAGAACTAGAGATAACATCACAAGATTTAAAAATATTTATAAAAGTATGACTTACAGTTGCCATCTTCCGTAATGCTCACTCGACGATATTCATATGAGAAATGAGAATTTGTTCGCGAACATCGCCATACACGACGAACATGACAGCTAACGAACATGAAAATATCGAAAATTTTCGCCAACAGCGAGCGGTTCGCATACACGAGAAAACAAACAGCGAACACGAGCAGGTTCGCCGAACATGTTCATCGTGTATGCCTAGCTTAAGGATTTTGGTTTACACTCAAACAAGACTAAGCTGACTCGAGAATTGAAGCCGATGAACCAAGTGACGAACATTCTCCGGTTGGGCAAGTTTAATGACAGATTTTTGACATTAGGTCACTCGTTCAGCCATTTTACTTTTCTGACATTTTGAATTTTGACATCTGGACTAAATTTAAACATTACGATTTCCGAATAGCCAAGGTAACTTTGTCACCAATGTACAAGGAAAAGTCCATTTTTTCAGGATGTACCCGAAAGAGAAAACAAAGGTTTAAAACATTCGAAATCGAATCACAGGTCAAAGACATTCTTCGAAGGTTTACAGATAACCTACCTAGTATAGGTACTATTTGTGTTGTGTCTCTACGATGAATATAAAAAATCACATGCAAACTTATGTCATCGAAAATGTCAATCAAATTGTTCTCTAAGATTCGCAAAGCAAATTAATGCAAAGCTCTACAGAACTCGTTGAGTATATACACAAAAATAGCAACCACAGCAACTGGTAGAAAAGAAATCGCACTCTATACACGCGATTTAAGTCGTCACTATTTATTTATTTCTTCCTTCTTATAAATTAATACTGCGCGCTGCTGTGCTGCCAAATGAAATGTGTCTTTGAGCGCTAAATTTATGGACAGGAAATAAAAATAAAAATAAAAGTATAAAAATGTATCTACAACACCACAACCGAATTCCATGAATTTCATTTCAAGTTTAAAACAAAAAAGAAATGAAAATGTTTAGTTAATCTAATAGAGGAGAATATACGAGTATGTCGGTAAAATGTACATGCATAGGCATACCCTACCCTTCCTGCTTTATGGAAACCGCCCGGCCTAGCCCGACCCGGCCCTAAGAAGTTCAGTGCTCAAGATTCAAGAATCAGCAAATCAGCACACACATCTCTTTCATCACGCTATAAGTCTTAAACGTCGACTCGACATCGACATCGCCATCGTGGTGCGCGGATTTGTTTTTATATTTTAGTCCGAATATAAGCTAAAGCTATCCCAAAAAACCATCCATCGTATAGCAATAGCAATAACTGGCAATAGGCCAAAACTCTATTTACGTTGCTCTTTGCCTTCTGCCAGAAATGAAAATAAATGAAAAATGAAACCGGCCGCCTCACCGCGTTGCTCGCATTGTTGTTTTCACCGCCGCCGCCGCCGCCGTCGTCGTCGCTCATCATCGTCGCTCACGTCGCGTCGTCGGTCGTCAGAGAGAATTTCGCATTGCGAACATCATCAAAAGATTCACCAAAGAATTATTTGAACTTTTAGAGGAAATAATTAAAAAGAACGTATACGAATGAACAAACTAAGAAAAAAAAAAAAAAAAAAAAAAAAACTAAACAAAAATCTAAATAAAAATACAAAATTAGACGGCGCGCGTGGACACTGAATTTCAAAAACTGCTTGAGTCTGACGCTGACGCTACTTCTGATGAACGCATCGAGGCGGAACTTATTTCTAATGGCTTGTCTATGATGGGCTCTAATTGGTTGCTGTCTGCTTTGGAAATTTTTTGAAAAATTCTTGTTTTTAGACTGTTTGGGCATAAAAAGCAAATACATACATATGTTGGTATAGATGGTTTTTGAGTGACATTGACCTCATGTCAAATAAAATAAACAAAAATAAACCAACGTCACACTCACAAGTAGCAAAAGGTTTCAAGATTTTGCAAATTTTAGTTCTGTTTGTGTTGTTATTTTATTCTATAAGTCTTAATTTGAACAGACAGCTAAATCAACGGGAATAAATTTACGGTAAATAAGAGCTGTCAACTCAAATGTCATAGAAAACAGTGCTACCAAGTTGATTCTATGACTAGAATATATTTTTCATAAATAAGTTTTATTTAAAAGAATATTATCTGTGGAATATACCAAAATTGTACTAAATTCCACAATTTAAAGCTAAAAATTTGACGTTTATGTTGTTTTTTATCCAAATTTATATGAGAAATAACGCATTTGGGTTTGTTTAAAACCCGCTGTCCCATTAAAATTGACATTTGTTGCATATAGCACATGGTGACACAGATTTCGAAGACTGGATTGAAGTGGATTTTTCTTCAGAAACAGCTTTTTCCTTCAAACAATACTTTTAAGCCAAAATGTACTGCTCAGGACGATATTCATTCCTGATCATATTGCTATATTTATTTTCTATTTTGGGTAAATATTAAAAGCTGTTAAAATATAATAAAAAACCAAACGAAATAGAGACTTATGTTCATATGTTCCTACCTACATTTAAAATTAAAGATTAATCTTATAAGACCTCTACCATATTGTATATAAAGAACTTGTGGTTGGCATTATGGCAAGCCTACACACAAATCCAACAAAACCGCCGCGTGAACACCTCTAGCACTTTGCATAATTACAAAGTCACTCACATTGTTCTTACCTTTTTCTTTCTCCCCTGATGTACCTCCTTGCACGTTGAAATGTCACTAAAAACATCTAAAATGTAAAACACAAAAAAATGTACTAGAGCTAAACTCCAGTTGTCAGATAAGAATCATCATTTTTGGTACAACACGATGATGACAGTAAACTATAAGTAGTACAGATGAGATGTACCACATACATATATGATGATAAATTCGTTTTTATTTTTTGTGACTTTTAACAAATACGCGACTGAGGAGAAGGTGCGGCATTCAAATTCAAAGAAGGTTTGTCGTCGTCGATTCATAAATTCCATTAAAAGATAGAGCAAATATAAACGCGTAGAGTATAGGTATAATGCATGCACCATAGCGATAACAAGAATATCAACAAAAACAACAATAATAACAAACAAAACAATGTTTGATGTGACGACAACGACGACAAGAGGTTGTAAACTTCAATATGATTGTGTGTTCTTTATTTATAGACAAATCTTATAAAGGCTTTTGTAAATAAAAACGTTTTATCTAGATTAAAGTAAACTCTCGTCATGATTTTTTATATTTTTATTATTAAACTTGAATATGAGACATGTCTAAGTACTTATAGGGGATCTAGATGCAGAGACAAGTTTACTTATAAAAGAAAAAAAGAAAAAGAAAATATTAAATTAGGGTTCAAAATTGACGATCGGCAATTTCGAAGTTCCCCAAATGTCAGTGTCAAACGAATAAAACAAATTATTAAAGGAAATAACATTTTGACAGTTAAAACTTACAACTCACAACAGAAAAAAAACATGACGCTTTTCCTGTTTCTTTCGTATTTTTAATATAAACTGTCAAAATTAGAAAAGGAAATTTAGTTTCAAGAAAATCCCAATAAGACAATAACAGAAATATGGCCCTATCTCGCTTTGTATAAGAAATGTCAAAGACTCCACTTTGAAAAATTTTAACTGGATATTGCGTGAAATTATTTCTATACAAACAAAACATTTAAAAATATTTATCTTAGTGTTATATTTCAATAAAATGTTGATAAACTCGTAGTTCGTAGTATGCAAAGTGCTGAGTTGACATTAATTTTTAGTTCATGTTTCATATCAGTAATCATTTTGACCATTTATTTGCAATGCTAAAACTTCTTTCATGAGATAAGATAACATCTGTTTAAAAATAAAATCGAATTTCAAACAGTTTTTCATGTAATTTGACAATTCTGGGTCTCCATTTTGGTATTTTTTGACAAAGAAAGTTTGCATTGACATTTTTGACATTTTGTGTCTCAATATATCCCTAAATGTAAAACTCAAATTAGGTCCGTTCGCGTACTTTCTGCACTAAAATTCGTAAAAAGAGATATTTTAAAGAGTGGGGGTAAAATTCTCTCACAAAAAGACAAAACTATAAAAAAGTAAGCGAACGGGAAAAAAAACAAATTTTTCCCAAAATTTTACTGTCGAAAAAAACACAATTTTTGAAACATCATCATTCCATTTCGTGTTTAAAATTTTTGTTTGTAAATTGATAAATGAAGACAAAATGAACTTCAATTTGTGCTTAAATTCTGTGTTGAAAGAAATAACGACATTGATGATATTCTGTTGGAGGACTCCGAAGAAGATGGAAGTTTTTTTTACTTATATTCAACCGATTAAAGAAAATTTTATAAGTGACAGCAAAAGCGAGCAATTTATTAAATTTATTTGAAGTTCTATCAAATTTGACACTTTTCACAAATCAGCCCAAAGAAATTTCTTGGGCTGAAATTCGTAGGTTGGGGAAATATTTTACTCTCTCGTGAGCGCTCTCTTTTAAGACAAACTACGAAATTTTTGAGTACGCGAACAGGATTTGGTTAAATTTCATTATTTTTCGTAAAACTGGACTGTTTTAGGAGGGTACGCAAACGGAACTATTGTGTTCATTTTTTAATTTTGTATTACCTACTTTTTTCATTCAAAGAACGGGTTTTGATCTTGCCATTATATTTTAATTGCGATGCAAAACATACGATCTTGGAGACAACGCTATTCCCAGGCCTACGATGCGAGAGAATCCGCTCACCAAAAGTTTGGTGACAATAAATTGATTGTTTCGTTGCGTCGGGCGACATAAGACACTATTTTGGTAACAAAATTTGCACGATTCGCAAACGTTGTTCATTATTAAGTCTATTCATTATGAAATGGCAAATAAAACTGAGGAACATAAATCAAGTGACAGCTGTCAAAAAGAACAGCTTTCAAAAAAAGTATTGCCAGATAGAAAACTATATGTCTAAAGGAACAACCGTTATTATCAAATTTTGATAAAAAAAAATGTATCCAAAGCTTTTTTCTCAACATTAATATTTATGCTTCTTACAAAATTATTTATTTCCAACTTAAGTCAAACTTTCGTTCAAATTCTTAGCTCACAAAAATCACAAACCCTAATTCCTCAATTCAAATACTCAAATGCATTTATAAAAACGAAATTTAAATGTTCAAGCAATTTTCAAAAAAGTTGTAAACTAGAAAAGAAAAATCCCTATAGAATATTCAAACTGGAGCTTAACTGCTGGATCACAATGGTGTCGGAGCCGGAGTCGGAGTCGTAACTGGAATAGCTGTCAAAGTATTCAATGTACGCAAATGCAAATGTACGAATACAACGCGACGCAACTGGAATCGGAGCCGCAGCCGGAGTCGGAAGAGTTGACTAACTTTTAACTTTGACGTACGACACATGTGACGTTTCCATTTTTGAAGTGAATACCTTGGTGATTATATTTTTTTTAATGGCTTTTCAATAAAAAGGTGGAAAAATATTTAAATAAGAAATGAAAGAAAACAAAAAAATATTTTCTGAGAAATTTGATGTGATTGTAAACTGCAAATATACCAAATAACATCAAAAAGCCGTACGACGCATTGTGTGCGTACTTTCTGTTAATGTACGACAGCTATTCCGACTCCGGTTCCGGCTGCGGCTCCGATTTTTGCATTGTGTTACAGCAGTAAGTCATAGCTGTCATAAATTTGTGTGATTGTTCACAATGGATTGTTTTCATGTATTTCCAAAAAACAATGACATCAACAGCTGATAAATTTGTATTTGTTAGGTTTGACTTCGAATTCAAATTGCATTGTAGAATAAAAGTAGCTCAGTTTGCTCAATTTAATTAAACGTCAGAAATTCTTTAAAATTTTGTGTGAATTTCACTGCGCTTAAATGGATTTGTTTGTTTCCAATATTTTGATCGCTATTGTCGTTGCCGTCTACATGTTGCTCCAGTTAGTTTATCTGACATTCTATTCCATTAAAAATTAGCTCAATTTTTCGATTTAATGATACTTAGGGCCAGTTTCACGTCTACACTAAACTAAGCAAGTGGCTTTAAGCCTCTCATTGTCGTCGAACTAGCCTAAATAAAGTTGTTAAAATTGAGTGTTCTTTAGTTTAAGTGTCTATTTTTCTGTTCTAGCTTAAAACTTTCGGAGACATTTTGTGGAGCCTATCGCACCTTAAAGGGCAGTTTTAAAGTACTCACTATTGAAAATAGTGGCACTTGATTTGTAGTGATTTACTGTGAAAATTAGCTCTTATTTTTAAACTGGCCATTTTTGTCATTCAAAATGTCCCTAAGATTCTTTCACTTTTAATAGATTTGTTAATAATTTTTTAAGCCTTAGAAGTTAATTAAAGTCCGCATTTCTTATAAGAAATGTTTAAATCACTGCATGTAAATCATGATTGACCTCTCGAGCTTATTTAGATTGATCTTTCTGTCAAAAAGCAACTGACTAACGCAAACACTCATCTACACTAATAATAGGCGTTTTTTATTGGTAAATTTATACGTAACGCAGCAAAATCTTACACACTAAACAACAACAAAGAAATAGTGCGGATAAATAAGGCAGTAAAAATAGTGCATATAAATAGTTCAGATAAAGTTTTGGAATGCTTGGAATAGAATGACACTTCATCCAGTTCCAGAAATATTTTTTACTTAAAGGTTGGCAGGATTTTATTATTTGGGGATGCGTTCGTATTTTTCTTGTGCTCTGTTTTTACTAGAATAAAAATAAATTGGTTTGAAATATTAATCAACGATTACACTGTTAACGTAAATATTCAATGCGTTGACTACTTGACATCTCCCAAAAATCATCAATAATCACAGTGCTATCTCTAAATTTATGAACGTGTGATGTGTGTTAGGACTCGCCCAAAACCAAAGCGAAACATTTGATGCGAAAACAAAACTTTCGTCATTGGTCGGGTTTAAAGGCTCTCCCAAACCAACGCGAAAGTGGCACATTCGCCGACGCGGCATTGTTTATATGTCATTTTTGTTATCATTGTGAATGATTCGCCCTGATTCGCTTCGCGTCAGTTATCGAAGTGTAAGTTTATTTTGAGAAGAGTAAGTTTAATCGTGAATGTTTCGCGTTGATTTGTCCCCTTTCACCCAGGAAAACTGAGTTGCCAGCAATTGGGAGCTTGTAGGCAAGACGGGCTTACGGGGAAGGACAAAATCTCCCCTCACACCCTTCTTTTGGCGTTTAGTGCCTGTCTACATTGGATTTTTAATGCTGGGTTTTATTATGTTCGTTGTGTCCATACGATGAAGAGAAAATCAATCTGCACATCCCTATCTCACACCCTTGAAATCTATCTATCTTTCACTCATACAATACAAAATCTTTGATGTTGAATACAAGAATATTGTTTGCATTTGGGATGTGATCTACCCATCTCTCTCTTTTTCACTCACATATAATCTACCTGTCTCACTGCTTGCACCTAACATTAAAAATTTAATGTGGACAGGCACTCTTATGTCATTTCAATCTTTCAATTCATACTCAACTCCATTCTGACTGGACCTGCATGTACACATTAACTTGAACTCTTATTTAACTTTATATAAAAACATCAATACTTTTTCAACACATCCCTTGAGTACGTATTTTCAAAACTGGTTGACAGTTGATTTTGACATAAGTATGATTGCACAGATACCAGCTTGGAGATTTAAAATAAGAGTGCATATAATAGTGAACATATGTTTTATTCACACTTTCCATTACTGCACTTACTTTCCATTACTGCACTAGCTAATAATTTACCAATAAAATACGGATAATATTATAAAGAGGAAAGATTTGTATTTTTGTATGTAACGAATAAACTCAAAAAAGTACTGGACCGATTTTAATTATTCTTTTTCATTAGAAAGCTACATTATCACTGAGTAACATAGGCTATATTTAATACTAGATTACTATAGAAATCTTTAGAAATTCCTATTAAAACCAATCATCGCATACGCTGCGAAGAGTATTAATGATAGGACAAAAAAAAATGTTTTCTAATTTAGTGATTCATGGTCGTTTTAATTAGCATGCTTATAACTTAAATATCTGTACCTATTTATGTTTACCCGTGCGAAGCCGGGACGGGCCACTAGTTGTTTATAAAAATTGACTTCTTTGGAAATTTTCCATCAAAACGTTACGGTTATTTCTTAGTCCCTTCTTCAAATTATGTGCGCTTAAAAAAGGTAATTTACATTAAACGCTCATAACACGTGTTACTTAATTAGTTACATTTTTCAAGAATTAATGTCAAAGTTATTATGACAATCAGAGCCCGAACATTGACCTCTCAGTTAGGTAGATCGGGTTACATCTGCAGTGCAACCTTGAAAATGCAAAATCAAAATACAAAATAAAATCTTTTCCGCGTTTAAGATCTTTGACTTGAACAATCTTAATTAATAATTATTTCTTGAAATTAAATCAAAAGATTTTACTTTGCATTTTATAGTTTAAGTTGAAACTTTGTATTTGTATTAATGTTTCTTTTTATTTTGTCTCATTTCAGGTACGTATCTGACCAAAACTCATCTCTAATCTCATCTGATTGTAAACAAAACATCCATCAGAGGAGTATCTATAAAGAAAATACATATCTTATCTTTTCTAAGCTTTTAAATTAGCAATTCAAATTTGTTGAAATGTATATTTAAATAAAGCAATTCATTGGGACTTTATACGTATACGTGAACGTGATGGACTTCCGTGCACTGGCTCTCTGTGGGCCATTCGCCCCTCGTTTGGTGACAATGATCTTATATGAAAGGTATCTTTATAAACTTAAGATTCCCACGAAGCCACTTCTAGACACAACAATCGGATGGTACCGGACTCGGGCTACACGGTTGATTGCTCGTTATATATTTATGAATAAGTGTATAGGCAAGGCACCTATCTTCAGGGAGTCAGAATGTCTCGATCAAGAAGATCTCTAGATCGGATTGTCGATGCTTTAAGCGAGAGACATCCAATTTAAGTTGATTTGAACGTTTTTATTTTTCCTATTCTTAATTAACTTTCAGTCAATCGGAGGAGAAAGACTTCATATAGAACGACATACATCGCATCATTGTTGCATATATTGGTCGATGGAGGTCACTGCACTGGCCCCTTTCCGTTCCGTCCCTACTGTAGAGTCTTTTAGCCTCTTGGGTTCATTAAACTGCCACCTGGGGGCGCCATTTAATTTGCACTTTAATAGACAATTTTTCTTTGTTAGAAATGTCAGATATATACTGCAATCAGATATACTCGCGTAAGTCTTTAAAAGATTGTTCTGATTTAGCTGGAGGCAATTAGTGCGGTTGCCAGTAGCTGCCACTTGAGTTACATTTTCGAAGAGTCTTGAATCTCTATAATAATGCCTGTAGACTTTTCGATGTAAGGTGAAATCATAAAAAAGATCGACAAAGATTATTCTAACCTCAAGGTTTTATGAATTCCATTTAAATAATTTATGTTTGATGTTCATCTAATTCCAGGTGCTGTATTTTAATTGATAATAATTTAAGATTTAAGCACAGGTTTTTCTTTTTTATTCTAAGACTAAAGTTTTTTTTTTTTTTTGGTAATTGATTTTGGTTTTTCTTTTTCGAATTAATGGAGAGCCCTTTACGAACCTAAAGAACCAGCATGAATTTTAATGAAGCCCATTGGATATGGTTTCTTATGAATAATACAAAATAACTAACCTACTTTTGTTAAAATTCGTTATTATCGTTACATTTATGTTTTTGAAAGGGAAGATAAACCAAAAGAAGACGAAGAATTTTTCAATAAAATCTTTAGAATGGTTATCTATAACAGAAACATAAATAAAGTTATAATTTTCACTCCATTGTGATTTAACCTTTAGAAATGTCTTTTAATCAAACGAACCTAACTTAACACAGAACAAAACACTTTTAACATTTTGACAGCTGTCATTTAAAATGAAATGGAAACTTCAAAGAAAAACATTTGCAAATTTACTTCGTTTAAGCCTTTAAATCCGTCTCTAAGCTGCGGAATTCTAAGATTTGTATAAATAATTGTTTATCTTTGGTTCAGAAACTATATTTTTCCCAATGAATGGGACATCATTTTCTTCCACAACGTTCATCCTACAATAGCCGCGTTTTATTATTACCATGATCAGATCCGGATTAAAACAGCATTGGATCATCATATTTTTTATTATTTAAAGTTTGGTAGCAGTGTCAAATTCGTTCTTTCAAAAGTGACATTTCGAAGCAAAAAAAACAAACACATACCTACCAAAAATGGAAGCTCCACAACTTTTGAAAATGTTTCTGCAAATCACCATTGCACTCTCAAACTCAAAGCATCCAGGAACGCTTTGGTCTCACATGTAGTACAGATTCTTTTTGACCTTTTAATAAATGTGACACTTAAATAATTTAATTTAGAGATTACTTATAATTTATTTGAACATCTTTTCTCCCATTTGTGCTGCAGCTTTCTCGATTTTATTTATATTTTTTGACATTTAAAGCAGGGTTGCCCAAAGAACATTTTGCTCAATGAATTTTTTTTTTGTCAAATATACATTTTTTTGGACTTAATTATTTTAATTTCACCAATTAATATCTAGTTTTGTTAAAATAATTAATTTTTTCATGGATTATATACCAAATAAATAAATATAAAGCTTCTCGCTTTCTATTTAAAAAATATTTTATTTCAGTCAAATGGAAATGTTTATATGGCAATACAGGTTTTATTTAATTTGTTTGCAATGATACCAACATTTACATGTGAAATAACAATGATAAAGCGCTCCTTGTTGTGAAAAAAAGAATTAAATTTTGGATCTCAAATTGAGATCCAAACACAAACCAAGATCTTGTGTTGTTGTTGTAATGCATGTAAATTCAAGATCCGGATCAGATCATGGTGATAATAAAACGCGGCTAATATTGGGTTAGAATTATTAATTACTGACCAACAAACAGCTTTGAACATAAACTTGAAAAATTCAAATAGTTTGACTAGTAAAACTAACTGTTTTAGACATTTTTACCTCTCAAATGAACTCTCTACTGTTAACCTATTGGTGTGGAATAAAATTTCGAAACAAACAAACCAAACAACAACAACAACAAAAAAATGCTTGAAACTGTGTTCCGCGTGTCTGGTTTCTGGTTACGCGTGGGTTTAGAAAAACTACAATACTGCCCAATATGGATTATGGAAATTAATGAAATAAACATTAAGTCTGTTTCTCACGCTACTCGGTTCAGTGTGTCGAATTTTTTAATTTATTTTTATTTATTTCTGTTATTGCTATTGGTTATATTATACTTACACTGTACAGTTTTAAAAGCCTACAGACAAAACAGCTATGCATTGCATAATTTGCAGAAAAGTAAATTCAATTAAAACAAAAAAAAAACTGAAAACAAAAGTCCCAACAAAGAAATTCAACTTTTTAGCGAATTTTTATTTATTAAGTAAGCCGCAGTGGCGCACGTGTATGCGCTGAGCACTCTAACTATATGACGTCTGACGTTATAGAGTCCACCAAGCGTGTTTTGCTTCGTTCAGCTTGGTTTGCAAAACTATTATTGTTTTTGTTGATTTATTATTGAAATTAAAAGTTTGATTGACATAATTCTGCTTGTCATTAAAAAATAACAAAACAGCGCGAATTCCATTAATTATGTTATTCTACCAAATGAAACATTGTTCTGTCAAAAAATTAACCGAACTTTCTAAAAAAAATAGTAAAACCCAATGTACATACATACATACATACATATTTATGACAGCTTTCGCACAATACTAATAAATTTGACTTTTATAAACGTCAAATACAAATTGTACCAAAAACAATCGGTTGCCGGCAAACGTTGACAAAATTATCCATATTTTTAGTATTAAAAATAAAAGTTATTACAACTTACAAGTTTTCATAAAACTCCAACAAAATTGACCTCCTTTTTTTAGTACAATTGACCTTTGGTATACACAAAATTGAAGTATCCCAACCTACATATGTATGTGTCATATTTATTATAATACTCGTCAGAAGTCTATCAACCAAACCAACACCCAATTCAATCAATCAATCATTTAAAATACATTTCTATATTCATTTAAAACCATCCAACAACATTCGAAACACCCAAGAACAACAACATTCAACTGTCAGGTCAAAAAGTCTGCAAGAACAGTGGTTAAGACGAAAGACTACACAGCTACCTACAACACATTATTATGCAGCATCTCCTTAACCCAAAAGTCGTAAAGTATGCCAAAGACTGTGAATCCATCTCTTGGGTTTGTTGCACCAATACACTTCGCTGCCGCGCCACCACGCCGCAAATTAAGGAAGCAATTGATTCTATGTCCCGGTCCCAACCAGCCATCTGATGGGTTGTAGTTGGTTGTTGTGTTTATGCTTCTCTTCTTTTTCTGCTAAGAGTCTCGCCAACCTACACTCGCCATCAATACCTATCTTTTATACATCTATACCTCTGCTTAACGATTTTGCTGTCTGGTGCGTGTAAACTTACAATACCACAATATGCCTTTAACCGTTAAGAATTGAAATTGAAAAATGAGGAAGAGACCGAAAATTGTCAGAGTTCTATAAAGGAAATGGAACCACCGCATCACCAAATAAAATTCAGATTGAAAAAAGCGGTGGAGATATTACTTCTTGTCCCACTCCCAACCTTCGCGTCGTCGCCTACAAATCTACCACCACTGCCGACCGCCAACCGTCTCCGTGATGTTGTCGGCGATGAGTCGCGCCATTACAAACGTCACTTTTAAGCCTTACGGTAATGAGCTTTTTATTTGCTGTCAGCATGCAGCACGACGGAAAATTTGCATGAAAGATCCGACTTCGCGTCTGCGCAACTTTGGCTCCAAATCTCCTACTCCTTTGGTCGTGTGTGACCCTCATCAGACAGCACATTTGCATGCTGCTGGTGTGTCGTAGTTACAGCCGTCCTCGTCGTTTCTTCGTCGCCGTATTCTCATATTCGTCGTTTTTGTTGTGAGTTCTGAACTAAGCTGGACCGAAAAAACCAGTAGCACTCCACAACAATCTGTGCCAATTCAGGGTAATCTCTTTCCAATAACGCTGTCGCCAACATTGGAACATGCAGCAACAACCTAGCTGTGCTCTGCGCCGCAGCCGCTGCTGGATTTGCCGCCATCCGTTCCGTATCGTGGCCATGTGTCATGACAAAGCAAAGCAGCTCAAATAAAGAACTGGTTTCCCTCTCCCATCATGCTGGCAGTCCAAGACGGTGATCATGATCTGGTTCTTTTGTGACATAAACCTGGTTAAGATATTAACAACATACTGTTCTTGCAAGAAGAGAACTATACCGCATCTTTTCTTCTCCCTTGGCTCTTGATCTTCGACTCCATAGCAGTCAACAATCAAAAACAATAACAGCGAAAAAACATTGCCGAGATCGTAGAGAGCAATTTGATCGAATGAGTATGTGAGGAGGTGCTTCCACAAAAGGTTGCGGCATTGCCCACTCACTTACATCTAATTGGAGCGTAACCAATCAGGTGTCTTCTGCCATATATTATTGAGGTTAAGTTTATAAAATTTGCTTGTTATTGTTACGTAATGTGAGCGAGCGCGCATCGAGCAGCACTTTTTAACCATTCACTTGGATCCGCTTGGAGGGACTCGCGTGTGCACGATGCAATTTCACGCTAACCACAAGAAGTATAGTCTCGTCGGTCGTTGTCGGTCGCAATCCCATCAGAGAATGGAAATATTATTGGGTGTTTCTTTGGAGTTGGAACGAAAACTTAAGGCACCTTATACACAATTTTTATGAACTATACCCGATACAAAAAAGCTAAGCAATAATCTTCTATGTAGCATGACCAGAAGTGATTTCGGAAAGTTGATTTCTTTGATTTTTTTATAGTTCATTAGACTTGGTAAGATGGTTGAACTATCACAATTATGTTGTGTTGCATTGCATGCTGGATGCGATGCAGTGTGGTGTCAGCAACGATATATAATTGTGTAACCCTGCCATTATGATGCGACTGAATGTTTTGTGGTTAATAGAATTGATGGCTATGCCTTATAGCGGTATAAGTTAAATTGGAAAAAAAGTTAATTGGATTTTAAAAGACTTTGTTTAACTGACAATCTTCTATTTAGAAGATTGTGTTTCCACCTATATGTATAGAAATACCAGGTGTGAAAGATGGTGATCATGAAAAAAGAACATAATCATCTATCAATTCTTATGTTCGAAGAGGAACAAATTTGAACTCTCGATCAATTCGAATTGAACCCATTTGACAGATAGAAGTTCAACTATCAATTTCTATGACAAATGCTCATGTAAAAGTACATTGTTGTCATTATGTTGAAAAGCAAACGAACAGACCTATAGAGTTTTTAGATATTGTGCGAAATTTGTTACACAAATCCATCAAATCAGTTCCATCGATTTTTTTTGAAGATGAAAGAATTCATTAGAAAAATTTCGTTTAATAAAATATCAGTCTGATAATGGCTTTTGGCTTTGGTGACTGTTATATCGGGTGATTTTTTAAGAGCTTGAGAACTTTTTTTAAAAAAAAAACTTTACTTTTTGAAGATAATTTCATTTAAATGTTTACCGCGGCTGCGTCTTAGGTCCAATTTTGGGTAACTTTTTCGAGCATTTCGGCCGGAATAGCCCGAATTTCTTCGGAAATGTTGTCTTCCAAAGCTGGAATAGTAGCTGGCTTATTTGTGTAGACTTTAGACTTGACGTAGCCCCACAAAAAATAGTCTAAAGGCGTCAAATCGCATGATCTTGGTGGCCAACTTACCGGTCCATTCCTTGAGATGAATTGTTCTTCTCCGAAGTTTTCCCTCAAAATGGCCATAGAATCGCGAGCTGTGTGGCATGTAGCGCCATCTTGTTGAAACCACATGTCAACCAAGTTCAGTTCTTCCATTTTTGGCAACAAAAAGTTTGTTAGCATTGAACAACGATAGCGATCGCCATTCACCGTAACGTTGCGTCCAACAGCATCTTTGAAAAAATACGGTCCAATGATTCCACCAGCGTACAAACCACACCAAACAGTGCATTTTTCGGGATGCATGGGCAGTTCTTGAACGGCTTCTGGTTGCTCTCCAAATGCGGCAATTTTGCTTATTTACGTAGCCATTCAACCAGAAATGAGCCTCATCGCTGAACAAAATTTGTCGATAAAAAAGCGCGAAACACATTTCGAACCGAACATTGATTTTGGTATTAAAATTCAATGATTTGCAAGCGTTGCTCGTTAGTAAGTCTATTCATGATGAAATGTCAAAGCATACTGAGCATCTTTCTCTTTGACACCATGTCTGAAATCCCGCGTGATCTGTCAAATACTAATGCATGAAAATCCTAACCTCAAAAAAATCACCCATTATAAACAACTGTCATAAAATAAACATCTGAACGTGACATCTTTTGGTACGTTCGTTTTGTTTTTCCGATCGAAGTATGAAACTAGATGTCAAAGCTTATCCATAAATAAACACCTATAAAGTGTAGGTTGTACATAACATATATAATTTTACAATTCTCACGTTTTGTGCAAATCAAATCATGTGAGACAACAATAAATTGTCTTCGTCAATTCACCGCACATCACAATCTCTTCGATTGTAGTATGCCGAAGGCCGTGTCATCTCCTTAAACTAAACGAACAGTTCGCTAAAACTTGTTTCTGTCCCAATATCTTACAATATGGTATATTTTTTAATAAATGCATTATTTTGCCTTTTATTATGTTACCTTTTCTCATAATTCATATTGCAAGTTGAAAAAAAAAATCTTTTGTAAATCCCCGATTGCAAATAAAATTTAAATTTAAAGTAAACAAACTTTGAATGAAAACTTACAAGAGAATGGCCGCCGCCGTCAGCGCGCCGCAACCAACGGCACCTAGTGAATTAATTGGATTCGCGTGTGATCTGTGACATTCAGCGATGCGGCGACTGTTGGTGAGCGACACTAGACGGTGGTGGTGTGGCAAAGGGAACGGTAAAACCAAACAACACCGGCGAAAGTGTGGGCTGTGGGAAGACAACGTCATAAAAGTTAAGACAAATGTAAAATTAACTGAATAATTTTCAATCATTAACCCACGCTAAGTCTTTGTTTGTTATTTTTATTATTTAAAAGACCTGCTTTTTGAGTTTTATGTGTTCATAAATGTGCATAGATTCTGGAAATACAAACCTGTCCCGATCAAGACCTAAAGAACGTTATGCAATTGAGAGACTTTAAGGCTACGGGCATACGGGTGATGATAGTTAGAATATTGATCGTGTGATCTGTGATGTGAGAACTAAAAACGTAATAGTTTTGTGTTTTTTCCAACCCACGTGATCTGATCCGGATCAACTACAGATGATCTTGAGATACAGATAATCTCTTACATGAGCATCTGAATCATATTTCAACTGTCAAATTAATTGTCACTTGAAAAGGTGTTACCAATTTAAAATTCATGACATTTGTGGTTAAACTAAGTTCTTTTGTTACTGAATCTTATCTTAAACAAGTGGTCATTTGATACAACAACAACTATTGAATAACATTCATACAGCATTTAAAATGTCAAATTTAAATCAACACTCGTTCAACTAATTGAAAACGCCACAGCAATCAATTGCTGTCCCCTCTTTTTAACATATGCAACATGCGTTTTTCCGATATCATTTCCATTAAATATATATCATACTTCCAATCATGTTACACCTGGAGTCTTTTCTTTTTCTGTGGACAAATAAAGGAAATGCGACGCATTTAGGATTGTTGGTTGGTTGTTGCTCTAGAAACCCCATCCACATCCTCAGAGACTTTAAACCGAACATACGCTACGCATGTGCGCAAGCCTCCAAACGTCGTCGTTGTCGATTGTTAGACAATCTCTCCTGCAGCAGCAGCACTACCGCTCGTACCACGGCAAACAACGGAAACTATTGACAGTTACAACAACAACAAACGATAACGAGTTTCCGATAACCGTCCTCCCCGTTGGCAGACTTCGTACTTTCTAGCTTTTGAGATGGGGTGGAGAGAAAGAGGAGAAGTGTGCAAAAACGGCAACACTCTTGTTTGAATGTAACGAGTAACGATTGTGACCTCACGAAGCACCCAATGTACCAAGACGCAAGATCTTTGTTATGTTATTTTATGCTTTCAGCTTCCAGCAACTACTTTGTGGAGACTCCACCATTCAGCAATAACGAATAAAAACAGCAGCAGCAGCAGCTACATCTGGTAGCAGAAGCAGGCGCAAGAACTACAACTGTACGTAATCGCTATCATCATTTATTATTGAGTGTGTATAGTCGATCGAGTTGAACCCCATTGCGAGCTAACTTCAACTATACACAGGCTATGGCTATGTCTACGGCTACATATAGCTCAGTGGTATCGCGTATCTTTAGCAACAGCAGCGTCAAACAACCGCAAATCTATTCTTTTGCACCTGGAAATAGTTATGCCTCTGAGTTATTATTACCTGGCGCAAATAGGTTTATTACTTTTTTTTTAAGTTAAGTTTGCTTTTGTATACGTATGGTACATATAATCTGCTTCACCCCGCGTGTATATTTCCTAATCTGCAATCAAATGTCGATATATTTTATAAATAAAAAGCAAAACACTTGGTTTAAGCGTTAAGGCCACTTGCGTCGTCGTCGCCGTTGTAGTCGCTGTCATTATTGTTGTTGTTGTTTGTGGTAGGTTAGTAGATACACTACGCAAACGCGCAACGTAATATTGACTTCCTTTCTCTTTATTTTTTGCTTTGTGTAGAGTTTTGTGTTTTCCTGTCAAGTTGGCACCATAATATGAGATGCGAAAAAGGTTGTTGGGATGTTAGGTACATGGTACATCGAACATACCTTTTCGTAGGTATATTGATTTACTGTTCAATCAGGTAAGCAATTTATGCTAAGAATACGTTCTGGAAGCTTTACAAAAGATTCACAGGAAAGAATAGAAAAGATCGGAGGAGAGTATTGCTGGGCAATGATTGGTATTGACATTTATTATTTATAACGTATAAATGGGCGGATGTGGGTTGTGGTGCAAGAATGTGTATACCTATGATGAGGCTGACTTGTAGGATATTCCAAAGAAATTCTGACGTACGAGTACATATACAAATGCTTAATTATGCATTTTGAAGTATCATTCCTTTCATTATGACGTATGCCCAACAAAAATAGGTTAAGAATGTGTCAAAAAGTCTATGACAATTACGCCAAAAACAAATGTGCATTGTAGAAGTGCTTTGCAATTTCGAAAGCCTTTCACGGATTCTTCAATAATTTTTTGGATCATTCACTATTTTTCGTAAGCCCTGACGATATTTCAAAAGAAACACAGTTGTTTTGGTTATAAATTAAATTTTAAAGTAGATATCGCAGTGTGATCGTTAGTGCGGGGAACTGTCATTCCAGAGTTGTTAAGTTTAATCCCTGCCTATGCCACTTAAAATTTGTTCACCGGCACTGCGTATTGCGAGAGATTGACAAATCCCCCAAAAGTAAATATTGCAATAAAAAGTGTTTTTTTTTTTTCAAATTAGCCGCTTGGATTCGGCATTCAAAAAGCGTCTTTGTTTTTAAGCTCAGAGCAGAGGACTTAGCTGTCAAAAAAAGAACTGTGTTTCTTTTTTAGCTCAAACATATCAGAGCGCTGGGTTTGTGTTTCTTTTTCCAATAAGAGCCAGCTTGGAGTGCGCTGCTAATGGAGGATAAATCTCAGAGTGGCTGACTTCACGTTTGTTTCATGTGGTATGAAAGAGACAGATGTCAAATTCTAAAACTATTGTTTGTTGAGTTCTCCAGTGTGTTTCATAAATAAATCGGAGGGCTCTGATCAAACTCTGCTCTGACTTCAAAAAGAAAAAAGCCTAAGACTGTAGGTCTCCTTTATCCCTCAAATTACTCGTACACATGCATGGTTAAGAGTAAAAAGCCAGTAGACTCATTGTTATCTTAGAGTTTATAGTGTCCTTTTAAATATCTTAATCTTCGACTTAAAAAACAATTTCTAATTAGTTGATTGTATTCTCTAATTTATTTGTAGATACGAGTGTCTATCCACGTCTGCAAATCACTAATTTCTTATTAGTAATAATTATAGTGATAGTGATCAACCTTGAGGAACTCCATGATGTATTTTATAACTAGGTACTAGTGTGAACCATGCTTTCAACTTACTTAACCCCTCTTCCTGGACCACAATTTGTGTAATTGACATTTACACTTGACTTTTAAAACTATGAATTACTTAACTTTACTAAAACCGATATAGTTCTGTCATTTGTAGTAAAAAGAATGAAGACAACAACAAATAGCAAACACAAAGCTCATCATGTAAACAATAAATTCTATAACTTCTTTTTTTTTTCAATAAACAAACGAACATCTGTCACTGTAACATACATTTTTTGAGGTTTAATAAATGTCAATTCAAACAAACCTTTTCCATCTCAACATAACGTACTTTTTATGGCAAGAATGAATAACTCAACAACATTTTTCCCATTTGTTGTTTATGTTTTTGGCTCCCGCTATTATACAGTTTCAAAACATCTCAAAGCAACACAGAGGCGTGTACACACGTCGTCTTTTCTCTGCCCCAGCAGCGTGTATAACATTTATTTGGATGGATCTACCTTTTGCAGTTGCTTCCAAATTCTGTTTTTCTTTTTTCTATTTTCTTTTTTTTAAAATAAAACAACATTCGTTTATATTTGCAGAAGGAATAAATAACAACAATAAAAAAAACCTCAGGCTCCAACGCCTACGTAATAAGAGTTTGTAATGAATAAAACAAAGAAAAAGAAAACTAAAACACACCTCAGAAGTGTGATCAGAGTCTTAAGTTCATCTTCTTTTACCATCATCTTCCTAAGAAGAATAAGAGACAATGATGCACGCTGTTTTATCCATTTTATTTAAGATTTGTGGCACAGACGCGAGCGCCCGTGAAGCATGAATAGCAAATGCTTGATGATAGTGTCCTAAAATAACGGCATAGTGTAGTAGTAGCTTTATCACTGGGCCCCATACATTGAAATGTGCAGCTGACTGCTGAGAGACTATGACTATATGGAAGAAGAGATTTATTTATGCGAACACGACTTGTGGTACAATCTTCGCGCCGCGATCTTGTTTTGCTGATTTTCTTTCTTTTTTTTTGTAAAGGCGATGTTTTTATTTTTCTGGCGTTACTGTCAGTTAGTGTACAACATTTCAGTTCAGTGTTGCCATTTAGTTGGGATTTCATTCCATTTAAACAACTTTTTTCAGTTTCTGACAGCACTCAAGTAAAATAACGGCCAAAAATTAAACTGTATTGCTTTTGAAAATTTTATATTTACAAATGTATCCCTACTTTTTGTAATTTTCTAATATTGAAACTTAATAAAGAAAACCGAACAGATCTAAGGGCCAGTTTGTCAGTTTAAAACTTATCAGTTTGTTCAATGTCTACTCACTGACACTGAGGAAGATTTTGGAGATTGTCTCAGTGAAAGCTCAACTTAATGTAGACTTGACGTCTGAAAGTGCTTTTAACTTCATTGATATCTAATTGTTTAACAGGCGGCTTAGATTTGACAATAATTCTTTCTCTTTGTGTTGATATCTACGTCCCGTTACATACAATTTTCTTGTTCCGAAACGTAAACCATATTAATCGAGAATAAAATCTTGTTAATGGCAACGCTGACACCCACTCTTTGGGGTTTGTTTGAATTGCAATTTTCTTGTGTTTCCCAACCCCTGCCTTGCCATTATAACATCCATCGTGGCGAACCATTCCATCCATTCGATTCTCTCTATGGTGATATTGTATGTATTTATAAAATGCTTTTAATTGACGTCACTTTGACAAGAGAGACTGTGGTGTGTCATTGTTTGGCGAATACTATGGCGACGGGTGCGGTAGCAACGCGATATTTATAACTCAACTACTGCGCTATCATACAACCGACCGCGCCGCAGCCGCGACCGCGACCGTTCGTCTGTACGAGTTAAATGCTGATCGGGCTTACTCATAGCTCGATACGTCGCTCGCGTCGTTGATCTTGTTTGTGACTTGTCTTAAATAGCAACAGCATTGGGTACTACGACAACTTGGCTATAAAAGTTATTTCAATTGAATTTTGGTCGTTTTCTGATTTAGTTATTTTTGTTATTGTTGTTCGATCTGTCAATCATTCTTTATTACTTATTGGTTATCTTATTCTGTGCTTCTGTGGGCTTTGAATTCTTTTTAAAGTATATTTTTGTATTTCTTATTTTGATTTATATTTTTAGTTATTTATTTAGCTTAATCAGCAAATACTTAATTAGAGTATTTTGTTTGACTTTAAAAAACAACTGAAATCATTCACCACGCTTGTAATGTAGTGAAGTGTGGTGAATTTGGTATCCAAAACTAAAGGTGAACAATTTATCAACTTTAACTGCAATGTTATTGAAAAGGGCACAAGTGTGTAGTTTGTTATTTTCTTTCTGCATTGTGGTTATGTGTGCCTCTTTCGTTTGTCATTTTCTTCTGCATTTAAGTGCAAGCCCAGGTTTAAACTTCACTCAAAGTTATTCAAGACATTTTCTGTTTTGAGTGATTTTTTGGAGAGAGTTACAGTTTTTACTTGGTAATGCTTTGATCGATATTCATGATATAGGGGTCCTTTTAAAGGTACTAATATAATTTAATTCAACTAATGCTTGTTGAAATTAAAGGGCCTAAGTTTCAGTCGCTTTATGCATTTGGACCCATTTCAAACACAACGTATTAGGTGTTAGTGGTTTGCTGGAAAAGTTAAAGCTTAAATTTTGACATGTAAAATAGGTATAGATACTTATGAAACTTTTTAACAGCTAACAGCGACTTTTTGCTTCTAAAGGTTCTCAATTTGTCTATTTTTCTTTGTATGAATCATTTATTTATAACTTGGTCGCATCCAGAAACTATTATCGGGTTTTCTAATAGACTTGACAACTATTAATTTAATTTGTGAACACATCCTTTTACTAATCATCGAACTGTCATTGTCAGAAATTTTCTACCGAAATTCGGTTACGGTGACCTCAACTTTAAAACTGTTTTTTTTTCTAATTGTCGCTCGTTATTCTCTCCTTAGTAGGCAGGCAAGTTTAATGCAAAAATCTGAGTATACATATTCGGTGTGGTGTGATGTTGCCGTGACATTAAGACAACGGATTGGTTGAAATGTCGAAAACATCACTGCATTCAGGCTTCCGTTGCAAACGATCCAAATCCATCAATTCCACAGCGTTTTCGGGTACTCCAGTTCTTTTTCGTAAGGATCTTGGTTTACACTAATACAAGATCAAGTTGTCTCAAGTTTTGAAGCCGATGGACCATTTGAAACGCCGCCGCGCCGTACGTTCTCCGATTAGACAATTCGTCCTTATTGGAAAACCTTTTATAAAATTTTTGTTTAACCAGAAAAATGTGAGTGTAAAGTAGTTTAGTGCAGTGCAGATGTCAGAGAAGAATCAAGCAAAAAAGTCATGGGTCAGAAGAGTTATTAAATTATTATTAATTAAGTTATTAGATTAATATTTCTCTTTCAACTTTATTCGTTAACAAAATATATGTTGACAGTTTTTACCAACCTACACTAAAGTTCGAAAGGTAGTGCAGAATATTCAAAACTAAAGTACTCTAGTTCAGTCCAATGAATGCTTATCAGTGTAAATCAGTGCATTTTTTCAATGGCGGATACTAAAGGGGCATGGTGTCCGCCTACTTTTCTTGTATTTGGTATTGTTTATTCTAATTCTGATTCTTGCAGATGAACAAATTTAACAGAGTGGAAGTGATTGGCGTATTTTTAAAGGCGGAAATAAAACATCTGAGATTATACCCTAGATGGGCGTGGTATCCACCCACTTTTCATGTTTATGTTGTCATTTACAAGAAAGATTTCTGATGCTTGTGTATTGATGAAATTTAACAGAGTGGTAGGAATCGATGAGTATAGGAAGACAAACATTTAAATTTAAATAATATAAATTTAGTGGGAGTGGTATCCACCCACTTTCTTAAATGAGGTTTAAATACGAAGAAGATTCATCTATGACGGCAGGATTAGAGAGAATAATTGATAAGCAAATTGGTATGTTTGTTAAGCACAAATATAGACGTAAGTTTTTTCTTGGTAAATGGGACCATAGGAATTGTTGAAAAGGTTTCGTGTGGTCTAGATGATAATAAAAGAGGTAAATATACAATTAAGCTATGGAACCGTTTTTGAGTTTTAGCCAGAGAAAACTAAATTCAAGGGAATTAGTAGATAATTTGCAGTTTTGGCCAGTTATCATTCAACGCGGGGAGAGTACGATAACTTTGGCGACAAAGTTTAATGACGGATTTGTATAGAACAGTTAAAAACAAGCATTTTTTACTATGGGCGGGGGGTCTATCTCCCCCCGTTTAGGCGGTATTTAAAAAAATATGTACATTAAATGGAAAAAAAATAATTAAAAAATAACAGTAATACTTACAACTAAGTATTATACCTTTATTTAAAGCCAACATTTTTGTCTATTAGCTTGTTTTTAAATCAAGTCAAAACTATACATAGTTTTTGAAAAAAATTGTTTTAAACTAAAAATTTATGCAAACAAAATTAAAAAAAAAAGTTTTTAATTGTAGTTTTTCAAAACTTTCAAATTATCTACTGTTTTTTTTTTTAGAATTCATTGCTCTTATTTGTTTTTGATCAAGAACTGAAAACTAGATGACTTTATGTCTTCTAGTTCTTGAGAAAATTGAAAATTACAAAAAAAAAATATTTTAATTAAATTACTTCGATATCGATAAGATATACCTAGGGTCAATTAATTTTTCTTAAATCCAGCTTATTTAAATGCAAAAGAAACTTTGCATGCACCCCATCTTGCACCCAACGCACCTTGCAACCTCCCCACCTTGCGCGCACACCAACTTGCACCCACCCCAAATCCTATAGTGATCCCAAGCAGATCCCACTGTTGCATACACCCAAACTCGCACACACCTTACTGTTGCATACACCCAAACTCGCACCTACCATTGTTACTATCAAAATAAGAGCACTCAAGCAAAAAAAAACAAGAATTAAATTAAAATAGTAGTTGTGGTTATTTTCAATTTTCTCAAAAACTAAAAGACATAAAATCATCTAGTTTTCAGTTTTTGATCAAAAATAAATAAGAGCAATAAATTCTGAAATAAAAACAATGGTAGATAATCTTGAAGTATTGTAAAATTACACTTTAAACCATTTTTTTTTAACTTTTTTTACTCAAATTTTGAGTTTAAAATTAAATTTTTCAAAAACTACGCACAGTTTTGACTTGAATTAAAAACTGGCTAATAAAACAGAATGTTACAAAAAGTATAAAACTTAATTGTAAGTATCACCGTTATTTTTTTCCATTTTAAATAATAATTTTTTTAAATTGCCCCTACCGCCTAAACGGGGGGAGATAGACCCCCCTCCCATGGTAAAAAATGCTTGTATTAAGCCCCTCTACCAAAAACCGTTATTATATCTTGGCGCCAAAGTTATCGTACTCGTGCCTTCAACGCAGTTATCTGTCATTTTTAAAAATTATTTGCTCTAATATAACCTTTCAAAAAATAAATTCATATTAAATCTAAGTAAACTTTGAGCTTGGCTTATTTTTAGATCGAATTACATTTCGCGGCAGATTAATCAATCAGGTTTCTTGTATGCAGCCGAAATTAGTTCCATTTTCAACATTTATGTTTTTGTCGTGATTTTATTTTCAAAATAGATTAAAAACCTGAAGAACTTTTGTCTAACCTCTACTGTAATCCAATTAGACTCATATAAGATTGCTATTGAGTCAAAATGTTATTTCACTCCACTCTTTACTCAATCAAACAAAATCTTACCAACTGTTCACCTCAGAGAACTCATTAATTTATTTCCGTCTCTCCCCCCTTTGACTTTGGAACGAAGATAATAAAACAAAATCACTCATTCACCTTGCGATCTCTCTCCTTCATGTTCGAGTCGAAAACCTCATTCAACTCAAACACAAAACGATCTTGAAGTGGAGTAGAGTGGAGTGAATCCAAGAACTGAGAGTATATTTGTATTTATCTCATTGTAGTTCTCCATTTTTAGTGAGAGAAAAACTGGGTATACCAACCGCGAGGTGATTTTATACACTAAGCCCTAATAGTGTGATACCGTACGCGCGCGTTACAAAAGTACTGGCCCCCTGACTTCTTGCTCTAAGATATATTCGCGTGATTCAGTTTTTGTCTGTTTTTGTGGTTAGATGCAATAAAATTGAGAAAATAAATCTAAAAATCTATCTAATTACAATAATTTTGTGTTCATTGCACTCTTTTCCATAATCTATAGTGTGTATTGTGGTCGCATCACATCGGATTACCATTGCACACGACTTATATAGTTCCATTTTATGTGTTTTTCTTTTCTGAGATACAAAAGTACCTATCTATAACAAAGTAGTGTGTTGTACACATAGCTACGTTTTGTGTAGATATTAAAAAAAAAAAGTGAATCATAATCACAATATTCACAAGTGTGAAATATACAAAAGCAAGAAAATAATAAAAAGAAATAAATAAGGAGAAAAAGAAGAAGAAAAAGAAGCAATAAAAAAAAATAAGTGTATATTTATCTTGAGTGGTGGAGACCGTGAATGAGTGAAGTTTCAAGTGCTTTTAAAATATTACAAGAAAACGGCCTCAGGATAGCGGATAATCAGCAAAAACCCCTTTCAATCATATCACAGCATTTAGAAGGTACTTGTCACAACACACAGTGTGTTTTTTTTTCTTCTGTATCTTTTTGTATCTTATGCTTGGAACAAATTACTAGATATAAATGTATCTTTAGATAGATATCTATCTTATTTTTTTTTTCTTTTAATATACGCGCAACCAATAGGAGTTACCGTGTGTGCTGGTTCTGTGTCGCATGATCGTCGCTCGTCGTATATACTGGCTTCTTCCACACAAAATACAGACCTGGACCTGGAACTGGGCCTGGGCCAGGTCCAGGTGGGGCAAGGGCTATGTTCTATAGGAGCAGCAGCAGCAGCAGCACTGAGGCTGTGGAACACCACCAGTCACAGTCACCATCCAGTACAAGAAGTTGTCCTACCTGTTTTGCAACCTTCCCTACCGCGACCGAATTCTAAATCCAACAATCTCTGACTCTGACTCCGACTCTGGCTCTGACTCTGACTATTTCTTCAAAAGGTAGAAAAAAGCGGTTTTAGTCTTGTCTCTTGTATTGGATTTGGATATTGAATTGAGTTTGAGTGTGGTTCTCCACATCTTCTTATGGTTTTCTTTGATTCTCGATCTTGATCACTCCCGCTCTCTGTTCCATTCACTTCTTTCAATATTTATTTTGTTGTTCTGTTCACCTTGCTTCCTTCTTTCTATTGATTTCAAAAGAGATACAAAAGTATCTACAACATAAAAAACCAATTGGATTTGGATATCTGTCGATCGATAGATACCTAGATACTGTGTATCTTTTGCACAACAACAACACCAATAAGATACAAAAGTATCTATTACTAATGACGCAAGCATTAGTGGGCTGCAAATAAAAGATAAGCATCTTCTATAGATTTACTTCTTAGGTTATACTCTACTCATCTTAGCACTGAACTGACCTGAACTCGTATTGGAGAGAAATTATTAATCATCAATTTATTTTGCCCTACGAGAGTTTACCTGTGGTCAAATTCGAAGAATCAATAAATTATCTATGGGGTGCCTTTTGGAAGTATCTGTCAGATACTTTTGATTTCTAGCCGATATTTTCTTAAGAAATGAAGGGAGAGAAAAAAGAAGAGGTTGATAATAAATACAAAAACTAGGCAGAATAGAAAATGAAAAATAAAACTTAAGAAACTGCGAAAACGAGAAATCACCACAAAAAAGCAGACATCAAATTTAAAGAAGTAGAAAAAAAAGAAAGAAAACAAAAAACAAGGAAAAGATTTAAATTTAGAGAAACACAAAACTCGTTTTATTTCTTCCATTGCCTCGCGCTCTTTCACTCAAGTGCGGCAGCTACTGTTGTTATTTTTTTTTTTTTTCTGCTGTTAGTTTTGTTTTTGGTTTTTATCTCACTCTTGCTTAAGATTCGATCCTTTGAATTTTTCTCTTTCTATCTTATTCATCATATTCCGTATGCATTATTATTACATTACCGTGATTCTGTTTCTTTGAAGTTTCTGAATGTTGGCAAAAGTGGAAACACCTGTGTGAGTCATCGGAAATTATTATTTCTTTTTTTATTTGTTGTAGATTTTGTTTTTAAAATAAAAGTAGAAAAGTGTTGCCGTGAAGTGATTTAATCGTACGGAATTATAGGATTGTTTTTAAACAACGATGTACATAAATATGAATATTGGTTAACATATGAATTTTAAGCTGTTTCCCAGTTGTCACTTAGAAAAGTTTTTATACTAACATTTACATGAAAGTATGAACTGAGTAAACTTAATGTAAAGCATTTTGAGACTAACGGCCAGTTTCACAATGGCGTTTAAAATTGCAATCAGCTGAATTTGAATTTCAGGTCAAGTATAAAGTTCAAATCGCAGTGTAAACTGAACCTTAGATCAACTGAGGGAAATTCAAGCAAATTGACTTGGCAGCACTCAGACGACAAAGTTTAATGACGGATTTGTTTAGAACAGTTAAAAACAAGCATTTTTTACTATGGGAGGTGGGGTCTATCTCCCCCCGTTTAGGCGGTAGGGGCAATTTAAAAAAATATGTACGTTAAATGGAATTAAATAATTAAAAAACATTGGTAATACTTACAACTAAGTTATATACTTTTTTTTAAAGCCAACACTTTTGTCTATTAGCTTGTTTTTAAATTAAGTCAAAGCTATGCATAGTTTTTGAAAAAAATTGTTTTAAACTCAAAATTTGTGCAAAAAAATGTTAAAAAAAAGGTTTAAAGTGTAATTTTATTAAAAAATTATTTCTTTTTTTATTATATCTTTTTTTTTATTTGGTGTAGATTTTGTTTTTAAAATAAAAGTAGAAAACTGTTGTCGTAATGTGATTTAATGTAAGGAATCATAGGACTGTTTTTAAACAACGATGTATGTACATATGTACATAAATATAAATATTGGTTAACATATGAATTTAAAGCTGTTTCCCAGTTGTCACTTAGAAAAGTTTTTATACTAACATTTACATGAAAGTTCATAGCATATGAACTGAGTAAACTTAATGCATTTTGAGACTAACGGTCAGTTTCACAATGGCATTTAAAATTCCAATCAGCTGAATTTGAATTTCAAGTCTAGTTTAAAGTTCAATTCGCAGTGTTAATTGAACCTTAGATCAACAGAGGGAAATTCAGGCAAATTAACTTGGGAGCACTGAATTTTTAAAACTTTAAACTGATTGATCTACAAAACTACTTTCTTTTCTGTTGCGCAAACAAAAGAATACTTTTTTAAAGGATTAAAATGTCTTGAATTTGAATCTTGCCTTTAAATTAGTTTTAATTTTTGTATCACATTAGATTTTTAAAATATGCTCCATTAAAAATGTTAAAAACAACCAAAAACAATAAATTGTATGATGATTTTGAAAAGTGCAAATCTTTTTCTTTCAGATACCATTTAACGCATTTCAGTATATTACTAAGTTTCTGAAAATTCTCATTAGATATGAGTCTTTATTTGAATCTATAAGAAGTTTCGATACTAACTTAAATTTGATACTTCAATAATTTTGAAAAAATACGTTTTTAACTTAATTTTTAGTGCTGATTTCAAATACAAACTTTAATGTTAACTATTTACTCATGTTTTAAAAACTCCCGTTCTAAACGTTATTTTTATAGTTTTAATATATTTCAAATTACTTACTTTTAAACCGTTTTGCCTTTTCTGTTGAAAACCAAAAATGTGTAGAGTTTTTTTTTCAGATTTTTGTAAGAAAGGTAAAATCAAACAACTTTTGAAGTTTAATATATAAAAATCCAGTGTCATATGTATGTTCCCAGTGAACTCTTCACCAAGTCAACCGATTTCGACGAACGTTGGCATTTTATGTGTAATTTGGTCTAACTTGAGATATAGGATATTTTATGTTTCGATTAATGGTCTTAATAATTTATAATTAACAATAAACTGATTTTTAATGTTGATGTTTGTTATTAAACGTAATTTCATAAGTCTTAGGCTATATTTAGTACAAGATTACTATAGAAATCTTTAGAAATTTCTATTAAACCCAACCGAAGGTGTAAAAAATTAACCATAAAACGTCTTTCATCTAATACGCTGCGTAGAAGATTAATGATAGGACAAAAAAATGTTTTCTAACTTAGTGATTCATGGTCGTTTTAATTAGCATGCTTATAACTTAAATATCTGTACCTATTTATGTCTACCCGTGCGAAGCCGGGACGGGCAGCTAGTTTAATATAAATATTTCAACTCCATATTGAAGAAAAGGATTTTAGATTTGGGAAACCATCACAGATTTCATTGAAAAAAAGCTACTTCATAATTTTAGTTCGCCTCAAAAAGGCTAATGTAAGTGTTTTTTCGAATTTTAAAAAGTGATACCAAAACGCAATACATTAATTTTGCAGTTGCAGGCCGCCAAAATCCATTGGAAAAGTGCAATTTTAATGCCAGAAAGAAAAGCTTGTCGACCAGTGTTATCATTAATGATTTTTTTTATCATTTAGTATTTACAGGAAACCCTTTTTAGGGACATTTCAAAAAATAAGAAAATGCAAAAGGGAAATTAAAAAAAAATACATTTTAAAATTTTTTATTTGACTTTTTTGAAGAAACCAATTGACTAAGTCTTTTGACTGCACCCTCTTTGACTTTTTAAAGACATGCAATAGTAAATTTTTAATGTGAATCAATTTTAAAAAGTCAGTAAGTCTTTTGAATGCAGTCTTTTGCATTTTAAAAGTCAGCAAGTCATTTGAATGTACTCTTTTAACTTAAATCAATTGCTTTGACGTAACAAATTTGATTTTGGTGAACCTATCATAAATTCGATCGTGTTAAGAAGTAGAAAGAGCGCAGATTCGGAAAGGTTGATACTTGGATGTGTTTTTGAGTGTATTTTTTTAATTTCAGAGGTTTTTATTATTTCATGTCTATCTTCATATTGTGTCAAATCTCAATGGACTGAAAACCTTCTAGAAAATCAATTGTCAATTTTAACACTATGTAACTCCCTTGATATTCAAGGATTAATACACTTCCAAAGATCTTAAAATCTGAGTTTTTACCGACAAATCGAAGTTATATGGTTTGTTTTAGGAAAATTGTGATGAGAGGGCTTTTGCCAATCATCTGAAAAGAAAATATTCTTAATACGTCAAACTAAACGTCAAAAAACATCAACTATTTTAAATGCAAACTCCGTGTAAAAACAAAATTTCAAACAATCCTATGTTTTTACATACATATTTACGTCAAACCAAACGTCAAATTACTCCAGAAAACATCAAATTAGTCTAGTTAAAACTCCGTGTAGAAACGAGCTCCCGAATGCACTCGATATTTTTTTTTTTAAGAAGAAAGTTTTGGCTTGGGAGACAATTTAGAAAGATTGAAAAAAAAATTAAGATTTCATTAAAGCAAAATATGAAAACATAATACATACATATGTATAAATACAAAACAAAATAATGCTTTGGATCTAATATACACTTGAAGCTGTATAATGCTGACTATTTTTACATTTAAAATCAATTCAATAATTCAATATTTTCTCAATGGCTAGAAATGATTTGTTAACCGGCGAAAGATGCATTTTTCTCTTACCAATACTCTCAAGTACTTTTAACATTTATTTCCGAACTCTAATACTTTTTATAACTTTTTAATACTCACAATTAAAAAGAACAAAATTAAAAAGTGGTAGCTGTCAAATTAAATAAAATTCTGATTGTATTCAAGTGTTCTTCACGGTTAACTGAAGTTTCAACTGTAATTTACATTTTTTATACACGTACTACAGATTGAAACCAGTTCAAAGTTTAAGCGGGCACTTTGGTGCCTAATTCATAGCCAAACTGAAGTTTTAACTAATGACAAATATAAAACTGGACATAAATATTTAAAAACGATTTCTTTTTCAAATTTTAAACGGGTCCATTTTGTCTTTTAAGTTTCTATTACTTACTTCATTATATATTATACGTTGACGTTTATAAGTGTTAAAAAAAGTTATGTTTGATTAGTATTTCCTGTGAAGTGTAATTTTGTAGGTGTTAAGCTGCAAATTATCAAGGAAATGGAACCATGCAATTCGATAGCATGCATTTTATATTTTCTGTAAAAGTCATACATCCAAATCCAAATGCATCATGGCAACACTGTGAACACAGTTCCTATATAGCCAGTTCGGTCAGATCGTTTATTTATTTGTTGATGTTGAGTTGTTTTTGGTTATTTCGCTGTGATCATATTTTAGATATACCTATGTACATACGTTTGTCTTTTCTATTTTGCTCTTTTAGTTGTTTATTTTGTTTTTAAAACATGATTTTCTATATTTTCGTTTGTCTTCTCTTTACCTCTGGACAGCCTTTCCACCACACTTAAGATCTCTCGTGTCTATTAGGTTTACCTTTTCCTTTGTTGGATTCGATATGAATTTATTATTTACATTTTTTTTGTCTTGATATAAAATTTATATAGCACACTGAAGTCTTAAGCATAATAAAATCAAATCGACTCACCTGTGTGTTGTGTATGGTAATGATGGTGAGTTTCTTTTGTTGTATATATAGTTTTCCACCATACCACTTGAAATTGAGTTGTAATAAATCGGGTTTGGTTGGGTTTAAATTCGCTGCTCTGTGGTTTTGGTGGATCTCACGAGATAGACATAATCTTGAGTGAGTGATGAAGAGGAAGACAAACATGGAGAATGAAGAATATAAGAATAAAAAGAAATAATATAAACACAAAAGAATATTGAATGAAATGTATTGACCGATTGTGTTTTTTATAGAATGTTGCACAATCGTGGTTGTTAATGGATATTTAATTTTGTTTTCCATCCACTGCTACCGTTTGGCAGTGAAAGATAAAACAAAATATTGATGTACACACATAGGTACAAGTATATACATATTTGGATTTGGATGTTGGTAGTTTATGGACTTTCATAAAAAGTGTAATCAAATGGCAAATGTCAAGTTTGACAGTTTATGGGCTAATTTTATTGTTTTAGTGGAAAACTTTAGTTTCATAAATGCATTATCACCTTAATGTTAATGTTTTCAAGAAACTTAGTGGGTTAACACTATATAGAACAGCTGTAACAGAAATGTCAAAGGAATATACGAAAGAAGTCTAAACATAGGCATATTGATAAGTGTCAGTTGCCGTCCCCGTCATTTTGACACTTCTTTATGTTTGTTCAACAGCTGCATCAAAATGAATTGTTGGGTTCATTCAATAGTAGATTTTTTCGCTAAGAACTTTGAACCGCTGACTCATCTGTCAAACTGGGCCTCTTTGTTGCGGAATCGAATAGTACATAATTTGTGACTATGAAACTCAGTCTAAATCTTGAATATATCCAGAAAATTGAATAAAAATATAAAATGAATAGAAAGTTGAAAAAGACTAGTTGGTTAAACGAAAATCAATTATTCACCACTTTGAGGTGAAAATCAACTAGGTATCTACAAATTAAACATCAATAATTGCAATAGAAACTATTTAGCTTCTAAATAAAAATCGTTACTAGCTCATAAGTTATTATTTATCGTGTGCTTTTATTTGAAAGATTACATTATTCCTTGATTTTCCATTTGATAATATATTTCGTTGTTTAAATTGATTTCACAATTTCATTTGTTGTAATTTTTTTAAATATAAACTCCCTAAAATAAGAATCGTACATCAACTATTCTCTTTCTGCCTGTCCGCCTGCCAGTTGTCAGTCAGTCAATGGCATAACATTTCTATATAAACTGTTGCCAATAAAGGCAGCATTTTTCATCAACTCAACCCGAAATACCAAGACAACGATATACTCGTACCTACAGCAATCCCAAATTCAATAACACGTGCTATGGTATATAAATCAGCAGACAAAATCGAATGGACGTAATCCAACATCTGCCAGATGGATTATTTCGAATTTGTTTAAACTTTTCACCCCTTAAATAGTATTGATTGAAAATATCCCCCAAAGAATTACCTAAAGTTTACATATATAAACACCTTGACACGACAAGTTCCTCTATTTAACTTACAATTAGTTTGTGTCTTGTGGGTTATTTAAAGTTTCAACAAAAATCCACCAAACATCTGTCTTGATGAATTTCGTAAGTGTAATTCACAATATAAACAACAAACAAAAATTATATATTCTTTTTTTCGTCTAAATATAAGACAACATTTTCTCGATTGCCAACTTTTTTGTTATTCTATATAAACAACAAGTTTTAAAAATGTCTTATTTATTCAAATCGACTTGATTAAGAAACTTAAATTTTTGATTGTGATCTATTTAAAATTTAGGGGTGTGTTAATTTTTTGATAGCAATTGTTTGTATATGCTAATTGTGTGATAAAACAAATATTTAACTGGATTATCAAAAAAATATCATATTGTGTTATGGATTACGAGCTTACAAATAGTATTAATTTAAGTAAGTAAATAATTAACAATAACCTAATAAAACAGTGAATACACAATTTCAAACTCATTCACAATAACAGGTGTTAGTCTTTGTATTATTAAGTTTGATGTTTTCCTTAACCTTTTTTGACAGGTTTTGCCATTTTTCAAAACTTTCCGAATATGAAATTCGTATACCTAAAGTGATTTCTTTCCTATCTGTTTGTTTTATCAGGAAGAGAATAATGACAACTGTATTGTGAATTACTGTTCGCAATTCACAAAAATAACGGAGAACCAATTAAAAAAAAGAATTACTCAATAAAAAAAATTTTAATAAATATCAAATTAAATATTAACTCATAGACACACCATAAAGTGACAATAAATTTTCCGATTTGCTTCTTCATCAATTCAATGTCAGGGTTAATGTCACAAAATGACACCAACGCGCTTTTTGTAGCTTGTTGCTTCTTTATTGTTTTTGTTGTTAAGTGAATTAAAGTGATTTTCAGCTTAAGCTATAGTCAAGTCATGCTGTGTGTGGTGTAGTGTTGTGGGAGAGTAACACAATATGTCTTGTCATTTAGTTGACAAGGAACTTGACAGATGAGTTTTTTGTTTTGTTTGTTTATCATGTTCATGTTTTCGTTCTATTAATTCATTTTATATGGAAAGTATGGGTTCATGACAATTATGATTGTTTCAAGAATAGTAAATAATTAAATATACTACTAATTCATTTAGTTGAAGTTCTCTTGCAATGGATCTTAATCTGTCAAATTGAGTTGATTCTCCAATAGGAGTCACGTGATATTTTGACAGATATTAGACAGAGCAAACTTTGCTCCTTCAAAATAAATAAAAGTATTATTAATTTTGTTGACATTTTGTGCAAAATTTATGTATCTGCAGTTTATAGTTTAACGACTAACAAAAGAAAAAATGTCACGGAAGCAAAATAAATATTTTCAAACTTTGAAGATTCAAGAATTTATGGTAGGTACATATATCAATCCGAAATCGTTTGCGACTTTTAATTATGTCTCTAAATTGATTCTGATATATGATATTCTATAGTTTAAAGAATACAATGTTATAACAACACTAGTGAATCATAATCTGTCAAATAAAGTTGATTTTAAAATTAGATTCACGTCATATTTTGACAGATATCAACCGGAGTAAACTTTACTCCTTTAAAAATATTGAATTGTTATCAAACTTATTGGCACGAGTACGATAACTTTGGCGCCAAGATAAAATAACGGTTTTTGGTAGAGGGTCTTAATACAAGCATTTTTTACTATGGGAGGGGGGTCTATCTCCCCCCGTTTAGGCGGGAGGGGCAATTTAAAAAAGTTATTATTTAAAATGGAAAAAAATAATTAAAAAAAACGGTGATACTTACAACTAAATTGTATACATTTTTTTAAAGCCAACATTCTGTTCTATTAGCCAGTTTTTAAATCAAGTCAAAACTATGCGTAGTTTTTGAAAAATTTAATTTTAAACTCAAAATTTGAGTAAAAAAAGTTAAAAAAAGGTTTAAAGTGTAACTTTTTCAATACTTCAAGATTATCTACCATTGTTTTTATTTAAGAATGTATTGCTCTTATTTGTTTTTGATCAAAAACTGAAAACTAGATGATTTTATGTCTTTTAGTTTTTGAGAAAATTGAAAATAACCACAACTACTATTTTAATTTAATTCTTTTTTTTTTGCTTGAGTGGTCTTATTTTGATAGTAATAATGGTATTTGCGTATGCGTAATGCGTGTTTGGGTGTATGCAACAGTAAGGTGTGCGCGAGTTTGGGTGTGTGCAACAGTGGGATCTGTAAGGGGGGGCATGCTGCCCCCCTGCAACCCCCTGCTTGGGAACACTATAGGATTTGGGGTGGGTGCAAGTTGGAGTGCGTGCAAGGTGGGGAGGGTGCTAGGTGCGGTGGGTGCTAGATGGGGTGCATGCAAAGTTTCTTTTGCATTTAAATAAGCTGGATTTAAGAAAAATTAATTTACCCTAGGTATATCTTATCGATTATTACTATCAAAATAAGACTACGTTAATACTTAAGCAAGGAAAAAGTAATTTAATTAAAATATTTTGTTTTGGTAATTTTCAATTTTCTCAAGAACTAGAAGACATCAAGTCATCTAGTTTTCAGTTTTTGATCAAAAACAAATAAGAGCAATGAATTCTAAAAAAAAAATCTGAAAGTTTTGAAAAATTACACTTTAAACCTTTTTTTAACTTTTTTTTGCATAAATTTTGACTTTAAAACAATTTTTTTCAAAAACTATGCATAGTTTTGACTTGATTTAAAAACAAGCTAATAGACAAAAGTGTTGGCTTTAAAAAAAGGTATAATACTTAATTGTAAGTATTACCATGTTTTTTTAGTTATTTTTTTCTATTTAATGTACATATTTTTTTAAACTGCCCCTACCGCCTAAACGGGGGAGATAGAACCCCCCTCCCATAGTAAAAAATGCTTGTTTTTAACTGTTCTATACAAATCCGTCATTAAACTTTGTCGCCAAAGTTATCGTACTCTCCCCAACTTATTGATGTTTAAATGAACATTTCCTTAAAATTTCTAGTTTGACGGTGAACAAAACAAAAATATAGAAATATACTCAGAAGAAAATTAAATATCCTGAACCATCCTTTGTAATTAAATTAATTAAACGCCAAAAGTAGCAGCTTGAACTTTGGAGAGTCAAGAACTAAAGGAAATTAAGCCTTAAATTTAGTTTTAGTATATGTTTGTTTGCATAAATAAAGAGTAAAGGCTGTATATCATTTTTAAAAGTTATGATTTTGACGTTTCTTAACAACGGAGACAGAAACAAAAGTCGTTTTTGAAATGTATTCAATATCCCAGACTTTGGTGCAATATCAGATATGGCCCATAAAATGGTAAAACTAAATCTATTTCAATTACAAATTTGACAGATAATATCGATAAATACAAATATACCTACTCAGAAGAAAAATAAACATCCGCCATCATTTTTCGTAGTTGAATGGATAACTCAACGAATATATCAATGTCAAAAATGACAGCTTGTACTTTGGAGAGCCACAAACTTCTGGTTTATAGAGTTTTGACATAATTATATAACTTAGTTAATTTGACGTTTCTTAACAAATTAAACAGAGATATATTACAATGGAATAAGTTTGTCATTTTTTTGAGTATCAACTGTCATTTGTTTCGCTTTAAGCGGGAGCTTCTGGATTCTGGTTTGTGCTCTCGTCGTGTTAAGACATATCTAGTTTGTGCTCTTAAAGTTTTCGATTTTGAAAAAAATATAAAAAAAAAAGAAAAAGTTCGAGTAGGTTCTCGAAATGGAGGAAGATAACATTCCTTCCTTGCGGCCATCTGTGCCGCCAGATAAATTTATGAGAACAAATTTAGTGCTCCCATCGCAACTACTAAATAGTGAGGATATTTCCGAAATCCAGAGATCCGTTAGCTGGGCTGACGATGAATTTGATGGCGGCGGCGTCGCCGTTGAAACACCACACACACACCAATCAAGAACCGCTGCAGTAAGTGTGAGCGAGACAGTTCCGGCACCCTATGTCTACGGCAAGGGTATGACCGAGAAAATAGTGTCTAATGTGACAATACCCATGCCGCGCTTCAACTGCGTGCATATTGGTAGGACCAACGGGGCTTCAACGGCTGCGAGCAAAATGGATGCTAAATCAGCAAACGAAAATGTGCTCAATGAGCTCCTTTCTAATGACAAGGATATGTACTCCAACATTATTGCTCGAAAGAGGAGACATGTCGCTCCAGTCAAGGGTGCGAAAAAATGGCTGTTGAGCCAAACACATCTAATTGCTTTACTCCTCTGGACATAGAGGAGGAGAACGACGCTAAAATGAAAAGTTCCCTGGGTAATCCAACGGCCAAGAAGTTCATCCATGCTGCTAATGTCTCGGCTGAAGCAGTGAAGGACGGAAGCAACAAAAAAGATGAAAGCAAGACCTGGTGCCCACCAATCTTCACTAAAGGCGTATCTTCAAAAACTCTAATGGATTTTATAAGTAAGTCTAAGTTTAGTTTAGATAATATTAAGTTTATTTCAACTGGTTTTGGTAAATTAAAAATTTTTGTAAGGGATGTTGAGCTACATTCCTTTTTTATGAAACACTTCACGGAGTGTAAGATTGAAGCTTTCTCCTTCACTCCTAAGCAATTAAAAAAACACAACATTATTTTGAGAGGGTTATCGGGAAATTTTTCTCCTCTTGAAGTTCAAGATGAGCTCCTAAAGTTGGACCCCTCACTTAACTTAATTGTTAAAAAATTTGAGACCAAATGGTCAAAAGAAAATGAATTTCCACTAGATCTTTTCCAATGTGTCCTGGGGGATAGGGAAAGCTTAGTAAAAATAAAAGGTTTTAAGATGTTGTTTAGACATAGCATCAAATGGGACTCAATCAGAAATTCGGGCACTAGGCAATGCTACAAGTGCCAACGTTACGGTCACGTATCTGAGTACTGCTCGTTCGCGCCTAGATGTGTAAAGTGTCTGAACGACCATGAGCGCGGAAAGTGTGAGTTAAACTCAAAAAAAGAAAATGATTCGGTAGCTTGTGTTAACTGTGGTTTGTCGGGTCATCCGGCCAGCTATAAAGGCTGCCCAAAAAGACTGGAGATGTTGAAAAAGAAAGAAGCCACTGTGTATGCAGCCAAAACCCGTAAAGAGGGTATTAAAAATGCGATTGGGAACATGGTTAACAAAGTGCCCAAACATTCTTTCTCTTATGCTGATGCAATAAGAGGTGGTAAGGTTTCTGCTCCGGTTGTGCAGGTGCAGAATGTTTCAAACACTTTTAATAAAAGTGAGATGTCTGACTTCGTTGATGAATCTCAAAAACTGTTTGGTGTACCCATTCACCAATTAATTTCCAAAATCAGAGAATTCTGGCCTAATTATGTTAAGCTAGAAGAACACAAAAAACCAGGTGCTTACCTGTGTTTTATTGCCTCCCTCACCCCCCCTTCACCATGAATTTAAATTTTATAACAGCCAATATAAACTCTTTTATTTCATACGACAAACAAATAGAAATCGATCTTCTTCTAAAAGATACATTACCATCTGCTATACTAGTGCAGGAAACCTGTTTACAAAAAAACAAACCAAAATTGCGTTTCAATGAGCATTATGACTTCATAAGAAACAACGATGGGAGAGGAACCGGAATCTTTTTGAAAAATTCCTTCCAATCTTCACAAATACACTTTTCATGTCAAATAATCTCCGCTTCAATAGCTGCTATACCCATTTTTTCACATAATACTTGGAAACAACTTGCTCTCGTTTCCATTTACATCCCTTGCAACATCGGTTCTAATCTCATCCCGGCTTTGGACAACCTTCTCTCCTCGCTGCACAATTACGATTATATCATCATAGGTGGTGATTTTAACTCGCGCCACACTCTTTGGGGTGACTCAAAAACTAATCTCAACGGCTCCCACTTTGCACAATGGTATTTAGATGATCACTTCTTGGACTTTGACCTAGTGGCTGCACCAGGTCCCACCCGACCATCGTCGGGTTCGCATATTGACTTCTTTATGATATCTGCTAATCTCAGATCCAACAATAATATCCGATGTTTAACCTTAGACTTGATTTCCGATCACTTCTCGGTACTTTTAAATATACAACTTCTAAATGATGTTACTCTTCCTACAATTCCTCAACCGTATGTCAGCTTTAAAAACACAAACTGGGTAAACTTCAACCGTTCTCTTAACAGTCAATTAGATAACTTAAACATTCCTACTACAAGAAATTTGTCGAATACAGAAATTGATGAATACATCAATTTGGTTTCATCGATAATTGTTAATTGTGCGGACTCATTTAGTCAGTATAATCCAAGGCATCACAATCATCTAAGAATTTCTGCCGAAACTCTGAGATTGTTTAAAATCAGAAAAGCTTGGAAAGTCAAACTCAAACGAATTTTCCACAGATTTGGGGACCGTACTGGATATGTATACGCGGAGTTATCGTCACGGGTAAGCTGTCTCAGCAAAATTATAAAAGATAGGGTGAGATTGGAAGTCAACGAACAGTTTAGACTCAAACTCAGTAGTCTTAAGCCTTCATCTAACGTCTTTAGAGTGATAAATCAGATCACTGGTCGCAAGAACAAATGTTCCTCCCTTCCCAATTTATCTCAGGATGATAGGATCTTCTCTACAACTAGTGAAAAGCTAGAGGGGTTTAAAACCTTTTACACTGAACTCTATTCGCTCAAAGTGCCTGATGCAGATGAGGTGAACCTACTTGAAGTTAACACCTTTTGTAATGCATTTTCCTCTTGGAACAACAACCTCACAATCACAAACTTCTCTCCTGAGTCTAATTCTAACTCGGTTGCCAATGAATTTTTTGCTTCAACTAACCTTATCGTATCTCTAATAGCAGCTTTAAACAATAAAAAGTCAACCGGTCCTGACAAAATCTCCAATTTTATTTTGAGAAAATCTAAGAACATTCTAGCTAAATTCATAACTCCGTTAATAAATAACTGCATTAATAACTGCTACTTCCCTGCATCCTGGAAAAAGGCAAATTTAATCCCCATAAAAAAAAATAATAGTGCCAATACTCTTTCCAATTTTAGACCAATATCTCTCCTTTCAAACCTAGGTAAGATCCTGGAAAAAGTGATTCTCTCTAAAATTCAGTCTTTCTTTAACGAAGAACTCACACAAGCCCAACAATTTGGTTTTAAACGAGGTCACTCCACGGAGCACGCCCTCCTTGCAATTCACAACAGTATTTTCAAAAATTTAAGAGAAAAAAGATGCACTGTTGCATGCTTTCTAGATCTTGCGAAGGCCTTCGATGCAGTTTGGCACAACGGTCTACTATACAAATTAAACTTACTTAATTTTCCTCCCTGTTTTATCAAAATTATACAAAGCTTTCTTTCAAATAGATATCTATCCGTTAACTTTGACAATTTAAATTCATCACCTATTCCAATACGGTCGGGAGTCCCCCAAGGTTCGATCCTTGGACCATTCCTCTTCAATCTCTACCTATACGACTTCCCAATCACTTTCAATAACTCTGAATCTATACTTTATGCAGATGACACTGTTCTATTCAGCTCCCATGAAAGGCCTCACGAAGCCCTCAACAACCTAAAATGTCATCTCAATGTTGTGACTGAGTTTTATAAAAAATGGGGCATACACCTAAATTATGACAAATGCGAACTAATCTGCTTTAGAAATGCCTCTGGCAGAGGCCACCATCTTGCAGTGCGCGAAAGTAAAAACCTCAAACTCAACATTGAAGGAAACCTAATTCCTTTGAAGCAAAACACCAAATACCTTGGAGTACTTATGCACGAAAGACTTAAAATGAACTTCCACGCTAGGAGGGCCTTGGCTAAAAGCAAAACAGCGGCAGCAATGCTCAAACTACTTTTGAATTCTAAACATGTCGAAGCCAAAACCAAAAACTTGATGTATAAAACCTTAATCCGCCCTCTGATGGCCTATGGCTTTCTATTATGGTATCAAATAACACCTAGTGTAGCTGCTGAACTGCAGAAGTTCGAAAGGAAAATAATCAGAAACTGCATTTCCAAACGGCGTAAACCATCTGGGAAATGGTATAGTAACAAATCACTTTATGATACCTCTGGTATTCCTCCTCTATTAAGCTATCTAACACAACTTGCGAAAAGAAGAATTTCAGCTATTCAACACCATGACAACCCTATCCTCCGGGACATATTTTCGGAAAACATAGACTTCTCTATTAATGATAGATTTTATTCATCACCAATCTGCATTTTGAATGAGGGTTCCAACCTTGCTCTTCAAATCCAAGAGGATGACAACTTATTCCTAGCTCCTTTCTATAAGAAGCGCTCAATCAATAGCTATAGAGGCTAATAAGTACACTCAACATCCCAAGTAAAAAGAAAAAAAAAAAAAAAAAGAAATATGAAATGTATTAGTACACAAAAAAAGAAAAAAAAAAAAAAGAAACAAAACAAAAATGTATATTTAAGACCTTCCTAAGGGGTATCTAGTTATCACCAAAACTTCTTAAATACCTACTAAAACAAAACTGAAAAAGGTATTCTTTTAAATACCTACAAAATATGCTGTGAATTTATAGTTACTATTAGACTTAAGTTACCTAAAACCTATGTTATTACAATAAGTAAATTCAATTTGAAACTATGTAATAACTACCTGTTAAAACAAGACTTAAAAAGGCATTCCTTTGAATACCTACTAAACAAGCTGTGAAATTATTGTAACAAATACATCTAAGATATCTTAGTTATATAAATTCTAATGTAATATTAAATAAAGTTTTCTTTGACACAATCAATTCCAATTAAAATACAATTCCTAGTGTAACATTATATAAATAAGACTTAAATAGGCTTTCTTTTGAATACCTAAAATGTGTAATTATTTTACTTTATATAAATAAGTTAAGTTATCTAAAAGCTAGTGTTACTAAGAAATAGTTAAAACTTCCTTATGGAAAAGAAAAATCAAATTAAACTTAAATAGAATTTGTAAACAAAACTGAAATAAACCATAAACACTTGATGAGGAAAACTATCGAACAAACATGTTGGTAAAGGGTTAGATTAATGTCAAATCAATGTATTTTGAATGTATCTATAGCCTCATCTATTCAATCTTTTTCAGTAGTACACGTAAACAGTGTAAGAGACAGACATATAATATCTTATATTTCTGTCTCATGTTTGCATCTTATTTGTTATCTCTTTTTCTTTCTTCTTCTTCCATCTATTTTTAGGTTAAGTTAATTTCTCATTGCATCGTCTTGTTGAGTGGACGATTTTATTATTTAATCCCAGTGGATATAAAGCCTAAAACAATAAAACATTTCAGTTTTGTGTTGTGAAGCAAATAGAATTTTAAAAGTTGTGTAGCCAGACCACTTCTAAGTCGGCAAATAGAATAAATATCTTTAAGTTCATGAATTAGACTTATATATAATATACATATGTAATGAAAATGAAAACTCAATAAAAATTACTACTACTACTACTACTAGCGGGAGCTTCTAAAAATGTCATTCGAACTTTTAATTTTGTCGTGATCTACACTCAATTTATAAGTCTATTTAAAAGGCAGCAACATATCTGGGCTTTAAAACAGTGAAACTAAATTTTTGTCAATTTATAACTTGACAGATAAACTCGATATGAAGGAAAACTCTTTGAAGTACTTAACAGTTTTTCATTATTTTATTTAAAACTAATAAATTTATATGAAATATATCTACAGGATTATATATACCAATAATTAATTCTAATTTTAGACGATCGGTCATTTCGCAATATTTTTTGTATAAATTAATGTGTGTATTAAGAAAGTAATTAAATTATTAGTCTTTCAACAAAATGTCAATAGATGTGTCTTATATGCTTTGTTCCCATATCATAAATTTATGCATCATTCACTCGCGCCTCATAAAACACACCAACAAAAAAAAAGAACAACAGTCCCACTCACGTCAAACTTCTTATGATTGATATCTCAGGGATGAAATTTGGAATCTTGCCATAAATCAACTTAAATAAAATAGATGAAAAATTATAATTTTATACTTCCGAATATCTTTATGCACATAAACGTTTTTCCTATAAAAACCAGCAGCTTATTGTTAATTTTATTGACATACATATTTAACTGCCAAAGCTATTTCGATCATAAAATCAATTTAAAAACAAATGTTTTGTAATTCAGCACAGAAACTAATTACTAAAACAAAATAATATATGTATGCATAAAAATTAATAAATCACACAAAGACAGACCTCTATAAACTATAAAAATAAAACCGAAATAATCCTAAGGAAAGAGGAAATAATAAAACAAAAGAATATAAAAAGAGAACCCATCAAAATCCAAAAGTCCAGATTTTATTAGCACGTGTGTTATTTTATAGGGTAAATCATTTTGGAGACTCAAATTAAACCAGAAAATTATGTCTGCCTGATGTGCATTCGATGTCCCCTAAAATTCTGAACTATATTTTATTATATGACTGGAAAAAATCTTAATGGTCTCAGTCTCATCCTCAATTAATTTCAAAGATGGACATGTATTTTTTTATGATTTCATATTTTGTATTTATTTTATTTTGGAATTCATTATAAAAATATTGGAGAATAAATTTGTGTCGATCACGCATCCAACACAGCGTGTTTTCCCTCTCGAATGTCGATTCAAATCTATGTTAATTTGATTGACATATATGCTTGTAGCCCAATAAACTTAAATTTATACAGAAAAAAAGAATAAAACTAAAAAAACTGGAAAAACTCGTAGAATCGCTTTCGAATTTTATGTGTTATTTTTGGTTTTATTTTTCTTAGAAATTCTATTTGGGATTCATATTATTAGGTCATTCTATATAAACCTAATGAAAAGCTTTTAAGTTGTTGCATTTCAAATTTATTGTTTTGACAGTAGAAACAAAATACACATACGACACATTCACGGTGACAAAAAAAGAGAACTACAAATCTGACCTTGTGAAAACATCTTTTGGAGTGATCGAAATTTTGATAATGTAAATTTAACATAAATTCATGAGAAATTTTCCCGCATGGAATGTAAAATTTGAAACTTGAATTTAAGCCCGTATATAGTATCAAAGGCACCAAGATAATTACCGATAGTTTAAGCTTTTATCAGCATGTAACTGTCATTAAGAAATAAGAATATATTTAAGAACATTTTCAATCAACTATTTAAAGTTATTTTTTTCTGAGAAATTCTAGACCTCACATAAACAAAATCGATGCTTTTTCTATTAAAAGAGAAAATGATAAAAAATAAATTAATATGCCATTTCTGCATCGTATAAACAATGGATGATTTATATAGGACCTTGGTATGGTATATAAGGGGTTTTGACGTTAAGGAAACATGTGCTGACAGTAAATCTATTAATTTATAAAAATTACACTTACAAATTACATAAAATAGTCAGTTCCAAAAACTTAATTTTTAAAATATCTCTCTGTCAAAATGTAATAAAGTAAATGAAAGAAATATCGTATCTGACAGCTAGACTGACATATTTAAGTGACAAATTGGAACAACTGCCACAGAGTGTTTCATTCCTTTTTTTTTAATTTCAGAAATAAATTTTTACATTTTGACGTTTAATTTAGCTCTTAAATGTTTAAAAATTATATTTCTTTAGATGACCTAGTTCTTGTGTTATTCTTTAAAAAAGAGTGTATTTGTTTAATTCATTAATTTGTTAAATTCATAAATTAATAACCTTGTAGTGTAGACCATCTGTCAATTTTCTCTAAAATCACCTCATCAAACAGGTCCATCTTTCACAACAAAGAAAAATTCATACCGCTTTTTACTGAATCCTAAATTATTGTACCTAATAGAATTTAACTTTTATCTACAAAAACTCTCTACTAACTATAGTAGCACGTTTTATTATACATTTTACCATTATAATCAAAAGTTCTGTCAAAATTATATGCATATTACTTGACCTTCTTGCAACCCGCTATCTGTTGCTGTCATCTTAACGTCAAATACAACAATTATAACACACCGTTTATACCAAGTGCACAAAATGTTGATGAATAATAATATTCCCTCGACTTCATGGTTCAAATCTCGTGTTTTATCGTCTTTATAATCTTTCAAAAGATGTTTCCTATGGGTTTTCTGTTTTCTCTGTTTTTTTTATTTCCCCCTGATGGTGCAAAAAAAAAAAAAGATTAATTGTCATGTCGTGTTCATGATGGGAATGATGGGCAATTTTCACTTTTTTGCGCGCGCACACGCGGATTTCTATCACTGTCCATGTCAAGTCCATGCCACAGTTGATTACATGCAATTGGTTAAGGCTTACGGTGAGAGACATCAAGACGAACTCTCTTAAAACTACGATACTAACAAATCTACAAAATAAGCAACAACTAGATAAAAACAACAAAATGGAGGAAAAAGCTTACGAGTACATTACATGCTTTGGGAATACAAATCAAACTCTCAGTTTATCTAAAGTTGACTAAATTTAGCAGTTCTCCATGTCATTCTGACAGAACTCCACTCCACGGCAAACAGAACTTTTTTCAAACTAAAAAAACAACAACAAAATGAGGGGTGGGTCAGTTTGTTTATTTTTTTTTCTTCTTTTGTTCTTTCGTATGAGAATCGGACACAGAACACAACACAAAAAAAAAACAATATGAACAATCCAAGCCCACAATAAATGGTGTGAAGTTGTTAATTACAATTTCACATTAATTAGTTGAAGCTTCAACTTTGAAATAAATTACCCAGATAGGCAAATTAAAATGAAAAACAAAAAAAAAACAAAAAGAAAGAAACAAAAAATTAATAATAATAAGCTAGGCGTTGACAAACCTTAGCACATAAAAAGTTTTTATAGTGAAAAGTCATGCACATTCTTGGTTCTTGTCAAACCCAAAAAAATAAAAGATTAATAGTTTGATATCTAAGCTGAAAGCACACAAGAGATAATAAAACTACTTTAATGAACTTTTTTATCATTGCAATGATGAACAGTTTATTTTTAATACTTAAAATTAATTGGTATGTTTTGTTTTTGATAACAAACTGCAGATTTATGTATTTTATTACAAAGTATAGTTGCTTAAATAAGGTATAGAGAATTTAACGAATCTGTCAGTGAAAAGTGACAGCTAACACCTTAGATAACAAAAAAGAAACGTCAAAAATTTTTGCATTGAAAGTATGTTTTGCTCTATTTGTTAAATAACCCTGTTTAGTTTCACTGACAGATTGAGTGATTAATGTTACATCTGTTCGATTTTGTCAGAAATCGATAGTTTTGGAGAGAAGTTTTCAAACAGGTTTTATTAAATCGTCTTAAGCAGTATTCACATGAGCGCGACCAACGAACGACGAATGAATTACAAAATGTGAGTTTATATACGTTTAAAGACATATTTCCACACAAATTCTTAACAAAACGATAGCAATATAGTTCCTATTTGATTTATGATGCATTCTTTTACTTTTCAATATCATATATTAATAAATTTAAGAAAACAAATTTATTGGTCGCGAAAAAAAATGTAGTTGATACGAACTGTCAAACTTTATTCGCGTTCCACATTATCCACACTCGCAACGAATAAAATAATCGCGCGTACTTAACCTAAAAAAATCATTCTTGTTTTGGTTTCGGTGGTGAATGGTGTTTGGCTGTCAAACTTCATTCGCGACTTCGAATATTCGTTCATTCGTTGGTCGTTGGTCGTGCTCATGTGAATAGTGCTTTAATATGTTTTTATTTTTAAGCTTTTCTTTTTAAAGCCTAGTACGCAGCTGAAGTGAAACGAATTTTTTCGGCGGTCTCCAAGTGCAGAGCGAAATGAAAACGAAAACCACAGCGGAAAAATATTTGTGGAGAGTTCTGTCTGGAAGTTGAAGTTCACTGCTTGTCTTCATCACTTCTTGCACATCACCAATAAACTCCTGAGTTTCCGATTCAGAAATGCAATGTTGGAACACATTAGAAAAATCCATTTTATTTTAAATTTTAAATCAAAGATAAATCCAAATCAAAACACCGAAAGTCACGAGTAAACAATTTTTTTCAATTTTAATTTGTAAACAATTTTTTTCAATTTTAATTTGTATAAACAATTTTGTTCAATAAATAAATTAAACGGCAAAATTTCGCAAGCAATTACTATACCGGGCAATTAAATTTAGAACGAAAAGAGTGGAGAATTGTACTACGAAATCTAGTACAGCTATCCACTAAAATGACACATTTCGTCGTTCAGCAGCGTACTGAAAAACGAAAAGCACAGCGAAATTTTTCGTTTATGATTTCGTCATGTCATTTTTGTATGGGAATTTCGTTTCGCATCAGCAGCGTACTAGGCTTAAGCTCTGCATAAAATGAGCGAGCTAGAGCTAAAACCTCAGCTCCAGACTTTCAATACATACAAACTTTTATGAGAAATCTATTAAAATTTAAACTAATGTTACGTAATGTAATGTAATGTATTTACCTAAACTAATCTTTGTATTTTATCTATTTTCAGGTAAGTTCAACATTTCCAATGGAATACTGAAGCTAAAATTTCCTCTTCAAAAAGAACGATTGCATAGATGAGTATAAATTGAATTTATTGGTTTGCATCGAAATGTTTAGCAATTTTAAAACTATTAAATCTATTTATGTAACTTTCTGAAAACACGCCCAGCCAGACTTAGAACTGGAAGCTTTTCAGATTATTCTAATATTGAGCTAGCTTCTCATATCACATTTCTCAGCCATTGAAAAATCTCTGACTTAAAACTGGGAGACTTTTAAATTCTAGAATTGAGATAGCTGCTTTTCTTCAACTCATTGAGTCCTCTCACTTTGGTATTGAAGATGTGTTTTTTTTGTTGCTATTAATTTTTACTTCAAAATAATCAAAACGATCTTGGTAATTCTTTTTGACAGTTCTTTGTTTCCTGTCAAAATGTTACCGTTTGCTGATCTAAATGCAAGCACGTCAAAACTGTTGATAAGTGGCAAATTATTGCTGATTTGGTTTGCGATTCAAACATTTCGAGAAAAAACAGAATACCCTCAGACTACAACAGCTTTAATCAAACACGGGTGTTATAAATATGTACAAAATTTTTGCCAAATGCCTTTTTCTTGATGTTCAATTGACAAGTGAGTGAGCTAGCTAGTAGAATCAGTTTGATTTTCCAGCTTTTTCTAAGACGATTGACGATGCGCTATTTCATAATTATATGAAACTTCAAATTTGTAAACAATTTTTATTAATTCAGCTCCTCAATCACTGTATTCCGCTGAATTCAGCAAAACAAAATGTATATGTAATTTGATATTAAATCTTATATAATGATGTGTAGGCAATCATTTTCTTATTTAACTGTTCAAATATACATAGCTTTACTTAGCTGACTCGTCATCAAATAAATAAAACACCTTTTCTTTTTTTTAATTTTCTGTAAAATACAACACTTAAAAATGTTTTATTTTGCAAATATCAGCAATTCAGCTCACATTCAGTTTAATTTTTGTTTTTGTTTTGGATATTTTGTTTTCACTCCATTCAGCTTTGCCACTTGAATAAATAAACGCTATCGAATCGAGTTTGCTGACGGAAAAATTTTATTTTTATTTTGTTAAATTGTAGTAAAATTAATGTACTCATCCCATGTGTTACATATACAAGCTTTAAGAGCTAAGACGACAACGAGAAAAACGACGCGACGATTGCAGCGGCGATCATGCATAAAGAGGAGACAACTTGGGCTATGCTATTGCTCTGGTTTTCCAGAAACAGATACTTCCAAGTCCAACCGAATGACAAGCCATGGAGTATGGAAAATATAATATTTTAACGCAGTAGATACGCGTCTCAGTTTGTAGTCAATTCGCGTCATTTTCTCTCTCTACGTTTCTCGTCTCTGTTGTCTCCCTTTACCTCGTCTCGCCACTTAACGAAACGCGCGCATGCATAATTTTAGCTGCTTGAAGATCGTTCTATTCCACCAAACCGAACCGAACGACAGTGATTTGATCTATACAATTTCGTTGTGTGGCTATAGCGGTATGGTGCTGGCTGGTGCCCCTCGCTCGGTTGGAGTCTATTTAACGAAGTGACCCATTGGGGGCAACGCTGGCTGCGCTAGCGCTGGGCTGTGTTGCGCCGCGCCGCGCCGCGAGGAAAGATCGTGATGATGACTCATCCAGCATATTAGCATCACCAACGGAACGGACGAACGACTCGCTTACTCGTTCTTGGTTGAGTCTGGTCTCGTTTTATGTGTTTTCCAGTTTTGTACTTTTAGCTTGTATTTTTTTTTTGCAGAATGAGGGAGCAGAATACATCAGCGGTGATGATGATGCATGATGATGAATCTTTCAGATAGTTTTTTTTTACTTTTCGTTTCTGATGTGCATTTCAGTGGGTCTGGGTTGCATCTGTCCAAGTTCTCTCCCTCCTGTCGTCGCTCGGCCATCTTTCGGTCGTTTTGGTTATGTCTTCCCTGAAACTTTATGCACGCTGAAGGTAGGTACTGTGAATTTTGTATACACGGAGCTGGACTATATAGGAAAGTTGGTCATGTCGTGCGATCACATTTTGGGGGACGACGACGGACGTGCGTTGAGGTCTTGATTTTGAGGAGCAACTATTAGTACCTACACTATATGCACAGCACAGTTCAGTCTTTAGAGTCAATTTGAGGATCGAGAAACTGGTTTTGGTGGAAGTAGTTAATGTTTATTGATTGAATTCATTAGCCGAGTTAACTTTGTTAAATTGATCGCCATTAAATGGCCGATAAAAGTAGTACCTAGGTATAAGTATACTTTGTGTGTCTTGTCTTATGCGATGCCTGGGATGTGGTGATGCTATGTTTATTGTGTTGTACACCTAAATATGTACCTGGGGATTGATATGCGAATGTTTGGTGCGGGCTTTAAAATTTCCAAATCCATTTTAGTTGTCTAGCAGGCAATTTTATTAATGGGAGTTAATTTCAAAGTTTAACTCATACTCGTTTGCTTGCTCGAGCTCTCTCTATCTCTATCTCTTTCTATATGGTTAAATTTTATACCATAAGTGGGTTGTAACGCAAATTATTGTTATTAAAAACAATCCCAACCTTAATGACTTAATGTTTTGTATATTGATCGTGTAAACACTCCATTGTAAATGCTTTCCGATATGGTTCAGGTGGAGTGATGGATAACTAACAAAGTTTGTTTGTATGACCTGACCTGATCTGACCTCTTGTACAGATTGTTAATGCGATGATTGATGGATTTTAATGGAGGTTTTAAAGATATTTTTTGAAATTGGAAATGGCCACGTTAATTATCTTACAAACAAAAAGAATCTCAATTTAAGCTTCTCTCCAAAATCTAGAGTTGATTTGTCTTAATATGGACTGTGTCATCGAGAAAGAACTAATAGAGAGAACCAACTTCGACGGTTTTTCTCTTTTTGCCTACAAGCTATGAGTTGGCCACCAACTTGCATATGTAGTATAGTAACTCCATATAAAAAAAATGTGGGGAACAAATACTTATGCAAGTTTGTGTACATACTCACCACGAGAGAGAAAAAACTTTTCTCTCTTTTCTCTCTGCTCACCACCTTTTAAAAATGGCGACCACCTTTGAAAAATGGCGGATGTAGTCAGCTGTTCGGAGGTGTTCAAAGAAAATTCAAAATTGTGTATGAACAACTTTTTGGTACTCTCATTGTGTTCGTTTGAGAGTAATATCATTCGAATATGAAGTGAAATTAATTACTCTTGTTAGGTGCCAGAACAATGAAGATTTAGAAACAATTCTAAATTACGCATTTAGATAAATATTAGTTAGTTATTTGAAGCCAGTTTTAATCATTAAGTAAGTAGAATAAATTAGGTGGTGCAACAGTCCAATGAGAAATAGGACCTAGAAACATAAAACTCTGAAAGCACTACAACTATTATTTTTATTATAAGCTGCGTTTATGCGTTTAATTTTAGCTCAGACCGTTGAAAGATGCAAAAAAAACTCCGATTTGTTTCAATTTTCAGAGTTTATCGACTTAATTTTGTCGATGTGAGAGTTGCAGGAACATTGAAAACGAGAGTTACAGAATGTAAACATGGAACATTGAAAACATTTTTATATACTCATCTCTTTTTTCCATTCCTATTTTATTTGTTTATACTCGTTGTTAATTTTCTTTACATTACTCACGACATTTCCAAAATGATGAAAATAAGTGATTTAAGTAGAGACTAAATAAAAAGATCGTCAACTTGTTACTTCTGCCAATTTTCATTGCATAAGATTTGTGAATAGGTGATAAGCTATTCTTACTGCCTTCCACTGAGCTAGTGTGTTGCTTTTAAAATCTTAACTACATAAGCTGGGTCAGTGGTTTTGTGAAAAGAATATACAAATTTGTTCTTCAACCAAAATTTAAGTCTTATGCATCATTTTTATAAATTTTCCAGTTCTAAATATTTATATCTTATCTTTCAGTTATATAGCGACAAGGAAAAATCTGTGAGGGAAAGTTCTAACTACAGTTTTTCTGAAAGTGCATTGTGGCTTATTCATAGATGTTTGCTAAACGTTTTAGGCTATTCATAAATAAATGCAAATCAAAGTTAAGGGCTAAACCTGAATAACTATAAACAATGAAAATGCTGTGTTCAAGTAGTTATTATCGCAGCCAAATTTCATAATTGATTTTTTTGGTGTATAAAAAAGCTGAAAGAGTAATTCATGACAAATAAATGTTACTAAGTTCCAGAAAATATCGATTGATACCGCAATTGCAGAAGATGTGGATATTTTATATAAATATTCCTGGTAAACTGTAGAACTTTATTTTTTCCGTCTTTTATAATTCAATGTAAAATAATTCAATGCAGTATATTTTAGATAATACAGTAGTTAAGTTAGTACTTAAGGCATTACTATTGAAATAAACATAACATATGTTCATTTATAAAAAACATGTACTCGTTCAAATATACAAATAAAGTCTAGTCTAAAAAACCTTAACCTTGTTATACTCTTTCTGCACACATCCTTTCTTGTTTTGGTTGTTAATGCCATCTATCTGTAACTCAGAGAAGGTTGTTAATGCCATCTATCTGTAACTCAGAGAAAGAGAAGAGAAAAACAAATTCACCACGAACTACCGGTATAACTTCTTCCGGTATTTATTGACAAACAAAAATGTTTTCCTAGAATTAATTTGAATTATAGGAGTATTTTTGTAGATATAAAAACGACAAGATGTTAGCAAAATTAAAAAAAAAATTCATGAGAATTACAAATATTATAATGAGACTTTAAAAAACATAGCCTTCTTGGCTATCAATAAACAAAAATGAAAAATGTCGCATTTCCCGGAAATGATGTTTTTTGTGTACTCTTCTCCGAGGTGAAAACATGTATACACCGATACGAATTCAACACGCTATAAAAAATGAGAGTAAAAGGTTTCGAAGAGACGGAGACGAGGAAATTTGGTTCTCTCATTTAGTTTTTTCTCTCTGGACTGTGTTGTCCAAATAAAAAGCTGGGTGGAGAGAACATGGTACGCAATTTCTGAATTACTGCGATGCCCTATTCTATGTGCGACAAGGCCTTTTAACATTTTTCAAGCTACTTAATTAGAACGTGATCATACAATTCGTCTTTGACAGTTATGCCCATGACACACATGTGTAGTAACCACAGTAGTCTTAATATCTTGACAGCTGACACAACGTATAGTATAGTTTGACAAATTGTCATATTCTGGCAAACAAAAGTAAGGAGTCTTTTGCTAATTCAGTTGGATTTTAAACAATCGATATTTTCACATTAAATTTTTAAAATGTTGGAAAATAAAAACATTTAAGAAAAATAATGATGACATCAATATGACAATTAGTAAAACAATTTTCCACTTTGAAAGAAATGGCGCTGTTTTCGCCACAAAGAAACTACGCAAAAAAACGCGGTCACAGCTCCCTTGTAAAAATTTAATTGAATCTCAATAAAGTCATAAAAGCTTAAGAGTTTCCACCTTCTTTTCACGAGCCCTTACTTTTCAAGCGATGGACCAGCGTTTTTTTTTGATACAAAAAATTATCGCTAAATGTAGAACTTCAAATTAGAATTTTTACTGCTACTTTCAAAATTTAATAAAAAGAAGTTCGAACTGATTAAAATAGTCAGTTGAAACGCTATTTTCAAACTATTTAACCGTAGTACCGTGGAATTGTACTAGGAATGCCCATCAGTTTACCCACGATTCTAACTTCGGCCGTACAGATAATTGTTTTTTAGCCATACTACCCGAATGTGGAATGCCTTACAACGATCTGTCATTCCCAGTCATTAAAATACATATATTGATGAAGTCAGAACTAATGTTCATCGACAATCTTTTCTAACCCTTCCTTTTCCTATCACGACGTCTCCACTGGCTATAAATTTATGGCAATCGTAGTAAAAAAAAGAACTGTCAAATTTGCTATTGTGGGCATTTCATCGCGTACTTTTTTACAGGGTGGGCCGTAAATAAGTGCACTTAAAAAAAATTATATTAATACAACTGTAGCGCTTTTAAATGAAATATTTATTTTAAATTATACAAAACGAAATGAATTTTTATTTTTTAAAAATTAAATCATCCAAATATTGTCCATTTCGCCTACAGCACTCTTCCAATCTGACTCTGAGATTTTGGAACACTTTTGTCAAAAGTTGCGGAGTGATTAAGCGGATTTCTTCTTCAATGTTCGCTTTTAATTCAGCCGTCGTTGAAGGATTATTAGAGTACACCTTACTCTTGAGGTAGCCCCATAAAAAGAAATCCGGTGGCGTTAAGTCAGGGCTCCTGGGTGGCCAAGCAATATCACCCCTCCTCGATATCAACCTTCGAGGAAACATTTCTCTAACGACCTCCAGAGAGTCGTTACTTGTATGGCAGGTAGCGCCATCTTGCTGGAACCAGGTGTGAATAGTGTAACCACTCGATTCTTGCAGTTTTGGAGCTAAAAAATCTCTAAGCATCGAAACATAACGCTCTGAATTAACAGTAACATTACGCCCGTATCGATCTTCATAAAAATACGGCCCTATGATCCCCCACTTGGCTATTCCGGCCCAAACGGTCACTTTCGGAGAGTGTAACGGTCGTCCATGTTTTAAGCGTGGATTTTCTGTTCACCAGTATCGACAATTTTGTCGATTAACAAATCCGTTGACATGAAAATGAGCTTCGTCTGAGAAGATAATGTTATTGAAGTGAGGGAATCTCCGTAACATTTCTATTGCGAAATTGAACCGTGAAACAAAATCGGATTCTTTCAAATCTTGGACAATCTGAATTTTGTAAGGGTATAACTTCAAATCATCCCGTAAAATGCGACGTAAAGTCGTTCTGGGTACTCCCAGGGCCGCAGCGCGTTTCCGTGTAGAGCTTCAGTCCGCCTGGAACGTGGGCGTCCTGTAGGCCGAAGTTTTTGCGTTGATCCCTTTGCCTCGAATGTTACGATCCATTTTTTGATTACATTCGTACTTGGAGACTCGGTGATGTTGCGTAATCCAAACTTTACCCGAAAAAGCCGACGAACAGTCACGTATGAGCGATTGTTTTCATAAAAGGCGCGAACGCAGAAAGCGCGCTGCTCTTTCGTGAACGGACTCATTGCGACTAAAAATTTAGATCTCGAGCTGCAAGGAGATACCATCCCCGCGCGTCTCGGTTATTTCGTTCGGGAGTTAGAGCGAGACAAAAAGTGCACTTATTAACGGCCCACCCTGTAGTATAGTGAAGAATGTCAATGCCAACAGGAATTAAACTACTACATATGTAATAATAAAATAAATTAGAACGGCAGGTAAATGGAACTTGTTGATATCCCAGATTTATTAAGAACTGTCCACTCTTCTTTTTTTAAAAGACGCGTAAGCGTTCCTTAAAAACTTTACTAACTTAACTATGCTCCTTCCATATTCCTCGAGTAGTTGAATCTATACATTTTTTTCAAGTCGAGTCTATTATATTCTTGACTTCTTAAATTCCACTTGCTTTCGAATTGGGAATAATTATTGATTAATTTAATCACTTCGTCCTGAGTTACTTTATAATCAGACATTCTTAAAAAAAAAACTTAACCAAACAAATTTTTCGAGCACTATTCTTAAGCTCGAACACATGAAATTCACAAACCTGGTGTAAGATGACAGTTCGCCTTGAAAGCATTCTTGTTTTTATGCTTTAAACAGCTCATTTAGTTTGAGTTTCAGCTGGTTGATTGGATAATGAGTTCCAGTTTACGAAACGTGTTGGTTAAAGTGCCAGAATTTTTACAGAACATTTTTATATTTTTCTTGTATTGAGAATTGGGGTTGGGTTTGATATCCCGGTTTTTATATTCTCGTTTCTTAAAATCCCGTTTTTTATAATCCTGCTTTTTATAATCCCGATTTTTTATAATCCCTCTTTTTGTAATCCCGTTTCTTATAATCCCGTTTTTTATTATACCGATTTTGCAATCAAAACTATTAGTTTAATTTTAAAAAATCGCGCGATTTTTTTTATAACCTTTAACAAATATAACATACCAAAATACAAAAATATAATGTAAAGTAGTATTCTTTTAAAACAAAACATAAAAAACAAACTCAAATCAATTAACAAAGTAATATTGTTTTCAATTAAAGGGTGCTTTTTAAAAAACTATAGGAAAGTTTAAAAAAAAAGCATATAAAATTCAGAAAAATGCATAAAATCTTTATTTGAATCGATAGTAGGGTTGACCTTGACTGCGCCTCAAATGGTCCATCCGCTTAGCCCAATTTTGGCATACTCTTTCCAACATTTCGGCCGGTATCTCACGAATAAATGCTTTAATGTTGTCTTCCAATGCGTCAATTGAAGCGTGCTTGTCTGTATAGACAAGAGTTTTAAAATAGCCCCACAAAAAATAGTCTCTAGGCGTTAAATCGCACGATCTAGGCGGCCATTTGACCGGTCCCCAACGTGAAATAAAATGTTCACCGAAATCGTCTCTCAATAAGTCAATTGTTGCGCGTGCTGTGTGGCATGTGGCACCGTCTTGTTGAAACCACATGTCATGCAAGTTGGATATCAACTCACTGTAGCGCTCACCATTCACAGTTACGTTACGATTCGCATCATCTTTGAAGAAGTACGGTCCAATGATGCCACCAGCCCATAAACCGCACCAAACTGTGACTTTTTCTGGATGCATTGGTAGCTCTTGCAATGCTTCTGACTGATATTGACTCCAAAATCGACAATTCTGCTTATTAACGTGCCCATTGAGCCAAAAATGAGCTTCGTCGCTGAACAGAATTAAATGGAAGAAGCGCGCGATGAACTTTATTAACAGAGCACGCATTTTGAAAATAAAATTCAATAATTTGCAAGCGTTGTTCGTTTGTAAGACGATTCATGGTTAAATTATACATAGATCAAACTGAAGATGTTTGACAGTGAAACAAAACACGAAACGTGCGTCAGCTGTTTAAATCAGAGTTGCCAAAAAGATAATAGCTAAAAAATCAACCTTTAGTTCAACTGTATACTGTAGGCTATACGACGCGACGCAAGAAACCAGTTCTACTATTTTTTTTTTTTTCGATTTCTAATTATTTTTTTTTAAAGCTCGTGATTTTAACACATGAGTTTTTTTTTAAATAATTTCTCCTGTCCATTTCTTATCTTTTCTACTCCAGTTTGCACTACAATAGCTTCTTTTCTCAAATCCGCAATGATTTTGTACAAGCCAGCATTTTTTCTTCCAACTAAAACTTTCAGCCTGCGATGCCACGCTTCAGCATTATTTTGTGTTCGAGAGAATTGTTTTTCCACACTGTCATACACAGACCAAAAGGTAGGAGAGTATTGCACTTGCCTACTTCCATTATGAATGTAATTCATTTTTATCACTCTGCTAAACTATAAGTGCGTCCTCGTCATCTTTCAAATATTTTGCAAGGAGTCATAATTGTTGTACTCTTCGCCAAATGATTTTCCCGAAGTGAAACAAACATCCTCTGAAATCTGAGAGCGGAAAAAACACAGTCGCAGCCGAAACTATCGCCTTTTTGCCTTTATGATTCTTTCGGGCCGTAACTCAATTTTGAACTCAGTTGCAACTCTTGAAACAGAAAATAAGTGGGACAACACTGTTCTCAATCTGACCGTGGATTGTAAACAATTGACGCATGACAGTGGGAATGACATAAAATGTACCGTCCATTAACCAACATTTTGCTGTTTGCAGGAGAACCAAGCTGGATACTGTTCCTAACAATATAATTTTGTTACCATCACTTTCTTTTTCTGACAAAACAAATAATTCACCTTCAAGATGTTTCAAATCATCTGGTATATTTATCTCATTGATATCTTGCGGTTCTTTAATCGAAGACACTCGAACACGTGAAATTTTTTGCTTTTGGGCAGAAGTAGATGGCAAACATGGTCTCACAGAAGATTCACATTCCACAACACTGTCACGGATAATCTGCGATGGATTAATACACAATGATTCTGCAACTCTTTTAATGCTACTATTTGTTTTACTAATTTCTTTAGCACAAGAATCAGGATTATGTTTTAGTCCTTTGTGTAAGCGTCTAGTAGCTTATTTCACACTGCGAAAGAAACGTCATATTTGTTGTGCTGTTGTCATGTGTTCTTTCTTTCTGTTCTTTCTCCTCTGTCCTTCTGTCTTGTATTAATATCTTGTGTTGTTATCACCTTACATAGTCTAGTCGCTCAAGGTGCTGTGTTCTTTACTCTGTACATTTATGTGCTGAGTAGTGTGAAATGTAATGTAATGTAATGTTCGAAATCACATTTTTATTGTGACAGTACTTTTAGCTGTCAATGGGTGCGTTCATTAAACTAGTGACTACATTCGTCAAATATTAACTAGCTCTGTGAATGCAAAATTGTACTACAAAGCTGGTCAATCCACAACTGTCATATGAATAATGGTGCTATATTTTAATTACATGTTCTCCGTCTTTAAGCGTTGTACTGACTCTTCCCTTGCAAAATTTGTTCTTTCTCTGCGAACAGATCTATCGGAAAACAGCACCTCCTTGTTTTTCAAGGTGATAATCGTAGCCGTCAATTATTAATTTTCGGCCACCTTTGTTTGACACCTAACTTCACTTATAGTACAATTCATTGCGGTCAATTTTTCTGCGTACTCAATTCAATACTAAGCAGTTTGATTAGACTCAACTATAGTTACTGCAGTAAATGATAGCAGTAAAACCGTTACCGAGAGACAGATTTGCTGTAGGTATGGATATATTGTTTGTGTAAGAGTTAATATTAAAAAAAAAAAATGTTTACGTACAGTAAAAACGAAACGAATTATACGATATTATTATGTTTTAGTCAAGTAATTTAACTTTCAAGCCTCTGAATCCTATATATATTTAGTTTAATGCACGTTTTCTATTGCAGCGTTTTTATCTGTGGTGGTGGAATCGTTCAAATTGACTATCTCTGAATTCAATTTGACTATTCAATTTCGGACTAGAATTGTCAAAATTCATTGTTGCCATGGTAAAATTTTAAAGTGGTTCCTATAATTTATCTGTCTTTTGATAATATTCCTACTTTTCTTGTTTTTAGTTCGAAGGCCATAAGTTTTGTCGGTCACAAGAAATTTTTTTTTTAACTAATAAAAGTTAACGGGGAAAATGTTTTAGTCCTTTGTGTAAGCGTCTGGTAGCTTATTTCACACTGCGAAAGAAACGTCATATTTGTTCGAAATCACATTTTTGTTGTGACAGTTCTTTAAGCTTTCAATGGGTGCGTTCATTAAGCTAGTGACTACGTCGTCAACATTTAATTAGCTTTGTGAATGCAAAATTGTACTACAAAGCTGGTCAATCCGGAACTGTCATATTAATGAAAAATGCCAATATACGAGTATGTATATAAAATAAGAAACATTTGTGTTTTGAGAACTTTAAATAACCTTTTTCGTTTTTAAATTCAATAAAATCAAATTAAAGATATAATATGAGTGATTTATATGTATTTATATTTTAATTACTGAATCATTTATTTTATTTTGAATTTTTGTGTCCTTACCGGGCAATTGATTGTGAAACGTCAAAAAAAAAACAGTTTCAACTAACTTTATAGCGGAAATGTTTAAATTACGCGTCGGAGGGGAAAATTCAACTCATTTTATAGGTAGTTGCATTTAGCCAATCAGAATGACTTGAATGAGTGAATTCTCAAAATTTGGCTACCACCTTACATAGATCAAATTCGTCATTTTGACTGTAATTTATCCAAAATCACCTTATCCAATTCCAACCCTGATTGGACTTTTATTTGCATCAGCCTTTTCATATACAAAGATAATGAAGGTAAGACTTATTTTAAACAGTTCTCTTTTTCTTAATCTTGATATGTAAGTTATTTCCTATAAACTTTTGCTTATATATTTAAAAATCAAAACAAATAGGTAGTACTAAAATGAAATACTCGTGTATCTTTTACCACTTATATAGAAATATACCACTCTTGTAATCGTCTCCAATCGTCTTTCATAGACAAACTTCAAAATACAGTGTTTCTGTCAAAAGTAAAAACTATTCACTAAATCTTGAAGTTCTCTCTTCTTTCAACAAGAACTTTCTTTTTTTTTTTATCAAAACATAGAACAAAATCAAAATAAAAAACACAAATGTTAGCCACACATTTGTATCGTTTCAATTTTCTAAAAACTAAAACAAAAGTTCGTAACCTTCAAAAATATACAAAGCATCATAGGTATAGATAGGTTACATTTAACGTTACGCTAACGTTTACGAAATGAAAAGGTAAAGGTAAAGTCTTTATCGCCCATCTCTATCATCACACTCGTTCTTCTCAAAAAGTTCTTCCTTTCCTCTTTTGTTTTTAACTTATTTTTCTTCTTTTTTTGGAAAAAGGGTTCTTCGCCTTACATACACGTTTAAGGTTAGGTTTACCTTTTATTTTGTTTGCCCTTAAAACTTGGAATGCTATTTCGTAGACAAAACTTCCAAAAACTCACTTTATACCTTTCAACGCTCCCAAACAAAGTTCACAAAAAAAAAAAAAAGAAAAATGAAAATGTGTATAACCCCTTTCTCTCTAAAGAGCCACCTTTTTAGTTTTCTATACCAACCAACCGCCTCCAGATAACAAAACGAAGTCGGTAGTCGGTAGTCGGCGGTCGGTATGAAGGCATAAGGAAAAAGGATATGATGTGTGTGAGCGGTGTTTCATTGTTACGTCGACAAAATACATTTTTGGAATTCTTCGCAACATTTCAATATAATATTCATTTTCGTTCTGTGCCACGACGACGACGCTATACAACAACCCTTCGCCAAAAAATATGTAAACATAAAAGGTCTAAAAGCAGCAGCACTATAAAAGGAGTTAGGAGTTGGAAGAAGTATACGAGGAGTTAACATACGTGGTAATGACTGGGGAGGGAGAAAAGTAGGAGGACATGGAAAATCACCGAACCGTTCTATACCTTGTACGTGTACCGTACCTTCGTACCTCTTTTTGCATAAAGTCGGTGTACCGTTTTTAACTATAAAGGAGTAAGAAGTATTCGATACTGATGTTACGCAATGCAACTCAACTCACTGACTCGTGCAATACAACGGTACAAGGACTCGAATCTGTTTCGCTTTCGTTGCATATGAAAAAGCCCACCAACACTCCGTAAATGTTAGCTTGCCTTTGCCACCCTTAGAACTATAGGTAGGTACGTAACGTAGGTACACATCACAAGAACACATGTACTACGAGTATATGTAGGTTGTTTAGAGTTCCTTAGAGCTCGGAGCTCAGCACAGCTCGGAGGAGTATCTTTCTATAGGCAGAGTTTCTTGTGTCGTGTGTGAATTATTTGGTGGTGCATTTATCCTGGCATTTCCCTTCTGCGAGCACCGAAGGACACGCTCAACATAGTCTTGCATGAATTTATACTTCCACTCGATAAACGGCGAGGACGACGAGGACGACGAGGACGAAACGATGCGATATGGGGTGAGAATTTCTTCATCGTCGTTTGGCGATAACTATGTACATCACTGCTAGCCCTTATACTCGTAAAGTAAGTGTCGTGCTTAGACTCACAGAGGAATATATAGAGCCAAAGGCAGCAGGCAGGTGTGTGCCGCTTTCCGTATAGCATGATGATCTTTACTGAAATTGTTCTATACATCGATAGATGGTGGTGGTTTGTTGTTGGGCTTGCCTCATTTAGTTTGCAGCAGAATCGAAATGGATTCTACGCCTATTTATTGTGGAAATGTCATATAATAGATTATACTCGTTGGTATTTTTGACAAGAAAGGGTGACGTTTCTTCGTTGTCGTTCGTTCATATCACCGTTACAATTTTTGTCGTGTATAAAATTTCATACACATAACTATAGAAAATTTGTTGATGATGATGATGACGATGACGATGATGATGCCCATGTTTTAGATGGTTATATACGATACGAGATACGACCTTCTGGAGGATTAATAAAGTATGCACGACAAGATATAGTTCTGCGTCATTATTATATTGTATAGGTACCTACGTTGACCATCATTGTCATTCATTTTAATTTTCAATGATTTTATGATTTTAACAATCAACCCCTCGAAAGTAGGCTTGAATGTTTTTGGTGAAAAGTTTTTCTTCCTATCAGGTTTTTAATTAAATTATGAAGTTTTCCTTCTTTGATGTTTATCCTTTTATCTATTTATTATACGAGTATAAATGAATAGCAATTTCTTAGCTGAGTTCTATTGTGGAAAATAATCACTCATTGATGGTTCAAGAGACTCTAATGATTAAATTTCGAAAATTAAAGTGAATGGTATTTTTTTTTTAAGTTTTATACTTTCAGTTCATTTTCAATATCTTTTGCCTTTTCATACAAAACTATTAAGGAAACTTTTTTCTTTCTTGCTTGTCTTTTTTTTACATAAAAACGTCAAAACTTTTACTTTGGAGAATTGACATTTCAATTTTCTTTTGTAATCTGATTATTATTTATGTCATGAAGTACCGAATTCTATTGAAGAATCATCTGACAGTTGTCTGTCACTTTTGATAGGTATTAAAAGTTTTCTTATCTACTCAATGTTTGTCGTAGGAAACAATAGCGATTTTTAAAAACTACACATGTTTTAATTAGCCCTATTATGGCTATCAACTATCAATTATTTGATAACTAATAACTTCTATCAATTTATTGATAATTTGGTATTATGAGTATCAAATGATAATTTTTCACCCATTGTGAATACTAATCAATATACGATTGTGATTTTGTGAATAGGTTTTGTTTGGTGTTTGACGTTTGTCATTTGTGTTGAGTTCTTGTGTTTTGGTCTATAATAATTTTAATAAGTTTAATTTGCTTATTTTAATTCATGAATTTATAATTTGTCCAGTGGGTTTGAAGCATCTCGTAATAGTTTATTTTAGCTTGCACGATAAACCTTCGTTCCTCAGTACAATTTCCTTCAAACAACAATTCTAGTGAAGGCATTTTGTTCTTCAATTTGTATAGGTATTCAATAAAAATTACAAAAAAAATTTATAAATCGTATTTAAATTACAATTCTTTACCATTTACGAATATTTGATACATTTTGTCAACGAAGATTTTGTAGCTGATAGAATATTTGATGGGTATCAATATGTTTGATAGCCGTAATACCGAGTTTATCAATAAAGCTATTCACAATAGATCTTTTAAATCACTATTTATCAAAAATATTGATAATTGATCACCATTTCATCACCGATTCATTAATTTTGTTAATAATTATCAACTATTATCAAATATCGTGTTGATATTTGATAACCATAATAGGGCTGAATGTCTTTTATTTGTTTGTTTATATAAACGTCAAAATCTTAACTTTGAAGAAATGGCATATATGTATACATATTTTTAAAAAAAATCATAGTAGACGAACAGATTTCATGGCGATAAGAATCTTTTTAATCTGATTATTTACATAAGTCATAAATTACCGAATTCTCTTGAAGAATCATCTGTCACTTTTGACATTAAAAGTGTTCTTATCTGATAAAACTGCAGTTTTAGACGACATAAGGGTCTTGAAAGTAAGGCAAGTTTCACGTATCTGATTGGTCAGCTGCCAATCTCTTTGAATTATTTATTTCCTGTACAATTCTATTTAATGTTTTATGTAAACGGGCTCCTTGTCAAATTGGAAAAGTAATATATAATATGTAATATTTTTACAAAATACAAATCGTGATAGATTTTTAGCTTGCCTGAGCAATGTTTTGTAAGCAATAACGTTTTTGGTAGTTTTTGTACGATGAACTGAAGGTAAAGGTTAGAAAGTAAAGTTCTGAGTTTGACACATGAAAAACTAATTAGTCAAAATTTACGTTTAAGGAATGTAGTTGACTGCAAATGAAGTCCCTTTTCTTGTCTGAACCTGCCCAATGCTTGTCAAACACAATAGCGGTTTTCAAATACATACTTTGTCATCTTGTTGTTGTTCGTTTTTTTTTTAAATGTCAAAATCGTAGAATTGATATCGAAAAAATTTCACGGAATTGTTAGTTCATGTAACAATCAAATTTTTTAAGCTGATTATTTATGTCATAAATTACCAAATTTTCCTGAATCATCTGTAATTTTTTTGACACTTTTTATATAAATAGATTCGCTATTGATTGTGAGGATTTCTTGCAATAGTGGTTTATTTAAATGTCAAAATCATGTATTATCCTTACAAAATGTGTAGACAAACAGATTTTATATCAACTTCTGTAAATTGATCATTTGTTGACATGATTTACCAACATTTTCTGAATCATCTGGCAGTTTTCTGTCACTTTTGACATTAATGTATTTACTTAAATAAAATAAATTAGTCACCTTGTTTAGGTGAGAAAACTGAAAAGAAAGTGCTTACGTCCATTTTATTGAGTTTATTCAAAACTAGGTTTACTACTAAAGTTTCTCAGAAGTTTGATTGATGTCAAACAAATCAAAAAAGTGTATTATAATAATAATTTAAGTATTTAAAACTCAAAACCCCTTTTTCAGTTAAACTAGTTTCAAAGAAACTTAACACTATGAGTGTGAGAAGAGCTACTTTATTGAATCTGAACATGTTTTATAATAATGTTTTTTTTTTAGCTTCAAACTTCCTGATCTATTCGCCTTCCCTAATTAAACTACTTCTTTTTAGATTGTCAGTAGAATTTTTTTTTAAAACAATACTGTATTTGTTATATTTTACTAAAACTAGGGCCCAGTGCGGAACCTAATCCATTCAAAATTTAGTATTAAACCTGGCTGATAAGCTAGTTTTGCACCATGGGCAACGGCCTAGTCACTGATAAAGCATCGGTTCCCAATCTGGTTAGATCAGTTTTTATATTTCGACAGACATATAAATGGGCCAGATGAGCCTTCGCTCTGACGAAACGGCTGTTTTACAGCAGTCGGCTTGCCCCAGAGTGAAGGTAATTTGATATATGGCCCTCATACGGCGGTTGATCGTTTATGGTTGTCCTGTGTGGTTCAACGTTGCCCCTTCTCAGATGGAGAAGTTTCGGGTGTTCGAGCGGCAGTGTTTACGACGCTGTACCGGCTTACATATATCGAACAGTCGAATCTTTGATTTTTTAAGAGCTTGAGAACTTTTAAAAAAAAAAAACGCATAAAATTTGCAAAATCTCATCGATTCTTTATTTGAGACGTTAGATTGGTCCATGACATTTACTTTTTGAAGATAATTTCATTTAAATGTTGACCGCGGCTGCGTCTTAGGTGGTCCATTCGGAAAGTCCAATTTTGGGTAACTTTTTCGAGCATTTCAGCCGGAATAGCCCGAATTTCTTCGGAAATGTTGTCTTCCAAAGCTGGAATAGTTGCTGGCTTATTTGTGTAGACTTTAGTCTAAAGGCGTCAAATCGCATGATCTTGGTGGCCAACTTACCGGTCCATTCCTTGAGATGAATTGTTCTCCGAAGTTTTCCCTCAAAATGGCCATAGAATCGCGAGCTGTGTGGCATGTAGCGCCATCTTGTTGAAACCACATGTCAACCAAGTTCAGTTCTTCCATTTTTGGCAACAAAAAGTTTGTTAGCATTGAACGATAGCGATCGCCATTCACCGTAACGTTGCGTCCAACAGCATCTTTGAAAAAATACGGTCCAATGATTCCACCAGCGTACAAACCACACCAAACAGTGCATTTTTCGGGATGCATGGGCAGTTCTTGAACGGCTTCTGGTTGCTCTTCACTCCAAATGCGGCAATTTTGCTTATTTACGTAGCCATTCAACCAGAAATGAGCCTCATCGCTGAACAAAATTTGTCGATAAAAAAGCGGATTTTCCGAACACTGATTTTGGTAATAAAATTCAATGATTTGCAAGCGTTGCTCGATAGTAAGTCTATTCATGATGAAATGTCAAAGCATACTGAGCATCTTTCTCTTTGACACCATGTCTGAAATCCCGCGTGATCTGTCAAATACTAATGCATGAAAATCCTAACCTCAAAAAAATCGCCCATTACAACGACAATTTCGTGATAAAACTCGTTCGAGGTCACATTGCAAGAGCTATGTCTTCGACCAACAATTTAATTTTCGGGGCGTTCTATCCGAACGACGAGTATTTTAAGAATGCACGCTTGAGTGGCTACATTCCACCAGAGGTATTCCTCTTTTTAGATACCTAGATGCGGTCTGATACAGGATAGATTGGCAGCTCCGCTAATCTACCACGTCAGATGACGAACCGTAGATAGGCGACTCCTGTACAATCGGGACGTCTCATGGCACAAGGTGGAGCAGAGCTCCTTCGGTTCCGTAGGGCTGTGTCCGAACGGGGCCGAACTGATAGGGTGAAGCAGGAGAACCAGTTTTGGTGGCTTCAATCGACACTTGATAGTGGGTAGTCGGGATGGGGTTTTAAACCTTGGCCGGCTTACATACTTGTTTTATAGTTTTAGGGTTTAGTTTTAAGTAGAATAGGCATGGTGGCACAAAAAAAAAATAATTACAAAAAAAAACAAAAACAAAATATTAGATAGTTAGATTTGCTGCTGTGGTTGTTCTAGTTTTAAGTAGTTTAGGTAGAATAGGTAGTTTAAGTTAGTTTTAAATTTTATATTAAGGACCTTATTTTAATTATTTTTTAAGTAAAAATAAAAAAGATATTGAAATTAGTTTTTTTTTAATTTTAAAATAAATACAAAAAATGGAATTACAGTAAAATAGATCTTGGGGCCGAAAGGCATTAGAATTAAGTATTATTGTTTAAATTAGAGTGTCCGTATGGGACCAGTAAGTTATGGTTAATTAGGCTAGTTTTATGAATTTTTGTCTAGCTTTAAGAAAGTTTTAAGAATAAATTAATATAAATTAATTAAAAAAAAAATAAAAGCATCGGTTCCCATCACCGAAATCGTCAGCATTAGTGAGCGTGGTTAGTAGGCAGATGGGGGACCGTCTTGAAACCTACCGCGTGCTGTTGTCATGTGTTCTTTCTGTATGTTGTTCTTTCTCCTCTGTCCTTCTGTCTTGTACTAATGTTTTGTGTTGTTATCACCTTATATAGTCTAGTCGCTCAAGGTGCTGTGTTCTCTACTCTGTACATTTATGTGCTGGATAGTGTGAAATGTAATGTAATGTAATGTAAAAACCAGCCATGTTCACTATTTCGAGATTGTTCACTATTTCGTTCAAAAATACACATTTTGTTCAGTGTGAAGATAATTATATTTATTTAATCGATAAACTAACATTTAATCAAGTTGAAACAGCTAAAAACAAAAACAATTCATATTACATACTTATTATTACAATTACAATGTAAAAAAGTAAGAACGCAATAAGAACTTGTGTTCTACTGAGTCAAGTGACTACTTTCGTTTGTGATTCTGTGTGAGATATACAGGAATTAACGGTAAAATTTGTTTAAAGGCAGTCGGCATACTGTAGACGCATTGCCAATGCAATATTCTTGTTCAAAAATATGTTTTTACTATATCGAGATTTGTATTGTTCACTATTTAGAGTAGTACATGTAAAATTTTAGGTGTTCACTATACTGGATAGTTCACTCTTCCGAGATTCACTATATCGAGCGTCTACTGTACATATTTTGTCATCTTGTTGTTGTTCGTTTTTTTTTTAAATGTCAAAATCGTAGAATTGATATCGAAAAAATTTCACGGAATTGTTAGTTCATGTAACAATCAAATTTTGTAAGCTGATTATTTATGTCATAAAGTACCAAATTTTCCTGAATCATCTGTCATTTTTTTTGACACTTGTTATATAAATAGATTCGCTAATGATTGTGAGGATTTCTTGCAATAGTGGTTTATTTAAATGTCAAAATCATGTATGTATCATGTATGATCCTTACAAAATGTGTAGACAAACAGATTTTATATCAACTTCTGTAAATTGATCATTTGTTGACATGATTTACCAACATTTTCTGAATCATCTGTCAGTTTTCTGTCACTTTTGACATTAATATATTCACTTAAATAAAATAAGTTAGGTTACCTAAAACCTACAACTCTCAACCATTCCTGTGTGCGAGTAGTGTTGTCACGGATGAAGGGGACCTACAGTTTTAAGCCGAATTCGAACGGCTTATTTGAGAAAGCACTTTTCATGACAAGAATTACTCTTGGAGAATTTTTCAATTCCTCTCAAGAGGCAGCACCCGTGAAGAAAAATTTAGATGGCAAAGGCAGGGATCGAACATGACAGTCCAATGCACGAACCATCATGACACTATTACTACAATATATTCACTTAGGATTACTTAAAAATTGAAACTCGCGTAAATTCAATATGTACTTGTAAATTTTCAAAACGTATACCTTATGTCTATAGTCACGTTGTCTTTTAAGTGAGAAAACCGAAAAGAAAATGCTTACGTCCATTTTATTGAGTTTATTCAAAACTAGGTTTACTACTAAAGTTTCTCAGAAGTTTGATTGATGTCAAACAAATCAAAAAAGTGTATAATAATAATAATTTAAGTATTTAAAACTCAAAACCCCTTTTTCAGTTAAACTAGTTTCAAAGAAACTTAACACTATGAGTGTGAGAAGAGCTACTTTATTGAATCTGAGCATGTTCTATAACAATTTTTTCCAGCTTCAAAATGCCTGATCTATTCTCCTTCCTTAATTAAATTACTTCTATTTAGATTGTCAGTTAAAAACTTTTTTAAAACGATACTGTATTTGTTATACAGGGTGGTCTAAGAATTCGTTAACATTTAAATGTAACTTACCGCGCAAACTATTGCCGCGCGAGGCGCGGGCGCGGGCAGGGGCACTAGCTCGCTTCTTATAAATTTAGTCGCAATTTCGCGGGGCCGCAACGCGCTTACTGCGTGAAACAGCTTTATTTAAACAACTTTTCGCTCATTACTGTGAGACGCTTATTTCGCGTTGAATATGGTTTACACGACTTAAGTCAGTGTCCAAGTGCTCCTTTAATAAAGAAATGAGTGAAGAAGTTCGAAGAGACAGGATCTATACTAAATGTGAAACAAACCGGCGGCCCGCGGACTTCTCGGAGCGAAGAGAACGTGCAGCAAGTTTCTGCTTCTGTTCGACGTGATCCAGATTTATCGACGCGTAAACGTTCGGCTGAATTAGGATTATCCCGCACATCATTACGCCGTATTTTGAAATTAGATTTGAAATTACATCCATATAAGATCCAGGTAGTGCAAGAACTAAACCCTAATGATTTAAATTTGCGTAAGTCATATGCCGAAACAATGTTAACTCGATTCAGTAATTTTGACAACATCTTATTCTCTGACGAAGCCCATTTCCACCTAAATGGACATGTAAACAAACAGAATTGCAGGTATTGGAGCAGCGAAAATCCTAAAGCTAAACATGAGAGGCCACTTCACTCTCCTAAGGTAACTGTATGGGCTGCAATTTCAGCAAAAGGAATCATCGGACCTTAGTTTTTTGAAGATTCTCGAGGCCGTTCAGTTACTGTTAATTCTACCGAGTATGTGAAAATGTTACGGGAGTTCTTAGCACCGATGCTACTGGAATTTGCTGGCTATAATCGTAACACATGGTTTCAACAAGATGGAGCCACATGTCACACATCGAACGAGTCCTTGCCGGTGGTCAAAGAAATTTTTCCGGAAAAGCTGATTTCCAGACGAGGTGACATCCCATGGCCACCCAGAAGTCCAAATCTATCCCCAGCAGACATCTTTTTATGGGGTTATTTAAAGAGTCGTGTCTACATTGATAAACCGAATACACAAATTACACAAATTAAAGAAAAAATCATCGAAGAGATGTCGGTGATCTCGCGGTCTCTTTGCAGAAGAGTATTCGAAAACTTCAGGACTCGCTTAGATGAGTGCAAAAACCGAAACGGTGGTCATTTAGACGATATAATTTTTAAAAAATAAATTACAACTAATTAGCTTTCTCGTAAATAAACGATTTCTAAAATATGTTAAATGGTTTTTTTTATACGATTTTTTCAAATGTTAACTAATTCATGGCCCACCCTGTATTTTATTAAAACTGGCGCCCAGTGCGGAACCTAATCCTTTCAAAAGTTAATAATATTAAACCTTGCTGATAAGCTAGTCTTGCACCTTATAGATTCTTAAAATTAATGTATTCTGTATATTTTTTCTTAAAACTGGTGCGCCTTGATCTTATAAGAAGTTCACAAGGCTGAGCCTGTACTTCAAACATTCATTTCGCCCTATCGACCTGGAATGTCCTACTTCCGTAATACAACTTGTCTCCAATTAAATAAGCTTTGTCATTGAAAACAAAATTCAATGCAATATTGAATTTGTTTGAATTTCTTTAAAAACACGAAACCTAATCTTTTAAAAAGTTAATTTAAAAACTTACTATTGAGCTAGGTGCAAAAAATAGGATTGAAAATTATTTACTTTGAAGTCCGGTCCAAAATCACTTAAGCATTTTTTTTTTATAAAAGTGGATCCCATTGTTGTTGCTTTATCTGGCTTGTTCCTAATTTTTTCTCTCATATGAGACATATAACGATACTAGGAAAATATTATGTACCTACTTTTAGAAAAGAAATGAATAGTATGTTTTTTAACGCGGCGCCCAACGCGGAACCTATTCTTTTAAATAGTTCACATAAAAAGTTATTGATTAACTATTTTAGAGCCTTATACACTCAAATAATGATCAAAGTGTTCTTTTTCTAAATCCAGCCCGATGTTACTGTAGAACTTTCATAAAAATGGCGCCCAATATTATTTCGCAAGTTTCGTCTAATACTTCAAAAATTTTACATACAAATAAATATCTACCGATCTCATGAGAATTTAGAATGTAGTGTACCTACTTTGAGCAAAGTAATTTATAAAAAATTTGCACAAACATATAAATTTAGCTGAAAATTCTTGCATGCATTTAAAAAAAAAAAGACAAGATCATACAAAAATGAGAAAAAAGAAAATTACTATCCTCCACTATTTCCGCCCACCAATTTAATTCTATATCTTCCTGAAATGACTGTCTAATTTTAATTTCATTTTTGATTCGCAATATAACAATATATGAACTGCGCATCACAGATAGTATGAAAAGATAAGCAACTTCAATCATGACTGGTTATTTTCATTCCGCAAATTAATGCCCTACTAAACCATCAAACTGGCAACTTTTATGAATGAGACTCTCCTCCAATTATAATGCAACATTAATGCGTAACTATGCAACTGCATATATAGTGCATAGTGCATAAGCTGCAACACAACAATAACTGCATTGAAACTAACGCAAAAGCCGATGACGGAGCAATGCAGAGCGCGGCGGCCGGCGTGGCGGCGTTGAAAGCAAATCATCAACATCGTCGTCGTCAAAAGCGATGATTTTCTTATGTTGTAAAAGATTATGAGGTAAAAATGAAAATCCTGCTTCGAATTTAGTAGCAATTTAAATCGCGCATTCACAACTTTGATGTCTACACTTTATACATAGTACAGCGCCACTGCATTGCGCCGCCACGCCACCGTTCCTCCGTCATGCCATTGTATATGCGCAATGCAAATGCCAGTGATCCGCCAAGCTGAACCATAGACAAATATTACAACCTCGAAGCTTGAAGAACATATTTTTAAATGGTATTTCGAATTATTTAGTGCGATTGTTGCTCAAAAGTAGATCATGAGCTTTATAGAGAGGCATCGCAAGTCAAGTCATATAGAAATTGATAGGAATTGCGCATCGATTTAGGTTGCTGCATGTAATTTTTGAAATTACTATACGCTTGTAATTCCATCATCAGCGACGAAATACATAAAGTTTTAAATGTTCAAATGTTGTAAATGCTTAATAAAGGGGAGCGCAGCGAGAGAGCGCAAAAGGCAGAAGGCAGAACCGTGCAGTGGAACTGGGCGATTAATTGTTGCAAAGCAACTCTCTATTTCTGCCTTCGACAACGAAGCCTATACCCACGAGGATTTTCTACACACTTGTATTATGAAGAAGACAATGAGTCAAAGAAGGCTTTACACAAAGACTCAAAACGTTGCGGTTGTTGTTCAACCAAGAAGAAAACCATATTGCCGTGCTACAGCAATTATTATCTATGCAGCTATTTGAAATACTATATAAGACGAGCTGGTTGATTCATTAGAAAAAGCGCGCGCGCATGTTTGCGTTGCGAAAATAAAATTTGAATTATTTCACTTAAGTGAGATTTTGAAATGGAAAAGAAGATAACAAAAATTTGTTCAACTCATATTCGCTAAATTAAATGTTTATTGTGAGTAGAGTGTAATATTAGTTTTGTTTTCTTTATATAAAGGGTGTTTTTTTTTTTGTTTGAAGAACTTTGTTCGCATGAAAATCTTCTGGCATTATATTCTAAATATGATTTCTGGCATATGTATGAACGTCAAAGCTGGCTCGAACGTAGTCTAATTTGGGCACAATTTTTTTTGACTTTTTCCAACATTCTGAATATCGGCTATAACGCTGCGAATGTTGTTCTCCAATAATCCATTGCTTCAAGCTTATAGGCAGCTTAAACTAGCGACTTCAAGTAAAAATCAATGGGACGAAAATCGCACGATCCTGACGACAAATTCATGGGTCCGTAATGTGAAACTTTAATTTCCAAACGCTTCCATCAATAAATCAATTGTGGCACTAGACTTCTTCATGAAACCACAGGTCCTCCACATCATTGTTATTCAGTTGATGAACGAAAAAGTCAGTAATCATGACTCCTTAGCGGTCATCATTGACTGTAACGTTCTTGCCAGCATAGATTTAGCATTTAGGATTATCGTCACTTCGAATTCCGCAGTTTTCTTTACTGACGACGTTACATTCAACCTAAAGTGAGCTTCATCGCTTGACCGTAAAATGGACTCGCTTCGCGATAGGGACTTTGAAACAGAACCAGCATCACTCTATTCATTTTGAAATGCCTTAGGTCCTCAGATCTATTAAGTCTCTGGACATAGAGTCTCAACTACTCCTATGCTCAATCGGTTGCGGTTTCCGGCAAAGTGTTAGAGCTCCTTCTAGCTTTTTCCCAACCTCGACGTTTCCTCCCCGACTTTTCTTTTCCACGTGCTTCTTTGTCTCTGGACTCTTCTGCCTTCTTGAGTGATTGGATTCCACTGCATTGTCTTGCAATGCAGTCATTAACTTTTTGAAGAGTTTTGTCCGATCCACTGCCACTTGCGTGTACGAATTCCTGACCAGTTATCCTATATAGTTCTTCACTGGATAAACGATTGGGCCAGAAAACCCTTAGGATGTTTCGTAGGCACCTATTAGTGAAGGTATGCAACTGTCTGATAATCTGTTTAAAGATGCGACGCACGTTTCAACGGAACAGTCGTAGCTTTGTCTTCAAATTGAGAAAGTTGTTCCTCCAAACATTAGACAACATCCCGTACGCAGCATTAGATTTCTCAATACGGCTAGTGATATCTTTTTCGGTTCCACCTTCAATAGGAAGAATGCTTCCAAGATACTAAAAACTCTCTAATGTTTCTACTGCTTTTGAGCAATGTTTATCAGAGAGGATGACTGGGCGAGGTTCCGAAACTGAAGATTTTAGTTTTTACCGTGTTGATTTTTAGCCCCACGATTTCTCTCTCCACCCGTGTTGTCATTTGATGGAGATCATAATGATCATATGAGATGGCAGATATATTGTCAGAGTCCATCTCATTCCTCCGTTTCCTGTCCTAACTGATTACTAATAAGAATAGGATTGGTGACAGTATGCAGCCTTACCTGACTCCACTTTGAGCTTTAAACTCTTCTGACAGCCTTCCTCAATATAAGACGTGACATTTGGTCCTCTCATAAGTCCCCTTTATAATAGAAATAATTCCTTCGCAAAGCAATCCGAATAAACTTCTTGTTGACGCTGTCAAAAGCCTTCTCCAAGTGGATGAATTGCATGTGAAGTACTGATCGTCGCAGTGCTCGATGATAATCCTTGTTGATGCGATCAATACAGGAGGATCTAATGAAGAATCCTGCTCGTACAATCTAGTCAGGTGGTGCTTTGAGGTGAAATAGTAAACCAAACTAAACATAATTCACTTGACAGCTGTCAAAATGGCCATCAGTAGTGTTGCCAACTTAAAGTTTTATATCTCAAATTAAAAAAAACACCCTTTATATACTTATAGACATTGCACGCTAACTAATTAAATCACTAGACCTACAAAAGCATATGTTAGAAATGTTTTGTAAAACCCTTTGCGCAGCCGCCTTATATGTTTTGCATGGTATAATTTTGACGCTTTCGCAAAAAATTATTAAGATTTTTTTTTTTTTTTTTACAACATAACTAACTGCAAACAAGCCATCGTAAATAGTGTTTATTGAAATTGGAATTTAATTGGAGATTCTATAATATGTACTGTGTGCAGCCATCACAGATGTTTTTTGTTGCTTATTTGCTGCTGGGCTCTTTGGAAAGGCCTTTGGGTCTGACGGAGTGCAAAGTTGTTTTAATTAAGGCTATGGGTAGGTAATTAGTGCGATGTATGTGATCATACTTACTATGTACGTACGAGTATAATATTCTTTCTTAAAGGCGGAAATGCTTGCGTTTTGCTTGAAGCAAAAATGTTTTGTTTAATTAAATCGAGGTCAAAGCAGTTGTATTTTAATAGACGTTTTTTTTTTTAGATTTAATGATTCTTTGCTATATTGAAGCAAGGAAGTGTATTGGTTTTTTCAAGCCTTGAAATACTCTAGAGTCTAGAGAGTGTTGAAGATAGACAAGTATACTATATGAGTGCGTCATTTTCATAGTAGGTATATATCATATAACTTTCTAAATATTAGGTCAATAGGAGTTTTTATTGTTCTATAGGAAGTAGTCCCAGCTTACTATATCAATTGATTTTTTTTAAAGTTTTATGAGCAACCGAATATGGGATGAGTATTTATAATCTGCTTGCTGTAGAATTATACACTCGATAAAATAAAACTTGATTTAAAGGAAACCATTATATTAACCAGAAGTAATAAATAACTTTTAGAAAATTCTGCATGCAGTTGTTATAAATCTCGAAGCAAAGCAAAATAAATATGTTCTCTTAATATTGCAATACAACAAGAATGTAGAGAGTTAATTGGCGCCCAATGCGAAACTTCAACAAATAATTTAGGAATAATTTCTCATCGTTCCTAAGATTATTTTATGTTCACAATCCGACATAGAGTGTATATAATGGTAGACGGTTTATTGTCAAAAATGGCATTGTAACATCTACCAAAATCTTTGACATTAAAAATGGTCTTCAACAAGGAGCGGTTAACTCGCCGATCTTGTTCAGCATTTACACCAGTGATCTAATTGCGTACAGAACGGCCCCAAAAATTGAGGTTATCAAGACACTTTTGCAGTGTGACTTCGACAAGATTCAGCAATATTGCGATGACTGGAAGTTGAAAATCAACTTTTAGAAATTCGAAATTATTCTGTTCAGAACTCCGCTGTATGGAGCCTCAAGGGATGAAGCTGTTGCGTACACGGGGGCCTACTGGTCCATTGTGATCCCCTGTAAAAAAGTAAAAGTTAGCATCGATGCTCCTCAATTTTGCCGATTAGCGTAGACTGGCTCGTTAACGAACCAGCATGTGCTATCTATAAATTTCCTCATGTTTGCCATTGAGACCTGTGCTAGATCATCCAGTTCTCCAACAAACCTGTTTCCGAAATGACGGAGTCGTCTGGTTTGGAGGTTCGGACAGTCACAGAGCAGGTGTTTAATGGTTTCTATTTCCTCCTCATCCTGACAGCTCCTACAAAAATCGGGTGCAAATGCCCCTACCCTGTTAGCCATTGTGTCAATGGCGCAATGTTAGTACACCTATCAAGATTTTAATGTTCTTTTTACTCAGCGATAGAATATACTGAGTTTCCTTTTCATTTGTGTTAGGCCATAAACTTCTAGAGATTACGCAATCGTCCCTGGATTTCCAGGAGATATTGATTTTCTCTTTTAGTTTAAGGTCTATCTTCCTCTTGAGTACCCCAATCGGGACGAGTGGTCCCCTAACTGAATGGTCGCTACTACTTGTGTCTGCTTCTGACCCTTTCCTGGCTAGTTCATCTACTATATCATTCCCTTCTATATTGCTATGTCCGGGAACCCAGCAGAGCTTTACCTGGTTAGTGTGGCAGATTTTGTTTAATTCCTTCCTACAGTTTAAAACTGCTTTTGATCTTATGGTCTCACTGGCTAAGGTTTTGATAGCAGCCTGGCTGTCCACGAAAAAAGTAATCTCCGAAGAGCTTAGCTTTTCGTGATGTGCCAATTCAGCTGCTTTTCCAATGGCAAAGACCTCGGCCTGAAAGACACTACAGTCAGCCGGGAGTGTATATGACGCTCTGATGTTGAGAGATTGGCAAAACACTCCAGCACCTGTTCCTGATTCCATTTTTGAACCGTCAGTGTAGAAAGGGATACCCTGTTTACTTAAAAGTGAATTGGGATCCCAACCCTGTCTTTCTGGTATGAAAATAGAATATTTTCTGTCGAAATCAAGTAAAGGGGGGGATGTAATCGGTGGTCTCACTCAGTCCTGGAATCGTGTCATATCTTTGTAAGATTGACCCGTGGCCATAAATGCTATGCCTCCAAAAACTCAGTTCTCTTAAACGAATTGCAGTTTTGGCTGCCGTGCACTTTATGAACTCATCCAGAGCCGGGAGGTCCAAGATCATTTCCAATCCAGCTTGTGGTGTGGATCTTTGAGCCCCTGTTATTCCTATACAGGCTAGTCTCTGTACCTTATTCAGGTTCTTGAGATAGCTTGATTTTTCCACCGCCTTCCAACATACAATAAAGCCATAGGTAAGAATGGGTCTGACAATCGCTGTGTACATCCATTGGATGACTTGCGGTCGCATACCCCAACGTACACCGAAGGTCTTTTTGCATGTGTAGAATGCACATAATGCTTTTTTCATTCTTTCCTCCGTATTACGCTTCCATGTAAGCTTGGAGTCAAGGATTACTCCTAGAAATTTAGCTTCCTTAGAAAGTTTTAAAGGAATACCATTTAGTTTGGGAGGGTTGAAACCCTCCAGTTTCCGTTTCTTCGTGAACAAAACTAGCTCTGTCTTGGTGGGGTTGACCCCGAGACCGTTCTTAGTTGCCCAAGAAGATAAATCCTTTAATGCATTTTCCATAATGTTTTCGATGACGGTAAGAAACTTGCCTGATACCAAAACCACTATGTCATCTGCATATGCTTCTATTTTAATGCCCTGATCTTTGAACTTTGTGAGAATTTTGTTGACTACGAGGATCCAGAGCAGGGGTGAGATGACTCCTCCCTGTGGTGTGCCTCTAGTAACTGTTTTCTCAATAGTGCTAACTCATATTTGAGAGTTGATAATTCTGCCATTTAACATGGTGAAGATCCAATCGACAATGACAAATTCAACCCCAACTTCAACTAAGGCAGTCTTGATCGATTCCGTTTTAACGTTATTAAACGCACCCTCGATATCAAGACTATACTTCACAGGATCATTTCTGTAGTCAGTCTTCTCTTACTTTTGAAGAAAGTACGAAATTAAAAAAAAAAAGAAAGATATCAAGAAATGCTGCCAGGGTATATTCTTTATGTTCAAGACTTTTCTCAATATGTGAAACTACTTCATGCAGAGCAGTCTCCACTGATTTTAGCCTCAAGGGATACGAGAAAGAACTGGGAAAATCTATTGATCGTTGGACCAAATCGACAGCCACTGGCGAATAAAAGTGTAGTAAAGTACCTTGGCATCTGGTTGGATCAGTACTTGTATTTCGGGTGTTTGAGACAATGTCTGCGACGTTGCCTTGGCCTACACAGAACACCAGAGTCGGAGTACAAACATTACTATTCCAACCAGTTTCTTTATAACAGAGCCAACATAAACAGAATAGATAATTTCTTGCTGAAGCTTGGTAGGGGTCACATTGCGAGAGCGATGTCATCGACTAACAACTTAATTTTTGGGGCTTTACTACCCCAACAATGAGTAACGTGCACGAAAGTGCACGTTTAAGTGGCAACAACTAGATAAATAAATATAGATAGATTTTTTATTACTTAAAATTGTTAAATACAATAGTTTCTGTTACATTCGATTGAAATATAAATTTGGTAATAAAAGTGTTTTGGCGGTGGCAATGCCGTCTGCCAGATTGACTATTTATTTTCAAACTATGTTCAAACAAAATGTTCACTTTTTAACAAAATGTAAATGAACAATTGCAAAAATCACATAAAGATGCAAATAGGGCTTTCAGTTTAGCTAAAACAAAAATAAAAGGTATTTGAACTCATTAAAAATTAAGCGTTATGTAAAGACTTTTAGTTTAGTTAAAACAAAATTTCAGTTATTTAAAATAATAATATAATAATAAATAATATACAACAATAATATACAATAGTAATTATAAAAAAACATGATATATAATTGTACTGTTTTTAAATTAAATATTAAGAAAATTCTGTTATAATCATTTCTCTGTAACAGATTGATTTTTCAAGATAATTGGATAGATTTTTCCAATTTTCACCATTTAAAATTGTCAAAGTTTGCTCCATAGTTAGAGTAGGTTTTCCAAAGTAGAGGACTCTAAGTTCTTTATAAACTGGGCATATTGATAAAAAATGAAAAGTATCTTCTTTTGAATTCAAATTGCAAAGGGTGCAATGTGTAGTGGACGCACCCTTATAAGGTGAGCCGTTTAAATTAAGTTGCTCACTTCTTGCTTTGCATTTACGAGATCATGTTTCAAATCGGGGTAAATGGCTCTGTTGATTGAGGATGACATTTTTTGTAAATTTTCATTCCGCTGGTAAATGTCGACAGCCTGTAATAAACCGTAGAGTTGTTCTTTTAGTACTATTAAATTAGTATATTGGAAATTTAGCTCAAATTCCACACTTCGTTGCCCATTGTCTCCATTGTCCTATCCACTCTACTTTGTTATCTATGATGTACTTTGCTATTGACAATTGAATTCTATTTGGTCTACAATGCCAGTACTTTCAAGATGTAGTCAAAGTGGAGTTTTAGAGTATGAATAAAAAGAGCAGGAAGACCGGTTTCGAGTAGTAGAACATAGTTTGGAATATTGGATGGTAAATAGAAAAGCCGTTTGAGAAAGTAACGTTGAAGTTTTTCTACTTCTTCGTGTGACTGATATCCCCATATTTGACAGCCGTAGCACATAACAGAGTGCATTACAGCGTCAAATACCTTGTACTTAGCTGAGGTTGCTACATCTTTGCTGTTCATAACATCTTTCCATGACGCATTAATCATACTTTTTGATGCTATTGGTTTTTTTTTCGAGATGTGATGTTAACTTCATATTAGATTTTAAAATTATTGCAAGGTATTTGTATGCTGTCACAATTTCAATGGCCTCACCGTTAAAGAATCACTTTTCATTCGATTTAAGTTTTGATTGTGTATTTCTTACTATCATTACTTTAGATTTTTCTAGATTAACCGTTAATTTCCAGACTCTACAAAAATCAACTAGCTTATTTATCATAAGTTGTAAACTTTGGGGCGATTCTGCTAAAAGCCCAATGTCATCTGCGTACATGAGTACCTTAACGTTTAGACCTGCAAAACTTATTCCAGCGGGTAAATACATTGATATATCATCAATGAATATAGCAAAGAGAACTGCACTTAAAAGACAACCTTGTTTGACGCCAGATGTAGTCTCAAACCATTCAGACATATCTATCCCATCCCAAACCGCTGAGCGAGTGTTTTTGTACATATTTTTCAGGACCAAAAGAAGTTTCGTCGACAGTCCCTTTTGTGATAGTTTGTAAAACAACGCTTGTCGGTGTTCGAATCGAAAGCAGCTTTAAAGTCCACGAAAAATATGTACAAACTTTTTTTTTGCCGAAGGAAATATTGTGAAATTGAGTTTAAGGTGAAAATGTTATCAACTGTGGAGTTGTCTTTACGGAAACCATATTGGTATTTACTAAGCACTTCATTATTTGCTATCCAAATGTTGATGCGACTAAGGAGTACAGATGCAAATATCTTCGCAATAGAATTCATAAACGATATGCCTCTATAATTATTTGCTAGGTTAACATCGCCTTTTTTTTTAAATTGGATACACCAGAGAATCTTGAAAAGCTTGTGGAACCTTTCCGGTATTAAAAAAAAATTTTAAAAGGTGAAGAATTTCAAATCAACAGGCGCGTTTTTGTAAAACTCATTGCTTATTCTATCTGGGCCTGGCGCTTTGTTAATCGCTGCGTAATGCAATGCAGTTTGGATTTCCATTATTGAAATTTGACAATCGAGAGTTTGGTCTAAAATTAAAGGTTCCGCAAAAGAAAAATGATTGGAGATTGGATCAGGATTGAGTAAATTTTCGAAATAATTGGCTAGAACACTTGCTTTCAAGTTTGAGCAAATAAGCTTAGATCCTTTCAATACTTTGATATTATTCCAGAAACTTTTACTATCTTTGATATTTGAAAGTTCATGTGCTACTGATGTATAATATTCCTGGCGTTTTGATTTGCACAAATCCTTGTAAGCTTTATTTGCTGTAATATACTGTTTGGTGGTTGTTTCATTTAATTTTTTTTGTTTTCTGGTTGCCTTTAAAAGTTCGAAGGAATTATTTCTTGCATTCAAACAGTCTTTTTATCAAACCATTTTTGTTTGAAGTTGACATTTTTTTTTTGTTGTTTCTTATATTGGTGGCAGCTTTTATAAATTTACAAAGAGAGTCTAATCTTGAACTTGTATCGGAAAATAAAGAAGTATCAGTTAGTTTCTGAAGTTCATTCAAATTTTTTATTTGTTAGTTCTCTTTTTGACTTTATTTCAGTGGCAACATTCCGCCCAAAGCTTTCCTCTATTTAGATAATCGATACAGGATAGGAAGGCGGTTCCGCTAATCTACCACATCAGCCGTAAAACTGTAAATAGGTGACTCCTTTACAGTTGAGACCTCCTCGCACTGGACGGAGCCGAGCGCCTTGGGTTCAGTAGGACTGTTTCCAATAGGGACCGAAGAGATAGGGTGAGGCAGGAGAACCTGTTTTGGTGGCTTAAAATTGAGAATGGCATTTAAAGTTGTCTAGGGCGTTTGGTCTTGGCCGGCTTACATAGTTTTAAGGATTAGATTAGTGACAGTCAAGGTAGCACCAAAAAAAAAATTATAAAAAAAACAAAGAAAAAACACAAAACCACAAAAAAAAAACTAAACTAATAAGCTTACTGTGGCTGTTCTAGTTTTTAAGTAGTTTTAAGTACTTTTAAGTAGTATTATTGGTTTTGATTAGTTTTAAGTAGCTTAAGTATTATAATGGGTTTCGTTTTTTTTTTTATTTAGTTTTAAATTGTATTTAAAATAAAAAATAATGATAAAGATACCAAGTTTTTTTTAATTTTCTTGGTTTTAGATTAAGTTATTGTTATTTAGTATTAAAATTGTTCTTAGGCCGAAAGGCAGTATAGTTATAAGATAATGGATTAACTTAGAGCACCCGTATAGGGCCAGTAAGATATTTTTTTAAGTTTTTGAAATGTACGCTAGTTTTTTAAGAATTTTTAATTTTTGTCTAGCTTTAAGATAATTTTAAGATTTTGATAAAATTAAAAAAAAAAAAAAGTTTATATAACATTTTATAAAATGCTTGAATACTATTTTAATTTTAATGGCGCCCAATACGAGGTAAATTTTAATAAGAATTTCAACCATCACACCAAACACTTAAATGCGTAACTTTTATGCATACGAAGATTTTGTATCAATTTATTTTTAGAATTTAGATTATTGGATTTTGATGGGTGTACTATGTTTTAGAATACTAAAATGTGGACAGTAAATCAACCACTTCCACTATTGTAAATTGCAAAATTATTTTATATAAACTATACGCAATACAAGATAAATAGGTGGATCCCACGCCCCTTTAGTGCATAATCTCATATTCTCGATGATTGTCTTTATATACACAGCTTCTTTCACTCTGCTGAATTTCATTATTCTACAACACTTCGAAACCGTTATTTTAACTTATTATACTTCATTAAAGAAAGTGGGTGGATACCACACCCCTGAGTGTATATCCTTTAAATTTAAATTTGTGTTTTTGTAAACACATCAACCTCTTTCTAATCATTTTCATCATTATACAAGTGTTTCTTGAAAATAACAACAGAAACTTGAAAAATGGGTGGATACCACACCCTCTAGAATTACCACTCTACTGAATTTCATTATTTCACAACACTTAAAAGTGTTATTTTTTACTCCTGCCTTGTGTGTCCTTGTAGGTGGATACCACGCCTCCTTAATCGTAAACTAAAACATCTCGATTTTTGTCCTTGCAACACAGAGCTAGAGCTACCAATTCCAAGTTTCTGCGATGTCGAGGAGTGCTTTATAATTTCGATGATCGGTCAGTGAGTCAGTTAGTTACGGGTTTTGTATCTTAGTAAATCTTTTCGTCCCGAAGCTGAAATTTAATAAGAAAAATGCCAGCAATTATCTTAGCGAGTGTTGTAAATTTGAAGCTCCTGGCTTGGTCTATTTTGAAGTGAGTTAAAGTAATCAATTTCAATAATTAAATAAATAAATAAATGAATTATAGGTGGCCCAACAGTCCATGAAGAACCAGGGCCTAGTGACTTACAACTCTCAACCATTCCTGTGTGCGAGTAATGTTATCAGAGATGGAAGGGACCTACAGTTTATATGCCGAATCCGAACGGCTAATTTTGAGAAAGCACTTTTCAATAATTGCAAACAATAAATTATATAAAATCATTTTAGGTGGCGCTCAAAGCCAGGCTAGATATAAATTGATATGTTCCCTTTCTCTCTTGAATTTTCAAAAATCATTGTTCAATCGACCAGTGAGCAATATGAATTTGATGCTATCCATTTTAATATTTTCAAGAAAAAAAAGAATAAAAACTAAACAATTTTAGGTGGCGCCCAACGCGTGGACTCATGTAATTTAATGTGTTTTTAGTTTCTCTTGAACTGTCAAAAATCGTTGTTTAATCGACCAATGATCTCTATAACATTGAAACCACCTATTTAAATAATTATAAACAAAAAGTAAGAACAAAATCATTTAAGGTGGATGGCGCCCAACGTGATGCTTGATGTAATTTAATACATCTCTTGAACTGTCAAAAATAGTTGTTCAATTAACGAGTGAGCTATATAAGGTGACTCATTCCGTTTAAATATTTACAAACAAAAATTAAAAAAAAAAAAACATTTTAGGTGGCGCCCAACGTGAAACAATTTAATTTAATGTGTTCCTTTTTACTTTGTAGAGAAATTCTTATTATAAAATTGAATCAAATAATCGTTTTACTTGACAAAAACAATTTAACGAGTATTTTTCTTCATTTGGGATTTACTGTATTAAACGAACAAAGTGATATTGTGTCTCTTGACTTTTACTTTTTTTTAAAGATTTTTACAAAGAAACACACAAATATTGTTTTATTGTCTGTTCTATAGACAAACAAAAGAACATCCAATTAGACAGCACTTAACTGAAACTGGACACAGACAACATTCTGCGAAAACGACGAACGATCATTTAAGTAGCTCTACAACAAAGGGATGGACATTATGTGCTTATATTGCCCCTGAATCTATACCTTTACCTTTTAATATTTGTGCGTCTACCTGTTTTAATTCAAATTTTGGTGTTTCCCATGGGTTTCCCAATATTTTACCCTCGAATATCAACACACACACATCAACACACACTCACCTTTACAATCACATATGATTTTCCAAAATACCTAGTATTCAACGATTTCAAATATTTTTGGGGTTCACTGTAGCACATTCTTTTGAAGAATTTTTCAAATTCTATTTGATCGTGTTGTTTGTGTGTTTGCATTCGATTCGATCCTTCTCCCTCTAATTGTCAAACTATGAGGGTTGATTTTACTATTTTTCCTATAATAAATTCCTACTACCTTTAAGCAGCATACTAGCACAATTTTTAAGGGTCGCTATCGCTATCGCTACACTTCACTATAGCTATGGGGTGGATTCGAATACAATACGAGAGAGTTTATTCGGTGGCAGGATAATATGGTCTCGTAGCGTACAAAAAGATACGAAGATACGACCCCGCTGCACTGCACAAAAACAGTTACGTTTGGGAATTCAAAAAGTGTAGAAGTGTTCACAGAAAAGCGCGTTCTCTCTTCCGATATTGTTTTGGTCTTCTGTCAGATTCATCTGTCAATATTTCGTGTATTGATGCATTTTTTTATCTTGTTTTATTTATTCCAATAGGAAAATTTGAATATATGATATTTTAAACAAATTTTAAAATACGTAATGGTTTTTTGAATTCAATACGGTTCTTTCCAATTTTTTTTTGATGAGAAATTCATAAAGTATCAAACCACATTTTTCTAAAGCAGCTGCATTTTATTTTCCAATTGTGTTTTTTTTCTTGTGTGTGAAAGTGTGTCAGTGTGTGTATTTGAAAAACATCAATGACGGTAAAATTGACGAGTGTAGAATTGTTTCGATATAAATTTTATAGAAGAAGTGAATTTCTGTGAATTAAGGGGAAATTATTCTTTGTATTTGTGTAATGCATTTGAATAACATCAAATAGTAAAAATAAAAACTGCTAACCTTTTTTCTTCTAACTTGGATTTTGGATAATAATTTTTCAACATTATTTGTGGTAAGAAAAATTTGATTTTAGAAAAAACATATTTTGTGATTCTTCATCTAAAACTTACTTTAATACAAATTATCTCTTAATTTAAGAAACAACGTAAAAGGGATTTTAAAAAGTGTATTTGTTAGTAAGGACTTAAAGGACATAAACACTTTTCAATAACTTCGAAAACTGTTGTTTTAAGATTTTCAATTAATGGTTTTTTATGATCAATGTATTTTGACCTAATTTTTGTAGCCGACAAATTTATTCAATAAACTTGTTTTGAAAAGTGGCCAATTCTTATTTCTATAAAATATTTGGTACAGTTCAGATTTTAATCGTGTTTGATTTTTACTAACTTTAGAAAAGTAATAAACGAGTTTTTAATTTAAGTTTTGTACATGCTTCTAACCTTTCAAAGAAAAATAAATAATGGCGGTCCAAGAACACTTCCTTGTGGAATGCCAATGCTTTATAATTTCTTCATCTCTGAAAATGTCTTTACATTTATTCATAAATTGGTTTATTTTACAACAAAAAGTCTTATCGATTTTATCTGTGAAAAATATACAGATATTCGAAATGTTACATTTTAGAAATATTAGATAATTAAGATCACCCTAGTGGCATGGTTTATGACTCTGAAGTCATATTAACTTCTTTGTAACAAATGATAGTCAATAAGGGACCATAACCTCTTTGTAACTAAAAAGATGGAAAAATGTTCTGAAAAAGTGAAAAAAACTAAACTCAAGATCCTTATAAATTACAACTGACACTACTTTTTTACCATTTTGAATTGTAACAAGGTTTTCAAAGTGTAAGTTTTTTTTTTGTTTTTTTTATATAATTAGCAAAGACTAAAAGGGTTTTTTTTTTTATACCTTTAATATGCCAAAGACACAGCGTGAGCATTAGGAAAAGAGGGAAGGGTTGGATAGGAGGTGTCGGTGTACATTGATTTTGAACTCCTGAACATTGCAATGATAGGGAAAGATAGAGCGTGACAAGGCGTTCCACATTCGTGTAGTACGGCTAAAAAATGAATCTCTGTACTTCATAGTACGGCCGAAGTTGAGCTCAAGGGTAAACTAATGGGCATGGCCTAGAAGTGCGGGTATTACGATTAAATTGTTAAAGGGAAGGAATGCAACTGGCTATTTCACTAGAGCATAGTCCGTTAAAATACCGGTAAAAAAGGGTGAGACAAGAAACCTTGCGTCGATGTTCGAGTGACGTAATCGAGTTTATTATTTTAATGTCACCAATCATTTTAAAAGCTCTTCTTTGTATACTGTCCAAGACGCTTAAATAAGCTACTGGAGCACCAGCCCAGAGATGAGAGTTATATTCAAGTTTCGGACGTATAAAGGTTTTGTAGATTGTAGCCAATCACAAAAGTTGCATTTCAGGTCACGAAACGGGTCGGAATTAAATTACTGATGAGTTACTCATGTGTTTTCAATGGGTTGGGTTCAATATCCCGGTTTTTATATTCCCGTTTCTTAAAATCCAGCTTTTTATAATCCTGCTTTTTATTATCCCGAATTTTTAAAATCCCTTTAAAATCCCGCTTTTTGTAATCCCGTTTCTTATAATTTCGTTTTTCATAATCCTGTTTTTTAAAAAATCGGTATTTTAGAAGACGGGATTTTAAAATTTTTCTTTCGGGATTTTTTAAAAACGGGATTTTAAAAAGCGGGATTCCGATACGCTCCCATTTTGAAAGATAAAGGTTCCTGAAGAGTTTTAAAAAATGTTCAAGATAGATTGGATTGGAGTGTAACTCATCATTAACTTATGTATATTGAGAGTCATGAATTTCCGTCACAATCCAGGATCACAAAAATACGTGTGAAACATAAATGTAACTCGAACTTTTTGAGTTCTTAAGGTTATTTAAAAAAAAAACTTTTGAGAAACATCTAAGCAACTTAGTAGTTTACTTACACAAACAAATTTAAAAACATCACGAGTATAACAATTTTAGTAGCTTTCTGGTTACAAAATTTTAATTTACGCCACATAGGCAGTCTTGTAAAGCAATGAAGTCTTTTGTGAATGCAACCGTTGTAAATCATTTATTAAATTCAACTTAATGATTGTATTCATTGTGACTTCACCTACAGATAGGGGATTCAAAAAGTTTGCAAACACAAATCATTTGACCTTAAAAAGATGGCAATTATTTTTTCCCAACCATTTGATTGCAATCACTTGACTTCAAATAAATGCAAAGACTATTAATGAATTCAAAGATCGGAAAAAGAATTCAAAGACTTCAAATGAATGCATTAAAGGGCCTTGCACATGAGAGCGAACAACGAATGAACGAATGGACGAACAAACGTGATTTTACACATTTCAAAAAGTCAATTCCAAACAAAAACACATTTAAATTATAAGAAACCAATTGACACTAATATTAGGATAATAAAATTTGCATTTTGTTCTCTAAAACAAGAGAATTTTGTAAAAACAATTTGGTAGTAACGAATTGCAGTGTGGTTGCTACGAACTGTCAAACTCTATTCGCGTTCCACATACCATCCACACTGCAACGAATAAATTGTTCGCGCTCAACTTAACCTCAAAATTATACCACTCTTGTTTTGTTTTTGTGTGAAAGATCATGGCTGAGGAAAATATGGAGAAAAGGGTAATTATAAATTGACAGTTCGCCGCTGTCTGCGAATAGAAATAAAGATCATGTGAAAGAAAAGTCAAAATATGCGAACATCCACAGTTCGCAGTTCGTAGCTCATGTGCAAGATGCTTAAGCCTCAAATGATTGCTTCAATTGAATGGAGTCAAATGATTGGTGATTAAAATCTTTTTAAGATCAAATAATTGGTGATTGAAAAATTTTAAGTTCCAGTCTCTAGGTAAAATGAATTAATGCAATTTTTTGAATTAAAGTCGTACAAGATTGAATTTGCAACAGATTGCATTCTTTTAGAAGTTTATTTAAGATATATTCATAAAAAGTAAAAAACAAAGCTCTGTTTCTTCGACGTAAGTGCTTATGTTGGCGCAAGAGTCCGTAGAGAACTCTCAACCATTCCTGTGGGCGAGTCATGTTAGGTATGCAAGGGACGTATACAGTTTTAATGCTGAATCCGAAAGGAATTAATGACAAGAGCTAAGAGAAATAAGAAATGCCAAAAGGCGTAGTTTTTCAAATTACCTAAGCCATTTCGCAAGGAGGTCGAAAATTATGGGCAAGTCTGCGAAACTTTGTTTTATGCAAGAGTATAAATTGTGCCTCATCTCTGAAATAGATAAAAATATGCTGAACGAAAGATTTGTTTGTTCTTCTGTTGAAACCTCAAGTGCTTCAAATTCTCATTACCATGAAGTTGCTGGGCCTGCGTCAATAGAACCAATTGCCATCTCTGGTTTCGGTTTTTCCTCCGCGTGTCGACTCTGCCGATGTTGTTGAATCAATTTTCTCAATTAAATCAAAAACCGTTTGCATTGACGATATACATCCATCATTTCTCAAAATTTTACTGCCTATTCTTCTACCATTTAACCAATATTTTTAACTTCATCATCATGTCTGGTCACTATCATATGCAATTTAAGCTAGCAAAAATCTTATACCTATACCAAAAAATTCCAAAGGGATAGAGTTCAGGCCAATTTCTATTTTGTCCTTTTTGTCTAATGTCTTTGAAAGACTCATTCAAAAACAATTAAATAATTTTCTTAATGCCAACAATCTAATTAATCCTATGCAATCTGGTTTCCGGAAGAAACCCTAATCAATGTTATTGAAGACTTGAGGATGTCAATGGATAAAGATCATGTGTCATTTTAAGTCCTCTTAGATTTTTCGAAAGCTTTTGATTAAGTTGACCACACATTATTACGCAGTAAACTTATTAATGAATTTAATTTTTGCTCTGCGGCAGCAAACTTAATTTTTTCATACCTTACAGGTAGATCAAAAGCTGTTGAAACAAATGAGTCGCTATCAAATTTCCTTCTGAATTTAAATGGTGTTCCGCAGGGCTCCATTCTTGGTCCATTGTTGTTTTTAATGAACATTAAATCAATCCCAAACTCAATGAAATTGTGTTCCTTAGCTTTGTACGCCGCCGATGATGTGCAGCTTTACTTAAATAGTCCCCTCGGTTTAATTGAACACTACATTGAATGCTTAAATGAGGACCTTGAAAGGATTCAGAATTGGTCCACAGCAAATAGGCTTCAACTAAATCCCTTAAAGACTAAATGTATCGTTATTTCCGAAACATTTCTTGATCTGTCTTACTTTCCTCTTATTGTCATGAACCATATCCCGATAGAATTCGTTGGGACGGCTAAAAATATAGGAATAAGATTTAATCGTTTTTTAACATGGGACAACCACATTAACACCATAGTTGGTAAGACTTATGGAGCCCTGCGTCTATAAAAACGCGTCTTTTACTTGCCAAAACCTTAATAATACCAATTCTTACTTATGGATGCGAAATTTTTTCTTTTTGTAGTTACCAAAGTCAACCAAAACTTAGATTCGCATTCAACAATACTGCCCGCTACATTTTTGGACTTCGAAGATATGATCACAGCTCAAAAATTTCAAATCATATTCTAAACATGTCATTTGAAAACATGCTTAATTTTTGGACATTGTCCTTACTTTCTGATATCCTACTTTCACAGACACCTCGCTATCTCTTCGACAGAATATGACGAACCTCATCTGTCAGATCATTACCTACAACTTATCAGCCTACGTTACTCTTCTCTTACTTCTGAACGTCAATTTTATGTTAATAGCAATTGGCTTTGGAATGCCTTGCCAAGATCAATAAACGTGATGCTGTCAAGGCAAAACTCGAAACCAAAAAATACTTGTCAAGATCGTAATTTTATACATAATATATCTAATTATGTACATATATGTATATAAATTTGTATACTATTTTATAACGATTAAAAACTATTGTTTCAATTAAAATTTGATACTTTCAATTAAAATTTAAAGCTTTTGTAAAAAGCCCTCTGCAATTTAGTACCTTTTATATATAGTTTCATATTTTTGTTTAATAGGTACTACACTTATCACTAGCTTATAAGATATCCCAGCCTAATGTGTAAAAGTTTTAAAAATTGAAATAAAATAAATAAAGTCAATTCCTCGCAAGATGCAAAACCAGTGAAATAAACACTTCAGATGACACAGGAAATGATTGAACTGAAGACATCTGTCATGATAGTTCTCCGCACTAACCATCACACCACGAGTAGCATATCAAATATCATTGACAATGTTTCCTTAAAAAAATATTCCCATTATTATAGTTCAAATTAATAATTACTCAATAAATCTAAAGTAGTAAATACTCAATAAATCTAAAGTAGTAAATCAACTCACCAAAGAATAAACAAAATAAAACTGGAAACAAAACTGAACCTTGTGGCACACCAGATTTATTACTTTTCTGCTACTGAAATCACCAACTGCTCTTTTATTATATTTATCAAATAGATTCAGAATTGTCATTATTTGTGAATGTTGGCATTTAAGAAAACGCTACATTTCAAATATACACGTAAGAGATTACTAAAAGGTGTTTTTTGTTGCTGTTCAATAGAAAACTGGCCAAAACAACGAATCACATTGGTTTTGATTTTTTAAAATTGAGCTAACAAAAAAATATGCCAATCTTGAATATTTTGGAAATAATAGATAAGTGTGTTTCTTCTGACTTATTGTTTAGAAATATTTCTCAAATCTGTAGAAAACAAATTTGTGGCTAAAACTTAAAAGATTCTATGATCTTGGCATGAAAAATCAGCCATTTTGTCATTTAAATTTTATCGTTTTTAAGGTGAGAAAAAAGTTGAAGTCCGTTTGTTCGTAGACTTTTGATAGGCTCTGAAAACAAACTTCTTGTCGGAGTAGTATACAGACCAAACAATAGCATTAGCTTTTTGCCTTTAATAAGCTTCTTGGAAGAAGTTTCTCTTACCTGCTCTGATGTTATCTTGTGCGGAGACTTTAACAGTAATATTTTAGTTGATACTAGTCTTCCTGAAGGGTTGAGTATTTTTGGTTTTCAATCAGTAAAAACTACCATGCCAACACATTTCTCAGGAAGCAGTTCAACGTTGCTCGATCTGTTCTGGGTAAGTGATATTCAAAAAGTTGCACTTTATAACCAACTTTCTGCACCAGGTTTTTCAAGACATGACCTGATATTTCTTGCATTCGATTTTCATATTTCTTCATATTTAAGAACATTCCAGTACAGGGACTTAAGAAATATTAATTTAAATGCATTGGAACACCAAGCTAGAAATGTAAATGGGGAAGCTTTGTATTATATGCATTCAACAACGGAACAAGTACAATTCCTTAACGAAAATATTAAAATCTTGTACGATGCTCATGTTCCTTAAAAAACAGTAAGAACTGACGTTTATAGGCATCCTTGGTTCACTTCCAAAATACGATTTCTTATACAGAAACGTGATGAAGCTTATAAATGGTGGAAACGATATAGACTACAGGAACTAAGACAAGTTTACTGCTCCCTAAGGAATAAAGTAGTACAAGAGATAAAAGCTGCTAAGGCCACGGTTTTTTCTACACGTTTAGGTTCATCTTTGAACAAGCGTCAGTTGTAAAAGAATTTAAGAGAAATAGGCATTGGTAAACTTAAAGGTGATGCGGTTGACAATATCGATGGCAACGTCTTAAATCGTAAATTTGTTTCTATACCATCCATACCCGTTTCCATCAACGTTGAAAACTCAAACGATTTATGACTGGGCGAGAGGTCCATAACCTCAACATTAAGTTTTGGTTTCACCACCATAAACGACACAAATATAGTAGAGAGCCTTTTATCTTTAAAATCTAATGCTCATCCCATATTTTTAAAAGTTATTTTGCCGATTCTCTTACCATACATAACTCATATTTTTAATTACATTCTTACAAAAAGTGAATATCCTCCTCAATGGAAACTTGCAAAAGTCATCCCTATCCCAAAAAATTCAAAAATGGATGATTTTAGGCCCATAGCCATTTTGCCTTACATCTCAAAAGTTTTTGAAAGATTGGTACAAAGACAAATGAATGCGTATTTAAGTCGTACGAATCTATTAACGCCAAACCAATCTGGTTTCCGTAAGAGGCATAGCTGTATTACCTCGCTCATAAATGTGACAGAAGATTTGCGACAATCGATGGATGAAGACAAAATCTCGTTTCTAGTTTTACTAGACTTTTCTAAGGCATTCGATTCCGTAGACTTCTCTGTTCTGTGCAACAAACTTCATAATGTATTTAGTTTCTCATCCAATGCTGTAGATTTAATCAAATCTTACTTGAGTGGAAGAAAACAAGCAGTTTAACAATTTATCTGAGTTTTTGTCAACTACTAGGGGAGTTCCACAAGGGTCAATTTTGGGTCCACTCTTGTTTTCATTGTACATTAACACACTTCCTAGTATTGTAAAGTACTGTAAGATCTGTATGTACGCTGACGATGTGCAGTTGTACCTAAGTTGCAGAGTCGGTCTCACTGAACATCATGTAGCTTGTATAAACGAATATTTGGAGAGCATTTCACGTTGATCTCAATCTCATGGCCTCTTATTAAACCCTTTCAATCTTCTACCCCTATCAAAACTCGAATTATGCTGGTGAAAACATTAATAGTACCAATTCTTATTTATGGGTGTGAAATATATAGTTCGTGCAGTTTTGAAAGCAAGCGTAAATTAAATGTAGCTTTCAACAGCGCAGTTCGTTATACCTATGGTTTACGAAGATATGAGCATGTTTCAGCGTTTTCAGTTAAGCTTTTCAACATGACATTTAACAGTTTCCTGGAGCTTCGTACTCTACTTTTGTTTTCTGACATTTTACTAACGCATGAACCCCGCTTTTTGTTCGAATTAATTCGAACGCCTACTTCGAGTAGATCCCGACAACTCATTCATCCGCGGTACTCATCCTTAACATCGGAGCGCCAATTTTTTATAAATAGTATTCGTCTTTGGAATAGTCTTCCATGCGATATTAGGAGTATTGAAGATCCGCGAAGGATGAAGATAGAAATTAGAAATCATCTATCGTCTTTAAATGTTTGAGCATTAATTATGATTAGAATTAATTTAATTAGTTTTCTTCTTATTTTTCTTTGTTATAGAATAAATTGTAACTACTTTGAATTATCTTTTATACTACTTATAAAAAAACTTATTTGTAATAATAGCTTTTCACTAGCTTATAAGATATTGTATCTTACTGTGTTAAGCAAACGATAATAAATTGAATTGAATTGAATTGATACAGAATTTGGCATATCACCTAAATTGAGACGGCATATCACCGAAAAAAAAAATTCCAGCAGATAAAGAGTGATTTTTTAAGAGCTATCGGAAATAAAAAAAAATATATAAAATTAAAAAAATCCATACATTCCTTATTAGATTCGATAGTACGGTCAATATAATTTAGTGTTTGAAGATGGTTAATTTAAATGTTGGCTACGCCTCCGTTTCAAATGATCCATCCACTTAGTCCAATCTTGGCATATTCTATCTAACTAATACTTCAATGTTGGCTACCAGTCCGTCAATCAAATCGGCCTAACTAAACGCTATAGACATAAGACTTAACATAGTTCCACAACAAATTGGAGAGGCTTAATATCACACGAAATAGGCGGCCTTTTGACCGCGCCAAAACGAGAAAGAAAATGTTGACCGAACTCGCCTCTCAATTGGTACATTTTTACGCGTATTGTATGGCATGTGGCACCATCTTGTTGAAACCACATGTTATACAATTCAAGCTCTTCGATTTTCATTTCATCTTTGAAGGAATACAGCCCCATTATTTCTCCAGCTCATGATCCTCACCAAACAGTGACTTTTTCTGCTCTTCACTCCAAATACGGCAGTTTTTCTTCTTACCGTATTCATTCAACCCGAAATGAGCTTCATCGCTGAACACAACTTTTCGATAAAAAAAGCGAGCGATGAAGTTTCTTAACAGAGCATGCATTTTGATAATACAATTATTCAATAATTTGCTAGCGTTGTTCGCTAGTTAGATGATTCATAGTTAAATATTAAATTATAGACCAAACTAAAGGTGTTTAACAGTGACACAAAGTACTTAGCGTACAGAAGCTGTTAAAAACCAGTACTGCCAAAAAGGAAACAGTAAAAAAAATCACCCTATATTTCGAAGTCAAAACCAAAACTAGTTCTTTTATTTCGGCGATTGTCTTATACCGCCAAAAATCTGTGTTTCAAATATTATTATTCACCTATGATCTTCTACCTCGGGCCTTAAAACTAGAAAATGCTGATAATACATTTTCAAGTGATTTCTTTACAAAACTTATTCAATTATCAGCAACAAACTGTTAAATAATAGGTTGAAAAACATAGTCAATTCGTATGATACGTATTTTCACTTTCTAACGATTCGAAAGTTCATTTTAATTCGAAACTAAAGCAAACTTTGACTTTCTAATCATTCGAAACAAACGTCATTTATTAAGCGTTCACATCTTGATGAGAGAATTAAAAGAAAAACATGTAAGTTCTGTTTTTTTTTTCGAAAAATAAAGAAAATGGAATATATTTTTATGAAAATCTATTGATGTTTTTATTAAAGGTCACAGTCACACTCAAATTGGACAACTATAGAACAAAAGGAAGTTCTTATACAATTAATGGAAGAAAACCATGAAATCGCGAGAGGTTTTCTTACAAATCGAATCCCCAATCGATTTGATGCATCCATAATTCTTCTTCGATTTACCTATGCTGCTTTGATTTTTCATAAATAAAACAATTTGAATTTTTGAAAGACAATTTAAACGATTTTATCGACTGTGTTACTTTTTGATTTTCGTTGACAATTGTGAAGTGTGACCAGGTGTGATTCAAATAAAGAGATTTAAAGTTACATTTTTTTGGTAATACATGTGGGACGAAAGCAAATCGAATTATAAGCACATTCATTATTTTATTAGATTTAAAAGTGCTGAGTTAGCTGTACAAAATTTTGTAATGTATTTTTTTTACTTTTCATATCAATAAATTTAAATTTATGTTCCCATATTCAAAGTGTCATTGATGGTTTTTTAAATAATTAACATCACTAGCACTTAGAACTTTATTAATTTAATTTTTTTTAAGTTAAGGTATTTTTTGTATTCCATCCAATTGTTTCAATGAAATTGAAAGTTTGTGGAACAATTTTAAATTTTGTTACTTTGGTCACACTAAATAAGATCGAAACTTCAATTAGCTAACTTTGAATTCGAGTTAATTTCTGTTCATTTAATATATTCATTCAGAAGTGAACATTATTCGTTAGAATGTCAAAATACAGAAATTTCATTCTAATGAATAGATCTATTCTAACGAATTGGCTATTCATTAGAATGTCAGAATAAGCGTGAGTAGGTAATTAATTTTATTTGATCACAATTTTGACAACAGGTGATACAAAAAGGTAATATTAGCCACGTTTTATTATCACCATGATCTGATCCGGATCTTGGATTTACATGCACTACAACAACAACGCAAGATCCTGCTTTGTGTTTGGATCTCAATTTGAGATCCAAAATTTAATTATTTTTTTCACACAATGAGGGCTTTATCATTGTAATTTCACATGTAAATGTTGGTATCATTGCAAAAAAATTAAATAAAACCTGTATTGCCATATAAACATTTCCATTTGATGAAATAAAATATTTTTCAAATAGAAAGCGAGAAGCTTTATATTTATTTATTTTGTATATAATCCATGAAATAATGAGATATTTTAACAAAACTAGATATAAATTGCTGAAATTAAAATAATTAAGTTCAAAAAAATGTATATTTGACATAATTTATGGGTATCATTTTTCCCAAAAAAAAAAACAAAGTACAAAAAAAATCATATAGCGAAATGTTCTTCGGGCAACACTGCTTTAAGTGTCAAAAAATATACATAAATAAAATTGAGAAAGCTGCAGCACAAATGGGATAAAATACAAATAAATTGTAAGTAATCTCTAAATTAAATTATTTAAGTGTCACATTTATCAAGTTCAAAATTAATAGGTCAAAAAGAATCTGGACTACAGGTGAGACCAAAGCGTTCCTGGATGCTTACGGGAAGAGGCGCTTTGAGTTTGAGAGTGCAATGGTGATTTGCAGGAACATTTTCAAAAGTTGTGGAGCTAGAACTGGAACTTGAATCATCGTCATCGATAAATGTGGATAAAAATGAATTGTTTGATTCATCGCTTTTATAGCTTTCAAATACAAACTGCAATTATAAAAGTTTTTAATAGAAAAAAGAAATAAAAATTAAAATGAATACTTACATCAACCACAGCAGCTTCCATTTTTGGTATTTGTTTGTATTTTTTTTCTTCGAAATGTCACTTTTGAAAGAACGAATTCGACACTGCTACCAAACTTTAAAGAATAAAAAAATATGATGATTCAATGCTTTTTTATTATCATGATCTGATCCGGATCAGATCATGGTGATAATAAAACGCGGCTATTAGGAGCAATATATAAGCTTGTTGCCTTCTTTAAAAGCTTTACTATAAGAACAAACTCTATATCTAGCTGAAATAACTCCCAAGAAAAAATCACTCTGCTCCATTAAATTCACTAAAAGAAAACCATAAAATACTTAGAATTTCTCTATAATTTTACCCTCAAAGCAACTTTTTTTTTTTATCTTGGATCAGACTTCTTAAAGGGGTTTAAAGTCAGAGTTCAACTCCTTGATGATGATGCTGTGTAAATACTATATATTTATAACAAACTTGTCTACCTACAGCTTTGCCACAAAGATCTTAAATTACCTACCTTAGGTATTTTCTTTAAATTTTGTTTTGGAGAGGGAACCTATCTCACCCTCCATAATTTCACCATAATCAAAGAAACCCTACACGCAGTTTATAAGTCCGCGCGTGTTCATATTTTATTACAGTTTTCATTTCATCTAAGACACTTTCAACAAATAAATATTTTATTTATCTTTTTCTGCCTCACTCTCACTCTGATAATGTTGACGAACAACTCCAAGAATTGTATTTCGGTTTCATATTCTATGTGGATGTGCGCCTCGTGAGTCCTTGAATATATAATTATGACAAAAGAAAAATTTTATTAAAACAAATTTTGTATTCCCCTACTGCGGAATCTCTGTTTTATTTGGCAGCTGGTTTGTTCATCATCCACCATCATCACCATCGTCATCATCATCATCATCATCATCAACCCTCAGTTTTAGCATAAAATTTGCATCACTGAATTTGGCACGTGCCATTGAAGATGAACGCGATTATCTGTCGCGAGCTATTAAAAAAAAAAAAACATACGCACTATAATAAAGAGAAACTCATTATTTTATATATTATATATCTTCAAGGGTGAGCTACAGGCTATGTTTTTTAATAAAAAACGAAACTAAGGTACTTCAACTTAGGTCAATAGTTCAATTGCCCTTCCTCCATTGTGTTTATACCTTAAACTGTCAATAATTACATCAAACATAGCATTACGGACGTAATAACGTGAACGTATTGCCAAGGACGATAGCCAAATGGCTTATTAAAAACTTCGTCAAGTGCCATACCTATCTCAAGTACTCCACTTTATCTTCTCCTACATATATAGCATCAGCAGTTGTCTATTTTCACATCATCACTGCAAGACTTGAGAACAGAGAGCGCTAGCAGCGCCAGCAGCGGTGGGGTTGAAATCGAAAATGGAACTACCGCATTCCACCTTTTTTTTAAGGGATGAGCATAAGCGAATAACTAACGACAGCGAGAAACAAACGGTAACGCGCGATAATCCACTTGAATTTACACTTCAATGGGTCACCGTCATCGTGTTGCGTGTATACGACAAGAACTACAGAGATACGTCGATTCTAGCTAGTGCCGTGCTGCCGCAATTGCAGTTTCAGTGTTGGTGTTGCTGCTGGCTGCTTTTGCAGTAATAATGGCTACGTTACGAATTCAAAAGACTTCTAGGTTATTTGTCTTTTCATTCATTTTATTTACGAAATACGACGACACGTTGTTTTGTCTAGAACCAGAGAAATATATATATACAAAATATATGGACGAGTTCGTGCGTATTGTAATGCTTCCTTACGGTTGAGCACGCATCGATGTGTTTCATTCTTTATTTCCCTGTATTCCACATGTATATGCGCCGCGCCGCGCCATGCCGTTTCGCCGTGACGCACCGGCACGTACATATTTCGTATACATACGAGTTGTGGCAACTGCAATAATTTGAATAGACCTTTTTCGAATGAATTATTTGTTATTTTAACTTTTGTAACATCGCAAAGAGGTTGAACTATGAAATTAATTCACGCTCAGTGTAAGCTATAAGATATTTCCATATGTGAACGTACATTTAGGTATAATGCACAATGCACTGCACATGAATGCATTTGTAGATACTGCAGTGTGAACTGTAATGCGTGGTAAATAAAATTGATATTTTTGACACGTATTGACAACTGCAACGTCTAGGAAGAGTTCTTTAACATAGAACGTCAAACAAACACTTTCCCTATTCCCTTATCCTCACTACTATAGGTGCTTCTATAATACATACATAGGTGGATATAGAGACTAGACGCGAAGTTGACAATTAAAAAAAAATTGTTTTTGATAAATTAATTTGTTAGTAGAAAATTGTGCTAAGTATTGGTTGGAATATTAAATTTTGAATTAGATGAATGAGACATAATACCAAGGAAGGGGTTGTGTTTTTTTTTTTCAATTTTCTTAGAAACGCTTAGGACAAATTAAGAACTAAAGGTTCCATAACTTGCACTGTAAAAATACAAGAAAGAACGTTACTGACTTATATAAACTAATGGATTTTTAATTTAAAGAAAGAATTTTATCAACTTTTTTCTTAATGGAAGCTTCTTAGAAGCTCTATTTGTTGCGGTAAATCATACCACAACAAGTTTCACTTGCTTTTTAGTTTCTCTCGTTCCTTTTGTTGGCAGGGGTTAGAATGAACTTGATCCACTTGGTAGAGACGTGCCCTTAAAGTATCCTAGAAATGTAACCAAAGCAGGTATTAAGCAATATTCACATGAGCACGACCAACGACCAACGAATGAACGAATATTCGTCGAATTTGACATTGCTTTCACATGAGTTTTTAATTCGTCGCGAATGAAGTTTGACATTCACCACCGAAACCAAAACAAGAACGATTTTTTTAGGTTAAGTACGCGCGATTTTTTTATTCGTTGCGAGTGTGGATAATGTGGAACGCGAATAAAGTTTTACAGTTCGTATCAACTATAATTTTTTTCGCGACGAATAAATTTGTTTTCTTAAATTTATTAATATATGATATTGAAAAGTAAAAGTATGCATCATAAATCAAATAGAAACTATATTGCTATCGTTTTGTTAAGAATTTGTGTGGAAATATGTCTTTAAACGTATATAAACGCACATTTTGTAATTCATTCGTCGTTCGTTGGTCGCGCTCATGTGAATGATGCTTTAGACTAACGTTCGCTTAAGAATACTCCATCCAAAATCTCAATTCATAATGGTGAAAACTAATGACATGTGACAGATGGTCCTTTTACAATAACAAGATGTGCAACTGAGGGTCCACATAACTACGGATTAACACTGTATGTCAATGAAAACAAATCGGTCAGCATAGTTCAAAAACGTAACCAACGTAAAAATCGCCTTAAAAAATATAACGAAGGTTATGTTAGGTGAATCTATATTACCTTAAAATCTACCTGAATTTCTACGGTTTGAATTTCTTTTAAATTGACAATTTGGTTTTCTCGCCCCTTACCATTCAAAAAGTACCAAAAAGTTTTAGAGCCATGTATATGGTGAATAAGGATCTTTCAATTTTCTTGTGATTTTCCTAAAAAAGTAGAGCATCTTATTAGCTTTGTTGACATTAAGAACTGTTCACAAATCTTTCTTACGATTACGATCAATACCTTTTATGTGTACTATGTCTGAAACCACATAACCTGACACTAAGATCCATTTAGATGAAGAAAATGACTTTGACAGTTAATCTCAGCAAATTATAAGAAAGTTAATAACAATGTAATAAACTTTATTTTACAATTAAATTTGAGGTAATTAATATAACAGACATGTAGGTGATACAAACCAAAAATACTCCATTACCAAGATCGGAATCTCAGACTTACATTTCGGTTTGCCTACAAGCTACTGAGGACTAAATGTGAGAAAGTGTGCTTGAAATGATATTTCAATCCAAATAAATGTTTTTAATGTATATTAAATGAAATAAAATTGACCAAATACATATTATTTAATGATTTATTAGTTTATTATTATTTATTTTGTTTACTTAAATTATTTGCGAACGCAACATGCGCTGCAACTGGTTAAGTATAATTATTGCAAATGGACAAAAGTGTAACTCAATACTTTGTAAAACAACAAAACAGACAATTTTTGCAGCTGTAGTTTGCTTAGAGCATTTTTTTGGCGACGTTAGAAGTTCAGGTGGAAACAATAGGCGGGTGCCTCCGTATTTTTTTGTAAAGAAAATGCTACGAGAAGCATACTTGTGAAGTTCCATTGCCAACTTTAGCTAGTTCAGATTCCTCAATTAGATTAGTATTTTCATCATTTAAGCAGTTCGGTAGTTGGAAGACCAAATTTTAGTTTTGTTTGTTGCAGAAATATTCCTGAAAATTTCTTTTTAAGGGACTTTGTTAGAGTTGGAATTTTGTCTGTAGTTAGATTTTGGAATAAAAATTTGAGGGAACCATGTTTTAAAAATAAGTTGCTTTGTGTAAAGCATCTTTAAGGAATAGAAATAGGCAATATGGTTACACACAATACCAACTAAATGCTGCTATTAATGCTAATTTTGTTTCTAAAAAGTTGATGAAGGTTAGCTGAAGCGGAAATTTCTTTAATGAACATACCTAAAATATTATTAGAATTAGGTGGCGCAACAGTTCATGAAGAACCAGGGCCAGTGACTTACAACTCTCAACCATTCCTGTGTGCGTGTAATGTTGTCAGAGATGGAAGGGACCTACAGTTTATATGCCGAATCCGAACGGCTAATTTGAGAAAGCACTTTTCATGACAAGAATTACTCTTGGAGAATTTGTCAATTCCTCGCAAGAGGCAGTACCCGTGAAAAAAGTTAGGTGGCACAGGCAGGGATTGAACCCAAGACCCCTTGCATGACAGTCCAACGCACTAACCATCACGCTACGGGTACTACCTAAAATATTATTGGCTTTCTCAAAAATATTTTTCTACGCTTACTTCTGCTTTATATCTGAAAACTATTGTTTATGTATATTTTCTTCTATGTTCTGCATTTATAAAATGTAATCTATGGAAGTATTTATTATATTAACAAAAACAAAAACATGTACGTAAAACTCATTCATTTTTTCATTATTAGCAACACTTTTACTAAACATACCTTTCAAACAATAATACGTAAATTCGAAGTTTGTTAACTAAACATTTTTAAGGAATAAATGAAAATTATATTTTTCGTTAAACTGTGGGAATTCACTAAAAAAAACTTCTGTACTTCAACAATAAACATTAATGTCGATTAGTTGATCTATTGAATGAGTTGTGCATGAATTCAAAACGATTTTAAAACGTTTTCATTTTGTGATACATGTCAAAATTTTCATTTTATTTGCTCTGCATTAATTCAACAGGTTCGCTATAATCGTTCTGAGTATTTTTTTAAAACATTGGTGTTCCTTTGATGCATAGTCAAGCTTAAAACTGACTTTTTCATCGAAAAAAGTAAAAATAAAAACCTGAAAAAAAATTATTAACCTCCCCATTTTGTTTTTGCTTTACAAAGTGCCGCTTTTTTTGTTTGTTTTCACATCTATTCATGGACTAATTGTCAAAATTACAAATACAACAATGTAAACAAACGGGTTTTGGAGAGTGAAACGTACGAAAGATTCCGATCTTTGTAAATGGAGTATTTTTGATACAAACAGTGAAGAAATATCATTAATAAATGATATACAAATAATAATGGACAAAAATGACTACCTTGGGGAACGCTGAGAGGGTCTTCCTTTTTGCTAACATCAAGTTGAAGTAGTGCTCCTTCTACTTCAGAGACAGGCTACAGAATCATATCGAAAACCTTACACACGATTAAATATAATAATATATAAATGTTGATTTAAAGAACAATCCAAAAAGTAAACAGGCTGGAATTATCAAGCAAATAGATTGCAATTTAACGATAATTCTCAAAAAATTAGTTAGATGTCTTTTTTTAGTGTATCTGATTACCATTTATACATAAATACAAATTTTAAAATATTCCAAATGTGTTCTAATCAAAATTTTTCATAATAAAAATCACTTAACTCAAAATCCTTCAAACTGACATTGTCAGTGATATTTTACAATGCAAACATATGTTAGAGCTATGTATACCTTCTATCTAGAAACGTCATCGCATCATTTTGAGCTACCACCCCACACACATAGAAATTTCTTATTCTACTTCACCTTTTCGGACACCATACTGACAGCTTAACAGACATATTCACTTGCAAACACATCATGTTGTGTTGCATTGCATCTTGATCTTGTATATTTTTCCATATGACATATGGACGACAATAACAACACAAGAAGGGGAAGGAGGCAATTCTATCAGAGTACGAGTACATATAGAATATGAAGTATTTCAAAACATCATATAATGTACAATATACATATCTACCCACATTTACAAAAAAAAAACAAGAAGAAAGACCCATACTTTTTGACAAGACGATGGACAGACAGACTAAAAACTACGAAGAAGCAGTATGACAATATATTATAAAAGCTGACGGACCCAACGCTCAAAACATTGTACAATATAACTACAATATGTACTGTACACCAAGCAAAAGAAAACTTTATTATTTACTGCATTTTCCAGTGTATGTATGGTTCTAAGAGAAAAGACAAAAATTCCTCGAGGACATTTGATTTATGAGCATATGTGAAGAAGGTAGAGCTTAAGTCAATAGTGGATTTGAACTAACCTCTGAGCTTTTGAAAGGCGCTAAGCTAGTGAGGGCTCAGTTCTTATGTAATTCCAATTTTTAGTCCATATATATTCAAAAGTTTTAAAAATTTCATTCTATCTACATGTACTTAAGATTATACCACAGTTCATTGCAAATATGACATTTATTTTTGACGTTTCTCGTGTTTTATTCACCTCAAATTCTTGTATTCTTGAATTTTAGGGTGAACATTCAAGAGATTCAAAAAATGTTATTCTATATACATGTACATGTGTTCATCACAAATTTCTTATTTATTTTTGACGTTTCTCGTGTTTTATTCACCTCAAATTCTTGTATTCTTGAAATTCTTGAATTTTAGGGTGAACATTCAAGAGATTCAAAGAATGTTTTTCTATATACATGTACATACATGTGTTCATCGCAAATTTCTTATTTATTTTTGAAGTTTCTCGTGTTTTATTCACCTCAAATTCTCGAATTCTTGAAACTCTTGAATCCTAGGATGAACATCCCAGAGTTTCAAAAAAATGTCCTTCTATCTGCATGTGTTTTAGATTATCTCAACGTTCATTGCAAAATTTGACATTTTTTTTGACGTTTCTCGTGTTTTATTCACCTCTAATTCTTTAATCCACCCCTGTGTGAAGTGAGAGATTTGTTTTATATGTTGCCATTTGGGGTTGGGGATCTAAATGATAAAATGAATTAAAACGCACGTCAAGGCTCGTTCTTATCCTGTGAACGTTGGCATTATTTATTCATTAGACAGACAGTGAAACATACAACAGAGAATGAGTGAAGTGAAGTGAAGTGAAGTGAATATTGCTGAAAGTGATAGAAAACAAAAGAAGACGTTGTTTTTTTCATCGTATATTTTTTGATGTCTTTATGAAGTCTTCATGTTCACTTTGTCCAATAGTCTGATGGTCATTCTTTTTATGGGTGGTGATGGTGTGTTTCTGGCTTGGGCTCTGGCTCATGGCTATGTGAGGCTATGACGATGATGATGATGATGACGATGACGAAGGGCGAGAAACATAAACAAAATTGAAGATAATTTATTTCCATGGAATTTCATTCAAAAATTGTCATTCAATGTGGTAAATTATTTAAATTTAAATTGACCATAAGTTAGGCAGGCACATGCGACTATACTCATACATGGTATATAGATATGGTCATAAAATATACAATATAAATTGTACTACGTTTTGTTTTTATTAAAAGGGGAGCTATGCTGACTAAAAAGAACTGGACATTATTGGGAATTTGTCAAAGGGAATACTGTTTAAAGTTTAATTAAGTAAAATGCAATTTAAAAAAAATATATATATAAATGATTGTATTATTCGTATAAAATATTTTTGTTGGCTATGCCTTTAATAAGGAAAGTAAATTATTCTATTTAATCGAGTTTCAGTCATGGGTTCGAGAAAATAAAGATTTTGTATTTAATTCGATGGAATTTGTTTAATTTAAAATAATATTCGAGTGAAAAATTCAAAATTTAAAATTTGACATCCTTAGCTTTAAAACGGAATAAACTATGTACATATATCAAAATAAATACTTGTGGATCTCCTGCATCTGCATCTACAACAAAGTCGAAATGAAAAATTGTGGAAGATGAAATGAATGCATTCCACATTCATTTGCAATCCACCTTTTTAAAACGATTTTCTCTTTGGACAAAACTAAATTCAAAGTGAAACTAAATTTAGGTACCTACTTGATTTTAGAATACTTTCCACTACCTTTCTCACCACAAATTTGTATTTTCACAAGTTGTGACAATTTGTTTCACGAAAAAATTTGAGTAATGAAAAGTTAATTTTTGATTTCAAGAAAATTCATTCTTTTTTTTGTATAGTTAAATTCTTTGCAAAATGTTGAGATTAGGTTTTTATGAGAAATTTTCATCTTTCAAGTGAAAAACAAATGTGTTTTATAAATTTTGCCAAACGGAGTTTTTATGTTTTAGCTCTGAGGAAATCTCCGAGCCTACTATATTTTGGCCCCCTTAAATATTTATGAAACACACTTGAGGGCCGAACTGTCATTTTCAATTCATTAAAATAAATACATAAGTGATGTTTTCTTCGCTCAGCGATATATCTGTGGTAAAATGTACACACATTTTTTTGACAGCTCCGTGATCTGCTGAAAAACTTTCAATTTCTAAACACTGTGGTTGTCGTCGCAAGGGAGAAAATAACAAATAAGTATTAAGTTCGTATAAACCCTAACGTTTTACTTTGTTCCCAACAATAGTTTACATCTTTCTTTCTTTTTCACCTCTAAACGAATTGTTAAAATTCTGACAGAAGTCTAAGGTAATTTACGTAAATCATTAAAACATCCGTAAAAAAAATATCTTCAAGTGTGATAAATCCGAATCGGAAACGCTGCATAGGAAAAAAACTAATTAAATTTCTTTTCCAGTACATGTGTTATATTTAAGTCGTCGTCACCATTTTGATTGCTGCACTCAATGAACCATTAAGTGCGTCAAGAAGGTGCACTAATGACGATAGTGAACTCTGCGTTGAAACTAATGAGGTGAATATTAAAACGAAAGAGAATGAGAAAAGTCGACTAGGTATACTGGCAGCAGCCCCTTTTACCCATTAAAAACATTTCGCACATCTCATTTTCAAACTTGAACTAGCATACGGGTAACTTCCTATACTACTATACCTACGATGACAGATATTATGAAACAAAAATAGACTCATAATATCATACTCACCTCACATCTGTTGACATTGTATTCAAAAAGTTAGATGCTACTTGTGTAGATTTTTGTTGTTGTGCTTGTGACACTTCAGTCAGTTTACCCATATGTCTCTGACGTCTATAAAGAGTTTTTTTTGTGTGTTCAAGTAGTTTAAACACATAGGGCACTTGTTGATCTCTGCGTGTAAACATAAAGGGTCCATCACCAGACTTTTATGCGCGACGACGACGACAGTTTGTATAAACTATGAAAATGCATTTATTATTATTATTCCAATTTAACAATTATGTATGTTTTATTGTACACCTGTATTGCAAGTTTGTTATAACTAGACGTAATATACCTGAACCTGAAGTACAGTTGATGATGGAAAATACACAGTCTTGAACTAACTCTCTCAGTCTAATGATCTCAACCCAAATGAGGAATAAAGTATGTTTTTTTTGTTTTGTTTTTATTTGTATTCATTAAAGTAGCGTTGTCTGGTCATGGACTGCTTTCCAAAAAGGTCATCACATCATCATCATCTTTGTCATCAACGTCATTGTCACGATGATATCGTCTCGGTGTAATTAGTGTTTGTCTATATAAGATGCCTACAATGTTTACTTTGTAAACATAATTGGTTTTATATGATATTGCCATGCCATCAGCTATGGCGAACTATGCGTCTATGCCGGCATAATTTTATAAAACTTTGTAATTTTTGTATGTTAAAACTAGAAAACTTAGAGGCATAAACTCACCTACCATTTCAAATTGTATTGACAATAAAAAGAAGATATTGACATTTCTGAACCTTTAAAATGTGTCTATGCCACAAACCTTATGGGTGACAGTTTTTCGAAAAAGTTAACACAAACAGAACTAACAAAACTGTCATTTGTTGTAATTTTGTTTCACATTCTAATTAAACATGTTAGGATAATTTTTAAGTGAAAAGTAGCTGTCAAGGAGACTTTCATCTCATTCTTTTAGTTTTGACGTACGCTGTCAAACGAGTACCATCTCCTTTGGATTTTAACTGACATTTGAATACAAATTGTGCTGTTCACAAGTTTAAATCGAATTGAAAATAAAAGAAGATATTCACACTGATTACAGAATCCGATAGGTAGGCTGCGGGGATTCAAATGTCAAAAACTCGCTCCAAATCCATTCGCAACTCATACGTCGAATTCTGTAATCAGCATGATTGACATATCTAAACCTACAATTTGTGTTATACTACGTTTCCACCGGGCACTAAACCGAGATTTAGCTAGATTTGTCACAAATTTCCTTGAAAGCTCGAAGATTTACCATAAAAATTTTAATCTCCTCAAATGAAGATTTCAAATAAAACTCATTGAAATCTACTTGGAAATATTAGTTTGTCAAATCAAACAAACTTTTTTTTCGGAGAAAAATTGTTGAACCGACCCATTTAAACGCCAATTTCGTTTATTGACAGATGGAAATGTCAACAAAAACTATCTGTCTCACTTCCATATGACTCAAATTCAAAACAATAAACAACTTTCAAGAAATCACAGACGAAATAAAATGTAAGTATACAAAAATAATAAATATGTACAAGAATATAATAAAACTAATTACTTACAGATGATGAGTAAACAAATACATATTTTTTTTCTTTTCGAAAGGAGAATAATTTGAAGTTTGCTTGTTATGACATTAACCAAACGTCAAATTAATCTCCTCTTCTTTGGTGGAAACACCTCATGATTTATTTTAAATCACTTGCCTTTAATCTCGGATTATTTGTTGGTGGTACTATTAGATTTTAGACTATGGATGATAGTTTTCTGATAAAATACACAAACAGAACTGACGAAACTGACATTCACACAAAGATGGTTGAAAAGTAGCGTCGTGTAAACTTTTCTTTGATGTAAGCTGTCAAACGAGTACGATCTCCGTTTGGTGCTTGTTAAACTGTTATAAGCAATCTGAGGTGGCAATCGCAATAAAAGAATGGATAATGAATGCAATAAAATGTCACCCAAATTTTTTACTGTGATCGCCACAGTATCTAAAAGAACAAATGTCACAGTAGAACTCCTCTGAATCTGGCAACCCTGTCAAGCTTTGAATATAATTTATTCCTAAATTCTGACTAAGAAAAACCACGGTATTTCCTCTTGGACAGATTTTAGCTGTATCAAACATAAGGAAGAGAAGAAAACAGTTGTTGATATTTTCTTCTTTTTTTTCCTCTTCTATTCCTAGTATCAGGACTCCGACGACCGTCGACGACGACTTAGAACAAGCGTCGTCGACTAAAAAGGAACATATTTATGATCGAAGTTGTCTCGAAGTTCTTGAGGTTCTTCGTGGTGAGTTTTTTTTTTATGATTGTCTCCGTTGTTGGTTTCAAACAACAATATTTTCTTCTTGCAATTCGTTTGCGATTTGCAGAGGCGTCATTCGGTCGCTCACACCGTATCGTGCCGTTGAATCTTTCGTACGCATTTTGAATGACTAATGACTTCTGTCGTGGTTGGTGGTACAAAAGCAAAAAATAAACTGGCTTCAGGAAGATATTCTGTATATATACTGTACCTTACTTGCAGGGTGTTTTTTTTTTGTCTTTCTTCATCTGATGCTACTATTTTATTATAATGACTCTACTAGGTAAGATTTGGTTTTGTGTGATGGCTTTGGAATTGGTAAATGAATTGTAAAATTGTTAAACGTGCATTTATGTTTTGGTGTACTGTAAAAACAAGCTCTTGCGTTTGACCAAATAAAACGACTTGAGTGAGCATATTAAGGAACGAGACAACTTAATATAGATGAAATAATTTTAAACGTTTCGAGGTTTTTTGAATGAGAATTGACGTTGATACTAATTTGCCAAGTTTAGAGCGACCCATAAGGCTAAATTAGTGAACCCCTCTTGAGATACTTAATTTCAAAACTAACTAAACACCACACCATAAATTTGCTAGCGAAGTAAATTCTATTACCAAAGTTTTGTTAGCTTTTGGTTAAATATACTAAAGGTAAAAATAGGAATCCTAGGTTGACATTTCAGTTTGTCTAAAAACTGCAGAAAACTACACACAATCATGTGTGAGAAAGTGTGCGTAAAATCATGCAAAACCCGAACACATTCTCGCATTTAGTAATCCGTCCAATCAAATGGCTTCACTTTGAAGGTTTGATGGCGTGTTCAGGGAAAGTGCAATCCAATAGAATCTTAAGTCTGGAATTGTAAGTTTTTTTTAATTTCAATATAACTAAAAATGTTTCAATTATATACATATGTACTTGTACTGATTACATAAAATATAAACGGAAAACAACCGACCAAGTCATAGTAGTATCTTTTAAAATCTAAACAACAAAAACAAAACTTAACTTCATATTCCAACAATCATCAACATTTTAAAACTATAAACTCCGAAAGGATTGTACGAAAAAAGCATTTTTCCCGTTTTATAAAAATTGTAATCCTTTAAACTTTGCATCAGCTTTTGGGTTTTTACTAAATTATTTCTTTTCTGCAACAATTAACATTCATTCCGATTACAGAGTCGAGGGTGAATTCTAAATGATATTTTGACATTTGTGTTATAGCAGAAATGTCAAAATTTATATTTGATCTGCCCCGCAAACTATTCCTTCGATTATGTTCAATCTTAGGGTTACTTTTTTTAGGCCTCAATATAGTTTTTTTGATAATAAATTTATTTTCCTTTTGCATAATTGTTAAAATATGGGTTGAAAATTATACCCAAATTGTTTTTCCAAAACTTATAGATTTTCTTGGTATAATATGAACCGAATTCAAGAAGACGTCTATTACTATTATTATTATTATTTTGCAATACATTAATAAAGAATTATGTTTGCAGTATATTTTTCAGTTAGTACTCTTTTTAATTTTGTTTATAAATAAAATGAAAAACGCGCATCTTATTTTTTCCAAGATCCTTCATCGGTTTGAAAATTAATGCAAACTTAAATTGTGGAATACAAAAATAAAAAACACTCTAGTAAAGATATAAATCCCCGCTAGCCATATTGGTTTGCCTACAAGCTAAACCGGAAACTGGCCTCATGAAGTATTTCTTAGTGTGCGTGTAATTTATCCTCTAATTTATGAAATTTCCCCTGAAAACTCAGTAAATGTGTCTATGTATGCGTGAAAACACGTCAATTTTACTCGTTGAATTCTTTCACATTACAAATACAACAATGTAAACAAATGGGTTTTGAAGGGTGATACGTACGAAGGATTTATATCTTAGAGTGTTTTTGACAAAAAATGACTAGAATTGCGTTAAATTTAAAAAAATAAGTAAGAACGAATATTTATTTCAGCAGTAATAAATTGTAACCACACCCTTAATAATATGATTTTCCGAACACACCCTTGACACAATTTTCCAAAGTGAATTCTGGAATTTGAGAGATGACATGTTGGTTTTTGTTAATTATTGAATTAATTACAATAAATTAAATTACATATGTTGTTTAGGCTGTTTTGTAACGTTTGATCGCCCCCAACATAATAATAATAACAAAACTATAGCTCACAAAACGGATGTTTTCGATAAAAAAAAAAGTAAAAAGAAAAATCTGAAGCTGTCAATATTTTATCATTGCCTTTGAATTTATTTTGTGAACGCACCCTTTTACTAACCATTGAACTGTCGTTGTACATTTTTTTTGTAAATAAACTCAACTTCGTCATGGTATAGTACACTAAAGGGCCTTGCACATGAGAGCGAACAACGAATGAACGAATGGACGAACAAACGTGATTTTACATATTTCAAAAAGTCAATTTCAAACAAAAACACATTTAAATTATAAGAAACCAATTGACAATAATGTTAGGATAATAAAATTTGCATTTTTTTTCTTTAAAACAAGACAAATTTGTAAAAACAATTTGTTAGTAACGAATTGCAGTATGGTTGCTACGAACTGTCAAACTCTATTCGCGTTCCACATACCATCCACACTGCAACGAATAAATTGTTCGCGCTCAACTTAACCTCAAAATTATACCACTCTTGTTTTGTTTTTGTGTGAAAGATCATGGCTGAGGAAAATATGAAGAAAAGGGTTGACAATTCGTCGCTGTCTGCGAATAGAAATAAAGCTCATGTGAAAGAAAAGTCAAAATATGCGAACATCCACAGTTCGCAGTTCGTAGCTTATGTGCAAGATGCTTAAAGCACTATTCACATGAGCACGGCCAACGACCAACGAATGAACGAATATCCGTCGATTTTGACATTTCTTTCACATGAGAGTTTTTAATTCGTCGCACAGCCGAACACCATTCACCACCGAAACCAAAACAAGAATGATTTTTTTAGGTTAAGTACGCGCAATTATTTTATTCGTTGCGAGTGTGGATAATGTGGAACGCGAATAAAGTTTGACAGTTCGTATCAACTACAATGTTTTTCGCGACGAATAAATTTGTTTTCTTAAATTTATTAATATATGATAATGAAAAGTAAATGTATGCATCATAAATCAAATAGAAACTATATTGCTATCGTTTTGTTAAGAATTTGTGTGGAAATATGTCTTCAAACGTATATGAACTCACATTTTGTAATTCATTCGTCGTTTGTTGGTCTCGCTCATACGAATACTGCTTAAGAATAAGAAGCAATGTCTGCCTTAATTAAGAGTCTGTGACAGTTACTTTAAGAGCGTTAACTCTTGTGATGTTGATGTATCAGGAAACAATATTGGTTGAATTGTCAAAAATATTACTGTTAAAGCGTCCATTGTATACGATAAATATCAGTCAATTTTACGAAGTTCTGAAGAATTAGGCATCGTTCTAAATATTTATAATTTCAGTAATGTTAGAATATCAATTTGTGTGTTTTTCTTGAGTCTTTGCCCAGCCAATTTAGTACCTTCATAAGACCCTGTAATATTTTAATTCACTGCACGAATAATGCTGCATATTTTTTTAAGCCTTTAAATATTGTCCCTAAAATGTAGATACCTACAAATTAAACCGAAAAAGAGGCTGGTATCAATGTCATAAAGTGTGTGCTTCATATTCAATTCAAGTTTATTTCGTATAGCTATCAATTTGATAACTCTTGAATTTTTCCTCTGAATTCATTTAATTCTATACACACCTCTATATTACAATTGAATAATAATCCGATGACACACAAAACTATAATCTCAAAGTAAGCATAAAAACCCTCTTCATCATACATATATTTGATTTCATCAATATCGTTAATGGAAACCCACTTTGGTTCCGCTGAACAACAAAAATAAAAAAATAAAAATAAAGTCTATCTCATAAATCAAATATCAGAAACCATTCACTGAAAGGTATAGGTGCCTATATCCACCATTCAGTGAGTACGTACTCAACCACTGTATCTGATTTGATTTAATCCATTCCCTGCTTCAGAATTCAGTATTTATATAGTTCACTTGGCTTGGCATCACATCACACACGCTACGCATGCCATACAAAAACCCGCAACGCAGTAAAACAAAACCCTACTAGAAATCATCAACGTAAAAATAAACATATCATCCACTCGTGTCCCTATACCCTAACCCTTTATAAATATAAAACGAATACAATGAAATTCCCCATTTATCGAACATAAAAACAAAACAAAATAAAAACAAAGACTAAAAAATAAACCAAACCAAACGAAAATTCAGTAAAACGCGAAAACTATTCAACTCTCGACTCGATTTCAACACCTCTGCGAATTCCCGAATTGAAATTAGAGTAATTTGAAATGCTTCACGTTCGCAGCGCAAAAACACCGCACTATCCCAAGTATTGCTCAGTCAGCCATTTCAGCGTGAACGTGAATATCTGCCGCCACGCCACGCCGCCATCCCCATCATCATCATCATCATAGCCCTAAAGCCCCCTACCAACTTTTCATCCTAGTGCATATACGGGTTAAAAATTTAGTCGCCAACTCAGCAGGCAAATATTGTGCAGGGTATGTTGGCGTTGGGGTTTGAGCTTGAGGTCCCCGGGCTTAACCGCACATATGCACTCGAAGCCGATGTGTGCAGCTAAAGAGCAGAGATTTTCGCATCGAAAGTTCCCTCCCCCCAACACACACTCCCCGTCCCCATGCATGCACGTCCTGCGGCGGCTTCGAACGAACGGCTTTATGGTGCAACGTTAGATACGTACAGTACCTACATATGAGTATATCTACTCCGGATCCGGATGCGGATCTGTGAGATTGATGCTCGGTGGGCCATTTTTGTGGGCTATGTGGATTATTTACTGAACTTCTTGCATCAGGCACGTTGTTGCATCAACCTCATGACAGCCCTGTGCTCGAGTTCGAGTTCATGATGCAGTCGGGGATGTTACACACAATATTGTGTGCACTTTTGCAAATGCTTTTTCCATATTCAATTCACATCATCCCGCTTCCGGCCTGGGCGGCCGCCTTTCCTTCTTTCCGCCTTACTGCCTAACAGCCTTGCTTGCTTGCCAACAAACAGTCCCGTCCATCGTATCGTCGTCGCGTCGGTCGCCGTCACTCGTCGCCCGTTATGCACTTTTTTAGCGCATCTTTGGCTTGCAATTTTCCAGTTCAAACATAGAGGGAGTTGGGTTTGAATTTTTTCGTTTATTTGGCATAGAGAATCCATTGTGTGCAGCCAACTTGTTTAGCCACAGGGAATCAAACTGGATTTGGATTGTGTGTTAAAGTTAATTCACTTTTTATGCAGTTTTTGATGCGTATGATTCGCTTTTGTCAATGAATGCGATGTAAGGCCTTCAAAAATGAGTTATTTAACTGTGTGTACGTTTTTTTCTCCTTTCTTTTTATTCTGTTTGTGTTGTTGTTGTTATTGTTTTCTGTTGCGTTGCTTAGAAAGGAAGCCATTTTTGTATTTGACAGTTTAAGAGTTTCCGACAGGCAATAATATTTCCTCTATCATAAGGACATCCAGTTTAATTATCTTGTCAATGTTTTTTTTTGTTGTAAACATCATTTATTCATAAGCTGTCAGAGTAAGCTACACCATATAAAACTAAATAGACCATGTTTGACAACTATATAATTCTGTCATTATTATTAAAGCGGGGATATGGAGCTGGCTTAGTGTTGTTTTTCTTCTTTTTTTTATTGGAAATATAAAGAGTAGTGCTCGATGTCATAACATGATGTTAACAGTGGCTTTTTAATCACAGGACATAATGCTTGTTAAATGTGTCAAAATTATGGCTATGACATATGTCAGAAAATCCAGATTAATTTAGTTTTTTGTTATGATTTGTACAAACGATGTTAACCATTTTTTAGATCTAAAAGAGAAAATGTACTCATTATGATATTTATTTTCTATTTGTAGAATATAGTTGAGAATTTTCTAAAATATTTAAATCTAAGAAACGAAAATCAATACTTTGTTGAACTGACAGGTGAACAACAGTGCTACAAAATGTCGCCTTCTATACTGTAATCTCAACACAATTTCATAAACACCTAGATTAATTATTTAATTTAAACTCCAGTGTTAAACAAAATCTGATGCGAAAGTTCGAATTTTATTCAACTCGAGCTTTTCATTCTCCATATAAAGATGGTCAATAAAACAAATAGGATTGAAATGACAGTTGTTATAAAAACTTGTCTCTTTTTTCTGGGTTTGTTTGTTTTTCGTATCTTTATTCCTACGTCAGATAATTTGATTAATTTACAATAATTTATGTTACGTGTTCCGCAAATACCCCAATACCATTAATATTTTCGAACCACGTTCAAAAACAACTTTGAACTCTTTAATTTGCTGTAGAGTCACTTTGATGTGGCATGGTTCATTCATTTACTATTTCATTTGACAACTATATGTAAAGTTAAAAAATATGTACACTATTATCATCATCCTCACACACCACAGCCGTAAAGTGTCGCTTCGTTCGGGTTATGTCGTTGTTCGTCTTCTTCTTCCCTCGATGATGATGATGATACGAGTTCTATAAGCGGAATATTAATTACATACAATAATCTACCGCAGCGACAGACATACATATCTTCTAAGGTACGAGTACTTCACTTTGTCTCCGCAAAATTCTCTGCATTTCCTGTAGTTAGACAGAAGAATTCTAATGGAAATCTTCTTATTCATATCAAAGTCAAAGAGATATGCTGCATATATTCGAATACCTTCCGTTTGTTTTATTTCAGTTTTTAATTTTTGATGAATCGCTCCCACAAACACCTACGCACTAGCAGTTAGAGATAAAAACAGTCGTGGGTTTGTTTGATTTTATTTCAAGATGGCACTTACAATATAAATATATATTTTTGATGAATTTCCTTGAAAGGGAACAAGAAGGAAACCCAAAGTGAACCTTATAAAATTAGCATATTTCATGAAAAATCTTACTTTTATTCATTTCAATGTTAAAGTGTCAAATTTACGATCTAAGTTTATTTGAATTGTCATACAGCCATTTTGATTTGTATTTATTTATGTTTTGAATTTAAAATGGCTGTCATAATACTCAATTTTTTTTTTAATGGAAATTGACGTTTCATCTGATTCCTTTCAAATGCCAAACTAAGTGGAAAATACGCTTAATCTATTAAATGTTTGAAAAAGTTCACTTTTTTTTTTATTGGAAATTAAGACTTTGTTTCAAAAAACCCAATTAGATTGAACTGTCATAATTGTTGACATTTGCACAAACTCATTTTTCCTAAATAATGTTTAAGATTAAATAATTTTCATGTAGGTACATATAATTATTTATTTTTACTAATTATTTTGTTTTTTTCTTTTATATTTACAGACGGTATTGTAGGAGCCGGCGCCATAACGTCGCGGTGGACACCTGTAGGTGCCGGTCCCCCAGGTCCATTGGGACCGGCAGACACAAATGGCAGTATGGCGGATGCCAAAAATTTAGACGTCGGAGATATGAGTGACGTAAGTTGAAAAAAAAAATTATTTTTTGATGACAACCCCATACATATGCATAAATAGAATATGTTAGAAAATGACATCAAAATTTAAAAACATAATTCATCTATTCTTTGAAAAAGGGATTAAGTTTTCAATTCATTTGTGTTTGAAAAAAAAAATATTTGAACTCTTATCAAAAAAGCTGTCAGTTCAACGCAGTATAGTGTGAATGAGAGTTTTGACAATCAGTTTGACTTATACATTTTGTAATGTATTTTTCTGGATCAAAAAGGTTATAGCATTCGTTCAAAGATGTTGGTACACGTTGATTGGTTCGTCAGAATGCTCACGGAATTGACATTTCTGACATTTTACAAAAAAATATATATTTTTGATATTTAATCGTCTACGGTTAGGGTATTGCGGCTATTTTTACTGACTTTTACGTTTATTTTTATTTATTTTTTGACTTGTGAAATTTTGACAGAGAGCTAACAATGTTCTATTTTTTTATGTTCTGAAATTAATTTCTAAATTTTTGTTTTCAGGACGAAAAAGATCTCTCATCAGCTGATGCCGAAGGTGTCTGGAGTCCTGATATCGAACAGAGTTTTCAAGAAGCCTTAACAATATACCCACCATGTGGCCGCAGAAAAATCATTCTCTCCGATGAGGGAAAGATGTATGGTAAGTGCGCCAAACTTCGACTTACTTAGTTACTTACCCCACCACCATCATACTCAAAGCTCGTAGCTTAGCTTCATAATAAGCTTAAAACAACTATGCCCGATATGGTTTTTTCTATCTTTGTATATAATTTTCCTTAACAAGCAAAACCCATCAATGGCCAAATTGCCATCATTACTTAACTGATACGATTTGGGTTGTAGGTGGGTTGGATTTTGTTTTGTCTGTTGCTTTTTTATCCGCTCGCGTGCCCATTCATCCATCCATATTGCTAACTCTCACTTAAAATTGCAATCGCAATCCGAAAAAAAGTAATTCCAGTAGTTGGTTGATTCACTATCTCAACTCGATGCTTGTGGCAGAGCCACGGCAAAAAGAATCGTCCGTCGACGTTCGTCGGAGTCGTCGTGACAAGCGATCGCAAGTCATAAATCATCATCACTAGCATTCACCGCAGTGCTTGCTTGCCGGATTGCTTGCTTGTTTCAGATTCAACGTCTGGGCCGGTCGCTCAATTGAAGCGAAGTTTGCAATTACTAGAAAGAAACAAGAGATTCCATCATGACAGTTCCTGGTTGAGCGATCGAATGTAGGTGTCGCTGACTGCCGTCATAGATTCTGTGTAAAGCATGGAGCTCGAGCCAGCTACTCTTTAAAGGGTAGTATAGATGCGCGAAAAACTACCAAACGTTCCATAGCTTCGAGTTCACAACATAATTGGCCTACCAACTACGATTTTAATACTTATAGATGTATATATGAACATATACTCTGATATCTACTATTTCGCCTGTAGACACATTTTGCAAATGTTTCATTGGGGTCTATGTTATAAACGTCAAAAAAATAAAAACAAAAAAAGAACGCCTCCTTTAGTGTAGAGTTTGTTGTGAGTGCTTAAGGCCGCCTACACACATCCTCTGCGTTGTGCTGTGCTGGGCCACGAGTATATTACTTTAGATTTGCTTTGATTATTTTTCGTGCAACTTTAATCTGTGTAATATATTCTCACAGTTTCATGGAAAGATGTGTCTTTTTATTCTTTTTTTTTTGTTTTGTTGTTGTTTGAATAGGGCGCGAAGAGTCCGCAGCTAGACTCCTTTATAGTTATAGACAAACAGTCACACACAAATCGACGGTAATTTGTTTAAACAAATTTGTCACGCAGGAAAGTCCTATTGTTGAATATTTTATTTGATGTGAATTGAACCCACGCCAAAGATGATGATTGTAGTGTAGATTAAAAGACACCATAGTCACCAGTGACTGTGACTGGCTAAGTGAAGTCTTTGATATTTTAAAATGGAAGGATTGTGGGTCAGTTCAAAATTTTGAAGAAGGAAAAAAAGCCCGAAGTCATAAATTTGTATGTGGCTGCATTTGTTTTCTGATGTCTGTCAACTGAAGGCGATTTTTTTTTGCTTTGTAAATAAAAGTTTGCAAAACGAAAAAGTCAAAAGTTAAATTATATGCTAGACACATATTTGGGCAAATGTGACCCAAAATCTCTGTGACGAGTAGGTGGATTTGGAAAACACATATTGAATAGCATTTCAAAACGGGTGTGCCCTCTCCTCTTTGGGGATTATTCTTTTTCGTTTAACAAAACAAATAGTTTCTATACTAGTCAGTTTAATCTGACATGTCAGTTTTATAAATGACATTAGTTAAATCATGGAATTTCATTTCGTGTTTTTAAAGATATCAATGACAAAAGCGCTTTGTAACTTTTTAAATATATTGACTGCGCTGTACAAGGTTAGTCATCCTCATCGATTTAATTTAAAACTTTGTGCCTTTGTCACCGAAAAAACAGTAAGTTCCATTTCTTATGGATTATTTCAAACGTCAATTTGACAGCCAAAATAATTGTTTTATCAGTATTTTAAACAGTATTTTCGCCATTTTTGTTTTTGGAGAACTGTCAGAATTAGGAAGAAAAAGACAAGAAAAGTTTCGCTGGACTTTACATAGCTCCATAAAAAGAGTCATAGAGTCTCACGAATTTGGGGACCAATTAATAGGACAACTTATGGAAATAAAGTGGTGACCATATTAGTTTTGCAATAAATGTGTCATCTAGTAAATCAGTCAGAATGGCAACGATACTTTAGCTCCCTCCTTATTTCGAAACAAATAAGGACTATTAATGCCGCCAGCCAGCGTGTAAACCGAAGAAAAGAAGTGTGAAACACAATCTGACATTTTCAACTGTCAAACCAAAGAAACAACCATTAAAGTTTCTCATGCAGTTAAAAAAAAAACACTTTTTAGAAGCCTGATGTCTGAAGATGATCCGTAGAATCTTCCTCTACATATAAGTAGGTGCTAATGTTGTCCAAATTGTTTTCTCTCTATTTTTTATTTGAAAACATAATTAAAGCACTTGAATAACAAGTCCTTTCTGAAACAACGGCCTTGATTAGCTATTCTATTTGCATTACTTCTTTGCATGTATATTTTTATCCAAATAATTAATACTAACACGATTTTCATCTGATATTCAAAATGCCACTTCTATAACAATTTCCCTAACCCTATAGCCCCTTTCACCCTAAAACGATGGATCACAATTTTTGTCATAAATAATTTCCACATAACAAGTCCATATCAGCGAAACCCCTTGTCTTGTATATAATTTTTCCTGACCCATTTCTTTACCGCCAATAAAACTCAACAAATAAACAGAACTTTCCTCCCTTGCGTCGTCGTCTCTCTGAAAATATACACAAAGAACATCGTACAAACAATCAGCAGAAATTCCCACCACGCATATCGAAACCACCATCGACCTAAACACGACCACATAACACAACCAAGGACATTGGAGCACTATTATGTAGAATCAACCATCACCACAGAGTTACAAGCTTTCCCCTTTTAACTCTTAAACCCTTTCTGCTTCTCCACTTCTGTCCAGTAACTCCCCAGAGGGAAGAGAACTAGGAAAAACTCTCAAGCTCCTTATAAGTACAAGCTTCGAAGTACAATGAATAAATTTTCCTGCCTTGCTCTGTCGACATCGTCCTCGTCGTTTTCGTTTTTGTTGTCGTCGCCACCCCACCATTTCCAGCCATCATCAGGCAGAGGACCGTGTGCCAGGCGGAAAATATTTGTGCGATAATCCCAGTAAATCCTTTTGCCTTAGGACTTAGTAGTACCCTGATGGGAAGCAGGCAAGCAGGCAGGCAGACAGAGGTATAGTGAAGCAGTGAAGCAGCTTGTTACTGCAGTCGAATTGTCGGTCGGCATCGGCACAACATTCGAGGTGGCTTTGGGGAAATCCCGCCAAATAAATAAAATTCATCCCCTTCAAGTGTTTCACAAAATAATGTTTACTACACGTCCTTCGTCCTTAAGCCAAATAGATGGTGGAAGAAAAGGGAATGGGGAGTTGGAATGGAAACTAAGAAGGAGAACACTCCATATCGTTTTGCTGGTTCTGAGACAAAAGCTAAAGCTTCGCTTTATGTCGGCAAGTACTTTTGTTGGATGAAGGTGGGAAAGGATCACAATCTCTCAACCAGCATAGAGAGGTTGACTTAGTTGAGGAGCGATGAGGGAGTTATACTCGTTTGTATGTCTGTTGGTATAGATATGAAGAAGGAAGACAAACGAAAGGCCAAAGACCAGTAGCAGGCCTGTAATTTATGTTCCCAGGATATTGTTTTCTCTGCTTTTTGGAAAGTAATTAATTTTACTATGTGACAACAAAGATGCTCGGCCTTCTTCTTTGGACTCAGTATTGTCATATATGCTCGTGCTCGTTCTTACACATCACCCAAGAGTTCGTTCTTGTTCCTGTTCCAAACCCATAGTTGAGTGTGGGGGAGTGTGGAAGGATTTGAAGTGAATGCCTGGCTTTTGTTTCTATTTATGATCAGCGTTGAAAGAAAGGGAAGGAGTGGTGGGTGTTGGAGACGTTTGTCGACTTCGTCGACTCCAACATTGTTGGCGGTGTGTCGAAAGAGGTGAATGTGTGGTGGAGTTTTTGGTTCCAAATTGAAACTGTTGAACGTTAAAACGAAGGATATATGACAAGGATTCAGGGATTTATTCTCGAACTTCCTAGATTCTAGTACTTTTTTGACTTTTTATTGTTTTGCTTTTCATTTGTGTGGACGACTTGAGTATTGTCGGCTTCCAAAATTGTTTCCTCTTTCGAAGATAAAAAGAGATTTGCTATATGTCTCGTCCCAAAGGAGCAGCAAACTCTCTGACATGGAGAACGAACTATTGGAATAGGGATCTTTTGCAGGCCGTTGGAGAACATATAATGACAAGGATAATATAGGTAGGCTAGGCGATGCATATGGTACTGTACACATATCGAGATGCAGGGGCTATGTTCTTGGAGTAAATTCGATGTGGATCCCTTTGTGATTTCCAATCTGAGAACTGAGCACATTGTCTAGGTTTAAGAATTTACAACCAAATATGCGGTTCTGCATATATCCTGCACAGTGCACAGCATCAGCTAGAGGGCTATAAGGACTTTACTATAATATAAAACACAAAAAGATGAGTGTGGACGTAGCCTTGTCGTTTTGGTGTGGCCATTCGAGATAAATGTTAGATGTCCCAGAGGGAAAGTAATAATTTTGCTGATTTCGTTAAATATATATAGGCTTGCCTTGGCTCGACTTGACTTGGTTTGGTTTGACTTGGCAAAGTGATGTTCCGGATTGTTTAGCTAAATTTTCGGATATGCCAAAGAACATGTACTCTGCTAAATTGAAGCTTGTATAAATTCCAAAGGATATAGTTAGTAGTTACGTCTTATATTGTAGGTATATTGCCTATGCAGTATCTATCTATCTTCCTATGATGTACGATGTAGATTATAGTTTAAATTAATATTTTGCCAAAGCATCGTCATCATCAGAATAGGTCAGGTGAATGTGTATAAAAGCTGGTGGTTGGGTTAGCTTATATGATGTTTTCTCGAAGATTCAAAATGCTTAGATATTTTGTAATATCCTGAGAAAATCACGTTTGCTTGTTTGGCTTGGCATGGCTTGGCTTGGGCTATCGCAATAATGAATTGAATTGCAAATTTTGATTTTATTTAAAAAGGCATTTGGATCAAAAGGATTTGATTCAATACGATTCGGTATGATATACGATTCGATTTGATGCATTGAGTATTGGAAATAGAAATTTTTCAAAAATAACGAAAGGAAATGCCCTGATTTAATCAGAATATACGAAAATGAAATTCCATCAATACATAGACTAGAAGGAAAATAATTGTAACATCAGTGGATAGATAGAGATTTCTTTTGAAAGGAGATACAAATCATGGAACTTTATCTTTACATTCCATTTGAATTGAGTTATGTTTGATTTTGAGAATTCTTAATATACATTGATACTTGCTTAGATGTCACTGCTCCAATTAATCTTTGCAAAATTGCTGAGTGCATAATGCCCGATCTGAAAACAACAAGTAAAATAACATTTTTTAGAAGATATTAAAGTTTAATCGACCAGGTGACTTTCTATTGCAGGCATCACACAAACAAAAATCTTATGGTTCTTTTTCAAGAACGTGCCAAAAAGCATGACCCCTTGAGCAAAACAGAATGTTTCTGGAGCTGGAAGTACAAATATTTGCTGTGGAACAAGTCTTAACGCCTATTGAACGAATACAATATAGCTCGTTTTTAAATAATTGTTGAACAGACCCACAGAAATGTCAAAATGTACTCGCGCTTTGCAGCTATACTCGTTACTTGATCTAATTATCATTGGCTTCGTTCAATCTCAGACAGATAGGGTATCCGGATACCTTTTTGTTAGTGTTTTACGTTTAAATTTAAAATAACAGCTGATCAAAAACAGCTGAGATGTCAAAAAAGGAATCCAAAGTTATCCAAGAATTTCTGGGGTATGTAGGTATCTGACAGAACAGCTGATTCAACACATGGTTGAATTTCAAGAAACTTGAAAATTGATTTCAGCTTTTTGTATTTGTTGGTAAACAAAAAAATACAAAATGTTAGTTGAAGTTGTATTTGAGGATGTTCTTCTTCTGCTCATTTGGAAATGAGATCGAAATTCTTCCAAACTATATCTATGTATGTACATAGGTATTGTCACTTCATATAATAGTCCTCGTTCCTGTTAGGATAGTTTTCTGTTAAACGTAAATCGTTTAAAACCGGAGATTTCACAAGTAAATTATTAATCGTATTGAATTCCAATTGAGCTAAGAGGAAATTTAACATACTCGTAGATTACATATTAAGGCTATCTCTTATTTATTAAATTGTTACGCACCTATCAATTCATCATCGTCCGACGAATCAGTCAAATTATCCATTAAATGTTTTATCTTACAACAATTTTGACTTCGAAGCTTAAATGTTTCTCTGCTTTTTGTGAACAGCTGAAAGTTGTTTTTATTTTTTGACAGCTATCTCAATAAAGCTATCTAACTCGTTCAACAAGGTTATCTAAAAATCCACCTATCCAAGATACCCTATCCAACACTAGATTGAACGCAGCCATTGATTCGCTAACGCAATTCTTAGGTTTGTTTCCAACCTCGGTCTGTCTGTTGGTCTGTCAAATGTCATATTGCTGTACTTAAATTGACGGGCGGAAACTTTTAAACAACCTATATCTAAGGGTTTAACAATTTACTAGTAAGCATTTTGCTAAATATTTAGCAATTTACTAAGTTTTAAACCTTTCTTTTTGTTTTGCTAACAGGTAAATTGCAAATTGTCCTTTATTGAAAAACGAGCATCCAAACAAATCTAAAAAGCTACAATTCGTAAAAATAAACAAAGCAAATAAGCTTAAACAGACCTATTAATTAGAACTCCCAACTAGACCATTCCATCCACTTCTCTTATAGGAATAATTGAACAAATGTCATATGGATTAAGCAAATTGCTATAAGTTTAAGTATATATAAGAGAGATAGAAAGATGTAAAAATCGTTTAAAATTAGGCAAATCATCTTTTAATCTTAGTAAACTGCTAAAAATAGCTTTAATATTTTACTAAATCGTTTAAAACTTTGCGCCACCTTTATAAGTGTCGTCCGTTTGGTTTGCTTCGCATTGATTGAGTGGCCAACAATTTTTGCCAAGAAACCGTTCCATATTTTTTTTTGGCAGTTTTCCTCTCTCTGACAGAATTTCCTCCCAATTTTTAAAAATTTGACAGACCAACAATATCTGTCTAAAAATCTTGGGATAAAACCTTTTATCTGAACTTCGAAAAAGAAATAAATCTTTCCCGATATGCATATTTTTATATTTTTGACGTTTTTATTTCTTTCTTCTCAGTTCTTTTTCGTGTTTATCCTTTAAAAAGAAAACATGTTATTGTATGGATGATTAGAATGAAATAAAATGAATTAAAAGCTTAAAATAAAGTTAATATTCAATATTTTTTTTTCTAATTGCTAAACGATACCGAAAGAACAACAAAAGTTGAAATCCAAAAGAGCTGTCAAATAATGAACAACACTGACAAATTAGAAATGTCTTTGTTTAATAATGTACTCATTACCGAATGACAGTTCAAAACAAATTAAGCGAATTGCATAATAAATAAATTTGTGGTGTAATACCGCACTTGCCTATCAATTTAAAAGAAGATTAATCATTATTCATTAATCCAATATAGAATATAGAATTAAGCTTATCAAAAGCTTAATTCTATATTTGAACATACCTCCATAAGTTGATTGTATTTGATTAATTAATTAATTTACGAACTCTTTCACACATTATTGCATTGATTTGCTGATCTGAAACGTAATTTTCTTGATGTTTAACGTTATATAGTCCATGAAATTAACGACGTATGTACATATTTAAAGCTTCAGTAGAAACACAAAATTGAAAGTGTTAGAAATTTAAAAAGTAAGTGAAAAATGACAGCTGAATGCAGGCTTAATGACTGTGTTCAATCCAACACCAGATTGGACGACCCTATACGTGATGCATTTGACAGATACGCAGAAATAAACGTTAATTAAATTAACGACGTATTTAAAGCTTCGGTAGAAACACAAAATTGAAAGTGCCAGAAATTTAAAATGTAAGTGAAAAGTGACAGCTGAATGCAGACTTAATGACTGTGTTCAATCCAACACGAGATTGGACGATCCTATACGTGTTGCATTTGACAGGTACGCAGAAATAAACAATTTTATAAACGTCAATAATACGAGTATGTGTAGACTTTAATAATTCAGAGAATCTCGTTTTTCTTGATATTTGAAAAGTAAATGAAAAGTGACATCTGAACACAAACTAAATGGCTGTGTTCAATCCAACACGAGATTGAACGCAGCCAATACGTGTGGCATCTGACAGATACGGAGAAATAAACAATTTTATAAACGTCAATGATAAAGGTAGACTTTAAAAATTCAGATAATCTCGTTTTTTCTTGCTTCACTTTTCAAGCCGAGTTTCGCGTCCTGAAACTCTGATGTTGCTAAAAATTCAAAACATAGTTCTAGAAAAGAATTAGACTTAGAGTTTTAGACACTCTGAAACTCTTTCCATAATTTCAACACAGACCACCCTCTCCTTAGTTTCAATCTCACGCCAAAAGTTAAGCATGTTGAAATAAAATCATAAAACATAACTCATCGATATCATCAACTAAAAAACTGTGAGTTTCAACAGCCCTCATACGCGTGTAAGGAGGAATGAGAGGGGTATATATATAACTGGAGAATTGAAGCTGATTAACCCTTTGACCCAGAACTAGCTGCTATGGCACAGAAAATGTACAAAAGAGTGATGACGATGATGGTGGAAAAAAAGTAAAAAGAACACAACCAACTTTCGACGAAACCAATGAAAAAGTTTTGCCATTTGGCTTCTGAGTTCAACTTATGGATCATGATGACGATGATGATGATGATGATGACAGTGACACAAAGTGCATGTGAAGCAGTTTTCGGCTTTGGTATTTGGCATTCGGTGGAGAGCTATAGCTACCAGGAACCCGGGTATCATCATCAAACTATGGTTGTTGTTGTTCTCCTGACGTTTATCGTTGTCATTGTCATCGTCTGCATAAAAGTTCTCGTGTGCAATTAAACAACGTGATGGCGGTGGCGCGCGGCACAACACTGAATCACATTTTTGGGGTTTTATATTAATTTTTCTACCACCAATCTCGTCTCTATGGCTTGGCGTAGGTTTCCCTCTGACTATGAATCCATAGAAAAAAAAATAAAAAGGGAAAAAGCAGACACCTCCAATTCGTTGTTCATCATCATATCACCGATTTGCATGGGAAATCAAAAATTTTCGAAAGTGATAAAAGATGAACATTTCAAAAATGTCTGCTTACAATATTCCTTTCATATAGTTTGGTGGAAATATATAAAGCAAGGACATATTTTACATCCTTTAGAGCCTTGTCATCAGCAAGCGCAAGGATATTATAGAGTAAAACCGTACCTATATACGTTTCATATACCGTTAACTATGGAGGTTCCTATGTACAGTACAGTGCAGCGCAGAAAATATTAAGGATCAAAGCTTTACATTATAACATGTTTGTTAAATATTTTTCTTTTTTTTTTGATGTGCTATTGCAGTTGGTATTCTTGTGCAGAATGGAATTTTTGTGCTCATGTTTAAAAATTGTGTTTTTCCTTTTTTTTATAATTTTTATAAAGTGAAGTAAAAGTTATAGTTTTAAGGTGATAGTTGGAAAATATTCGTTGGTTATTGGAAATATGACAAAAATTCGGATAATGGTGGTCGATAGCTCTTTTTTAAAGAAAATCAGAAAAAAAACGAAATATTACATTTTAATTGTGAAAATATAGTATTTTCAGAACTTTACATAAAAATAGCTACACCAAATTTTATGTTTGCAAAATTCTTATAAGCTATTTGACGCATGAAGCTTGTATCTATAAGTAATATTATGCACATGCCTACAGAACTGTTCGTTTACAAATTATGTAGCAATAAATACCTCCTCAGCATTTATTCTCAAACGTCAAAATATTTAATTCTTGAGAATGGAATTTTTGTTAAATTGTGTTTTATGTATCTCAATTTTTATTAAAAAAAACACAAATTTTATTAAAAACATTATTTCATATTTTAAAACTTACCGGAAACCCAACAAATATTGAACTGTCACTTGGTGTTTGAAGACTGATTACTGGAAAAACTCCAGTTGATTTTAGTGACGTTTTGGATTAGCTGTGCCGAAACCTTCTTCATCACACATAATGAAAATTCTTTTGAATAAAAGAGAAAATTTTTATATATTTAAATTCAAATATGGCACAAACAGAAACCCAACGAAAAACTAAATGTCATTTTGGCGACTGACTGCTGGAAAATGTCCAGATACTTCCAGTTTGTGACGTTTTAGATTAATCGTCTCGAAACCTTGTGTACTCCAAAAAATGACAATCCTTCTAAATAAAAGAGTCAAGTTTTACGGATTTAAATTCAAAAGTGACACAAGAGCACAATTAGAAGCACGACAAAACTGCAAGTTAACATGTAAGACCAAATTTCACACTCATCAAAAGTTTGCTTAAAGCGCTTTAAAGGAGACTTACGGTATCTCCATAAAAACAAAATTACCATGGAACAAAATCTCCAAAATGAACAATTTGCCAATTTTGCGAACAAAAATCTACAAACATGAAATAAATCTCCAAGGAACCAATTTTTACTCCGAAAATCCCCAACAAATCTCCGAATCGCTAATTTCCAATTTTTAAATAGCACTTGGAACAGCGTTAACTAAATCAAATAATATGTTCAAAGAATCATATTTGTTTCGGATTCTTTTTTGACATAGGGTTTGGAGATGTCAGTTTGGAGATTTTAGGTTTGTGGACTTTAATTTGGGAAAATTTCATCAACCCTTATAGGACGCTATAAATGTATTAGCTATGAAATCTGACAGCATCTTTAAAACAGCGAATTGTTTCACACTAGTGATAGATATATCATAATATCATGAATTTTACAAATATGTAAAGAAAAAGTGACATCTAGCGCTTTGGAGACCACGGACATAATTCGAATCATACTTTCTGACATTTCTTTAGAGACACTTGTTTGATGTTTATAAATAAACATTTTTTTAAAATCCTTAATGCGTTACTTTACAGTAACTTTAGATTATTTCGACACAAAATTATGACTGAGGCTACACATTTGTGCAGACTCGAAAATTTCTTGATCCCATCACTTTTCAAGTAAAAGTAAAAAGATTGTTACAGACAAAAAGCTGAGCAACCAGTTGTTCCCCATTAATACAGAAGATAGAACCAACATAAATAACCTCTTTTAATTATAAATTTAATTCACAAATGTTAATGCAAATTCAATTAAAAACATTGTGTGTGGGGTTTCAGCACTTAGTAGTTGTACATACATAGGTACGGTACATTATTTTCTCTCTTTCTACAAATAATCCTTTTTGCCTCTTTGTCTTTCATATTCTTATTTCTTATACAATTTTTTGACAGTCACTGACAGTAATGATGAATAAGTACTCATCACCCTCTTTTCTGTCATCTATAAGAGGTTCACTAGCCAACATATTATTGGATCAACTATGCCCGTTGGCACATGATTCTTTGGAATTAAAATAAAACTTAAAAATAAAATTAAAAAAAATGTCATACAAAATCCTCTTAGGGTTTCTTAAACGGTATTCTGTGTTAAACAACAAAAATAAATAGCAAATAAAAAGGAACAGCAAAAATTTATTCCTGCACATTTTACAACGCAGACATAAGGTTAAGAATAAGAATGTGTAGTCGCGGAAAAGGGAACTATATTATGCTGTGGCATTTGACCTAAAGAAAAATAATCCTTTTCTTATTTTATTTTTTTCCTAAATGACGTTTAATATAGGCATAGATATTACGTTAACGTTGCGTTCGTATAATGTTATGTTACTTTTGACATACGTATGGATAGATATTCTACAGAAGACTTGAGGGAAAAATGGTGAAGAAGTTACTTTTTGAAATCAAGCGTGAAAAACGATTTGTAGTGGGTATTTAGACTTTTATAGCTGTAAGAAAAACAAAGTACCTACATACCCTTAACTATATGCAATGATGTGAACAAAGATTGAAGAAACAAAATGTCTTGAAAAAAAAAAGATAAAAGGATTACTTATTAGTTTGTGTTAAACCTAGTTTCGTGCTAACAACATATTTTTATTTATTGAAGTGAAGTTTAATATTTAGGTTAATTAGGTAAAATTAGTGTTGCTAATTAACTGTCAAAAACTGCTTCATTAAGTCTGGCATTCAAGACTTTTTTTTAAGAGAATGAGTTTAGAATTTAAAAATTCCTACCATTTCCTGCATCGAACGAACCTTTTAATTTCGATTTATACTTATGCTAATGTCAAAAGTGACAGAACACTCAACACTCCAAAGACTTGTCAACTTATTTTTCAGCTTTAGCAAAACTGTCAGCGATCAAACAAAGTGCAGCAGATTATATTTAGAGAGAATTGAAATAATTCCGAAACACATTTGAGCTCACTACCTTAAAATTTATACTTCTTATAGAGTTTATTCTGAGTACTGGACTCGGTCTTATTTTTCCGAGCTTGAAGACTCAAAAAACGCGTCCACTAAACAAAAAAAATGAATACAACTTTGAAGCTCTGAACACACTGAAGCGAAGAAGAAACACAATTTTGAGTTTGACAGTTCAGAATCTAGACAGGTACCTACATAAAAGAAAAAAGTCTAATATACCCCAAATGACAATGATTTGTATTGACACAAATGTCATTAGATACTTCCAAAAATAAACCTTGCTAACTGTTTTAAATTGACATGTTTCTTTCTTCGTTCTAAAAAATAAGCAAATCAAAATACATTTTCTTTTCAATTCAACTAAGTTTCTAGGAATGTCAAAGCAATTTTCTATAAGCAATCGAGTTTTAAAGAGAATTTCATAATGATTGCGTTGAAAGTTCAGTGTGTAATTACGTCACATAAAGTTACACACATTTATATATTAAAAATAAAAATGCCATTATAAAACATTTCATAGACATACATCACCTTCATTCATCCCCTAATGCTGACGCATGAAATGTATGTCAAATTCATATATTTATATCAATTTTTTAATACAAAAATAAAGGTTATTTCAAAAGGTAACTAAAAATTTGAAGAAAAGAAAAATGTCAAGTATTATTTACAATAGATTGTTTTTTTCTTCTTTTAAATCCTTCGATACTTTGTTCCATATACAAACTTATGTACCTAGGTATGTTATAATTAAAAAACCCAGCTTGAAATCAAATAATATTCTCTTTTTTTTGACAAGACTTCCATAAAATCTGAACAAAAATATAAACACACCACACGTGTCCTATAACTTTGGTACATACATCTGAACTTCTTATATCTCTAGGTATACCTACCATATCTATAGGTAAGATACGAGGCATGACTTTGACTTAGACTTCCATATACCCGTATGTAGATAAGTAGGTACCTAGATATTATTATATTTTTCTATGCAAACGTTTGGCCTCCAACATGGAATCTCCGTTCGCTCCACATGACAATTGAATTTTATAAAGTGAAACAGAGAAAAGGACCCAAGTCCTGTGTGAATATCATTTATATTAGAAAATGCAAAAATATAAAAAATAACCCCAAACCAGTAAAAAACGAAAAGAGACAGAGAGAGAGAGTGAGTCCTGTAGTCCTTTGACTTTGCTTTTGCTTGCGACGACGACGGCAATACTTGTACGTATGCTTTCATTTCGACCGAACTATAAGTTTTAAACTATCCTTTGTCTAAAATACGCTAGAATATAAATTCACACAAGCAAGAGGTATCCCCCGAAGCAATATAGAGCCATAGATAGCTTCACCTAGTATACTATATCCAGTGCCGGAATCATTTGACATAAAGTTAAAAAAAACATCAACTGTCAAAATTGGAAGTGTCAGAAAATTCGATTTCTTCATTTATGGTAATTGGTTCAAATTAAAAGTGACAGCTGATATCGGAACAAACAAATACCAAAATATGACAGATATGTAAAGAGTGCGCCTAAAACCTAGAAAATGCTGCACATTATAAGTGTCTTTATGTAAAAGAGGACCAAAATGTCATTAAAGCATTTAAGGGTAAGATAACACTTGACGTTGTTGAGTGTAAATTGATTTAGCATCAGTGTAAGCACAGTTAATTTTAAATTCTTTCCTCAAAATCTGTCAACTGGCACTGGAAGTAGGATTTTCAAGTTGACAGATGTCATCACTTTAAACAGAATCATCACTTTAAACAGAAACATCACAATAATCAAAAATAAAGACATTTTATTAAATGTCATTTTTGTTATTAAATACAGACTTTCTGTAAAAAAAATCGTTTTTAATGAAGACAACCTTCATTTTAAGAAGTGTATACAAAAACAATATCGGGTATTTTTTTTAGAAGCTCCAGAACTTTAAATAATTTTACAAGCTAGAAATATTGTTGAAATGTTTGTTTCCCCTATTGTAATCTGGTAGATAATTCCATGACATTTATTTTCTAAATATGATTTCCAGCATATGCGATGAGCGCCGTGCAATTCCTCACTACTTTTTCCCATAAATTTGGCCTATGATGCCGCCAACATGCATGTGTAAACGTCACTAAACATTCAATTTTAATGGCTCGAATGGTGATTTCTCGATAACTTGAGAATTGTATTCGTTCCGTATACTTCAATTCTGCTTATTGACGATTCCATTGTTCCAGATATGAGCTTCATCATTAAACACCATTATGTTGACGTAAAATCAACAAAGTGCCCTATGAACTTAAATTTCTATAATTTGAAAGCGTTATTTTGTCGTTGAACTGTTCATTAAGAATCGATTCACTACTGAAGGGAAGTGTCAACACAGTTTGACATTCTTAACTGTCAAACCATAAACAACAACCATCCTATTAGATCACCTTTTTTAGGTCTGTTTGATTATTTTCAAAAACATACATTATAATAGTACGTTTCCACCAACAAATAATCCGAGATTTAAGGCAAGTGATTTAAAATAAATCATGAGGTGTTTCCACCAAAGAAAAGGAGATTAATTTGACGTTTGGTTAATGTCATAACAACCAAACTTCAAATTATTCTCCTTTCGAAAAGAAAAAAAAAATATGTATTTGTTCACTCATCATCTGTAAGTAATTAGTTTTATTATATTCTTGTACATATTTATTATTTTTGTATATTTACATTTTATTTCGTCTGTGATTTCTTGAAAGTTGTTTATTGTTTTGAATTTGAGTCATATGGAAGTGAGACAGATAGTTTTTGTTGACATTTCCATCTGTCAATAAACGAAATTGGCGTTTAAATGGGTCGGTTCAACAATTATTCTCCGAAAAAAAAGTTTGTTTGATTTGACAAACTAATGTTTCCAAGTAGATTTCAATGAGTTTTATTTGATATCTTCATTTGAGGAGATTAAAATTTGTATGGTAAATCTTCGAGATTTCAAGGAGATTTGTGACAAATCTAGCTAAATCTCGGTTTAGTGCCCGGTGGAAACGTAGTATAAGGTGTATTAAAATAAGTTTTATATGGAATTCGACAGAAGATTGAACTGTCAATATCCAGCATTTGTTCTTAGAACAGATTATAATATTAATTTAAACATTTTTGTTTTTTTTTTTTTGCATTTTGGAGGTGGAATTTTGTATCGGGAAAGTTTTTGGCAATGCACCAGCAAAAGTTAATAGATGACCATAGTTTATCGAAACTTTTTGACGTTTTGCGTGGATTATTGACCGCTGGTCGGTCGTTGTTGGTTCAACCTGTTTTTTATATTATTTTATGACTTTTTCGAACCAAAAGGGGCCCATAAGCACTTAAACTCATTGGGTCCGTCACTGAGTAAATATAAATGCTTTAGTTGAAAGGAAAGACCGGGGTGTATTATTTTATTTATGCTTGCCTTCTGTAGATATGCTAAAACAGACCGACACGACTCCGACGACAGAGTGTTCTCCATTCGGAAGGACGACAACGACGATGTAGATGATGATGATGATGACGGCGGCGGCGACGACGAACGCTCTGTTATACGACAACAGGCCAAAAGCTGGAAATGTGAATAAGACACACAAAAGAAGGGTGAACTATAGGTGGTGGTGCTGGGAATGGAGCTGGGGCTGGATATACCTATACATACTATACTATATGAATGGCAAGGACTTTCATGGGATCTTAAATAAGAATAAGAAGATGGAGGCAGGGGAACTGCTTTGGATTCGGTTAGAACTGAAACTATGCCAAGAATGTGCAATTAGTGAGTGTACGAAGCGTGTTTTAGAGCCATAGGGTTGTTTTCCAGAGCCGGTAGCAATAGTATAGTATAGAAGAGAAAGAAGCACCAAGCAAAAGCAGAAGCAGAAGCACACCAACACTAGAAGTATAAAAGCAACTTGCTCTAACTTTAGTTTGTGAGCTGATGTTCTCTTCTATTATATTCCTTGTTGTCGTTGTTCTTGTCGTTGTTGTCGCCGTCGTCGTCGTCGTCATTGCCGTTGCCCTTGCCGTTGCTGCCGCCACCGTTACCGTCATCGTCCTTTTGCACATAGTATAAAATATCAAACGTGCTCCTTCTTCTATACTTCTTATATAACAAAAACTGCCAGAATAAGGACTATAGGTACGTTCGTACATACGATACGTACATATAAATACACCCATTTAGATATAGAAATGTAAATAGAATTTATATTCAAAATCGTTCCAAGAAGAATCGTTCTTTCAACTCTATACCAGGACCTTTACCCCTCAACCTCTCTATATACGAATATATCCAAAGGCATCAGAGCTCTGTCAGAACCCACTTTGACTTTATGCCACACTATATTGCTGATGGCTGGCACTCAACAAGCAAAGTAAGAAAGACGAAGGAAGTCCTTTCGATGTTTAGATAGATGGATCTCTGACCATTGAGAGATTTCAAAGATACAGTGCCGGATGGGTTATTCGCTTTGGTGTGTGTTAAGTCCAAGGGCCCTTCGATGATAGAATACAAAACATTCATAAATCTCAAAAAGCTACATGACAATATAAATAAATATTCCCTCTTAACCAGGAGAAATCTAAAGTGGGTTATTCACTTTATATTGTTTTAGAGGTACCTATAGGAGGGGATATTCGTTTTTCCATTTTAAAAGATAATTAAGATTCTATTTAGTAAAAATCAGAGGAAATTTAAAGTGGGTTATTCACTATAAATTTTATTTCAAGTTAATTTTTCTTTTCTTCTAAGCACCAAGGGGTTTTAAGGATAAAATTGGGTTATTCGTAAGAATTATTGGCTGTACTTATCCATATTAAAAGACAGATAACAATCTAGTGAATAAATTAATTGCAGTTAAACAAAAAAGTCAAATTTTGTAAAAATGTAATGTGGGATATTCGAATATTCGTACTCTAGTTATACAGTGTTAAATGAAAATGTTGGGTTATTCCCGTATAAAAGGTTCTTACCGCTACCAGAAAAAATTAAAAATCCATGCAATCAAACAAAATTGCAACTTAGAAGAATGACTAGATACTCAAACCCAATATCCCACAAAAGGGATATTCGATATAGTTGGTTACTGATTCTGTGAAAAAGAAAAAACTGCCTTCAGGGCTCTAAATGACATATTTCAGCCATGATGAAATTGCAACCACCTACATACAGTCAAATACTCAGATTTAAATAAAAATGTAAACTTTTAGCCTTATAGAGCAAGAAAAGTGCACAGAGTGATGAACAAAACGTAGAAGAAGTTCGTTCACTTGGATGATATGCCATGAATCCTGTGAACAATAGTATGTCTTGCCTTAGGATTCATCTTCTACTTTTTCTTTTTTTCTTCTTCATACTCAAACTATATCTGTCGGACAAAAAGTATTGTATTATATATGTATGTATGTATAAACGATGCGCAATGTGCTATAAAATATCATCTATAGATGTAGATGCACTTCTCTGCACCCACACCTCTTTTCTCTATATCATTCGGTTCGGACTTCTTCAGGTCTTGCTATAAATCATCATGGATGAAGAAAATTGAATGAAACTCTTATTGTGATCTGACTTTGACTTTGGAGTGGTGTTTTTTTTTTTCTTATCTTGTGCATTTATCTTTACTCATTACTCTCGCTTAGATTTTTATTTGACTTTTGTTTTATTGACTTTTAATATAATAGATAGATAGATTGTACCTATAGATTTGTACTGCATTCATAAATGGATTAGATTTAATTCTGGAAAATAGTTTATTGTTTATTTCATTCTTTTTTTAATTCAACACACTCTATTGTGAGTGCTTTTTGAAATATGGGTGAAGGATAAAATTGTATTTGTTTTGAAAAGCCAAGCAAATCTTTCTTGGTTCTAGGATTATCTATTTTTGAATAAAGTCTTTCAATACTCTTGACTTTCATACACACATGGAAGAAAGTATTGGCACAGCTATGATTTTTAAAACTAAATTACCTATAAAAGAAAACTAACAGATGTTTTTTTTTTTTAAATTCATTTAAAATAATTTGTGTTTATTATTTTTCTATTAAATTTTATATAAAAATACAACTTTTCATCATTTTCGGTACAGACAAATTTAAATGGTTTAAAAAAAGTTCAGTTTTTCAGGGAAAAAAGTATTGACACACCCTATTGCTCACTAAAAATTTACCGTTCTTACCACTTTCCATTATTTTTTTACTATCGTAGCTGCTCATTTAATAAAAGTCGTTGTCAAGTAAAGTTTATTATTCTTGCAAAAAATAAAAATCGACAAGTTTAATTGCTTTTGCTAATTTTATTTATAATTTTTATAAATAATTGTTGAAAAAATGCCAAGGAAGGGTAAGAAAACTACCAATAGTGAAAGAAAAATTATTTTAGATCTGTACTCGAAAAGAAAATCATTTTCTGAGATCGGGGGTATTGTCATCAGAAGCCGTTGTATACGGTTCGCAGCATTGTAAACCGGTTTAAAGATGCAAACAGCTTAGAAAATAACAAAAGAAGCTGCCGACCCAGGAAGTTAACAAGGAATGAAGAAAGGTCTGTATCGTTAATTCTATAAAAAAATCCAAAAATCACGTTAGTCTGAATTAGCGGCAGATATTTCCGAACAATTTGGGAAAACGATTTCGACAAAAACCGTTAGAAACATAATACATGATGCTGCTTGCTTTTCCCGGATTCCAAGGCCGAAACCGTTTATTAGTAAAGTGAACAAGATAAAGCGTATGGAATTCGCCAAAGCTTACGTGAATAAGGAATCAGACTTTTGGGACAAAGTTATTTTTTCCGACGAAAGCAAATTTAAAATCTTTCGGATTGATGGCCGACAATTGTTGAGTCGAAAACCAAACACTGCCTTTGACAAAGAAAATTTTCTTCCAACAATCAAGTATGGAGGTGACGAAGTCACGCTATGGAGTTGTGTGGCGGCATCGGGGGGAGGGCAGTAAGTTTTTATAAATGGCATTATGGATAAGATGGTATTCCTAAATATACTTAAGAATAATCTAAAGAAAAGTGCGGATAAATTGAGTCTTGCTGAGAGTTTCTATTTTCAGTAAGACAATCATCCAAAACATACTATACTCATGTGGTCAAGAAATGGATCCTCTACAACACTCCTCTAACTCTCAAGACACCGTCACAGTCTTTATAAATTAATTCCATTGAACATCTTTGGGATGTGTTAGATAGAAGAATCAGAAAACACGCTTTTACCAGTAAATCACATTTTAAAACAGCGTTTGCTGATGAATGGTCCAAAATTGGTCAGGAAACAACAATAAAAACTCGTTTATTCGATGCAGAATAGATTTGAAGAAGTCATTAAGAATAAGGGTATGCCAACTCTCTATTAATTTTGTGTCTTTATTAAACTAAATGCATTTTGCTTAAAATTTCTTAATCTGTGCCAATACTTTTTTCCTTCAAATAACTAGTTGAACTATGATATTGTTGTTTTTGTTTAATTTAAAAATATAATTGTTATTTTTTTTTGTCACTTACTTTATAAAATTAATTTAAATAAATTATTATAAACTAATTTTAAAAAAATGCTCAATATTTTTAAATAAAAACAAGTTACTTTTTAAGAATACAGGTGTGCCAATACTCTTTTCCATGTCTGTATGTACAGCACATATGATTTAATAGTATAATCATAATAGCACATATGATTTAATATAATAATAATGAAAACCAAGTTAGCTAAATCGCTTGACAATAAATGGACGAACGTTTTTCGAAAAGAGCCATGATTTCCAAAATAAATGTGCAAAGTTTGGAAGCATTTATTTGGTCATCAATCTATTCACGTTAAAATGTCAAACGAAACTACAAATAAATCAACTAAAAACTAACAAAATGGCTGTCAGTGAAAATAGTGTTGCCAACTTCAAGTTCCATGCCTCTAAGAAAAAGCACCCGTTACATCCTGTTAAGGTATGTTGTAAGGATGAACTTCAAGTTGATGAAATTAATATCTATTGTATTTAATACACAAATATCATCAGTTAAAGTAAATACTCTCATTATTCTTATGTCACTTCCATTTGTGTACTAAAAAAACACCAAATTTAGAAATCATGTACATTTCAATCCTCTGATTGGTATAAATTGCTTCAAACCACATTAAATGTCACTTTTTTGTCTTTTATGTCTTTTAATTATTCTGTCACTGTTACCTGTTGTAACATTTTGTCCCTTATCTTTAAAAATTTGTATTCCTTATCCATGTCATATTGAATACAAATTAATTCAAGTATAAAATTTATGTTATATTCAACTTCAAAGAATGAAAATAATAAGTACCTTTTATAAAAATAAAAAATAAATAAGGATGTCAGATAATAACAAACAATAAAATAAAACAAAAATAAAAAAAATCTCTTTAATTTCCCACCATCACCATCTTCCACCCTTTAAGCGTGTTTTGTTTTCCTAAAAAAAGTCTGTTGCTTGTGCTATTTCTGTCTTAAGGTTAAACGTGTTATAAAATGCCACCCCCAACCCCTGCAACTTTACCACCCCATGCCTCCAACTTTCATACGAACCATTTACAAAACCAACCCCATCCAGTTAACCCAACCAAAGTACACAAATTCTTTTCCATGATGCTTATCCTTCTGCGCTCCATTATTTTTCGCTTGTTCGTTTTTATTGTCCTTTTATAAAATAAAAACATATACATACATACATATATATTTATAAAAGTGTGAAAAAGGATAAAAACTTTTTCATTTTAATTTAAACTCTTTCTCTGGGTTCTATATCCATTTTGTGTACAACTTCTACTATACGACGAGAGCGACGTCGACGTCGACGACGACGACGATGAGAACGAAACGAAAACGACAACCATAGAAAAGGAGTCCCTGTCAACGTCAGCTTCAACAAGCGCGTCTGGGCTTCTTCAACTTTTATAAAACTAAATCTATATATTTTATTTCCTCTTACTGATGTTTTCAGCGAGGGGAGTGCAAAACTGGGAGATGGGGAGTTTGTCCTTTAGTCTTTCCCTATTTTATTATCCTTTACACGTCATCACATCATCACTTTCAATTTCCTTCTTTACCCAGATCCAGCGATATTCTTTAGGCGAAGAAGAAGAACGAAGACTTGGCTCGACTCATTCTTTTTTCTTTATCGTCGATTTTATTATATCAATTTTTTTGTCTTCGTTCCTAATTTCTTCCTCTTTATTTCTGTGTGTCTTGAGTTTTTACAATCGCCAAGAGCACTTTTTAAAGGATAATTTCTTTTTACAGACAGACTCTTTAAGTTAAACAAAAATAAGCCCGTACTATGAGGGGCTTTTTAAGAGGTGTCTAGCATCGATTTTCTTCGTAATTGAAAATTTTCCAAAGGCCAAGTTATAAAAAACTATGGCTGCGTTCATTCTCGTGTTGGATAGGCTGTAACTAAGTTACTAAACTATCAGCTGTCACAAAATGCAGACAAAGATTTAGACTTCGAGGTCCAAAGTTATTTAAAAATAAAATCTTCTATGAATAAATTTTAAGAATACTCTGAACATCGGACTAAATATAAGAAATTAAAACAAATGTTCAGGTTCTTTCAAATTCAACTATTTATTGAAACAGCTGTTGTGTCATATTGTATACCAGAAATTCTTGGATAGCTTTGGATTATTTTATGACAGCCGACCTATTTTAGATCAGCTGTTTAATTTCACATAAAGAACTAAGAAAAAAGGTGTCAAGATCAGAGACTGAACGCAGCCAATGAAAACCTTAAAGATTTATTTGAAATACTCGTATGTGCCATTCCTGCCAGGTAAACTCCATAGAATCCGTCGCATGCATTGTGCAACGTATACCTACAACTGACAGCGCGATTAATTAGACACGCTCTTATAAGAAGCGGCCCATAAGCATTTACCGAACGGGCGCAACTAGCTGCACTGAAGCACAAACACGCTTCGGCTTCGTCTGCGTTACTTTGGGCCTGCTTCGAGGTTGCTTTAAATGACACTTCCAATATGACATTTCTAAAATGGCACTTCTGTCATTAACAGATGTTATTTTTTCTCAAAATAAAAAAAAATGAGTTTTGAAATCGAAAAAATTAAATTTATCGCGGGAATTGGAATCCCTTCAAAAGCAAATGTATTTTGTTTGTTGATTTTTTTAACGCTGTTGAGCTGTCAGACAAAGCAAATGTTCAGGAAATTTGAACTAGAACTTCCGTTTGAAGTCATATTACGTAACATTACGTTATTTCCTTACGATTGTCAAATGAAACGTGAGGTCGAAGCTTTATTGTGATAGCATGCATTGAATTTCTATGGCTGAACTCGTAAACGCTGAAGCGTGTTTGTGATTCAGCCATAACTTTTCTCCGGGAGGGCAGTTGACATCAGTAGTAAGTGTGTTATTACACCCAGACTTTTTTGGAAAGACTCAAATAAGTGCGAAAGAGAAAGTAGGTGAAATAGAAATACTTTAAAAAGTCTCTACCCGTCCCGTAGAGTTCTGGGTTCGGGATTCTTGGATTGTTTTTGACGTTTCTCTTTCTTGCCTTTCTTTGTTTCTTGGCGTTGCTTTATTTTTCTTTCTATTGTTACCGAGTAAACAAGAAATATTCCGCCGGACAAATTCAAGTGGAGCAAAGACCTTATAATGAAATTAAATGAAGGAATGATTGAAAGACTCTAGCTTGGTAGTTTAAGCTTTGGAATGTTTCACCTGTTGAAACAAAGTGATAGCCAACTTTTCTGGCCCTCAAAATTGTATTTTTTATGTCGTTTTCAATGAAAAGCAGGTTAAAAGTTTCTTCATTCATCCTTTTATAAACTAAAAACGATGGTGCATCATTTGATTTTAGTTCTTTTGTCAAGAAAATGAAGGATTCTTTCCAGATTTCAATCTAATTCCTATTTTTACATTATTCGGAATTATTATCCGTATTCATGATGTCAATAATCATTGCTGTAGTAAAAAGTGCAGTTTTCTTTAATTATTTTCACACTTTGACTTTGTGGATGAGAACAAAACATGAAAGAGAAGTGTCAAAAACACGCAACCGAAAACAATCCGAGTGTAATAATGCGAGATTGACGGGATGAGTGTTCAAAAGAAAATATGCGAAACACGCAGCATACAAAAAGTCTGGGTGTAATAACACACTTAATAAGTAAACATGTCCGATAACATGGTGGATCGCTGTGCTCCGAACTCGTTCTTATGAGCTTTGTTCACTTTACTTTAGTTGCGACTAGTTCAAGGTGTTTCTATTCACTTTTTCAGTTTACTTATTTCTTATATAATATTATATTATGATTGCTTTTATACTACAGCGATTTTTAATATTTGTTTTTTTTTTCGTTGACTTTTAATTAAACAGTGTTTAAAATTTTTGCAAATGAGAAGATGTCATTTGTTAAATTAAAATCAAACATAATTGAACAAAAAGAAAAAAATAAATAAAGGCAATAACTGACATTTTTTTAAGCAAAATACGAAAATAGCTTGCTCATTATTTTCAACATTTTGTAAATTATTGTGACAGTTTTATTACGCCAATTCTGACATTTTTATTTTTTTTTTAAATCTACCAAACGCAAACAAAATATATGTATACTAATAAAGTAATACCTTCTTTATACGAAAACCTGCTTCTTCCACCATTTTCCTTTTTTTTTAAATTTTCGTTTTATTTTTCCTCATCTTAAATGCAAACCGCTTGGTCAACTCAAAAATTGAGTTTGACAGTTTATACTCTTTTTAGATACACACAAAAAACCCACCTAATGTTACATCTATTTTGTCAAAATGACATTTCTAATACTAATTATTTTTATTAAGTGAATTCGGTTGAAACCAATTAAATGTATTATTGGTATAAACTCTTCTAACTTTCTTAAAAATATATCTTGTATTGTAGCTTTTTGTATTATTTTTATACAGAAGGTTAAAGTCAATAAAATGTAGCCTTTGGAATAACTCGTCTAATTTTACATCTGTTAGTTGTGTCAAAATGACATTTCTTATACTAATTATTTGTATTAAGTAGACCTGAAGTCAATAAAATGTATTATTGGTATGAACTGGTCTCACATTTGTAAAAATATATCTAGACATTTAAATTCTGAAGGGTAAATAAATATACATATATAAATTACATTTGACGGGAAATCTAATTTAATTTTGGGGAATATTTAAAGACCATCAATGTTGTAAAATAATAAACGGACCTGCTTTAAGGACACTACACAGAATGGTGTAAGCTTCTTCTTATCGATCGATTTATAAAATTAATATCAAACACACATGAAGAAACAAAATAGAATAAGAGACGATAAACATATATGTATTAAATATATATACATAAACATATGCATGTATATTAAAAACAAAACACGAACAACAACAACAAAAAAAAAGTAATTAAACTCTGAATGTCCTTTGGAAACAATTTTTATTGCATTCCAGGATAATTGATTATATTCGAAGCAGTTTCTGACTTAGATATTACTATACTATTCATATGGGATATTTTGTATATGTATATGGAAAGGACATGGAGGCGGGTGTGTAATTGATATGGACATGAAAAAGAAGGCAAACCACTCATTAATCTCACCCAAAAAGAGCCTGGGAAAAGACAATATATACTACATATTATATCGTGATCCTTATGATGTGAACGCCTAAATGATATCACATATACACAAATATAAAGGATATTTTATTCCAAAATGCTGAAGGTATAGATAGAGGATATGACCTCGAAGATGATTTGAATGGTAGACCATCTTTAACATAAATGTTCGTTCATTCAAAAAAAAAAAAAAAAAGAATGATTCATATAGAAAGCCATGATGATATATTACATCTTCTCAAAGGACATTCTATTGATTCATCTTTGGCAAGGATATGTACCTACTGCTGCTTCTACTTCTAGTTAAGAGGCGGACCAGTTTGACAATAAATCTTCGGTAACTGTTTATGGCGTCTCATTCATTTTAAATAAAATTTAAGGAAATACGAAAAAAGAGCACATTTTCGGTAGGTACATACATATATCCTGTGACTGATTGGGGACTTCCTTTCAAAGTTATTAAGTCCTTTTAGAATGTATGTACATATTCAATTCATATTATCGAAACAAAGTTTGTGGGGATATTCAAAAATCAAACAAACAAACCTTTCTATGTTCTGACAGATAGAATTATTATTAGCGACCTCTGTGTATAATATCAAAGAACTAAATTGTGTTTAACCCCTTTTCTGACGTGAAAACATTATTTTTCTAATTACAGGACGAAATGAACTCATAGCACGATATATTAAACTTCGCACAGGAAAAACGAGAACACGTAAACAAGTTAGTTCACATATTCAAGTGCTGGCCCGACGAAAACTGCGAGAAATCCAAGCTAAGCTTAAAGTAGTAAGTATTTCTTTTTATTTAAATTTAATTATTGAATTAACAAATCTAAAAGTAAGAATTTACTTATTTTTAATACCATCATTTTGATGAGTAGTAAAAATAAAATAATCTTAAATAAATATAAAATAAAAATAAGAATATTAAAAAGGGATTTTGTAGTTGAATTTGTTTGTTTCATGCTTTAATTCATTTTATTATACTTTTAAAAATAACCATTTAACTCATAACCACATTATAACTCTACATTATGTATTTATTTTGATTTATTTTTCTTAATTAGTTTGTTTCATTATACATTTCTCAGGGTTATGTTTTTGTGTAACAGACTAACTTTTTGGTTAAAAATACTTGGGCATTATTCTATTAAAAAGAATTAAAATAATTAGTAACCACTTTTCAATAGGGCTTTTGACGTTTAAACATCTTGACAGCGACAGAAACGTAAAAAACGACGTATTCATGTCTAATGACAAATAACTTGAGTATGACATAACAAATGTCATTTATTTATCAAAAGCAAAACTGAAACATTCCTTTTTTGTTGCCTTATTAAGGTTAATATGTATTAATAACAATTTTTCATTAGTACTTTTGACGTGCAAACATTTTGACAGCGATAAGAACCTGACAGCTATTTTTCTAAGGTACTTGTGTCTATGGAAAAAATAATTACTTAAAATATGACAGAATGAATGTCATTAATGTGGGCTATCTTTATTTTTTTCCAAATTTTATATAAAAATACTTGAACATTATTCTCTTAAAGGAAAACAAATTAAAATTTTAATTTATAACTACCTTTCAATCGTGATTTTGGGGTGCAAACATTTTGCCAGCAATACAAAAATTACATCCATTTTTCTGACGTCCATTAAAAAAAAAAATTAAATATGACAGAACAAATTTCATTGATTTGTCATTTGTTTTGTCAGTCCGTGAGAAAAATAAATGATCATACATCAAAATGGTCCGAGTGGATTAAGTTATCTGAGGATCGCCCGAGTATTCATCGTCAATCTAGGCCGTTTTGTCATTTTGTCGAAAACTGCCTCTATTACTTTAAAAGAACAAGTTAGAAAGAGCAATAGTCAAAACGACTATCAACAAGCTGACAGTACACTATCACCTCATCCTATTGCGTTCTTGACGAGCTACACCGGGGCGAAACGCATATATGTATGAATATTTATGCTGGTTATATTTTAAATCATATTTATTAAAATTAAACGGTGTTCAGGAAAAAAACAATTCAACTGTTAACAGTCAAATATTTCTTTTTCAAAAAGTCCAATAGCAAGGCAATAAAATAGCTACAATTTATCTTCTTTGAAGACTTGTATCAACTATATAATTTGCAGTTGCTCTATGTAGCTCGGATTATATGGAATCTCGATTTATTCGGGAAAATATGCGTCAAGACAAGGTTTAATGGTCATCTTCTGATGAGCCCAACCATTACACCGACCGGGGCGAAACGCATATATGAACATTTATACTGGTTATATTTTAAATCATATTTATTAAAATTAAACGGTGTTGAGGAAAAACACAATTCGACTGTTAACAGTCAAATATTTCTTTTTCAAAAATATCCTAATTTGTTTTTAATTCACTTCTAAAGTAAACTACGCGGCTCTAAGAAAGGGATAATGCTACCCATGCATTTTAAAACGTCAAACTTATGACTTTTAAGAAATCTGATTATCGATCTGATGGGAATTTTTTGACGGTCCTGCTTCTGTTCTCAAATGTGTCACTTTTTGTTGAGAGGTTTTATTCTCTATAAATAAGGTTCACACTACACAGCAGATTTACTTTGACATCTCATTATTTTACACGCTTGATGGTTAAAATGAGATTAGCAAGTGAGACGAAAAGTTTTAAAAATTTCAAGGAGACGTTAAAATGAGTCGCCTGAAAATATGAACAGATTCTAATGTCATGTATTCAAGCTGTCACTTTTTTTTTAAGATTCTTAAAATTCTCTATTATCAATTAAGGTATATGCAGAATAAAAACAGTGCTGCCAAATATTATTTGTTTTCACACATTTTTTCTTAAAATCTTCGTGTGTAAAAGTACTTCACCTCAACTTAATATAAGCCACAAAGCAGTTAGAATAGAGAAAATAGTTATTCCATAATCTAAACAAAGTAAAAGAATATTTTACTCATTTGTCCTTCAATGAAAACAATAAACTTTTCTTTTGCAATCCAACTAGAGACTCAAAGTGAGTTATTTCATCGTATACAAGAAGTAGACGAATTGTTCTATATTCGTCTATATAAATTTTGTCCTGGATAAAAATGATTGCAGTTTGAACTTTTTACTCTTTTCATTTTATTTTTATTTCAAAGTTGAGGTTCGTTCAGTTCGAATGAAATAGGTTTTAGGAACGCAAACATCGACTTTCGACTACAATAATGCACTTAGTTGAGGGGGTGGATAACTACAAAAATATATTTACAAACAAACAAACGACCCAAAACAACGAAAACTGGCACAAAGGGTACTCCAATAAGTATTTTTATTTCTTGTTTTGTTGAATTTTTGTTTTTTTTTTTCTAACTTTTATTTTAACTTTGCTTTTACCGGAAGGTGGTTGGGATGAAACCTCAATTGACGTTCAAAGGAATTTTCTTTGCTACTTATTTGTTCCCTGAATGGAAGCCGTTTTGCTTTAGAGTTGTGCCTTTGCTTTGCGAAGAGTTCATGTGCAGCACTTGAAAAATATTGTGGTTTGTGAATAGTTTTTTATTTTCTAGTTGAGTTATATACTGCCTTAGAAGAGGTTAAGGTGAAAGGGAATGATTTATTTTGCTTTTTGAAAAAGAAAAGTTATTTGGAAATATTTACTTATAAAAATAAAGGAGTTCAAGTGGATTAGAAGAATTTTTTGTTTGAAATAAAAATAAAAAAAGGAATTCCTACACGTGTCTTGTTAAATGGCAAAGTTAAGAATTAGGATAAATGGATTAGAGATCTTTTGTGACAGATGTCAGAATGACAGGTTACGCAGTTGAAAAAGTTCTCAACTTTAATGGAATAGCCATAAAGTAGGTGTTAAGTAGTATTTACACTACCAACCATAAAAAGTGAAAAAATAGATTTAAATCACAATAGTTATAGAGTCTTAAAATATTAGTCAACCAATTAATTTGTTAAATTCAGAAAAAAATGTCTTTACTATTAAGAAATGTCAATTTGAATCCAAGATACGAAACTGAGGTTCACAATCCATAATTAATCTAATCATATTCTATTCATGAATTGTACATTCGTTTTCTTCTGGCTTTATTGTTAATTGGGCTTTTTACAAATCTGTCTTTGGTTCTGTTTTCCTGATAACGTCAAATACACTTTTCCTGTCACATTTTTTGGGCATACACATTTTGCTTTGGAAAGAGTTTGTTTTTCTTCTGAGTATTATTTGTCAAAAAGTTATTTGACATTTGTTTGTTGGCAAGTTTCGATTTAGGCATCATTGTAAATTCATAACTACGAAAATCAATCAATCTCATGACATTCATGGTTCGTTTATTTTTTTTCCAATTTTTATAATATACACTTTGACAGTACTTTGAACTTGAACTGTCAGAACTTGACAGTTTTGGGGAATTAGTAAGTCAAGTGACTGATCGGGAAATGACATTTTGTATAGAAGGATTTTCAAACAACATTAAGCTTGTTAACACACTAAAAAATCACTTTGTCTTCATTCATATTCACTTTCACCTAATCATCTCCCAATCGTGCATCAAAAGAACTTTCATTCTTCATCAAAAACAAAAAAAAAAGAAACATGCGTTCCATACATTTAGCATTTAACTAAAGTTGGCATTAATCATACAAACAAACAACAACAAATACGTTTTTAACAAGAAGTTTACAAAAAGAAAACAAAAAATCAAAACCACAACCACGTCCTATTCCTTTTCCGTAAATTTTTCTAGGATCATATAGGTAGCAGTATTGGGGGCAAGGACAAATCTCTTCACACAATGTCCTCTATGTCAAGTTCGCAAATAGTTTCTGTAACAGCGGCGAAAAATTTTGCAGCACTTCATCAATCAGCGTCCGCCCAACATCACCCGCATCATCAATTGCCACAAATCCCAACTTTGGCACAACTTGACCAGCAGCAACAACAGCACCAACAACACCACCTGCAACAATCGCAACTTCATACGCACCATTTACACCACCCACTACACCATCCGCCGATGTATCCTGGTGTAAGAAGAGTCACAATCTATCTTTCTACTTTTATTCGATATGCTATTATAATTATAGTCGTATGATTTATATGTTCCTTTCAATGTTTCATTAAAAATCAAAGTGATTTGCCAGAATTATTCCTAAATGATGCGCCCCTCATAAAATTTAATAAATCGCTATGCAAAGTGTGCTGCCTTAAAAAGAAGCCATAATAAATTGTATTTATGAGATTGCACAACTCACAAACTGTCATAATTTCTTTTAAACTTCATTTTATTCTTTATTTAAACAATCTGTCAAATGGGTAATATTTGATAACGTCTTTTAACCGTCATTTCACAAGTCATATGTGACAGTTTGTTAGCCGTGTAAATCACTTACAAATCATTACAGCATACTTACATTCAAAATGACTGTGTTCAACATTCGCAAGATATTAAAACAACTTGTAATAATAAAGTCGTTGACACTTCAAATCGAAAAGATTTTTTAAGAACTGTTCGCGGAATGACTTTAAAATATGTAGTTGGGTAAATAACTGCTTATGTTGAACTTGATCAATATGTCTTTATACCAAACACACATCCATACACATCCTTTTAATTAAACTACCTATACAAAAAGCTAAATTATCTCTTTTGAATTTGTTGTTGTTTTAAATCGTAAATGTACCTTTAATTTTAATTATAATGTGTAATAACTATTTAATACTTAACCTTATATGGTGCTTGTTGTTGAACAAAGTTCTTGAAAGAAGGTGAAGGTTAAAAGAAAATTTAACTAATTTGACATATGTTTTTACAGATTATAACTCTTTTACGTTAAAAATAAAAACTTATTACTCATGATTGCTTTAAGTCCATTAATCGATCGTTTTTATATACTCACTGAATAAAAACATTTTGAAGTCTGCAATAAATTCAGACAATATTTTCTGAGTAGTGAGTCATTATTTAGTAAAAATCATAACTGGCGGATTAAATCCTAGAAATGGTGTGAGCAATTGTTTTATAAAATGTGATCGCATCAAATTTCCAAACACATATGAAATATTTATTCAAAGGATTAAATTTAATAAAGAACAAATAATAAAACTCTGTACAGACGGATTGTCAGAACTTACAATATAGTCAGAACTGTCAGTCAAACAAACTGTACTAAATGTCAAACAATCGCTAGAACACATTGTTTTGTCTGACAATATTGTCAAAAATGTCATTGTTAGGTAATTGTCAGACTACAATCCGACTTAGAATTGACAGGTATAATCGTCTGAACGAACAGTTTTTTTATTGTCAGACAATTGAAACATTGTCAGGCGCGTTTATAATTGTAAAATACATTTGTTTGAGACATCTGACGTTTGTTAACTTTTTCTTTATTGACATGTAAGTATAATAAATCTGGAAGTCTTTTCCATTGATCGTCTAATCGTAATTAATGACTGTACTGGACATCAACTATGCCCCGTGTGTACACGAACTCACCTTTAAAAATAAAAGAAAAGAAATAAAATGAGTGACTATAGTCTTTTTTTCAATTTTCTTTACTGAGCATCTTTTTCATATTTTCCATAACACGGCTATAATCTATTATTCATGTCATTTATTCATTATAATGAAAAACAAAACGATGCATCTTCAAGCTCAAGGTCACACAAGCCACCATCCCAAAACAAATGAAGTCACATCGGAAGAAAGTTGGGAGTTAGTGGCTACAGGAAATTGTTTTAAAGCTGATCCAGGAAATCGGGATAGTTCTTCTTTCATTCCAAACACTTTGTCTTTTTTGTGGCAAATGCAATATTTTCCATTTTTATTTGACAATTTTTGTCAACGGATCGACTAATTTTTCGTAAAAAAAATGTCTGCCAACCGTGCATGACAACTTTCATTCTGAAAATATTTTTAAAAACGTCATTGTTAAAAAATATTCAGCTAACCATCTGACAATGAAATTATGAGAATTTAGGACAAAATCTGCCAACCTTCTGAACAGATAAGACAATTTTTCACTGAAAGTTAATTGGATATTGTCAGCTATTGTCAGAGCACTGGCAGATCTGACAACATTGCAAGATCTGACAACCGTCTGTACTTAGCTTAAGGATTCAACAGTAGATAAGTTGTTCCATGATGCTTTGAGATTAATTTATTTTCAAAATATGAATCTTTAAGTCCCCGTCACACTGAAGCCTTCGTAATATCAATCTACATAAACGTCAATTCTCAGGTTCAAATATTCCCTAAGCAGCAAAAATCACCCTTTACACATCAACATTTTGATATCGAAATTCTCATTTGCTTCACTAAAATTCTCCACTAAAAGATTAATTTTGACACACATCGGTGGTTGGCTTAGCTTAAAAAAAAAATAATAAAAGTTGGCCTAGTGTACCTAATTCCCATTAAATTAAATTAACACAAATTGTTATAAGCAATTTTATTAATGTTTTTTTTTTTAATTTTCTTTTTTTTAGCAATTCTGGCAGCCGGGTCTACAGCCAAGCACTTCACAAGAGTAAGTCCATTTATACTGAATATCTATCTGGAACCAGTTTTTGAATAGTAAATTATTTAATTAAGTAGAGAATATCTTTCCAGCATAAAGCCATTTACACAACCACCATATCCCGCCGGAAAACCATCAACAGCTGTGTCTGGTGAAATAGAAGCAGGTCTTCCACCAGCCCAGCCACCATGGGAAGGCAGAGCGATAGCGACGCACAAATTCCGACTACTTGAATTCTCCGCGTTTATGGAAATCCAAAGAGAAGAAATTGTTAGTATTTAAAAACAAACAATAACCTTAAAGACCACAAATCAAGTTATACACATATTTTATATTTCAGTATCACCGGCATCTTTTCGTACAACTTGGAGGAAAACCGTCCTACACAGATCCCTTACTTGAGGTAAGAATATTCCATTGGGATTTAGAAATCGTAAATGACGTTTGTTTTTTTTTTGTTTCTTTTTAGTCCGTTGACATTCGGCAAATATCAGACAAATTTCCTGAAAAAAGTGGCGGTCTTAAAGATCTCTATGAAAAGGGCCCGCAAAATGCTTTTTACTTGGTGAAATGTTGGGCAGATCTAAATACCGAAATTTCAGGAGAGGCTGGTGTTTTCTATGGTGTAACTAGCCAGTAAGTATAATCAATACTAAAATGATTTTTGTGATCCTCAACTTCCTTATCATTATTTTTAGATTTGAAAGCAATGAAAATGTCGTCCTTATTTGTTCAACAAAAGTGTGTTCGTTTGGCAGTCAAGTTGTGGAAAAAGTCGAAACAGAATATTCCCGCCTTGAGAATGGCCGCTTTGTCTATCGCATACAAAAATCACCCATGTGCGAATATATGATCAACTTTATACAAAAACTGAAGAACCTGCCCGAAAGATACATGATGAACAGTGTCCTAGAAAACTTCACAATTTTACAGGTTAGTATATAACAAAATGTCAAACGTCAAATATTTTGAATTTTAATTATTAACAATTTTATATTTTAGGTTATTGCGTCGCGTGACACACAAGAAACACTACTTTGCATAGCATACGTGTTTGAAGTGGCGGCTCAAAATAGTGGTGCAACACATCATATCTATCGGTTGATAAAAGAATAGCATGAGCTTCTACCTTTAGCCACTAGGAGCAATAGCAGCAGTAACCTTAATGAGAACAATAATAATAATAATAGCTTAAGTTTAAGCCACAATAATAACAGTAGTAGCAGTGGTAACAATAATAACAACAACAACAACAACAACAACAACAACAACAACAACAATGAGACTATGAACCTGAATAATAACAGCAGTTACATGGCAATGATGCCCTTACCTGTCACTGCGGTTGTTATGGCAAAATCGCCAGTTGTTATGGCATTGCCACCACAAATTGTAGATAGCACAATCACTTCTTCAGAAAAACAGCAGCAACATCAACAACAAGAGCAACAAACTTCAGCAAAGTATTTAACATCCGTCAAATCATCACCCCAATCGCCCTTATCATCGCCACAATCACCATCATCAGCATTACCATCGCTGCTGCACCAAACGTCATCATCGGTGCCATCTGTCGCCGCATCATTGACAATATCATCAGCAACAACATTATCATCCGCCGGAGGATATCATAGTAATTTAATAAGTAGGATTAGTAATAATATGAATAGTAGTAGCAATAATAGTACTATTAAGGATAAAGTTCAAATCTCTTGTAATTTATCACAGGACATGGAAGCAACGGGGTCAAAAAACAATAATAATCTTAGTAACGAGACTAGTGTTAATCTAAATTTAACTCATAACAACAACAACAACAACAATAACAACAGCATCAACAATAATAATAATTTAAATTTAATTGAAAATAATACTCCGATGCGAACGCATGGCAGTAATAGCATTATGAACGATGCAACATCCTCATCAATACAAATGTCATCTTTGTTAGATGACAGTTGTTGCCCGTCCAAGATGGGTTCGTCATCACCGTTAAATTTCTTAAGATTTCCCTCTATCAATTATGGAACAGAGATGAATAATGCTTTGGTAAATAGTCTCACAAGTGAGAATGCTTTGAATTTGAGCAACATTGGGAAAAATAATGAAATGACAGTGACGACGACACCATTGATCTCGTCGTCGGGAATAGTGCAATCGAGAATGACAACAGTAACAGGGATGCCAACATCCCTAAGAAACGATGAGGGTAGTGATTTGATGAGAAGGGGTAACTTTGGTCGGAATTAGATTTGACAAAGAAAACTAATATTGACGTTTGTTTTCTACATACATATATTTTTTGTTTATTAATTTATATTTTTTTGTTTGTCCAATCTTTTATTCCACAAGTTTTATACAGGGTTTTGTTTTTTGGTTAACTTTTTGAATTTTGCAGTCCTTTCATAGTGTTGTTCGTGTGTTATTTTTATCTTGGCAAAAAAGTAAAATATGAAAGAGGCAAACAAGGTGTGTAACTATAAAGATATAGTCAAAATATGAATGAATCCATTGACATTAATGAGGTGAATTTTGAAATTTAGTACCTACGGCATTAGCGTAAAATTACGAACATGTGTACCTCTTTTTTTTCAAGACTTGTAGTCCAAATGAATTTCCCTTAGCCTAATGTCATATACAAAAATAGCAGCCTTTCAAAATGTCATAAACTGGATTAAGTCCTATTATACAATTTTGACATTTTTGAGGTGAACTTTTAAACTTAATATGGGAATTAAGTGCGTATGTGTTTTTCCAGACCTGTATAATGTATTACCATGGAAAAAATGTCTTTTCTTTTCCGAAAACGAATTTATATTGAAACAAACCCTTAACCTGTAACCACTTTTGGTCATCACTTGACATTTTAACTACTATAGAAATACTGTCATGACTTTTTAAGAAATTGAAAATATTTTGAAAACCATTCTTTTATAACATATTAATTTTAGTTTTGCCCTTCACGAACGATTTCTATGAAAGGACCGAGTTTGTTTGAGACTTGAATGGATGTTCAAAGCATATTTAAAAAAAAAATACCGTCTACTTAAAAAACGCAACCTAGACATCCCCAAACAGTTTTTTTTAAAGAATATCTTCTTTTTTTAACGAATTGTTATCAAAAAGATACATACAAGCTAAAATTTAAATTCTCCAAAACCAATGTTTTCATATTAGGATTTCTAATAGAAACTGAACATAAACAGAGCTTCTAGTTATTCCTAGTAGGTCTGTTCCTTTACTATAAAAGTGTATAGGCATTTTCTTTTTAAGTTCAGAACAGAGCCTAAACTGTCAAACAAAAAATTATGTTAATTTTTTACCTCTGAACGTTAACTGCCCCAGCAGAATGGAGTCTCTTTAGCAGCCGCTTGTCGCGCTGTCAAATTTGAAACATACGAAAATAGTACACAGCAGCGCCACAATGGGAAGCTGTTGCTGCAGCGATCGCTGTCGCCATTGTTAAATAATTTTCTACTTTCCGCTACTAGTCGCGCTACATTTTGACATATCTGTGGGTCTGTTCACAGCACTATATGAAAAATTGTTTCAAAGAAACCTTTCGTAGGTCTTTCTTGGTACAAAGGACGTACCCACCACCTTCGTTTTCTCTTCTTTAAAAGCTTCATTCCGCAGTAGCACATTTGCATTATCATTGCAATAAATGCAATTTCATCGCGTTGGTCCATTTTTTAATTTAAAAATTGAAAATTAAGTTGCCCAAAAATATGAATAGTCTTACAAAACTAAACACAAATGTATAAATGTCAAAAAAAAAATGACAGCTGACGTTCTTCCTGCGCTACACCATTGTGGGCGACCTTTGCTACATAGTGAGCGATTTTAGTGACAGCTTGTGCTACAGCGATTTTTACCGCGACTAGCGAATTCCCATTGTATTCAAGGGGTAAAGCTTTACATTTGTGTTTATTTATTCGTTCTGTTACTTGTGCTGAGCTTGTTCAAAGCGCGATCTATGATCTCAGAATAAAAGACTAAGTTGAACGTTGATCACAAACATCAGAAACTTCAGCTTCATTTTTTTCAAAAAGTATGTAAATTTCAATTGAAGTTTTAAATCTTATTTCTTGTTCTGTAGAAGAAAATGACACTATAAATTGACAAATGTCAAATAGTGACAGCTAACGTCGTTTTCAATTGGCAATCTGGAAGTGAAAAAAAGCATTCTGAATGCGTTCAATTGGGCAAAAGTGACAGTTCTGATTCTGAAAAGAAGAAAATTTCCCTTCTGGTTTTAAAAACAGAATCAGAAGCAGAATCACTCACACATTCATAAATTTTAAATGTCAGATGTCACACTTGACAAATGACATTTTTTTTTTTGTAACACATTTGTTTGCATAAATTATACCAGCAGTGAAGTGATTTCTTGAAATTGATATAAAAATTATAAAAAAAATATAATCAAAATGGAAAACAATATTGAATATATTGTAACAAGTGTTCCTAGTTTGTTAGAAACATTATTGGAGTCGTCTCCCTCATCTTCTTCATCAAGTGATGAAGATATTATTGCAGTTGATTTTCTCCTGCAGGAGTTTGCCAAAAAACCAAAAGTGCAAAACTTTGTGGAGGATGTAGTGGACAAGTATTCGGAGGAACAGCTAAAATAACATCGCAGCAATCCAAATTCACTTCCTCCATGTTTGCAGCACAAAAACAAAATGAAATTTAGCGCGAATACACATATGTATATGTGACACATGTCATACTCAACCAATACATTCTAACCAAACTTCAGATTCTTTGGAATAAAAAAAAACTGTTCAATTGGGATTCCGAATCGAAGAACAATTCCAGATTGCCAATTGAAAACGACGTAAGTGTTCAGTAGTGTTTCAAAAATCATCTAATGACGAATTGTAAAGTCATTAGTAGGGTTGTTGCTTTAGTTTGAATTTGAATGACTAAATCTAATTTTGTCAAGTTCGTATAAAAAAAGCTAATTGACAGAAATAAGGCCTGATAATTAAATAAAGTCACAAATATTCAGAGTTAAAGACTAGACCTAATATTGTTTTTCCCATAACACAGGAAAATACGTTTTAATAGATTATTGTTCGTTTGTGTTAATTATCATATTCATATCGCGGGTAACATACAGCTGTCAACAAAATAATAGCAGCGCTACTTTTTTCTCATTTCTTTTTATTACATCTTCTTTGTTATTGCTTTTTTTCTCTAACTTAAGCTTTTTCTGAAAGCTCTTGTTCTAAGCTTTCATTATCACCATCAATCATATTAATATGCCTTATATCAATAAAATAACGGAACTTTGTTTAAAAAATTGCAAATTTTGGACACACAAAATAATAGCAGCAGTTTTATAAATATTCAAAAAATTAACATTTATTCAATTATTTCACCAAATTTTATAATTAATATAATTTATATAACATATTAATATTTTGTACAATGACCCTTCACTTTCATAACATCACCACATCTTCTTGGCATTGAATTCACCAGTTTATTGCACCGCTCTATGGGTATTCCCTTCCACACACTTTGTACAACCGTCCACAATTCTGCCTGATTTTTGGGGTTGTGCTTGCCAACGCCACGTTTAACATCCCCCCACAAATGCTCAATGGGATTCAGGTCTGGAGATTGCGCTGGCCAATCTAAGAGCTGTATATCCTTACGCGAGAACCACTCTTTCGCACTACGGCTTGTGTGCTTTGGGTCATTGTCTTGCTGGAAGACCCATCTGAGAGGCATGTCTTCTTCAGCGTAAGGCAGCATCACTTCCTCCAAAATTTGGACATACGCATGTTGATCCATAATGCCATCAATTTTTTTTATGGGCCCAACACCATTGTACGAAAAACAGCCCAAACCATTATTTTGCTGCCTCCATGCTTGATTGTTTTTATGGTGTATTTTGGCTGGAACTCTGTGTTCGGTGGACGCCAAACAAAATTTCTAGACCCAGTGCCACCAAAAAGAACGATTTTGCTTTCGTCTGAAAACAAGACGTTCCGCCACTTCTCTCGTGTCCAACCACCATACTTTTTTGCAAAAGCAAGGCGTTGAACCAGATGACGTTTGGAGAGGAGTGGCTTTCTTCTTGGGTGGCATGCCTTCAAATTAGCTGTGCGAAGAGTGCGACGCACTGTCTCATCGCTCACATTGAGCTCGAGCTCTTTGTTTATCTCCACAGCTGATTTAAAGGGGTCTTTCTTTAACATTTTGACTATTTGCCTATGGTCCCCGTCCTCCAATTTGCGTTTTCGACCTCTGGTTTCCACTTTTTCCACAAAATTGATGGCATTATGGATCAGCTTTGTAGAAACGTTCAAATTTGTTTGGATTTGCCTGTATGATTGTCCGGCGCTCCTCATTTGGCGTATGATTTGGCGTAGCTCTTGACTGCAATGTTTTCCTCGTCCCACTGTTTAATAAATTTAACAAAAAACATGCAAAATAACGAAAAATGATATTTGCAGAAATACTCACTGTTTGTTGGCTATTTTAGTTGAATTATACTTTATTTTATTGATTTTAACTATTTTTTGCATTAACGCTGCTATTATTTTGTGTGTCCAAAATTTGCAATTTTTTAAACAAAGTACCGTTATTTTATTGATATAATGCATATTAATATGATTGATGGTGATAATGAAAGCTTAGAATAAGAGCTTTCAGAAAAAACTTAAGTTAGAGAGAAAAAAGCAATAACAAAGAAGATATAATAAAAAGAAATGAGAAAAAAGTAGCGCTGCTATTATTTTGTTGACAGCTGTATATAATCGTACTAAGCTGTCAAAAAAGATCCGTGTTTCTTGTTAAGCTCAGAGTCATCAGAGCGCTATACAACAGTTATGCATATCATAAATTTAGAAACTTGGTTGACAGCTTAAATTGTTTTTGACGTTTGACATTTTCCTAAATGTCAAATAGAAAACTTGCAATTCGTGTTCCACCATCATAATTATTCAAATTGTATTAAAGTTACATTTCTGTATGCTTCGACAATTTTATTGCATTCAAGTCTTAAATGAATAAATTTTTATTTATTAATTTATTTTTTTTATAAAATACAAATCAACTGATCTCATCCCACATAAATAAACTTAAAAAGAATCTAGCAAAAAGTATAAATATAAAATCAAACCAAAAAACATATCCAACTTTATCCACTTTTTTTTATTTAAAAAAGTAAACGATATAAATTCCCAAATTCTCATTAAATCACTTAAATCAATCCACCGCTAAATTAATTTAATTAAAATTTATCTTAAAAAATAAAACAAACAAAATAAATAAAAATAAAACACACACATACGAGTTTCAGATCTAAAAATTAAAAAAAAAAAGAAGAAAATTATAAGAAAAATAAAAGGAATTTTCCAAAAATAGTGCCTACATGAAAGTTAATATTAAAAAAAAATAAGTATAAAGTAAAATATATAAATATATATATATTATATATTAAAATTACATTAAAACAAAAAAAAAGAATAAAAGAGAAAAATGCGACTAAAATTATAATTAAAAATATATACATATATATATATAAAAATCACAACAATAGATTTTAGAAAGTATTATTAGTTTTATACTTAAAGTATTTATAATTTTCTTTCTAAAGTTTTACCATATATTTAATATAAAAAGAAAAAAACAAAATAACTTTCTACTTTTTGCAAAGTAAATTATATAAAATTTAGTTTAAAAAAAAAACATAAACTCGTGATTTTGTATCTCTCATCCAACAATAAACAAATTTAAAAAAATACTAAACTTCAACAGTTTTTAATTTTTAGCTAAACCAACTTCCCTGTGCATGTTTTTGATATTAATTTTCTAATTAATTTCAATTTATAAATGAAAATTAAAAACCCGATTAAATATTACGAATAACAAAGTTTTGTATTTTATTTTAATTTATAATATTTAATTGAATGCAATGCATTCAACAAAAATTACATAATTTTTTAATTCTTAGAAAGAAATTAACGTGTTTTAAATTTTAAATTAAATTTTTGTTTTCTTATAAACGTATGTACCACCTGACAAAAAAACACCGTTTTGTATTTAAATTGTTGTTCTAAAATTTATTTCTCTGTATATTTCGATGCAATTTGTGTAATAAATTTAAAGAAATCGATCGACACATTATTTAATTTAAATTAAATGTAAAAAATTGCGGCCAAATTTTTTTAATAATTGTAAAATATTATAATTTAAATATCAATTTAAAAAACAAGAGAGTGAAAAACAAATAAACACAAAATGTTTTAATATTAATTTTCAAGTTGTGTACTTGTTGAGTTTCTTAATATAAACAAAAAATATAAATTGTATAGAATTGTTTTGTATATTTAATTTGAATTAATTAATTATTATAATTATAGAATGGTATTTAAAAATATTTTTTAGTTTAATTTTAAAAATAAAACAAAAAAAATGTGTCATTTTGGTTAAATTAAAACCTAACATTATTATTCTGTCCATGTCACTCTCTTATACAAAAAAGCCAATATAAAAATAAAAACTAAAAAAAAAATAAATTAAATTAGGACAAAATAAAAATGTGTTCTTTTTCAATGTTCACAACTGTTTTAATTATTTTTATTTTTAATAATACTTTTTTTATTAAACATAATGTATTTTGTAATATAAAAAAAAAGAAGATTATACTGAAAAGTTAGAGATAAAAAACGAAGTTAATATAAGAAATTTAATTATAAGTATATACATACAAACAAATAAAAAACGAAAGAAAAATAAATAAGAAAAATTAAAAAATTAAAAAAAAAAAAACGTAAATTGAATAAGTTTTAAGTAGCTGTTATATTCTTATTCTGTGTTGTAATAATTTAAAATTTTTGCAATTACTTTTTTTTAAATATTTTTTTTTTTTGGTAAATTAAAAATAATTCATCTGAATGATTAAATTTGTTTTATTTAACTTGAAAGTTGTTGAATTTGATTGTAAGATCACTTCTGCTGACAGTTAAAAATGAGAGATTTACTGTCATTTTCGATTTTGACAGATTCATAACGCAGTCTGTTAAAAGGTTTTTGTAAATTGTGTTAGATTAAATGATTTGGGATAGACAATTGCGATAGCTGTCAAGAAATAAAAACAACTTTAAGCAGAAAAACACACATTTAGGCCGAAAATTTCAAGAATTCACTGGATTCATCAGCCGAAATATACGAATTTGAAATCAATTTTCAGGGGCCCTACTCTGTAATGCGTTTCGAAAGCAAATATTTTCGAAAACGAATATTTTGTACTCTCTATTTCTAATGCGGATAAAAAATCTAGTACTTACGGAATGACAAATCCGCATTCGGATTTTTCGTACCTGGCAATGCGTTTCCGAATGTCATTAGCGTTCGAAAACGGAAATTTTGTTTCTACACCAAGAGAGGTAACGAATTGCAATTCGAAGGTCGTTTTTAAAGGACACAAAAGGAAAATTGTGTTGAGTTGTGTGAAATAGATAAAATATAAGTAACATTTTATTCAAAATTTAAGCAAATAAATCCCATTAAAGGGAATCATCAGCGAAAAATGTGCATACCAAACAAAAGCAATTTGAAATTATGGTGGAATTCATATGACTTGAAGGAAAAAAAGTATACCTTAGTAAAAGACAAATTTCAACACAAAAAACGAAATGACTATGAAAAAAATCAGCTTAAACTTTCTAAACTTGAATTAAAAAGAGACATGTGGCAATTGCAAAGCAGTGAAGTGTAAAAAAAAGACATTACGATAATTTTCAAGTGATAATAATGACTTAAGCCTAGTACGCTGCTGATGCGAAACGAAATTTCCCATACAAAAATGACATGACGAAATCATAAACGAAAAATTTCGCTGTGCTTTTCGTTTTTTAGTACGCTGCTGAACGACGAAATGTGATATTTTAGTGGATAGCTGTACAAGATTTCTTAGTACAATTCTCCACTCTTTTCGTTCTCAATTTAATTGCCCAGCACATTAATTGCTTGCGAAATTTTGACGTTTAATTTTTTTATTGAAAAAAAAAATTGTTTACTCGTGACTTTCGGTGTTTTGACTTTGATTTATATTTGATTTAAAATTTAAAATAAAATGGATTTGTCTAATGTGTTCCAACATTGCATTTCTGAATCGGAAACTCAGGATGTTATTGGTGATGTGCAAGAAGTGATGAAGACAAGCAGTCAAATTCAACTTCCAGACAGAACTCTCCACAAATATTTTTCCGCTGTGGTTTTCGTTTTAATTTCGCTCTGCACTTGGAGACCGCCGAAAAATTTCGTTTCGCATCAGCAGCGTACTAGGCTTGAATTTTAATTTTTTCCTCGTCTTTGTGATTTGTTTTGATTTTTGTTTGTATTTTTGATTTGACAAATCTCATAAGAAATACTTCGAGACTCGGTAAATCTATTCGACAAATAGAAAAAGTACTAGATAATTGTTTTATTCGATTCGAACATTTTACAGAGTACGAATTCATAAACGAATCGAATATCAGATTCGAATCGGATTGGCTTTCGAAACGCATTACAGAGTAGGGCCCCAGGTTTCTTCAAATTCAACTATACATAATGTTGAATCAGATGTTCTGTCAGATATCCATGTTCACCAAAAATATGAATAGTAACTCGTCCAGTACATATTACACAACCGTACACATTATACCGAGAGTCGAAACCGCGACAACGATGAAGGGTTATGGTTATTGTTATTGTTTATGTTAAGATATCTAAGCTTCAGCCTGAGAGCAAATTATTGACATATGTACCCTGTGTTATTCTAAGAGCTTTCTATTTATGAATTTGCAAAAATCAAAATATCGAATATTTAACAATTTTTCTACAGACCTACAACTTGAGCCAAATTGAACACACCGCGTATATGGGTTTTCCATTAAAAAGCAGACCGATTTTAAAATCGAGTAAAAGAAAATGTATAGGTATAAGATATTTGAGAGTCCTATCAATGATCGTCGTTTAAATGGCCACCGCTGCTTTGCTGGGTGGTGCGCATTCGAAAGGTCCAGTCTTCGATGACTGGCGCATAAATCAGGCTGAATTCAACTTATGGTATGGATTATTTTGCCGTAGTGATTATTAAGACCTGCGACTTAAAAAAGTCACACAATCTTGGTGGCAAGAAACAATATGGCCGCCATGAGCTGTCAAAATCAAACCGTCCATATAACAAACGGAGAATATTGAGATCAATTCGTTCATGGATATCTCTGGATGTCTATTTTTATAGCCCAGTTTTTTTTTTTGGATTAACCGTTTTTTTTACACGTTGAACATTATCTGAGATTAAAAGCAGTAATTGTAGGTGATCTAATATCATCATACAAATTATATTGACGCAAAAAGGGGAATAATGTGCTCGGTTATTCTTGAAGATACAGACAAAAATTCAACTTTGTGCTTGAGAAGTTAATAACAAATACTGACTTATTTGGTTCGACTTTCTTTTTAGTCAGTTCCCATATGAAATGATTCGCATCCTGCCTTTAACCCTTCGGATGAAATGAAATAAAGCAATTTGCAAATGAAGCAATTTGAAAAATTGAATATATGTACTGTTACATATTAAAACAATAATATGAACCAGTTTAAAGTTGAAAGGTGCTACGGATGGAGCACCTTGGTCTTTATCTACGTTTGCATTTGAACTGTAACACAGTCTATTTACTTCGGTTTGAATATTTTCCCCTCCACTTGTTTCCGTTACTTTTTTCTTACTTATGTATTTTATATTCTTAGTTTTAAGCGAATCTTGTTTTGCGGTTTCTCTTCTTCTGCAGCCACCGAACAGACAACATCAAATCGAATAAAAAGTAAATTAAGTAAGTGGAAAGTTTTTTCATTTATGTTTTAACAAACATAAAATTGGCGACGAGGATTTTTTTTGTATTCACGGGTGCAAGTTATTAAAAAATAAAAATGTCGCGCCTTGTTGGAAACATTGAGCCTTTTGTTCCGGGGAGTAATTTTAAGGCATATGAAGACAGATTACGCCAGTTTTTCAAAGTGAACGGAATTAAGGAAGAAGATTGTACTCCGTTGTTCATCACGATTGTAGGGGCAGACATCTACGAAATTTTGATGTCCCTAACAATTCCAAAGCTTCCAAGTGAGAAATCGTTTGAAGAACTGCTCGTTTTACTGCGTGATCATTTTGCACCAAAGGAGAACAAAAGGGCAGAGAGGTTTAAATTCAACAAAATCTTCCAAGAAGATGGTGAATCGATGTCTGAATTCATTGTTCGTCTTAAGGCTGCGGCACAAACATGCCGATTCGGAGATTTTCTCGACGATGTTAAGGAGGATACCAAAACTGCCAAATATAAGTCTCTCATTTTGGATGACGCTTTAGCTGACAGATTCATTGTGGGTGTCAAAAGCGAGAAAATTCAAGAGATGCTACTTCGAGATGACTCGCTTACCTTTGATAAAGTGTGTCAACAGGCACTTAATGTCGAAGCTTCTCAAAAGGCATCACGTACTATTCAGCCTATGTCTCAAAATGCGGTTTACAATCATCAAAAAAAAAACTACGAAGAGTTCATCTCAGGACGGGGGTCCACGTGGCTCTAAAAAGAGTTTCAACAGTTCAAATTTGAGCCGCAGTAAGTCAAACTGTTTTCGATGTGGCCGAAATGACCACCAAGAGTTCCGTTGTCCCGCTAAGGAGTGGGTTTGTTTTGCGTGCAACAAAAAGGGACACATAGCCAGAAAGTGTCGCTTGAGATTAGCTATGCATATGGTTAATGGCGTAAAAATGGCAAACAGACCACACGTGGTGTCAATCATGGTGAATGGACAAACGATTATGATGGAAATTGATACAGGCGCTACGACTTCTATTATGAGTGAAACTGTTTACTTAGATAAGTTTAAGAATTGTAAATTGTTAAAGTCTAGTTATAATCTCTGTTCGGTTTCAGGTGGTCGGTTGGAAGAGCTAGGTAGTTGTGAGGTGGAGGTCAGATCTGGAGGTCAGTCATGGAAGTTGCCTATTGTTGTTGTTGCTGGGGATTTGCCACGGAAAAGTCTGATGGGTCGCACGTGGTTGGACCATATATATCCTGGTTGGAGGGATCAGTTTATGGAATCATATATTGGTAATGTGAGTAGCCAAGCACAAGTTTTAAATCGCATAAAAGTAAGTTTTCCAAAAATATTAGAATCTGAGTTAACCCGTCCGGTTGTGGGGTATGAGGCGGAGATTGTCCTGAAAGAATCTGTAACACCAATTTTCCATGCTGCATACCGTGTTCCGTATAAGCTAAGGGACAAAGTAGAACAAGAATTAGATAGGTTAGTTCGCGAAAATATTCTTGTTCCCGTTGAGTTTAGTGAATGGGCAAGTCCTATCGTAATTGTGCCTAAGAATGATGGTACAATAAGAATTTGTGTGGATTGTAAGGCCACGCTGAATAAGTGTATTGAAACACAGCATTATCCAATGCCTTTACCTGAAGATATTTATGCAAGCCTTTCAGGTTGCAAATTTTTTTCCATAATCGATTTGAAAGGAGCTTATCAGCAGCTTTCAATCACTGAGAAGTCTAGAAAATTGTTAGTAATTAATACATTTAAGGGCCTTTTCGCTAATACGCGTCTTGTGCTAGGAGTTAAAAGTGCGCCAGCAATTTTTCAATCCGTAATGGATAGAATCCTTCAGCGTATGAAATACGTTAGGTGTTATATAGATGACATAATTATTGGCGGGGTTTCAGAAGAGGATGCGGAAAAAAATCTTTTTGAAGTCTTAAGTCGATTAGAAGCGCATAACGTACATATTAATTTGGAAAAATGTAAGTTTGTATGTGAGTCGGTTAATTACCTGGGTCACATTATATCTTCGAAAGGGATAAGTCCAAATAAAAACAAAGTGGATGCTATTGTGAAAGCCCCGGCACCGATAAATTTGCAGCAATTGCAGTCCTTCCTAGGTCTGTTGAACTATTATGGTAAGTTTCTGCCTAATTTAGCTACCATTATACAGCCACTGTATAATCTGTTAAGAAAAGGAGTGCAGTTTGTGTGGGATGCATCATGTCAAAAAGCTTTTGAAGAAAGCAAAAGTTTACTACTTAAAAATAACATTTTAGAATTGTATGATCCTAATAAGGAAATCGTGGTTGTGACAGACGCAAGCCCATATGGGGTCGGAGCAATTTTGTGTCATTTGGTGAATGGTATAGAAAAGCCGATATATTTTGCTTCATGTACGCTTACGGCGTCTGAACGAAATTATTCGCAGCTTCATCGAGAAGCTTTGGCTATAATTTTCGCCGTAAAGAAATACCATCATTATTAGTATGGCCAGGAATTCACTATTTGCTCCGATCACCAGGCTCTTAAAGAAATTTTTCATCCCAATAAGGGAAATTCCTCAGTTGCCGCAGCGCGTCTGCAAAGATGGGCGATTATTTTATCTCAGTATAATACCTTTAGAGGGTCAGTCAGGTATTGAAGATGTTCCTATTAATTATTTTCAAGTTGAAGATACCTTGATAGACAATGAAAAAATTCGCGTCTGTTTACAGAATGACTCATTACTAAAAAGTATTTTTGAATACTCAAAATCTGGTTGGCCAGATAAAATAAGTGGTGAGTTGAAACCATTTTTTAAAATTAGAAATAGTTTGTCGATTGAAGAGGGATGTTTGCTTTATGGACATAGAGTAGTAGTTCCCACCACACTTAAACCTAACGTGCTTAGTCTACTACACAAGAATCATGCAGGGGTTGTACGGATGAAAATGTTAGCTCGTTCCTATGTTTGGTGGCCAGCTATCGACAGTGACATACAAAAATTTGCAAAGAATTGTTCAGTTTGCGAGAAGTGTCAAAATGTCCCACGTGAGAGGGTTGAAACCAAATGGAATACTGCAACGTATCCTTTTGAACGATTACATTTGGATTTTTTTCATTTTGCTGGTAAAAGGTTCTTGATAGCAATTGATGCGTACACTAAATTTTGCGATGTAAGACTTATGTCTAATACGAGTGTCCAGTCCTTAATAAACGAGTTATCAAAGCTATTTTTAATTTTTGGGTTTCCAGGGTGCATTGTGTCGGACAACGGACCACCTTTTAATTCATGTGTGTTTTTAAAATTTTGTAGTTGCAAGGGCATTAAAGTTATGAAATCTCCCCCTTATCATCCACAATCGAACGGATTGGCTGAAAGAGGTGTGCAAACAGTAAAGTCGGTTTTGAAAAAATTGTGCTTGGAAGAAAACAATTCAATGTCCTTAAGCGATAAAGTAAATGAGTTTTTATTTAACTACCGGAATACGCCATCGACAGTAACCTCCAGATCTCCTTCAGAAATGTTGTTTAGTTATAAACCTAAAATTTTGTTAAACAATGTAATGCCTAAAGAAGAAAATGTAAAAAACCATAATGGTTTTAAAGGTTTAGAGGAAAAAAAGTTTGAATCTAATGGAAAATTATATAAGAGAAATGTAAAACCGAAATTTGTTGAAAGGGTAGTTAGGCCCAAATATAAAGTGGGAGAAGATATATTGTATAGAAATCATTATGTAAATATGATAAAGTGGATTCCGGCAAAAGTTGTTAAAATTGTAAGTAAAGTAACATATTTGATTAAAGTAAATGAAGTAGAACGGTTTGTTCATGAAAATCAAATTTGTAAAAGAAATTTAGCTGATAAATGGTACATTGCGGATATCGTTCCGAACAAATTAAAGTCTTCTTCTTCTCCCGTTTTAAAAAGAAAAACAAGAAAAAAAAGACAAAAAGTAGCTATTAACGAAGAACGACGTTCTAGTCGAATTAAAAATTTAAAAGAAAAGCGTAAGCAAAATACAATTTGTTAATAACTGAAGTTAAACCAAAAATAAGTTTAAGTATTATTATGAATTGAACTATTATAAGTTTTCTATGTGAAGAAATTAATTATTCTATATATTTTAATTATTATATTATTCACATGTAAAATGTAAATAAGTGGAGGAAGATGTTACATATTAAAACAATAATATGAACCAGTTTAAAGTTGAAAGGTGCTACGGATGGAGCACCTTGGTCTTTATCTACGTTTGCATTTGAACTGTAACACAGTCTATTTACTTCGGTTTGAATATTTTCCCCTCCACTTGTTTCCGTTACTTTTTTCTTACTTATGTATTTTATATTCTTAGTTTTAAGCGAATCTTGTTTTGCGGTTTCTCTTCTTCTGCAGCCACCGAACAGACAACATCAAATCGAATAAAAAGTAAATTAAGTAAGTGGAAAGTTTTTTCATTTATGTTTTAACAAACATAAAATGTACATAAGTGCAACCCTTTCTTTGTTAAAGGGTGGTCCAACCATAACACATGATGTAAATTATAAATAAAAAAAGAGCTTTCAGAAAACTATCGGTATTAATATATTGTTTAAAAACGCCTTTTATTATCACAATGATCCAATTCAGTATACATAAATAAAAAAAGAGGCTGGGATGCGACCCACACTGGATAACTTCCCATCCCGTCTGTCGATTTGTCTTGCTTAAAAGTTTTCTATATGAATCAATTTTTACCAAATTTGCGTACTTTTTTTTGTAGATTTTATTTTTGTATGAAAAAACGGTGTTGGATGTTTATAAAAAAATTACTGAATATTGAAAACAATATTTTCTGTGAAATAAAATAAGTTTGAAGCCAATATTTTTATTTTTTAAAAAGCTATTTGAGTCGAAAGTAAATTTTTACCAAGTTTTAGCATTGTTTTTTTTTAGGTTTTTTATTCCTTGTAAAAAACAAACTGTCAATTCGATTTTTTTCAAAATTTTATCGAATGTTGAAAACAATATTTCGTATAAGATAAAATTAGTTTGAAGCCAATATCTCGAATTTTTGAAAAGATATTTACGTCGAAAAACAATTTTTATCAATTTTTATATTTTTTTTTTAGGTTTTTATTTTTTGTAAAAAAAAAATGTCAATTCGATTTTTTTACTATTTCTTATGTTTCATGTCTTAAAATGTGTAAATTTAAAATATTAAACTTCTACAATTATAGAGACTACACTTTTTTAAATAACAAAATATACATAAATAATTGTGTTTTTTTGCATTGATTTATTTTTGAGACTGACCTCTTAATTTTGTAAGCGGGTATGTCTAAATCATTTTGTTCTATAGGAAATCCCCCAAAACTAAAAAAAAGTGGCCTACCGTCCACAATCAATAACTTAAGATGATTGACCAAATGGGGTTGTTTGTCCACCCTTAGTATATTTTTTGTACAAAAACTGTCAATTCGATTTTTTTTTAAATTTTACTGAATGTTGAAAGATAAAAGTAGTTTAAAGTCAATATCTCAAAGTTTTGAAAAGATATTTGAGTCGAAAATCAATTTTTACCAACTTTTATTAATTTTTTTTGTTAGGTTTTTATTTTTTGTAAAAAAAACTGTCAATTCGATTTTTCTTAACATTTTTCAGAATGTTGAAAACAATATAATAAGTTTGAAGCCTTAATCTCAAGTTTTTGAAAAGATATTTGAGTCGAAATTTAATTTTTACCAACTTTGAGTAATATTTTTTTAGGTTTTTATTTTTTATAAAAAAACTGTCAATTAGATTTTTCTCAAAATTTTATCAGATGTCAAAAACATTATTCTTCGTTTCACAAAATTTTTTTGGAGATATATATTTTAGTCGTAAAATTTTCGAGGTGACAAATTTTGTTTGTCAGTTTTTTCGATTTATAAAAAAACCGTTAATTGGATTTTTTCCAAACTATACTTGTTTTGTATCACGTTACAATTTATAATATAAAATTTAATTCAAGTCTCTAGCGTTATTGGTTCATGAGATATTTAGGTTTAACCGAAATTTTAACCTTTTTTTAAACTGCTATGGTAAAAAAAACCACCCACGCAATTTTCTTGAGAGCCCTTTCTGCATCTTTCTGCCTTATTATCTGTATAACAAAATTTATTTGAAGTCGATATCTCTTCTGGTTTGTCGCGAACGTACGTACACACGCACGCACAGACATCTTTCTAAAAATCTTTCATTTCGACTCTAGGGACCTTGAAACGTCGAGAAATGTCAAAATTTTCAATTCGACAAATCGGACCCATTACAATAACTTCCTATGGTAATAAAACAACTCGGATCACCATATTAAAACTGTTGAAAGCGCGAAGAAAAGAACTATGTTTTGAATCACAAAAAAAGATCCAAACATTAAGCAAGATTTCGATTTTTTTTTGTAAAGCAAATAAGTTGATGAACTGATCTGGATCACGGGGAAAATAAAACACGGCTTATGATAGAAAGATGTATGACATTTATGTGTCAAACAAAATATCGGCTCGAAGGTCCATACTCAATGACTCTGAGGCATAATTGATGTTCAATGTCGCTATAGTTTTCCAAATCTATAATCCTTATCTTCTTGTTTTACAAAAATCTTAAACAAACGCTGAATCATTTATTCTTATTTTATTCAAAGATATGCGCAGAATCGAATTCTAAATCATCAACCTCTTCGAAGTGACTTTGCTCGCAACTTAAAACATTGCTATTTTTTCAAATCCTCAAGTATTTCGAAATTTCGTCGTTCGAAAACATTTTCTTAATGTAAAACAAACAAACTCTTTCAATTAAATTGGCAAGAAATGTTTTCTACGATAATGACAGATTTCATACGCTTCAGCTTCGTCTGCGTTACAATGGGCCTGCTTCGAGATTGCTTTGAATGACATTTCTATACTAACCAATGGGAATCCCTCCAAAAGCAAACCTATTTTGTTTGTTGACTTTTTTTTAGATTTTGCAAACTGCTGATAGCTATAAAAGAGATGGTAAAATGTTAAAACTTTTAAAATTAGCTAAATCATCGAACCTTTTGCTCTAGTGTAATCTGACCTCAAGATTTCCATTGTGAATTGACTACCATCTAATCGCCTTATCTACAAAAACTCACCATATCACTGTGTTGAATTAAATCTCGATGACAAAAATATTATGTCAACATGACATTTCAGTTTTACGTGTTGCTCGCTTTAGTTTTGTTTTGCATTTTCTGCTCTCTGAAAAATAAATTTCATCAGTTTAAGTATTTTTTTTTTGTATTTTACATTTATAATCAGATGTTTGAACTTTTTAAACAAATAAGTACAAGTGTTCGAAGAGATTTTAAAACAATATACATAGTTAATTGATAAGTTGAATTATTTAATTAAGTTAAAGGTTACTTTTTTAATGTTGAAAGACGAAACGAAAATCTAAAAATAAATAATTATCCGTGGAAAAGGACACGTTTTGCTATCTTCTTCAATTTAAAACGGCAAGTGTTAATTAATTTAATTCTTTATTTCTTTGAAGAATCTCCTTTTGGTAAGTCAAATACATATGTGTTTATGTAAAGTACAAGATCCATTTGCTTTTTTTGTAGACGAATAAATTGAAATAGTTTCGTTAGTTCAGAACATAGTACTCTTGACCATAATCCAAAATCCAAAGTCTTTTCATACTCGAGGCTATTCTCAGTTGGTTAAGATAGAATTTAGAACGATGGTCCTTATATGGTAGGTAATAGGTTTTGTCTGATATGGTAGATAATAGATAGATCCGATGAAGGCTATCAGCATGTCTTTAAAAATCAATTAAAAACGACCGAATTTCTTTGGACTGACTGACTGCACTTAGATTTCATTTATAACTAATGTATTTTGTTTGCTCTTGGCATTTAGACATTTACATAGTTCCCAAATTGCTTTTAATAAAATCGTCCGTTGGCTTAAAGTGAAACACAGGTTTTACACAGTAAAACCAGCCTTTCCCTTAAGTATTTATTATTTTTAGGATGTGTTCTAAGCGCTCTGCTATTTATCTTGTTCTTAAACGACCTTGATTCTGATTTGCCGTGTGGAGTTACTATGGAAGGAGTATCGGTAAAAGCTCTACTTTACGCAGACGACATAGTGCTACTCTCAGATAATCCTGCTTCCTTATAGATAATGATAAACAGCTTTGCAAATTATTGTTCCAAATGGCAACTGCATGTGAACCTAACAAAATCAGAAATAGTTATTTTTCGAAATGGTGGACGTCGAGCAGCTGAAGAAAAATGGAAGTACAACGACACCGAGATCAAAATATCTAACAATGTCAAGTACCTCGGAGTAAATCTCACATATAATATGTCGTGGACGGATCATCTTACGAAAAGGCTAGTAATGTCTAAGAATTCAATTAATGCTACTTGGTCAAACTTTATCAGAAATAAGAACATACAACACTCAGATAAATTCAAAATATACGAAGCTGCTTCAAAGTCTATAATGAATTACTTTGCCCAAGTTTGGGGATATTCGGAGAATGACGAAGTTGAAAAGTTGCAAAGGTTTTTCATTAAAAGATGCTTCTCCCTTCCTAATAACACCCCAAACTATGTTCTCAATATTGAAACTGGACTAAGAAAATCTTATATTACGACACTAAAACTCCGCTATCCAAAGAGTAAGCACGCTCCCTGAAAACAGACTGCCAAGAAGACTTATGGATATCATCGTGAGAAAAAAGATCTAGTGGGCTGACAAATGGTCAGAACTCTTTAACGATCTGAACATTCAGTTTGACTGGAACACTAAGTCTGAATGGAAGGCACTGCACGCAGAAACTTGCGAAAAACTTGTAGAAAGGCATTGGTCGGAACACACTAATAGAGCTCTACAATCACGATTCCATGATGAATATTGCAACTTGAACTATGCTGAGGTACCAAACTATTTCAATGATAGTAACTCGCGTGAAATGATAAGTATGGTATTAAAGTCCAGTTGTGGATTGCTCAACCTCAATGCACGAGCATTTAAAAATAATACGGATGGAATTTGAACGATCTGCAACCTTGACGCTACTGAAAATACGTATCATTTTGTAGGAGTGTGTCCTTGTTTCCGAACTTACAGAAAAAGATTCCTTGGAAGCGAAAAACTTAACCGTGATCAGTTCTTAGAAATCCTGAATGGCCAAAACTATTTACAACTTTACAATTATTTAAAAAACGCTCTAAGGTATAGAAAACTAATAATAAATGAATATTCTTAAAAAATACACCAATCCAACGCTGAACTTACTTAAGTAAACAATTTAACCTGACAGGCAACATAATATGTTATTGTCATTCATTTAATTTATATTATTACGAGAACCATGAAATTGTTAATATTCAGAAAATAAAATTTTGTATCTATCTATCTATAGTTCTGTTCAGTGAGGATTTTTCTAGATCAGAACAGTCAGTTAAACGTCAGTTGTCAAAAAAAAACAAAACAAATTGCAAATTGTGTGAATTTTTCGTTTCTCGCTTATTTTTTTTCATTTTTTGTGTTTTTACTGTGAAAAATATTATTAAAAATTATTGAAATGGAAAATCAAGTGATTGCTTAGATAATACTAAATGAAAATGTTAGTGGTTCAGACACCGATAGTGATTTTTCGTCGGATTACTCTTCAGATGATTGGAATCAAAGTGTGACGAATGTTATTACCTTTTCTTTGATGAAATGTAAAAGAAATTGCATTGAAAGTTATTATATTATATTTTATAATTATTTAATTAAACAAATTGGCAAAATAACTTTATTTTAATTATTTTAAATCACGAGAAAAATAAACAAAGCACAACCAAATCAAAACGTAAACAAAAAAAATGACAACTTCGATTTTGACATTTCTCACGAATCTGTTCTAACCTGATCTGACTCAAAAGCAAGAACAGAAAATCCTGTTCTAAACTGTTCTAGGTTTGTCAATGAACAGAAAAGTAGAACAGTTCAGCACAGAAAAAACCTCAATGAACAGCAAAAAGCTGTACTTTTCTGTCTAGAACAGTCCAGCACAGCGTCACTGAACAGACTTTATAAGTTGGTTTTTTACTGTTAAAAAAATAGAACCTACTTATTTTGTTTTAGCTGTTTCTATACATCTTGATGTTATTATACACATGTCAAACAAAATTTATTTGGTGCCGCTATCTCTGTTAGTTCTTGAGTCAAAAAAAAATGCAACCTGAACGGAAAAACGCTAAAACATTTCGAATGCAAAAATCTAAAAGAAATATAATAGACTTTGAAAACATGGTTACATATGATAGGTTCCGAGCAATAGATTCTGTGCCAACCTTCTGGCTTACTCCTTTCACAGTCCAAATTTTAATGAACTCCAGGAGCAATTCATTTATTTATACTAATTCTGAACGACATTTCATATAAATATTATTCAATGTTCGTACGATCATTTTGAAAGTGATCATATAAAGTTGTTTAGAACAAAGTACTTTTCAACTATAACACATATATACGCGTGAACGAATGTAACAATTTTCCAAAATTTAATCTTTTTATTCCAGATTCTAGCATTTGTTCTCGCTTTTATTAAATTGGTACTCTCATTACCAATTTTAATGAATTTGTACTCTTTTCTTTTTCAAAACATACCTCTTAGTGCAAATTTAAAATCAGATTGTTGAACATAGTCCTGCTTTGAATTGTATAGGGCTCACAACGCAACAAAAAAAAAAAAACAAAGTGAAGGAGTTAATTTCAAACAATCGTCTAATAAAAGTTGAAGTTGACGGATTTATTTACAATTTAAATAAACATTCAATGTTTGCTTTTATTATGGTCTTTACAAACTAATTCAAATTCTTGCTAAGAAATCGGTGCAAGTTTTTTGTCAAGTTGAAACACTTAAAAAGAGCGAAGGATCTAGAGTCAGGCGGGATTTGAAAAAAAAGGAAAAAGAAATTTTAAAGGTATTTTGTAAAAAGAAGAGATAAACAAAAAATCTCGAATTTTCAATTTTTTCGAGTTTTTAGAGATTTTATCTTTCTAGATTTTTATCATTTGTTAGTTTTGTGCGTTAGAGGGTTTTTTATTCTAGATCGGGATTTTTGCCATTGTATGTCATGACCCCTAATTTGTTATGTATTTGAAATTTAACAGTAGTAACTATTTTTTCTTATCAAAACAAAATTACATAGATACATATGTACATATTTGTGACCTCGAACGTATATGAAAAACAGATTTTGTTCAAAGTAGAATGCCGTTCTCGGAATCGGTTATATTTTTTTTAGAAAAATCAAATTAACAGTTTTTTTTATACAAAAACAAAACCGGAAAAAATATTCGTAAAAATTGGTAAAATATGATTTCCACTCGAATATCTTAAGAACAAATACGGCTAAGTTCTTAAAATTTCGGGGTTCTATCATTCGATCGAATTCATTACTTCGAATACTTTTTGAAACCGCTGAAAGTAAAATTGATTACATAGTTGACATACGAATCTATCACATCATCCAGCTAGCAGCAGATTTACGTTTCTGTGCGAAGGCAGTTAAAAAAGTAAGTTTTTGTATGTTCAGTTTATATATGTATACACTGCTCGTCATCAGGTTAGCACATCCCCCATAAGCTTAATAGAACTGATCTGGTCGTTGTTGTTTTCAACATGCAGCTCACATTGTGTATCCTATTTTTCTTATCTTTGTATACTCTCTCACTGGCAAAGAGAACATGCAATGGAACGATCCCGTTATACGGTTTTTACTGTTTATGTTATTTTTTATGGAAAAGTGACCTTTATTTTTGTGTCATCAGGTTAGCACATGCAAATTGTTTTTAGTTTATCTTCAAGAGTTAAACGCGTAGGCTAACCGCATTTTTGTTGCTGCTTAAGTGGTGTATTACAATTAATATGGGTAGGGGAAAATCGTTATCTGTGCAAGAGAAAGCTAAAATTGAAGCCTACAAGGATTCAAGGCTGTCAATAAGTGCAATATCGAAAAAAATCGGTAGAAGTCGAAAAGTAATATCCGCATTCTTGAGTAATAAGTCAGGATATAGAAAAAATAATAAAGGCGGTAATAATAGAGTGATTTCTAAGACTGATAAAAGAGCAATTTTGAGTAAAGCATCCAACTCTCACAACTCGGCAGCAAAGATCAGAGCAAATGTAGGTGTTCAAGCGAGTTTATCAACAATCCAAAGAGTGATAAGGAATGCTCCACACTTAAAACGACTTAAACTGAAGAAGAAACCACCACTTAACGTGGCTCGAAAGGCAATGCGATTGGATTTTGCACGAGTGCACATGTCATGGAGTTCTGATTGGCGCTACGTTGTTTTTTCTGATGAAAAGAAATTTAATTTGGAAGGTCCAGACGGACACAATTTCTACTTTCACAATCTTCGCAAGGAGGAACACCAGTTGGATCGCCTTCATAGTCAGGTGGGGGTGTGATGGTGTGGGGAGCCATCTCCTACTATGGTACGTGCGACTTACAGTTTTTGACAGCAAATATGAATGGAAGTACTTACAAAAACCTACTTGAAAATGCTTTTCCCCATTTCAAAAATTAGTTTCGAAACTTACCATGGCATTTTCAACACGACAACGCTCCGATTCACACATCCCGGGTCGTTAAGACATGGATTGAGGGACAAAATGTAAGTTTAATTCAATGGCCGCCTTACTCACCTGACATTAATATAATAGAAAACGTGTGGGGGTTGCTTGCTTGTAAAGTTTATGAGTCTGGGAAACAATATTCCAACAAACCAGAACTAATCGAAGGCATTAAACGCTCTTGGTCATTCATTTCCTTGGATTATATTGAAAAATTGTACGAGTCGCTTCCCAATCGAATCTATGAGGTCATTGTCAACAAGGGAGGATCTACACACTATTAAATTTATTAAACAATGTTTTAATTACTAAATGTATAAGTTAAAAAATAAGTTCAAAGCTTAAAAGCTTTAAAAAAATGAAAAAAGTGATATGTGCTAACCTGATGACTCAAATTGAATTTTAATTTTTTGTGTTATTTTCTAAAAAAAAATTAAAACAATATTAAAAAACGGAAAAACAAAAATGTTCGTTTTATTTAACTAAAAAAAATTGAATCGGCCATAAATAAAAAATAATATAAAAATCTTAGCTCATTTAGTTTGGTTGGAATCAGTTACATACGCGAGAGTGTGTGCTAACCTGATGACGCGCAGTGTATCTACGGTCTCAGAAATTTCTATACTCTCGGAAATATAAACAAAATTTCTCATACAAATTTGTCACTTTTGCTGTCATAAATCAGAGAACCGATCTGATTTCTCAAGCGTTCTCTATCGCACAATTTAAAAAGGATAAAAATAAATACAAAGGTAATTTGATTGCGCAATGTAAGGATAAATAGTGAATTGTGTCTATATGTCATTTTCCTGCTCTATTAATCTGTCTGAGAAAATTCTCAGTAATTTAAACTGGAAAACTGTTTTACTTGAAATTTTTAGAGAAGACATTTGTCGTACTGATAAAAATCGTTTGAATGATTTGTAAGTTTTTTCAAATATGAATTAAAAGCTGCAACTTTCCACGAATTAAGTCTGTTTAAAGAATTAATTAAGCTTTTTTCTATAATTGAAACTACTTCTGTTCTAAATCCATTTCCTCTTGTCAAATTCAAATCAACTTCAACTTAATCTAGTCAAATTCAAATTATTTAAAATCGATAATTCGCTTTATTTTAAGTTCAAAAAAATTGCATGTATATATGTATGTCGATAAAAGTAAATTTCTCAACTCTCATTTATATTAGTTGTGTTCACTAAGGTTTTGTCTAGATCAGAACAGCACAGGACAGCACAGTTTCGTGAGAAACGTCAGATCAAGTTAGAACAGTCAGTTAAACGTCAGTTGTAAAAAAAAAACAAAACAAATTGCAAGTTGTGTGAATTTTTCGTTTCTCGCTTATTTTTTTTCATTTTTTGTGTTTTTACTGTGAAAAAATTATTAAAAATTATTGAAATGGAAAATCAAGTGATTGCAAAGATAATACTAAATGTAAATGTTAGTGGTTCAGACCAGTGTTGCCATAATCTCAAATTTCATAATGCTAGATTTCAAATTTTATAATGCTAGATCGTATGGGAGCTCAAAAAACAAAATGCTAGATTTTAAAATCCATATAAAACGTCCATATCGATGATTAAAAAACAAACATCTTAAAAAATGTAAAATAATATTTATTTTCACATACAAATACCTAACAAACATAGGTATATAACAAAAAAAAAAAAAAAAAAAAAAACAAAAACAAAACAAAATTAATTCAAAAATAACAAAACTTAAAGCTTTATATGTAAATAGGTATTAACAGCACAATGTTTTTAAGTATAGGAACATGTTTTATAGTTAATTATTTAATTTTGAATCATTCAGACTTATCACATTCTTATTTATAGTTTTTATGATTTTTTTTTTTTCCAAATATGATATAATCAAATCAATCTTTTGAAATCAATTTTGGCATTAAAGAATGCAAAACTTAAAAACAATAATGCCAGAAAAGCATTTAGCATTATTTTAAAATTTCATGATGCTTTTCTCTTCTCTATAATGCTAGGTCTAGCATTAATAATGCCGTTATGGGAACACTGGTTCAGACACCTATAGTGATTTTTCGTCGGATTCCTCTTCAGATGATTGGAATGAAAGTGTGACGAATGTTATTACCTTTTCTTTGATGAAATGTAAAAGAAATTGCATTGAAAGTTATTATTTAATTAAACAAATTAAACAAATTGGCAAAATAACTTTATTTTAATTTTTTTAAATCACGAGAAAAAAAAACAAAGCACAGCCAAATCAAAACGTAAACAAAAAAAAATGACAACTTCGATTTTGACATTTCTCACGAGTCTGTTCTAACCTGATCTGACTCAAAAGCAAGAACAGAAAATCCTGTTCTAAACTGTTCTAGGTTTGTCAATGAACAGGAAAGTAGAACAGTTCAGCAAAGAAAAAACCTCAATGAACAGCAAAAAGCTGTACTTTTCTGTCTAGAACAGTCCAGCACAGCGTCACTGAACACACTTATTAAGAATCGATTTCAATTGTAATTCTGTAATATTTAAAAACAATCACTTGTCAAAATAAAATAATACTAAAAAGGTCAGAATAAATTTCTTTAACGTCCCGAATATATCGACAAAAAATATACTTTTCAAATGACAATTTGGCTTATTGTTATATTTAATTATAATTATTTTAAACAGTAGCAATCGGAAGTTATCATGTGGGTCGTATCCCCAAAATAATATTAAATCGCTTTAAACAGCGAAGATCTAAAAAATCTTATCAAACACTTGTAGGAATAGTGTATAATAGTGCTTTAAATGGATTCCATTTATTTTGGGACCTCATTTTTATTAAGGCAAAGGGTAAAAGAAAACAGTAATTTTTAATACATGTAAATAATTTAAAATGTTTATATGTACATACATATACATAGGTGCATACTGCTTCTGTCCTTTTTTTCTTGATGTAATATTAAAACACTAATGTCCGATTTCATAAACAAACACTAAAAGCAATTTTATCTAAAAGCTTTTTAAATTTGATCAGGCCTTTAAATTTTTTCAGTTTCACCAAGCTTGAAATGGGAAATTTCAGGGATATTTTTGGTAAAATAGAGTTCTCTTCACAACCCTGTAAAAATAAAACCCCTTTTCTCTTTCTATTAAGCGAATTGTGTGAGAAAAAATGAGAAAGCATTATATGTTGAAATAAATGACAAGAATCGCAAAATACAACAATGTAAACTTCTTTAAAATCAAAAATCGTGTCTCGTTCAAAAATAAAATAGGAAAATCTTCTTCAGATGAAGATGACCAATCTAATATTCTAATTAAAAATTAAAATCATAAAAATGATATTATAAATGCAATGTTAAATTCATTCTGTTGTATTCATTCTGTATCTACAAGTATTAAGAACACAAATTTTACAAAACAAAACATCAGCTGTCAATCTGTCATATTAATTTTTTGACACTTTTAAAATTTAATGAGCCAAAAATGGGCATTTAGTTTTAAAAGGTGTTTAGAAGCTTGTTTACTTTAAAAACGCTTGGTGAAACCAAAATATCCCATTTTATAGTTTAAAATCCATTTAAATGTTTAAAAGTTGTTTATGAAATTGGGCATAACTGATTAATGACACTCGCAGTGTTAAAATTAAAAGCAAACTTTCTTTTTCTTAGCCTAAGCATGATTTTAAGCTTAAAGTCACACAGCTAGTATCATAGGTTCAGTTGAGATGTGTCAAGTTTTTATTTTGGGAATTTAAAATTGTACTCAAATTTAATTATCCACTTGCTGGTATAAGTTTGGGGGCGACTTTCCATTACGACAGCACGAATTTCGGTCTGATTTTTTTTTTACAGTTAAGTAGGGGTCTCAATAGAACATGTTTTAAATATTAAGACGAGGAAACACCTTTAAGTCATAGAAAAAAATATTTTCTTTTTCGGACTTAACCCTACTTTTTTTTATATTTCATTTTTTGAGCCTAAAACAAGTTTTTTTTTGAATTGATAGCACGGTGTACTAACAGATAGGTATGTAAGGGGGGGCAGCATGCAACCCCCCTGCTTGGGATCACTATAGGATTTGGGGTAGGTGCGAGTTTGGGTATATGCAAAGTACTTTTTGCATTTGAGCACTAAAATCAAAGAAATTCCCAACAAAAAAAAAGCAAGTATGGCAACACTGAACAAAAAACAGGGAAGAAATGTCAAAATCAACCATTTTTGCGTGTTTTGTATGTAAAAAAGTTAACTTTAAAAATTAATTTAAAATAGAAATAAATGTTTCCTCGCTCTAAAATTGCTGTAGTTATTATTTATTTGCACATATCTATCAAATAAAAAAAACCGCGAGTCGAAATTCGTGCTGTCGTAAAGGAAAGTTGAGCCTAAGTTTGAACGAGTGATAAAAAAAAATAATAAAATTTTATTAATTCTGTACAGAATGCCAACATAATAAATGTATGTATGTAAATATTTATATTTCTCACTTGTTCTTTAAAGATAAGGTAAATAATCTTGTTGATAGATTAAAAACTTATATTTTGACTCAGAAGAGTGAAAATTAAACAGACTTATGTCTATGAAGAATGATATTTGTTGTTTTTTTCTTTTAATCAAACTCTGAAAATATTAAATACAAAAATTGTTATTCAAGGTTATCGTAACTATTTTTGCTGAATGTCATTTGTATATAACTGTGATTATACTATCATAATTATTACCTACTTGCTTGTTTTTATTTTGTTGTTGTTAATGTCAATGTTCGGTTATTTAGCCAGTTCAAGGTCTTCCAAAATCAGCTTTATCATCATGATTACTATCAACATAATTTGAGAAATCAATATTTTGATACCTGTAGTTTTTATACATATCTACATATAAGAAAAAACGGTGGCAAATTTATGTTGAAGTAGCTTGGATCGGTTGTTTCTGTAGGGCAAAAAAAAACTATAGTTCAGTGAATCACCTTGATCAACTTCTTTTACCACAAAGTAAAGTTTTAAATGCAAATTATTTCATTTTAAATTCAAATTATTTTATTATTGTTTTTTTTTCCAATAGTCAATCTTAACAAATAAAGACATTTTTTTTATTTATTCTTTTATTCTTGGTCAATAGGAAAAGATTTGTTTTATTTAATTTATTTCGAAAAAAGATTCTTTAACAAATTACACAATAAGATTTAAATCTTTTAGAGTATCGTCAATTTAAGTTACATAGTTTTTGAGAATTCAATTGTATGAAAAACATGTACATATTTATTAAAATTTCTTAAGGCTCGAATAAGAAACTAATTTCACAAGTATAATAAGACATTTTAATAACAACAAAAATAAATAAATAATAAAAACTAATTTTAATTTGAATATTGTTATTTGCAATTAATTTTGAAGAGCTTTCCATAACAAATTGCAAAAACGTGTCTACAAGTTTCAATATATAAGTAAAATAAGTTTCAAGTCTCTTTTGGAATGGGCAAAATTCACTAAGGTAACCATGACACTACTATTCTGAACTTTAGGTATTCAACAAAATACTCTCAAAATATAGCATCGCAGAGGATCTACCTAAATCTCTCCTTGAGGCAAGAAAACCACTCGTGCCTAAGCTTCTGGAATTCAAAAAACAGGGCAAAAGAGCATTTTTTAAGCTAGATGAATTAGTAGTAGAAGGGAAAGTTTGGAAAGAAAACGCAGAATATGATCCAGAAAAACCTAGAAGCTCCCCACCGCAACAAATAATAGTTAAAAACAACAATGACAGCAAAATAAAAACAACCATAATTGGATCTACGGAATTGAATCCAATAAAACAACCCAGAAACCCAATAAGAAAGTTTCTTACACAACAAAACTGTAGTGAATACCTTAATAAAACACTTACACCAACGACTAGTCAAAATAATGACGCTAGCTATAGCAAACATAACAACTTGGAATAGCAAACAATAGCAAAACATAACACCTCTAAGCAAGTCTCAAAACAGCGTGCACAAAAAACAATAACAAAAAATAAAAACACAACTTCAGAGTCAAGAAGAAAAAGAAGATCAACTGTCTGTGTACATCCACGCTAATTCTAACAGACCAGCTGTTTTGGCATTGAGTGAAACCCAAGTAGGTTCCGATCCTGCTGAATTTTTTATTCATGGGTATTGCTTGGTGCCATTATTCTTTTCACACCATGGTCTCGCCATATATATTAGGAATGATGTTGCCTATCAACTTTTACCACAATATGGTCATTGTACCAACTCCTTCTTTAATTTCATGTGGTTAAAACTTTCCGTGAATAAGCACATCATTCACTATTGTTTCCTTTATCGAAGCCCAAACCTGGACAGAGTTTCGACTTCTCAGGAATTTGATGCTCTGTCTGACTCCATTCAAAGAATTGTCTCCCTGTATCCTCACACTGAAATCGTTATTACGGGCGATTTCAATGTACACAATTCTTCATGGCTTCAACATTCGGGTCAGACAACACCAGAATTAGTGTGTGCTGAGATCTTCGCTGAGTTGAACCACCTAACTCAGCTGGTCAACGAGCCCACTCGAATATCGGACGTGGTAGGTCGAGCAGAAAACACTCTTGACTTGTTTCTTACCTCTGACCCTAGTAAGTACACTATTAGTGTTCTATCTCCTCTAGGCTCATCTGACCATTGTGTCATATCAGCAAATTTCTCGTGTCAAAACTCTCCAGTTAAAGAAAGAGCTCCTAAGAGAACCGTTTGGCAATACGAGAAAGCCAACTGGGACGGTCTTAATAATTATTTTAGGATCTTTAACTGGTCACTATGCTTCCTCGATAGTGACGTAGACGCCAGCGCTGATATGATCACAAGTTTGATTCTCCTTGGAATGAGAACTTTTATCCCGAATAGGGTTAAAAGCATCAGACCTAAGGAAAACGCATGGTTCGATGCGAGCTGTAATGAGGTTATTAGGGTCAAGAAGGTAAGTTTCCGTTGTTTTAAAGCCAATCCAACTGAGGAAAACCGGAATAAGTTCAAGCAAGCCAGGAAGGCCTGCAACGTCCATATTCGACGGACCAAATTTTTACATGACCAAAAATTACGGCAAAAAATACTGCAATGTCCCAAAGGCAGTAAAAATTTTTGGTCATTTGTAAAAAACATGAGGAATTCTTCTTCTTCGTCGGTTCCTACCCTCGTTGTCAATGACACTCCAATTGTTAGCTCTTTAGAGAAAGCTAATCTCTTCGCTAGGCAGTTCGCCGCCAATTCAACTCTGCCAATGAGTGTTATGACTCCGCCTGTCATCGAGCGCGTTAGTGATTCTATGGGACCAATCTTTTTTCGCACTCGTACTGTGGCGAGAGTCCTAAAAGATCTTAACATACATAAATCCGCTGGTCCGGATGGTATCCCCGCTATTGTTCTGAAGAGGTGTTCTTCAACGCTGGCAAAACCACTGCGTAAGCTTTTTCATCTGTCCTACTCCTCAGGTCTCGTTCCGAGTGGATGGAAAACCGCATTTGTCCAGCCTATTCCCAGAAAAGGCGAATCTTCCTCACCCTCTAATTACCGACCGATTGCACTTACGTCCCTTCTTTCCAAGGTCATGGAAACGCTGATTAATTATCAGCTTAAGAAATATCTTGAGGAACGGAAGCTTCTTAATGACCGGCAATACGGCTTTCGTAGCAATAGGTCCACTGGTGATCTCATGGTTCATCTCACCGAACAGTGGAACAAATCTTTACATCGTTTTGGAGAAAGTAAGATTATTGCACTTGATATTTCAAAGGCATTTGATAAAGTCTGGCATCTTGCTCTCTTATCGAAAATGCGTGCTTTCAGTATCGACGAATCTCTTCTTCGTTGGATTAGAAATTTTCTTTCGAACCGTTCAATACAAGTTGTTTTGGACGGATTCAAGTCTGAAACCCATAAAATAAATGCTGGTGTTCCCCAGGGCTCCGTTTTGTCTCCGACCCTCTTCCTCATTTTTATAAATGATCTCCTGTCTGTTACTTCTAATCCAATACATTGTTTCGCTGACGATAGCACTCTTAGCTTTTCATATTCGTTTCCAGACTCACAACCCTCCTCTTCGGATGTGGAACTGCAACGACAAAATATGATTAGCTCATTAAATTCCGACCTACACAGCATTGTACAATGGGGAATAAAAAATAGTGTGGAATTTAATGCTTCGAAAACGCAATGCTGTCTTGCATCGTTAAAGCGAGATAAACCCTCTTTGCCACTATCTATGAGTGGCACTTGCATCAACGAAACGGAAAATCTCGACATCCTCGGAATGTGCATCAGCAACCACCTTTTGTGGAGCGATCACATACGCGATGTTGCCAAAAATGCCGCAAGATGTCTAGGTTTTTTGAGACGTTGCAAGAAATTTTTCTCTCCGTCTGATCTGGCTACAATCTACAAAACTTATATACGTCCGAAACTTGAATATAACTCTCATCTCTGGGCTGGTGCTCCAGTAACTTATTTAAGCCTCTTGGACAGTATTCAAAGTAGAGCTTTTAAAATGATTGGTGACATTAACATCATCAACTCGTTTACGTCACTCGAACATCGACGCAAGGTTTCTTGTCTAACCCTTTTTTACCGTTATTTTAACGGACTATGCTCTAGTGAAATAGCCAGTTGCATTCCTCCCCTTAAACAATTTAACCGTAATACTCGCGCTTCTAGGAATGCCCATCAGTTTACCCTTGAGCCCAACTTCGGCCGTACTATGAAGTACAGAGATTCATTTTTTAGCCGTACTACGCGAATGTGGAACGCCTTGCCACGCTCTATCTTTCCCTATCATTGCAATGTTCAGGAGTTCAAAATCAATGTACACCGACACCTCCTATCCAACCCTTCCCTCCTTTCCTAATGCTCACACTGTGTCTTTGGCATATTAAAGGTATAAAAAAAACCCTTTTAGTGTTCGCTTATTATAAAAAAAAAAAAAAAAACAACAACAAAAGCAACAACAACAATATCAACAACAAAGGCAGCGAAGACATCATAAGCAACTCCAACAACAACAACAAGAACAACATCCACAACAACAACAACAACAACAACAACAACAACAACAACAACACCAACAAACACTCCAAAAACAAAAACAACGGCACGAAAATCAACAACAACAACAACTACTACTACAACAACAACATCAACAACAACTACTACTGCTGCAACAACAACAACAACAATATCACCAACAATATCAGGCAAAACAACACCTGCAGCACCAACAACACCAACATCAAAAACAACCACACCAACAACAACAACACCATCAAAAACAACATCACCAGAACAAACGACACCAACAACAACAGCCACAACAACACCAACAACAACAACAACAACAACATCAACAATACCAACAACAAAGTCATCAGCAACAACCAGAACTATATCAACAACAAAAGCAGCAGCTCCAACAACACCAAAAACAACAGCCGCAAGAGGAAACAGACACTGATTCTTTCTGTAATTTTAAAATTGTGGCGTATAATGTAGGTGGTTTTAACACCAAATTAATATTCCCGGGGTTTTTTGAGTATCTATATAGTTTTGATATTATCTGTCTATTGGAGACTCATGTAGAAGAGTACAAAATAGTAGAATTCAGAAATTACTTTCCCTCTTACGAATGTGCATGGACTCCTGCAAAAAGAACTTCCAGAGCAAGGGAAGAGCTAGCGGTGGTACTCTTATTGCAATAAAGAAAGAGATGTATAGAATTTTCAAAATAAACAAAATTGAAGAAATCATGTATGTATTGGGTGATTTTTTTGAGGTTAGGATTTTCATGCATTAGTATTTGACAGATCACGCGGGATTTCAGACATGGTGTCAAAGATAAAGATGCTCAGTATGCTTTGACATTTCATCATGAATAGACTTACTAACGAGCAACGCTTGCAAATCATTGAATTTTATTACCAAAATCAGTGTTCGGTTCGAAATGTGTGTTGGCAGAAAATCCGCTTTTTTATCGACAAATTTTGTTCAGCGATGAGGCTCATTTCTGGTTGAATGGCTACGTAAATAAGCAAAATTGCCGCATTTGGAGTGAAGAACAACCAGAAGCCGTTCAAGAACTGCCCATGCATCCCGAAAAATGCACTGTTTGGTGTGGTTTGTACGCTGGTGGAATCATTGGACCGTATTTTTTCAAAGGTGAATTTACGGTGAATGGCGATCGCTATCGTTCAATGCTAACAAACTTTTTGTTGCCAAAAATGGAAGAACTGAACTTGGTTGACATGTGGTTTCAACAAGATGGCGCTACATGCCACACAGCTCGCGATTCTATGGCCATTTTGAGGGAAAACTTCGGAGAACAATTCATCTCAAGGAATGGACCGGTAAGTTGGCCACCAAGATCATGCGATTTGACACCTTTAGACTATTTTTTGTGGGGCTACGTCAAGTCTAAAGTCTACACAAATAAGCCAGCAACTATTCCAGCTTTGGAAGACACCATTTCCGAAGAAATTCGGGCTATTCCGGCCGAAATGCTCGAAAAAGTTACCCAAAATTGGACTTTCCAAATGGACCACCTAAGACGCAGCCGCAGTCAACATTTAAATGAAATTATCTTCAAAAAGTAAATGTCATGGACCAATCTAACGTTTCAAATAAAGAATCGATGAGATTTTGCAAATTTTATGCGTTTTTTTTTTTAAAAAAAGTTCTCAAGCTCTTAAAAAATCAAAAGTCAGGGTAATATTTTTTATATTGTTCCTGTCTATCTTAATTGCAACTATTGGGAACGAGATTTTGAATCGCTGTATGACTGTCTTTGTTGTTTGAAATCACAAAACTTGTTGATCATTGGAGATTTAAATGCAAGGACAGCGGCTGAAGAATCGGAAATAGCGATAACAGATCATAAACGTCAATCGAAAGATAAAAAAGTGAACGGAGAGGGTCGAAAGATCATAGAATTAGCAAATGAATTTGGTCTGAGCATATTAAATGGTCCTTCTGAAGGAGACTTCGAGGGTGAATATACATTTGTCGGGAAACATGGTAGTTCTGTTATTGATTATGACATCTTGGGTGGAGACTGGTGGACATTTCTCGAATATTTTAAGGTAGGAAAGGAAACATTTTCCGATCATCTGCCAATAACGATAAAAATTGAAAACAACAAATCCTGCAGTACTCGAGCAGACGCTCGTGATCTGGGTAATAAAATCCTCAAATGGAACAAAAATAAAAAAGAGGAATATAAAACAACAATGGATGCCCTGCTTCAAACAAAACAAAATAGATCGATTGCAAATTATTTGCCTTTATGTGATCTCGAATCAATCGTCATAAAATCGGCGACATTAATTCCCAAATCAGGTGCACTCTATAAGAAATCCGCATGGTATGATCGTGAATGCGAAAAACTTAGAAAAAAGTGTTTAGCCTTGCTCAACTTGTTAAGAAAAAATGAATCTCAGTCGATTAGAATAGATTATTTGGAAGCAAATAAGCACTATAAAGAGACTGTAAAAATAAAAATGCGAGCTCATGAAGAAAAATTGGCATGTGAACTAAGTCAAAGCAAGGATGCAAAAGAATTTCGGTCTTTAACTAGAAAACTGTCTGGTAATTACCAATCAAAAGAACAAGTTTCGATTCCCTTGGAAAGCTTACGACTCCATTTTGAATCTCTATTATACCAAACGGAGCAAATTACGTGGAGTTTTGCACAGCCCAACATTGTGGATGATCTTTTAGATAAAGAAATTAGATTTGAAGAAGTCGAATTGATACTTCATTCCTTAAGAGATGGCAAAGCATCAGGGCCTGACGGCATACCGGCCGAATTCTACAAATATAGCTCCCAAACTTTCAAAGAGAACTTCGCAAAAGCACTCGACATTATATCTATTTAACTTTGGAAGTTTTATGAGTCCTTGATATTACCAATATACAAAAAAGGTGACAGCTCAAATCCAGCCAATTATAGGGGGATCACTTTGTTGAACTCGGCGCTAAAAGCTTATAAAGGGTGTCCCAAAATTAACGCAAGATTTGAATTTGCCGCCATTTGTGCAGTGAAGTGTTGGCAACCCTGAAAAAAAGCAATTTGACAGCTAACAATATAGGGTTATTAGAAATGGAGCGTTACACGAGAGAACAACGTGTCTTCATTATTAAAGAATATTTCAAAAATAGTGAAAGCTTGGCGGCTGCAGTTCGAAAATTTCATACAAAATATGGTGGTCGGAATAGTGTTTTAACTTCGTCAACTGTGAAGAGATTAATTGAAAAATTCATGAAGACTGGATCCGTTCGGAGAACCCACATGTGATTGTCGAAAAACAAATGCATCCACAACGCGTGACTGTATGGTGTGGATTTTGGGCTGGAGGCATAATTGGGCCATATTTTTTTGAAAATGATGCTGGTCAAGCAGTGACTGTTACTGGTGCTCGATATCGCGACATGATTACACAGTTCTTTCTGCCAAAATTGGATGATATTGATGTGTCCAATATGTGGTTTCAACAAGACGGTGCCACATGTCATACAGCCCGTGAAACAATTCAATTACTGCATGAGACATTTCCAGCTCGTGTACTCTCTCGTTTCGGTGATCAAAATTGGCCTCCTAGATCGTGTGATTTAACACCATTAGACTTCTTTTTATGGGGTTATTTGAAATCACAAGTCTATGTCAACAAGCCCACAACCACCCGTGCATTAAAGGAGGAGATTCAACGCTGCATCAACGAAATTCAGCCACATTTATGCAGAATGGTCATGAAAAATTTCAACAAAAGAGTGCGCATGTGCATGCAAAGCCGTGGAGGCCATTTGTCCGATGTGTTATTCCATACATAACCCTATCCTATGTACTTTACGAGTCAATAAAAATATAACTATCAAAAGACTAAAAACGGCGTTTTCTATTTAATTCAAATCTTGCGTTAATTTTGGGACACCCTTTACAACTTTATTATACAAAAGACTCGAAGAGTGGGTTTCCGTGAACGAAAAACTCAGCGAGTTTCAAGCTGACTTCCGCTCTGGTTACTCTACTGTCGATAACATTTCCATCTTAACTTCAATAGCGCAAATGAAAATAGACCATAATGTAAAGCTCTATACTTTCTTTGTCGATTTTAGGGCTGCATTTGACATGATAAATCGAAATGCAATGTTCTACAAGCTGTACAATTTAGGAATATCTACAAAATTCGTACGTGCATTAATAAAACTTTATCAGCAAACAACAGCAAATATAGGCAATGGTAAAGACCGATCAGAAAGACTGATTGCAAACCGAGGTGTCAAACAAGGCTGCAACCTCAGCCCCTTACTGTTCGCACTCTTTCTCGATGACCTAGTGGAGTGGCTTACATGTGGGGTTGGTATTGACAACACAAAGGTAAAGGTTATCATGTACGCGGATGACATAGTCATTCTTGCCGAATCACCATCTTCATTGCAACTGATGATAAACAAGCTCTATCAGTATTGCTTAATATGGGGTCTGGAGGCAGTGTTGCCAGAAAATATTTACTGAAATCGGGAGATTTCCACATTAGAAATCGGTGTAAATCGGGGTAGTTTGTTTAACCCTACAACTCATGACAAAGATAAGCTTTCTGTCAATTTTTTTTGAATGTTCTTTTTTAGAATGTGTTTTTCATTAACTATGAAAATAAATTCAGATTTCCTATTACAAAAAATAAAAAACTTTTTGTTTCATTTGTATCATGACTTATTTTATTTCATTTAAATTAATTATAATAAGTAATATTGCTTGGTTACATTAAAATTAAATATTTTTATTTCGGAGGTACTGAATACGTTATTTAATAAGTAAGAATTGATATTTTTTTGTTTTATTATGCTTTTTAATTAAAATTCATATTCTTTGAACACAAAACGTAAAACTTAATAATAAATAATAAATATTTCCCTTGTTATATTAAATTTACAGTCTTTTATGGGGCATTGGCTTACAAGAAACTTAATTATTTAGGGCTTATAGCACCTAGCTAGCTTAGAAATGAAAAAAGTAATATGTACATATGTAAGCTAACAAATACTCCAACGATTCAAGTTTCTTATAAACCAACGACTTAGGTACATAAGTATTTTAATTTGTATTATTTTTAAATATATTTATTTTGCTTGAATTTTTTTTTACCAAATCATCAGACACTTTTAGGTTTAAACAATTGCAATCTTTGAACTTCAGGTAATCCTTAGAAAGTAATATTCCTTGTAAAGTATCAACATCTAGCCTATTTCTTATTTTCGTCTTATTCAAATTTATTTGCGAAAAAGTTCTCTCCACGTTAGCGGATGAATTCGGTAACGATAATACCGATGAAATAAATCGAACCATCAATGGAAAAGCTAAAGTTTGATTGCACTTTTTGATTGAGCAAACAATCTTCCAAAATATTTCTATTTTAGTATTTTCAATTCCCTCAGATAATAAATTTTCAAAATCAAGATTTCGTATTTCCCTATATTCCAAATAAGTTCTCTGGATATCTTTGGAAGGAATAATATTATCAAACAAGTTAAAAAGATTACTTAATGAATCAATTTGTTTATTTACGGTCTTTTTAGGTTCCAATAAGGTCAAAGCTATTTTTAAATCGTTCGACTTCACAACTTGCAATAAGATTTTTTTCCAATTGTAAATTAACGTCGCTGCCGAGATATAAATTATCATTACTTATTATATTGTATGGACATTTGAAAATAATATTTTCAATAGCCGTTACCCTTAGATAAGCCGGCTTAATGAAACAATCTAAAATTGCTTATACTAAAGTTTTAATTACACTGTATAGCTTGTGAATCTGTGGCTCTTCGCTTTGAAAAAGTCGGTTCAATTTATTAACTTGAGGAAGAGCAAAGCTTAAGAATTTTAGATACAATTCATTTAAAGGATCTTGTAGATACATTAAAATTACTTTACCACTTTCGAGATTATCTATATTCGCTTGAAAGGCGAAGTATATCTTAAGGGGTTCATACAATTCTAATATTCTGGAAACAACGCATTTAGACTATTTTGAATATATGTAGTTGTAAATATCCCGACACATTGTTTCAACAATTGGAGGAAGTTTTAAGCAGGCGTAAGATGCACAGAGGGAAAATGAATGGCAGACACATTTTTAAAAACTACTAGATTTGGGCAGTCACCCTTTAGCAAAGAAGCAACCGAATTTTGACTGCGAGTCATATTATTTGCTCCATCCGCGGCAAACCCAATTAATTGTTTTTTATAATCAATATTCTTTTCAATAAAGTTGGTTATAATTGTCGAATGCAATGTTTTTGCATCCGCAGCAATAACTCTCGAGAGATCAAAACAAAAATCATAAATCTTAAAATTAATACATCAGTTGATAATTAATAAATTGATTAAAAAGTACTCAAATTTTTAGTACAATTATAAATTATGTATGAGATGAAAATACATTAAAATACTTTTTTATATAAAACATCGAAAATCGGGGAAAAGTGTCATAATTAGATCAAAAATCGGTGTATCGTAAATAGGTCTAAAAATCGGGGGAATTACGATAAATCGGTGTTTCTGGCAACACTGTCTGGAGGTAAATGTGGAAAAATCAAAGGTTATGATTTTCCAAAAAGGGTCCGGAAGAATTGCAAGCGGTGAAAATTGGAAATATGGGACCATCTTCAAAATTAGAGGCGAACTCATCAAATTAAACTTTACTCCACATCGAACGGCGGGGAACTGTAGTTTATGTAATCTGCAAGAGAGGGAAGACATCCTTCATTTTACTGGAGTTTGTCCCGTGCTTAAAGAAATAAGGCGTCACTACTTTGGTAAAAATGTTCTACTCATCGAGGAAGTAAAGAGTTATTTAAATGGTTTCGACTGGCACCTTCTATTCAACTATTATATCGGGTGATTCTTTAAGAGCTTGAGAACTTTTTTTTTAAAAAAAACGCAGCAAATTTGCAAAATCTCATCGATTCTTTATTTGAAACGTTAGATTGGTCCATGACATTTACTTTTTGAAGATAATTTCATTTAAATGTTGACCGCGGCTGCGTCTTAGGTGGTCCATTCGGAAAGTCCAATTTTGGGTAACTTTTTCGAGCATTTCGGCCGGAATAACCCGAATTTCTTCGGAAATGTTGTCTTCCAAAGCTGGAATAGTTGCTGGCTTATTTGTGTAGACTTTAGACTTGACGTAGCCCCACAAAAAATAGTCTAAAGGCGTCAAATCGCATGATCTTGGTGGCCAACTTACCGGTCCATTCCTTGAGATGAATTGTTCTCCGAAGTTTTTCCTCAAAATGGCCATAGAATCGCGAGCTGTGTGGCATGTAGCGCCATCTTGTTGAAACCACATGTCAACCAAGTTCAGTTCTTCCATTTTTGGCAACAAAAAGTTTGTTAGCATTGAACGGTAGCGATCGCCATTCACCGTAACGTTGCGTCCAACAGCATCTTTGAAAAAATACGGTCCAATGATTCCACCAGCGTACAAACCACACCAAACAGTGCATTTTTCGGGATGCATGGGCAGTTCTTGAACGGCTTCTGGTTGTTCTTCACTCCAAATGCGGCAATTTTGCTTATTTACGTAGCCATTCAACCAGAAATGAGCCTCATCGCTGTAGACCATAAATCGGACGTAAAGCGCGAAACACATTTCGAACCGAACACTGATTTTGGTAATAAAATTCAATGATTTGCAAGCGTTGCTCGTTAGTAAGTCTATTCATGATGAAATGTCAAAGCATACTGAGCATCTTTCTCTTTGACACCATGTCTGAAATCCCGCGTGATCTGTCAAATACTAATGCATGAAAATCCTAACCTCAAAAAAATCACCCATTAGTAAGGCCTATGCTTATAGAACAAGGATAATCACCGAAAGTTTTTAATTAGCTATGCAATTATGTATGTTTTAGTTTTAATTAAAATTTTAATGTTTGTTTTAACTAAACTAAAAGTCATTCCATTTGAACTAAACTAAAAGTCATTCCGTTTTTAACTAAACTAAAAGTTATTCCGTTTTAACTAAACTAAAAGTCATTCCGTTTTAACTAAACTCAAAGTCCCCGAAAATTGTTTTAAAAATTGTAATATTACAAATATTTGGCAAAATGTATCAGTTAAAAATCAAATTAATGTTTAAAAATTATAAACGAATTATATCACATAATATTGTATACTACAGACACACGACAAACTTTGTCATGTCTTAATTTATTCATATTCACTACTCAATACATTGTATACAAATTTGTTTTTCATGAATAAAATTTATCTATCTATCTATCTATCTATCTATCTATCTATCTATCTATCTATCTATCTATCTATCTATCTATCTATCTATCTATTTATCTATCTATCTATCTATCTATCTATCTATCTATCTATCTATCTATCTATCTATCTATCTATCTATCTATCTATCTATCTATCTATCTATCTATCTATCTATCTATCTATCTATCTATCTATCTATCTATCTATCTATCTATCTATCTATCTATCTATCTATCTATCTATCTATCTATCTATCTATCTATCTATCTATCTATCTATCTATCTATCTATCTATCTATCTATCTATCTATCTATCTATCTATCTATCTATCTATCTATCTATCTATCTATCTATCTATCTATCTATCTATTCAACAAAATTCATTCGAAAAGTATGTGACTCAAAAATGATATCTTGAGCAACGACATTAAAAGCAACGTTCAAACTGATCTTACACTCACAGCCTACAATAGGGTGAAAAGAACAATTAAATAAAAAGTGATTAAATAAGGTGCATTTTGTTCAATAAGTTAGAAGAAGATCTCAGGGATCGTAATCCAAAGGAAATGTTTCTAATTGTATCGGAAATTGCACTACAGCACTTAAAATTATTATTTATTCTAAATCCTCAGCATTTTACATAATTAACATAAAATATTATTTCATTATCAAGCATAACCGTTGGAAAGTCTATAAAATTAAGCATAACATGGCAACAGACTTAGTAGGATATGACTTAAGTCCTCATTCATCTTAGCAATGCAGTCCTCTATCAAACCAATTGAACTAGAACTGTAAAGAACACTGCATATCGTCAGTATATGTATATCCATACTCTCTATGTTAATTTTAGGACTCAGTGTGCATGAATTAAATCTTGCACATATGAGATGGCATGTAACTTTTTTGTGTTGAGATTTTTTCTTTTTTTCTCTTGTACGAACAGGGTGAAATATTTGGAAATGAGGTAGGTAGGATTTTTAGTTCTGCGATATCTTGAGTTAAATTTTCATTGAATGCAACAATGAAAGTGATGTTAGTTAGTGCGCAAGAGATAACTTAGGACAGTTGTGATGTGATGGATGTTTTTTTGAGATTATTTTAAGAATGTTTGTGGTTAAAGAATGGCAAATAATAGTACACATTTGTTTGCAAGATCAGATTACATTTTCTTGCTCCTGGTAATGCGCCCCCAGAATTCTGCGCCCTGTGCATTTGCATATCTTGAACATATGCTTTGTCCAGCCCTGTATATATGTATATATGTATGTAGATAAACTTGGTAGTTCGAGATGATTTCAGAAGGGTCATTTATAAAAATCGAGAATAACAAAGGACCCAAAACGGAGCCCTACGTAATCCCAATATTTGTACTGATCCCTGTTTTTATGTTTATATACGATAGACCCTATCAATTAGAAAGTTACACAAACGCTTTAGGGATGTACTAGTCAAGTTAATTTTTTTTTTAATTTAGTACACCAGAATCAAAACCTCTGATACACACGCACTCCTCGTCAACTGAATACGCACAAACATTTTTGAATATATTTTATCCATTTTTTCCAAACAGTGATGGTTATTATGCCATCTGTTGATGATAAAAAATTTCGTAACACATAAATAACAGAATTTCAAAGTTTTATCCAAAAACAACCGTGAGTTTTTCCTTCAACCACTTCCAAAGTGTAACTTATGCAAAGTAGAAGTTTTTTTTTGAATCAACTGAATTGGTACAAAAATTAAAATTGGTATTGGAATGGAATGAAACAAGTTTTTGTTTAAGTTTAGTAGTGGGTACTTCCACCTTTATTTTTAATTAGGTACTTCGTAAATTCGATCCGGCATGGAATCGTATAGCTTTTTAATGTAATTTAACGAAATTTCGCTCCACGCTAATTTGATTGCAGAAATTAAGGTTTCTTTGTCTTCGAACTGACGACCACCCCCATAAACTTTGCGTACTAACCATCCCCAGACATTTTCTATGATGTTTAGATCAGGTGATTACGGTGGCCATTGAAGCAACTGCACTTGTTGCTCCTCTATCCATATTTTATTATGCGCGCTGAGTGAATAGGCGCATTATCATGTTGGTAGGTCCAGTTTATGGGTCCAAAGATGTTAGAAAATTTAGGAAAATTTCTTTCCAAAATTACTTTATACCCAGCTGCTGTCATTTTTGATGTTACAATCTCGAGCTCAACTGTTCCATAATAACTGACTGCTCCCCATATCATGACACCTCCTTCACGACTATGATGGCGCTTTAAAAATCTTTTTTCTTTTCTTAAGTCGTGAAAATAGAAGTTGAACCCATCAGGGCCATCGAAATTAAACTTTTTTTCATCTGAAAAAACCACTTGATACCATTCTTTTTTCCAACTCATGTGAAGTCTTGAAAAATCTAATCGCAAAATTTTCCGTCTCTCGTCAAGTGGTGGTTTTTTCTTAAGTTTCATTCGTTTAAGATGGCTTGAGTTGTTGATTACTCTTAAAACTGTTGAGCAACTTGCGTTTACGTCGACTTTTTGTTTTATTTTTGCCACAGAATCAGAAGAATTTGATGCACATCTTAAAATTCTTCGTCTCTCAGCTGCTGTTGTTGCTGTTTTCTTACCTCCCTTCATGTTTTTGCCGTATGCATCTTTATTTTTCAAGTAAGAATAAACTACATTAAAACTTCGGCCAACTTTATCAGCTATTGCACGTCCAGTTAGGCCTTGGTCTCTAAGTAAATCGATTTTAGCTTTTTCAACACTGTTAAGATACGTAGATCAATTTTTACTGAAGACACTAAAATCGTTTATTTAAACTGTCAAGCACTCCAAAAAACTTGTTGTACCTATTCAGCTGACTAAAAAAAAAACTCCTACTTTGCATATAAAACACTTTGCTAGTGGTTGAAGAAAAACTCACGGTTGTTTTTGGATAATTCTTTCGGAATTATCTGCTTAACATCTTAAGGGAATAGTTAGCATTAACAGATGGCATAATAACCATCACTGTTTGGAAAAAAAATGGATAAAGTATATTAAAAAATGTTTGTGCGTATTCAGTTGACGAGGAGTATATAAACGCTCAGTATTTGAGGAAATTTTGTATGATGATATGAACTTGGTAGATTTCGATCAAGAATAAATTGATTTATCCTAATCAATTAAAAAAGATGAGAATAACTTTGTAATTAAATTTAAAAATGCTTTAAATGTTTTAAAAGGCTACGTTTGGTTTAGATGGCTGCTAGCCGGAAAAATAGCCAACATCAGTGTTTCCGAATCTCATGATTTATCATGATTCTCATGATTTTTCACCCCCATCTCATGATCTCATGAATTTATGGAAAATCTCATGATTTTTCAAATCTTCCTTCAAAAAAGAATAAGGAAACATTTTTATTCGCCCATTATAATCAGCACATGCAACTTTCTTGTTATAATTTTAAAAGATTCAGAAAATGACCCATCTAGCCTCTACGTGTTTATGTGTTGTTGTTACCTGGGGTCTCCATTGGATATTTCCGATGACAGGACTATCGGCCTGTCATCAGATAATCCAATGGAGACCAAGAATCCAACATCCAGTCCATGATCCGGTCATCGCAGTTTGGATTTTTCGAGCGGATCAAAATCTTGTCATCAAATTGACGTTTGTGTTGTATGTAGTGGTGAGCGTCCATTTTCCAGTCTTTTTGAAATTAAAATTTCATTTCGTTTCAATTGTCGTCGAGTGCGGTCATGCCTACATATTTTTTATACCTCTTAAGTTACTAAAAGTAAACAACAGATTAACCGTTGTGTCAAATGTGACATTTGAGGTTGCTCATGGCAAGACATAATATGCCCAGTCAAAAAAAAAAACACTGGATTGCGGATGAGATTGCGGAATAGAAGTTGGATTGGATTTTACTTTTGTGGAGCCTCAGGGTTAGAATATCTAACAATTTTAAGGTTATAGATTTCTTTTATAGTCTATTTACACTGGATAAATCTGATTCTAAAACAATGTCGAGATGTTTATAATAATTATATTCAGAACAGTGAGAATTGCAGCATTTAAAACTTTTCAAGCTATTTTGGAGATAAAGCCAAATAAAATTTCACATTATTCACAGACACGGTGGTTTTCGAGGTTAGAAGTAGTAAATTGAATTCTTGTGCAATGTGATGCCTTAAAAGCATATTTTAACTACGTAACAAAAAGTGACAACTTAATGTCAAGCAAAACTGTTCTAAATATGTTCAATGAACTTGTTCATGATATGTATTTATCTTTTCTTAGTTTTGTGCTACCGTTTTTTACTAAACTTAACAAATGCATGCAATCCGAAAATCCCGAAATTCAAGACATGTATAAGGAAGTGACTACAGCCTTGAAGTCACTGTTGAGTTGCAATATCAAAAAAAGTTATATCGACAGTACAAATATTAAAAATATAGATTATATAAACCCCAGAAATCAACTTTCGTATGGGAATATGTATAACGGCGTAAAAGCAGCGCTTTTATTGTAAAATTTTCCGATTGACAAACAAATCGTTCAAGGCTTTCAATGCCGTTGTTTGTCCTTTTTAATTGAAGGTGCTAAGCAAATATATTACAGATTTAACTTCAACAACAGTGTGTTCATAGATGTGGAATCTTTTTTTTTTAAATTACTAAATGTTATTTTAAAACTTAATAAAATGAAATCTCATATGTATTTTTTTATTTAAAATTTTTGTGTTGAATTAATAAGCTAATATGTATTATTAAGGGCCCAATGAAGAATAAGCAATCTCATCATTTTTTTGAGGATCTCATGATAAAAAATCATGATAAATTTTTGTTTGAATCGGCAACACTGGCCAACACTTTTAGACCAATACTTCATCCGCCGTGATAGCACATAAATCCGAAAAGTCTTCCCTTCTCGCTAAAACCATTTGAAGCATTTGAGACAATACATATCGGAATCTCTTAGATATCTAGAGACGAGAACATAAAAGATGAGAAAATGTCTCTATTTCATCCATGCAGCTTCAGCAAAAATCGTTTGCAGGAGCTCCATGTCCTGTAGCTACTTTATTGTACAATCTACCATCAGAAATAAGATGCTTTGAGCGTTCATCATCAAACATTGGTCACAAAATAAGTTTTGTTGACAGACAAGTTGAGATAGTATCCCATCTGTGGTTCGCTTCCTTATGGTATCATATTTTAGCATACGTTTACAAAAATATTTTGGGTTATACCTATGTGAGATCTGTAACCCAATAAACCTAACCTAACCTATGTCTTGAACTTTTTTGCCATCTTTATAAGAGATAATCGACAATTTTGGGCTGTTAATGAATTTATGGAGAAGGGGTCGAATAATTGTATAGCAGCGTTACTGATTTAGAAGATGCGTATATCATTAGTCTATATCACGTCTTCTTTGAGTCAAGAAAGGACCTCTTCGATGGCCAGAAGTTATGGCTGTAACACACTTAAGTGATTAGATAGGTGAAATGAGGAGACATACATAGGTGCAGTCTATCGGAGTATGCTCTCTCACCAAATTCGTCATCGGTTTTTAATCCACTAGAAATGACCCATTCTCCCAATTAGAATTGGAAAGGACAGACACTTAGAATGTTGTAGAAAGTTTTTCAAAAATAGCTTATTCTTGATTTAACCCTCTGCTCTTGGGAGGAGTCATTATAGTTCGTAAAAATAAACTTGGTTTCGTCATAAAATTCGAACAAGAATATTAACTTTTTGGTTTCACGAAGAAACCACTAGGAAGCAAAGAGTTAAGCTCCAAATCATAAGAAAAAACATAGATTTCCCGGCATTGTATAAAACAACAACAAAACTAGTGTTTTCCAAGACATGTTCAAAAATTCAATTCAATCGGTTAGTATTGTCATATTTTTAAGTCCGAAAAAATAAAAAATGCAATATTGAAATAAACGCGTTGAAAGTTTTGAGCAGTAAAAAAATCAAGATTAATTTTGTTATACTAAAATTCAAAAACCGAGTACTTACATTTTTTTCCCAACCATTATCTTTTAGGACATCGTTTTTGAAATCCTCGGGGTCTTGATGACCTGAAACCTTGAGAGTGCTTGAAGAGTTGTAAAAAAATACTCAAGAATTTTTAAATTTGTTACTAAAATAGTGTTCTCTTAAAAAAACTAGAGATATGTATATGGATTTCACTCTCAGCTCCTAATGTGGATAAAGAGCTATTTAGTAGGTAGGAAACAGGTGGTAAAAATTGATAATGCCTTGTCTAAGGAAATTATAAATTTTTCGGGTGTTCCTCAAGGTAGTCACCTTGGACCACTTCTTTTCATCATTTTTATTAACCACTTACCTCTACATCTTACTTTTTCTAAATGTCTTCTATTTGCTGACGATTTGAAAATATTCAGTTCCATAAATTCACTTAACGATGCAAATAAAGTTCAAATTAATTTAAATAATTTAATTAAATGGTGTAATATCAATGGGCTATATTTTAACAATAAGAAATGTAGTGTTGTGATATTTTCTAGAAATCACAGTCCATTATATTATAATTATAAACTTGAAAATGACATTCTACAAAGACTTGATACCCATAAGGATCTAGGCGTAATCTTAGATTCTAAAATGAATTTCTCAAATCACATAGACCATCGAGAAAGAACTAATAGAGAGAACCAACTTCGACGGTTGCTCTCTTTTTGCCTACAAGCTGTGATTTGGCCACCAACTTGCATATGTATTAACTCCATATAAAAAAATGTGGGGAACAAATCCTTATGCAAGTTGGTGTGCATACTCACCACCAGAGAGAAAAAACTGTTCTCTCTTTTCTCTCTGCTCCCCACCTTTTAAAAATGGCGACCACCTTTGAAAAATGGCGGATGTAGTCAGCTGTTCAGAGGTGTTCAAAGAAAATTCAAAATTGTGTATGAACAACTTTTTGGTACTCTCATTGTGTTCGTTTGGGAGTAATATCATTCGAATATGAAGTGAAATTAATTACTCTTGTTAGGTGTCAGAACAATGAAGATTTAGAAACAATTCTAAACTACGCATTTAGAGAAATATTAGTTAGTTATTTTAAGCCAGTTTTAATCATTAAGTAAGTAAAATAAATTATGTGGTGCAACAGTCCAATGAGAATTAGGACCTAGAAACATAAAACTCTGAAAGCACTACAACTATTATTTGTATTATAGCTGCGTTTATGCGTTTAATTTTCGCTCAGACCGTTGAAAGATGCAAAAAAAACTGAGATTTGTTTCAATTTTCAGAGTTTATCGACTTAATTTTGTCGATGCGAGAGTTGCAGGAACATTGAAAACGAGAGTTACAGAATGTAAACATGGAACATTGAAAACATTTTTATATACTCATCTCTTTTTTCCATTCCTATTTTATTTGTGTGTCGTTGTTAATTTCCTTTACATTACTCACGACATTTCCAAAATGCTGAAAATAAGTGATTTAAGTAGACACTAAATAAAAAGACCGTCAACTTGTTACTTCTGTTACCAATTTTCATTGCATAAGATTTGTGAATAGGTGATAAGCTATTCTTACTGCTTTCCTCCAAGGTAGTGTGTTGCTTTTAAAGGCTTAACTACATAAGCCGAAAAGTACTTTTGTACAAAAGTAACAATATTTGTATTCTCGCTAGTTCAGTGGTTTTGTGAAAAGAATATACAAATTTGTTCTTCAACCAAAATTTAAGTCTCATGCATCATTTTTATAAGTTTTCCAGTTCTAAGTATTTATATCTTATCTTTCAGTTATATAGCGACAAGGAAAAATCCGTCAGGGAAAGTTCTAACTACAGTTTTTCTGAAAGTGCATTGTGGCTTATTCATAGATGTTTGCTAAACTTTTTAGGCTATTCATAAATAAATGCAAATCAAAGTTAAGGGCTAAACCTGAATGACTATAAACATAGAAAATGCTGTGTTCAAGTAATTATTATCGCAGCCAAATTTCATAATTGATTTTTTTGGTGTATAAAAAAGCTGAAAAAGTGTGTAATTCATGACTAATAAATGTTACGTTAACACTAAGTTCTAGAAAGTATTGATTGATACCGCAATTGCAGAAGATATGGATATTTTATATAAATATTCGCGGTAAACTGTAGAACTTTATTATTTCCGCCTTTTATAATTCAATGTAAAATAATTCAATGCAGTATATTTTAGATAATACAGTAGTTAAGTTATTAGTTAAGGTATTACTATTGAAATAAACATAACATACATTTATAAAAAACATGTACTCGTTCATATATACAAATAAAGTCTAGTCTAAAAAACCTTAACCTTGTTACACTCTTTCTGCACACATCCTTTCTTGTTTTGGTTGTTACTGCCATCTATCTGTAACTTAGAGAAAAAGAAGAGAAAAACAAATTCACCACGAACTACCGGTATAACTTCTTCCGTTATTTATTGACAAACAAAAATGTTTTGCTAGAATTAATTTGAATTATAGGAGTATTTTTGTAGATATAAAAACGACAAGATGTTAGCAAAATTAAAAAAAAATCATGAGAATTACAAATATTATAATGAGACTTTAAAAAACATAGCCTTCTTGGCTATCAATAAACAAAAATGAAAAATGTCGCATTTCCCGGAAATGATGTTTTTTTGTGTACTCTTCTCCGAGGTGAAAACATGTATACACCGATACGAATTCAACACGCTATAAAAAATGAGAGTAAGACGTTTCGAAGAGACGGAGACGAGGAAATTTGGTTCTCTCATTTAGTTTTTTCTCTCTGACATAGACCATGCGATCTCAAAAGCAAACTCTATGCTAGGGTTTGTTTTTCGAAATTCAAAAGATTTCGAAGACCCCTATACATTAAAAGCTCTTTATTCTAGTCTCGTCCGACCACATTTAGAATATTGTACTGTTATATGGAGTCCCTTTACCGCGTCTAGCATTTGTCGTATAGAAAGAGTTCAAAAAAGGTTCACAAAGTTTGCCTTACGAAAAATATATGGTTATTCAAATGTTCCATCTTATAAGACGAGGTGTATTTTAATTGACCTAAAACCTCTTGCGCAGAGAAGAAAATTAAACTCAATACTTTTTGCTTTTGATGTCTTGAATTTTAATATTGACTGTCCAGTTTTGTTATCTATGTTTTTTATTTATGCGCCTTCTAGAAACTTGCGCCCTCGTGACTGTGATTTCTTAAATGTTCCTTGCCACGGTACTAGCTATGCTAAGTATAATCCTATCAGAAGAGCTTGTATGGATTTTAATGAATATGATTTTGCAATTGATTTTAATATTAATAGAAATGTTTTGAAAAATAAATTAGTAAATTTGTTATAATGCTATAAGTAAATTATGTATTTTATTTTTATTTTATGTATCATAATTATTAGTCTAAATGGAGTGTGTAACTTTTAAGACGAATAAATAAATAAATAAATAAATTACTTTAGCCTGCATTTCCTTTAGGTAACTCTAATTTTCCTGTAACTCTTACATGGCGTCCACAATTTAAATCTCTAATCACCAAAAATAATATAATGGTCAAAGCCAACAGAAACACTATTAGATTTAAGTGCGGAACATTAACACGAACATTTGTAAATTGTCACCTATGTAATTGCAAGAATTGGATAATTAGACTTTCACTTTCTTCAAGTCTTCAAAGAAGTTGTCATTATGTATAATTTCTGATGATGAAGATAGTAAAGAAATGAAACGTGAAAATTTGTATAGTTGCCTGGTACTTAGGCATTCTAAAAGTTCTTACAATCGAGTGATGATGTACTTAAGTTGGATCATTAGTATTTTTTTTAATGTCATGGCAATGGGCACTTCGCATTATGGAAGCATTGTTTTAAGGGGAAAGGAGAAAAATTATTCAACCGAATCTGTTAAAAGATATCAAGCTTTTCAAATAAAAATCGGGGTCAAATTCAGAAAATATTGTCTAATAAAAAATTATGAGCATAGACAAAATTAGATTTAAGTTCCTTTTCTGATTTTAAAATAAATTTTAATTATAACAAAATTTTACTTTCTCTGTTTTCACACAAATTTCATCACTTTAATTTGTTATGAACAAGATTGTAAAAATCATTCTCACTATTATTTGAAGTAAAAGAGAATTACTCTAAAAGATAAAATATTTCATAAGAAAAAGTTATTGAAATTTATTGTTTTTATTTTTAATAATCTTGAATACTTGAATAATGATTATCTAATATTAAATTATTTTTAATGGGGTACTTAAGATTATATTTGCAATCAATTTACTATTTTTAATTTTTTTATCTTGACCTTTAAATCTAATAAAACAATAAGCATACAAATAATTATGCAACCGTGTCTTGAATTAAGTAAGGGTACGAACAAAAAAATAAAACTTTCAATTTCATTGACTTATGAATGATTGGTTTTGATAGTTTTTGTGGTTTGATTCTTATTTAGTTCATATTTTAAGACACATTTTGTCCTTTCTCTTGGATTTTTTTAATCCATTATTGAAAAAAATTCTTATTAACGCCACTTACATTGTTACCTTGTATTTAAAAGTCTGAGTGCTATTAGGATAGACGCCGAACCGTAAAGAGTAAAACACGTACGAGGCTATAAGAAGATTGCGAAACTTAATAATAGAATTGATGATCCAATAAAACTCCAAATTTGGTTCTCTAGAAAAATTATGATTTGTTTTATATTTTTCTTAAATTAAATGTACCAGGATCCAGTTGGTTTAACTATAACTATGTATAAACAAATAAGTCTCCAAATTTGTTGTTAAGTGTAAAACTCAATAACGCCTGAAACGATTCGGCTGATTTTGTTTAGAAAGAAATTTAAAATTTATCCGCATTATTATACCTACTTACTTACTACTTTATTAAGGTCCTCAGACATGTTAAGTCCGTTGGGAACCCCTTAAGGGGCATAGGGCCTTTACTACGCCTACGCGCCATCGTGTGCGGTTTCCAGAGATGTGTTTCAGCTCCTTCCAACTCTTGCCTAATGACGCTGATTCCTCCTCGACTGTCCTGCGCCATGTGCTTCTCGGTCATCCAGCTCTTCTTCCTTCTTGTGTGAACGATTTCCACTGCATTGCTTGGCCTGCAATGCAGTCGTTACCTTTTCGAAGCGTCGAATGTCCAATCCATTGCCACTTACGCTTTCGTATAATATAGTCTATAGGTTCCTGACCTGTCCTTCTATGAAGGACCTCATAAAATATTCGGTTTGGCGAAGACACGAAGGTTTGTAGCTTTCTTGTAATGACTGAAGTAACCATCCAGGTGCTGCACCCATAAATAAGCACAGATTCGAAATTTGTGTGAAACAATCGTAGCTTTGTTCTTAAGCTAATTGAGTTATTCCTCCAAATTTTCGACAGCATACCGAACGCCTATGAACAGCAGGTGTAGTGGTGCTCGATATTCAATGCACTGCTCAATAATGATCCGCAGGGTGTTGATATGATCAATACAGGAGGATCCAGCGCGGAAATCTGCTTGTTCGGCATCGAGTGTGGCCTCAAGGTGTTCTCTGATGCGTTCCTGTATGATTTTTGCTACTATTTTGGCAACGGCTGGCAGGTAGAAGGCAAATTCCTCTCCAGTTTTCGCACTTTGTAAGATCTCCTTTTTTTGGGAGCTTGACGATCATTCCCTTCTTCCACTCATCGGAGAAGCTTTCGGTGGTCAAGGATTCTTTTATGAACGGATGAAGCAGTTCGCTTAATGACGTTGGCGCTGCTTGTAAAAGCTCTGCGGGAATTCCATCAAGTCCACATTATTATATTCGTACTATACATATATTATACTTGCCAACCTGACAGACGTGTCATTCTGTTATATATTAGTTGGCGATTTTCGTCAAACATTGCTGGTGATTTCAAGATAAACACCAGTTGATAATGAAAGTCCTCTAATTTCTGAATATATGTGTAGACATTGCATGAACACAATCGAGAATAAGCTTGTCGAGTTGTAGAATCATCAATTAGAAAGAATATTTTGGAAACAACTGATTGACATCGGTGATAGAAAATTAAGTTTTCTGACAGTTTTTGTCAGTTGAAAGTTGACCTTATTCGAACAGAGTTCTTAAATATTGCTCAAAATTAGAACGATCATATTTGGTTGAGCGAACGAACAATATTGGCTGACAAAAACGTAGATGTTAACGAAATAAATATTAAAATTCGAAATGAAATTTGAAGTGAATTGAAAACATACACATCAGTCGATTCACCTAGCAAACAAGATGATGTGGTCAACTGTTCACTAGAATTTTAAAAATTTCCTTTTCCAATCAAGTCTCTTAACAACCTCTTAAGAAGGCCTGTGCCTTTTGCATCAAGCATTGAGAGCCATCAAATATGCCGCCTCTTAAGCCTCTGCCACTACAGGAAAGCTTGTGATCTAGGAAATAGAGAAATGACACAACAGGAATGAGATTCGTAAATTTTACCAAAAGGTGAAAAAAAAAACATCCGATATGTACCAGCCGCGAACCGAAACTTGTAAATACAATTAAGGGCACATCGTAGTAGAGCCGCAGTCTATGCTGAGAATATGGAAAATCACTTCTCCAAGCTATAAAACGGTGATGATGAATCGGATTCCGCTACAAAGGAGATAATACCAAAGAAGATAAGTCCAACAAAGCAGCTGGAGCTGACGGCATCATTGTCGAATTCTTGAAAGCAGCAGGCGATGACTTGGTAAGAAGTATTTAACAACTCACCTGCAAAATATGATCCAAGGAAATTACGTCATAGTTTGCTCAATCCTTAAGAAAGGATACCTTCTAAACTGCAACAACTACGGAGGCATCAGTCTCCTGAATATTATCTATAAGATATTTCTGCCGTGTTATTTGAAAGTTTGAGACCGTTCTTCAACAACCTGGTAGTTCCTTATCAGTGTCTGTTCGAAAAAAGAAAGTCCACCATTGATCGAACTTTTAAATTACGACAGATCTTGGAAAAAAATCAGGAACTTCAAATCGTTACGCACCATCTATTCACCGATTTCAAATCCGCGTATGACAGTATCTATAGAGATGAATGTTAATGAGCAATGTCTAGTTTTGGCATACCTGTAAAACTTGTCCCTTTGTGACATAGGAAAAAAGTACGCTGCTCTATCAATGTCGGTCAAGATTTCACCGATGCTTTTGTATCAAGCGTTCTGGAAAGAATTGTACAAAACTTAATCGTAAACACTACAGGCACCATCTTCCCAAGGTCAGTCAAATTACTTGGATACGCCGATAATGTCAGCGTTTTTGGGCATTGCGACGAAAGCGGAGAAGATGGATTTAGTTTTCAATGAGGGCAAGATCAAGTAAAATGCTGTCATCAAGAAAGGACAATAGTCGACAACGATTATGATCAAAACCACCATGCACAGTTATAACTTTAAGTTATTTAAGGACTTTGTCTAACTAGGCACCGCTATAAATTCAGATAGCTTCACAAGTACTGGAATAAAATAGAAATCGTGGCTTCCTTGGACTAAGAAGGCAATTCAGTAGTAAAGTCATCTCTTAAGCAACTAAAGTCACCTCTATAAGACTCTCATCTATGAGACATTTCTACGTCCAAAACTAGGGTATAACTGACATCTCTGGGCTGGTGCTCCTGTAAATTACTTAAGAACTGTATTCAACGAAGAGCATTTAATTTAATTGCTTTCGATAATACTACGCTGAGGTGCGGTCCTGGTCCTGGTCCGCCTTATATCCCGGTGAGGAGCTAATGGCATCTAACTTCGTACTGGGTGTCGGGCACAATTAGTCTAATTAAAAAATACATAATGCAAAGTTTACATTTTCAGCAAGTCATTTTTAATACTCTAGTACAAACTAGCAGATCAACCACCTATATAATATCTACCCCGTTATGAATAAATATGAATACCAATAAATCAATTCATCTTTCTTCCTTGGCCTTGTCGAACCATTTCAAAAATTGTAATAAATATACACTACATACGTATTTTGTGGATGACGTTAATTTTTAAGTTTTATTTAACTTCAAATATACCTACTTGCCTGTTTAGTTATTCCAATGTTAATAGTACAGTACTTGCTTATTACTTGAACATGCAAAATAAACTTAAACTCAACAATAAAAAATATCAATCTAAACAGTCACGTAGCCATTCCGGGGTCAATGAAAATTCAAACTTATTTCCAACAAAACAAACGTACCTACACACAAACTAATAAAACAAAGTAAGGGCAGGAAAGAAGGAGGTACATAATTTTGTTTTATTTTTTTTTCTGTGTAAAATTAGATAGTGAAATTGATTATATAACAAAAAAAAACATGTTCCAATACTTAATAGTTGGTTTAAAACGGGATACAGTAAAAATAATATATACCCAATATGTAAAATAAAATATGGGTACCCAAAGAAAGTCTAATTAGTAGTCCAAAGTCAATGTGTTTCTTATTTCCTTCTGATGATATTGCGACGTTGAAGGCGAAGTCGCGTCGCGTCGGTCGGTCGACGACAATATGGGATTCATGATGTCATGAACCCTACTCTGAATTTAAATAAACCTAAGTACACTAAAAAGTACAAAAAGTAAAAAGAAAATAAAGCAAAATCCAAGAATAGATCTTTATTCTTCAAAATAACTTTAAGGTTTATGAACACAAAATCACTTTCAGACTATCAATTACACCAAAATGAAAATCCAGTGAGAACAACTGAAAATCAACAACGGACTGCCCTGCGGCGGAACAACAGAATGTGAATGATTGTGGAATTTAAAAATAAAACCTGTTCAGAAGAAGCAATAAATCGTTAGAATACATAACACCAAAAAAGCAACAGAGATGAAAAAGATGAACATAAAGAAAGTGAACACTCTCATTCTCCATCACTCCATACTGTCAGCCAGTCAGTTCAGCCAACAATCCAGCCAGTCTAGCTCATTGCTGGAGTTTTCAAGCCTAGGTACATATTCGAGAATTGAAACCGAGAGTCCAATGACGACCACGACGAAGTAGATACACAACGAGACGACACAAGTAGCTTCTTTCAAATGGGAATCCAAATCAGTATCAGTATCAGTCGTATTTCATCATTCCGTCCGTAAACAACTCCTAATACCCACCAGAAGTGTAACTTAACCTAAGCAGCCTTATTTCCAATTTACATTCTTGAATTGATCAGATTGGCTGTGTCTGACGTTGACGTGGATTTGTATTCGAATTCGAATTCGAACGCTCAATATAAAATATACACAAGCTCACTTGGAAATATTATAATCATCTATTATCTACTTTCCGAGAATACTTATATAATATTGTATACCTACTAGTTTGTGCTGTTTCACTGATTACATTTCTTATCGGGCGCGGGAGCTCAATTGCTAAAGTTGCTTCTTCTCTCTGCCTGCTTACCCGTCCCGTAGCCGTCGTCTGTCTGCCTTACTGACTGTGCCTGCCTGCAAAAATAAAACACAACGATTAAATTCAAATATTTTTGTGTACATCACGGTGTCTATGGACTTTCTAAGCGTATTCGACGCGGCCAGTCTCAGTTGTTCAGTCGTTGGTGCGTTTCCGAGTCGGTTTGACGTTGATCCTCCTTTTTCTTTTCTTCAGTTTTGTGTTTTTAATAAAAAAAATCTTTCGGGATTCGGTTATTCAAACGTCGTACGTCGCTTTTCTTGTCTTGTTTGACCAATTTTATAACTTTCTTCATGTGCGGTTAAAAATACATATTATATCTACAAAAATAAAAAGAAAATTATAAATAATTGCAATACAAAAATATTGTGTATCAGCAAACCCAACTCTGGATATCGTGTCTCTTTTATTTTGTTGGATAAAATTACATTCGAATTAAAATTCCCCTTCATCTTCTTTAGGTAAGTGTGACAATATTTTGAATTTACGTTGGTTCTACGACGTTTCTCTTTTTCCTTTCAACCAAAAACCAAGTGTCAAACAAAACTTCTTGATCTTTTTTCCAATTTTGCAACTTCAACATATGAGCAACTATGTACCTACATATGTAGGTATCTAAATTATAGGTTTACGATCGTGACCACAAAAATAAAAAAGACGACGTTCGTTTATTTTGTAAAAAAAAAAAAATAAAAAACTAATTAACAAAACAAAGGTCAAGGTTGCTGTGAGTAAAGTTGATTGCTAAAAAATGATTTCATAATGTGGGTTGTCAGGTTGAGGCTAATTCGTAATTCGGCTGCACGGAATAATAATTTGTGTGATTTTTGTCTTAATATTGAATTCTTGTGGTGTGTGGCAAGTTGGCGCAAGTTAGAGAGTGGTTATGTTTTTAATATGTTTCTTTTTTCGTGCCACCATATGACTTAAGTTAATTCATTGATATTCTCTGTCTTATCATTTTTATACACCTTTTTGCTCTTATCGACTTTGAGTACCTTACCTGCTTACATACCTCGCTGCTGCATATGCGTCTGCTTCTGTGGCTGGTACATGTGAATGAAATTGAATTTGATGTTTGATTTATTTTTTTATTAAATAATTTATTCGAGTTTATTTTATCGTCAAGTGGGTTATTTTGTATTTGCTCTGTTACTTCCCTGTTTGGGTAGGTATCAGGTATGTACCTACCTAAGTATTTGATTATGGATATCTTTTTTGATAACACAGGAAGATAAATATTTTTGTCCTTGAAATTAATAAAACCAAAAAAAATATAGAATACTGATTAGATGGGATTATTTGTTCGTTTCCTAAAATCTACATATTGAGCAGCAGGTACCTACATTATTATAGACAAGATTTCTTGTAAGTTTGGATCTATCGAGAAATCTAAGGAAGAAACAAGTTTTCACTTTTTTTTTTTTAGATTTTTATTGGAATGTTAGAGAATCTACTTAACTTTTGCTTTGTATTTGTTACAGAACAGGTATTGAAAATTTCAAAGGAGGATAAATTAATATTTAGTAGAAAGAAATGATAATTTAGAAATAAATAAAATTGATGACATGACAACTTGAATAGATGAACCAAGGTCTACTACAGATATCTTAACCGTTTTTGTGTGTCTCTGGGAGTTTTTAGATGGAAGAATTTTCGGAACTTGCATTTGTCTTTTTGTTGAATTAAGATGGCTTCGATTTGAACATCTTTATAAGAAAAATTAGTTGGTGGTAATTATGTACAGTGTATCAAAATAAAACTCGTACATAAAATTCGTTTTTAGAAAAACAAAGAAATAAGTAATATGGAACCATTATATTTCAAAATTTATATAACTGTCTTACAGTTAAGAGGGTCACTCTTTGATTTTTTAAAAAAAGTTTTAAAAAATCCACCTTTACCTTTACCAAGGCAAAGATTTCCTAAATTAATCGAAAAAAAAACACCTCAAAGTTAAAAGTGTTTTCTTTTTAAAGTTAGCCATGTTTAGTAATGATGTAGTAGCAACAAATTAAGTTTTATTATTCATGCTGACATTACTGTGAATAATTTCAAACATAAAATTTTTGAATCTGAAAAAATGGGTAGACAAAACGGCCAAACCTCTGTAGATGTGCGAAATCTTGCAATAATGCATTTCAAGAATGGGAAGACTTTGCGAGAAATTGATCATTTATTAAATCGCAGTCACTCAACGGTCCAATACATCCTTAAGCGGTTAAAAGAAGAAGGAGCAGTCCATAATAAAAGAACGTCGAGTGACGTTTCAACTGTCAAAGTGGAATTGCAAAAGTTTTCGAAGCTCTCGTATTTTTTTAAATTAAATTAAAAAATCTAAGTAACTTCCTAAGAAATCCCACGCATAAACACTCATTTAATCACTTTGAACTAACACCGCATATTGTGAGTTAAATTTGTTCAAGTAAATAAGCTTCAAAAGAAAAAGTAAAAAAAGTTTTCTCCGTGGTGCATCTAAATCAATTTATGGTACAACGATTTGCCCATGAACCGCAAGCGATACTTGTTTGAAATTTCACCTGAACAAAACACTAAAAAAAAAAGATTTCTCATCCAAAAGCACCAAATATGGGAATAGGTGAATTATCAGTTGCTGATCTAAAAAGTATCTTAAACGAGATTCTCGAAGAAAAGCTTAAAGATCTTGTCACAAAAAATGACTTGTTGGTGCTCTCGAACGAGATACTTTCTTTGAAGACACTTAACACCCAACTCAGCAAAAAACTCACAGTAATGACAGAAAGATGCGATTTGCTTGAAACCCAATTGGAAATTCTCTCACGGAAATCAAACGATAAGTCTATTGTGGTACACCTTCCTTTAGACACAGAAACCGATGCAATCCAATTAGCTAAACAGACTTGCAAGGGGCTTCTGATGTTAAATGAAGACGAAGAAATACAATTTAAGAGCTCCAAATACAAATAATCGAACTTCCAACAGCGGCGATCACAGAAAAACTTATTACCGCCGCGCACACGCTCAAAGGCTCCGGAATAAGTATATTTCTCGAGCAATCACTTCTATCAAGGAAAAAAAGAAAGACACTAATAGAAACAAAAAACAAACTGCTGCAGATAAATCCAAACGCCAGAATTTTCGTTAAAGGAGTCAACAAATTGCAAATCAACAATCAATTGTTTGTTTACAAAATTTCACGAGGTTTAGTTGTCAAATCAGCAGCGGACATGTCACTCATGAACTATTTGGTGACAGCTGTTACGATTACTTTGACTGCAGCGAGGGAGCGAAGTTAGCCGTGGTTCCAAATTCTTCTTCCGCTTTTGGCCACCAACCGCAGCGAGCGCCATCTGGAAATCGAAGTCCACACCATGTTAGGGATAAAACACAATAGGTACATTCTGTCGTCTGCCATAACTCAATTACCTTTTCAAAATTAAATATATGTTCGTATAATATAACTGGTCTCAAAAGTAAACTTTTACATTCCGATTTTTTTAAATATTTACATCAATTTGATGTTATAATTCTAATAGAAACTTTTATTGAAGAAAAGAATCAAAATGAATTTCTAAAATATTTCAAAGACTTTAAAGTAATGTTTACACCCGCGATAAGATCAAATTTGCATGGAAGAGCCAGTGGGGGTATTTTATATGGGATTAGAAAATCTTTATGGGGTAACCTTATTAATTTTAAAATTATTGAATCTAAAATTATTTTTCATATGGTTAGCAACAACCTAAACTATTATATTATTCCGATTTATTTAATTTGCAATGATTGGCTAAGCGATTTCGATGAACTAGTGGAATTTATGAATAATACTTCTCTTGACAATGTTTTAATCGTCGGTGATTTAAATGCTAGGATTGGTGAATATCAAAATTCTTCCGCTAATATTTTACGAGTTGCACTGGCCGAGAGTAGATGTTCTAGAGATAAAATTTATAACCGCAACGGGCGGAGTTTAACAGAATTTTTTGAAGTTTTTGGTCTATTCGTTTTAAATGGGTCTTCTAATAGACGCATGTGGCGAATTCACTTTTGTTAGCGGACAGGGACAATCCGTGATTGACTTTGCTGCGATTTCAGGGGACTGGTTGAACATTATCGATGATTTTGAAGTTGCACTTGTTAACTATTCGGCTCATTTTCCAATTGTTATTAAGATTCAGCTAACGGAGCCAAACCAGCTAGCTACACCTTCTAGTTTTAATAAGCTGAAGTGGTCGGAGAACAATGCAACACTCTATAGAAGCCTCCTCTCTCGGCACTTACTATCTCTGCCCCAACAATCCGCAGTCTCGTCTGAAGTGGTGTGTGAAAGTATAGAACGGGTTATAAAGACTGCAGCCCCTTTTGCGTTGAAGAGTACACACACTTTTGTAGCTAAAAATGTATGGTTTGATAAGGATTGCAGAAATCTCCGTAAACTTTCGTTTGTTTACTTAAAACTGTTAAGAACGACCAATTCTCAATTTTTCAAAAACATCTATCTTCGCGTTAACAATGATTTTAAAAAAATGTGCTCAGTTAAGAAAATCACCTATTTAAAAAACGTGGCTAAGAAATTGGAAAACTGCACAAACTCAAAGATATTTTGGGAGACAGTGCGCGAACTTGGTGGGCGCAATCAGGGTATGAGGTTCTCTTTAGAAGCTGAGACGTTAGCAGCTCATTTTAAAACTCTACTCTCAGCTGATGAAGACCTTCATACCTTTGATTACGCGCTACCTGATACTAGAGTCAACCAGTTGGATTTAGAATTCTCATTGCCCGAATTGGAAGTAACGCTCCAAAAAATGAAAAATAGCAAGGCTTCTTGCTTAGACGGCATACCAGTCGAGTTTTATAAAAACAGCAATATTGATTTCAAAAACTACCTCGTGTCCTTTTATAACAAGTTGTACAATGATGGATGTGTACCTATCAGTTTCAACGAATCTGTAATTTTTGCCATTTTTAAAAAAGGTGATGCTAACGCTGCGGAAAATTATAGAGGTATTTCAATTTTAAATTCAATAAGAAAAACTTTTACTGCAATCCTATATGAAAGGCTCACAAAATGGATTGAGGATAACAGTCTTTTGAGCATCTTTCAAGCCGGTTTCCGCCCAGGTTTTTCAACCATGGATCATATCTTTGCCATTTCAAGCATTGCTCAACAATTTATAGATGGGAAAAAGAAACTATACACTTGCTTTGTTGATTTTAAAGCTGCATTTGATAAAGTCAATAGACAAGCTTTAATTTACAAACTCTCTTGTATTGGTTTGTCACGAAAGTTTCTCCAAGTGTATGCAAGTTTTATTTCGTCAACAAATGCAAGGGTATGGGACGGTATCACATTTTCAAATCGATTTGAAACAACTTCAGGTGTTCCTCAAGGTTGTATCCTCAGCCCATTATTATTTGCCCTGTTCATAGATGATGTCTGCGATCTTCTTCCGGGTGGAGTTAATTTTGCTAACATTTTAATCAAAGTCCTGTTGTACGCGGACGATCTAGTTATGCTTGCTGATAATCCTTTCACGCTACAAATGCAACTAAACCGTCTAAGTTCATTTTGCGAGTCTTGGGGCTTGCAAATTAATACCCAAAAAACTAAGATTGTTGTTTTTGAAAAGAGACAATCAAGAAGGCGAGCGGAAGAAAAATGGTCTTTAAATAATACACATATTGAGGTTGTACAGGAGTTTAAATATTTGGGTGTCCTCTTGACCTACAATTTAAGCTATCTAAAGCACTCTAAAGAAAAAAGCAACGAAGCTAAATTGGCACTTAATATAATGTGGCAAAAGTTTTTTTCGAACCAAAATGTGGATTTAACGTCCAAGTACAAAGTTTTCAACGCGACAGTAAATGCATGCATGGCATATGGCGTTCAAGTCTTCGGATACACACACTTCGAAGCTTTTGAAACTGTACAAAGGAACTTTTTTAAGAGGATATTTCGTTTGCCTAACTCAACACCCAACTACGCCATATATGTGAGTCAGGAATAGTCCCTATATATATACAAAATTTGAAGGCAAGTGCTAACTTCATTACTAGAGTGATGAAAAGAAGTGAAACTTGTCTTCACAAAATCATTTTAAGAAAATTACTGCTGAAGTGAATGCTTCCCCGTTTAAAGACTGGAACGAACTAGCTTACTCTTACGAAACAAGTTTAAACTTATCAGAAACTAATGTGACCGATTGGCAGGCTCAGTTTGCTGATGTGATTGCTAAGGTGGATCACAAAATGTTTCTGGATAATCTTTCCAGAGCATCTTCATCTACTTCAAGAGCTATTTATAGTCATTTAAATCACCAACTGCCCTCGGAAGTCTCTTACTTTAGTAATGAATTTTCAGCCTCGGTTATAAGTATTATTTTTAGAGCAAGAGTTGAAATTTTAAATTTAAACTTTGTACCTCATTGACCAGACTTGCCCCAGCTATGTGATCTATGTAACGGAAGAGTGAATAAAGATATTTACCATTTCGTTGCTGCTTGTCCTATTCTACAAGAAATTCGTCGGTTGCATTTTCGGGAAAGTTTTATATCCTTGGAAAAGCTTTTTGAAATTTTAAATGGAGCAATGGGCTGGCGCAGCCTCTTTAAATATTGCACATGCTCTTTCTTACCGTAACAGTTTCACATATTGAACCTAGCCGATTACCCGCTTATTGCAGTTTAAACCAAATTGTATACCTAACAATTTATTGCTTTGTTGCTGATCATACTAAATTTGATATTATTTCTTTTGTGTTTCAAATCACGTTAAAATTGATAATATTTTAAAAAAAGCTAATCATAACTGAATTGTGTATTATTTTGTGTTTCAAATCACGTTAAAATTGATATCATTGTTTTATATATATAAATATATTTCTTCATATCTTTTGCTACTTATTTATTTTTATATTTTAAAATTTTTGCTTTTTTATTATTTCTTTTATTTTTAAATCATATATGAAATGTCATCTCAGGCAGACGGCAGTATTGCCATGTCCTTATTCTTAAGTATAAAAATTTGTAAACTTTGTGATGAAAAAATAAAGAATTTATCTATCTATCTATCTCTAATAAAAGAAAAATTAGCGGTAGGAAAATTTTTAATGATGCGGATGAGCGATGGATACTTCGAAAAGTTAAGGACAATCCCAAAATTAGTGCTCCTAAACTAGCAGAAGAGGCTGAAAAGTATTTTGGTAAAAAAGCATGTCCAGAAACTATACGATTAATACTTAGAAAAAATAACTACAATGGACGTGTAACCAGGAAGAAGCCGTTCATTAGTAAAGTAAACAAATTAAAAAGAATTGCTTTCGCAAAAGCGAACCTCTGCAAAGATTTTGCATATTGGAAGATGTGCATGTTTACTGATGAGAGCAAATTTATGGCAAGGTCAATGTTTGGCGTAGGCCCAATGAAGAGCTCAAAGACAAAAATTTAATGGCAACCGTTAAGCATGGTGGTGGGTCGGTCATGGTTTGGGGTTGTATGGCAGCATCAGGAGTTGGAAACCTGCATTTTGTTGATGGCATAATGGACCAACATATGTATCTCAACATTCTTAAACTGAATTTACATGCTAGTGCCAAAAGACTTGGTATAAGAGATGGTTTCCAATTTTACCAAGATAACGATCCCAAGCACAAAGCTTACAAAGTGCGTTCGTGGCTGCTGTACAACTGTCCAAAAGTGATTGAGACACCTCCGCAATCACCAGACATTAACGTAATTGAAAATTTATGGAGTTATTTGGAAGACCGGATAAAATTGCATCATATTTCTAATAAAAATGATCTCAAGAAGGTGCTGCTGGAGGAATGGAACAAAATACCACCCTCTTACTGTGAAAAATTGGTTCGATCTTTGCCAAACAGGTTAAAAGCTGTTAAGGACAGTAAGGGTCTTCCAACAAAATATTCCTCATTTTTTTTTTGCCTTTTTTGTTTGCTTAAATGCACTTGTACGAGTTTAACTTTGACGTGAATTTTCAATTTTTTTAATAAATGTTAACCTAAAACTTTGTTGCATTAGTTTTTTTTATTTAAATTGAATATTTACAGATAACATAGATGTGTTGAAAAAAATAAAAATGATTTCTACAAATTTGGTTACCAATAGAAAAAGTTATTAGCAAAATACAAAACATAAACATGCTGTATGAGTTTTACTTTGATACACTGTATATGGAATTGGAATCGTGAAAAGACCTTAAACAAAAAGAACTTCTCTTTATACAGCTACTTACTGACCCAACGAACTCTATTTTGATTTTATTAGGATGATTTTTTTTTAATTATTAATGCAAAATTAAGTTCTTTAACGATACTTAATTGTGATACCACATGAATCTTGAGGTTTCTTCCTAAGCTCAATGGAACCAGTTTGAGTTTCTTACGAAACGTGAGAGGCCGATTATGCCGATATGATTTAGATCGTTAAAGAAGAACTCTCCTAGGTAATTCTTGCGTTTTCGAGCCAGAGCAGGGTATGTGCAGAGAAGATGAAGAACTGTTTCCTCCTCTTCCTCGTCCATACAGCTTCTGCAGAAATCATTTGAGAATACGCCTAATCTCTTGGCGTGCTTTCCTATTAGGCAGTGTCCGGTTATGACACCTATCATCGAGCTTATATGCGATCTGCTTAGAGAGAGCAAGCACCTTGAACGTTTTAAATCCAGTGTTGGCCAGATGTTTTTTGTGACTTGACACGTGGTGATGTTGTTCCACCTGGTGCCTGCCCTCCTCACAGCGTCTTGCATTAGTTTTCAAGTAGCGATTGGTATGCCAGTACGTGCCAAACGTGGTAGGATGGGCTGTACTGTACCGTTCCTGGCGAGTTCATCTGCCTTACAGTTACCTGGAATGTCTCTATGGCCCGGCACCCAGCAAAGGTGAATATTAAACTGTTGTGCCATCTCCATTAGAGATGATCGACAGTTATGGACTGTTATAGAATTTGTAGAGACAGAATCCAGAGATTTGATAGCGGCCTGACTATCTGAGAAGATACGGATATCAGATGTTGATATCACGTTTTCTTTAAGCCAGGACAAGACTTCTTTTATCGTCAAAAGTTCCGCATGGAACACGCTACAATGATTGGGAAGGCGTAATGAGAGACATAAATTCAGGACAGGAATGTCCTATCCTCCCAAAAAGATCTGGGAGGTATAGAAATCTGGAAATTTCTGTCGAATTGCAGTGGGGGGATGTAGTCTGTGTGCTTTGGAATTGATTCTAAATAACTAAGAATTACGGAGTGGCCAATGTTGTTGTTAGTCCACTGCGACGAAGCTTTGAGGCAAGTAGCAGAGCTTGCAGCTATCTGTTTGCTAAAAATGTCAAGAGGCGTTAGGCAGAGTAAGGTGTCCAGTGCCGCAGATGGGGTCGTGCGAAGCGATCCGCTTATACATAGGCAAGCTGAACGTTGGACTTTATTTAATTTATCTCGGTTTATACCTTTTTCTAAAGCAGTCCACCGTACTGCCACACTGTACATTAAAATCGGTTTGATTACCGATGTGTATAGCCAATGCGTGATTCTGGGTTGTAAGCCCCATTCATTACCGATGGCTTTTTTGCAAGAAAAGAGATCTACAGTAGCTTTTTTGACTCTTTCCTCTACGTTGCGTTTCCAATTTAGTTTTTTATGTAAGACAAGACCCAGTTATTTAGCCTCGTTTGAGAATTTTAATTGGATTCCTTTAATATGGGGAGGGTTGACAAATGAAATTTTGTATCTCCTCGAAAATAAGACCAAATCCGTTTTGTGTGGTTCAACACCCAGTCCACACCGATCAGCCCAAAGTATTAGTCTGTCTAAGGCATTTTGTAAGAGTTCTTTTAACGTGTTAAGATGCTTTCCTGAAACTGCTATAGCAACGTCGTCCGCATAGGCTATCACTCTGAAGCCCTCCGCATCCAGACTAGTTAGGATTTTATTCACCACTAGGTTCCAAAGGAGAGGGGATAAAACACCACCTTGCGGTGTCCCTCTACTAAAGAATCGTCTGCCAGAAGAGTTGCCCAGTTTTGAGTTAATTATTCTGCTAGTAAGCATTAAATGAATTAACTCCCGAAGCGAACTCTCTACATTTGGAGATGTTAGTGCAGATGTGATTGCAGATGTGTCCACGTTGTTAAAGGCACCTTCGATGGATGTCAAGGAAAGCAACCATAGTGAACTCTTTATGATGGAGGGAATATTCGACGGTGCGTACTAAGGTGTGTAGCGCTGTTTCCACCGATTTACCTTTACAGTAGGCATGTTGAGACGAAGACAGAAGTCTTGTATCAATACTTGCCCTTAAATGGATATCAATCAATCTTTCCAAGGTCTTAAGAAGGAATGATGATAGACTTATAGGTCGTAGGTCTTTAGGGTTGACTTGCGAGCATTTACCTGCCTTGGGTATAAAAATAACTTTAACTTCTCGCCATGCCGAGGGAACATGGACCAGGTAAAGACAGCTGGTAAAAATTGCCTCAAGGATTGGTGCAATTATGTCAGAAGTCTTCTGTAGCTCGGCTGGTGTTATTCCATCTGGTCCTGCAGATTTAAATGGTTTGAAGCTGTTGAGAGCCCATTGTAGCTTGTCCCTTGTGATCGGACCTTGTGGATATGTTGTATTGGGACTTGAACGTATATAACCGTTGCAAGTCTCGGTAAGAGAACTTCCAGGAAAATGAGTATCCAGTAGTAAGTTCAGCGATTCATTACTTGAATTTGTCCAGGAGCCGTCTGCATTTTTCAAGCAGCTTGGCATCGCTGGGTTAGTTAAAAGAATTTTCCGTAACCTAGAGGCTTCAGAAGTTTCTTCTATCGTGACACAGAAGGATCGCCAAGAAGATTGTTTAGATTTCCTTAGTGCCTTCTTGTAAATTCTTAGGGATTCTTTGTAAGAAAAGTTTCCTGCATTCTTTCCTGAGCGAGTCAAGCTCTGAGGCCCACCATTGTGGTTTCCTCTTTCCTCTTATGTGTATAAGTGGACAAGCAATTTCTAGCGATCTGTTCATAGCTGAGGTCATTGACTTTGTTGTCAAGTTCATTAGCGTTAGAGGAAGGACTAGATAGTCCAGGTTTTAGTAAACTCTGTAATGAGTTCCTGTATGAAGCCCAATCAGTTTTCCGATAATTTCGAAAAGTCAATGGACTCGGGCTATCATCCACATTGATATTGAACTGGATATATCTATGATCAGAGAACGAGTGTTCTTTGGATACTTTCCAGTCCAAGATCATATGGTGTATAGTATCTGAGACAAGAGTTATGTCTAAGACTTCTTGTCGAGTTTTAGTTATGAAGGTTGGTTCATTTCCAACGTTACTTACTAAGATGTTAGTACCGAGAATATAATCGAATAGAGACTCACCTCTGTCGTTGATATTGGTACTTCCCCATACCGTATGATGAGCGTTGGCATCGCTCCCAATAATTAAGCGGATCCTTTGCCTTTCCGCTTCAGCGACGATTTTCTCCAGGGTTTTTCCAGGGAGAGGGCCAAGGTGGTCATGGCCAAGATACGCCGATACTAGCCAGAAACTTCCTTTGGTTGTTTCCAGCCTAGCTACGGTGGTATCTTTGTCACTGAAATGATGGAGTAAAAATACATTAATGCTACGTTTCACTAGTATGCAAGATCTAGGTTCACCTTTATCTGTCACACACAGTGTGTAGTACCCAGGAGTCTTGAGTCCTCTCGAACTCAGGACTCATCGAATGTAAGACGGATAGGACATTGAAATCTTACTTTTAAATTCCTGGATCTTCTTCACCTTTGAATTTTACTTCGAGTATAGTCGCGTAAATCACATTGTTCTTCAATTTCCTCACCATGAAACGCATACTGTTAAACAGTTCCACAGATTGGAAAAGGTTGGTTCGAAGAATGATTACTACGGAGGCATTAGTTTAGCGTAAATTGTGCGTGTGGATAAGTCAGGCAAATAAGGTGATTAGTTGGAAAATTCAATTGAATAGTTGGTTACTTCATCTTCATTTGTTACACAGTCAATAGATGCAGATTTTAGAATAAAGTGATTTGGATGTTTAGCCACAAAACAATTAATTGCATTAATTGCTCATTTCTCAGAGTCAATAATGGCAATTTCACTTTCCAACTAAGGCACTACACTACAATCCGCGTGTTTTCCTGAAAAACTTCAATGTGTCATAATATTCGCAAACAACGTCTATTGGGCCCATGAAAACTCTAGGATGCAACGGTAATCAGTGCTGTAATGGTATCGAAAAGCTGCTCTATTTAAATCAGCACTTGATAAATCTCTTGTTGTGTTTCGAAAATTATCTACTTGTTGATTTTCTCGACGATTTCGCATTGTCAACCGACCCGTTTCACATGCTGCCTAAATTTGTTCTTGTTTGCTCTTCGCGGGCAGTTTTTTTTCTTCTTCTTCTTCTCTTCTGTCGTCCGTCGTCTTGGTCGCGGCAAATTACTGATTATTAAATTCTGACAACATTTATAATTATCAAATTTTTGAACCATACTTAATCCTTAAAAATTACGTTTAGCGATCAACCAACAAAGCAAAAAAGCAAATTACAGATTTTTTGCTTTGTTGGTTGATCATGATCTTTTCAAGTAGCTTGGCACCTCCTTGGTAAATTATCAACAAACGTTTGACATCTACTTTGTGGGAGTACCAAACTCGTACTCGTTTGAATTTTATTTGCAAGATTTTAACTTTAATATCGTTCCTTAAGTGTTTTATGTTGTTAAGGTCGGGACTTTAAGGTCGTAGGGTATGATATTATGATTTTTTTTTGTCAGAAAGCCAATCTTTAATAGTATTTGATTAATGTTTGGGGTCATTGTCATACATAAATATTTGGTTAACGGGTCTTTAATCAAAGAAATAAGAGTCTATGATATTCCTCAATATATTAAGATACGAAAATTTAACAATTCTACAATCAGTCCTCACCTTGTCCATGTCTGGAAAAATTACCACAGACCATTAAATTTGCCTCTTTATTATTTCATTATCCTTAGACTATACTTAGGGTTATGCTTCGCACTTCTAAGTGATGAAGAAATTTGTTGCCATCGGGTCCAATACGGTTAAGTTTTATTTCATTTCTCCAAAGTATTCTTTTCCAGATGTTTCTTACTAAATGTTATTCGATCTCTGGGCTTGCCCATTCATAGTGCTTTGCATCTTTAAGCCCCCTTCTAATAACCATGCTTGACACGTTCAAACCGAATTCCTCCTTTATATCAGGTATAATGGTGCGAGATGACTTAAATGCGGGTCACACTTATATTTTCTTACAATTGCTGGCTCAAAAATTATCGAAGTTTTGTGAGAGAATCGAAAAGTTGTTATCAAAATTTTGATTTGCACTTTAAAAAATAAATGATACTATAAACCCTTTAACGTGAGGATGTTGTATTTGGCTTTTTGGGCCGGATTTTGTCTCTATTATGAAAATAATTCACTTTTTTAAGAACTGCAATAAACCTGTGAAATTTGTGATATTTTTGCGTTCAGCGAACAAAAAAAGAATCAAAGAAGTGCAATAAAAAACAACCAAGATAACGGTACTTCCGAGAATTGATTGTTTCCATTAGATAAACTAGAGTCTTGCTTCTAGACAATATTTCAGACAATTCTTACAACCACTTCTCTTAGTCGAGATTTGAAACACATGATTAATCTAAATAGTTTGTCATTTCTTTGTCCATAGCTGTTAAGCCTTTTGAATAACATCGTATCATCATGAAGCATTATTTTTGAAGACTATTTTAATAATTTTAAATTTAACATACATATGGGTGATTATACAAAATTTGGATATATTTTGAGGATATTTTGTTTACGATAGTTTTTAAATCAAATTTCTAAAGCTAATCTAATTAATATATTGTTCCCAATCGGGCCAGTCACTTTTTTGAGTACCTACATTGTAAGATATTTAAAAATTTCACAGTTTGACTGCCAGAGGACTGACGAGTATACACAGTTTTGAAAGTATTATAATGAAATATTATAAATAGTAAAAATCTCTTAGGATTTAATAATGATCACTTAAAATCACTTAGTAACAATTAAAAATAATTATTAATAATGGGTGATTTTTTTGAGGTTAGGATTTTCATGCATTAGTATTTGACAGATCACGCGGGATTTCAGACATGGTGTCAAAGAGAAAGATGCTCAGTATGCTTTGACATTTCATTATGAATAGACTTACTAACGAGCAACGCTTGCAAATCATTGAATTTTATTACCAAAATCAGTGTTCGGTTCGAAATGTGTTTCGCGCTTTACGTCCGCTTTTTTATCGACAAATTTTGTTCAGCGATGAGGATCATTTCTGGTTGAATGGCTACGTAAATAAGCAAAATTGCCGCATTTGGAGTGAAGAGCAACCAGAAGCCGTTCAAGAACTGCCCATGCATCCCGAAAAATGCACTGTTTGGTGTGGTTTGTACGCTGGTGGAATCATTGGACCGTATTTTTTCAAAGATGCTGTTGGACGCAACGTTACGGTGAATGGCGATCGCTATCGTTCAATGCTAACAAACTTTTTGTTGCCAAAAATGGAAGAACTGAACTTGGTTGACATGTGGTTTCAACAAGATGGCGCTACATGCCACACAGCTCGCGATTCTATGGCCATTTTGAGGGAAAACTTCGGAGAACAATTCATCTCAAGGAATGTACCGGTAAGTTGGCCACCAAGATCATGCGATTTGACGCCTTTAGACTATTTTTTGTGGGGCTACGTCAAGTCTAAAAGTCCAGCTTTGGAAGACAACATTTCCGAAGAAATTCGGGCTATTCCGGCCGAAATGCTCGAAAAAGTTACCCAAAATTGGACTTTCCGAATGGACCACCTAAGACGCAGCCGCGGTCAACATTTAAATGAAATTATCTTTAAAAAGTAAATGTCATGGACCAATCTAACGTTTCAAATAAAGAATCGATGAGATTTTGCAAATTTTATGCGTTTTTTTTTTTAAAAAGTTCTCAAGCTCTTAAAAAATCACCCGATATGTAATACTAGGAGAAAATACTACATCAGTTTTCAAAACAGACTTTTGACATTTAACGTAACGTTATTCACTTATCTTTTAATACTTTCACATAGTTTTACTAAATATTTCAAAGTAATCAACAAACAAAATCTAACAATATTCATCTTAAAAGTACTAATGATCAAGAAATGAAGAACAATAACAATTTACCTGACACAGAACTGACGCCACACTACTGACGAAAAAGACGAAATTTGAGATTATAATCTGGACTAATGTTTTTTTTTTTTGTAATTTCAAATATCAACAAACTACATTTTAACAAATCAAAGTCTAATACGAATAAATAAAAATAAACTTTGGATTAACAAAAATATAACGACTCACCATAAAACTGACGTGTTGACTGGCCAAGCACGTGTATAGACAACAAACATAACCCAAACTCTGGTACAGTTATGGTGGCCGTCAAATTGTGCGAATCGCAACTAACTTTATTACCAACATTGAAATTCAAAGTGGGATTTGACGTTGAGTCGTCGATATTTCGCACGAATTTTAAATTTAAATAACACACAAGAAACTGACGAATAAAACTGAACACAAAATTTCTTATTTTTTTAAATAAAGTGGAGAACACTGCATTATGAAAGTTGTAGTATATATTAAACTATATACATCGCAGATTGTATTAATTTAATAAGTTTTCTCAAATCAATGATAATGTTTAATAGACAGTCACTTAATGGTTGGTTTTCAGGGTTGTGACATGCCAGAGGACTGACGTTTTAAGAACTAATTGTGTTTTTTTAATAACTTGTATTCAAAATGAAGAACTGAAATTGGGTGACTAAATAAAGGTCTTTCCTTTGTTTTAAAATAAATTGCAATCTCAATAAAATATAATCAGACTTTGTATATATTGGTTGATGACATCGAGTTACCCAACTTTTGTATAATCACCCATATAACAAATAAGCTATCATTAAGCTAAGAGAATTAGAATCGATGTTGGTGCAAGGATCGGTATAACGGTCATTAAAAATAAATCAACAAATTTAAACGGAGCCAAACTGGCATTTTGACTGACAGATCTAAATTAAAAATAATTTGATTTATTTTGCCAATGGAAATCACATGTGAATACTATCAGTTATTTACAAAAATATCATTCAGAATAAAAAATGTTTATGTTTCAGTTAGAGTTATTAATTTGATAGCATCTTTACAATGGGCAGGTTCAGACAACATAAGGGACTTCATTTGCAGTCAACTTCATTCTTTGAACGTGAATTTTGACCAAGGCAACTAGTTAGTTTTTAAAATGTCATTGGTTTCAAATTCAGAACTTTACTTCACAAACCTCTACTTTAAGTTCATAGTACAAAAACTAACAAAAGCATTATTGTCTAAAAAACACTCATAAGGCAAGCTGCATGCCCATCACGATGTGTATTTTGTGTTGAAAAGTAATATTATTTATTTGTTTTCCAAATTGACAAGGAACCTTTTTACACAAAACATTAAATGAAGCTGTGCAGGAAATAAATAAATCATAGCGTTACAAAGTTCAGCTTTTAGTTGAATGAAAAAACATGATCAAATATCATTTTGACAGAAGTAGACTTAACTTGATAGTTAGGGAGATTTTTCTTGACTAACTTTCCAGTCAACTTTCCAATAAAGTTGCCTTAATTGGAAGGCAAATTTTTGGCAGCTGGCCAATCAGATACTAGAAACTTGCCTAACTTTCAAGTCCCTTATGACGCCTGAACCTGCCCAATGTGTATGAAAAATATAAGAGGGACTTAAATTACCATTTGAAATCAAATATTCAATATTAAATATTATGCCAAACATTTGGACTTAATTTTTCTTGTTCAATTAAGCTGTTTACTTAGATAATACAATGAGTATGGCAATCAAGCGCGAAATACTATACCTTTGTATTTGAAAGGTAGTCTATAAAAGAAATACAAAAGATATTATTTATTATGACGATGCGGGAAAAGATAAATGTAATTTAACTTCCGTGCAAAAGTTAATAATACATTATTGTGTGCTTAAATTAAAAGTGATATTTCATCAGAAAAACCTTACAAAGAAGTTTTTAATTTGTTTAAAGTGTTTTGTTTTTGTTTATGTTATAAATTAAAGTTGTTACTTTTCCTTTTTTAGATCGCTTATTTGTTTTGTTGTTTGTGCTAATAGGTAGTTATGTGTCATTCAAAACTTTATGTAATTTAAGTGCCCTTTTATTACGAGTATTTTTAATTGTAAAACTATTGTACGTGAAATAGTAAAACAATAACACAAGTATATTTTCTTATGTGTCAAAACACCAACTAACATGGGGCAGGTTAAGACGACCAATAAGGAACTTAGAAAAAAAAGCAAGTTTGTGGAGTAATTAGCTGCCAAAAATTGCCTTCCAATTAAGGCAACTTAATTGGAAAGTTAACTAGAAAGTTAGTCGAGAAAAATCTTCCTTAAGCATCTTGCACATGAGCTACGAACTTCGAACTGTGGATGTTCGCATATTTTGACTTTTCTTTCACATGAGCTTTATTTCTATTCGCAGACAGCGACGAATTGTCAACCCTTTTCTCCATATTTTCCTCAGCCATGATCTTTCACACAAAAACAAAACAAAAGCGGTATAATTTTGAGGTTAAGTTGAGCACGAACAATTTATTCGTTGGAGTGTGGATGGTATGTGGAACGCGAATAGAGTTTGACAGTTTGTAGCAACCACACTGCAATTCGTTAAGCCTAGTACGCTGCTGATGCGAAACGAAAATTCCCATACAAAAATGACATGACGAAATCATAAACGAAAAATTTCGCTGTGCTTTTCGTTTTTCAGTACGCTGCTGAACGACGAAATGTGACATTTTAGTGGATAGCTGTACTAGATTTCTCAGTACAATTCTCCACTCTTTTCGTTCTCAATTTAATTGCCCAGCACATTAATTGCTTGCGAAATTTTGACGTTTAATTTTTTTATTGGAAAAAAAATTGTTTACTCGTGACTTTCGGTGTTTTGACTTTGATTTATATTTGATTTAAAATTTAAAATAAAAAGGATGTGTTCCAACAATGCATTTCTGAATCGGAAACTCAGGATGTTATTGGTGATGTGCAAGAAGTGATGAAGACAAGCAGTGAAATTCAACTTCCAGACAGAACTCTCCACAAATATTTTTCCGCTGTGGTTTTCGTTTTAATTTCGCTCTGCACTTGGAGACCGCCGAAAAATTTCGTTTCGCATCAGCAGCGTACTAGGCTTTACTACCAAATTGTTTTTACAAAATTCTCTTGTTTTAGAGAACAAAATGCAAATTTTATTATCCTAATATTAGTGTCAATTGGTTTCTTATAATTTAAATGTGTTTTTGTGTGGAATTGACTTTTTGAAATGTGTAAAATCACGTTTGTTCGTCCATTCGCAGTTCGCAGTTCGTTGCTCATGTGCAAGGCACTTTACTATCAAGTCAAGTCTACTTATGTCAAAATGACAGTTGATCATGTTTCTTCATTCAGCTGAACTTTATTATTCTATGATTTATTTTATTTTCTGCACTATTCCAATTAATGTGTTGTATAAAAGCGTTCATTTTCAAATTGGTAAAGGAATACTATTTCTTTTCAATCTTCTTTCAATCAAGAGTTGCTATGTGGATTCTTATGTATATTATTGAAAAAGTTGGATACCTAAATGGAAACAGACAAATATTTAGATTATCTGATTGGCCAGATGCCAAAAAACTACCTTCCAATTCAGGCAACTTTAATGGAAAGTTAACTGGAAAGTTAGTCAAGAAAAATCTCCCTAACTATCAAGTCAAGTCTACTTATGTATGTAAAAATGACAGTTGATCATGTTTTTTTTTTATTCAACTGAAAGCTGAACTTTATTATTCTATGAATTATTAAATTTCTACACAATTCCATTTAATGTTTTATAAAAAAGGGTTCCTTCTCAAATTGGAAGCTAAATAAGTAAATTTACTTTACAATACAAAATACAAATCGTGATAAATTTTTAAGCTTACCTGAAGATTGTTTTGTAAACAATAATGTCTTTGGTAGTTTTTGAACGATGAACTGAAGTTAGAGGTTAGTTAAGTAAAGTTCCAAGTTTGAAATTTGTGACACTTAGTCAAAATGTACGTTCAAAGAATGTAGTTGAATGCAAATGAAGCCCCGGCCAATATAAGGGACTTGAAGGTAATTCAAGTTTCTTGGCCAATTTCCAAGAAATTGCATTCCAATTTAGAACATTTTATTGGAAAGTTGACGGGAAAGTTAAGCTTAGTATACACGATTGGAGGATCTTCCAATATTTTCAGATTTCTCGCAAACAATTTTGATCAATTTCTTATAAACTGTGGTGAAGAAAGTATCCTCTTTAATATATATTTCCTTTAGAAATAAAAAAAAAACAAGGACTTCTTTCAATTAACGATGATTATGATAAAAACATTTAACGAAAATTTACTTGAAACAATATATAAAAACAAAGTATAAATTAATTCAAAGTATTGAACAGTCTGAGAGCGCAGTTTCAACATGTGGTAAACAATTTTAGTTGTTAAAAGTGACAGAAACAAATTGGATGCCAATCTTTCGTCAATTTTCTATCAAAAAAAAGTGACCGACAACTTCCAATCGTTTGAACTCTTTTTAATACACATTTTTTGTATTATTAAATAATTTGACGATTGCCTACTAATTGGATATTGAATAATCAATTTTAGCCTTAACAAAATGCGAATGGGACGAGCAACAATGTCTCCATTTCCTGGAAATTCTTAAAGCCGGTTCTGTTTTTAGAAACAAACAAAAACTGTCTTCCAACGAGCCGATCGATTTTTTGTTTTTTTTTTTGTTTTCTATAGTCTTTAACAGACAACGTGTAAACAGGCAACTTTTAATTGGAAGGCAAAACAATTTCAGCATTTGTCAGCCAATTTTCTAACAAATAATTCTTTAATATTTGTATAAAATCAACCAACCGTATAAACGGACAACTTTTACTTGATAAAAAAATTGGCAATTATCATCTTACTGGATTCTATTGGAAGACTTTTGACAGTTCGACCATTATTGAAAACAAATCATTCACTTTAACAGTTCAAAACTTTTAACATATTTCCTAGAATTGAGATGTGGATTTTTACAAAACCTTACAATTTGACACTGCAACAACTTACGAACTGTGTAATGATGTGTTATAGTTACAAATCGTAAAAATCTTGAACTATAAGAACAACAAAAGTTAACCATTGTGAATAATAAGTTAACCATAAATAGAAAAAGAACAGACTACACTGCCTTTAATGTTACAAACAAAAATAATTGACATCTGTCACTTTGACATAATAGCTATTAATCGGCACAAACATACACTTAATACATGTCTTAACAAAAACTAGAACCTTGTTTTTCAAGGTTTCTTCTGCATGAAAAACCTTATAACTAAGGTCGTGTTTCAATTGGATTAAAAATGCCGCTTTACATTATACTAAGCTGAATTTGTTTTAATTTTAATATTGTTCAAAACGTCAAGCAGCAAGTATCCCGCTGGCATTTTGGCACAAGGCGGTTTGACTAAAAGTGGATTTACATACATTTATTACAGAAAAGTAGAGGGAGGCAGATTTATGCAGTAACCCGAAAGTCAGTAACTCTTTTTTACTTCCTATAAAATACTATGACTTTTTGACAGTACAGTAAAAGATTTTTCTTGACATAACTTTCCAGTCAACGTTCCAAAATAAGTTGTTTTTGTTTAAAGGCATTTTTTTTAGTAGCTTACTTACTTACTTAAGGTGGCGCTACAGTCCTGTGTGAACTAGGGCCTCACCCAACAAACTTCTCCATCTAGCTCAGTTCCTAGCTAGATGTCTCCAGTTTCGCGCTCCGAGTTGGGTGAGGTCACCTTCCACTTGTGTGCGCCACCTGATTCGCGGTCTTCCTCTACTGCTCTGTCCTGTGGGTATGGATTCGAAGACTTTCCGGCCGGAGCATTGGTTTCTATGTGCTCTACGTGACCTAGCCATCTTAGTCGTTGGACTTTTACCCTTCTGGCTAAGTCTACGTCGCTGTACAGCCCGTACAGCTCGTCGTTCCATCTTCTCACACGATCACGCGAAGAATCTTTCTCTCGAAACGTCCCAAGGTGCTTTCATCCGCTTTTGTCAAAGTCCATGCTTCTGCACCGTATAGCAGGACGGGGATGATAAGGGTCTTATATAGCGACACTTTGGTTCTTCGAGAGAGAATTTTTCCACTCAATTGCTTTCTTAACCCAAAGAAACAGCGGTTAGCAAGAGTTATTCTTCGTTTGATCTCAGCGCTGGTATTGTTTTCTGCGTTTACAGCGGAGCCTAGGTAGACGAAGTCCTTGACTACCTCAAAGTTACGTCTGTCGATGGTGACGTTTTGACCAAGACGTCGGTGTTGTAGGTCCTTTCTTGATGACAGCATGTACTTTGTTTTGCCCTCATTAGCCGTTAAACCCATTTTTGCCGCCTCTGCCTCAATACTCACAAAAGCCCCATTGACATCACGCTGAGTTCTTCCGATTATGTCAATGTCATCAGCATATGCTAGTAATTGGACAGACTTTTGAAAGATAGTGCCTCTGGTGTTGACGTGTGAGCTTTGCACTATTCTTTCAAGTACGATGTTAAAAAAATCACATGACAGCGCATCACCTTGTCTAAAACCTTTTTTGACATCGAAAGGTTCAGTTCAGTTGTTTCCAACCTTTATGGAGCAGCGTGAATTCTCCATGGTCATCCTGCACAAACGGATGAGTTTGGCAGGGATGCCAAAACTAGATATGGCTCTATACAGCTCGTCCCTGTAGATGCTGTCATATGCGGCCTTGAAATCGATGGTGGGTGTCGATTTGGTGTTCTTGGGTTTTTTCCAGGATCTGCCGTAATGTGAATATTTGATCGACTGTGGACTTTCCTGGTCTAAAACCACACTGATAAGGACCTATCAGGTTGTTGACGATGGGCTTTACACGTTCACATATTACGGCAGAGAAGATTTTATAAGCGATGTTAAGTAGACTGATTCCTCTATAATTGGTGCAGTTTAGAGGGTCTCCTTTTTTCAGGATCGGGCAAACAATACTGAGGTTCCATTCATCGGGCATGCTTTCTTCCGACCATATCTTACAGATAAGTTGGTGCATGCTCCTAACCAACTTATCTCCAGCTGCTTTAAAGAGCTCGGCATTCAAGCCATCCGCTCCAGCGGCTTTGTTAGACTTCAGCTTAGATATAGCAATCTTTACTTCGTCTAAGTCGGGAGGACGGGATTGTTGGCTTTCGTCGTCTATGTTGAATGGATCATCCTGCCTGACAGCGGAATTCGGTTCGTCGTCGCCGTTATACAGTCTGCAGAAGTGGTCCTTCCATATCCTCAGCATTGACTGCGGTTCCACTATGATGTTTCCACTTTCGTCTTTGCAGCCTTCGGTTCTAGGTTTATGTACTTGTGAATTTCGTTTCACCTGTTCATAAAACTTTCGAACTTCGTTTCTGCTTTTAAACCTCTCAACATCTTCGACCGCACGCTTCTCATGCTCTCTCTTTTTCCTTCTGAGAAGTCGGTGTTCCTCTCGCCTCTTCTGCTCATAGAGCTCATGAGCAGCTCTCGTCCTTTTATGCAGCGCCGCCTTGCGTGCCTGTTGTTTGGCTGCATTTGCCTGCCGACATTCCTCATCAAACCAGGGGTTCCTTGTTGGTGGTCGCTTGAAACCCAGCACGTCAGAGGCGGCTTCTCTGAGTGCGTCTTGGCAATGTTGCCACTGGTTTTCTATACATTGTGTTGGCGGCACAGAACTTCGAGAGAGGTTACTTGTAACTCGGTCGGAGAAGGATTTGGCGATTTCTTGCGATTGTAGCCGTTCGACGTTGTACCTTCTCCCAACATCTCCCTGTTTTGCCTTGGGCCTGGAAACCTGAAGTACTACCTTGGCTACAACAAGGTAGTGGTCCGAGTCGATGTTAGCTCCTCGGAAAGTTCGGACATCCATGATGCTGAAAGCGTGTCTGGCGTCGATCGCAATATGGTCAATCTGGTTGACGGTAGATTGATCTGGAGATCTCCAAGTTCCTTTGTGGATGTTGAGGTGTGGAAAACGCGTACTGGCTACCATGACGTTTCGCCCCGCAGCAAAATCTATGAGCCTGAATCCGTTGTCGGAAGTGTTGTCGTGCAGGCTGTTTTTCCCGATTATTCCACCAAAGATGTCTTCCCTTCCTAGCTTGGCATTAAAATCGCCCAGGACAATTTTAATATCGTAGCTAGGACACTGCTCGTATGTTTTGTCTAAGAGCTCGAAGAACATATCTTTGGTGTTGTCATCCTTCTCATCTGTGGGGCGTGCGCGCATATCAGGCTAATGTTGCCGAATTTAGCCTTGATGCGGATGGTCATGAGGCGCTCGTTGATGCACCTATAGCTTAAGACTTGTTGCCTAAGTCTGGCTCCAATGACGAAGCCGCATCCAAATAAGCGCTGTTGGTTTTCTCGGTAGCAGTCACCATAGTAGATATGGCAGTTTTTCATCCTCTTTTTGCCCGGCCCATCCCATCGTATTTCCTGGATGGCGGTGATGTCTGCTTTATAGCAGTCTAGGGCCTCCGCTAATTCTTCGGCTGCACGTGGTCTGTTAAGGGACCTAACATTCCACGTGCATATCCGAAGTTCGTTGTCCTTAATTCGTTTGCGTTGGTTGTCAGCAGTAAATCCGTCCGTATCCGAGGCTTGTTGGTGCTTCGCAACTATAAGATTTTTAAGTGGTCAGGAAGTCACCCTGACGGCACAACCCCCAACCTGGAGGGCCAGACCCTTAGTATAACTCCAAGGACGGGGAGCCGGATAAACCGCTCCTTATAGGCCTGGGCTCCGAATAAGTCGTAGAAGCCCTATAAGGTGTTCACTAAGTAGTTCAGCCTTACTGGAACTGTAGACGCCACCGTTGATTCCATCGCGGGAATTCCTCCGCTGCCGTCTGGATAAGGAGAGGTGCCTTAGTGGACGCACCTCTCCCCCCCTATCTCGTTTGCTGCCCCCAACAACTTTCCACTGGGATTGGAACCAAATCTCCAGTTGAGGTACTAGGCACCCGGTGTTCACCACGGGGAGGTGAGAGTAGGAGTTGATAGACAGAGGTTGGTTTTGAGAAAAACCTGTGGACTCTTGTGTCCTCTTGAATGCACATGTCTACCATTTGAACATTTTTAGTAGCTAACCGGTCAAATAATAAAAACTTGCAATACCTTCAACTTCTGAACCTTTCCAATAAAAAACCTCATAACTGAGGTCGTCTATCAGTTGGATTAAAACTGCCGCTTAACATTATACAAAGCTAAATTTATTTTAATTTTGACATTAATCAAAACGTCAATCGGAAAATATTGGTTTCAGAGTCCAGAAGTATAACATTGAAAGTTATTGAAAAAGAAATAAATAATCAAAGCAAAAACTTGATCAAAGACAGTAAAATGACTCACTTTACATCTTGATAGCCAAAGCCCTCAATATCGCACATAAAAAGAAAAAAAAAAACAATAAATTAAACGTCAAAATGATAACCTAAGTTATCGTTAAACACCTCTAAGTTATGACATCTCCTTGAGTCTTGAGATAATTTACATACTACCTACTTATAAATAATATCATTAAAAGTTTAATTATTTTAATCAACCATTAATTATGACATTGACCAATAATACAAAATAAATAAAAAGAATGAAAGAAAGAAACAAAAAATAAACACAAATTATCACGGCATTCACATTGAACTTCGTCTCAATGAAAACATAAATTTATTCATTAAGTTTCTGTAGGTACGAAATTTATTTTAATTTTTTTATTATTTTCTATTAAACTAAAGCAGCAACAAAATGCACAATATCAAACTTGAAACAACCAATTTATAAGTTTCCGCATTAAATTAAAAAAAAAAAAAAAACTTACAGGTTACTCGCATTACTAGAGTACTATACGAGTATAGTATAGTTTAGTTACTCGTGCACAACTTGTTTTTAGCAATAATAAATAGTGACTTGTTGTTGTTTTTGTTGGCTTGATAGAGTAATATAAGTATTTTTGTTAAATTAAATAATTTCACCGCACGATCAAGTTATGTAAGAGTTCATATTACTCGCACGGCTGGTTTTCATTATAAGATTCGTTTTCAATCTTTAAGTTTTAAGATGCGAAAGATTCACCACATTAGAATATGATTAAAAAACAATAATATTTTTGTAGGTTATTAATTATAAATTTTGTATCATCAACTGATTAATTTATTTTTTTTTTGTTGATTTAAAATCAATGATACAACAAAGTAAAAATAAATAAATAGGTTGTTGTCTTCAGGTCAAGAGTACAAGGTCCATTTGGACTTGGTGATTTTTTGGGTCTACCTTTTGTTTGGTCAAAAAATGTGTATGCAAAGTGGTTGAATGGGGTGAACTTGAATATTAACAACTACAAATATAGAAGGCCAATGGCTTCCGGAAACAGAAATAGTACAGAGACCAATAATTATAATAAGAAGCAACCTATTTGTGACTAAGCTATTTTCGAAACCTATAGGTAAAATAAATTAAATTATTTTTGATTGAAATCTATCAAATATACAATTTTTTTTTGTGTTTCATTTAATAAAATATTAAAAATTATTTGTTTTTGACTAAAAGGCAAGTTGTAGCTTTCATTGGTTTTCATTTTTTTTTGACAGGTCAGTCTTAGCGATTATTAAAAATTTTAATCGTTGAAGAAAATATTCCTGATCGTGTGGAAGAATTCAACGAGTAAAATTGACGTGTTTTCACGCATACATAGACACATTTACTGAGTTTTTAGGGGAAATTTCATAAATTAGAGGAGAAATTACACGCACACTAAGAAATACTTTATGAGGCCAATTTCCGGTTTAGCTTGTAGGCAAACCAATATGGCTAACGAGGATTTATATCTTTACTAGAGTGTTTTTGAAGGTAATCGAAACAATTGCCTTCCAATTAAAAGTGTGTTCAGTGACGCTGTGCTGGACTGTTCTAGACAGAAAAGTACAGCTTTTTGCTGTTCATTGAGGTTTTTTCTGTGCTGAACTGTTCTACTTTCCTGTTCATTGACAAACCTAGAACAGTTTAGAACAGGATTTTCTGTTCTTGCTTTTGAGTCAGATCAGGTTAGAACAGACTCGTGAGAAATGTCAAAATCGAAGTTGTCATTTTTTTTGTTTACGTTTTGATTTGGCTGTGCTTTGTGTTTTTTTTTCTCGTGATTTAAAAAAATTAAAATAAAGTTATTTTGCCAATTTGTTTAATTAAATAATTATAAAATATAATATAATAACTTTCAATGCAATTTCTTTTACATTTCATCAAAGAAAAGGTAATAACATTCGTCACACTTTCATTCCAATCATCTGAAGAGGAATCCGACGAAAAATCACTATCGGTGTCTGAACCACTAACATTTTCATTTAGTATTATCTTAGCAATCACTTGATTTTCCATTTCAATAATTTTTAATAATATTTTTCACAGTAAAAACACAAAAAATGAAAAAAAATAAGCGGTAAACGAAAAATTCACACAATTTGCAATTTGTTTTGTTTTTTTTTTTACAACTGACGTTTAACTGACTGTTCTAACTTGATCTGACGTTTCTCACGAAACTGTGCTGTCCTGTGCTGTTCTGATCTAGACAAAACCTCAGTGAACAAACTTTAAGAAAACTTTGTTGACGAGTTAGTTAAGAAAAACCTCCCTCATTATCAAGTAAACACAAATTATGTCAAAATGTTAACGGATCATCCTTTTTTATTCACGTTGCAGCTAAGCTTCAAAACTCTGTGATTTATTTAATTACTGGATAATTGTATTTAAGATTTAGTGTAAAATGATTCCTTGTTAAACTGGAAAAGAAAAGTGTGAGATGCGACTCACACTGTGAACTTCCCATCCCGTCTGTCGATTTGTCTTGCTTAAAAGTTTGTCTATATGTATCAATTTTCACCAAATTTGCGTAGGTACTATATTTTTTGTAGATTTTATTTTTTTATGAAAAAACGGACTGTTGGATTTTTATATATGTATATTGTTAATGATACATATATAAATATCGAAAACAATATTTTCTGTGAAATAAAATAAGTTTGAAGCCAATATTTGTAATTTTTGAAAAGCTATTTGAGTCGAAAGTAAATTTTTACCAAGTTTTAATATTGTTTTTTTTTAGGTTTTTATTTTTTGTAAAAAAAACTGTCAATTCGATTTTTCACAAAATTTTACTGAATGTTGACAACAATATTTTTTGAAAGATTGAAGTAGTTTAAAGCCAATATCTCCAAGTTTTGAAAAGATATTTGAGTCGAAATTAATTTTTTTTTAGGTTTTTATTTTTTGTAAAAAAAAAACTGTCACTTCGATTTGTCTCAAAATTTTTCCTAATGTTGAAAACAATATTTCTTATAAGTTAAAATTAGTTAGAAGCCATTATCTCAAAGTTTTGAAAAGATATTTGAGTCGAAAATCAATTTTTACCAACTTTTATTCATTTTTTTTTTAGGTTTTTATTTTTTTGTGAAAAACTGTCAATTCGATTTTTCTCAACATTTTTCAGGATGTTGAAAACAATATTTCTTATAAGATAAAAAAAGTTTGAAGCCTTTATCTTAAGTTTTTGAAAAGATATTTGAGTCGAAATTCAATTTTTACCAACTATGAGTAATGTTTTTTTACGATTTTATTTTTTATAAAAAAAACTGTCAATTAGATTTTTCTCAAAATTTTATCAGATGTCAAAAACATTATTCTTCGTTGCCCAAAATTGTTTTGGAGATAAAATCATATTTTAGTCGCAAAATTTTCGAGGAAAATTTTTTTTCAGTTTTTTTGATTTATAAAAAAACGTTAATTAGATTTGTTTTCGAAAATATATTTGTCTCGTATCACGTTACAATTTATAATATAAAATTTAATTCAAGTCTCTAGCGTCATTGGTTTATGAGATATTTAGGTTTAACCAAAGTTTTCACTTTTTTTTAAACTGCTATGGTGAAAAAAACACCCACGCAATTTTCTTGAGAGCCCTTTCTGTATCTTTCTGCCTTATTATCTGTATAACAAGATTTATTTGAAGTCGATATCTCTTCTGGTTCTTGAGCTATGGACGTCGAAAAAAAAGTCGCGAACGTACAGACGTACGGACGTACGAACGTACGTTTATTGAAAACGATTTAATTTTTAAAAAAGAAAAAAAAAAAATCTCAAGGGACCCTTGTGGCTTTACTCAACTATTCCATTTGGCAAATGGCTTATTATGTTCATATTTCATGTACCTGGTTTTGGTCGTTCCCAAAAATATCCGATACGAAAGTGTCTCAGATCGGCTATCGGATAAGATAGCAAATCGAACGTTGCAATAATATCTGGTCACTAAGTAACAAATTTTAAGATCTATATTTTTTGAGATAACAATCAGCAGGTTCAGACAACATTTGAACGTAAATTTTGACCAAGGCATTTAGTTAGTTTTTCAAGTGTCATGAATTTAAAATTCAGAACTTTACTTCACAATCCTCTACCTTTAGCTCATTCAGTTCATAGTACAAAAACTACCAAAAACATAATTTTTTACAAAACATTACTCAGGCATGCTACAAGTCCATCACGATTTGTATTTTGTATTGTAAAGAAATATAACTTATTTCTTTTCCGAATTGACAAGGAAACCATTTACAGAAAACATTAAATGGAGTTGTGTAGAAAATAAATAAATAATAGAGTAATAAAGTTAAGCTTTCAGTTGAGAGTTAGGAAGATTTTTTTGACTTACTTTGCAGTCAACTTTCCATTAAAGTTGCCTTAATTGGAAGGTAAGTTTTTGGCAGCTGGCCAATCAGATACTAGAATCTTGCCTTTATTTTCCAGACCCTTATGTTTTCTGAACCTGCCCAATCTCTCCTTGCATTAACACAATAACTTGTACCTGTCAGTTTGATGAATTTGGGAAATGGTTTGTTTTTTTTTGGTTGCAAAAATTATGTAACACTTAATTTTAAAATTATTGGTCTAAAGCAGTTCTATATGAATTGATAAACCAATCTGATTTTCTTCTTCCAAAGTGCATTAAATAAATCATTTTGATAATAATTCAAGAACTGATTTTTTTGTATTGATTGCATTCAACCAAATATTAGCTTAATTATTAAACATCGTAAAATGGAAGATGAATTTCATGACCAGACTTATTTTTGTCAAACCATAGACAATGAAACTACACATGGAGTTAAAAAACTACCATGTACATATGTATGTATTTTAAAAATGTTAACAACTTCGATAAGTAAAAAGCTATTTGTATCAGATATACAAGTATTTGTCAGGAGATACATATATGTATGTACAGTACAAGTCAATTGTCACATTTTTCATGCTCAAGTGAAAGAATGCATATTTACCTTTGGTTTTGTATTCCAACTCCACCAAACATCAGTCAGGTGCGTTTGCTAGTACTTTTTTGCTTCTAAATTAAATTTCAAGTTTGACATTTCTACTATTGTAAAAGTGTCAAAAAAACAATCCGAACTCATTTATCGAATTTTATAATCGTCATGAATTACTACTCACTCCACAAAAAAAAATGGACCAAGGTGGTTATTATGGTATGGCTACACCGCATTATGTATAAACTTGGCTTAAGTCTCGTTTTATGACTGGCGAATTAGAACATTTTTTTGAATTTGACCTCTAATTAAACATGGTACAAGCAAACACAATATTAAATGTCAAACACGATTGTAAAATAGCTGACACTGTCCATCTGTCACTTTTAAATGCGCCTTAAGTGTCATAAATATTTTACATTTAAATGTCTTAGCTTGAACGGATATTGCACTCATTCATCTGTAAAGTACAATTGCTAGACCTTGCATCAAATATTAAAACGCAATTGTCGGGCATACATATATCGTTGACCAAATATTTACTTCTTTTCATTTAGTAGGTATTCAGGAAGCAATAATAAATTTCAAATCAATCATAACAACGCAACTTTCCATATCATCGCCATCATCATAAGTATAAAATTACGTGCGTCTTAACCGTCGCTAACACTACAAAAAAATTCTAAATGTCAAAAATAAAAACAAAAATCAATTAAGAAAAATTCTTTTTGCGTCAAAACTTTAAATACATATGTATGTACATGAACCATACAACTACACATGCGTGTGTACGTATTTGTGTGCATGCGTATAAATAAAGTATAAAACGTAAATTACATAGTACATATTTCATTTTCAATATTTTTTTTTCTGTCATTTTGCATTAATTTTTAAACTCAAATACCTAATTGTAGTTATATTGCGGTTTTCGTCGACGCATAAATAAATATAATTATTAAGCTGTAACACAGAGCTTTTAGACAAAAGAAGGAGTAGTTAAGGGGGGGGGGGTGTCCACAATATTGTACGGTATACCTATGCACCGTACCTACTATATACATATCAAACATAAAGCTTCGATGAGACAATCATTTACATTTTTTTCCTAGCTATTTAAATATTTATTTATTTGGCTTTGGTTGACCACTATTGATACTTTTTTTTCAATAGTGTCGTTTCTCAAGTCTCAAGTTCTAACAGAAAAAAAAAACTAAACTTTTTTTAGGCTAGAATCAGCACGTACATACGTTAGGTTAGGAAGGTATTACGAGTAGCTTTAGTTCAAATCACATAGTGACAAGGTGTTTTTTTTTCGTGTTTACATCTTTGAAAATAAAATAGAATATTTAACAATATCGGTCATGTTATTCTCGATTAACATTTTTGCTAAAAACAGAATGCTAAAGAAACATGGTTTGGAATTCCTAAAAGAACTTGAATCTGATTGGATTTGTTTGTTATACTTTTAAATAAATTATGATAAACACGAATTCAAAATAACAGAAAGAGCTTCAAATTCAAGTGTATGTATATTTGATAGTGGAAAAATTTGCGTCAAAGTTCGATTCATTCTATTAAGAGGTCATTGTATCAATTCGGGTTATTAAACCATATCTAATATGGTTCCTCCTTTTAACTTGTAATGTAGTTAAGGTCATATGAGGAACATTTTGAAATATATTTAACTAGACGCCCATTATGGCAAAGTTCTCAAGCTCCTTGAAAAAACACCCGACGCAACTTTTATTAACTATGTTTAGAATATCTCCCAAAAGCAACAATGAGAGCTTTTTGGATTAAACTGAATCTATCTGTTGAATCTCCTTATCACCTGGTTTCAAGTTATTTTACAGACCATAACGTCGTCGTTCTTTGATAACTCCCAAGTCCATTTTCCGCAAAAATGAAATAAATACACCAAGTTCTTGCAAATGACAAAATTTATATTTTCCCAAAACTTCCTAAGCTCTACGATGCACAATTTTTCAATTATGAAGAATTAAAACTGCCAAAATATATTAATTGGCATATTTATTTCAAACTTTGAATGCAAATATCTCAAAACACAAAAAATGGACTAAGGGAGTTTTAATAGAATGGCGACGATAATAGCTCTTTACAAGAACCACAGAATTCTCTTTCCCTCTTCTACTTTAGACTAACATTTGTAAAGTCATTAATTAAACCTTCTTTACATTCCGAAATAAATTACTTACTTAAGTCCTCTGACTTGTTACGTCCAGGAAGTTCTCTTTACGGGGCATAGGGCCTCAACTATTCGTTCACGCCAAATAGTTTACGATTTCTGAAAATGTATCCAGCTCTCTTCAACTTTTTCACAGTCGTGCCGATTCCTGTTCGACAGTTCTTCACCAAGTATTTCTATGCCGGACATTAGTTTTAGTTAGTTTTAAAATCTTTATTGAAACAAAAAAAGCTTTGATTTACAATTTTAACCTTAAGTTTAATATGGCTTGGCCAATGGCAGTCTACCAGATTGACATTTTTTTTTAAGTTTTATATGTATAAATATTGAACATTGTAGTTTTTGTTTTTTTTATTTTAGAAGTCTCCTTCGATAATACGCTTTCTATAGCACAGTGCGCTTGACGTGTATTTATATAAAATCTCCCAGCTTACTTTTCCATTCAAAACTTCCATGGTGTTGTTCCAATCCATCGAGGCCACCCCAAAATATCTCACTCGAAACTCTTTTAAGATGGGACACCTGGCAATAAAGTGAAATGTATCTTCCCTTTCCTTCAGATTACATAGGCCACATAAAATCGGCAGATCAGGTCGATGAGGAATGAAATTTAAATTTAATAATTCTCCTCGTACTTTAAATATAATGTTTATCATATGCAGGGGGTAATGGTTAAGGAAGTATGTGTTTTCTCGTAGGTCTGTACTGAGTTGACTGTAGATCATTCTATATTGTGAGGTTTGTGCTTCTTGTAGATATTTTGCATAAATGTGGTGTTGCTGACTTTTTCTAATATCGCTGTAAATACTTTTCGCAAGTCCGTTACACTAATATCAGGTAAACAGCGGAAGTTTTCTCCTAGACTATTCGCCAACTCCTCCCACTCTTTGACTAGACCTCCCCTAGAAGATAACAGCTTCTTAAGAACTTTTTTTGGCAATCTAGTATCATCCATCACCATCACCTTCAAAATATATTCAAAATGCAGCTTTAGTGTGCTTAAAAATATTGGCGGTTCAGTAGTTTCCAAATGCAACATATAATTAGGTGTGCAGTTAGGTAACCGAAAAATGCGCTTTAAGAAATACCTGAGGAATCTTTCCACCTCTTCGAATTGGTTGTACCCCAAACCTGAGCACCGTAGAGCATTATAGAAGCTGCGGTGGCATGAAAAATTTTAATCTTTGCCCTGTGTTCGATGAATTTATTTTCAATACAACGGGCCCACACTGAAGATACAGCTCTCTTTGCTTCCGCTAGTTTCAACTGGAAATGTTTTTTCATGTTTAGATTTGCCGTGATTATTACGCCTAAGTATTTATATTCTCGAACGATTACAACATTGTCTCCCATATAAGTCCACTTTTCATTACTCGCATATCTACCACCACCATCCCTGAATATCATCATTTTGGACTTCTCTAAATTAACGGTTAAATTCCAAGTTTTGCAGTACCTCTCCAGACGATTCATCGTTCGCTGCATTCCTTCAACACTTTCAGATAAAAATACAATATCATCCGCAAAAATGAGCCCTGGTATCTGTGTATTTGCAAACTGGATGCCTCCGCCAACTTCTTCCACGATTCCGTTAATAAAGAGATTGAACAGTAACGTACTCAGGATACATCCTTGCTTTACTCCCATTTCAGCTGGGAACTCTTCAGAAACAGATTCCCCATCCCACACGTAGGCTACATTCTTTTCATACATCGCTTTCAGTAAGGTAACAATTTTACCTGATATCCCCAATTTATAGAGCTTATAAAAAAGTGCTTCCCGAGCAATTGAATCGAAAGCGGCACGGAAATCGACAAAAAAGGCATAAAGTTTTTGTTTTCTTTTTTTGAAGCTCTCCGCAATATTAAACAGGCTGAATATTTGGTCCAAAGTCGAATAGTTTCTCCTGAATCCAGCTTGATTTTCGTTGAGTATTTTGTTATCCTCGATCCACTGTCTTAGCCTATTGAAAATCAGAGTACTAAAGATCTTTACAGAAGCATTCAAAAAGGAAATGCCTCTATAATTTTCTGGTATATCATATTTGTGCAAAGGGTATATAATTGCTTTTTTGAAGTTATCCGGAACATGTGCACTCTCAAATATTCTATTATATTCCTCCGTCAATGCGGACAGGAATTCGGTTGTACAGTTTTTATAAAACTTTACTGGGACTCGGTCGTCACCCGGAGCTTTTCCCGCTTTAGATTTTTCAATAACCTTTTTTACTTCATCAATTGCAAATGGAGCATCTAAAAAATCATCGACGAAAAACGGAGCTGCGTACTGTGGAAGCGGGGAAGATTGAGGTGCATTAAGCAGAGTCTTAAAGTAGTCACGAAGTTCAAACACTCGCAGAGATGTTGCAATTAAATTGTTTCTCCCGTTAATAGATTTGGCCGCTTTCCAAAATTCTGCCGAAGATTTTGAAGAATTAAGGATGCCGGACATCTTAAGTGAGTTCCACTGCATCGCTAGACCCACAATGTCACCTTTTCAAAATGTATGCTCAATCCACTAAACTACTTCGTCTTCATACAACAGAATCTATGGGTTCTTTGGCAGTTCTCACATGAAGCTCAGCATTTAAGATTCGGTTGGGCCAGAAAATTCTCAAGATGTTTGCATACGATTGTTTACCTCCAGTTCAGCTCAGCCATCCGTAGAGACAAACCCCTCTAGGTCTCTGGAGATCTTCTAAAATCTGTACTGGTTGTCCAGAAATATTTACTTGATTTGATTAAGAAGTACCAAGGTTGATCCTTTTAGTTTTTACGAGTTTTAATTTCTTCTTCTCTGTCCACCGTTGTTGTCATTTAATGGAGACCGATGATCTTATGAGAGTGTAAGCATACGTCATCCACGTAGCCCCAAAGTTTGAGGTGAAATTGCAGAGTTCACTGAATTCATCGAGATCCAATTTGATAAATCTGGGTGCAGTTAGTCACTTATCACTAACAGAAGCAGTATTGGTGAGAGTATACAGCCTTTTCTAACTCTACTTTAGATTCCAAACTCATTTAACAATTTTCCTTTATGCAAAACGTGACATTAGGATCCATCATATCTAGCCTTGATAATAGCAATCAAATATTATTATCAATAAATTATTTCTATGAATAACTTATGTTAGGTGATATCAGCTCATATCAGCCGTACAATCTGGTTTGCAGATAGCAATGGCTTTGGAGGCACGCTAACCTAGCTTCTGGTTTCTGTTTCTTTTTCCCAGTTTCACACTGGATACAAACTTTAAGATGTGATTGTTTAGTCAAATCTAATTTTCCAACAAAAAATGTTATGTCGAGCGGTTCAGAACTTATAAGTCTAACAGTCATACAATATTATAAAACCTACGTGGAGTAGACTAATTGCAAACAAATTAATCCCAAAAAGTCATCTTAATTACTTCCACTTTCAATAATAGAAGTTCGTACTTCGCTTTTTTCCGGTCTTTCAAACAATGGAACAAATCTAAAAACTATTTATAGCACTTTCAGAGTAAACAATGATTCGAGGCCGATCGAAATCGAAACGATTTTAAGGAAGCAACAAGGTGCAAAGTGTAGTTTAACAGCCAATTAAAAAATATGCCTACAAAAATAAAACTGATGAATAAACCATTACTTGACTTAGTCTTCTCCGAATCTTCAAATGCAATTGATCTAATTTCTAAAGACTCCAAAAACTTCAATTAACAATTGCTCTTTTTAATTCTCTATTATAGCAAATATGGAAAAAGAAATTGAAGTCGATGCTGCCGCTGCTGCTGCTGGTGCCGCCGCGGCCGTTGCTGGTGGAGATGAACCATTCCTTGGAATATTAGACATAATTCTGCTGGCAGTTTTAATGATGGGTGGTGCTTGGTATTTCATGAAAAATAAAAAAGAAAAACCCGAACCACTTCATACATATTCCATACAGTAAGTCAACTATTATTTTATACTCTCGTATAAATATATTAAATTCTTTAAATTAACTTTTAAAATTTTAATTTTATTTCAAACAAAAATAGACCAACAACAGTGACGACAGCAGTTGCAGCAGAAAACTCATTTATAAAAAAATTAAAAACTTCTGGACGTAGTTTAGTTGTATTTTATGGCTCACAGACAGGTACTGCTGAGGAGTTTGCTGGTCGTCTAGCCAAAGAGGGTATAAGATATAAAATGAAGGGAATGGTTGCTGACCCCGAAGAATGTGATATGGTATGGACATTATTTTAACTTATTTTATATATAGTGAACTTTTGTTTAGATTTGTTTTTGTTTGCTATTTTTATAGGAAGAACTTTTGAAAATGAAAGACATTCCAAACTCATTGGCTGTCTTTTGTTTGGCAACTTACGGTGAAGGAGATCCCACAGATAACGCAATGGAATTCCACGATTGGATACAAGGCGGGGATGCTGATATGACTGGTCTAAACTATGCAGTAAGTTCTTTTTTCTTCTTATTTTTTGGTTTGTGTTCAAATGTTTTAACTTAATTCCGTGGGAAAAACAAGAGTATTTGTCGATTGGTTTGAAAATTGATTACTTAGTGAATGCTTTCTTCATACTGGATTGAATTGCAATTGAAACCTAGAAAAAGAGTTATTTAAACCTACTTTGAAGTTCCTTTCTGTATGTTTGACAATATAAACATTTAAGGAAGAAAAAGCATACCAGTAGAGCATAAATCGTGTAACAGGATAGAAGGATAAATGATCTATACATTCCGGGTCAGTGAGCAAATTTGTTTGCATAGGTATTGTTTCTTCGCCGATTGGATTTCCAAATAATAAATATCGGGCCAAGATTAAATCTTCCAAATTCAAAACGGGAAACAAGAAATATTCTTGGAATTGTCCAATTTTATTTTCTAAACAGAATAAATACTTAAATTACTAAAAGTAAAATACGTACATAAATAAAAACTTACAAATTGGTATTTTATAAAGGGCGAAACAAAAAGGAATTGAATTATTTTTTGATTGTTGAAAACAGTTGATGAACAAATAAAAATATTGTATCGAAAAATTTAGAAAAAACAATGAAATTTAAGTAAGGGAAAATGATTGAAAAAATGAAGCAGTGTTTTTGAAATACAGTAAAAAAAAGTAAATTGATGTTAAAAAAGCGTTGGCTTGATGACAGGTATAGTCTAAAGCTCCAAAAAACAACATTAAATGTTAGTTCTTCATAGAATATCTTCCGTAACTACTAAATAACAAACTCGTTTTAAGCCCCTCGCTCTAAAATGTTATGAATTATAAACAAATTGTTGTCAGATAAAGTACACTTTAAAATTATTTTATTAGAAACTAAAGTCAAGTTTTGGACAATAAATCCCACTTTATCTTTTATCTTTAGCAGCTAGTGATAAATTTAATACCAGTCGAATAACCTATTATCTTTTTATATGTGGTTTAATTGAGGCAAAGAATGTACTTGTACGAGTGTCATTTAAAATTTCTTCAAGTTAATTTTGTGAAGATTTTTTTTAAAGGTACCTTAAGTATTTAATGGCAAGTCACTGTGCTGTCAATGAAGATACTATCTTCCTATATTTGCTCACTTACCATGCCCTAAGGTAAAAGTCAAATGGAATAATGTTTTTGTACCAACAGTATGGGGTTCGTGGCAATAGATCCACTGGTGATCTCATGGTTTATCTCACCGAACAGTGGAACAAATCAAACCTAATATCCATGGTGTTCCCCAAGGCTCCGTTTTGTCTCCGCCATTCTTCCTTAATTTTATAAACTTTTTTTTAAATTGCTAACCAACTTAATTGTTTCGCTGATGACAGCACCCTCAGCTTTTCATATCCGTTTTTAGATTCTCATCCTTATCCTTTGGATTTGAACTACAAACGCAACGACAGCGTATGATAATCTTATTAAATTCTGATCTTGACAGTATTGTCCGATGGCTATGGGGAATCACAAACTGTGTAGAATTTAGTGCTTCGAAAATTCAATGTTGTCTTCTGTCGCAAAAGCGGAACCCTCCTCCAATGCTACCATCACTGTTTGGTACTTGCATCGAGAAAATTGAAAAGCTTTTAGTTTTAGGTATGTTTCGCAAGTATTTTGGATATAGCTGAAAAGAGAGCTCTAAAGGCGATCGTTCTCATACTGGTCATTTACTGCTCATGACGATGGCCCAAAGGTCTCATGCCTATCATTGTTTTAATGATATTTTCACAAACAATGCTCTAGTGAAATAGCCAGTTGCATTCCTCCCCTCAAACAATTCAACCGTAATACCCGTACTTCTCTTGAGCCCAATTTTGCACTTACTCTTAAGTACAGGGATGACTCGTTTCGCTAAAACCTTAATTCATGTCCATTGTCACTAGTGGTACCCCATCGAAAATATTTCTATGGCTACGGCTTAACATGCAAGCACATTTTTTCTTATTATCGTTATGTCATCCTCCACTACCGCAAAATGTCTTTTTTTATGATAATTTACTATAACAATTAAAAAAGCTGCATTACACATACAACACATACAGGAAAGAGAAATGGATAGTATTTTGAAAAAATTCTAGGCCCATCTACAAGTAAATTAAAGTAGGAGAAATTCCCATTCCTTTGGTATCATAAAGAATCATCATGGAATATTCGTATGCTTTTTCGCCATAATGATTCATATATATTTGTAGTGCGCGACATTCGCAAGCGCTTCCAATTATCCAAACCATTTTTACCGAAAAAAAAACTTTGCGAGATGAATAAATTCCGAAAATCTTTATCAAAAAACCTGGTGTGCCGTTCCGCACGCAATTAAACGAGCGATCTTAGAGAAAATCGAGTCGAACGAAATTCGATCACAGGTGATAATGGTAACCGACGATTCCCTTTTTTATTCTCTAACGGAGATGTCCATTGACAAAATCTTCGACACTGGAGTCACGAGAATCCTCCTCGCCCGTCCAATTAACTAATTTAACGCTGCTGGGATTTGCAGCACGCATGCTATTTGATGAAAATGACGCTATTTTTAATACCGATAAACTTTCAAAATAAATTAATTCATACAAAAAATGTTCGTATTCTAACTTTACTGCATTTTCGATCTTTTTGTATGCCGAACATTCTTAAGGTAACATGAACTCTGGGCAGACATTTTCGATCGAGATCATCAACTAATTTCAAGTCGATGCAAAGTCTTTTTTGTCTTATTTTTAATGATGCTCCTTCAATAAAAATGTCTCTTCCCAGACAAGAAGTGTACTTTGCTATTACTTTTGTCTCTATCTCTATTTATAACAATATAAATATTTTAAAGGCATGCAACTTGTTTATATTATGTATATCAGGAAAAATTATTTATTTAATTTTGTATTATTGTTTTGCAAGGCGAGACGAGAGATAAGAAGAAATAATTAAACAATGCTTAAATGGTTGTACCTACTTACTTTTTTAAATGTTATCATATCACACGTTTCAATTTGGCTAACAACCTTATTCGATGGTAAAATTAAGATAAAAGTTTAGTTGCTATTCAATAAGGTTAAGATAAAATTAAGAATCAAATTAATAGGATGATATGTACAAGTAGAATGATATGGAGTTAGGTGATTAAGAATTGATAAGAAGATAAGTAAAAGTCATTATGATAAAAAGTTATAAAAGATAAAAATTACTATATTTTTATGAATATACTATTTTTCCTGTACGCCAAAAAGGAATGTTGTTTGTTGTTTTGTATAATAGCATATTCCATTTAAAGAAATATGTTTAATTTTATGTCAATCTGTTTGTAGTTATTCTTTTATTATCAATTGCTTGGTATTCTAATAATAATACTTCGTTAGTAGTTTCACTAATTTTTCTTCATTGAAGAAAGAACAAATATTTCAAAATAATGCAATTTACCGAAACTTGCTGATTGTATTTGTTTTTCAATTTAGAGCGAATAGCGATGTGAGATATGACAAGGTGCGCGAAGTCTAAAGTCTACGCAATTATACTAAAGTCTCTAGGCTTATCAAAAAATTATTTACTTCCGATTTCCTTTGTCTTCTAAACAAAAGCAGGGAATTAAGTGATTAAAGTCAACAAAGCTTTATAATAATATAGTCTTACATTTTTAATCACAAGTTTCTAAATCACATTATTTAATTTTGTGTAGTATAGATCGAAGCATGTCTACAATTTAATTAATGATGATTTTATACAAAGGTACATTGCACTAAAACGTATTAACCATGAAACTCTCAATACCGGATAAAAACAATTAAAAAAGCTCTAAATGGAAGTTTAGTGTAATAAGTGACTCTTCAAGCAATTTCATAATCAATTTTATCAATAATAAATTTGTTAGGTTTGTTTTCCTCGTAAATACGTGTAAAAAATTAGCTTTTGTTATGTTTTGAAATATTAACACATAAAAAGTGGTTTTGATTACCAAATTATAATTATTAATACAAAAAAAAATCACAATCAATTGAGGAACACTATTAAAAATATAATTAGTTATTTTGTTAAGAGACCATAAGGCTTAGCTGATATAGTTATCTTCGTTTAGATTGGAAAGGCGTTTCTGGCGTGTTTGAAATTACTTCCTTTATATTTATTTATTAATTTTTCATGTCATACATTTCTCATCTTAAATTTTTATAAATAGAATTTAACGAGTGAGAATTGTATTAATAATATTAAGCGGTAATATCAAAAAAACGTAAGTTCTAGGGAAAGAACCTCGATTTACACGACCTTAGAAATAAACATTCCAGACATTCCACGAGATGGTATAGTCAAAAAATATAACTTCGAAGAAAATTTTTAAACAGAGTTAAGTTTAAAGAAGAAAAAGTGAGTAGTTGAAAATGTAAACGACGCTCACAAATCAAACATTAATACACATTAAGTGGTCCACTGATGGGTCGAAAACATCTGAAGGTACTGGTGTAAGAGTCCTTGGGCCTGAAACACCACTCTCGTTATCTAAAAGGCAGTCGCTTAGCATCTTCTAGGCAGGTGTCAACGTCATAGGAAAATGTGAAGAATTTATTATCGAAATACAATCAGAAATGGGAATACGTTGGCAGACCAAATGGACTGGGCAAGTACATTAAGACTCATTTGATTAAGTACAGCGAAAAGTTAGGGTCTAGGGCAATAGAATATCAAATTCCTTACCAATAGAAGAAACAACTACACTCTTAACGGGCCAGAGTCAAGTATAAAATAAAAGAAAATGTGGTCGAAGCAAGATGAAATCAGAAAGCAGGCCAAAAGGTCAAAACGTTGAAATAAACTCCCCAGAGTTAGGTTAGACAGGTGAAACTACTGCTTGGGAACTATGTACAATCATAAACAATTTTTATCTTGTATCATTTAAAGTAGGTCTACTCACTAGCCTTGCAAGCTGAATAAATACCTCAATATCTTAGGATTGAAGAATAATGTCATCTATAGGTTTTTTAAAGAGCACGAATATAGGTTAGGTAAGGTTGAAGTGGCTGCCCGGGATAGAGTAGGAAACACTTGAGCCAGTTTGGCCCAATGTGATTCCACATATATCGTGAGTCCTTCTTCTCAGCCATAAGTTCTGCATGGACACGCTAGAGTGATTGAGAAGCTGGAATGAGAGACTTAATTTTAGGCGTTCAGAATACATGCCTCCACCAACCCCCGCATTAGATTTTTTTTCATCTTAAGTATATTAACTCGTCTTCCAGGAATGCCATATTCTCTCAGAAAGATCTGGAACGTTTCTATCTATCGAACTGTAGTTGGGGTGTGGGGTAGTCGGTGGAATTGATTCTAAATAATTAAGAATTACGGAGTGGCCAATGCTGTTATAAGCCCACTGTTATGAAGCTGTAAGGCTAATAGCAGAGCTTGCAGCTATTTGTTTGCTAAGTATATCTAAAGGTGTCACATGGAGTAGGGTGTCCAATGCCGCAGATAGAGTGTTACGAAGCGATCCGCTTATACAAAGGCAAGCTGAGTGCTGGACGTTGCTAAGTTTGTCGCCACACTGCTACACCGTACAGATTTAGCCCATTGTGCAAGCTTGTTTAGAGCATTTTTAAGAGTTCTTTAAGGGTATTTAGTCATCCGCATAAGCAATCACTCTAAAACCCTGCACATCCAACTAGTCGGAATTTCATTGACTACCAGGTTCCAGTGTAGAGGAGACAGCACACCGCCTTGAGACGTGCCTCTACTGACAACTCTTCTAAAAGAACAGTCCTCTAATTTTGAGTTAATTATTTAGCTGGTCAGAATTTTATAAATTAACTCTCCAAGCGAACTCTCTACGTTTCGAGAATGTTAGTGCAGATGTGTTCACGTTGTGAAAGGTGCCTTCAATATCAAGGAAGGCAACCAAAGTGTATTTTTAATGATGGAAATAGTATTCGATGGTGCGTACCAGAGTGTGTAACGTCTTTGACGATTTCCCATTGCAGTAGGCATGTTGCCACTTAAATAGAAATTTTATATCAATGTTTGCTCTGAGATGGATATAAATCAACCTTTCCGATTCCTTTACAAGGAATACTGAAAGACTTATAGGTCTTAGATCTTTAGGGTTTAATTAAAAGCATTTATCCACCTTGGATATAAAGACAACATTAACTTCTCTTCACCAAGACCAGATTTAGACAGCTCTCAAGAGCTCCAGAAAGCTATAGAAAGCTTCGGATATAATAGAAGCTTTCTGGAACTTGACTGGTATTATGCCATCTGGTGCTGCACGAGAAGTAGAAATTGTCATTATTCCCAAAGACAGATATCTAGGAGATTACCATATTCAAGATAAGGAACTATCCTCTCTTAAATTACCCGAAATACAAAATTCATCAATGCAATTTATTTTGAGGGCACACTGGTTTAGGAGCATTCTTATCCGGTCCATTAGGGGAGCACAACAGATCTTAAAGTCGTAATAAGAAGTAGGGAAGAGTTACTTTGATTTTATCAAGATTCAAAAACTAAAGACTAAAATTGGTCTACTTTAGTAAACAACATGTCTTGATATCTATCGGGTGATTTTTTAAGAGCTTGAGAACTTTTTTAAAAAAAAAACGCATAAAATTTGCAAAATCTCATCGATTCTTTATTTGAAACGTTAGATTGGTCCATGACATTTACTTTTTGAAGATAATTTCATTTAAATGTTGACCGCGGCTGCGTCTTAGGTGGTCCATTCGGAAAGTCCAATTTTGGGTAACTTTTTCGAGCATTTCGGTCGGAATAGCCCGAATTTCTTCGGAAATGTTGTCTTCCAAAGCTGGAATAGTTGCTGGCTTATTTGTGTAGACTTTAGACTTGACGTAGCCCCACAAAAAATAGTCTAAAGGCGTCAAATCGCATGATCTTGGTGGCCAACTTACCGGTCCATTCCTTGAGATGAATTGTTCTCCGAAGTTTTCCCTCAAAATGGCCATAGAATCGCGAGCTGTGTGGCATGTAGCGCCATCTTGTTGAAACCACATGTCAACCAAGTTCAGTTCTTCCATTTTTGGCAACAAAAAGTTTGTTAGCATTGAACGATAGCGATCGCCATTCACCGTAACGTTGCGTCCAACAGCATCTTTGAAAAAATACGGTCCAATGATTCCACCAGCGTACAAACCACACCAAACAGTGCATTTTTCGGGATGCATGGGCAGTTCTTGAACGGCTTCTGGTTGCTCTTCACTCCAAATGCGGCAATTTTGCTTATTTACGTAGCCATTCAACCAGAAATGAGCCTCATCGCTGAACAAAATTTGTCGATAAAAAAGCACACACACATTTCGAACCGAACACTGATTTTGGTAATAAAATTCAATGATTTGCAAGCGTTGCTCGTTAGTAAGTCTATTCATGATGAAATGTCAAAGCATACTGAGCATCTTTCTCTTTGACACCATGTCTGAAATCCCGCGTGATCTGTCAAATACTAATGCATGAAAATCCTAACCTCAAAAAAATCACCCATTACTAATCTAATTTTGTGTTTAGTTGTTTAATATATTTTTTATGTTTTTGACTTGTTCAAATCACGTGAAACTGAATCATTCGTATCTATTTGTTAAACCGTTGGTTATCAAAAAATAAAAAAAACAAATATTCACCCTAAGCGAATATTTAAGGCATAATCATTTGAAAGTTGCGCTTAACAATATACTAATAGAACCAACTACTCATGCTCTTATATGCGGCGGCGGCGAGTTGATAAGATTTGATATAAATTAAATACTTTGTCACCTCTTAGTGCCAATTAAATAGATACAACTGCGAGCAAAAAAATAGCAGTGCATGGAAAATTATTTTAAATAAAACATAAAACATAAAACATAAAAAGAGCTTTGATGCTGGAAATATTTTTAAGTAAAACTCCTTAAGATTCATTAAAATTTAATTTTTAGTAATAATGGAATTTAATTTATTGCTAATTAGCTAAGCAGTAAATCCAAAAACAAAATACACCTCAAAATAAAGCGAGCAAAATAATAGCAGTGATTTTCTTTTTCTGTTAAATTTAAATAAAACAAGGACACAAAAAGTTCTTTTCAACGGTATTTTATTTAATAAAAACTAGTATTTGTTAACATGATCATTATTTTTTAAAACTGCTTTACAACGACGTTTCATTGAGCCCACAAGTCCCTGACATTTTAATGGTGTTATTGATTGCCAAGCCTGCTCAGCAACGCTCCATAGCTCTGTGTTATTTTTTGTTATTGCCTTAAATACTTCTTTTTTAATGTCTGCCCAAAGATTCTCGATGGGATTGAGGTCAGGCGACTGCGCAGGCCACTCCATGACCTCAATCCTATTATCTTGAAACCATTGCCTGGCTGCGCGGCTGGTATGCTTTAAGTCGTTATCCTGCTGGAAGACCCATTTGAGGGGAAATTCGTATTCGGCATATGGCAGCATAGTGTTTTGCAGGATATCCACGTAAGAGTGCTGGTTCATAATGCTTTTAATGCAGTATATTGGGCCAACTCCATAATAGGAGAAGCATCTCCAAACCATTATACTGGATCCCCCATGCTTAATAGTTTTTGTAGTGTATCTAGGGTTATATTTTATGTTCAGGGGTCTTATCACAAACTTCCGAGATCCTTTACCACCATAGAGAGCCACCTTGCTTTCGCATCGGTCCAAAGAATGTTTCTCCACTTTTCGAGAGGCCATCCAAAATGTTAACGAGCAAACTTTACCCTTTTAACTACAAAGGTGTTTCTTTAAAAGTGGAACCTTTCTTGGACTGCGAACATTTAAGTTATGCTCCCTTAATGTTCTCCTCACCGTATGCACACCGCACGGCACCTCAAGCTTGTCCGCAATTTCTGTAGCTGCTTCTGTAGGATTATTCCTTGAAAAGCGGACGGACCACACGTTTTATATAAGATGGTGTAAGAGATTGTTTCCGTCTATCGTTTCTGCCCTTCTTTCAAAGGTTAGGCGTTCCTTAGCATCTTCGCTGAACAGCCAAGAAGATCATGAACCTTTTTGTAAGTTTTGCCTTCAAAAATGAGCTTTATTATAAATTCCCGCCTCTCCAGTGTGTAGTGTTTACCTAAACCCACTTTAAATTATTAAATTCAATAATTTTAACGGAAATATAAAATAGAATAACAGGACTTGTTTTTATAACTTTTGAAATCAAAATTTTAATTAAAACACAACTATTTAAATTAAATTTGTCAATCACTGCTATTATTTTGCTCGCCTAAAATAATGAATCACACTGCACAAAGCGACATTTAAACAAAGTAATGATAATTTACCGTTAAATTATCACTTGCACCTTTTAAGATAATTACTCTGAGTACCAAAATAAAGTAGAGTTGCGAAAAAGTTTCTGTGTTATTGATTTATGAAAAATTATAGCTTGTTGCCTATTACACTTAAATGAGGGAGTTGGTAGTGGTGTGTACTCAGAAAAGCTTAATCTAAGCATCTCATTCCGCCTCCCTAATTATTGTAGCGTCTTCCAAGCGGAAATTTTAGCGATCAAAGAGGTTCTCTCCTGGCTTAGAGAAAACGTGATATCAACTTCTGATATCCGCATCTTCTCTGACAGTCAGGCTGCTATCAAGTCTCTTGACGGTGTCTCAACCAAATCTCTAACGGACCTCGATTGTCGATCGTCTCTTATGGAGATGGCGCAGCAATTTAACATTCACCTATGCTGGGTGCCGGGCCACAGAGACATCGCAGGAAATTGTAGAGCCGATTAACTCGCTAAAAATGGAACCGTTAAATCTATTTCAATCTAAAAGGGAGAAGATAGGTATACCGATAGCTACATGTAAACTTCTGCTAAAAGAAACAGCTTTCGAGATAGCAAACTCTAGGTAGTACAAATTACCAACATGCGCAGCCACAAAACTAATATGGCCTTCACTGGACCTAAAGCGCTCTAAAGACTTTTTTTCTCAAAGCAGACTTCATATTAGCTCCCTAATAGGTGTCCTTACGGGACACTGTCTTATAGGCAGACACGCAATACGACTTGGTGTAGCCTCAAATGATTTCTGCAGGAGCTGTATGGACGAGGAAGAAGAAGAAACAATCTCTCACCTCCTCTGCACATGCCCTGCTCTTTCACTAAGACGCAAACTCCATCTGGGAGAATACTCTTTTGATGATCCCAGTGAACTAGCTAAAAAGGATATCAGATATCTCCTTCGCTTTATAAAAAGCTCAAAATGGTTCGAATAGTGGGAAGTAATTCTCTAGATATTCATGTGGTACCACAATGGGCCTTTTCTTCTGGCCTAAGTGTGTGGTTTTTGTAACCGCAGCCACTTTAACCTAACCTAACCTATTACACTGCTATTATTTTGCTCGCCACTGTAGATAGATAGATAGATAGATAAGTTCATTATTTTTCCAATTTTCTTATAAGTACAATATTTCATAATAAAAGATATGTATACAAAACATGGCTTTATAAGCCGTCTGCCAATCAAATGGCCAACAATAAATTTAAACCTTATTACAATTAATGATGATAACAAGCAATTCCGATCAGATCAAGTCATTTCTTTATTTATCTTCATTTTTTAATTTTGTGTTTATGAAAGTCAATCATTAAAAAATATTAAAAATAGCAAACAGAGTTTTTGGTATATATGTATGTACATAGCTATGTGCATAAGTATTTATTTATTGTCTCATTATTCACTTATCTGAATCTGAACTTTTTATTAAATAATAACAACCATGCCAACACGTGTATGCAATTTACATTTATTTAAAAAGCGTAAACAACTTGATTCATAGAATGTGGATAATAGGCTACGCCATTGATTTCGATAAAACATATAAGTAATGGGTGATTTTTTAAGAGCTTGAGAACTTTTTTAAAAAAAAAAACGCATAAAATTTGCAAAATCTCATCGATTCTTTATTTGAAACGTTAGATTGGTCCATGACATTTACTTTTTGAAGATAATTTCATTTAAATGTTGACCGCGGCTGCGTCTTAGGTGGTCCATTCGGAAAGTCCAATTTTAAGTAACTTTTTTGAGCATTTCGGCCGGAATAGCCCGAATTTCTTCGGAAATGTTGTCTTCCAAAACTGGAATAGTTGCTGGCTTATTTGTGTAGACTTTAGACTTGACGTAGCCCCACAAAAAATAGTCTAAAGGCGTCAAATCGCATGATCTTGGTGGCCAACTTACCGGTCCATTCCTTGAGATGAATTGTTCTCCGAAGTTTTCCCTCAAAATGGCCATAGAATCGCGAGCTGTGTGGCATGTAGCGCCATCTTGTTGAAACCACATGTCAACCAAGTTCAGTTCTTCCATTTTTGACAACAAAAAGTTTGTTAGCATTGAACGATAGCGATCGCCATTCACCGTAACGTTGCGTCCAACAGCATCTTTGAAAAAATACGGTCCAATGATTCCACCAGCGTACAAACCACACCAAACAGTGCATTTTTCGGGATGCATGGGCAGTTCTTGAACGGCTTCTGGTTGCTCTTCACTCCAAATGCGGCAAATTTGCTTATTTACGTAGCCATTCAACCAGAAATGAGCCTCATCGCTGAACAAAATTTGTCGATAAACACATTTCGAACCGAACACTGATTTTGGTAATAAAATTCAATGATTTGCAAGCGTTGCTCGTTAGTAAGTCTATTCATGATGAAATGTCAAAGCATACTGAGCATCTTTCTCTTTGACACCATGTCTGAAATCCCGCGTGATCTGTCAAATACTAATGCATAAAAATCCTAACCTCAAAAAAATCACCCGATATAAGTTGAAGAAACTTAATTACGATTCAAACCACATATTCATTTTATTTTTGTTTTCTATTGAATAATTCATAATACTGACCGTTTTGAGCCATAATTTTATTTGTTATTTTATAGATCCCTATTTAAATCATCTTTTTTGTTGTAAGACATTTAAAATAAATTGTTTTTTTTCTTAGGATTTTCTTTTAAACAATTGCATAGAAAAGAATTTTATATTTTTATTTAATTGTCTCTAAAATAATATTTCATTAAGAAGCATTAAACTAGTCCGTTGCAAAGTTTATCAATTTTTATGTAATAGTCATATTTATAGCAAAGATTTTACCCAAATAATTATAAATATATTTAGCCAGTGTTCAACTAGAGCAAAGTCTAATAAATGTGATTGTAAATGTTTACCGACAAGGTTCAAAAATAAATGTTTTGATGACATAGTCCAATTTCTTTCATCTTAGCATATTATTGGTATTCTTTAAACCTGACCATGAGGCAGGTTCAGACGACATAAGGGACTTGAAAGTTAGTAAAGTTTCTAGTATCTGATTGACCACCTGCCAAAAAATGACCTTCCAATAAAGGCAACTTTAATGAAAAGTTGAGTGGAAAGTTAGTCAAGAAAAATCTCCCTAACTATTAAGTCAAGTCTACTTCTATCAAAATGACAGTTGATCATGTTTTTCATTTAAATGAAAGCTGAACTTTATTACTATAATATTTAATAATAATATTTTTTTAAATAAAAAATACAAAACGAGATGAAATTGTAGCTTGCCTGAGGATTGTTTTGTAGACACTTATGTTTTTTTGCACGATCAACTGAAGGTAGATGTTAGTAAAGTAAAAGTTCCGAGTTTGGAGTTCGTGATACTTGAAAAACCAACTAGTTGCCTTGCTCAAAATGTACGTTCAAAGAACACAGTTGACTGCAAATGAAGTCGCTTATGTTGTCTAAACCTGCCCATTTTAAATAGCGCGCTTTTTAGACAGCTGTCATTTTTCAAGCATCTTTAGATATTTGAAATGTAAAAACGATACAATAACGAATTAAATTTTTTAACATTCACAATGGTAATTATTTTGTATTCATTTTTTGTTTAATTAAAAGTTTCCTAATCACGTTACTTTTCCAAAAGGTGAACACAATACGCAACCGAGATCGGATGATTTAATACCATTAAATTGGCCATAGAAAACTTCATAAAAATTCTTTGATGTTTTTTTTTTGTTCTTCATAACGAAATGAACAAAATAAAAAAAATTGTAAAATTAGAAACGGAAAAAGTAATTAATTTCAAACATTTCAAAAAGTTAAGCACAACTTTCTCGAGATAGTTTTTGATGCAATTTCTTTTTGCACTGCTTCCTTGCATTTCCTCGTCTATTGCAAATGATTCCACGTCTGAATCATTTCCAAAATTTGGTCAGTTATTATTGAATTATTTTCTAATTCACTGGATGTCGACGAATCAAAAGTTTCCTACAAAAGTAACCAAACAGACCTAATATTTGAAAGATAAAGGTTTATTTTTATAAATATGGTTTCATACATTTTTGACGGACTAAAACATTTCTTAAACATTTCGCATTTAAATTCTGATGACCTGCTCGAAACATCCATTAAAACTTGAAATATGAAGAAATTTCCTTAATTTGAATTTTTCTAGTCCCCGAAAAAAATGTATCCCGAATAACATCCCTGAAAAAAGCTTTGTCCATAAAAGTAATCCTATATTTTTTTTGACCCGGTTTGATAAGCATGCATATGTCAAAGTAGAAAAATATAAAAATATTTTTAATTTCACATATGTATTTGACAAACCGTTTGATAAAGCGTTCACGTTTTAAAATTCGAGACAATCAAACCAAGTTTGTGAAACATATTTAAAAACATAAATCAGAGTAATAATACGTTTCCACCGGACACTAAACCGAGATTTAGCTAGATTTGTCACAAATCTCGTTGAAATCTCGAAGATTTACCATACAAATTTTAATCTCCTCAAATGAAGATTTCAAATAAAACTCATTGAAATCTACTTGAAAACATTAGTTTGTCAAATCAAACAAACTTTTTTTTCGGAGAATAATTGTTGAACCGACCCATTTAAACGCCAATTTCGTTTATTGACAGATGGAAATGTCAACAAAAACTATCTGTCTCACTTCCATATGACTCAAATTCAAAACAATAAACAACTTTCAAAAAATCACAGACGAAATAAAATGTAAGTATACAAAAATAATAAATATGTACAAGAATATAATAAAACTAATTACTTACAGATGAGGAGTGAACAAATACATATTTTTTTTCTTTTCGAAAGGAGAATAATTTGAAGTTTGGTTGTTATGACATTAACCGAACGTCAAATTAATCTCCTTTTCTTTGGTGGAAACACCTCATGATTTATTTTAAATCACTTGCCTTAAATCTCGGATTATTTGTTGGTGGAAACGTACTATAAGCGTTTCAGCAACTTAAACTAACCCAAATCCATATAAAAATAGAGAGACGAATACTTTATTTGAGAATTAAAAACTGAATACTTGCCACACTTCCATTTCGTTGAAATTCCGGAATAATATAAGGTGTTAATGGAACGAGACTAAATAAACCAAAATAATTTATCTTTAAATTATTATTATCAATTGAAGTTCATGAAGTGACAAAACTTAAAAAAAAAAATGTTTAGAAAACATAGCTACATATATTTACACTTCCGCAATTCATGGAAATGTCGGGATAAAAATTATACCTTAGTGCAAGCGGAATCTTTTCTCGTTAAGTGAATACCCTTAAGGGCCAGTTATAAATATAATTGGTTCTTATTGAAATTTGTCTGAAATGTCGGTAGAAATCATTGCAAATTTCTTTTATTGGAAACAAAACATCTGACTGAAATCCAGCCGAGCCGATGAATTTTTCCTGACAGAAATATGTCATTGTTTACTATTGAAACACAAATCAGTCTTACAATTCGGTTTCTTTTTTGACACAAAATAAAATCAGCTGTCTAGTAAAACGAATACTCGTGATTAAAATAGAAAAATACATTTGTAGCAAGAAAAAACTGCAATTGATTTTTGTTTTCTCAAAAAAATCTTTCAGTTACTTGCAATCGTTCGGTTTATGATTCGTATATCTAATCAAACAAAATTACTGAAGAATACCTATTCAAACATTTTACTAATTTCAATCGTACCTATTTGCACCTCGTAAGTTGCTTTTCACACCACCTGGAAGTTAATGCGTGTGTTGACAATTACAGATAGATTTATTTCAATTTGTCGTTTAATGTATTTCCCACAAGAAGAAAGTAAAAAGTGGCACGAAAAACATTAATTTTACCAAATAATTTTACATCAATGTTATGATTATGTGTTTATTACTTAACTTTCTTCTTTTTTAAGGTATTTGTAGTTTACTTCTTGCGTTTGTAAAATAAATAACACAGGTTGAAATATATTTTCCATCTGATTTAGAAATAAACACATAGTATATTCATAATCGAGATAATTTGTATTTGTCTCTTAATTCAATTGAAGGTTCACGCACTGACTGCCAGGTGCCGTGACTCCATGTGCCAATAATTTACCCTTTATCTCTTGTATTGAAAACGTATCATAAAAGGCATAGCTATATGCGAATAGTATGTGCAAAAAGTGAAAAAAAAAAACAAATGGTAGCGACATCTATCTCTTAAAAAGTATACGCAGATTGTGCTTATTACCTTAAAGTTATATGTTTTTCTATAAAAAAAAAGTGTGTACAAAATTATAAACTGAAAGAGATCTATCACTCAATTGTTTAAAGTTTGTCTTAACTTCGCATTTTTGTTTTATAGAGATGAGAGATATATATCGCCACTATGTTGGTAAAAGACAAAAGATTTGTTCATTTTTTGAATGCTTAAATTCGTTTAATACACGAACATACCCAATGCCAATGAATTCTACTAGATCCCAACAATCGAAACAGATCCAATGCCACCACTTGTGTTTCATGCTTAAAACACATGCTCATCTAGTACTTTTTTGTTGCTAAACACAAATCTATTCGACTTTATTAATTTCCGGTGTGAAAAAAAGCCACCGCCATTAAAAATTCACCAATCACATTTTTTCATTCATTTTCTGTCAACTATTTGAACACGCATGACGTAAGTTGTGATAAAAATGCTGAAATCAAAAGTGATTTTGCAAAATGTGCCCAGTAATTTACTAAATTACAATACTTCAGGTCAGTGTTTTGTTTAATTTAGATAAAATAATGTAAATTAAATCTTTTACAACAATTTACTATACCATTACGTATCATAATTCATATAAGAAGAATATTTAATTAATAATTAAGAATAATGTTAAGTAGATTTATTATTTTTCGGCGACGCTTTTCGCATCTTGTCGTTGCTTCGCACACGACGACGAAGAATATTTATGCGTTGAAGCATCGCTCACACTTAAAATTAATAAATAATTTAAAATCCAAGGTAACAAAGAAAAAATCGACGAGAAGTGTAATTAATGGCTAACTAATTATGTAATCTTTTTCTTCTCTTTTTCAGGTATTCGGTTTGGGTAATAAGACCTATGAACATTACAACAAAGTTGCCATCTATGTGGACAAGAGGCTTGAAGAACTCGGTGCTACCCGAGTCTTTGAATTGGGACTTGGTGATGATGATGCAAAGTAAGTATCGACGAAGAAAATATTACTCTAGAGCCACAAATTTACTCCTTTCCTCTTGCTTTACTAATTCAGCATCGAAGATGACTTCATCACATGGAAGGATCAATTCTGGCCAGCTGTTTGTGATTTCTATGGAATCGAGGCTGGCGCTGAGGAAGTGTTGACTCGTCAATTCAGGCTGCTGGAACAGCCTGAGGTCCAGCCAGATCGCATTTACACCGGAGAAATCGCTCGCCTCCACTCAATCAAGAACCAAAGACCTCCCTTCGATGCCAAGAATCCCTTCCTGGCGACCATCACGGTCAATCGGGAACTTCACAAAGCTGGCGGTCGCTCATGCATGCACATTGAATTGAACATTGAAGGTTCAAAGATGCGTTACGATGCCGGTGATCATGTGGCCATGTACCCAGTGAATAACAAGGAATTGGTTGAGAAACTCGCTGAGTTGTGTTCTGCTGATTTGGATACCGTGTTCTCTCTGATCAATACAGATACGGATAGCAGCAAAAAACATCCGTTCCCTTGTCCCACGACATACCGCACAGCTCTGACACACTACTTGGAGATCACTGCCATTCCTAGGACGCATATTCTAAATGAACTCGTCGAATATTGTTCGGATGAAAAGGACAAGGAACTTTTGAGGAGTATGGCTTCGATAACACCTGAAGGAAAAGCAAAATACCAGTCATGGATTCAGGACGCGTGTAGGAACATCGTTCACATACTCGAGGACATCAAATCGTGTAAACCGCCAATTGACCATGTGTGCGAGTTACTGCCAAGGCTTCAGCCACGTTACTACTCTATTTCATCATCTGCCAAGGTAATTTTTTCTTTAATTTCTATCTGCGTCTGTTTTTATAGTTCAAAGTTTAAGCTAGACAATTCTAGATAAGCGTGTTTTAAGTAGATTATGATTTTTCAATAAATGATAATTTCCTATCGGCACGTATAAAAAAACAAATAAATAATTAATGAATGTAACCTAATCAATGTTGCATTCGTTAATAAAATACAGAATCCACAGTATTTGACAATAAAAAATATATAACTTATTAACGCAATCGAATCAAATCAAACGCATGAAAACACAATAGATCATGTCCAATAACCGATTGATCTATTTCCCAAGCCGTGCGATAACAAATCTGTAATGGTAAAACAATGGATGCTCCCAAATCAATGAGGTATTCATTACCTGTTCCGTTACACAGCTTTAATTTGAAAATTCTAAAATAATTATTGTTGTAGCTAGCTGGAATTTAATAAAATGTTGTAAAAAGAAAGCTTGAAATAAAAAGGAGGTCGACCACGTTTTTTCAAAGGTTAGATCCAATTATTCAAAAGTCAAAAAGAAAGAACATAATTCGATGTTTGAGTGAGAAAGGTATATAGGTAGTAAAGAGTTACAATATATATATGAATAAGTTAGTTTAAGGTTATAGCATAATGATTTATGATTAAGGTTATAACAATTCTCCCACGCTTGATTAATACTTAGGGATATTAAGAATCCAGATTATAATCCCTTAAGTAAACTGGTGGTTTACGTTGACGTGATGACTGACGAATTGGTTGTTGGTTTATGATGGTTGATGATTGTTGAGGACAAGCATTATTTTCAGGCTGTTGAACTGGAACTGTTGAAGTGCTCGGATGGTTTTCGGTAATTGCAGGATCATTGACAAAAGATTGTTGGAAGATTATTTGTTGATCTGATAATTGCTGGTTATCTGGTGTTGCATTAGTACTTGAATCATGTGATGGAAGCGATTCGTTTGGTTTGACATCTGTTGAATTTTCATTTGGAACACTGGTTGAACGTAGCTGGTTTATGTGTCTTTTGAACGTATATCCATTATCAAGTTTGACAATATAGTGAAGTCTCCCCAGTTTTTTTGTAATAACACCTAGTCTCCATTGCATTTTATTCGCAGTGTAATATCGGGCTTGAACCCTTTCTCCCACGCTTAATTGCCTTGATGGTATATCAACAGTGGAAGTACTTTTGAATTTGGTGGGCTTCAGTGCGTCTAAGCGAATTCTGATTTGTCGCCCTAGATATTGTTCTGATGGTGTTTTTCCGTTCTTCAGTGGTGTTGCTCGGTATTTGAACAGTATTTCTCTTATTTTGTGTACAGTTGTTGATGGTTCATTGTTCATTGCTGCTAATTTGTTTTTGAGTGTCTGGATGTTTCTTTCAGCTAGGCCATTTGTTGCTGGATGACCTGGAGCTATGAATTTTTGAAAAATACCTGAATCTTTACAGAACTCTGTAAACTCTTCGCTTTTGAAGATTGCTGCATTGTCGGAAACCATGACATCGGGAAACCCGTTTCTGGAAAATATGTTGAGTAGCATTTCTTGGGTTGATGATGAGGAAGGTGCTGCTGTACATACTCCTACTTCTGCCCACTTTGACTTAGCATCCACGACTACGAGGAAATAATATCCTTGATATGGACCCGCATAATCAATGTGAATGCGTTGCCAATTGCTGTCTGGTTCGTCCCAAGGGTGAAGAGAAGCTTTCGCTGGATTGGTTTTAGTTGATGCGCATTCAGAGCACGATCGCACGAAGAATTCGATGTCTTTATTTATTGAAGTCCAATACACGTAACGCCTAGCAAGCTGTTTCATTTTTGTCGCTCCAACATGAGTATAATGAAGCTCTTTTAAAACAGTCTGCTGTAGGTTACTTGGAATAACTACTCTCTGGTTTCTGAATAGAACATTGCTGTCGATAGTATACTCTGATTTCGACTCTCTTTTATTACGCAAATTGAACAAAATATTTGACAGAGCTTCATCTTTTAGCGTTTCATACTTCAGTGTTTTGTAATTTATTTTATTTGAATAAATTTTATAAATAGTTTCGAAGCAAATTGAATGTACTTCATTATCTATAGAATTTATGCTTTGAATTTTTGAGTCTTGTGGAGCCCTAGAAAAACAATCAGCGTTAATATTTTCGCTACCACTTTTTGAAATCACTTCGTAGTTATATCCGGCTAAAAATGCTGCATAGCGTTGCAAGCGAGCTGATGTCATTTGAGGAAGTTTTGAGTGTTGATGAAAAATTCTAGCTAATGGCTGGTTGTCTGTAATTAGTTTGAAGAATCTACCGAAAAGATATTCATGGAAGTGTTGAACAGCGTAAATGATGGCTAAAGCTTCTCTGTCTAGTTGAGAGTAATTTTGCTCAGATTTAGTTAACGATCTAGACGCGAACGCAATAGGCCTTTCTTTACCATCAATTAAATGCGATAATACACCTGCTATTCCTGTAGGGCTTGCGTCACATGCAAGCTGAATCGGTAATTTTGGATTGTATGGCATTAATACACGATCACTAGCAATTTCATTTTTGAGGCTGTCGAAGGCTTTTTGACATCTCATTGTCCACTTAAACAATGCATTTTTATGTAGAAGCTCACGAAGTGGTGTTGTTATTGTTGAAACGTTTGGTATGAATCTGGAATAGTATGTAACTAGCCCGAGAAATCGCCTTACATCATCGGTTGAATTAGGTCTTGGCATTTCTAAAATAGCAGCTACCTTGGATGGAGATTTCAAAACTTTATTATATTCTATGGTGTGACCTAAGAATTCTATTTTATTTTCGAAGAAGGAACATTTTGAACGGTTTAAGTGTAAGTCAAATTTTTGAAGTTGTTTTAAGCATGAAATTAGATTAGATTTGCATTCTGCAAGTGACTGGCCGTGAATAATAATATCGTCGAAGTATGACTCTGTTTTTGGAACATCCCGTAAGATTTGATCTATTATTCTATTGAAATCAGCTGGAGCAGTTTTTATGCCAAACGAAAGACGATTCATTTTGTATGTTCCCCTATGTGTCGAAATTGTTTGAATAATACTTGAATGTTCATCAACTGGTACATGCAGATATGCTTTATACAAATCAAGTCTGCAAAAGTATTTTGAATTTCGAAGGCTATTGAAAATTTGGTCGATTTTTCTGATAGGGTAGTGGGCATCTATGAGGCGTTGATTAACGCCGACTTTATAATCGACGCAAAGTCGTACCCCTCCGTCAGCCTTGGGTATTACCACTAACGGCGAACCCCAATCACTATTCGATGTTTTTGTTATAATTCCAGATTTTTCCAAATGATTTAATTCATTGTCCACACGGTCTATTAATGCATATGGAATTGGACGTTCTTTCGAATATATTGGTTTAGTGTTCGGACGTAAATTTAATGAGATCTTATAATTTGGAATGCATCCTATTTTCTCTTCAAAGACGCTTTTGAATTCAGACACTAACCCTTCCATATCGTGCGAAATATTGAAAATATCAACATTCTTACCTGAATTATTTTCATCCAGATCGTTCAAGTTGATATTAAGACGCCTGATCCACGATCTTCCTACTAAAGCTGCACAGCCATCTTGGACTACAAATAGGTCATCTGTTATTTGTGTACCCCTGTATTGAATGTTGACGCTGGCTTTCCCGTCCGGAACAAATGTATCTTGCGTGTACGATCGAAAAACAATATTTGTTGGAGTTAATTGTGTTGATGACTTGAGAGACTTGAATTGATGTCGAGGCAAAAATGTGTAGGCTGAACCTGAATCTACTTCGAATTTTATTGTTTTGCCTTGAATGCTGATGTTTGCATAATAACGCTCAAAGTGATCAGCTGGCGAAAAATCATTTTTGTAAACGTCGATTATTTGGTATGTACCATATGCTGCTTCATCCTGAATTGGTTGAACATGATTGGTCGATGCGTTGGGTTTTGAACGATTTGCCAAAAGTGTTGAAATACAAACTTTAACTACGTGCCCCAATCTTTTGCACCCGGCACATTTAAGTTTTGATGAATCGGAGTGGCAATCTTTAGCGTTGTGGTTGTTTCTGCCGCACCGCAGACACAATCCTGCAATACCCAACTCCTGGTAGTTGATTTTTGATCTTGGTCGTTGCACTGGTCGATTGGATTTTCTGAAACTTTGAACTTTTTTATTAATCGAAATTTTGTTTATATCTGGAACGATACTTCCTTTTGTTTTTTCTGACACAGACATTTCTTTGGCATCCACTTTTGCCGCTTCAAGTGAAAGTGCCTTCGAAACAATTTCGTCGAATTTAGAACTACTTGATTGTAGAAGCTGCTCTCTAATGGTGGTGTCACGAACTCCACGAATGAACTGTGCTCTGAGAAATATCTCTGCAACAGACTTTTTGCATTCACAGCTGAATTCACATTCACCTAAGTCCATCCGCAGGCAGGCAACAAATTCTGCTATTGACTGGGTTTCTGTTTGAAATTTGTTGAGGAATCGATGTTGCGCCACCAAAAGATTCCTCTTGGGTTAGGTTAGGTTAGGTTAAAGTGGCTGTTGGTTTGGGACGTCCAACACACTTAGACCAAAGTATGGTCCGTTGTGATACCACATGGATCAGTTAATCAGCTTAACTCGTTGAACCAATTGGAGCTTCGAATGAAGCGTAGGAGACAAGTAATGTCTGAATTTTTTAGATCGCTGGTATCGTTAAAGTAGTAGTCTCCAAGGTGGATTCTACGTCTGTGTGATAAGGCAGGGCATGTGCACAGAAGATGAGAGATTGTCTCCTCTTCTTCTTCGTACATGCAATTCCTACAAAAATCATTTGCAGGGGCTCCAAGTCGAATAGCATGCCTTCCTATTAAGCAGTGCCCAGTCAGGACACCTATAACGTAGCTAATGTGCAATCTACTCAGAGAGATTAATTGTTTTGAGCGCTTGGCGCTAAGATTAGGCCAAATTCGTTTAGTCGCTACACAGGTGGTGGTGTTATTCCACCTGAAGTTTGTTTTCTCTATGGTATCTTGCTTTAGCATGAGTTTACATGTAGCTAAGGGGATACCTATGCTAGCATTGTGAGCCAGCAGAGGTAAAGTTGTTCCGCTTTTTGCAAGTTCGTCAGCTTTGCAATTTCCTGGAATGTCTCTATGGCCCGGCACCCAGAAAAGGTGAATGTTGAACTGTGTAGCCATCTCCGTAAGAGATGATCGACAATTAAGGGCTGTTAGTGAATTTGTAGAGACAGAGTCTAAGGATTTTAACGCAGCTTGGCTATCCGAGAAGATGCGTATATCATTTGTTGATATTACGTTTTCTCTAAGCCAGGATAGGACTTCTTTTATAGCCAGGATTTCAGCTTGGAACACGCTACAATGATCGGGTAGACGAAAGGAGAGACTTAAGTTAAGTCTATCTGAGTATACGCCACCACCAACCCCATCCTCCGTTTTTGATCCGTCTGTGTAAAAGTTTATAGAACCATCGTCCAAAAATGATGTATTCTCCCAAGAAGACCTGGGAGGTATAGTCACTTTGAAGCTATAGTTGTTGAACTGAGGATGGGGTATGGTGTAGTCAATATTACTATTTATAGTTCTGAACGAGTTCAAAATAGTGGTGTGGCCAATTCCATTATTGATCCACAGAGAGGAGGCCTGAAGCCGTATGGCAGTATTAGCGGCCGTTTGCTTGCTGAAAAAGTCCAGCGGTATTAGATGGAACAGAACATCTAGTGAAGCGGAGGGGGTGGAGCGAAGTGCTCCTCCCATACACAGGCAGGCTGTTCGTTGGACTTTGCTGAGTTTATCGCGATTTGTCGCTGTATCTAGCGCCGTCCACCATACCACTATTCCATGAGTAAGGATCGGTCTTATGACCGAGATGTATAGCCAGTGCGTAATTCGGGGCTGTAGGCCCCATTTATTACCAATGGCCTTTTTACAGGAGAACAGGGCTACTGTGGCTTTGTTTATTCTCTCTTGAATATTAGGTTTCCAACTTAATTTCTTATCTAAAATGAGACCCAAGTATTTTGCTTGATCAGAGAATTTAAGTGGTACACCGTTTATGAGGGGAGGGTCAATGTGTGGGACTTTGTATTTCCTTGTGAAGAGGACAAGGTCGGTTTTTTGAGGGTTAACACCTAGTCCACACCGATTAGTCCATCTGGTGAGCTTATTTAAAGCGTTTTGTAAGAGTTCTTTTAGTATATTGGGATGTTTACCCGTTATTGCAATAGCAACATCGTCCGCATAGGCAAACACTCTGTATCCCTCTCTTTCTAGAGTAGTTAGTAATTCATTTATTACTAAATTCCAGAGGAGAGGGGATAGGACACCACCTTGTGGCGTACCTCTGCTGACACCCCTTTGTGTAGTAAAATCGCCCATTTTTGAATTGATAATCCTGCTTATCAGCATCTGATTGATCAATTCGCTGATCGACTTATCTACCTTCAGAGATGTCAATACACGTGCAATTGCAGATGTGTCGACATTGTTAAATGCACCTTCTATGTCTAAGAAGGCAACTAAGGTGTACTCTTTATGATGGAGGGAATATTCGATTGTACGTACTATACTGTGTAGAGCCGTTTCAACTGATTTCCCTTTGTTGTAGGCATGTTGAGCCTTTGAAAGGAGGGACTTATCAATACTTTCCCTTAAGTAAATATCGATCAAACGCTCAAAAGTTTTGAGAAGGAATGATGATAAGCTGATGGGTCTTAAGTCTTTAGGGTTAACGTGACTGGATTTTCCAGCTTTTGGAATAAAGACAACTTTAACTTGTCTCCAAGACATCGGGATGTATGCCAAATTAAGGCAACCCTTGAAGATGTTTTCTAGGATGGGTTTCCTCTTGGGAGCTAGGTGACATTCTAACAGTGAAAGCAATTCGTCATAGCTTACTTCTGTTAGTGATTTTGGTGCGGAAAGTGCAGTCACTGTATTGAAGTGTTTCGACCCAATTGAATTTAAGAGGAGCTTTTTGCAGTAATCCGGATTTGAGGTTATGTCCTTCATTTCAATGTAGTTCTTGAATCGTTGAATGTAGATCTTGAAACTTTCCTTGGATGCATCGAATTGTTCAAAATTTGGAATTAAAGATGTTGGTGTTGTATTCTGGAGTCTCGTGGCGGTGGTGGAACTGGTGGTGGTGGTGGCGTTGGTGCTGGTCAGTTGAATTAGTTGCTCCATCATCTTTTGTTGGGCGGACATAAAGTCTGCAAATTGTTTTGCATCCATGTTGAATAGACTTTTACCTTATCAAATAATTTAATTTCGAGTTTATCTCGTCGCCAATTTGTTGTAGCTAGCTGGAATTTAATAAAATGTTGTAAAAAGAAAGCTTGAAATAAAAAGGAGGTCGACCACGTTTTTTCAAAGGTTAGATCCAATTATTCAAAAGTCAAAAAGAAAGAACATAATTCGATGTTTGAGTGAGAAAGGTATATAGGTAGTAAAGAGTTACAATATATATATGAATAAGTTAGTTTAAGGTTATAGCATAATGATTTATGATTAAGGTTATAACAATTATGTACAAATAAAATACACAATAATTTAATTGCGCTTACATTTTTTTTTAATTCAAGAAAAATTAATATTTACTGTACCGACCTCTCGCTTTTATAACAGCTACACCTACCTTTTAAGTTTGGACCTTATCAGCTTACGACCTTCGTCTCATTTTGTCCCATTGTTGTTGCAATACCTTTTTAAGCATTTTATGTTGGTAGGTACTCTCGAATATTTTGTTTCAAAATTCATCAGAAATACTCAATTCAGATTCAGGGACTGCGTAGGGCCATGGAAGCAGTTCAATGGCATTTTCAGTAAAACCATCTCATTGAGAGGGCGGGCTTGTGTCATGTTGCTTTATATTGCAGAAATAAAACGCCACGCTTATCTGTTTCACCAAAAATATGTTGAAAACCTGGTATCAGCATATATTGCATAAAATTGATGTATTTTTCGAATCCATACGAACATTTTCCAAACTCCGTCCGCAACCATGCGCCCTCAGATCATAACAAAGCCTCACCCGTGTTTAACAGTTGTAACTACGCAATCTGGGTTGGGTTGTATTCTTCACCAACCTTCGCCTCACAAAAGCTACACCAGAAAAAGAAAAAAAACAACAGATTTCGAAAGCTCAAAAAAAGAAGGTTTGCAATTCTTAATCATTGTCGATGTGTTCAGTTTTGGAGGTTCACTATAATGCTTAGCTCAAGACTTTATTTATCGGACCAAAAGAAGTTGCTTTAATTCGCCTCGGTATTTTTTTTTTATTTTTGTGCCCATTCTAGATGGCATTTTTGCTATTTTTTTTTAGAGCCATTTTCTTTTCTGCCTTGCACACTTTTAGTCCAACTTCTGTGAATCTCCTTCTATCTGTTCTTGCTGGAATTTGTTTTCCAATATATTCTGATACATTTATTCCATTCAAACCGGTATTTTAAAAGGAAACCAGAATCACGGAACGTAATTACAGATTTCGAATCGAATCCGAGAAAAAGAACAATGCAAAAAGTGGTTTTTAGAATAGCTAGAGTGAAAAATAAAGGGTGCTTAATACTTTTGAACAAGGGAGAACTTTAGTTAAACATATTAGATGTTACAACTCCAGACATTCATGCTCGATAACATTTTTCTTTTCGAAATATGTATGTATACCTAAGACTTACTATCAACAGCTTGTCAATTTTTTACTATGGTGCGTTAAGACACCGAATTGGAATGCTTCTAAAATTCTAAGCCTAATATCAAAAAGACTTCGAAAACAAATTATTGGACTTGGAGCTACCGATATGAGACTGTCTTTTTTCTGTCCGAAGATAGATCCACTATACACATACTAGACTATATATAAATTCCGTTGTTTTAGATTAAACTTCATTGTTTAACATATTTTAAAATTCGGTTTTAAATTGACAAGAGTATTGAACACTGACAAAAATTCTTATTGACCAAAGACTACAAATTGTGTATTTTCCTGTACGATATAAAGTGTGTTCAGTGACGCTGTGCTGGACTGTTCTAGACAGAAAAGTACAGTACAGAAAACTACAGTGACGCTGTGCTGAACTGTTCTACTTTCCTGTTCATTGACAAACCTAGAACAGGATTTTCTGTTCTTGCTTTTGAGTCAGATCAGGTTAGAACAGACTCATGGGAAATGTCAAAATCGAAGTTGTCATTTTTTTTGTTTACGTTTTGATTTGGCTGTGCTTTGTGTTTTTTTTTTCTCGTGATTTAAAAAAATTAAAATAAAGTTATTTTGCCAATTTGTTTAATTTAATAATTATAAAATATAATATAACAACTTTCAATGCAATTTCTTTTACATTTCATCAAAGAAAAGGTAATAACATTCGTCACACTTACATTCCAATCATCTGAAGAGGAATCCGACGAAAAATCACTATCGGTGTCTGAACCACTAACATTTTCATTTAGTATTATCTTAGCAATCACTTGATTTTCCATTTCAATAATTTTTAATAATATTTTTCACAGTAAAAACACAAAAAATGAAAAAAAAATAAGCGAGAAACGAAAAATTCACACAATTTGCAATTTGTTTTTTTTTTTTTTTTTTTTTTATAACTGACGTTTAACTGACTAGTAGTAGTAGTAGTAGTAATTTTTATTGAGTTTTCATTTTCATTACTTCTAAGTCGGCAAATAGGATAAATATCTTTAAGTTCATGAATTAGACTTATATATAATATACATATATGTATATAAGTCTAATTCATGAACTTAAAAATATTTATCCTATTTGCCGACTTAGAAGTGGTCTGGCTACACAACTTTTAATATTCTATTTGTTTCACAACACAAAACTGAAATGTTTTAGGCTTTATATCCACTGGGATTAAATAATAAAATCGTCCACTCAACAAGACGATGCAATGAGAATTAACTTAACCTAAAAAAAAATAGATGGAAGAAGAAGAAAGAAAAAGAGATAAAAAATAAGATGCAAACATGAGACAGAAATATAAGATATTATATGTCTGTCTCTTACACTGTTTACGTGTACTAGTGATAAAGATTGAATAGATGAGGCTATAGATACATTCAAAATACATAGATTTGACATTAAGCTAACTATTTACCAACATGTTTGTTCGATAGTTTTTCTCATCAAGCGATTATGGGTTATTTAAGTTTTTGTTTACAAATTATATTTAAGTTTTAATTTGATTTTTCTTTTCCATAAGAAAGTTTTAACTATTTCTAGTAACAATAGCTTTTGGATAACTTATCTTATTTATATAAAGTAAGATAATTTCACAACCATTTTAGGTATTCAAAAGAAAACCTATTGAGTCTTATTTTAATATATTACACTAGGAATTGTACTTTGATTGGAATTGATTGTGTCAAAGAAAACTTATACTTAATATAACATTAGAATTTATATACACTTGTGCCCACACAATTAAGCCACATCAATAATCACGCGATGCAACTAAAAATATTAGTTTCCTGCAACTCTTATACTGATTGGACCATAACAGTTAACAAATTCCGTTATCTTACTTTAAGAATCACATGACAAGGTTAGGTTGTAAGCAAGGTCTCGTCATTTATTTCGAATCATTTGTAAAAAACAGTCGACTAGAGTGCTCATATAATTAAGCCTTTTTTTGAATTGTGGTACAAAATAGTTTATGGATCGACTTTCTTTCATAAATTAATTAAATTCATTTTTTTAGTGCATTTAAACCTTAAATTCATAACATTTTCATTAAAATGGGGAAAAATAAAAGTTCCAATCCAACTGAGAGGAAAATAATTTGGGAGTGCTTCCAAAAGGAGAAAAATATTTTGGAAGTAACCCAAACACTAGGTTTTTCTTGGGGCAGAGTCAGAAATGCACTTGCTTATTTAAAAAAAATAATACTTTTGAGAATTTACCCCGAAAAAGAGCACGAAAAACCACTCCTGCTGATGACAGGCAATACTTATAAGACCTAGCAAGAAAGACCCTTTTCTAACTTCAACTCAAATAAGAGCACAAATAGAAGAAATTTACAACGTCGTGCTATCAGCACAAACGATCCGAAGACGCCTCAAGGAAAAAGACTTGAATGGACGAATCGCCAGACGAAAACCGAACCTGTCGAAAAAGAATATTTCTCGAAGACTGAAATTTGCCAAAGATCATTTTCAAAAAAGTTCTCGATTCTGGAATTTGGTGGTTTGGAATGATGAATCCAAATTCAATGTGTTTGGAAACGATGGTACACCATATGTAAGACGTCCACCATTGAAGGAATTAGATTTAAAATACACAAAAAAAAACCGTAAAACACGGACGCTCCTCTGTAATGGTCTGGGGATGTTTCACTGCATCCGGCGTTGGCCCAATTGTACAGATAAGTGGAAAAATGACTGGCGAGATGTACAGGGACATCTTAGATACTCACTTAAATAGAGACTATGAAGACAATTTGCCACTTGCCTGGATATTTCAACAAGATAACGACCCGAAGCTTTGCCCCGGGTCGTTAAATCCTGGTTTCAGACCAATTCTATTAGTGTTCTGGAATGGCCAGCTCAAAGCCCCGATTTAAACCCCATACAAAATCTATGGGGTATTATAAAAAGGGCAGTGTCAGCAAGAAAACCCATGAATAGGAGCTCTTTGTGGGAAATTATCCAACAGGAGTGAAATAAAATAACACACTCTCAATGTGCGGCTTTAGTTGGTACAATGACCAACAGATGTGCTGAAGTTATACGACAAAAGGGATATCCAACGAAATATTAGCTTTACTAAAGATAAAACATATCTTTGGCATTGATTATTGTGTTATTTAAGTTCTTAATTGCAGATGGCTTAATTATGTGTTGACTAAATTAATGATTATCGAGCAGAGAATCTGAACTCACAGTTATTTAACAGTCTTAAATTATGTAAATTATGAATTATTTTGATTTTTTTAAATAAATTTATTTAATAAATACAATAAGTTTTAAAATGATCATGCCTTGAACTTTTTCTTGAATAAATACATTTTTTCACTAGAGTGGCTTAATTGCATGAGCACAAGTGTAACTTAGATATCTTCGATGTACTTGTTGCAATAACTTCACAGCTTGTTTAGTAGGTATTCAAAGGAATGCCTTTTTAAGTCTTGTTTTAACAGGTGGGTACTTGTGAATTCCAAGTATTTAAATCACAAACATTTTTCTTTTTTTTTTTTTCTATATATTTTTTTTGTTATGACTTGTAGTTATGTTTGAATTTGATTATTTCATTGTTTCACATTGAACTTACTTATTGTAATAACATTAGGTTTTAGGTAACTTAAATCTAATAGTAACTATAAATTCACAGCATGTTTTGTAGGTATTTAAAAGAATACTTTTTTCAGTTTTGTTTTAGTGAAAATATTTAGATCCCCCTTGGAGAAAGGTCTAAGGTACAAGTGTTTTCAACTTTAAATATATTTGTTTTGTTACTTTTATGGGTACTAATACATTTCATATATATTTTGTCTATATATTTTTTTTTTTCCTTTTTTACTTGGGATGTTGAGTGTACTTATTAGCCTTAATAGTTATTTATTGAGCGTTCCTATAAAAAGGAGCTAGAAAGATTTTTTCATTATCTTGGATTTGAATTTCAAGGTTGGAACCCTCACTTGAAATGTAAATTGGTAATACATAGAATCTATCGTTAATAGAAAGATCTGTGTTTTCCTCAAATATGTCCCGGAGAATAGGGTTGTCCTAATGTTGGCTAGCTGAACTTCTTTTAGTCAGCTAAGTGATAGCTTAATTGTTTGTCGGATGAAATAAAATAATTTATATTGGCTGTTATGAAATTTAAATTTATGGTGCAGGGGGGGTGAGAGAGGCAATAAAGCACAGGTAATCACCTGGTTTCTTGTGTTCTTCTAGCTTTAAGTAATTAGGCCAGAATTCTCTAATTTTAGAAATTAATTGGTGAATGGGTACACCAAACAGCTTTTGAGATTCCTCAACGAAATCAGACATTTCACTTTTATTGTAAGCATTTAAATCATCGTGTACATGCACAACCGAACCAGGGGCCTTACCACCTCTTATTGCGTCGGCATAAGAGAGAGAATGATTGGGCACTTTGTTAACCATGTTCATAATTGCATTTTTAAGACCCTCTTTTCGGGTTTTGGCTGCATATAGCGTGGCTTCTTTCTTTTTAAAACATCTATATTCTTTTTGGACAGCCTTTATAGATAGATGATCAGATAACCCACAATTAACACAAGCTACCGTGTCATTAACTTTGTTTGCATCTAACACACAATTTCCACGTTCGTGGTCGTTCAGACACTTTACGCATCTAGGTGCAAACGAGCAGTACTCGGATACGTGACCGTAACGTTGGCACTTGTAGCATTGCCTAGTGCCCGAATTTCTGATTGAGTCCCATTTGATGCTATGTCTAAACAACATCCTGAAAGTTTTTATTTTTACCAAACTTTCCCTATCCCCCAGGACACACTGAAAAAGGTCAAGAGGAAAGTCATTTTCTTTTGACCATTTGGTCTCAAATTTCTTAACCCGCAGATTAAGTGAGGGGTCAAACCTTAGGAACTCTTCTTGAACTTCAAGAGGAGAGAAATTTCCTGATAAACCTCTTAAAATTACGTTATGTTTTTTTAAGTGCTTGGGCGTGAAGGAGAAAGCTTCAATCTTACACTCAGTAAAGTGTTTCATATAAAAGGAATGTAACTCAACATCCCTTACAAAAATTTTTAATTTACCAAAACCTGTTGAAATAAATTTAAACTTAGTCTTACTTATGAAATCCATTAGAGTTTTTGATGAAACTCCTTTTGTGAAGATTGGTGGGCTGTCGTCTTTTATGTTACTTCTATCCTTCGAAGCGTACTTCAAGATGTTATCAGCAGGGGTGGAATTCCTGGACATTGGATTACCCAAGGAACTTCTTAAATTATCATCGTTTTCCTCCTCCATGTCCAGGGGGGTAAATCGATTTGAGGTGTTTGGCTCAACAGCTATTTTTTTTTTGCACTCTTGTCTGGGACGACCTGTCTTCTCTTTCGAGCAATGATTCTCGAATACATGTCCTTGTCGTTTGAGAGAAGCTCCTTGAGCACATTTTCATTCGCCGAATTAGCGTCCATTTTTCCCGGAGCCGTTAGCCATACCAATATGAACGCAGTTGAAACGCGGCATGGGTATTGTCACATTAGTGACTATTTTTTCGGTCATACTCTTGCCATAGACATGGGATGCCGGATCTCTCTCGCTCACACTTACTGCAGCGGTACCTGATTGATGTGTGTGTGGTGTTTCATCGGCGATGTCGCCATCATAGTCGTCGTCTGACCAGTTAACGGATCTTTCAATTGCAGAAATTTCATCACTATTTAGCAATTGCGATGGTAGCACTAAATTTTTCCGCATAAATTTATCTGGAGGCACAGATGGCCTCAAAAAAGGGATGTTATCCTCCTCCATTTCGAGAATACCCTCGAACTTAACTTTCTTTTGTTTTTCCCTTGGTGAAAAATCAAAACTTTACACTCGCTCTTGACATGTCTTTACACGACGAGAACACAAACCAAACTCCGACGTTTAACTGACTGTTCTAACTTGATCTGACGTTTCTCACGAAACTGTGCTGTCCTGTGCTGTTCTGATCTAGACACAACCTCAGTGAACACAACTTTTTATTTAATTATAATTTCATCGATTTATTGAAAAAGAAATTAGAAAATTTTCGAAAAGCAGTATTTTGAAACCTGTTCAATGTACATAAACGGTCCTGAAATTGTCCTCAAATTGTAAGCAATTTAAAGTTCTTTAGGTGAGTTGTAGAATACAACACTTTTTAAAAAGCTTTTTCTTCTTAGTTGAAATCAACAAAAGTAAAGGTTTTGTGATTTTGTCTGCTATTGCAACTTAAAGAGTTAATTTTTGATTGTAGACATATGTATGAATATGAAAAAATGTGTGAAGTGTTAGCCTCATAGATGCAAAAGTTAAATAAAAATAACTACTTTTTAAATTCAAGCACAGAAAAGTGAGCACGTTAGAAATCGCAATATTTTAGCCTGAAAATTACCACCAGGAATCAATTTCCACTAAAATTTTCGACTGTTGCAACTTCAAGACATATTTTGTTTTATATAATTATGAATCTCCTAAATAAATATTCCTTCTTAATCTTAAAGTAGTGCCCGTGGCATGATGGTTAGTGCATTGGATTGTCATGCTAGAGGTCTTGGTTTCGATCCCCGCTTGTGGCATCTAAAAAGTTTTTTTCACGGGTACTGCCTCTTGCGAGGAAATTCTCCAAGAGTAATGCTTGTCATGAAAACTGCTTTCTCAAATTAGCCGTTTGGATTCGGTTTTAAATTGTAGGTCCCTCCATTCCTAGCAACATTACTCGCACACAGGAATGGTTGAGAGTTGTAAGTCACTAGGCCCTAGTTTTCAACGGACTGTACCTAATTAAATTTTAATTTAATCTCTGAGAAGAAAGTTTGGAAATGTCACACTGTGCAACGCTCTATTCTCTGTGAGCAAGAATTACGGTTTGTTACGTTTTAACTTATTCTTTTGATAACTTTACAATGACAGCTAACTAACGCAACTCCACTTTTCGAATATTTAAATCAATTTTGTGGATGTTTTTTTTTAAAAGGTTTTTTGGTGTTACCGAATCATACTACTGCGTCGTTCTGCATCATCTCTGTGACCACGTTTGATATCGTCCATAGCATACCATTCGGTTGAATGGTATTTTTCCTTATCAAGAAACAGTGTAAAATATATAAATCACGAAATTTTGTTTTCTCATAATGCTAATGAATAAATTATCATACAATTTTAAGAGCTGTCTATTACACGTTTAAAAAGCGTCAACTATATGTTAGGCTCTTGTGAACTTTTCAGCCCATGTGTTGGAGAAAAACTTGTTTCTATTTCTTTTTTTATTTTACTCGATTTGTATATAAACTAAGAACAAACGCATGAAAACACAATAGATCATGTTAATTAATCGATTGATCTATTTCCCAAGCCGTGCGATAAAAAATCTGTAATGGTAAAAACAATGGATGCTCCCATATCAATGAAGTATTCATTACCTGTTCCATTGCACATTCAATTTACTTTTAAATCTAATTTTAATAAACCAACAACACAATTTTAATTTTTCGATGAAACTAAATTTTCTATGTTATTTTTGTATTCAGCTTTATCCAACAACAGTTCATGTGACAGCAGTTCTTGTGCAATATAAAACACCAACAGGCCGAATTAACAAAGGTGTTGCCACATCCTACTTAAAGCAGAAACTTCCAATTGATGGTGAACTGCCAAAGGTGCCAGTGTTTATCAGAAAGAGTCAATTCCGTTTGCCAAATAAAACAGAAACACCAATTATAATGGTTGGACCTGGTACAGGTTTGGCACCATTCAGAGGTTTTATCCAAGAACGATCATTCCTTCGTAAAGAGGGTAAAGTTGTTGGTGATACAATTTTATATTTCGGTTGTCGTAAACAGAGTGAAGATTATATCTATGAGGAGGTAAGTTTTTATTTTACAAAAATTGTTTATGCAAAATTCTATAAAATTTCTTTCTTTTCTTTTTGTTGTTTTCTTTTTAAAGGAATTAAAAGAATTTGTTGATAATGGCACATTAACACTTAAAGCAGCATTCTCAAGAGATCAACAGGAGAAAATTTACGTTACACATTTATTGGAAAAGGATTCCGATTTAATATGGGATGTGATAGGCAAAAACAGGGGACACTTTTATATTTGCGGGTAAGTTTTAAGCAAATGTTTTATTTATTGATAGAACAGTTGCGGTAAAAAAATAGCACCACTGGTAAAGCATTAATTTTAGCGTTTCCAAATGAGTAAAGACAAAATTATTTAAAACCTCTTCTGTATTATGTTGTTGCTTAAGAAGTGACATGCTTTTATTGTGTTCAACGTGCCATTCAGCGCCACGTTCAAACCGGGCTTATTGTGTATAAACCACGCTCATAACGGCCTAGACCTACAACTAAACAAGAGAATCTGCTAATAGTAACAATAAGCAAGGGAATACGTGCCGAAATAAATACAACACGGTGCAAGCCGCTGTTTTTGATAACGGTCAGACGCAAGATTAGAAATGTTGAACGAGTTGCAGTTCGAAAAGCGATTCTTTGACCACAAAACAAACTCAAACGATTAGTGTGGGCCAAAAAGCGTAGAGACTTCAGGGAAAAAGATTTTGGCACAGATTCATGAAGCGATGAATCTAATCGACTGTATGATTTCTACCGTCAAGCATGGAGCTGGTTCTGTGATCGTCTGTGGAGTGGGAAATTTGACTTGCATTATTGGAAAAATGAAGAAGGAGACGAGCAAGTAAATAAAAGGTTGAAAAATATCTCCTTTCCGCTTTTTTTGCTTTTTGTTCAATGCTTTATAAAAAGTGTTACAGTGGTCGGATTTAGTTGAAATATGCGGCTTTTGTTCGATAATCTGTTTGCATCTAGACGGCAACTTCATAACACCCCCTCTTAGAAGCCCCCCTCCTTATTTGCGAAGAACTCGTACAGCCCCTTTTCACAAGCCTCTTTTGTCAACTTAACATCACCAAGGGTGTTTGCCATAGACAGGAACAGGTGGTAACCACTTGGCGCTGTGTCTAAGCTATATGGTGGATGCGATAAAACCTCCCATTCGAGCTCCCGTAGCTTCTGACGAGTCATCAACGAAGTGTGTGGTATGGCGTTGTCCTGGTGGAACACTACACCCTTCCTGTTGGCCGCTTCTGGTCGATCGCCTGCTTCAATCGGTCCAGTGATTGACCTTTTTCGCTTGATATTGTCGTATGTGATCCATTTTTCGTCGCCAGTCACAATCGGCTTCAAAAATGGGTCGAGTTTGTTCCGTTTCAGCAGCATATCGCAGGCGTTAATTCGGTCCAGAAGGTTTTTTTTTTTGCGTCAAATCATCCGGCACCCAAACATCAAGCTTTTTTTTTGTATCCAACCTTCTCATCTCCTGGGCGATGTCACGAGATGTCACATGAAAGTCTAACAACTCAATGTCACCGGTCTTCCGCCGACTGGCTTATCCGTGTTGTCGTTTTCACCAGCTCCAAAAAAAAAAACTTTAAAATAGCGAGAATTTCGGGGGTAGTAAACTCCATGTTTACACTTCTATAACTGTTGAACGTAATATCCAAACAAATCAAGCATAGCGTCGTTTTGTAGGTTAAGTCAAGACCTTTCAAATGATGTATAGTATTGCCAGATATGAGCTCCGTAGCGCTTTGTACATAGCCGCGAAATTCAAAAGACAAAAAGGCGGAAGGGTGATATTTTCCAACCTTTTTGGAGGAACACGCTGTGATCTCTGGATTAAGGTTGATTGAACAAGGATTTGTATTTCAACAGCACAATGATCCTAAAAACAAGCCCAGACTTTGTCGGGATTACCTCACAAATAGAAAAGACGTAGAAATCTTACACGTAATGACATGGCTTTTCTCTGGTGCCAGAATTTGGTTTTTCTTATTCCTAATTAAAATGAAAATGGACTCAAACTTTTCGCCTGCAGTGTACTGTATTAAACTAATCATGGATCAACAAGTGAACTTTGACATACTTAAAAATGTAATGCTCCCTTATCGCCTGACCTAAGCCCAATACAAAATTTGTGGGCGAATGTGAATAAAACGATCTCTAAAATTAAGCTAAGACTATCAACGAAGTAGTTTGGGCAAATTATTACGCTTGAAAGGTGTCTAAAGTCAATGCCCCGACAGTTTAAACAGTAATAACTAAAAGGGGCTATTTGACGAAAAATCAATTTTGATCGATAACATCAAAGGAATAAAATCATTAAAAAAAAGATTTTGAATTTGAACCATTTTTAGGTTTGTACAGAACTAAAAAAGAGTATTGCTAGTAGCGCCAACATTTCAACTTTCAAGTAAAATAATTTTACTTAAAGTTGACTATGGCTTAGTTTTCTATAGGAAATGTCCAAACACAACGGTCAATCTCCTTAAGCCCGCCTTTTCCACCACCCAGCTGGAAGAAGCTTTTAAGTATTTCGAAAAACCCGTATCCAAAATATTTTGTCAGAACCTGGCCTTCCAACTTTAGACCAAAGAGAAAAGGAAGTTTTTATTAAACTGATCCCCAAGCTAAACTTTCATCACCTTAACATTCAATTACCAACATTTTAAGAAATCATCTCAACCGAAAGAGAACTCGATATTCCCTCAAACGTTTTGAACGGGAGAAACTAAAGTCCCCTCCTTGGAATATTATACCAACTTAAATTCTGCTTGAAAAACAGCAATCTCACATTTTCTGATGACTAAAAATCTAGCACCAACGTTTCTTTTGCAGCCACTTTCGAAGATGGCACCCTAATTAGCAAAGTACTTTTACCAAAATGTTGTCTCAATTTTTACTGCTGAAGCAACCGCTATAATAGAGGCAACAAAGTCATCGGTGAACCTACACTCCAAAACCTTAGTTTGCTCTGATAGCCTTTGAGTTCTCATAGCGACCACAGTTTTTATCTTATAAACAGCATAAGCATATAAAAAATGAAAAATGTCAATTTTCTGTGGGTTCCTAGACACATTGGAATACGTGGAAACGAATACGCAGAGCAAGAAGCAAATCCCACAGTTAACCTGTTCAACATTTTCACTAAATTGGTCCTCCAAACCCTTAATATACAAGAGGGGACCCAAAAAAAAAAAAAAAACGGGAATTTCGTCATAACTTTTTTATTTATTAATATTTTTAGCCCAAATTTGTATGACTTTCAAAGTATTCTTTGACCGCAACGCACTTCTGCAAACGATGCTTCCATTTTTCAAATTAATTCATTGGGATGCTCTTCAGGCCTCTTAGCGATTTTTGTTTTACCTCCTCTACAGTAATAAAACGCTTTAAGTCTGGGGAACAAAAAGAAATCACAGGGTGTTTGGCTGCAACTCGTTCCATGCGCAAATCTTCGAATAAAATCCTCTGAATTGAACTCCATGATATACCACTCATTTCACTGAGTTGATCAATGGTTCGGCGGTCTTCACGTACGAGAGCTTTGATTTTGTCAACTTTTTCGTCATTTCTTGACGTTACGGGGCGTCCTGAACGGGGTTGGTCTTCAATTGATATTTCTGTATTTTTAAAACGAGAAAACCATTCGTAGACTCAGGTTTTACTTAGGGCAGCATCCCCAAAAGCAGACTTGAGCATTACAACTGTTTCCGCGCCAGATTTTCCAACAGGAAGCAAAATTTCACAGCCGCGCGTTGCTCTTGACAATCGGCCACCACGTTTTCGCCGAAATGGAAAAAGGCGTTTGTCTACGAAAATTCTTACGGATGAAACAATACACTTACAGCGACAGAACTTCGCACACTTACTCATGAGACCCCTTTCTAAATCATACCTGGTCGAACAATGACTACCCCACTCTCTGTCCCCACCACAACCCGATTCCTGTTACTTTTGAGTCCCATCTCGTATACCTATACCCTGCATCTTCTCCAAAAGCACTCAACACAATCTTTTTGAGTGCTTTTGGAGAAAAATTTTAAATAATTATTTACCTGAATATTTTGAAATTCATTATTATCATCACATTCTTAAAAATATCGATTCTAAATCCTTATTATAAATTATCACCTATTGGGATTTCCGCTTCAGTAATATTAAATGATATTATTTTCAATATAATTTGTATTTTAAATTTTTAATAAGCGTGTTCTAGGCAAGGTCATGATATTTTACCATTATTATGATTTTTTTTAAGGATTACGCAGAAAAAACCAACACAAATGGCAAGTTAATGAATGTAACCTAATCAATGTTGCATTCGTTATCTAAGACCGTGAGAAAACCATTTGACAAATTAAAATAATTACGAATACTTTATTTAAGTCTAGGGAATTAAAATAAGAAAAATGTATATTTCATTGTTTGAGCTTTGAATAATTTATTACATTTAAAAAAGAAAGTTTTAAATACGTAATATGCAAAGAAGTGACCTCAAAATCTACCTTTTTGCGATTCGCAGGTCATTAGAAATACTTTAAGTGCCATTCAAATAGAGATGATAACTGCTTCTGAAAAATGGCGAAATTTCGCTAAATTTGGTATTTCATTCTCATGAGTGGTCTCATAGAGTTGCGCAGTGCCATAAAAAAGTAAAATAATATATAAATAAATAATAACAAACAACAAAACATTGACTGTTTTGGGAAAACAAAATGAGAACTATAGAACGAAAACATTTAAAAAAAAAAAAAACATGGGGAACTCTTAAAGCAGACATTATTTTGCTCGAACTCGACTTTATGAAAGCACTGAAAAGTTAAAACTTCTAGCCTTGATAGTTATCTTTACGAATCCAACCACTTACAACAGATGAGAACATTTTCTTCTTTCAGTGGTGAATCTAGAAGATGTTACATTATCGTCTGACCTAAGCCCAATACAAAATCTGTGGGCGAATGTGAAGAAAACGATCTCTACAATTAAGCTAAGACTATCAACGAAGCTGTCTGGGCAGATTATTACGCTTGAAAGGTGTCAAAGTCAATGCCCCTATAGTTTAAACAGTAATAATTAAAAGAGGCTATTCGACGAAAAATCAATTTTGATCGATAACATCAAAGGAATAAAATCATTAAAAACAAAAAAATGTTTTTGAATTTGAACTTTAAAAGGATTGTACAGAACTACAAAAGAGTATTGCTAGTACCGCCAATATTTCAACTAGCAGCAACACTTTGGTAGTCACTTCCAAGGATGGCGCTCTAGTGAACAAGGTACTTTTACCAAAATGTTGTCTTATGTAATCTTTACTACTGAAGCAACCGTTATAAAAGAGACAACAAAGTCATCGGTGAACCTACACTCCGAAACCTAAATTTGCTCTGATAGTCTTTGATTTCTCAGAGCGATTATAAACCTTGATCACAGCTCTTATCTTATAAACAGCATAAGCATATAAAAAATGAAAAATATCAATTTTCTGTGGATTCCTAGAATTTGGATTGACGTGGAAACGAATACGCAGAGCAAGAAGCAAATCCCACAGTTAACCTGTTCAACATTTTTACTAAATTTGATCCTCTAAACCCTTAATAATAGTTAAATGCAAAATAAGCGTATAGATATGTTGCTTTGCAATTTAATAAAGGGTGTCCCAAAATTAACGCAAGATTTGAATTAAATAGAAAACGCCGTTTTTAGTCTTTTGATAGTTATATTTTTATTGACTCGTAAAGTACATAGGATAGGGTTATGTATGGAATAACACATCGGACAAATGGCCTCCACGGCTTTGCATGCACATGCGCACTCTTTTGTTGAAATTTTCCATGACCATTCTGCACAAATGTGGCTGAATTTCGTTGATGCAGCGTTGAATCTCCTCCTTTAATGCACGGGTGGTTGTGGGCTTGTTGACATAGACTTGTGATTTCAAATAACCCCATAAAAAGAAGTCTAATGGTGTTAAATCACACGATCTAGGAGGCCAATTTTGATCACCGAAACGAGAGAGTACACGACCTGGAAATGTCTCATGCAGTAATTGAATTGTTTCACGGGCTGTATGACATGTGGCACCGTCTTGTTGAAACCACATATTGGACACATCAATATCGTCCAATTTTGGCAGAAAGAACTGTGTAATCATGTCGCGATATCGAGCACCAGTAACAGTCACTGCTTGACCAGCATCATTTTCAAAAAAAATATGACTCAATTATGCCTCCAGCTCAAAATCCACACCATACAGTCACGCGTTGTGGATGCATTCGTTTTTCGACAATCACATGTGGGTTCTCCGAACCCCAAATGCGGCAATTTTGGCGATTGACAAAGCCATCAAGATGAAAATGTGCTTCATCGCTTAGGATGATTTTGCTCTAAAAATCAGGGTCCATTTGTTGATGTTCAATAATCCATTCAACGAACTCTCTTCTCTGTCCATGGTCATTAGGCTTCAATTGTTGTGTTAATTGAATTTTGTAAGCATGAAGACACAGATCTTTGGTGAGTATACGCTGTAGAGAGGTTCTTGAAATTTGCAATTCTTGTCCACGACGTCGAATTGAGGTTCCTGGATTGTCAGCAACACTCTCACTCTCAGTCTCCATGAATTTTTCAATTAATCTCTTCACAGTTGGACGAAGTTAAAACACTATTCCGACCATATTTTGTATGAAATTTTCGAACTGCAGCCGCCAAGCTTTCACTATTTTTTAAATATTCTTTAATAATGAAGACACGTTGTTCTCTCGTGTAACGCTCCATTTTTAATAACCCTATACTGTTGCTGTCAAATTGCTTTTTTTCAGGGTTGCCAACACTTCACTGCACAAATGGCGGCAAATTCAAATCTTGCGTTAATTTTGGGACACCCTTTATATACCTATACCCTGAATCTTCTCCAAAAGCACTCAACGCAACCTTTGTCCGTCTCCAACCTGAACTCCATAACCACCCACAGGCACATTCTAAAATGAGAAAATCCACCTACTTCCTACTCAACTTAACTAAATTGAACTTAACACACTTACTCGGTCTAACCATTTGCAATATCTCAAACAAATTCAACTCCATCTCCATCCTGCTACTCCCTAATGCAACAGTTTTCTCACTTCTCTCTGCACAATCAACCTAAATAACATCACCAAAACATACATCTTTTACAACGAAGCTAACAACACTATGATAAACAATGCAATCCATAGGATTGGATGTCCTATCTGCTATGCCCTATCTCAATATACTATTTAAATCATAAATAATAAGAACTTTATTTTTCAAAAAACATTTTAATTCTCTTAAGCATCATTCACATGAGCGCGACCAACGAACGACGAATGAATTACAAAATGTGAGTTTATATACGTTTGAAGACATATTTCCACACAAATTCTTAATAAAACGATAGCAATATAGTTTCTATTTGATTTATGATGCATACTTTTACTTTTCAATATCATATATTAATAAATTTAAGAAAACAAATTTATTCGTCGCGAAAAAAATTGTAGTTGATACGAACTGTCAAACTTTATTCGCGTTCCACATTATCCACACTCGCAACGAATAAAAAAATCGCGCGTACTTAACCTAAAAAAATCGTTCTTGTTTTGGTTTCGGTGGTGAATGTCAAACTTCATTCGCGATGAATTAAAAACTCTCATGTGAAAGAAATGTCAAAATCGACGAATATTCGTTCATTCGTTAGTCGTTGGTCGTGCTCATGTGAATATTGCTTTAATGATGCTATTTTTTCTACCGCAACTGTGCTTCTTAAAGCCTAGTACGCTGCTGATGCGAAACGAAATTTCCCATACAAAAATGACATGACGAAATCATAAACGAAAAATTTCGCTGTGCTTTTCGTTTTTCAGTACGCTGCTGAACGACGAAATGTGTCATTTTAGTGGATAGCTGTACTAGATTTCGTAGTACAATTCTCCACTCTTTTCGTTCTTAATTTAATTGCCCGGTATATTAATTGCTTGCGAAATTTTGACGTTTTATTTATTTATTGAAACATTTTTCGAATATTTTCGTTTATGATTTCGTCATGTCATTTTTGTATGGGAATTTTCGTTTCGCATCAGCAGCGTACTAGGCTTAAAATTGAACTTCAACTTCCAGACAGAACTCTCCACAAATATTTTTCCGCTGTGGTTTTCGTTTTAATTTCGCTCTGCACTTGGAGACTGCCGAAAAATTTCGTTTCGCATCAGCAGCGTACTAGGCTTAAGTTAAAAAATTTAAATAATTATTTATCTGAATTCTTTTGAAATTCATTATCATCACATTCTTAAAAATACCGATTCTAAATCCTTATTAAACATAAATGTATCACCTATTGGGATTTCCGCTTCAGTAATATTAAATGATATCATTTTCAATATAACTTGTATTTTAAATTTTTAATAAGCGTGTTCGGTGCCAAGGTCATGATATTTTACCATTATTATGATTTGTTTTAAGGATCACGCAGAAAAAACCAACACAAATGACAAGTTAATGAATGTAACCTAATCAATGTTGCATTCGTTATCTTAAATCTAAAACAGCAAGATCAACACCATTTGACAAATTAAAATAAATACGAATACTTTTAAGTCTAGGGAATTAAAATTAGAAAAATGAAAATTTCATTGTTTGAGCTTTGAATAATTTATTACATTTAAAAAAGAAAGTTTTAAATACGTAATATGCAAAGAAGTGACCTCAAAATCTACCTTTTTGCGATTCGCAGGTCATTGGAAATACTTTAAGTGCCATTCAAATAGAGATGATAACTGCTTCTGAAAAATGGAAATTTGGTATTTCATTCTCATGAGTGGTCTCATAGAGTTGCGCAGTGCCATAAAAAAGTAAAATAATATATAAATAAATAATAACAAACAACAAAACATTGACTGTTTTGGGAAAACAAAATGAGAACTATAGAACGAAAACATTTAAAAAAAAAAAAAACATGGGGAACTCTTAAAGCAGACATTATTTTGCTCGAACTCGACTTTATGAAAGCACTGAAAAGTTAAAACTTCTAGCCTTGATAGTTATCTTTACGAATCCAACCACTTACAACAGATGAGAACATTTTCTTCTTTCAGTGGTGAATCTAGAAGATGTTACATTATCGTCTGACCTAAGCCCAATACAAAATCTGTGGGCGAATGTGAAGAAAACGATCTCTACAATTAAGCTAAGACTATCAACGAAGCTGTCTGGGCAGATTATTACGCTTGAAAGGTGTCAAAGTCAATGCCCCTATAGTTTAAACAGTAATAATTAAAAGAGGCTATTCGACGAAAAATCAATTTTGATCGATAACATCAAAGGAATAAAATCATTAAAAACAAAAAAATGTTTTTGAATTTGAACTTTAAAAGGATTGTACAGAACTACAAAAGAGTATTGCTAGTACCGCCAATATTTCAACTAGCAGCAACACTTTGGTAGTCACTTCCAAGGATGGCGCTCTAGTGAACAAGGTACTTTTACCAAAATGTTGTCTTATGTAATCTTTACTACTGAAGCAACCGTTATAAAAGAGACAACAAAGTCATCGGTGAACCTACACTCCGAAACCTAAATTTGCTCTGATAGTCTTTGATTTCTCAGAGCGATTATAAACCTTGATCACAGCTCTTATCTTATAAACAGCATAAGCATATAAAAAATGAAAAATATCAATTTTCTGTGGATTCCTAGAATTTGGATTGACGTGGAAACGAATACGCAGAGCAAGAAGCAAATCCCACAGTTAACCTGTTCAACATTTTTACTAAATTTGATCCTCTAAACCCTTAATAATAGTTAAATGCAAAATAAGCGTATAGATATGTTGCTTTGCAATTTAATAAAGGGTGTCCCAAAATTAACGCAAGATTTGAATTAAATAGAAAACGCCGTTTTTAGTCTTTTGATAGTTATATTTTTATTGACTCGTAAAGTACATAGGATAGGGTTATGTATGGAATAACACATCGGACAAATGGCCTCCACGGCTTTGCATGCACATGCGCACTCTTTTGTTGAAATTTTCCATGACCATTCTGCATAAATGTGGCTGAATTTCGTTGATGCAGCGTTGAATCTCCTCCTTTAATGCACGGGTGGTTGTGGGCTTGTTGACATAGACTTGTGATTTCAAATAACCCCATAAAAAGAAGTCTAATGGTGTTAAATCACACGATCTAGGAGGCCAATTTTGATCACCGAAACGAGAGAGTACACGACCTGGAAATGTCTCATGCAGTAATTGAATTGTTTCACGGGCTGTATGACATGTGGCACCGTCTTGTTGAAACCACATATTGGACACATCAATATCGTCCAATTTTGGCAGAAAGAACTGTGTAATCATGTCGCGATATCGAGCACCAGTAACAGTCACTGCTTGACCAGCATCATTTTCAAAAAAAATATGACTCAATTATGCCTCCAGCTCAAAATCCACACCATACAGTCACGCGTTGTGGATGCATTCGTTTTTCGACAATCACATGTGGGTTCTCCGAACCCCAAATGCGGCAATTTTGGCGATTGACAAAGCCATCAAGATGAAAATGTGCTTCATCGCTTAGGATGATTTTGCTCTAAAAATCAGGGTCCATTTGTTGATGTTCAATAATCCATTCAACGAACTCTCTTCTCTGTCCATGGTCATTAGGCTTCAATTGTTGTGTTAATTGAATTTTGTAAGCATGAAGACACAGATCTTTGGTGAGTATACGCTGTAGAGAGGTTCTTGAAATTTGCAATTCTTGTCCACGACGTCGAATTGAGGTTCCTGGATTGTCAGCAACACTCTCACTCTCAGTCTCCATGAATTTTTCAATTAATCTCTTCACAGTTGGACGAAGTTAAAACACTATTCCGACCATATTTTGTATGAAATTTTCGAACTGCAGCCGCCAAGCTTTCACTATTTTTTAAATATTCTTTAATAATGAAGACACGTTGTTCTCTCGTGTAACGCTCCATTTTTAATAACCCTATACTGTTGCTGTCAAATTGCTTTTTTTCAGGGTTGCCAACACTTCACTGCACAAATGGCGGCAAATTCAAATCTTGCGTTAATTTTGGGACACCCTTTATATACCTATACCCTGAATCTTCTCCAAAAGCACTCAACGCAACCTTTGTCCGTCTCCAACCTGAACTCCATAACCACCCACAGGCACATTCTAAAATGAGAAAATCCACCTACTTCCTACTCAACTTAACTAAATTGAACTTAACACACTTACTCGGTCTAACCATTTGCAATATCTCAAACAAATTCAACTCCATCTCCATCCTGCTACTCCCTAATGCAACAGTTTTCTCACTTCTCTCTGCACAATCAACCTAAATAACATCACCAAAACATACATCTTTTACAACGAAGCTAACAACACTATGATAAACAATGCAATCCATAGGATTGGATGTCCTATCTGCTATGCCCTATCTCAATATACTATTTAAATCATAAATAATAAGAACTTTATTTTTCAAAAAACATTTTAATTCTCTTAAGCATCATTCACATGAGCGCGACCAACGAACGACGAATGAATTACAAAATGTGAGTTTATATACGTTTGAAGACATATTTCCACACAAATTCTTAATAAAACGATAGCAATATAGTTTCTATTTGATTTATGATGCATACTTTTACTTTTCAATATCATATATTAATAAATTTAAGAAAACAAATTTATTCGTCGCGAAAAAAATTGTAGTTGATACGAACTGTCAAACTTTATTCGCGTTCCACATTATCCACACTCGCAACGAATAAAAAAATCGCGCGTACTTAACCTAAAAAAATCGTTCTTGTTTTGGTTTCGGTGGTGAATGTCAAACTTCATTCGCGATGAATTAAAAACTCTCATGTGAAAGAAATGTCAAAATCGACGAATATTCGTTCATTCGTTAGTCGTTGGTCGTGCTCATGTGAATATTGCTTTAATGATGCTATTTTTTCTACCGCAACTGTGCTTCTTAAAGCCTAGTACGCTGCTGATGCGAAACGAAATTTCCCATACAAAAATGACATGACGAAATCATAAACGAAAAATTTCGCTGTGCTTTTCGTTTTTCAGTACGCTGCTGAACGACGAAATGTGTCATTTTAGTGGATAGCTGTACTAGATTTCGTAGTACAATTCTCCACTCTTTTCGTTCTTAATTTAATTGCCCGGTATATTAATTGCTTGCGAAATTTTGACGTTTTATTTATTTATTGAAACATTTTTCGAATATTTTCGTTTATGATTTCGTCATGTCATTTTTGTATGGGAATTTTCGTTTCGCATCAGCAGCGTACTAGGCTTAAAATTGAACTTCAACTTCCAGACAGAACTCTCCACAAATATTTTTCCGCTGTGGTTTTCGTTTTAATTTCGCTCTGCACTTGGAGACTGCCGAAAAATTTCGTTTCGCATCAGCAGCGTACTAGGCTTAAGTTAAAAAATTTAAATAATTATTTATCTGAATTCTTTTGAAATTCATTATCATCACATTCTTAAAAATACCGATTCTAAATCCTTATTAAACATAAATGTATCACCTATTGGGATTTCCGCTTCAGTAATATTAAATGATATCATTTTCAATATAACTTGTATTTTAAATTTTTAATAAGCGTGTTCGGTGCCAAGGTCATGATATTTTACCATTATTATGATTTGTTTTAAGGATCACGCAGAAAAAACCAACACAAATGACAAGTTAATGAATGTAACCTAATCAATGTTGCATTCGTTATCTTAAATCTAAAACAGCAAGATCAACACCATTTGACAAATTAAAATAAATACGAATACTTTTAAGTCTAGGGAATTAAAATTAGAAAAATGAAAATTTCATTGTTTGAGCTTTGAATAATTTATTACATTTAAAAAAGAAAGTTTTAAATACGTAATATGCAAAGAAGTGACCTCAAAATCTACCTTTTTGCGATTCGCAGGTCATTGGAAATACTTTAAGTGCCATTCAAATAGAGATGATAACTGCTTCTGAAAAATGGAAATTTGGTATTTCATTCTCATGAGTGGTCTCATAGAGTTGCGCAGTGCCATAAAAAAGTAAAATAATATATAAATAAATAATAACAAACAACAAAACATTGACTGTTTTGGGAAAACAAAATGAGAACTATAGAACGAAAACATTTTAAAAAAAAAAAAACATGGGGAACTCTTAAAGCAGACATTATTTTGCTCGAACTTGACTTATGAAAGCACTGAAAAGTTAAAACTTCTAGCCTTGATAGTTATCTTTACGAATCCAACCACTTACAACAGATGAGAACATTTTCTTCTTTCAGTGGTGAATCTAGAAGATGTTACATTATCGTCTGACCTAAGCCCAATACAAAATCTGTGGGCGAATGTGAAGAAAACGATCTCTACAATTAAGCTAAGACTATCAACGAAGCTGTCTGGGCAGATTATTACGCTTGAAAGGTGTCAAAGTCAATGCCCCTATAGTTTAAACAGTAATAATTAAAAGAGGCTATTCGACGAAAAATCAATTTTGATCGATAACATCAAAGGAATAAAATCATTAAAAACAAAAAAATGTTTTTGAATTTGAACTTTAAAAGGATTGTACAGAACTACAAAAGAGTATTGCTAGTACCGCCAATATTTCAACTAGCAGCAACACTTTGGTAGTCACTTCCAAGGATGGCGCTCTAGTGAACAAGGTACTTTTACCAAAATGTTGTCTTATGTAATCTTTACTACTGAAGCAACCGTTATAAAAGAGACAACAAAGTCATCGGTGAACCTACACTCCGAAACCTAAATTTGCTCTGATAGTCTTTGATTTCTCAGAGCGATTATAAACCTTGATCACAGCTCTTATCTTATAAACAGCATAAGCATATAAAAAATGAAAAATATCAATTTTCTGTGGATTCCTAGAATTTGGATTGACGTGGAAACGAATACGCAGAGCAAGAAGCAAATCCCACAGTTAACCTGTTCAACATTTTTACTAAATTTGATCCTCTAAACCCTTAATAATAGTTAAATGCAAAATAAGCGTATAGATATGTTGCTTTGCAATTTAATAAAGGGTGTCCCAAAATTAACGCAAGATTTGAATTAAATAGAAAACGCCGTTTTTAGTCTTTTGATAGTTATATTTTTATTGACTCGTAAAGTACATAGGATAGGGTTATGTATGGAATAACACATCGGACAAATGGCCTCCACGGCTTTGCATGCACATGCGCACTCTTTTGTTGAAATTTTCCATGACCATTCTGCACAAATGTGGCTGAATTTCGTTGATGCAGCGTTGAATCTCCTCCTTTAATGCACGGGTGGTTGTGGGCTTGTTGACATAGACTTGTGATTTCAAATAACCCCATAAAAAGAAGTCTAATGGTGTTAAATCACACGATCTAGGAGGCCAATTTTGATCACCGAAACGAGAGAGTACACGACCTGGAAATGTCTCATGCAGTAATTGAATTGTTTCACGGGCTGTATGACATGTGGCACCGTCTTGTTGAAACCACATATTGGACACATCAATATCGTCCAATTTTGGCAGAAAGAACTGTGTAATCATGTCGCGATATCGAGCACCAGTAACAGTCACTGCTTGACCAGCATCATTTTCAAAAAAAATATGACTCAATTATGCCTCCAGCTCAAAATCCACACCATACAGTCACGCGTTGTGGATGCATTCGTTTTTCGACAATCACATGTGGGTTCTCCGAACCCCAAATGCGGCAATTTTGGCGATTGACAAAGCCATCAAGATGAAAATGTGCTTCATCGCTTAGGATGATTTTGCTCTAAAAATCAGGGTCCATTTGTTGATGTTCAATAATCCATTCAACGAACTCTCTTCTCTGTCCATGGTCATTAGGCTTCAATTGTTGTGTTAATTGAATTTTGTAAGCATGAAGACACAGATCTTTGGTGAGTATACGCTGTAGAGAGGTTCTTGAAATTTGCAATTCTTGTCCACGACGTCGAATTGAGGTTCCTGGATTGTCAGCAACACTCTCACTCTCAGTCTCCATGAATTTTTCAATTAATCTCTTCACAGTTGGACGAAGTTAAAACACTATTCCGACCATATTTTGTATGAAATTTTCGAACTGCAGCCGCCAAGCTTTCACTATTTTTTAAATATTCTTTAATAATGAAGACACGTTGTTCTCTCGTGTAACGCTCCATTTTTAATAACCCTATACTGTTGCTGTCAAATTGCTTTTTTTCAGGGTTGCCAACACTTCACTGCACAAATGGCGGCAAATTCAAATCTTGCGTTAATTTTGGGACACCCTTTATATACCTATACCCTGAATCTTCTCCAAAAGCACTCAACGCAACCTTTGTCCGTCTCCAACCTGAACTCCATAACCACCCACAGGCACATTCTAAAATGAGAAAATCCACCTACTTCCTACTCAACTTAACTAAATTGAACTTAACACACTTACTCGGTCTAACCATTTGCAATATCTCAAACAAATTCAACTCCATCTCCATCCTGCTACTCCCTAATGCAACAGTTTTCTCACTTCTCTCTGCACAATCAACCTAAATAACATCACCAAAACATACATCTTTTACAACGAAGCTAACAACACTATGATAAACAATGCAATCCATAGGATTGGATGTCCTATCTGCTATGCCCTATCTCAATATACTATTTAAATCATAAATAATAAGAACTTTATTTTTCAAAAAACATTTTAATTCTCTTAAGCATCATTCACATGAGCGCGACCAACGAACGACGAATGAATTACAAAATGTGAGTTTATATACGTTTGAAGACATATTTCCACACAAATTCTTAATAAAACGATAGCAATATAGTTTCTATTTGATTTATGATGCATACTTTTACTTTTCAATATCATATATTAATAAATTTAAGAAAACAAATTTATTCGTCGCGAAAAAAATTGTAGTTGATACGAACTGTCAAACTTTATTCGCGTTCCACATTATCCACACTCGCAACGAATAAAAAAATCGCGCGTACTTAACCTAAAAAAATCGTTCTTGTTTTGGTTTCGGTGGTGAATGTCAAACTTCATTCGCGATGAATTAAAAACTCTCATGTGAAAGAAATGTCAAAATCGACGAATATTCGTTCATTCGTTAGTCGTTGGTCGTGCTCATGTGAATATTGCTTTAATGATGCTATTTTTTCTACCGCAACTGTGCTTCTTAAAGCCTAGTACGCTGCTGATGCGAAACGAAATTTCCCATACAAAAATGACATGACGAAATCATAAACGAAAAATTTCGCTGTGCTTTTCGTTTTTCAGTACGCTGCTGAACGACGAAATGTGTCATTTTAGTGGATAGCTGTACTAGATTTCGTAGTACAATTCTCCACTCTTTTCGTTCTTAATTTAATTGCCCGGTATATTAATTGCTTGCGAAATTTTGACGTTTTATTTATTTATTGAAACATTTTTCGAATATTTTCGTTTATGATTTCGTCATGTCATTTTTGTATGGGAATTTTCGTTTCGCATCAGCAGCGTACTAGGCTTAAAATTGAACTTCAACTTCCAGACAGAACTCTCCACAAATATTTTTCCGCTGTGGTTTTCGTTTTAATTTCGCTCTGCACTTGGAGACTGCCGAAAAATTTCGTTTCGCATCAGCAGCGTACTAGGCTTAAGTTAAAAAATTTAAATAATTATTTATCTGAATTCTTTTGAAATTCATTATCATCACATTCTTAAAAATACCGATTCTAAATCCTTATTAAACATAAATGTATCACCTATTGGGATTTCCGCTTCAGTAATATTAAATGATATCATTTTCAATATAACTTGTATTTTAAATTTTTAATAAGCGTGTTCGGTGCCAAGGTCATGATATTTTACCATTATTATGATTTGTTTTAAGGATCACGCAGAAAAAACCAACACAAATGACAAGTTAATGAATGTAACCTAATCAATGTTGCATTCGTTATCTTAAATCTAAAACAGCAAGATCAACACCATTTGACAAATTAAAATAAATACGAATACTTTTAAGTCTAGGGAATTAAAATTAGAAAAATGAAAATTTCATTGTTTGAGCTTTGAATAATTTATTACATTTAAAAAAGAAAGTTTTAAATACGTAATATGCAAAGAAGTGACCTCAAAATCTACCTTTTTGCGATTCGCAGGTCATTGGAAATACTTTAAGTGCCATTCAAATAGAGATGATAACTGCTTCTGAAAAATGGAAATTTGGTATTTCATTCTCATGAGTGGTCTCATAGAGTTGCGCAGTGCCATAAAAAAGTAAAATAATATATAAATAAATAATAACAAACAACAAAACATTGACTGTTTTGGGAAAACAAAATGAGAACTATAGAACGAAAACATTTAAAAAAAAAAAAAACATGGGGAACTCTTAAAGCAGACATTATTTTGCTCGAACTCGACTTTATGAAAGCACTGAAAAGTTAAAACTTCTAGCCTTGATAGTTATCTTTACGAATCCAACCACTTACAACAGATGAGAACATTTTCTTCTTTCAGTGGTGAATCTAGAAGATGTTACATTATCGTCTGACCTAAGCCCAATACAAAATCTGTGGGCGAATGTGAAGAAAACGATCTCTACAATTAAGCTAAGACTATCAACGAAGCTGTCTGGGCAGATTATTACGCTTGAAAGGTGTCAAAGTCAATGCCCCTATAGTTTAAACAGTAATAATTAAAAGAGGCTATTCGACGAAAAATCAATTTTGATCGATAACATCAAAGGAATAAAATCATTAAAAACAAAAAAATGTTTTTGAATTTGAACTTTAAAAGGATTGTACAGAACTACAAAAGAGTATTGCTAGTACCGCCAATATTTCAACTAGCAGCAACACTTTGGTAGTCACTTCCAAGGATGGCGCTCTAGTGAACAAGGTACTTTTACCAAAATGTTGTCTTATGTAATCTTTACTACTGAAGCAACCGTTATAAAAGAGACAACAAAGTCATCGGTGAACCTACACTCCGAAACCTAAATTTGCTCTGATAGTCTTTGATTTCTCAGAGCGATTATAAACCTTGATCACAGCTCTTATCTTATAAACAGCATAAGCATATAAAAAATGAAAAATATCAATTTTCTGTGGATTCCTAGAATTTGGATTGACGTGGAAACGAATACGCAGAGCAAGAAGCAAATCCCACAGTTAACCTGTTCAACATTTTTACTAAATTTGATCCTCTAAACCCTTAATAATAGTTAAATGCAAAATAAGCGTATAGATATGTTGCTTTGCAATTTAATAAAGGGTGTCCCAAAATTAACGCAAGATTTGAATTAAATAGAAAACGCCGTTTTTAGTCTTTTGATAGTTATATTTTTATTGACTCGTAAAGTACATAGGATAGGGTTATGTATGGAATAACACATCGGACAAATGGCCTCCACGGCTTTGCATGCACATGCGCACTCTTTTGTTGAAATTTTCCATGACCATTCTGCACAAATGTGGCTGAATTTCGTTGATGCAGCGTTGAATCTCCTCCTTTAATGCACGGGTGGTTGTGGGCTTGTTGACATAGACTTGTGATTTCAAATAACCCCATAAAAAGAAGTCTAATGGTGTTAAATCACACGATCTAGGAGGCCAATTTTGATCACCGAAACGAGAGAGTACACGACCTGGAAATGTCTCATGCAGTAATTGAATTGTTTCACGGGCTGTATGACATGTGGCACCGTCTTGTTGAAACCACATATTGGACACATCAATATCGTCCAATTTTGGCAGAAAGAACTGTGTAATCATGTCGCGATATCGAGCACCAGTAACAGTCACTGCTTGACCAGCATCATTTTCAAAAAAAATATGACTCAATTATGCCTCCAGCTCAAAATCCACACCATACAGTCACGCGTTGTGGATGCATTCGTTTTTCGACAATCACATGTGGGTTCTCCGAACCCCAAATGCGGCAATTTTGGCGATTGACAAAGCCATCAAGATGAAAATGTGCTTCATCGCTTAGGATGATTTTGCTCTAAAAATCAGGGTCCATTTGTTGATGTTCAATAATCCATTCAACGAACTCTCTTCTCTGTCCATGGTCATTAGGCTTCAATTGTTGTGTTAATTGAATTTTGTAAGCATGAAGACACAGATCTTTGGTGAGTATACGCTGTAGAGAGGTTCTTGAAATTTGCAATTCTTGTCCACGACGTCGAATTGAGGTTCCTGGATTGTCAGCAACACTCTCACTCTCAGTCTCCATGAATTTTTCAATTAATCTCTTCACAGTTGGACGAAGTTAAAACACTATTCCGACCATATTTTGTATGAAATTTTCGAACTGCAGCCGCCAAGCTTTCACTATTTTTTAAATATTCTTTAATAATGAAGACACGTTGTTCTCTCGTGTAACGCTCCATTTTTAATAACCCTATACTGTTGCTGTCAAATTGCTTTTTTTCAGGGTTGCCAACACTTCACTGCACAAATGGCGGCAAATTCAAATCTTGCGTTAATTTTGGGACACCCTTTATATACCTATACCCTGAATCTTCTCCAAAAGCACTCAACGCAACCTTTGTCCGTCTCCAACCTGAACTCCATAACCACCCACAGGCACATTCTAAAATGAGAAAATCCACCTACTTCCTACTCAACTTAACTAAATTGAACTTAACACACTTACTCGGTCTAACCATTTGCAATATCTCAAACAAATTCAACTCCATCTCCATCCTGCTACTCCCTAATGCAACAGTTTTCTCACTTCTCTCTGCACAATCAACCTAAATAACATCACCAAAACATACATCTTTTACAACGAAGCTAACAACACTATGATAAACAATGCAATCCATAGGATTGGATGTCCTATCTGCTATGCCCTATCTCAATATACTATTTAAATCATAAATAATAAGAACTTTATTTTTCAAAAAACATTTTAATTCTCTTAAGCATCATTCACATGAGCGCGACCAACGAACGACGAATGAATTACAAAATGTGAGTTTATATACGTTTGAAGACATATTTCCACACAAATTCTTAATAAAACGATAGCAATATAGTTTCTATTTGATTTATGATGCATACACTTTTACTTTTCAATATCATATATTAATAAATTTAAGAAAACAAATTTATTCGTCGCGAAAAAAATTGTAGTTGATACGAACTGTCAAACTTTATTCGCGTTCCACATTATCCACACTCGCAACGAATAAAAAAATCGCGCGTACTTAACCTAAAAAAATCGTTCTTGTTTTGGTTTCGGTGGTGAATGTCAAACTTCATTCGCGATGAATTAAAAACTCTCATGTGAAAGAAATGTCAAAATCGACGAATATTCGTTCATTCGTTAGTCGTTGGTCGTGCTCATGTGAATATTGCTTTAATGATGCTATTTTTTCTACCGCAACTGTGCTTCTTAAAGCCTAGTACGCTGCTGATGCGAAACGAAATTTCCCATACAAAAATGACATGACGAAATCATAAACGAAAAATTTCGCTGTGCTTTTCGTTTTTCAGTACGCTGCTGAACGACGAAATGTGTCATTTTAGTGGATAGCTGTACTAGATTTCGTAGTACAATTCTCCACTCTTTTCGTTCTTAATTTAATTGCCCGGTATATTAATTGCTTGCGAAATTTTGACGTTTTATTTATTTATTGAAACATTTTTCGAATATTTTCGTTTATGATTTCGTCATGTCATTTTTGTATGGGAATTTTCGTTTCGCATCAGCAGCGTACTAGGCTTAAAATTGAACTTCAACTTCCAGACAGAACTCTCCACAAATATTTTTCCGCTGTGGTTTTCGTTTTAATTTCGCTCTGCACTTGGAGACTGCCGAAAAATTTCGTTTCGCATCAGCAGCGTACTAGGCTTAAGTTAAAAAATTTAAATAATTATTTATCTGAATTCTTTTGAAATTCATTATCATCACATTCTTAAAAATACCGATTCTAAATCCTTATTAAACATAAATGTATCACCTATTGGGATTTCCGCTTCAGTAATATTAAATGATATCATTTTCAATATAACTTGTATTTTAAATTTTTAATAAGCGTGTTCGGTGCCAAGGTCATGATATTTTACCATTATTATGATTTGTTTTAAGGATCACGCAGAAAAAACCAACACAAATGACAAGTTAATGAATGTAACCTAATCAATGTTGCATTCGTTATCTTAAATCTAAAACAGCAAGATCAACACCATTTGACAAATTAAAATAAATACGAATACTTTTAAGTCTAGGGAATTAAAATTAGAAAAATGAAAATTTCATTGTTTGAGCTTTGAATAATTTATTACATTTAAAAAAGAAAGTTTTAAATACGTAATATGCAAAGAAGTGACCTCAAAATCTACCTTTTTGCGATTCGCAGGTCATTGGAAATACTTTAAGTGCCATTCAAATAGAGATGATAACTGCTTCTGAAAAATGGAAATTTGGTATTTCATTCTCATGAGTGGTCTCATAGAGTTGCGCAGTGCCATAAAAAAGTAAAATAATATATAAATAAATAATAACAAACAACAAAACATTGACTGTTTTGGGAAAACAAAATGAGAACTATAGAACGAAAACATTTAAAAAAAAAAAAAACATGGGGAACTCTTAAAGCAGACATTATTTTGCTCGAACTTGACTTATGAAAGCACTGAAAAGTTAAAACTTCTAGCCTTGATAGTTATCTTTACGAATCCAACCACTTGCAACAGATGAGAACATTTTCTTCTTTCAGTGGCGAATCTAGAAGATGTTACATAATAGAAACATTCAAAAAATGCGTCATATTATGATTCTTGATCTCCTGGATCCATAACCAATTAATAATAAAAAACATCTTGGTCTTTTTATATGTCCTCGTTATTTGATTTATGTATATTCTAAGCGAATGTTTCCCTATCTCGAATATTGGGAACAGTGTTGACAATCTAAAGATTCCCCCTAAAATGAATTGATACATCGGGAAAGAAAAGAAAACGGATGACATTGCACGATTGTTTTTAGTTTGAGAGAAATTTAATTTTTTTCATAAAAAGGAGTGAAAAAAAAAATCCCCTGGAGATTTCCGATAGAGGTCCTATTTTGTGTATAGGCATAAAAACCATTCAACATAAAATAGAAACACCTTAGGAAGAATGATTCGGACAGAGGCAAGTTGCAGCTCATATGAATGGCACTTTAGGAACTAAACAACATTATTTTTTGTATTAAATTTGAATGAAAGACAAAAACAAAAACGCATGAAAACACAATAGGTCATGTAATTTAACCGATTGACCTATTTCCCAAGCCGTGCGATAAAAAATCTGTAATGGTAAAACAATGGATGCATTCTTATTAATGGAGTATTCATTACCTGTTCCATTGCACAAATTTATTTCTCATTATTCTCAACCTGTCGCTATATAAATGTTTGATGGACTGTCCTGGCTAAAGTCAAAAAGATAAGGACCTATTATGTTGTTGACGAGGGGTATAGGCGTTCTCATATTAAGATAGGAAAGATCGCGTATGCGATGTTGAAGAACTGATTGATTGGTGTACTTTAGATAGTCTCCTTGTCTGGACATACGACACTTAGGTTCCATTCATCGTGCATACTTTGTTCCGGCCATATTTTACATATAAGTTGAAAAGCTAGACATCAGCTTAGACATGTCAATCTTCATTTGTTTTCGTTCAATCTATAATCGTGCCTGACAGTGAAATTCGTTTCACGACAACTTGAAGTGACGAACCATCTACAGAAATGTTTCTTCCTGAAAAGTCGATGTTCTTCTCTCTTCTCATCCCGTAGAGCTTGTGTACAGCTCTTGTCCTTCTATGGGCAAATAACAAAAATTCAAGTGCCACGTGATTTATCTTCCTACTTCTTCTGAAGATTTTTCATAAATGATCCATATTAAAACCCACTTTAACATCACGTACTGTAGAAGACCAAGAAAGTAGCCCATAAGATCTATAATTTAAAAAATAGTAGGATTTTGTTATAAAACTTGAAAGTAAAATTTAAAAAAAAATGCATGTTGGGGTAAAATAGGTCAAATCATTTCAATTGATGATCTGTTAGTATGGACATTAGGGTGATTCATTTCCGCAAAAATTTTTTTTTTCTCGGTGCTCAAGCAAAATATTAATTTACTTATAGAAAAAAAAATTCTCACCAAGGTAGAGCTCTTAATATCAATTTTAAGTACTTGCAATTTAAAATTGAAGTTTTCCCATATAAAATGCATGTAAAAAAAATGCTTTTTTTTTCAAAGTTCTAATGCTCATGCACCTTTTACAATATTGTCAACCGGTTAATGGACCTTATAGGGAATTTTACGCTCTTTAAAATTGCTTTAATGTTTTTTTGTGTAACTCGCACTGGTTCGCCAGTAGGAGTCATCAAAGTGTAATTTTTTGAATGAATAGCTTTTATTCCAATTTTTTTGAGCAATTCGCAAAAAGTAGGGAGAAAAAAAGGGCTGATTCGTAAAAAATAGTCCTTTGACCAGTATTTATTCAATTTACAGCCATTTTTATGCCTCAAAACTTAAGAAATTGATAAATACTAATCAATCATGCTATTTAAATTGAACTTTTTTATTGATTACTAATGTATTTCTCTATAGCAACAACTTTTTTAGAATTATTATTATTTCTGACTTATAATAAATATAAAAATAACACATCAATTAACACATTGAAGAATATAGATAAAGTTTATTCAATTTTGAAGTTGAACAGTGCAGAAAAGAATTTCCAACGTGTGCCAAAAAGCTCCACTCAGCTCTAAAATCTTAATCTGCTTTATATAAAAATCGTAATTATTTAATATTTATCAACTTGTTTTTTATGACTATTGAGATGTTTACTAACTTTGCAATATATTACCTAATAATGTAACCTTCTGTTTGTTTTGATTAAAGTTTTGTTGTTTCTTTTTAAATTAATGTGTTCTTTTTATATTTGTCATAAGCCAGAAATCATAATAATTCTAAAAAAGTTGTTGCTATAGAGAAATACATTAGTAATCAATAAAAAAGTTCAATTTAAATAGCATGATTGATTAGTATTTATCAATTTCTTAAGTTTTGAGGCATAAAAATGGCTGTAAATTGAATAAATACTGGTCAAAGGACTATTTTTTACGAATCAGCCCTTTTTTTCTCCCTACTTTTTGCGAATTGCTCAAAAAAATTGGAAGAAAAGCTATTCATTCAAAAAATTACACTTTGATGACTCCTACTGGCGAACCAGTGCGAGTTACACAAAAAAACATAAAAGCAATTTTAAAGAGCGTAAAATTCCCTATAAGGTCCATTAAACCGGTTGACAATATTGTAAAAGGTGCGTGAGCATTAGAACTTTGAAAAAAAAAGCATTTTATATGGGAAAACTTCAATTTTAAATTGCAAGTACTTAAAATTGATATTAAGAGCTCTACCTTGGTGAGAACTTTTTTTTCTATAAGTAAATTAATATTTTGCTTGAGCACCGAGAAAAAAAAATTTTTTTGCGGAAATGAATCACCCTAATGGACATGCAAACAAAAATTTTGCAATGGTCTAATCAATGAATGTCACCTAATCAATGTTACATTCATATGTATTTCCACCATCGCATCTTCATTGCACAAATCAAATCAAGTTAAAAAAACAAGAAATGATTAATATTTTGTTTGGTATTCCATTTGTAAAAATAAATCTAAAATCATAACGCATGAAAACACAATGGATCATGTACAAATAACCGATTGATCTATTTCCCAAGCCGTGCGATAAAAAATCTGTAATGGTAAAACAATGGATGCATTCTTATTAATGGAGTATTCATTACCTGTTCCATTGCACAAATTTATTTCTCATTATTATGCATTTATTCGTTGTTCTTAAAATTTAAAAGAAAAAAAAACTTCAAAATAAATAAACTAAAAATAGAACACAGTACACAAATCTAAAGTAATATGTTGGGTAATTTATAAAAATTGAAAGTCTCCTAAATTCTCAAGTCCACCTCGTACAGACAGGTGGGACACATTTCACTTAATTTTTTGTATTTAAGATGGCGCTACAGTTGTGGAGGGATCACACACTAGCGACTACTTAACTATGTTCTGTTAAACAAAAGATATAGTCAGTACATGCCTTAAGGACAAGCTTTTTCCAAAGCAGTGGGGTGCCTTATGTACCTTGACTACACTGCTACGGGAAAAATTCCCCTTAAAAAAAATTAACAAACTGACACTCTTTGAAGAAATTTTGTTGGCATTCTTGGCAAAAAGTTGTACACCTCCGCTTTTATCGACATCTCAACAGAGTTACCACCATTGAATAATTACAAATAGAAGGGACACCGGGCAAATCCTGATCTAGATGGCGACACTTATTTTTCAAATGCTCATAAGTCGCTAGTATCGCACGGCAAGTTATTGTATCTGTCTATTAAATACAACACCCAATTTTACAGATTTGGTCCTTATGGGAAATTTACTCACAATTTGTTATGGTCGAGAAAGATAACGGAATATTGTTATTTAGAATAAAAAACAACAATTACAACTGTGTAGGTACATACTCGTATGTCTTTTAAAGTGTGGCATTCAAGGCCAAATCACGTTCGCTGCAGAAAATGTATTTTGAAGGTTTTTTTTTTTTAAATTTCGTTCTCATTCATAAAATGAAAATGATGTTGGTGCTTGCATGTAATTCGACATGATGATGATTTGTGAGTTTCGGTAAATTTTTCTTCAATTTCGTTATTTGTTTGATATGGGTTGGGATAGGTTTATTTTTAAATTTCTTTTTTTTTCTGAAAATAGGGATAGTGGACGAATCATACTTTACTACAAAGTATAAAATTGCAAGTGTACATACATACATAAGTATAGGTAAGTATATTGTTTAGGCAAATATTAGGTAGGTAATTAATTAGTAATTACATATGTATATGTAGGTATTCATATGTGCACAAATGGAGGTTAATAGGTTAATATGAATATAGGTACATATATGTACATATGTATGTATATACACATGTATAACATAATTTGGGGGCGTACCTACCTATCAGATTTTTCAACTATTTTAGTAGGTACCTACATAGTATTTTTGGCAGATTTCTTTGTTTTAAACAAAACTGTCGACTGAAGAAAAAAAGATATACCTAATCAAAGTGGAGTAAAAAAGGATTCTTAAAGCCTACTGTTAACATTTACCAGTGCACTGCGCGTACACAAATAACATACAATTTCTACTCGCGTTGTTGAATTTTTTTATATAGGTACATACATTTTGTGGTAGGTATAGGTATAGCTTTCAGAATTATTTTCTTACTTTGTTTTTGCTTTTAGGTACGTATTTTTTTGAGATATTGTTTTGCTTTAGGTTTCCGGTGGCATGGAAGTAGTTTTGACATTTAGCAGTTTTTGTAGTCGCTTTAATTTTAACTTCCCATAGGAAGTTATTGTAATCGGTCCGATTTGTCGAATTAAAAAATTTGACATTTCTCGACGTTTCAAGATCCCTAGAGTCGAAATGAAAGATTTTTAGAGAGATGTCTGTGCGTGCGTGTGTACGTATGTATGTTCGTAAGTCCGTATGTTCGCTAAGTTTTTTTTTGTCGTCCATACCTCAAGAAGCAGTAGAGATATCGACTTTAAATAAATTTTGTTATACAGACAAAAATGCAGAAATATGCAGAAAGGACTCTTAACAAAATTGGGTGGGTGGTTTTTTACCATAGCGATTTAAAAAAAAATGAAAATGTTGTTAACCCAAAATATTTCACGAGCCAATAACGCTAGATACTTAAATTGAATTTTATATTGTAACGTGATACCAAACAAGTATATTTTTGAAAAAAAAAATCCAGTAATAACGGTTTTTTTATAAATCAAAAAAACTGTAAACAAATATTTGTCACCTCGAATATTTTACGAAAAAAAAATGATTTTATCTCCAAAATAATTTTGTACAAAGAAGAATAACGTTTTTGACATCTGGTAAAATTTTGAGAAAAAAAATTTCTATAAGTTCGGAAAAATTGATTTTCGACTGTGAAATCAAATTTTTTCATTATATGCAAAATATTGTTGGAAATTTTTGAATTTTTAGAATAATTCAACTGACAACTTTTTTAACAAAACACGAAAACCTACAAACATTTTAAGCAAGACAAATCGGCAGACGGGATGGGATGTTGTGTGGGTCGCATCCCATCCTCTTTTTATAATAATGTGTTGCGCCAACCTTGAACAAGACATAATTATATTTATCGTCGTGTTGTTTTAATTTAATGAAATTGACAAAAGGTATCTATGAAAGTTAACCTACTTTCGGAAAAATATTTACCTACATACCTATAATTTTCAAGGCAGTACCTGAGTATAATTCTATTTGTACCTTACAGAGGTATATCTACCTTTGAACAAATATTGAGGGAGGTATACCTTCTTTGTAGATTCATATCACAATATATCTACTTTTAATACCAGTTGAATAGATGAAGGTTATCAGTAGGTAAGGTAGGTAGGTTCATTAGATTTCAATTTGACAAGTGCAAAATTTGGTTTGGTCTTTGAAACACAAAAATAGTATTTACCTACATGCATATGTCTGTACATATACATATGTATATCTAGATCCTAGTTAATACCTATGTATGCAATTTACATAAGGTACATATATATTATGGTGTTATATTATGTTATATTTAAAACATACAGTTTTGAGTTTTTTCTTGAGTTAGGTAAGTAAGGTACTAACATATATGTACCTAAGGTATCTTGTTGAACGCCGATTTACGTTGTTTATCAATGTTTTGATTAACTTCAAATACTTTGCAGGTAAAGCAGACGATTTTAAGTAATTTTTGTTTTGCTTGCAAAAAAACTGTAAATCGAACAAACCACATCAAATTATAGTTGCAACACTTTACCAAAACTCTTAAATAAAATAAAAACAGCGTAAAAAAGATAATGTACATGAATATATTATTAATAAGATCAGATAGGTATACTGGTACATACATATGTACATTACAATAAAAAAAAAAACCACTTCCTTTAAAATTTAACCTCGATCGAGTTAAATTTAGTATGAAACTAAGATTGAAACTAAATGAACTGATTCTGAGAAAAGTGTCCTTTTGAAGCACTCTTCTACAAAACATTGCACAGTAGTTTTTACATAACTTACGAATTCTCTTGTGGGAATTGACAAGCCTCCATTAATCTTATTTTCGAATTGACGAAATTTTATTAAATGTTCTCTTGTTTCATAGTTATTTTGACACACGGACACTCTATATATGAAGTGTCTTTGTTTTGACATTTTCTTTTGTCCATAAACAAATTTGCATAAATCAGTCATTTTTCTTTAGCACAGATTTTGCAATAGGTATATCCTACAAAATATCTATGTTAAGTACATTTCATCGTAATTTTCATTTATTTCATTCCAATTATTTTCAACGTCTCCTTAACAAAATTAAGACAAAATAATTTATTTGATTTAAGTTAGACATTGCAAATTGTAAAAAAAGTTTCAAGAAATAGTAGTGCATATATAAGTATCTACTATTAAATAAATTAGGTATATGTATTCCATTTTTGTTTCAGTTTATTTAAAAAGTTTAAAAACCTTCAAATGTCTTTACTGAAGAAATTTATTTTTTGAGTTATCATACTACATGCACTTGGCTATATCGTACTAACATTCACAAAACTATGTATTCGTAAAATGGTATATCTGCCAGTACCGATAAAAAAATTCATGAAAAGGTAATTGAATTTTTTTTAATTTGGAACAACAAACCTCCAAGTAAACGATTTGGTAAATCAATTTAACCAAATCTCCAAAACAAAATAAAAATAGTAAGAAAATACCAATTTTTTACACACGAAAAATGAATAGGGTCAAAGGGGTAATTGTAAACGATTTAGCATTTTTTTATTTTTGTTCACTTGTAATGTTTGTAACAGCTTAACCATGCAATGTCGAATATTTTTGTTTATGCTACTTAAGTTTGGATGGTATTATCTATCAAAGGGTAGTAATCTTAATGGCGTTTGTTTATTAGTTTTCTTAAAATTTGATGTTTACATTTACCTCCCTAGTTTTTTAAGTAAACGAGAAAAATGGGGTAAATGAAAACGGTACCAGTCGTCCTACCATTGTAGAAAGGGGTAACCAAGATCTCTCTCCTTATATATGTAGGTACCTTCTAAACCAAAGAGATCATCCTTATCGCAGGAGTAACCAGCACGAGATCTGAAATAAGGCACCTTGCTATAGTGTCCTTCTCGTCTGACGAAAGTGCTGTTTTTCTGCCTCTAGATATAATGACAGTAGGATTTTTCCCTTCACTGATCCACTGACGTGTATGATGGAGCTGTGGTTTTTAGTTGATATGTACGTGGCATTTTTTTGATATAAAATATTGTTAGATCAACACCAAAGCCATTGAAAATGAATGTTTACAATTATCCCAAATTGTTCACTTTTACCCCATTTCGGTGTTTACATTTACCCATGATAGGAACATAATGGGGTAATTGTAAACAGCCAATAACTTTTAAATTTTGTTATACAGACAAATAAAAACATATAGTATGCATTTATACTCATATTTCACTTTCTTAAAGATAAAATTTAACTTACTTCGATCCCTTTGTTTGTTTTGCAACAATTTTAATTAGCACTGAAAAACTTAAAAACGCAGAAAAACGAACCACTAATGGAAACGAACAAAACACAAATAACCCTTTGACAGATAGGGCCTTCCACGCGTCAATATGATTTAAATATAATGTCTTTTCAAATAATTTCAGGGCATGCTTCAAATTATAAACGGTTTTGAGAAAATTAAGTATGTTTACAATTACCCCTGTTCACAATTACCCCCCTTGACCCTATGTAGTATCTTTTCAAATACCTACCTAACATATTAAGATGTAGATTTTAGGTATACCTATTCCTTTTTTTGTGGCGACACAAACACATTATCCCATTTAACGCGTACATATTATTGTCTTCATCTATAAATATTTATAGTTCGTTTTCAAAAAAGATCCCAAAAGGACTTTTTTAATCCCTTTTGAGGATATATAAATTAGCATATACAAAAACCAATATCATGAAAATGATATTCAAGCTACTAATAGTACTCACTGGATGCTCATAAGTCGCATGGTCGTTTGAGCAAATGTTCGGTGTCCACTTCTATTTGTAATTATTCAATGGTTACCACATTATCACATTCAATTGCAAGCAAAGAGCTTATTCTGATCATTTTGTATAAATATCAAAAGTAATTTAAAATAAAATTGACTTTGCCTTTGGACATAAAAGATAAAAGGTCATTTATTTCTTAGGGAGCTTTCAAGCTTTTAAAGTCTTAAACGATGATCAAAACCTTAAGTGCTCTAGCAAGAGATCTGAGCTGAAGCAGTCGTTTGCAATTTGATCCCAGTCCCCATTTATGTAGGTACTGCGTAAAAGGTATTAATCTGTGTGAAGAACCAGAACCATGATGAGGGTCCTTTTATAGCAACACTTCGGTTGGTCGAGAGAGTTGTGTTGCTCAATTGATTGCTTAGCCCAAAGAAACAGCGGTAAGCAAAAGTTATTTATGCTTTGTTTGATGATCAGAGTTCAAATGGACACCTCAAAGTCGAATCAATAGATAATGACGTTGCCCCTTTCTTCTTTACTTTTTGCCTTCATCTCAATGCTTATTTCTTTCGACTACGTCAATAACATTTGAAAGAAAGTGCCTTTAGTGTGTTCCAAAGAGCTGGTCAAGACATTGTTAAAGAAATCAAATGAAATCGCATCAAATTCTCGCTGGATTGGAAGCAATGGAGTGATGTTGAACGTCGATTTGATATTAAAGCAATATATGCCAGATAAGCCTGAAAAGTACGGGTTGAAGTTTTGGATGTGTACTTGTGGCGAAACTTCCTACATATGGAAAATTCAGCCATATCTAGGAAAAGAAGTTGGAGGGGTTGCTGAACGCAACCAAGGTAAACGTGTCGTCCTGGATTTAGTAGAAGGATTGAAGGGACACAACATCACTATGGACAACTTTTTTACATCTTATGAATTGGGTCAAAACTGCTACAAGAGAACTTGCCTATGGTTGGCACCCTTAGGAAGAATAAATGGAGTATACCACCAAAGCTTTTACTTGAAAAAAACAACCTTTATTTCAATCGACATTTGCGTTTACCGACACCACAACATTAGTTTCGTACATGAGTAAGAAGAACAAGTGTACTATAGTACAAAGCACAATGCATTCCACCGTTGATGTTGGTCCTGAACCAAAGAAAAGGCCAGAGATAATCCAATTCTACAACAAAACAAAGGGCGTTGTTGTTAATGCTGACAAAATTCTTTCTGGATTCAGTGCAAAACGCAAAACAAACCGCTGGCCAATGCGCGTCCTTGCTAATATAATTGATATTTCGGCATTGAATGCCTTTATTATCTATTCGCAAATTGATCCAGGATATCAGGCTTCAAGAGGGAAGCAAAGCCGAAAAAAGTTTGCATGATCTGGGTATTGAATTGGCCAAAGAGTATATGTCCAACCGCTCAAGAGCACCTAGAGCATCATGCTCACTTGTCCTTCAGGCGACACTAGCTGGCTTATCTTCGCCTATAGTGACTTCCATTGGAGGAGATTTGAATCCTACAGCTAAGCGGCCTAGAATAGATTCACCTCAGCCAAAAAAGCGTGGCTGATGGGCTTTATGCATAGAAGAAAAAACAAAAGCCAAAGACAACAAAACAGAGTTGGTCTGCGTTTTCTGCAGGAAAAACGTCTGTAAGAACATACATAACCGTAATGTATGTGTAAAATGTATTGAAAACTTTTAGAATACATATTTACTTTTGATATTATCGGGTGATTTTTTAAGAGCTTGAGAACTTTTTTTTTTAAAAAAAAAAAACGCATAAAATTTGCAAAAATCTCATCGATTCTTTATTTGAAACGTTAGATTGGTCCATGACATTTACTTTTTGAAGATAATTTCATTTAAATGTTGACCGCGGCTGCGTCTTAGGTGGTCCATTCGGAAAGTCCAATTTTGGGTAACTTTTTCGAGCATTTCGTCCGGAATAGCCCGAATTTCTTCGGAAATGTTGTCTTCCAAAGCTGGAATAGTTGCTGGCTTATTTGTGTAGATTTTAGACTTGACGTAGCCCCACAAAAAATAGTCTAAAGGCGTCAAATCGCATGATCTTGGTGGCCAACTTACCGGTCCATTCCTTGAGATGAATTGTTCTCCGAAGTTTTCCCTCAAAATGGCCATAGAATCGCGAGCTGTGTGGCATGTAGCGCCATCTTGTTGAAACCACATGTCAACCAAGTTCAGTTCTTCCATTTTTGGCAACAAAAAGTTTGTTAGCATTGAACGATAGCGATCGCCATTCACCGTAACGTTGCGTCCAACAGCATCTTTGAAAAAATACGGTCCAATGATTCCACCAGCGTACAAACCACACCAAACAGTGCATTTTTCGGGATGCATGGGCAGTTCTTGAACGGCTTCTGGTTGCTCTTCACCCCAAATGCGGCAATTTTGCTTATTTACGTAGCCATTCAACCAGAAATGAGCCTCATCGCTGAACAAAATTTGTCGCGAAACACATTTCGAACCGAACACTGATTTTGGTAATAAAATTCAATGATTTGCAAGCGTTGCTCGTTAGTAAGTCTATTCATGATGAAATGTCAAAGCACACTGAGCATCTTTCTCTTTGAAACCATGTCTGAAATCCCGCGTGATCTGTCAAATACTAATGCATGAAAATCCTAACCTCAAAAAAATCACCCATTATTAATAAATATGAATAAAAAGAATAAGTTTTTGTAAAAAGTATTCATTATTGTTCTTATTCTATTAAGAAATATATGAGGGTCGAAAATGACCCGTTAACGTAAGATTAGTCGTTTTTTCTTAACGTAGGTCTACGGTTAAGGAGACTGATTCCTCTATAGTTATTGTCTTAGGTTTTTAGTTTTTTTTAGGACCGGGCAAACAGTACTGAAATTCTATTAATTGTTGCGACCATATTTAACAAATAAATTGCTACTTATTCGCAACCAAAACATCGCCCGAGGCTTTGAAAAGATCGGCATTTTAAGGTGATCTGTTTTGATATGGCAATTTCGTCAAGACAGGTATACTAGCTTGAGTTGTCCTAATCATTGAATGGATCATCCGCCTGGCAGCGGAATTCATTTTTTTACGACCGCGACGACGAGCAGTCTGCAGAAGTGTTTGTTCCACTTCCTCAGATTTGATTCATTTGATGATTTAAGTTTCGTCTTTGCACCAGCCTTCGGTTCAAAGTTTATAAGCGTGTGAAATTTGTTTCACCTGTTAGAATAGCATAGGACCCTCATTTCAGCTTCTGAGAACGTCTCAACGCATACGATCGCGCGCTTCGTATACTTCTTTTTTTTCTGTCTAAGAAGTTGATGTTTCTCCCAACTCTTCTTCCTTCTTCCCGTAGAACCTGTGAGCAGCTTTTATCCTTCCATTGTAACATAAATTGGAAGCCCAGTAGTTTATCGTCTTATTTTATTCAAGAGATTGTTGTAGAATATACCTCCGACAAACGATCCTTATACAAATAGTAGGGTTATGTTATAAAACTTGAGAGTAAAATTTTAAAAAATGCATGTTCCAGTAGAATAGATCAAATCATTTCAATTGAAGATCTGTTGGGACAGACATGCAACAACAATTTGCAATGATCTGTTAAATGAATGCCACCTAATCAATGTTACATTCATATGTATTTCACCGTCGCATCTTCATTGCACAAATCAAATCAAGTAAGAAAAACAAGAAATGCTTAATATTTTGTTTTAATATTCCATTTGTAAAAATAAATCTAAAATCTTAACGCATGAAAACACAATGGATCATGTACAAATAACCGATTGATCTATTTCCCAAGCCGTGCGATAAAAAATATGTAATGACAAACACAATGGATACTCTCAAATCAATGAAATATTCATTACCTGTTCCATTGCACAAATGTACTTAAAAATAAAATAAAGTTACACCAATTCTTTCTAATGAACATATTCGCATGATATCGTAGATTAGTTGACTTACTTCTCAGAGTTTGTTCGACTTCCGATATTATGCAATAACAAACTGGTATGGGAAAACATTGGAGAAGTCCCAATCAATGATTTCTTCATTACCTGTCCCATTGTACATTATTTTCTAAGCTCTAAAACTCAAGAATTCTGAAAAACAAAACAACAAAACAACAAAATTTAATTTCAAACACTTCTTTGTTTACTCTTTAGTTTAATTTATTATTTTCTTTAATATTTACAGTGATGCTAAGAATATGGCTGTGGATGTCCGGAATATCTTGATTAATGTCATCACAACCAAAGGTGGCATGTCCGAAATAGAAGCTGTACAATATCTAAAGAAAATGGAAGCACAAAAGAGATATTCAGCTGATGTGTGGAGTTAAAATAGAAACAAATAGAAAACAACAAATTCCTTCTCTCTCACCTTCTGTTTTTGCTGAGGGTAGTGTTTTGTTTTTGTTCTTATTGAATTGCCTTAAAACACCTATCCTATTAAATATATTTACATCTTTTTTTTTTTAATTTTTAATTTAATTTAAAAAAAAAAAAACAACACGTACAGTACATATAGAAATTTGTTATTGTAATAATTTGTATTTTTTACAATTTCATACACTTACATTAAGTTGCTCTTTTGTGGGTAGGTTGTTTTATTTAAATTACTTTCTTTCTTATTACTTACGAATAAGTTAATAGTTTTTCATCAAAAAGTGCAATTTTTTAAATTGTTAAGTTTAATTATTTTATATATTTGGTTATTAAATGAAAATAATACGAAAAAAACAACTCTCTTCTCTCTTGTGTTAGAAGAAAGAAAGAAATAGGAACACAACCGGTATGGCTATAAGGTCTTGTTAGTTTAAATATGTTATAATAAATAAAAATATTAATTTAAGTTATATTTAAATTAAAAAAAAAAAACTAAAACTAAATCAATTGTTAAATTACTTGACTTGACTTTGACGCGTAAAAGCATACAACAAAAAAAAAAAAAAAACAAAAATATGTTATGTAGAAAATTAAAATTATAAACAAACAAAAAACTGTGTATAGTAAAGAAAAAAAAAATAATAATATTTTTTGTAACAAAGGAATATTTTTTTAAAAATAAAGAATTTTAAAGAAAATGTTGTTTTTTTCCTTTGAGTTTGGGTATGGTTCTTCTTTTCTCTCGAGGGTTTTCATTTAATTGTGAGGCATTATGATATTAACCAAAAGATCTGGTTGAATATTTTCTGGCAAAATTAAAGTTGAAAGAAATTTTACAGAAATGAGACGACGCATTCCGCTGGACATAAATCCCAGACAGAGATGTGCGAATTAACCGATACATCGAAACATTTTTGATCATTTTTTATACAGCCCTATTAAAAGCTATCAAGAAGATACTTGATAAATATCAATAAATTGAATGAGTGGGTATTATGATTATCGACTATAGACATTTTTGATCGACTGTGAATTTTATTAGATTTTATCATTATTGTGAATGATTTTTTTTTTGTATTACAGATATCAACAAAATAGATACACATCAATTTTCTTATCAATCACGCTTATTTTGAGATTCGTTTTCGATCGAAAGTTATTCGAATTCGAGAAGATTTTATTTTGAGATTCGATCGATTCGAAAGTTTGCTGATTCAATCGAAAGTTCATTTAAAAAAAAAAAACTAAGTAATCTGACTTTCGAATGATTCGAATCAAATGTCATTTTTGTGTCGTTTAGATATTTTCTGGTGAATAGCAGCTAAAGAAACATGTAAGTTTTAACAATTTTTATACGATAACTAGCAAACCCGGCGAACTCCGTTTCGCCACCAGATGGCTTCGTTTTTTTGTAACATTTCGTTTGGGGATTAAAAGATGAAGAAAAATTATTTTTTTTTGTTTTATATTTGAAAAGGAAAAATTTAATTTCATTTCACAATAGGAATGAATTCATTTCGATTACAAAAATGAAGTGTAATTTAATTGAAATTTTCTAAGTAAAAAATTAAAGTGAATCCAAAGTAAATACTGAATCGAAGCGTTATACTTGTCCGCAAATTTACATTTCATTGAAGTGCTCTTTGGTAAACCACATTTTTTGTTTTTTTGGTCTAACGTTAACACAAACAAAGCGGATGGTTTCCCAACTCGTGAACACGCAACGTATAGCTGCCCATGTGAAAAACAATGATTTTCTAAATTTATCCCGCAAACACTAAGCGATGGGCCTTGCGACTTGTTAATGTCATTGCGAACGCAAGGCGAACCGGAAATTGCAATCGTTTGAAGTCAAACGGAACATCAGTCGGAATTCGGAATCATTGGTATTCGAGGAATACATACATTTTCACCTGCGTACTTTCCGTTACTTTTTACAAAAACAGATATTGAACAAGCAATTGACGATTTAAAGACAGATAAGTGTACAGGAAATGACGGTATTGTAACAGAAATGCTCAAATATGGAAAACAACCAATTTCTACAGTCTTGACCACGATTTTTAATGACGTACTTATAACACAGCAGATTCCAAGACAATGGAAACAAGCTACAATTACGCTTATCCACAAAAAAGGAAATAAAGATGACATAAATAACTACAGACCAATAAGCAACATTTCTATGATATATAAACTGTTCTCCAAAGTAATGTATACAAAAATTAAGGACACATTAAACAGAAATCAGCCAAGAGAACAAGCAGGATTCCGAGAAGGTTTTTCAACAACAGACCATCTGCAAACAATGAACCAACTCATTGAAAAAACTAACGAATTTGAAAAACCTTTGTATCTCTTATATATTGACTTCAGTAAAGCATTTGACACAGTAGAACATGACGAAATATGGACAGCGCTGACAAACCAAGGAATTCATCCTATCTTTATAAGGACGATGAAAAATATATATACAGACAGCGTGGCGAAAATAAAAACCGAAAAAATAGGAAGAGAAATAAAAATAAAGAGAGGCGTAAGACAGGGGGATCCAATGTCACCACCATTATTCTCTGCGGTACTGGAAGAAATATTCAAGAAACTAAACTGGGACAATAGATATGGAATAAATATTTGGGGACAATATTTGAGCAACCTTAGATTCGCTGATGACATAGTTCTCATCTCATCAACTTCCGGACAAATACAAAATATGCTCATAGAATTGACAAATGAATGCAAGAAAGTTGGACTTCATATCAATAAGTCAAAAACTAAGATAATGACTAACCATATTAAAGATGACATAATGCTGGATAACGAACACATAGAATATGTAGAAGACTATACTTATCTAGGACAGACTAAGTCATTCATTAACCAAGAGAAAAAAGAAGTTTCTAGACGCATTACCAATAGTTGGAAACAATTTTGGAGTCTAAAACAAATATTACAATCAAATCTAAGGGACGAAACACGAAAATATATACTAGACTCTGCTATTCTTCCTGTTATGACGTATGGGTTACAGACTATATCCTTGACTTCAAGTTTACTTGACAAAATAAGAATATGCCAAACCAAGATGGAAAGAAAACTACTTAACCTACGAATAAGCCAGAGAGTGAGAAATAGAGAAATAAGACGAAGAACTGGTTTAACGGACGTGGTTGAACGAGCAAAACTCCTTAAATGGAATTGGGCAGGACATATATCTAGAATACAGGACCAAAGATGGACAAAAATCATTACAAAATGGACACCACCAGAAAGCAGAAGACCAATTGGACGACCGAAGAAAAGATGGGCAGACGATTTGCTTAAAGAAAGACAAAGTTGGTACAATGACGCAAAAGATAGAGATCTCTGGGCAACATTGGGGGAGGCTTATGCCAGATCATAGAATTGTGACACGCATCCATTTATTTATTCAAACTTTGCTTACATATTCAAGTTGATTAAAAAAAAAAAAAAAAAAAAAGAAAAAAAAAATTATGTCAATTTTATATATCGTCGGTGAAACCAGAAAAGTGTGTAACTCCATATTAGCAAATTTTACAGGAGAGCATTAAAACGTCATAGCTTTGAAGTTATTGGCACGATTTGCCTGATGTCACTCACACTTTTACTACCGCATAATGGGGAGATACACGGTTTTCTCACAAAATTAAGTGAGCATGGAGTTACACCATTTTCAAATTTGCCAATAGAATAAAAAGTATGAACTTTAATGGGATTCCCAATTTAAGTAACGGTAGATATCAGGTTTGACTAACAGATGTCATTCAAATCTCATTTTCAGAAAATTTGGAGTTACACACTTTTCTGGTTTCACCGACGATATGTAGTAATTAATTCAAAAGAAACAGAAAATGTAAACAAAAATGTAAATAAATATTGTACAAAAAATCAAAAATGGCAAATAAAAGCTTATAATAATAATAAAACTTTCCGTTAATAATGGTTGCCTCAATCAAATTCGGCATAAGTCTTTTCACCGCAAGTCGAGTACCGTTGCAAAGTCGAGTTGAGTTGCAAGTTATGTGGTGGATATCCTGGTATCTCCAGAGAGTTCAAAAACTCCGTTGGATAATTTACTACATCATCGGGATTTGTTATGGAATCAACGGATTTGTATGTCACCAAATCGCCAGCGATTTTTGATTGAATGGTGAAATTCAGTGCGTGTACATCATTATTCTTTGCGGCGAGAATTGCTCGTTTACTTAACCAAGCATAATTCTGACTAATGTTTGGGAAAATCACTTTCAATAAGAGCTAATTGAGAGTCTACAAATCGGAAAAAGTCGTAAGAGTAATTAATCCAGTTGTCGCATCAACTGCCACTTTTCCATTTCCAACAACTAACAATTGTTTAAAAAAAATGTGCAGCACTTTGATCATTTTAAAGTTGAACTCTCATATTAGTTTTTAGCGATAATGTTTTTACGTTATTCCACAAATGTGATGCCTCCAGGCAAGCATTCAATTCATCTGCAGGCGTTCCATGGGGAATTACTGGCAACGTCTGCCTGAAATCGCCTTCCAACAATATCATTAAGCCGCCAAAGATGTTCTTACTTCGTCGAAGATCCTTCAGTGTGAAGTTAAGTGCTTCAAGTTATTTCTTATGTGCCATTGTGCACTCATCCCAAACAATGAGCTTGCATTGCATCAACAATTTTCCCATTGCACTGGATCGGGAAATATTGCATGTTGGAGTATCAATTGTGTTTAAATTGAGTGGCAACTTAAGCGCAGAATGTGCAGTACGACCGCCATCTAGAAGAGTTGCCGCAATTCCAGATGATGCTAACGCCAAAGCTACATACATATGTCACATCTTGATCGAAAAGTGGCCAAAATCAATGAAATAACAAATGTTTTCCCTGTTCCTCCAGATGCGTCCAAGAAGAATAGACCACCAGTATTATTGTCCACTGCTTGCATTAATGTTTCGTATACTTGTTTTTGCTGTTCATTCAGTAACGGCACATTATTTCGAACGAATTCCTGCAATGTTTCAATGTATTGCAGCTCTCGATTTAATTCTTGGTTCAATGCATCGTGCATCGATCGATTTGTCATTCCTACTTCAATTTGTTTGCAATAGTCAAGGATTGATCCTCAATCAGAATCATTCCCTCATTGTAGATTTCTTATGTTATTTGAAGTGAAGTCAATATCTCTGACATTTCTAGAGATATGGTTGACTAAAAAAGGTTTCCAAAAGTAAGCTTTGGTTTAGAATATAGGGCCCTTGAAACGTCAAAAAATGTTCAATTCCACAAATCGGAACTTATACAAAAGCATTCTATGGGAAGCTAAACGGAGTTCACCGCTTTTCTGTTGAAATTTTTCTTGAATTTTGTCTGCTATAAACCTCACAGAGCCAGAGACCTTTCCAACGAATACAAAACCGTGGAAATTGGTTCGTGCGTTCTGGAGTTATAGCGTCAGGAAGGAAAACCCGACTTATTTTTATATAGTAGATTTATAGAAATCATTTTAAAATTTCACCATAGCAACAACAACAATGAATTGTGACAATTACATATATTCTGAAATTTTTCAATCGAATTGAATTGAATTGAATCAGGGGTGGAATCATGTAAGGTGATTTGTGATAGTTGACAGTCACAATCAAGGTGATAGTCATCTGTGACAATCACAATTTTGTGATTATTTCCCGTGACAGCTATTTAGGTGTCACTTTCATATGAAATTGACTTTATTTTTTTGTATTGTCTGTTGTGTCTAGTCAAAATGAATGTGTTCGTGCCTTATCATAGAAGAAAAAAAGCTGAGATATTCCCAAGAAAATCAGCACAGATTGCAAATGTCTGTACTGCTCTTCACAACATATGCTGCAAGCATACAGTTCCACTGCCAGAAGCAGTATTAACAGCATCATCATCTGAAAATTCAAATAACCAGCAAGCTGAAAGTGCAAGGAATGAAGGAGCAAGAACCAGAAACAGAATCAGGGATGACCTATGGGCAAACCGTCCAAGACTTTAAAGAAAAGAAACAAAATAAATGTAAATATATACACTATACATAGATACATACATATATTTTTTATTAAAAGAATATAAACAAAATCAACAAAAAGAACTTTCTTAACACAAAAGCATCACAAATTCACAGCATGGATTTGAATCTTATAATAAATATATACATATGCACATATGTATATATAAATTATTTATTTATCTATTTTGAACACATAGGTTAGTAATTATTAAAATAAAATTGTGCCGGCTCATTTCTTGCTTAACTCCCAGACTCGGATCTCATTGACTGCTTTGGCCAGCTCCAACTCCATTCTTTTTAGTTGGAGTTCTTCTTTTTTCAGTGCATTTGTACACTCTCTTTCCTTTTGCTTTTCCTAGCATAGCAACTTTACACAATCTTTCAATTCAATTATTGAAGTGTTGACTGTTTGCAAAGTTTTATCGATGTCTTCCAGCTTTTTGATTTGCAAACCAATAAATTTTTGCTGGAGTTCCAGTTGCTTTTCGGCTAGAAGCTAATTCTCCTCGACTTTTTTTTGGTGGCTAGTTGCGTTTGGAAGTAGACGCTGGGATCGGCGTTGGTTCCAATGCCACATCCACTGGCTCGGAAAGGAGTTCTGTTAAAACATTATCTAACTCTGCAAATAAAAACAAATCGCAAATTAACACTGAAACTAAAATTTCTGAAAACTCACCATGTTCATTGCATCCGAAACTCGATACTCCACATGTTCCCTCCACTGCTGCTTCGATACCACATGCTTGGATTATTATCTCGTCGACACTGTCCAACGCTTTTTCTGTGAAAGGTCCTCCTCCCGTTTGTGCGATTGATTTTTTATTGCAATTAATTTGTTTTTGCGTTGTATTTTCGAATGGTCCAAATCTGTGCAATATAAACAATGAGAGGACACCAATCAATTAAATGTAAATACCTACCCTTTTCCACTCTGCTGTTGATTTTGTAGGAGGCCCATTCTCGTTCAACATTCGAGTGAGCTTCTCCCACTGGATTCTCTGTGAATCTCTTGAATTTATACTGTTTCCCGAAAAGTATTTGGCCAAATCGGGATATTGTTCCATATAGTTACTCAATAATTGAATTTGAGCTTTGTTGGGAAACCTGTTGATACAAATTTTATATTTTTTAACAACTACAGTCTAGTAAACAGTAATACAATTGTACATACATAAATGTTTACTTACATTTTTGTTGAAATTAATTCCATTTTAGGAACACACAACGTTTAGACGAACAAAACACAAACCAATTTGCCGGCAGATTAAAAAAAATCAAATGTCAAAGTTTTTCTTCTAAAGTGGTACCAAATTTAAGAAATATTTTGGTGATCACATTACACAGACGAATAAATTCTTTTGATCATATTTGATTGTCACAAATGTGACAGTCACAAATCACCTTACATGATTCCACCCCAGCTTACACAGACGGGAAAGTCGGTGATAGTCAATTTGACTATCAAAAATTTGATAGTCAACTATCACCTTAGCCAATTCCACCCCAAAGGTGTCAGGCGTTCTAACTGAATTACTTTAGGTTTACTTCAGCGTTGCCTCTACAACACAAGGACTCTCTTCCATCAACTCAATCATTCTTTCTAACTGTTTTCTGTTGCTTACTATTCTCTTAAATAAAGGAATATCATATTAAGACACAAAATAATTTTTTATAAGAGCAACTTACATTTTCGCACAAAGATGTTTTTCTTTAGTGGCCAAAAAAACAACAAATACCTTACACGTGAAACGTCAGACAAAATAACTTTTGATAATTATTCACACTCGGTCTAAAAATACCAGGGTTGATTTGATACCATGATACAGCTAATAAAGATAGCGCATTGCGTATGTAAGTTTTTGGTTGTCAAACTATTGTGACGTCACGAACACTCAATCAAATGAAGAGAGCTAGTATATTTGGCGCAATTTCAATCTATTTTCTGTTGTGAATGTTAACGGAAATGAATTTTAAAAGTTTTTAAATCAATAAAGTTAGTTAAAGTGGTATTGTTCATAATTTATACAAAAAAAAAACAACATTTATTAATAAACATGGGTGTTTGTTCTGTTTTTGACTGCAACAACAACGAAAGAAATAAGATAACGAAAGATTCCAGCTTTCATAAATTTCCATAAGGAAATTTAAATCTCTGGAAGCAGTCGGTCTTGTTCAAAGCGTTGTCGCGGGCTGTTAGCCTTGGATACCTCGAAGACGAAAGTTGGGAAGAATGCTATCAACTGTTCAAATATGTAAGTCTCTAAACAGTAATGTTTAAATTTTTTTGCAGACAAATGATTGGTTCGACGTCATGAATGTCAGGTCTCCCTACAGTGATTCACGTGAAAGGGTCCACGCATACGGACTACATTTGGAAACCCAAAATAAAATTTTAGATGACATGTCGGATATGATTTTAAATATGCGGGTAGTTGGCAAAAAATGTTTGCTACCATTTCAAAAAGGTAAACTACAAAACTATTTCAAATAAACACTTATGAATATATTATATTGAAGGTATCGTCTAATCTAATAATAACTATTAGAACGGCTATTCCAGGAAGTCCAATTTATAAATAAGAAGAAAATTTAATTCGACAAAAATTAAATAAGATGTTTATTGTACAAGAAAATATGATCAAAAAAAATAAACTGAAAAATATCGAACTTCAATATTGTTCGATATTAAACCTATAAATATTAATATCACAAGTGTTTTTATAGTAAAGTAGATTAGATTAGATTAGATTAGATAGATTTTTATTTCTCGTCTTATATAATTTACATAGTTTACAAAAATCAAAAAAAGCATGGCATTCTGCCGTCTGCCTAGTTGACAAAACATAAATTGAAAACTAATTTTTTATGAAATATAATTTATAAATAAACAATTTAGGTAAATGAATTAAAAAGTTTTTTTGAATAGTTAACTATTGAAATAAAATATTATCTTCAGAAACTCTCATTAACAATTCTCCTCCTATAATTAAAAGCCAGTTTACAGTACATATACAGTTTTTTAACGTTGACTTCGTTCAACAATGATACAATTTCATTTTCATTCAAAAATCCCGTTCCAAGAACATTTCTCCTGATGTCTTTAAGAATTGGACATTTACCCATGAAGTGAAATACATCTTCTCTCACTTGTAGATTACATAAGGAGCATAATATTGGTAAATCCTCCCTATGTGGAATGAAGTTAAGAGGTACAAGTTCACCACGTAGCTTAACCATCATCGAAATCTCCTCTACGCTGAATTCATCCCGAAAATAGTTCTTCGCCTCCAAATTGTGATTGAGTTGACTGTAAATTGCTCTGTGCAGAGACCCAGTTGCTTCGTTAAGGCATTTTCTCCATAACATATCATCCACTTTTGCAATTAGGTAATACAGTGATTCTTTCCATTGATTGAAATCAAAGTTATCAATGTTAAGGTCCATGTCACTCTCCCTAGCAAGTTTCATCCATTCTGCATACCATCCTGACCTCTCTCGAATAGTTTGAAGTGCCACTATCTTCGGTAGCCGGTAATTATCCATATTCATGATTTTGAGCACATAATCAATCTGCATTCTAAGTGTTCGTACAAAGAGTGGCTGCAGTCCCGTTTCCAACATAACTATGTATATAGTTCGGCGTATTTGGTGGCAGCCGAAAGATCCTTTTAACGTAGAAGCGTAACAATTTTTCCACATCTTCATATTTCTTCGCTCCCCATACTTGAGCTGCATAGAACAAGATTGATTCTGCTACTGCCTTAAAAACAGTGTACTTACTGCTGTGTGCGATATTTTTGTTTGAGAAACACCTACTCCAAGATGCGCTGATGGCGGCTTTTGCACTTGTAAGCTTTTCTCTCAGATGCGTTTCCATATTTAAATTTTTTGTCAAAATCACTCCAAGGTATTTGAACTCTTTGACAATTTCTATATTTCCACCATTGTAATTCCATTTTTCATTAAGGCAGTTTCTACCTCCTCCGTTCTTGAAAATCATGATCTTGGACTTTTCCATGTTAACTATTAGGTTCCATATTTTACAGTACTCAAAAATCCGGTTTATCATAAGCTGTAGTGATTCTGGAGATGGCGCGAGAACCACAATATCATCCGCAAACAAGAGTGCTTTAATTAATTCTCCCGCGTGTTCGACACCAGCAGGTAAGAAATCGACTAAGTCTTCGATAAATAGAGCGAATAGGCTTGGACTCATCGTACAACCTTGTCTAACGCCTGATTCAGTTCTGAACCAATCCGACTTTTCTGTACCATTCCAAACTGCTGCATTTGTATCCATATACAGGCTTTGCAGGACTCTTCCAAATCTTAACGACATTCCCATACCAAAGAGCTTATAGAAAAGAGCTTGCCTATTCACCGTGTCAAATGCAGACTTAAAATCCACGAAAAACGCGTATAACTTCTTCCTTCTTCTTATAAATGAATCCGCAATGCTTTTCAGAACAAAGATATGATCGATTGTTGAGTAACCGGATCTAAAGCCTGCCTGAAATTCTTTCAACAGCTTATTTTCTTCAATCCATCTATTGAGCCGTGTTTGCAGAACAGCTTTAAATATTTTATAGGACGAATTTAAAAAAGATATTCCTCGATAGTTCGACATCTCAGACCAGCTTCCTTTTTTGTGGATCGGAAAAATGATTGATTCCCTAAATTCTTGAGGAATCATACCTGTTCCCAACACCTCGTTGTAAACTGAAGTAAGCTTGCTTATTAACTCAACGGTTCCATACTTAAAAAATTCCGCTGGTATCCCATTGGAGCCTGCCGCTTTTCCATCCTTCATTTTGTTCATAGCCGCATCTACTTCTTCGTTGGTTATATCTGCGTCCAAAACATCATTATAAATAACCGGAAAATGAAAATTGTTTCCTTCATGAATTGGGTTTAGCAAATTTTTAAAATGGTCTGCCAAAAGCAAGGGGCTCAGCTTGGGATGGATTTTAAAGGTTTTACCATTCAAATTGTTCACCAATTTCCAAAAGTCCTTCGAGTTCATACAATTTGATAACCGTCTAGCTTCTGTCTCAAAGTATTTTGTTTTTTTTTTTGGAAACACAAGGTCTTGTAATAGGTGTTTGCTTGAAGATATTGTCTTTTAAAGTGATCATCACTTGATCGACGATAAGCTCTTAACCATCCAAATGATAATTTTCTGGCCTTTTTACACTCTAGATCAAACCAGGGCGCTATAAAGCTATCTTGTGCTTTCCTAATACTGCACAACGTTCTCGGATATGATGCTTTCATTACCTCTTCTAACTGACTCAGGTTATATTGCTGATAACTTTGGAGAGAAGTGTTAAGATTTATTTGGTATTGAACTCTATTTTTTTGGTTCCACCTAAGTTTTGGTATGAGTCTCATAGGGTTTGAGTCCTCAGTTGCCATCGAAAGTCCACAAGTCATAACTAATGGAAAGTGATCCGAAAAGGGCACATTTTCAACTTTGAACTCAATTATTCGGTCGTTCCAGTTACCACTAATAAGGCTGTAATCAATTATCGAACTACCCTGATTGCCGACAAAAGTAAATTCGCCTTCCTTATCCGCCCAGCTGGTTCCATTTATAATTCGAAGACCATAAGAGTTACTAACATCCAATAATTTTGCTCCCTTAGCGTTGCAGACTGTATCTTTGGACTTCCGCTCTATCCCTCTAATTCGGTTTTCGTTTCCAGCTTCATTACCAATTCCTGCATTCAAATCTCCCACCACCATCAGATTCGATGAGCTCTGTTGTGCCACAAATTCTTCCAGTTTCGCAAAATCAATTTCCCAATGGTTGCAGTTGATGTATGTTGGCAGTAAACGGTAGTTTATTCCTTTAATATTCAGGTTTAAAAACGTCACCTCATCTATAACCCGAAAATCACAATTAACAAGCTCCATGTTCTTCTTATATCCGAAAAAACAACCCCCGCTGGCTCTCCCTCTTGACTGTACTCGAATAGCTGGTATCCACTTCAATTCATAATTAATAAATTTGGGTTCAAATATATTTACATTATTTTCGGTTATAAAAGTTTCATAAAGCAAAATTATTTCAAATTGATTAATAAACTTATAAAAATCCATAAATAACCCCTTATTATTTAAACCTGCAACATTATATGACAGAATTTTAAAATTAAATGACTTTATACTATTTAAATTAACTTTAACATCTTCTAAATTATTTTCGATATGGCAGACGGCATTACAATTAAAAACGACTCGTGTGAACCCTCTCCACAGTATGAGAACAACTTCCTTTCTCAACATCACCTAAAGCTTCATCAGCTGTCAAATCCACGCTGTCATCATAAAATTGTTTTATCCACAACAAATCATCTTCGCCTTCAGCCAGTGTTTTTTAGCTTAGATCTAGCTCTAAGTATACGAACGACATCTTCTCTATCAACCATTTCTACAATGACATTAGCTGTCCTATTACTCGCACTGATTTGCCGCGCTGTAGATATTCTTGACGTATTATTCGTCTGTAGTAGGTCCATGAAAATAGCTTTTGCCTTTTCCACCGTACCCTGTGCGCCACCACTCTCTGCCGGCTGTAAGTGTATCACCAAATTCTTCTCAGTTGTCTTTTTTTTCAAGAAGCTCTAATTGACTTTCGAGCAATTGACAACGAGATTCCATTTTATGCAGTTGCGTCTCCAAAGTTTTGTTGCTTCGCTTTAATGGTAAAATGTCAGCAGCCATTCCCTCAAAGTCCGCCTTAGTCGCCAGATTCTTCAATTTGTCATCCAACAGATTTGCCATGGAGGTTTAAAACAAATCTTGCAGATTCGCGACGGATAAGGCACCTACCGCTGTGGTTTCATCTTCCGAAGCCGCTATATGTGAGTGCGGCCGCTTAGGGGGGTTTGATTCTTTGTTCACAGGTGATCGTTTTAAAGTTTTATTCGCGGTAAACATATCGCCTCTTTGGTGTAAATAAGTAAATGACTCACCCAATCTTTTACTGCGCTGACAGGATTTGTGTCTTGCTATTATTTTAAGATTAAATATTTTTAAAATTATTATTTGAAACTTTTTAAAACAATTGTTTTGACGGAGCACAAAAATTTCACCTTTTTAACTTATTGGACCAGAGTTGCCAACCAAGTAAAGTATATATGTATATACAAATAGTTCATTATATACATATATACTAACAATAACGCCCTGCAATTATTGCACAAGGATGTATTGGAACGTTTTGGCGTTAAGTTCATAATGACATACCGATTGAACCAAGACGTCCTTGAAAACTTCTTCGGTGTCATAAGAGCTAAAGGTGGTCTTCATGATCAACCAGATGGCCAAGAGTTTAAATACAGGATGAGGTCATACATCCTTGGGCACAATGAAGGTGTACTTTCTGACAACGAAAATGCTGGTGTGGGTAATACACCAGACTTATGTTTGGAAGAAATTTCTTTGGTTTTATCTCACAATTTTATAATCGATTCATCTTAACAATATTCGCTTTTTCAGGAAGGATTTTTTGTCGTTGCCTATTGCTTCTGAGCCAGAAGAAAATCTCCCATTTTCTTACGATGGTTTGAAAAACTTGGCTGGCTACATTTGCCATCGTTTTTAAAAACACCGTACCAAACCTGGAACAAATTGAACCAGACGAAAGCTCTTGGGTCAATTATTTGGACGAAGGAGGCTTGTCTAAAGCAAATTCCACAATGATGGCTCATTTCGCTGCATTAGAAAATGTTTTTAATGCAGTATATGGAGAAGGTGAAGGCATTTACATCTGTCCAAACTATCTACATCCAGCATTTACTTGAAGTTGCCGAGAAAGCAAAGATTAAATGCGATGAGAAGATTATGAAGCTTTTCTTTCGTTGTCGTATGCACTTCCGAATGCGAAAACTGAATAGACAAATCACAGAAAACAAACTGTCCAGAAAAAGAAAATACAAAAAAAATATTAATTAAATAAAAGGTTGAAAAACCACTGATTCAAAAAGACCATCATATCTTTTATTTAACCATTTATCACTAATTAAACAATCTTCCAGGTAATTCTATGAAGAAAAATGCATCCGAATGAAAAAGAAAAAAAATACATCAAATTCTTCATTCACTTCGATTTTTTATTAATTTCTTTCACTCAAACACACACATTTTCTTTAACTTATGAAGAAACACAAATATTAACTATTTAAAACCATTTACCTATGTAAATAAAAAATATTAGAAATATTAACATTTTATTATAATAACAAAATATCTTAACAAATTAGTGCCAATTGTTTTGTTTTGATTTCACATACTGAATAATAAACGTCAAACTCGTTGAGTGTTCGTGACGTAGATGCGCAGAACGAAAAATAGAAACGCGAATGCGCTATCTGTTTTAGTTGTATCATGGGTTGATACCATAATACAAACTTATCAAATTATGGATAAAAATTATCGACTTTCAAATTGATATTCATAATAAGGCTGTTAGTATATAAAACCTATAGTATTATTATGGAGCATTTTTGGTTTACGTTCGCAGTAGCTGCAATATAGTTGGATAGGTGGCGCCCTTGTAGTATCCCGATGATAGATACACAGATTACAGCTGTTTAGGAGTCAATGGACGACGCGACGTTCACACGACATTTGGGACTTGAATTTATAGCAAGTTTCTAGTGTCTGATTGGCTTGGCCAACTGTTAAAAAATTTCTTCCGATTAAAGTAAGTTAGGAAAAATCTCCCTTACTATAAAATAAAGTCAACTTTACCCATGTCAAAATTTCAGCTGATCATGAAAGCTGTGATTTATTTACTGCAAAACACAACTCATGATGGACTTGTAACCTGTGTTAGGAGTTTTTTTTTTCTAGATAATAATATTGTTACTTTCTGCAAGTAACATTATAAGTCAAGTAAAATTTCAAGTTTCAAATTAATGACTAGCTGTCATGGTCTTATTTGGCGTTCCAAGAATGCATTTGGCTGCAAATGAAGGGCCTTATGTTGTCTGAACCTATGAATTTTCTATAAATTGAGGATTTTAATGAATAAAAAAGAGAAGAGCTCTTTCGGTTCAGTAGGTCTGTGTCCCAAAGGGACCGAATTTATAGAATTAAGTAGTAGAACAAGTTTTGGGGGCTTCAATCTGCACTCGAGAATGGGTAGTCGGGAGGGGTTTTAAGTTATAAAGAAAATTAAAATTAAAACTAATACAAAAAATTTAAAAAAAATTTGTTTTTAAAATAAAAAAAGAACAAAAAGTTAGATTTGCTGCTGGGGCAGAATAGGTAGTTATAAGTTAAATTCAAAGGACCTAACTTAAAGTTGTATTATGGAAGCGTTCAAGTATTACGTAACGCAATTTTTGAAGATTTTAGACCCCCCCCTCCTTCCCTTGTAACGCATCGTAACGTTTTTCTGTACTCCCCCTCCCACTCTCTAAACGTTACGTAACACTCAAGTGACCATTTTTACCCTAGTCGCAAAAAAGTATGTGACAGATTTTGTCCTTGGTATAGTTTTAATTGCCTTTACGGTAATAATACTAAATAAAACAAGAGATTTTTAATCCGCAACACCTGCGTATTTTGTTTTTTTTTTTTATACATTTTTGGCTTTACACACAATTGTTTTCATTCTTCATTCTACTATTTTAGCTTTTTTTACTAATAAACTCTTAAAATAAAATAACATTTTTATTTTAATCTTTGACAATGCAATTATAAATGGAAGCCCAACTGAAATTTAAACATTTTAGTCGAAATAAAATCGTATTTTTAACAAAATTAAAAAATAATCAACTATTAACCAAGTATCTAAGTAGGTCTATAAAAACAATTCGAATGAAATTACTGCTCCTCTGTCCATGGGTTTGCTAGCCACTCAGATTCTTTCCTCACTGGCATCTGGAGTGCAGACGAAGACGGTTCTGGAATTGTTAAGCCACTTGCATTAACTTCGTCTTTGTCGAGCCAGTCAGCATCCTCAGACGATGTTTCATAACGACGCACAATGCAGAAGAGCTCATTCGCCCTTCTGGCAACAAGGCGCTGTGGCCGTACTCTAGTTTCACAATGGTCTGGGACAGTCTTGCCATGCACGTAACGACAGTGCATTTGAACACTCTTGTGAGATGTGAAATAGATTCCACAGGTTGGACATACTTTTTTCTTCAGGTCGGATTGTACAGATGGACAAAAGAAATCGTAAGGCATCTGCTTAAACCCTTCTAGAGGAGGTGACAGATCAACGGACAACCTCACAAGAAGTGGCGAAAACTTAGATGTTCCTTTGTCTCGTAAACTGGATACTACGAGCTTGCTTGGAGTTTGAAATATTGGGCAAGGTTGAGGCTAAAAGTATCCGCAAGCACAGATTTCAATGCACTTCTCGGTGGTGAACGAACAGCAGGATTCATCCGCGGATTTTATAACCTGTAAGAAATATTGCGATTCACGGACGTGAACGCTATACCACGCCAGATTTGGATCTGCTGGATCCTGCATGCTATGTTCGGGCTGTCTATAGTCCGCCGAAACGTCGTAATTATCAATTTTCATTTCTTTCCACACTTCTGCAAGTGTTTCCCCAGCGTGCTGAAAATTGCGTTTTTCCAAATCATCATCCGTAGTCATTCCTTTGTCGTCGAGATGAGAACCAAAATGTTCATGAGGCAGAATGACGCCTGCCAGTCGTTTGCTGAGGGGAGCCATCCGACGCTCAACTCGGTTATATGCGCTCCGCCCAGGAGCATTAGTCGCTATAAACAAGGCGTCCAAGTTGTATATTTTTAAAGTGTTCAATCGCAAAGTTCTTGACTTTACGATAACGCGGGTTTTCGTCCGGTCCACCATCTACAAAGATGATGAACACTGGCTATAGCACTATAGCAATGTACTTCTGCATAAACACTAACGAATACTGACAACGAGAACAACAATAAATGACGTACAATACAATCAAGGGATTCCCCGTAAATGAAAAGTATTGCCAATTTTGGAGTTTTAATTCCCTAATTTTTTATTAAAAAACAAATGTTACGTAACGTGTTTTAAGAAACACCCCCTCCGCCCCTGTAACGCATCGTAACGTTTTAGGAGACCCCCCTCCCCCAACTTGCGTTACGTATTACTTGAACGCTCCCTTTGAGTAAATTGAAAAAAAGATACTAAAATTATTTTTTTTAATTTTCTAATAAAATAAAAATTACATACACATAAAAATGAAATAAACTTAAATAGATCTTAGAACCGAAAGGCATTAGTATTCAAGTCTGTCACGAATTCCATGGTAATCGGAAACTTTTGTGTTTTCCGAAAAAACGTAGCACGAAATCCATTCGTAATGTAAAATTGGATGAGATTTTCCAATACGAACTTATTTGGTTATAGTTTTTTTTACTGGATTCGTAAAAGTTTCTGATTGCGATGGAATTTGTGATAGGGTAGGGCTGATTAAGTATTATAGGTTAACTAAAAGTGTAAGTTATGGTTAATAAGTTTTATGAATTTTTGTTTTAGTTTTAAGAATGAATTTATAAAAAAATAATTAAAAAAAGAAAGTGCGCAGGCCAGCTTTCCATTTTTCTTCAAATTACAGCCTATTGCAAAGCACTGAAAAAGTATACCATAGCTCTTGTCTTTAACCAGCAAACAAGCCTGATGTGTTATTGAATAGACGTGTGTTACAGAGTGGCAGTTTCGGGTTGGTTTTAAATTTCACGCCAAGGATTGTCAGTTTAACTATAAAGAGTATAAGACCGTATTTAAACTTTAAAACCTCTTTTATGCAAATTGTGCTAAATTTTTATTTAAAAAACAAGAAATTAAAAAAAAAGTAAAACCCAGAAATAAATCTATATAATTTCCATTAACGCCCCCTCACTCATTGCAAAAACGTGTATCACTTTGCTGAAATCAATTTCCCCAAGTTATATACCTCTCCACAATTAATTTAAGAGAATTGATGTCTTCAAAACGGTACAGAAAACAGTTCGCTGAATCTCCATCTCCCACATCAAAACAACCGCAAAAAATTTCTGTTCTTACACGCACTCAGCAACTAATACGTTCAGAAAACCGAGAGCTGGAGCCTCACTCATCGCTTACAACTGCCAACTTGATCAAAATGGATTCTCACGATGAAAACACAATCTTAGGAAAACTCGAGAAAATTACATCACAAATCACAGAATCCGAAAAAAGAATCATGCAAAAAATCGACACTGAGGTAGGCATTTTAAAATCCGCACTTGATGGAGTAAATGGGCGACTGTCATTGTTGGAATCAAAACAAATCGAGTTCGAAGCATTTATGGATGAAAATCTAAAACTCAAAGAGCAGCTACAAAAACACGAGACCGCGATTGAAGAAATGAAAGCCCATGTTGAGGCAATCGATGACAAACAACAACTAAAGGAGACCATGTGTGATGTACTGTTACATGGGGTCCCTCCGTTACCGAATGAAAATTTACAATGCATCTTTAATCAACTTTGTGCAAGCTTGAATATTAAACCACCAACAATAAAAAATATTTACCGTCTTAAAACTAAATCAAACTCGCCCGCACCACCCGTTATGGTAAAATTCTTCACACCGAATGATAAAAGTTTAGTTTTAAGGTCGATCGTCGGCTACCGAAAACAGACTAAAGCTCCGCTTTGCCTTCGAGACATCGGCATGAATGAAAACATAAATAACACTTCTTTCGTTTACGTTCACGAGTGCCTCACATTAAAAAACCGTTCGCTTCTTCAATACGCTCTTAAATTAAAGAGAGAGCATAAATTGTCTTCTACGTACACTTTTCGTGGTCTTGTCTATGTAAAAATAAACAAAAATGAGGATGCAAAATTGATTAAATCAGCTGATGACCTTGCCGATATTGCCACAACTGCAACGTCACAAACATCATGAAATGCAGCTCTTATAGATGACTACAGGACGTGATAATGATCATACTAAGTTATTTATTTTTTTTTATATTAATATTATGTTGTATACACTTTTTATTTATGCTATTTCTTATATTTTTCTTTTCTCTATATTATCTATTTTCATTTCAATCTAAAAGTCAGTACGTTTCTTTTCTACTAATTTTCTTCTCTTATAAATACTCGTTATCATTAAATTTGTCTTCTTGTGCATTTGTATTTTTCCTGTTAAGGTTTTGTAGTCTGTCCTCTCTATATGAAAGGAGGTTGATTTGGAATCGCCTCTTCTTGATTTTTGAGAATGGCTAATTTCAACCAACAACAATACAGAGACTCCACAGATGTTTTAGGTCCAAATAATACTAAACGTGCAATGGTAAATGTAATGTGTAGTCGACATACTGGATTGCATATTTGTTAATTCCGAAAATTGATGAATTTAGGTACCTGTTTGAAGGTTCGTTGGCTGATGTGATTTGTGTTTAAGAGACTTGGCTATCTAGTTATCATAGCGATGATTTATGTACCCTGAATGGCTTTCACAAGCCGTTTCGGTGCGATAGGGTTGCGAGAGTTGGCGGCGGGGTGGCAATTTACGTTCGCAACACACTTAATTGTAAATTTATACAAAGAGCTCCACTTGGGAGCGAGATTAACTATGTTTTTGTTGAAATAATGTGTAAGGAAAACAAAATCTTGTTAGGCTCAGTATATAGGCCCAACAGAAACATTGACACTTCTCTGCTTATAAGAGCTCTGGATGAATTATCCTCTATTTCGCCATTCGTTATCGTTGCTGGTGACTTTAACAGCAATTTACTTGAGGACTTGTCTTTTGCAAATAATATGGAAATGTTAAATCTATTTCCGGTTAATACATCCTTACTAACTCATTTTACCAACCATAGTAGTACTTTACTTGATGTATTCTTCATCAGTCATTTGTATAAGGCTCTTCACTTTGACCAAATTTCAGTACCTGGTTTCTCTCGTCATGATCTGATCTGTTTGACCTTTCACTGTGAACCTTTGAAATCAAACAGATCTATAAGTTTTCGAAACTTCAAACGTATAAATGTTAGTCAGTTGGAAGATGATTTAAGGCAAATTGAATGGTTTCGGATCTATGGAATGCCATCTGTCGATGATCAGGTGGATTTTATCCAGAATAACATAGCAAGTCTCTTTGATTTACATATTCCACTTGTTACAAAAACAATAACAGCTAAAAACACTCCTTGGTTAAATAGTAACATAAGAGACTTAATACGAACCCGTGACCAATCATTCAAATGTTGGAAGTGTTTTCGATTGGATGTGCTTTTCAATAATTACAAAAGGTTAAGAAATAAGGTAACAACTGAGATACGTGAATCAAAGAGACGCTCCTTTGCCCCTCGGCTAGATCCCTCTCAAGCTAAACATAACCTCTGGAAAAATCTTCGGGATATTGGCATCGGAAAACAGAAAAATACTATTACTGATAATATTGACTGCAATGAACTTAATAGACAATTTATCTCTCATCCATGTCCAGAAGTCATTGATGAAACTTTCAGTACCCCAATCCAAAACAGCCTGTTTTCCTCGCCAAGTTTTAGTTTTACACTAGTTGATGAAACTGATGTATTAGAAAGTTGCTTATTTATAAAATCAAATTCAGTTGGACTTGATGAAATTCATCCGGTTTTTGTTAAAGCTATACTTCCATACGTTCTTAAATACATAACGCATCTTTTTAACACTATCCTTATGTCGAGCGTTTTTCCTTCTGTCTGGAAAAGCTAAAATCATACCGATTCCTAAGAACCAAAACGAATTCAGACCCATTGCCATCCTTCTATTTCTTTCAAAGGTCCTGGAAAGGTTAATGAACCTTCAAATTCAGAAATACTTGAACAGTCACAATTTGTTATGCATTAATCAATCAGGATTCCGTCCTAAGCATAGCTGTACCACAGCTCTTATCAACGTTGTTGAAAATATCCGACAAGCTGTTGACTGTGACAATGTTACATTTCTCATTCTTCTTGATTTTTCAAAGGCTTTCGACACAGTCAATCATAATGTCATGTGTAGCAAGCTTATAAATCAGTTTAACTTCGCTCATTCTTCTGCAAAATTAGTACAACCTTTATGGCAGATCTCAGGTGGTTGCAGTTAGTGGCTCCGTATCTGAACCTCTCATACTAAGGCGAGGCGTCCCACAAGGTTCTATATTGGGCCCACTTTTGTTTTCTATGTACATTAATGATCTACCTAAATGCTTGCGGAATTCCGACATAGATATGTACGCAGATGATGTTCAAATACGGAAAAGCTTTCCTCTAGGTCTTGTTGAAAATGCAGTTTTTGAGGTAAATGAGGAATTGGATAGGATTCATATTTGGTCCAAGAAAAATGGGCTCTGTGTAAACCCACTTAAATCAAAATGTCTGATAATTTCAAGAAAGTCTGCAGATACATCATGTTTTCCTAAAATATACCTTGATAATAAGGAAATTAAGTTTGTCGATTCTGCAAAGAATTTAGGTATAACTTTTACAAAAACACTTTCTTGGAATGACCATATCAGATTGACTATAGGAAAAGTTTACGGAGGACTTCGTATGCTGTGGACTAACTATAAAGTTACTCCATTAAAAACAAGGTTAGTGTTAGCAAAAACACTACTTATCCCAATTATGCTCTATGGCTGTGAACTTTTTTACAATTGTGATTATGAGCACAAACGTAAGCTTAATGTTGCTTACAATAGCATAGCAAGATATGTTTATGGGTTAAAAAGATATGACCATATTTCTCAGTTTTCTAAATCAATATACGGCCTAACACTTGATAACCTTTTTAAATTGAGAACATTAACATTGCTTCACAATGTGATACAATCACAGCAGCCACCGTACCTTTATGATAGGATCCATCAAACGCGTTCTGTCAGATTTTTTAATCTTGTGCCAACACGTTACTTTTTCCTAGTATCAGAGCGACAATTTTTTATAAATGCGGTACGTCTGTGGAACTCTCTTCCCCGATCTATTGGGATGATTGGCTGTACTGTCCTTTTCAGGATAAAACTCAAAGAGTACTTGGAGACTTTTTAACTTTTTTTCTTTTAACTTTCTTTCTTTCTATAGCTATTCTCAAATTGAAATAACATTTTATTAAAAAACTCATTTTAAATAATAATAAAAAAATGAATTTAATATTGTAAGTTGCTTTTGCTGCATCTCTTTTTTCTAAATTGTTTAAATTTTCAACATACTTTAATACATCAAATTATAATAATTAAAGCTTATACTGTTTTAAAAGATAATGTATCTTATTGTATAAGACTATACGAATAAATAAATAAATAAATTAAAAAACATTTGCCTATTGAGCTTGCATTTCGTTAAGGTTCCTTATTATTTCGATGAAACTAGAAACTACGATTTTCGATTCAGAAAAGAAGCCAAGTTAAGGCAGATAAAATCAAAAAGTTTGTAACTTTTTAAATCTTCAATTTCACGACTTAAATTTTAATGTTCACTTTAAAATGATAAAGCTTGGCAAACAAAACGTTGCTATTACTTGTATTTCAAAAAGCGTTAGTCGAATTAACGATTTGATGAAATCAATCCAATTTGAGGAAATTTGACTGATTTCATTTGAATCTAGGCTTACAAAAGATGTTTTATGTCCAAAAAGCTCCTTCTCCCATTTAACATCTTTTTCAGTGTAAGTTCTCAATTTTTCAATTCTCAATTTCTTGAAACCACATACCTGAGTCCTATATAATTATGCATATCTCGCTTGATAATAATTTTCTTTCCCAACATTTTTAGTGCTACGTGATTTTGGAATCATCAACAAACAAATAGAAAGAGACTATCTAACTTTCGGATCTCAGCCCTACCATAAAATACTATTCAAAAACTGATAGTAGAAAATTTACTCGTAAAAGTTGCAGCCTATCAGCGGTGGAACATCCATAGTTTGTTTAATTATGTTTTCAGACTGTCGACATGCATAATATTTGTATTGTATTTTATTTCAAAGCTTTTTAATCGCATTCCACAGAATGCAAATAAATTTAAAATCTACACTTAAAGTGGGTGGGATGGATGAATAAGACTCATTTTTTCCATACGATAGCTACTTCAATTCTTAATGACCCATTAATTGAGTTTATATAGTTCCGACTTAAGTCACCTCATCACATCGTACCACCCCTCGTATCTCTCTTGTTGTTTTCTTTATATACCTATGTATGTGTGCATTTAACTCAATTATTTTTAAAATAAACTCCTGATAAGATTAAGTTTAGTTATTTACTCGATTGTAACTCAATTAAATTTTTATATATAGGACCTTCATTAGTATTAATCCAAAAATCACAAATAAAACAATTTCACAGGCAATAAGATAGATAATATCGCTTATCTCAAGCAATGCATAAAATAATAAAAACACATTTCACCCAATTCAACCAAAAGGTATCTAAGTCCATATTCAAAAAAGAAAAATTAGTTTTCTTATCAAAAAAGAGATATTTTTTTTGTAATTTGTTTATTTTGTTGGTTGGTGTTGCTGCTGCTTTTGTTGTTCTTTTCGTTTCTTCAAAAGATAAACTCAAAATGATGACTGATAAGAAGCAGCACAGAATTAATAAAGAAAACATGATTTATACACGAGTATTTTTCTAAAGCCGGCGCAGCAGTGGCGACCGCAACGGAGGCAGCAGCGACAAAAATAAGTTTTAGTTAGTATCGCTTTGCACTTGGATAGTATAAGTTGGTTGTGTTGGACAAAGATTAATCAACAACAAAACGTAATCATATTAAAACGACATCAATAAAAATATATAACGATTATTTTAATTGTAGATTAAATTAATTTTCCACTCAAAATCCATCATGGCTCAAATCAGACAATTTGGCAGACTTGTTTTGAAGAAAAACTTCCATACAGGCTCGCCGGCACGTAGCACTTCTTATCTCATCGATACTCCTGAATACTCATTTCTTAAGGACATCGGCTTGGACCGAACAAATCCCGGGGTCTTCAATGGCGCATGGAAGGGCTCAGGGGAAGCAGTACGATCTGTGGATCCGGGAACTGGTGAAGTCATCGCTGAGGTGCGAATGGGAACCGTAAGTGAGATGCAAGAGACTATTGGATTCGCTGCGCACGCCTACAAGGAATGGTGTACTGTCCCAGCACCCCAGCGCGGTGAAATCATCCGGCAGATCGGTGATGAATTGAGGAAGTACAAAGAACCACTGGGAAAGTTGGTCAGTTTGGAGGTGGGCAAGATCTACAGCGAAGGCCAGGGCGAGGTTCAGGAGTTCATTGACATTTGTGACTATGCGGTTGGACTCTCCCGAATCTATTCGGGTCAAATGATTAACTCAGAGCGAGCGAATCATACAATCTTGGAAGCGTGGAGGCCTGTGGGTTTGGTCGGTGTCATCTCGGCCTATAATTTCCCCAATGCTGTCTTTGGATGGAATGCCGCTATCGCCTTGGTTAGTAGTCAATTTATTTTTGTATTTAAAGAATTTCTCTTCTCATGAAAAAATTAAATCCTAGGCAACTGGAAACAGTGTTCTTTGGAAGGGAGCTCCCAGCACTTCCCTGGTCTCAGTGGCAACAACTAAAATTGTGGCTGAAGTGTTGAAACGTAATAATCTGCCTCCCATTGCAACCCTCTGTCAGGGAGGCGTTGATGTTGGCAAGAATCTAGTCCAAGATCCTCGAGTTAATCTGGTTTCATTTACTGGCAGTTGCCAGGCCGGTCGTGATGTCGGAGTGGAAGTTCAGAGGCGATTCGGAAAGAGTATCCTCGAATTAGGCGGCAACAATGCTCTCGTAATCAACGACGATGCTGACCTTGACATGGCCATTGATGCAGCTCTATTTGGTTGCATTGGAACTTCAGGCCAGCGATGCACATCCACAAGACGCATCATCGTCCATCAAGCTGTTTACGATGAATTCGTAGCCAAGCTCACAAGCAAATACGACTTGGTCATGAATAAAGTCGGTCATCAACTCAAAAGCAACACACTCTTCGGACCTGTTCACTCGCAGCAGAATGTCGATGGATTCAAGGCAACTGTTGAGGAAGCTGTAAAGGCTGGTGGTAAGATAGCTTTTGGTGGAAAGATTATCCATAGGCCTGGTTTCTTCGTCGAGCCAACCATCATCACAGACCTATTCCATGATTCTCCAGTGGTTCTCAAGGAAACCTTTGCTCCAATTGTTTACGTTCTGAAGGCCAAATCTCTGAAACAAGCAATTCTTTGGAACAACGAAGCCGAGCAAGGTCTCTCGTCATCGATATTCACCAAAGACGTTACAAAAATGTTCCAATGGATCGGTCCCCGGGGATCCGATTGTGGTATTGTAAATATCAACACAACAACAAATGGCGCTGAGATCGGTGGGGCCTTTGGCGGAGAGAAACACACCGGTGGTGGACGAGAATCTGGTTCGGATGCATGGAAACAGTATTGCCGCAGAGCCACAATTACCGTTAATCATTCTGGTGAATTAGCAGCTGCGCAAGGTGTTGAATTTCAAGTTTAAAAACAACAACAACAACAACAACAACAAAAAAACGAAAACAAAATATTTTGTAATTTTAAAGTAAACAGCGACGATTTAGTTTAGATTAAGATAAAATAAAATAAAAACAAATAATTTAATTTACACAAAGAGTGAGAGGAGTAAAAAAGAAAAACAAATATTAAAACATTTATTTTGTTGCAAAATGTGAGAGAAATAGATAGAAAAACCAACATTTAACAAATTATTTTTAATTTAATAATTACTGTTTGTTTATAACGTCAAACCTCCAAAAGTCAACATCGATGTCGACGGATTGTTTTTTATGAAACTTGTAGCTGGATTCGATGTTGTATCTGAGCTCGGCCACAACTTCGCTCTTAACGCCCCATTCTTTGGCTTTTTTATTGATGTATTCTCTGGTTGGTTAAACAAGAAAAAAAGAAGAACAAAATTAGGCATGCATAAACTTACATTAGCGTTTGTTTTTATAAACAAATTAAATACACATTATGGATTAGTACACAACATAAACAATGCATTGATAAAATGGTGTTTAATAAGTAACCCACTAGCCTTGGTAACTAACGCAACGACTGGAAAGTATTACCTTTATAACTGTTCTCTCTCGAAAAAGCCATTAAATGAATAAATTATAATAGGGGGAAGATCTACTTATAAATTTATTAAATTCAATTTTTTTCGAAGGATTATTTATGTATTTATAAGCTTAGTACAACTTAGCAACTTGGCTCAATACTTGATAATCTTTGTCTTTTTTTTTAATTTTTGTTGTACCCTGATGTTCTTTTACAAAAAAAAATATTAACAACTTTTTCTATAAAAGCGGCAAGATAGAACGAAATTATTCTTACATGGTTTATTTATTTCCAGAAAGTTATGGTCAAACCAAAACTTCATAATGATAAGATAATTATAAAGCTGAACACAGTCGGTGGGAAAAAAAATTACCTTTTATATTTTCATATCATTCGCATTTTTTTGTTGAATGTTTGCTGAAGTAAATAATATTTGCAGTGATTTTTATAGAAATTAAAATCTGATTTATATTCATAATGAACTTGATATCGAAATTTTGGAGGATAAGATCATAGATTTTTAAAAGTATTATCTGATTTATCAATACTTAGATCTTTTCTTTGTTCTGACATTCTTAAGTTGAATTGAGATTCTCTTTTATCTAATTATCTTTTAATTAATCTTCTAGCTATTCTCTATGAGAAGTTTGTACCAAAAGAAAGCTGAATTTGTTTTTATTCTGAAGTATTAGTTAGATTAAAAAATCCATTCACCAATGGGGTTTTTCATGGGTAAAGTAAATCAATTTATTCTTGATCTAGATCTGTAAAAACACAAATTTCCCCCGTTTTTGCATACCATGAGGCAAAATTTACTATTAATTTATGGATTTATGTCTGATTTAAGATCAAATCTTCAGATCAAGATTTTTGGGCAGATTAACCCTTCTTTGTACTAATAGTAATACAATTTAGAAAAAATGCTTAACACGAACACTAAGTTACACCAATACAATGACAAAGAAACAACAATCGTATTCCATGGAAAAGCCTATAAGTCTTACAAAATAAGCAACATCAAATTTTCGATGTCGACTAATTATTGTCGTGTTCTTAAGGATTATGATTGTCTAAAAGCACCTTAAATACGAAACAACTGAAACTTATTCCTAAACTAACCTGGAAAGATACAAATAAGATAGATTACCAAATTAACTTGGGAATAGAACTTGAAAAACTTGCAAATTCTGGTATGCCTGTGAAAATAAGTTCTCTTACAGAAGTTATTAAAAAAGTTTACCCAGAAAACAGACCACTTAGAAAACAACCAATTTGCAAACAAAAATGGTTTGATATTGAGTGTTCAAAAGCTAGAGATCTATCATTTAAGTTCTTAAAGCCTCTACGGTTGCACAACGTTGATATTTTTAAAAAACTATGTGCTGTAGTACCCGTGCGTTGGACTGTCATGCGAGAGGTCTTGGGTTCAATCCCTGCCTGTGCCACCTTAATTAAAAAAGAAAGAGTTTTTCACGGGTACTGCCTCTTGCGAGGAATTGACAAATTCTCCAAGAGTAATTCTTGTCATGAAAAAGTGCTTTCTCAAAATTAGCCGTTCGGATTCGGCATATAAATTGTAGGTCCCCTCCATCCCTGACAACATTACTCGCACACAGGAATGGTTGAGAGTTGTAAGTCACTAGGCCCTGGTTCTCTACGGACTGTTGCGCCACCTAATTTATTAATTTATTATGTGCTGAAGCGAACAAAAATTTTAAACGAATATTTCAATAGTAAGAAAGCAGTTTTTGATCAATCGAATATGGAAACTATCAATAACACTCGTTGTTCCGCTCAGTTCTGGAAAGCTGTTAAGCTTGTAAATGGAAACACAAAACTCAATCTCATTGCCGCAGGGTCTTCGAAAGTTGTTTATTTCCCTAAGCTTTTAAGAAATCAATTATTTTTCCAATTCATAAAAAAGGCACTTTTGAAGATCCGTCAAACTACAGAGCAATTTCATTTCTTAATACCTGCGCTAAATTGTTTGCAGGGACTTATACACTCCAGGCTTTCTCAATGGGTAGAAAATAGCAATATTCTATCAGAATTTCAGGGCCGGCTTCAGGAAAAAATACTCAACCATCGACCAAATATTTGCCCTTATAAACATTGCCGATTATTTCAAAAAAAGGGAAGAAATTATATGCTTTCTTTGTCGACTTCCGAGCAGCTTTTGACTCAATTGACCGTAATGCGCTTTTTACAAGCTAAGTGTGATAGACGTATCAAGCAAAATTATTTCAGTTTTGAAAGCTTTGTACGAAAGCAACGTAGCATACGTTTGGGACGGTGATACCATATCCGATAAATTTGCAAAAACAACGGGTCTTAAACAAGGTTGTATATTGAGTGCACTTCTATTTACCATGTACATAAACGACTTTACAGATGAAACAAAAGGAGGAATTATGATGGGAGGAGTAACTATACCTGCTCTCATGTATGCTGACGACATAGTCTTCTTATCTCATACGGTTGATAAAATGCAAATTATGGGTGATAGACTTGAGCAATATTGCAAACGATGGAACCTGGTAGTGAATCTCGAAAAATCTAAAATGATGGTGTTTAGAGGTGGAGGTGGCAGACATGCACAGAACGAAAAGTGGACATACAAAGGTGAGGTTATTGAAATAGTACGGGAGTACAAATACTTAGGAGTTTTAATAACATCAAATTTGAAGATGAACAAGCATCTAGAGGGTAAATTAACAGAGGCAAAAAGAGCAATCTCTTCAATATGGGAACGGTGTTTTAAAAGTAAATTTATCTAGCACAGTGCAAGACAAAAGATATTCCGCTCTACAGCAATGTCAATTTTACTGTATGGATCTCAAGTCTGGGGATACTCCTCCTTCGAAGAAGTAGAAAAGTTTCTTCGATTTTTCATTAAAAGAATTTGCTGTATCTAGAAACAGGAACTCCTCCTCTGATAATGGATACACTACAGATGCATTTTAACTACGTAGTCAAAGTAATGAATATGGCAGACAGCAGAATTCCAAAAATCATTCTTAAAACAGTTATCCAAGCAAAAAGATCTATGCTAGAAGAGTGGGAGAACCTTGCTTCAATATGCGGTATTAATCTTGAAATAGCAATGAATGTGCAACCCGCCCTATTACAGTCAAAATTCAACATGATTTTGGAAAAATTTGGAAGAGTACTGTATGGAAGATATGAGTCTGAAGCTAGATCATCGATATTCAGGAAATTCTACAGTCTTTTAAATTTTAATTTGCAGAATAGATCGTATCTGATAAATAATAACACAATCGATAAAATTAGCATTATTCTTACAACAAGGGGAGAATTACTTAACCTTAATTATATGCCACATCGACCCGATCTGCCTATATTATGTAGCCTTTGTAATATGAAAGCACGGAAGATACCTTTCACTTTATTGCGGTGTTTCCAGTCTTAAAAGAATTCCGGATTATCTACTTCAATAAACGCAACCTCGATGAAACTGAATTCTTCAGGTTATTAAATGGAGAAGAAGGTTGGGACTCGCTTTATAATTATTCTATTGCTGCTCTTAAATATAGAAAACTTATAATCGAAGAAGATTTTTAAGAAAAAAAATTAAGAAAAATATTTATCAATGTAACTTATTGCTCCTATTTTGTTAAATAAAATGTATTTGTTTTTGAAAACGTCAGTCTAGTAGACGGCCATAAGCCATACCGATACGACTTATAAGATAAATGTATTATATTATATTTTTTTTATATTATATGAAAATGTTATACATATTAAATTGAAATAAAATGAGTCAAATAACTAACTAACTAACTGATTGTCTAAAAAAGTAATTGTTAAAATCAAAAATGATTCTAAAGCTTTTTGGAAATTTTATAAAGTTAACAGAAAAATGTGGGGATTTCTTCTAATATGAAGTATTGTGGGAGAGTAAGTAAGTAAGTAAGTAAGTAAGTAAGTAAGAAAGTGAACTATCTAAAATATACAACTTGTTCACAACTTTTTTTATTTTAACCCTCTACTGCACAAGAAGCCATATATGGCTTTTGATTTTTAAACGCCGACTGCTTGGATTGCGCAACTGATATTGGAAAAGTACCGTTTTGATATCTTAGAACAGTTCATTGTTTATATTTTTTTAGTGTATTTGGTTTTATTTTTCGTTGCACAATCGCGAAAATCCGCAATCAAATTTGACAATGCGCGTGGTGTGACCGTTGAAAAAAAAACATAGATATAAAAGCTTATTTTTCATTGGCTTGTGCATAATTTATTGGCATTAAATTTTTTTTTTAGATAGATTCAATATTGGTAAGTAATATTAAAGTGTTAAATGTTCAATTATGTCCGTGGAATTCAAGACACGGCGTGTTTTTGACAACATCCATATATGGCTCCTTATCCATTCACAACAATATTTATGGTGTCATATATTTATGGCTGCTTGTGATTTTTTTGCAGTGAAAAACAATGATCTCGTCAATTTTATTCTACGGAAAAGGATTTTGTGCTGTTCCTGGTGATGGTTTTCAGAGTGAGGATGAAATCCTTGAATCGGAGGATGAGCAGAATATGGATATGGACTGTAAAGAACACATAGAGGTGCCTGAAACCGATGAAAGCGAGTACGATTCGGATGATGAAAAACCATTGTCAACTTTGAGATCGAAAGATAAGAAAAAAAAGCAAAAAGTAACATGGAGGAGCGAATCCCGTGCAACATACATACATGGAAAGCGATTATCCCTTTTTAGGGACAAAAGAGCTTCCAGAAGAAATGTCCTCTTTTGAGACCCCCGCTGACTTTTTTTCTTTTCTTTTCACGGGAGAACTGTTTGATATGATTGCTGAGGAATCCAACAGAAAAGCATTGCAAAACAACAACAGCAGGGGAGCAGAGCAACGTTATACCAGATGGTTTTCCAGATTTGGGTGTAAGCGGAAATGTTGTGTCCAGGTTGGTTTCAACGGTGCCAAGACATATAAACCACAAAATTTACTTTGACAACTGGTTCAACAGTCCAAAACTTCAAGTGCATCTAACCAAAGCGGGTCTTCTTTCATTGGGGACCGTGAGGCAAAATAGAGTTCCCAACATTGAAGTTCCAAAAGAAAAGGAAAGAAAGAAAAGAGGACGAGGAAATATGATAGAAAAGATGGCTACCATTGAAGGCGTCAATGTTTCTTTTGTGTCCTGGTTTGATAATAAAATTGTGAATATGCTTTCCACGTGTGTAGGGGCTAATCCCACAACAAAAAAAAGAAGGTACTCAACGAAGGAAAAAAACTACGTAGATGTTGACTGCCCAAAGATAATAGATGAATATAACAAGTATATGGGTGGTGTTGACCTTTTAGATTCTATGCTTGGTCTTTGTCGAATCGACATACGATCCAAAAAGTGGTACATCAAAATTTTTTTCAACTTTTTAGTTTTTTGTGCTGTCAATGCATGGATTTTGTGGCGGCAGAAGAGCGACACGTATTTGCCTCTCTTCGATTTTAAGCTTGCTATAGCAGAACACCTATGCAAGAATAAAAAAATAATAGTGAAATAAATTATATTGAAGAATTCGAAAGTGTAAAGGAAATTAAATATTTAGGAATATTAATAGATAGTAATTTAAACTTTAAAAGGCATTTTGAAAGTATGTATAAAAAGATATCTAAAAAAATCGGTTTCTTTCGAAGAATAAGAATGAAATTAAGTACTTCAATGGCAATAAAAATATACAACACTATAATTAAACCACATTTTGAGTATTGTCCAACAATACTATTATTGGGGACTAATGGCATGATTCAAAACCTTCAAATATTACAAAATAAAGCTATGAGGTCGATATTGAAATGTAATAGATATACACCCATAAGTAACATGTTAAGTATTCTAAACTGGTTAAGTATTAAACAAAGAATAATTTTTTGCACATTACTGTTTATATACAAGATTAAAAATAATTTAACGCCAAACTATCTTCAAAGAAAATTGACGAGAAGAGCTGATGTTCAGCCATATAACCTTAGAAACAATAACAATTTAAATGTACAATTTTTCACAAATAATAGAACCCAAAATATGTTGTTTTATAAAGGATTACAAATGTTCAATAGTCTGCCAAATGATGTACAAATCGAAAACAATATGCTAAGATTTAAAAATAAAATATCACAATTTGTCAAACACAACTACTAAGTTATCATAAAACATTGTATATACTTTTATTAATTAAATTATTTTGTACTTTTTTTGTATTATGTAAGTTGTTTTAAGTATTAAAATTGTAAAATAGCGTTATTAATGCTAAATAAACATCAATCAAATCAAATCAAATAAAAAAAAGTGTCTGAAAAGGGGACGCCCGGCTTCAATTTCGAACACTCCAAAGCGTCAAAGAACTACCATTGATTCAAGTCCTTTGACCCCCGCTTCCTCAACTCAACATTTGAAGAAAAAAGGAAGGCGCCATGACTTTCCATTGAATTCGGTTCGTTTGGACGCAATGGATCACATTCCGGAATGGCAGAAATCAAGGCAGCTATGCCAAAACGACTGCAAATACAGGTCATTTATTATGTGTAAAAAATGCAAAGTAAGTCTGTGCCTGAACAAAGATCGAAATTGTTTCACATCATTTCATTCCTAGTTTTTTTGTTTCTTTTATTAAATTTTGACTTTTGATACGAATATTTATGAAAATGTTTTTTTTAAACTGTTGAAGTAAGTTCTAGGTATGTTTGATTTTTTTGTAAGCTTGAAAAATGCGTAACTGCACAAGCAGCCATATATGGCAAAAGTTAAGTTTATTGAAATATGTGACTGCACAAGAAGCCATATACATATGGCAAAAGTTATTAACTTTTAATAAAACTTATGTATTTAAACAATTTTTTTTGTTTAATTCTTTTAATTTTACAAAATGAAAAACAAAAACGAAACAAAAATTTTTTTTTTATTGGATCATAGTGCGTGCAGTAGAGGGTTAAAACTTTTGATTCGGATTTTAATGTTTCTAAAGACATTTTGCAAATAGCTGAAGCAGAACTTTCAAGCCCTAAAAAAAAATACATATAACTTAACCAAGGCACTAGGCTAGTTTTATTAAACCTTTCACTTTTCTGTGGTGAGTTTATTGAAACATGAAAATATTTTTATATTAATCCATCTCACAAAATAGGTCCTAGCCAAATTGTTGAACATTTTAGAATTATTTCCAAACTGCAATTAATTTTTTAAAGGTGAACAACTATAGACAAATCTTAGCCTATGTTCTCATTTCTGTTTGCATAATATGCAAAATAAATACCAAACCGATGTTCTTTTTGTCGATTTAGATTTATGTATATAAGGATAAGTTAAAGAAGAAGTCATAGCCAATTCCAAATTTAATAAAAACTCCGACGATGACCGTACGGCGTACATACACGCCACAGATGACTTTATTTCATTGCTAACTATTCAATTAAACAGAATTTTTGAGCATGCAGCAGTTTCGGAAAGCTTCAGAAAATCAAACATATTTCCGCTTCACAAAAAAGGAAATCATGAAGACGCATTAAACTATAGGGCAATTTTCTTCCTTAATACCAGTGCCAAAATAGTTGCCGGTTAATAACACAGCAGACAATGGGTTAATGAGAGGAAAATGTTGTTGTAGTTCCAGGGGGGATTCTGAAAAAGTTATTAACAACAGATCAGATCTTTACAATTTTAAACATTGCTGGTTCATATTTGAAGAAAAATATGAAACTATATGCGTTCTTTGTTGACTTTCGTGCAGCCTTCGACTCAATTGTGTGAGGTGCTTTTTTCTATTATTTGAGATAAGACTGAATAGAGTAGAACACATTATGAGCAGTCTCAAGCAAGATTCTATTCTAAGCGATTATTCCTGCACTTATGTACATATGTAGAATTGCAGAGGAAATAATCTCCTTTCCTGAAACGGTAGAGGGAATGCAACTAATGATGAATAGGTTAGGAGATTACTGCAATCTGGTAGTGAATCTACGAAAATTATTTTGTACTTTATTTATTTTATCAAATATCCCTTTTTTTTAAAACTAACGAAGTTTGAAGTAATTCATCATTTAAATAAAATAACTAAAGGAACAGTCTGTAGGTATTAAGAGATTTTTGCAATATGATTGGGGAGCCACAAGATGGGGATCTAGAGAACGAGAAAGTCCGTCTTAATGTTTTATGTTTATAAAGTGAAAAAAAAACCTAACTCTCTGTTTTAACGCAATAGGTGGTCCCTGCAAAAACAAATCGTATTAGATAAGTCCATAAGTTCTGCGCTCTATGACTTACTAGTCAGGGGCACTACTTTGTTAGGGATCTTCTTTTGTTACGAAGCTTCAACCAACCATAGCTTGGTTTAGAGAAAAAGCAAGTATAAGGCCATTTACAAAAATAAACCCGACTAAAACCTTACCACGACTTCAGAAATAAAATTCTCCACATTTGTTTTACTTTGATAACACAAAAAAAAACTCAAACTCACCTTGTTGATGTTTTGTGCAAAGAATAAACCGAGTTTGAAGCAAGTTCAATGCCAGTTTGCAAGAAACGCATATCCATTCCGCTGTTGTTTTTTGTCCCAAATGGTGGGTTCATAACCACAGTATCAAATGCATTATTCCATTTGGAAAAACTCTCTAAATGCAAAACATCCGACTGTATACAATCTACACCCGGAATTTCCATTTCAAACACATTCGAACGGAATGTCTATAAAAAGAAATAAGAAAACAAGTGCTATCATTAACAAAAGATACCTACATATATCAACTTAAAATTCCAACTTACCTCAATTGCACTTTCATCAATTTCGAAGCCAATTGTGAGATTCGCACCCAGAAGGAATGAACCAATACTTAACATGCCACAGCCGCAACCCAAGTCTCCAACAAATTTACCCTCAATATCCTCGTATCGAGATTGGATATTGTAAATCATGCAACTGGCAATATGTGGCGGAGTTGGGTATTGCTCAAGATTCACTTTGGGCTTCTCGAAACCATCCACAGTCTGCAGGTATTCCTCGAGTTTCTTCAGCTTCATTCGTGCCATTTGGAGGTTTTGAAGTTAAATAGAAGGATGGATGTTATTTTTGTGGTGTACCGGGAAGGGGTTCAAGACGGGGAAGGACGGGCAGGAAGCTGTTTCCATAAAATGAGTCCTGCGGTACGAAGAAACCAAATGTAGGTGCGTTCGAGAGATTGAAAGGAGCTCCTCGGATAGCCGAGATCTGGTTGAAGTCTGTGCTAGGCGATGGAATGAGTTGCTAAAGAGAGAAGCTCGATCGTTAGTATTTATGTTTCTTTTGTTGTGAGTTGGAAAATAAAACTTACTGGTTGATTCATTTGAGGGACCGGACTGGGACCTGGGACTGGGCTTATTCCCGAAATAGCACTTGGCAAAACAGGTGCAACACCCTTTTGCAGGAGTTGCTTTTTGATTTGAAGGTCTTCGAGGATTTTTCGATTAGTTTCTGAGTGGAGTGGTAGAAGTTTATGAGTTTTTGTTTGTTTATATTTTATATTTTTCAATAAAATTTTATGGTGGAAGGATGGATTTTTGTTTTACCTTGTTGAGCACTGAGAGTTGGAAAAGCCATGAAAGATGGAAATAAAATTGGATTACACAAAAGAAAAGTGGTCACTGTACAACAACACGCTGGAAATGTCAAATTATGAATTAGTTTTGTTTGTTTTATTTTTTCCAAATCAAAATCGACAATTGGGTTTGAGAAGCTGTGGAATAGGAGTTTTTAGATTTGTTCGATTTTAAAACGAATTCTGTAAACGAATATTTTCAATATAATTTAAATTTTTAATACTTGTATTAATGAAATTCACTAACGTTTATTCGCTATCAAAGCACAACACTCAGTGGAGTAGATTTTTAAAGTGTACTGCTCTTATTGTCTGCCTGTGTTGTGTTATTTCAACAAAAAGAACAAAACTTGGTAAAATATTTCACGACTCCTAGTTACCTGTCACCTGTCATAAAACCTTTCGGTAGAAAAAGGTCATTAAAAATTAATTATTTTAAGATAAAAATGGAATTATGGTAGATTTACATTTACCTGCATCTGAAATTATAAAGAAAAAAGAAAGGGATAGATGTATACCTAAAAACATAGTGTGAAAGAGCATGCATGTTTCTATAATCGGCATTTATAGTGGATTTACATTGATTTATGTACACAAATAAATAAATGACACTTATACAATTGTGTTTGTTGGATAGAGAGAAGAGCAAAATGAAGAAGAAATTAATTTATGTATTACAAGACATTCGCGAAATGCAGGAGCCAAGGTTATGGTGAAGACGAATATGATCATAATTATTATGGCATCTTCGTCTGCAATTAGTAAATTTGTGACGTTTTCACATTTTATTTACATTTCTTTTTGGAATTTCATTTTTAAATTTAAGAGAACGAAGGAATTTTCAATATAGCAATGGATTGTTTCGGAAGATAAAATAAGTATGACAAAATTCGTCCCACATGGGTCATGATGTGAAATAAACTTAAAGGCGGTTCATTGAAGATTAATACACCCGCAAAATCTTTTAAATACTTTTAATATGCTATAAACAAAGTGTTAGCATTAAACTGGGCATAAACGACCGAGCCAATTGGCTCCGATTTGCCCAGCCACTGCCACTTTGACAGATTGATTATTTTTATATTTTTCATTTCAAAATCAAGCAAAAATTAGTTTATCTGGATAATACAATCAACATAAAACAAGGGCTTTTTATAAAATAAATTAATAATATCCATTCATTTGTTCAGAAAAAAAACGAAACTTGTGAGCAGAAAAATATGGTCGAAAATAGTAACAACTTATAAAAAAAAAGTTTGTTACTGACATAGACAAAATAAAAAGAGGAAAAGAGACATTAAAGGATTTGTTTCCTTGAATTTTTGTATGAGATAGACTGAGATAGTTGGATAGTTGTATCGGGTGATTTTTTAAGAGCTTGAGAACTTTTAAAAAAAAAAAAACGCATAAAATTTGCAAAATCTCATCGATACTTTATTTGAAACGTTAGATTGGTCCATGACATTTACTTTTTGAAGATAATTTCATTTAAATGTTGACCGCGGCTGCGTCTTAGGTGGTCCATTCGGAAAGTCCAATTTTGGGTAACTTTTTCGAGCATTTCGGCCGGAATAGCCCGAATTTCTTCGGAAATGTTGTCTTCCAAAGCTGGAATAGTTGCTGGCTTATTTGTGTAGACTTTAGACTTGACGTAGCCCCACAAAAAATAGTCTAAAGGCGTCAAATCGCATGATCTTGGTGGCCAACTTACCGGTCCATTCCTTGAGATGAATTGTTCTCCGAAGTTTTCCCTCAAAATGGCCATAGAATCGCGAGCTGTGTGGCATGTAGCGCCATCTTGTTGAAACCACATGTCAACCAAGTTCAGTTCTTCCATTTTTGGCAACAAAAAGTTTGTTAGCATTGAACGATAGCGATCGCCATTCACCGTAACGTTGCGTCCAACAGCATCTTTGAAAAAATACGGTCCAATGATTCCACCAGCGTACAAACCACACCAAACAGTGCATTTTTCGGGATGCATGGGCATTTCTTGAACGGCTTCTGGTTGCTCTTCACTCCAAATGCGGCAATTTTGCTTATTTACGTAGCCATTCAACCAGAAATAAGCCTCATCGCTGAACAAAATTTGTCGATAAAAAAGCGGATTTTCCGAACACTGATTTTGGTAATAAAATTCAATGATTTGCAAGCGTTGCTCGTTAGTAAATCTATTCATGATGAAATGTCAAAGCATACTGAGCATCTTTTTCTTTGACACCATGTCTGAAATCCCGCGTGATCTGTCAAATACTAATGCATGAAAATCCTAACCTCAAAAAAATCACCCATTAGTTGACGAGATAAGATTGTGTAAACAGACAGAACTATTTGGCTCGTTGATTCCCCACACACGACAGAGCCGAGCCTTGGCTTGTTGGCACGGGCTCGTTGATTTTTGACTTGCTGAAAATCGAAATGGATCGACAGAGCCAAACCGAGCCATCACAATTTTCCCACACACAAAGTCTGTTCAGTGAGGATTTTTCTAGATCAGAACAGCACAGGACAGCACAGTTTCGTGAGAAACGTCAGATCAAGTTAGAACAGTCAGTTAAACGTCAGTTGTCAAAAAAAAAAACAAAACAAATTGCAAATTGTGTGAATTTTTCGTTTCTCGCTTATTTTTTTCATTTTTTGTGTCTTTACTGTGAAAAATATTATTAAAAATTATTGAAATGGAAAATCAAGTGATTGCTAAGATAATACCTTTGTTATATATTCAGTTTTATATACAAAGATAATACTAAATGAAAATGTTAGTGGTTCAGACACCGATAGTGATTTTTCGTCGGATTCCTCTTCAGATGATTGGAATGAAAGTGTGACGAATGTTATTACCTTTTCTTTGATGAAATGTAAAAGAAATTGCTTTGAAAGTTATTATATTATATTTTATAATTATTTAATTAAACAAATAAAACAAATTGGCAAAATAACTTTATTTTAATTTTTTTAAATCACGAGAAAAAAAAACACAAAGCACAGCCAAATCAAAACGTAAACAAAAAAAATGACAACTTCGATTTTGACATTTCTCACGATTCTGTTCTAACCTGATCTGACTCAAAAGCAAGAACAGAAAATCCTGTTCTAAACTGTTCTAGGTTTGTCAATGAACAGGAAAGTAGAACAGTTCAGCACAGAAAAAACCTCAATGAACAGCAAAAACCTGTACTTTTCTGTCTAGAACAGTCCAGCACAGCGTCACTGAACAGACTTACAGTCGGTTTGGATTGGCATGGGTCTTTGGATCCAAGGGAGATGTCATTGGTTTTGAATTCTTGAATTTGCAATGACAGGGAAAGTCAAAATGCATTCCGCATTAGCGTAGTACGGCTAAAGAATCAATATCTCTACTTAACACAACGACCGAAGTTAGACCCAAGGTAAACTGATATGCATTCCTAGAAGCTCCAGTTTTACGGTTGAACTCTTTAAGGGGAGGAATGCACTTGTCTAGACTATAGGCCGTTAAAACAACAGCCGCCATACATATTATATGTGAAAAACAAGACAGCTTTTCCAGCAAACTGGATCTATTATACACATTTTTTCGGAAGTCTGTGAAACTTAATTACAATGAGAACGTGAACTTCATGATAACTACGCTATGTCTGCCTTGGATCAGAAAATTCCTTATAACTACGCTGTAAATTGCATTAATTAAGCTTGTAGGAGGAGCCGTTTCATAAAAAAATTTCAAAACCATTCCACTAATCAGTCTATAAAAGTTGAAAAGGTTCATAATCAAGCAATAATTACTGTTTCGTGTTTGAAAAAGTTAAAAACTTAACAAGGAGCACATAGTAAGGCTGACCTGACCATCTTTGCTATAACCTTTAAACATACATATGGTTAGTACCATTTTCGAATCAGTTCTACACGCTTTAAGCATTAAATCACTTATAGTATACACATTTAAGTTGTTTGTGATTGGGTTAGTTAGAATGGTTGGTTAGTTAAAATGTAAAGAGCCTTAACTCAGATATAGAGAAAACAAAGTGTTTAATGATTTTAAAATCCAAACAATACTCCAAAATATAATATTGGCAAAGAATCAAAAAATTAAATTGTGAATAAAAAACAAATCAAGGCTTTAAACCTATAGCTTATACAGCTGAAAGGCAAAATATTAATAATTTTATTTTGACAACAAAACATATGTTTGTGATAGCTGTCAACAAGTTATAGCAGTTTATAGGAAGTAAAAGAGAGTTACCACCTACAAATTCACATTTATGAAGAACTTTGCATATTTGGTCAACTATCTCTATTCCACTAAAGTAATTTCAATATTTTCCATCGTTTTTTAAATCCACAATTATGTGAAACGCAAAAATTACCTTTAAAACTGTTCCTTTACTTCTCAAAACCATTAATTTCTAGTATAAAGCTTTTCGCACAGTGGGTTAGATCCTTAGAGTGGTTTTCATGGATTTCAGTGAGTTGTCAACACAAGTTGGCCTTAATGCCAATTGCATTTTCGTGCTTTAACTCCCCGATTACAGTGGATATTTTAATTATGGATAATGTTAAAGGCTGCAATAAATATTATGATACAGTTTTATCTTTTCTTTTCACGGTATGTGATTAGGTAACAAAGATAAGTTGTACAAAGTATTATTTTGTGTTTAGGGTAATTTCATAAAGTGGTCTGTGAATTAAGTAAAAGTGAAAAAATGGTGGATTTAGTGCCTCTTTATTTTAGACATATTTCCATGGAGTTTGCTTTCGTTCAGCTGTCAATTCGGGTCACTTTGGGTAACGATTTATAATTTCTGATACCTTCACTTTGATAACCTGTACTATTGCTGCTATTGTACCGGGCCCTCCATTGCGAATTCGTGATGATTTTTATTTATGTACATATATCTTAAAAACCTTTGTTTGTTTTGATTAGGATCATTTTTTAGAGCTAGTAGATATGTCAAAAAAAGTGTCCTTTATGTTTAAAACCAGGACTAATATTCTTTCTGCTTCTTTTTTAATAAAAACAAAAAATGACAGTGACCTCGATCAACTAGGCTAAAAAAGGCACTTAACTTAATTAACAAATTTTGGAATTATTCAGTAAATTTTTTCTTTGCGTCTTATTTAAAAAAAGGATATTAAAATAAGCCTTCAACAAGCCATTTTGCCATAAATGCTTCTGTATTATTTATTTATAACTGATAAATCAATTAAAATAAATTTATATCAAAAATGAAAGCTATAAAAAAGATGTTAAGAATATAAAACAGAACAATGTAAAAAAGTAATCAATTTGGTTTAAAAGTTAATAATTAGGGCGACAAAACAAATTTAACACTGCAATAAATAACTAATCTGTTTTTTGTTCGTGCAGTCATGTTTCTTTGCACCATCTTTGTCATTTTATGACTTATCACCGGTCAGACAGGTGTTTTTTTTTGAAAAAAAAATTTTAAATTCCAAAAAATACACACTGAAAATATAATATTCTGGTTTGTAATATATATGTGATATAATATTTACAATGCACTCATTCGTCAAGGAATAAAGTCAATTATTATTAATAATGAATATACAACGCAGAATGTCGTTAACATTAATTATATTTATAAGGCCGTTACACTAAACAAAATCGACTTGCTATAAAAACAAACCTGATTATTATGGGAGAAGGCATCACACTATACCTACACTTTTTATCCTCGATTTTTGGAACAAAGGTAATATTTTTTCTTGTATATGTATATTATTGTTTTTATTATTATGTCTCAAGAGAGGCCAATTTGTTTACGTTCTACTAGCTTGAGTAATTAATAAGCAATTTAAAAATTCATTGAACCCTAAAATTGTCATTAAACAATAAATTGGTTTTGTTTTTTATTTTACGATTCAGCACCAATATCGGCGTCAGATTCCGACCGCAAAATTTATTGAGTTTTGTTGGAAGTTAATTGATCTATATCGATTATTTTTAATGAATAAAACATATTGCTATATAATCAGTTTATTTTGAATATCTATTAATTTCTTGCATAGAAGAGCACCTGTCGTTTTTGTGGATGAAGAAAGCGTGAGCACGCGTTTGATTCTCAACTCGCAGCTTTCGACCAGTTTAACAAATAGCTACTATTTGTTTCATTTTTTTAATCAAATGAATGGTGAATAAATTATTGCTATTTTTAGTTTAAACTAAAAACCATAGTCTTAGCAGAATTATTAATATAATTTCACAATAAAAGAACAAGTTTACAAAATCAGGGATAAGAGATTATTTATTTAACATAATAATTTAGGGACTTTTTGTAATTAGCTAACATATTAAGATTTGAATCAATATCTCGCTGATATGATTTTAAGATAAAAACGATGTTGCTCTAGTTAAATACGATTTTAAGTTATTTTATCTTCTATGTTATTTATACGTCAAATTTCATTTTAATATCTTTTTAGAAATTTCAATTGAACTAAATAATATGAATTATAAATTTCAAACGGAGGGACTGCCTACGCCCTGCAACATTATTCTTATTAAACTTTTATATCTTCACCTATAGGAAAGCGTGAGACCTTGAATGTTAATTATTTGACATTTAGCCCCGGTGCGCATTTAAATCTTATTAACATGCGTTGATCTACAGTTATAGAAAAAGAAATCATAGAGCGTCTGCCAAGAAACCAAATTTGTGGAAGAGTGTTTCGTCTTAATACATATCTGCATTATGGCATTTCCTATAATCTGGATTATTCATCCTCTTTTTGTGCAAATTTTAAAGAGAAGCACTTTGTAAGTTCATCCCAAATGTGATGTTTTCGATGATAAAATTATAGCTTACTGACTTAAACGACGATGTCATACACAAATTTAAATCCATATTAATATCCACAATAGTATGCAAATATAATTTATTTTATAAGAAAAAGGGCCAACAATGATTGTCTTTCCGGCTTAATCTATTAAAATCCAAGGGTATTAAAATTAATAATGTTTAATTTTTATGATACTTGTTTGTTAATTGGAATTGAGTTATTTTGATAATTAGGTAATGAAATTAACATAATTTTATTTCCAAATGTATCAAAACTTACAATTTAAAATAATAACTGGCGCCTTATTATATGAATAAGTAAATTTGAATTTATGCGGTGTTTAGATTTTAAGATGTCGTATAGGTACCATTCATGTTTATGCGTTAGAGAGATTTGGAGACAATAACTCCCATAAGAAGGGTGTTTCGTGCAAATACATGAGGAGTTTAGGGTCAGTTAACAGATCAACAATGATTTGGGGGGTTTATATTCTCAAATATGTTTGACAAATATGTTTTGATGAATATTTGACCATTATAGCGTTCACATTTATTGTGTACTCACCTTAATTGAGAAATCTATATTTACCTTGTAATGTGTATTCGCCTTTAAATAACTATCCATCTTTCTCTTTCTGATAAATATCTATCTATCTTAAATCATCTCTTGGATGTATCTATAATTCTTTAGAGATATACAAACGGCTTTTTTTGTAAAACGTTTTATGTAAAAACATTCCTTTATAATTAATAAAGAATTGAATGAGAACTAATAAAGAAACATATTTGCATACACAACAGTGGTGTCATAAGTGGAATTGAGATAAACAAATATGTCATTGTCAGAAGAAACCCTGCAATCGCTTACATCAGTCTTCTCGGAAGCAATCAAAAAAGCAGTTGTGGATGCCACACAGGCGGCGATATCTACTGCCACTAGAAACGGCACAACCTCAAACCAACCTTCTCCAAAATTACCAACATTTTCTATTGGTGAGTATAAATCATCTGAATCTGAATCAGTCGGAGATTATTTTAGGCGATTCGAATGGGCACTCCAACTCAGCAAGATCCCAGCAACCGATTACCCGCATTATGCACGTGTTCACATGGGAACAGAGCTGAACAATGCCCTTAAAACGCTTTCAAGTCCAAACAATCCAGAAGTCCTTTCATACGAACAAATAAAAACAACCCTTGTAAATCATTTTGACACGACAAAGAACAAATATGCTGAAAGCATCAAATTCAGACATATTGTTCAGCAAGCTGATGAATCAGTTGCCAAATTTACGCTTCGTCTGAGGCAAGGCGCTGTGAATTGTGATTATGGTAATTTTTTGGACAGGATGTTGGTAGAACAATTTCTGCATGGACTTTCTTGTCGTGAGATGTGCAATGCTATAATAATCAAACAGCCCGACACATTTGCTATTGCATATGAAGCCGCACAATCAATTGAAGCAAGTCGCAACACAGCAGTTGAGGTGAAATCAGAAATAACACCGGCAGTCGAAGCCACACACAAACTGGGATATGCCCCCCCCACGGTTCAAGCGCGGCCAAAAAGAAGCTTTACAACCATTTAAACAAGGACAACACCCAAATCAAACTTGTAATGGATGTGGAGGTAGACACTTTAGGAATCAATGCAAATTTCGAGAAGCAGAGTGCCATGCTTGTGGCAAAAAGGGTCATATTTCAAGAATGTGCCGATCGAAAACCGCACAAATTGTCGAGGTCAACGAGGAACAGCCGAGTGATCCAGATGAAATAGTACAATGTCTCGGAAATATTAACCTGGTTAACTCCATAAAGCCTACTTCCACATCAGACACCCTAAAAATCGAAGTGAAAATTGATGGCCGTGACCTCGTGATGGAGCTAGATACTGGTTCACCATGTGCCATCATTAGTGCACAGATTCTTCGCACTATTAAACCCCAGTTTTCGTTGATAAAGTCAGACAGGCAGTTCGCAAGTTACACCCGCCACCGACTTAATTGCATCGGACGTATTCCAGTTACTGTAGCTGTTGGCAGAACCGTGCGTAGGTTAAATCTCTAAGTGGTAGAAGGCCACTTTGACACTCTCTTTGGAAGGGAATGGATCGCTCAATTCGCCAGTGAAATAAATTTTTCTAAGTTCTTTGAAACTTCAGGTCACGTCAACTCTCTCACATCCACAACTCCTAATCTGTCAGAGGAACAACGAAATCAAATGAACTCCCTTCTCAACCAATACGAAGAGGTGTTCAGTAACATAGCTGGCAAACTAAAGGGACCTCCTGCTTCACTTCATTTTAAGCCTGACGTGTCACCAGTTTTTATGAGAGCAAGGGAAATTCCTTTGGCATTGCGGGATGCCTATGCCAAAGAGATCGACTTGAAAATTTCCTCAGGATTCTATAAAAAAGTGGAATACTCTGAATGGGCATCAACAACACATATAGTATCCAAGAAAAATGGACGTATTCGTATTACTGGGAATTACAAGCCAACACTTAATCCACGAATAATCATTGATGAACATCCAATTCCAAAAGTTGAGGATATATTTAATCAAATGAAAGATGCAAGAGTATTCTGCCACTTGGATGTCACAGATGCCTACTCACATTTACCCATTGACGATGAGTTCAGCCATGCCATGACATTGAACACCACTACCCATGGATTAATTCGCCCAACTCGTGCTGTATACGGAGCTGCAAACATTCCGGCAATTTGGCAGCGGCGAATCGAAATGGTGTTCCAAGGCATTCGAAATGTAAGAATCTTCTTCGACGACATCCTTATTCATGCCAAAAATTTTGATGAAATGTTGGAAGTTGTCAATCTGGTCTTGGAGAGAGTAAGAGAACATGGACTTCATTTGAATCGAGAGAAATGTGTATTTGCGACATCATGCGTAGAATTTCTGGGACATAAAATAGATGCTAATGGGATCCAAAAGTCAGACAAACACACAGAAGCAGTGAAAAAAGCACCAAAACCTTCCACCTTCGAAGAACTGCAACTATTTTTGGGTAAGGCAACTTATTATAGTTCTTTTATTCCAGATCTTTCGACTAGAGATCGACCATTGAGAAACATGCTGCGGTCTGAATCGTTTAAGTGGACACCAGAAGCACACGAAGCATATATGAACATCAAAAGTATTTTAATATCGCCACAAGTCCTTATGCCTTATGACCCGTCACTTCCGCTTCTATTAGCCACCGATGCGAGTAAAACTGGACTTGGAGCCGTCCTTTCACATGTCTTAAGTAATGGACAGGAAAGGCCAATAGCATATGCAAGCCGCACCATGAGCGCAACAGAACAGCGATACCCCCAGATCGATAAGGAGGCATTAGCTATTGTCTGGGCTGTGCAAAAGTTTTTCATGTATTTATACGCTCGCCATTGGACCCTCATCACCGACCACAAGCCATTGTCTCAAATTCTGCACCCAGAAAAATCTTTACCTGTCCTCTGTATCAGCAGAATGGCAAATTATGCCGAGTTCCTGACCAACTTCAATTATGATGTCAAATTCAAAACAACCAAAGAAAACGCGAATGCTGATTACTTCTCACGAGCTTCTTTAGAAACAGATGTCAATAAAATTTCACAATCGCAACAAGTTTTTGATTCTGAAACAGAATATGACCCATTCGATAATATTTTAGTTCATCAAATTCATCAACTGCCACTCAATGCAAAACGAATTGCTCAAGAAACTAGGAAAGATCTACATTTGGGAAAAATGTGTTCCATACTCGAATCAGGTCAATGTCTATTCCGATCGGGTTTCAAATCGCCTGAGTCCAGCTATAGGTTAGCTGCAAATTGCCTTGTCTTTGAACACAGAGTGGTAATTCCATCAACTTTACGTGAAAAAGTTCTTGCAGATCTTCACTTAGCGCATTTGGGAATGGTGAAGATGAAAGGTTTGGCACGATCATTTGTTTTTTGGCCGGGAATTGACGCAGATATCGAACGTATGGCAAGGAATTGTAGCAACTGTACTAAAAATGCACACTTACCCCCCAAGTTTCGAGAACACCATTGGGAGTATCCAAAAGGACCGTGGGAACGAGTCCATATAGACTACGCGGGACCCTTCGCTGGAATGATGTTACTCATAGTATCCGATGCGTATAGCAAGTGGCTTGAAGTTAAAACAACTAACTCGATGACAACTGGTGCTACTATATCTATTCTCGATGAATTATTTGCTGCCTATGGTGTCCCAGTAATGGTGGTGTCTGATAATGGCACAAATTTTACGTCAGCTGAATTTAAAACGTATCTACAGACAGTTGGCGTAAAATATCATAAGCTGACAGCACCGTACCATCCATCAACGAATGGACAAGCCGAGCGGAGCGTACAAACAGTAAAAAATGCACTAAGAACCATGGAAACTACTAAGACCTCACTTCAGCTAAACCTTAACAAATTCCTTCGGCAATATAGAAAAGCACCTTATACCACCACAGGCCAATCACCATCGCAGTTATTTTTGGGTCGTTCACTCCGGACTAGTCTAGATCTTCTCAGACCTGATGATATATTTACAAAAGTAACTGAAAAACAAAACTCGCAATTCAGTCCAACATTCCGCATTCTTCAACCAGGGCAATCGGTCTTTTTCCTATCAAACAACCCTCGTATGGACAAATGGATTCCAGGAGTTATCAGGAACCGTTTGGGAGACCTTCATTATGAAATCACGTACCTTGGCAAACAGTTTAAACGCCATATTGACCAGATCAAAGATAATTATTTAAATAATCAAGATAAAACTCATGGAACGCAATATGCAGAGCATATAGATGTTCCAGTCAACGATCACTCTAGTCAATACATAAGACCACCACAAACGCCTACACCACAACAACAGCCACTGAGTGGAACTAGTACTGCAGTTGTAGTACCCAAGCAGCAGTCACTTACTCCACAAGAGACACATACACCTGGACCTGGAAGTCAATTAATTACACCCCCAGCAGCTCCACGAAGATCCACCAGACCAAGGAAGCCTCGGGTCTTATTCTCACCTTAGCCACGAAGGGTGGGAAGAAATATTGTGTACTCACCTTAATTGAGAAATCTATATTTACCTTGTAATGTGTATTCGCCTTTAAATAACTATCCATCTTTCTCTTTCTGATAAATATCTATCTATCTTCTTCTACTCTGAACGTCGAACTTGTCGAGTTGTAGAAGCTGAGTAGGGTCAATGATTCTCGAGAATTTTCTCCAGATGAGTCCCGAAACTAAAGGACGTTCTTATCCCTCTACCTCTCCCAAAATCATCATCCATTCCCACATAAACAAGGCATACCAGCCAACGTTTATGTCACCAACTCCCATCCCACCTCCCACGTTGTAATGGCGAAAAAGCTAGACAGCGCTCCTATCTCCTATGCTCCTTCTCACTCTAGGTAAATTAGCTGAATTGCTGTTACCGAATCCCAATCTTTTCCTCCCATATCAGAATGATGAATTAACATCAACTGATTCCTAACCCTATCTCTTCCTTCCCTACCACCTCTTATCTTTATTGGGCTGGATCTAAGGTGTTAAACGACCCGTGCCGATGATCAGCCTGGCTGGGGGCCCAATTCAAAAATAGCCCAGTCTCTAACGGAGTATCCGGATACCTGGCGACCTCCGGATTAACTAGCCTTATCTGTACATGCGAATCTCTGTGCAGACGGAACTCTTTTCTTCGCAACTCGTGGGATTAAAATGGAAAAAACAAAAAACAAGAATTTAAAGGATGATGAGACCGGTATCTCTTCAGGACCGGGCGGCAATTTGGCGTCAAAGCCTGTTGCCGTATCTCTTGCGGCCAGCACAGAGAAGGGAGTAGTGGCTAACATGGACCCTCCTCTGCAGCTGGCAGCAACGAGGATAGGAAGGTAGTGATACCTAATTTCAGTAGTGGCAGGGTTGTGAAAAATGGCCCTACCACTACTAATGAGAGAAAGGGGAAACTCTCGAAAAGCCAATATAGGCAAAGGCGGCAAGCGGCGAAAATCCTGAAGGCCTCTGGTGCATCATCGGGGGCTGAAAGGACACCGCAGCAAACCGCTAGCGTCGAATGGGCAAAAAGCATACTTGCTACAACTAAGACCAGTAAGGACTCTACGTCCAAACGAGAAAGGTCTCTCGAGGGGGCCGTACCGACACCAAAACGGCCTCGGGTGCACAACACCAGCACTCCCCTCAATCCCATCAAGAAAGCCAGTTTCAGTGACGTCGCGAAGGGCAAAGTCGTGGTTGCGGTCATTGACAGGAGTGATGATGATGGAACAATATCGGCTGATCGTTGGCAGTTGGTCAAGGTTAAGCTCTCGGGTGGCTTTTTAAGCATTTTAAGGGAGCTTCCAGGACCACTTCCTTCCATAAGCGATGGGGGTTGGCATCAAGGCCACGTAAAACTCATGGTTTGTGGCGATCAGAGGTCTTGTGAAATGTATAAGCTCGCTGTCAGCCGGTTAGGTGAAGTTTGGCCAGGTGCGAAGCTCGAGGTAGTCGCTAAGGAAGACATTCCTAGCAGACCTAGAGCCCGCATTTGGATCCCAATGGAACCTGCCGGTATCGATGAAATTCTCGAGATGATCAGAGTTTGCAACCCGTCCCTTCCGACGCACAACTGGAAGATAGCCAAGCTAGAGGAGGTAAAGAATCTTTATAGGAGCGCCATTTTGGTACTCAATAAGGAATCTTTGGCTCCTCTAGCTATAAACGAGGGCTCGATAAACTATGGCTTCGAAACCATTAAAATTCGAGTCTATAAAAAAGATGAGGTTAACGCGGAAAGCGGGCCTCCAAAAACAACCGAGGGTGAACTAGCGGTTGGTGGGCCTGGGACATCGTCTTCTCTCTTAACTGAAGGTGACGATGCACCAATGCCCTCTCCAATAGCGACCCCACCCTCTACAAAAGTCGTAGACAGTCCATCCTTAATGGAGACTGAGGACGACCTCAACATGATCCTTTTGAGTGAGGACGAACTCTTGGGTTCATCCTCAGACTCAGAGGATCAGAACAAAACCGTGGTGGAGGTTGATCTGCCTAATTGTAGCCAAAATGCTGCAGTTAGTACAGATTAATCTCCAGCACTCCGTAAAGGCCTCGGCCTCACTTCTTCTCCGGCTGGCAAGAAACGGGGAAGACATTGTCCTGATCCAAGAGCCATGGATTGTGAGATCCGTTGTTCGAGGACTAAGGACTCCTGGGTACTACACACTGTGTGTGACAGATAAAGGTGAACCTAGATATTGCATATTAGTGAAACGTAGCATTAATGTATTTTTACTCCATCATTTCAGTGACAAAGATACCACCGTAGCTAGGCTGGAAACAACCAAAGGAAGTTTCTGGCTAGTGTCGGCGTATCTTGGCCATGACCACCTTGGCCCTCTCCCTGGAAAAACCCTGGAGAAAGTCGTCGCTGAAGCGGAAAGGCAAAGGATCCGCCTAATTATTGGGAGCGATGCTAACGCTCATCATACGGTATGGGGAAGTACCAATATCAACGACAGAGGTGAGTCTCTTTTTGATTATATTCTTGGTACTAACCTCTTAGTAAGTAATGTTGGAAATGAACCAACCTTCATAACTAAAACTCGACAAGAAGTCTTAGACATAACTCTTGTCTCAGATACTATACACCATATGATCTTGGATTGGAAAGTATCCAAAGAACACTCGTTCTCTGATCATAGATATATCCAGTTCAATATCAATGTGGATGATAACCCGAGTCCATTGACTTTTCGAAATTATCGGAAAACTGATTGGACTTCATACAGGAACTCATTACAGAGTTTACTAAAACCTGGACTATCTTGTCCTTCCTCTAACGCTAATGAACTTGACAACAAAGTCAATGAACTTACCTCAGCTATGAACAGATCGCTAGAAATTGCTTGTCCACTTATACACATAAGAGGAAAGAGGAAACCACAATGGTGGGCCTCAGAGCTTGACTCGCTCAGGAAAGAATGCAGGAAACTTTTCAACCGAGCCAAAGCCGCAAGACTAGCCTCTCACTGGGATTCTTACAAAGAATCCCTAAGAATTTACAAGAAGGCACTAAGGAAATCTAAACGATCTTCTTGGAGATCCTTCTGTGGCACGATAGAAGAAACTTCTGAAGCCTCTAGGTTACGGAAAATTCTTTCAACTAATCCAGCGATGCCAAGCTGCTTGAAAAATGCAGACGGCTCCTGGACAAATTCAAGTAATGAATCGCTGGACTTACTACTGGATACTCATTTTCCTGGAAGTTCTCTTACCGAGACTTGCAACGGTTATATACGTTCAAGTCCCAATACAACATATCCACAAGGTCTGATCACAAGGGACAAGCTACAATGGGCTCTCAACAGCTTCAAACCATTTAAATCTGCAGGACCAGATGGAATAATACCAGCCGAGCTACAAAAGACTTCTGACATAATTGCACCAATCCTTGAGGCAATTTTTACCAGCTGTCTTTACCTGGTCCATGTTCCCTCGGCATGGCGAGAAGTTAAAGTTGTTTTTATACCCAAGGCAGGTAAATGCTCGCAAGTTAATCCTAAAGATCTACGACCTATAAGTCTATCATCATTCCTTCTTAAGACCTTGGAAAGATTGATTGATATCCATTTAAGGGCAAGTATTGATACAAGACTTCTGTCTTCGTCTCAACATGCCTACTGTAAAGGTAAATCGGTGGAAACAGCGTTACACACCTTAGTACGCACCGTCGAATATTCCCTCCATCATAAAGAGTTCACTATGGTTGCTTTCCTTGACATCGAAGGTGCCTTTAACAACGTGGACACATCTGCAATCACATCTGCACTAACATCTCTAAATGTAGAGAGTTCGCTTCGGGAGTTAATTCATTTAATGCTTACTAGCAGGATAATTAACTCAAAACTGGGCAACTCTTCTGGCAGACGATTCGTTAGTAGAGGGACACCGCAAGGTGGTGTTCTATCCCCTCTCCTCTGGAACCTAGTGGTGAATGAAATCCTAACTGGTCTGGATACGGAGGGTTTCAGAGTGATAGCATATGCGGACGACGTTGCTATAGCAGTTTCAGGAAAGCATCTTAACACGTTAAAAGAACTCATACAAAATGCCTTAGATAGACTAATACTTTGGGCTGATCGGTGTGGACTGGGTGTTAACCCACACAAAACCGATTTGGTCTTATTTTCGAGGAGATACAAAATTCCATTTGTCAACCCTCCCCATATTAAAGGAATCCAATTAAAATTCTCAGACGAGGCTAAATACCTGGGTCTTGTCTTAGATAAAAAACTAAATTGGAAACGCAACGTAGAGGAAAGAGTCAAAAAAGCTACTGTAGCTCTCTTTTCTTGCAAAAAAGCCATCGGTAATAAATGGGGCTTGCAACCCAGAATCACGCATTGGCTATACACATCGGTAATCAGACCGATTTTAATGTACGGTGTGGCAGTATGGTGGACTGCTTTAGAAAAAGGTATAAACCGAGATAAAGTAAATAAAGTCCAACGTTCAGCTTGCCTATGTATAAGTGGATCGCTTCGCACGACCCCATCTGCGGCACTGGACACCTTACTCTACCTAACACCTCTTGACATCTTTAGCAAACAAATAGCTGCAAGTTCTGCTATTCGCCTCAAAGCTTCGTCGCAGTGGACTAACAACAACATTGGCCACTCCGTTATTCTTAGTTATTTAGAATCAATCCCAAAGCACACAGACTACACCATCCCCCAACTACAATTCGACAGAAATTTCCAGATTTCTATACCTCCCAGATCTTTTTGGGAGGATAGGACATTCCTGGAAGACGAGTCAATCCACTTCTATACAGATGGATCAAAAACAAAAGAAGGGGTTGGTGGAGGTGTGTACTCTGAACGACTGAAATTAAGTCTCTCATTCCGCCTTCCCAATCATTGTAGCGTGTTCCAGGCGGAACTTTTGGCGATAAAAGAAGTCTTGTCCTGGCTTAAAGAAAACGTGATATCGACATCTGATATCCGTATTTTCTCAGATAGTCAGGCCGCTATTAAATCTCTGGATTCTGTCTCTACAAACTCTATAACAGTCCAGAACTGTCGATCATCTCTAATGGAGATGGCACAACAGTTTAATATTCACCTTTGCTGGGTGCCGGGCCATAGAGACATTCCAGGTAACTGTAAGGCAGATGAACTCGCCAGGAACGGTACAGTACAGCCCATTCTACCACGTTTGGCACGTACTGGCATACCAATCGCTACTTGTAAACTGTTGCTAATGCAAGACGCTGCGAGGAGGGCAGGCACCAGGTGGAACAACATCACCACGTGTCAAGTCACAAAAAACATCTGGCCAACACTGGATTTAAAACGTTCAAGGTGCTTGCTCTCTCTAAGCAGATCGCATATAAGCTCGATAATAGGTGTCATAACCGGACACTGTCTAATAGGAAAGCACGCCATAAGATTAGGCGTATTCTCAAATGACTTCTGCAGAAGCTGTATGGACGAGGAAGAGGAAGAAACAGTTCTTCATCTTCTCTGCACATGCCCTGCTCTGGCTCGAAAACGCAAGAATTACCTAGGAGAATTCTTCTTTAACGATCTAAACGATCTAAATCATATCGGCATAAGCAGCCTCTCACGTTTCGTAAGAGACTCAAACTGGTTCCATTGAGCTTAGGAAGAAACCTCAAGATTCATGTGGTATCACAATGGGCCATCAAACTGGCCTAAGTGTGTCCGTTTCCATCTTGGACAGCCACTTCAACCTAACCTAACCTAACCATCTATCTATCTTAAATCATCTCTTGGATGTATCTATAATTCTTTAGAGATATACAAACGGCTTTTTTTGTAAAACGTTTTATGTAAAAACATTCCTTTATAATTAATAAAGAATTGAATGAGAACTAATAAAGAAACATATTTGCATACACAACAACATTAAATGCTGTCAAATGACAGTTTTCATTTGAATTTTGACTGATGAGTTATCGTGTCTGACAAGCCCACAGAAAAAATAATTGATCTTAAAAATGCCTCCTGGAATATCACTTGTAAAAAAGTCTTAGTTTTGTTTCTTTTGTGATGGATACTGCTTGAATATGATTATCTTAGGTCCATATTTTTAAACGCGATTATAAAGCCAGCAAAATGTCAAAATATTTTGGTATCCATTCAGCGTTATATTTGACAAGCGGTTTGATGAAGCGTTTACATTTTTAAATTCGAGTTAATCAAATCGCTTTTGTAAAAACCAATTTGAGGATGTAAAGCTCAATATAATTATTGTTGGATTCGTCATCAATGACCTATGTATGTTAACCAAAATTATTTAAAAATCCTTTCACAGTAATATGTATATACAAACCAAAATACTAAAACAAGACCGATTTTATTTACCTTATTTAAACACCATTATATGATTTTATTGACATCTAAATCAAATTTGTGAAAAACTTAAAATTTAAAACCCTTTTTAAAACCATAGTGTGTTATTTTTAAGAGCTTGAGAAATTTATATAATAATACGAGACACTAGACAAAAGTATTTTTGCAATAAATTATATATTATTGTGATCTCATAGATATATTTATGTTCTTTTAATGTGATTTCACGGCCACAAAATCCATTCGATCAGTCCGAATGTTCACTCCTTTTTCCAATAATTGTGGCGGTATGGCGTCAATGATAAATATTAGCTTCCTATGCTTCAAGACATTCTGGGTCGTTGGTATAGGTCAATGACATAACATAGTCTCATAAAAAGTAACATAAAGTCGTTAAGTCACAGGACCACTTCTGGAAATAAAGTTGTCATCAGTTTGATTTTGCAATAAATTGATGGCTTGGCTTGTTGTATGGCAAGTTATGACATTTGTTTAAACCAAATGTCGCCGATGTAACATCAGTTAATCCCTCATTGGAACGTGTAAACCACCCCAAGCAGGCAATTTCAATGGATGTAATGGTGATTCGTTAATTCCTTAGGGTATTCTCTCCAGTCCATAGATGTCAATTTTGTTTTTTGAAATAAGCTTCACTTAATACCGTAAAATGCCGGAAATTCTCTATTAACTTCGGGAACATATTTATAACTTTTTCAAAATAAATTCTCACAATTTGGAACCGTTGTATTGACAATAAATGCTTCATTATGAAACCTTCCTGAGCAGAAATGTCAACTTAGTTTGACATTGTTAATGTTATCTCTCTTGCTCCTACCCGAGGCCACTTAAAAGTTGTACATTATATCTTAAAAACGGTGTAAAATCATAGGCGCAAAATTTTAAACAACCTATTATTATAGATACTAGTTAACAATTTACTATATACATAGTAATCTACTAACTTTTCACTAATTTTAAACACTTTTCATTGTTTTGCTAACTATCGGGTGATTTTTTTGAGGTTAGGATTTTCATGCATTAGTATTTGACAGATCACGCGGGATTTCAGACATGGTGTCAAAGAGAAAGATGCTCAGTATGCTTTGACATTTCATCATGAATAGACTTACTAACGAGCAACGCTTGCAAATCATTAAATTTTATTACCAAAATCAGTGTTCGGTTCGAAATGTGTTTCGCGCTTTACGTCCTCATTTCTTACGAGGCTCATTTCTGGTTGAATGGCTACGTAAATAAGCAAAATTGCCGCATTTGGAGTGAAGAGCAACCAGAAGCCGTTCAAGAACTGCCCATGCATCCCGAAAAATGCACTGTTTGGTGTGGTTTGTACGCTGGTGGAATCATTGGACCGTATTTTTTCAAAGATGCTGTTGGACGCAACGTTACGGTGAATGGCGATCGCTATCGTTCAATGCTAACAAACTTTTTGTTGCCAAAAATGGAAGAACTGAACTTGGTTGACATGTGGTTTCAACAAGATGGCGCTACATGCCACACAGCTCGCGATTCTATGGCCATTTTGAGGGAAAACTTCGGAGAACAATTCATCTCAACGAATGGACCGGTAAGTTGGCCACCAAGATCATGCGATTTGACGCCTTTAGGCTATTTTTTGTGGGGCTACGTCAAGTTTAAAGTCTACACAAATAAGCCAGCAACTATTCCAGCTTTGGAAGACAACATTTCCGAAGAAATTCGGGCTATTCCGGCCGAAATGCTCGAAAAAGTTACCCAAAATTGGACTTTCCGAATGGACCACCTAAGACGCAGCCGCGGTCAACATTTAAATGAAATTATCTTCAAAAAGTAAATGTCATGGACCAATCTAACGTTTCAAATAAAGAATCGATGAGATTTTGCAAATTTTATGCGTTTTTTTTTTCTCAAGCTCTTAAAAAATCACGCGATAGTATCATGCTAAAATCATTTTATTAAAAAAAAAACATGAACACATCTAAATAATGACAGATTGTGGAGCAAACAAAACAAACATACCTATATATATATCATACTAAAAATGATTTAACATCGTACTAAATCGTCTAAAATTTTGCGCCTTTTGTAACATTTGAGAAATAAATGACATATGTATGTCATACAGATTTAGTACGATACTAAAAAGATAAAATAGCCATTTGGTGATTTTAACTTTAGTAAAATGTTAAGAAGATAGTACGATACTAAACTCGTTTAAAATTATCAAAATCCTTTTTTTAACCTAGTATCATACTAAAAATGATTTAACATCGTACTAAATCGTCTAAAATTTTGCGCCATAGTTTTTTAAGTGCCAAGAAATACATTCTCTATTCGCCTTTCTTAATTATTTATAAACAATCATATTATTTTGTTTATATTTTTTTGATTATGAAATTGACAAACTTGAGCCACATTAAAAATGTTTGTCTTTCTTTATTTATAAAATTCACTTATTATGGGAAGAAAATAGAAAACTGCATTGTAATTCAATTCGATAAATCTACGCAATGGTTTCGTTTACCTACTTTAAAATTCAAATAAACGTATAAAATTGTTTATAATTAATTGTTTGTTAACAAAGTTAAGACCAAAGTTCAGTCTTGAAAAACATCTCAAAGCAAAGCCGGAAGCTTTAGGAAATCCCATTTTCATTGAAAAACGTACAGTGTAGAATTCAGCAATTCAGCAATGTAAAATGTAAGCAAACAAAATCTTATGCAACTTTCTGTTAAGAACCAACCATAAATTACACAGCTTATATACTTTTCATTTATTCTAAAGCTTTAATATTTTATATTCTCGCATTTGAAATTATTTGATGATTCACATAATTTACAATATTATCTTCCTTTTAATAAATAAAACATAAAACTATAAACAACCATATAGAATTAGAAGTGTCTAACGATTCCTCATTAATTCAGGAGTGTTTATAGCTCGCTTTATCTGCCATAATAATGTTGTCCCATCCCAACGCCGAGCGACAACGAACCCCACGACGACGACGACACACGAAGACGATGATATTTGACCAAGAATCAAGATTCAACACCAGAGAAAGGTGATAAAAGCCATTGCCTTGGCTTAAGCCAATTTAGATGGTTAGAACTCTCACTGACTACAGGAATAACCGGCCGTTGGCGTGGAAGTGACCGTGACCGTGAGTTTAGACGTGAAAGTGTTATCATTATTTCAATTCAATCCGAAAATGTATTCGTTTAAATTAATTCTTGCGGTTTGTTGTGTAGCTGTTGGTTTTTTAGTCTGTGCGAAAGGTTATCTTCTCAAAGCTCCTTCATGGTGTGACAGGGACTTATGTCCCAACGGCGGCAGACACATAGCTTGTAACAACGATGGGGTATATGAACGCGAACAATTAAAGTGCAACTGTCACAATTCTAATGTTAAGCATTATTTACCTATAGAATTTCAGTCCAGCTTGTCAGCCGGATGTTGTGGTTCTCAACATCAAGCCCTTCAAATCGATGATTCTGCACGAGCATAATAAGCGCAGGAATTTCATTGCACTCGGTCTTCTGCCAGGTTATTACCCAGCTACAAGAATGGCAACTATGGTGAGTGGATGTGGATATAATTTTATTTCTTGTCAATTTCAAGTTACCTTTGAGAGTGTTTTAATCGAAAAACTAATTTACATAATCGCGCTTTATCAGAAATTAAATCACAAAACAGCAAACTTGTTTGTTTAGCATTTTGTGTTTGTTAATTTTTGTTATTCTGTTCCTTTCAATTACTTTATTTATGTGTATATCTTTTGCCGGTCTCTGTGTCGATGCCAACGCCGCGCCGCCGCCGCCGCCGCTTTTTGATTTCAATTGATGCGATGAGTTTAGAAGTGGGATGATGAACTGGCATATTTGGCACTATTGAACTTGAAAACTTGCAATCTCGACCATGACGAGTGTTACAATACCTACCGTTATCGGAATTCCGGCCAATGCCTGTACGGGTTGTACTCGAAGAGGTCCCACATCAATATGACTAACTTGTTGGAGCAGGCCGTCGGCGGCTGGTTTAGTGAATACAATCTGATTGACAGCAGCTACATTTCGAGTTTTCGCGTCGAGAAGCATTTGTAAGTGCGCTGTGTTTTTATTTTATTATTTGTTTTCATAAGTAATGAATGTTGATTTTAATTGTATGCATTATTTGATTGACCTTTTGCAGCAAGGAGTATGGCCATTTCGCTGAGATTGTTGTTGATCGCAACACCCATGTTGGATGTGCTGCAATTCGATTTACAAGACCTGATTATCCGCATGTGTATATTGTTAATATTGCTTGTAATTATGCATCGATATATGCACTGGACACACCCGTGTATAGGGTGGGGAAGCCGGTGTCAAAGTGTCGGACTGGCAGGAATCCATATTACCCCGGATTATGTTCTAAGAAGGAAAAATATAATCCTAACTATTCTTGATGTCAACAATGATTGTTTTTTGTTTAAGAAAGTACAAAATTTTATTTATTTTTAATGGTTTCGTTTTTTATTTTGTTATATGAGTTTATTTGCTGCAGTAAGAGTAAATTTGTTAAATGTCTTTAATTGGCGCCCGAAAAAAGAAACGTCATATGTAAGCACGGTGGGTTAAGTTATATGCGAATACACAAATGCCTCTATGGAAATTGAAGATTTTAGAAAATTACTAAATTGTTTCCTTTCGAGAAAGGGTTTCAGTAATTGTAGCCCATACCATTGGCTGTCAATAAAGACAATATACAACATTTATTTTGAAAATCAATAACATTATTTTTCGTTGAGTTCCTGTTACTTTTGAGGGTGCGTTTATTTATTTCTTTTGTGTTGATTAACAAATGTAAATATAAAATTTACTTGTATAGGACTACCAAAGTTGTCTGAACAACTAATCTGTATATATTAATTAATTGATTTAGGGTCAACTTTTGTGATAATATATAAACATAATTCTTCTTAAACAAAATTATGTGTGCAGGCTATACCTATACATGAATTAATGAAGTGACGATGTATAAAGCCTCTCATCGGTAGATCTTGGAAAAAACCCAGTAGCTTCAAGTCGATACCCACCATCTCTTTATCGATTTTAAAGCTGCGTATGACAGCATCCATAGGAAAGAGCTCTACAGAGCAATGTCTAGTTTTGGCATCCCCGTCAAACTTATCCGTTTGTGCAGAATGACGATGGAGAATGCACGCTGCTCCATCAAGGTCGGAAAAGATCTCACCGATGCATTTGATGTCAAAAAAGGTTTTAGACAAGGCGATGCACTGTCATGCGGCTTCTTCAACATCGTTCTGGAAAGAATTGTGCAAAACTCAACCGTCAACACTAAAGGCACAATTTTCCAAAGGTCCATCCAATTACTCGGATACGCAGATGATATTGACATAATTGGAAGATCAAAGCGTGATGTCAGTGGAGCGTTTTTGAGCATTGCGACGGAAGCGAAGAAGATGGGTTTAGTGGTCAATGAGGGCAAGACCAAGTATATGCCGTCATCAAAAAAGGACATTGAACAACGACGTCTTGGACAAAACGTCACCATGGACAGCTATAACTTCGAGGTAGTTAAGGACTTTGTCTACCTAGGCACCGCTATAAACACAGACAACGACACCAGCGCTGAAATCAAACGAAGAATAACTCTTGCAAATCGCTGCTTCTTTGGACTTAGAAGGCAATTGAGAAGCAAAGTCCTCTCTCGAGCATCTAAAATCACCATCTATAAGACACTCATCATCCCGGTTCTCATTTATGGCGCTGAGGCCTGGACCCTGTCAAAGAAAGATGAGAACGTCTTAGGATGCTTCGAGAGAAAAATTCTTCGGGTGATTTTTGGTCCCGTACGTATAGATGGAGAATGGAGGAGAAGATATAACGACGAACTGTACGGGCTGTACAGCGACACTGACCTAGTTAGCAGAATAAAAGTCCAACGGCTTAAATGGCTGGGTCATGTAGAGCGAATGGACATCAACGCTCCAGCCCGGAAGGTCTTCGAATCCAATCCCGAGGGACGGCGCAGTAGAGGAAGACCGCGACTCAGGTGGCGCAATCAGGTGGGTGAGGACCTCAACCAACTTGGCGTGCGAAACTGGAGACAGCTAGCTAGGGACCGAGCTGGCTGGAGACGCATGTTGGTTGAGGCCCAGGTCCGCCCGGACTGTAGCGCCACCTTAAGTAAGTAAGTAAGTAGATGTATAAAGCCTCATTTTTAAATTATTACGTCTTACTAAATTTAAAATAGGTAAAGTAGGTTTCTAGGTAAACTATAAAGAAGTGCATTTTGACCTGTAAACTTATTTTGCAAAGTTAAAAGATAAAAACTGCTCTGTATGAAAAACATTGAGACAAAAACATAAAGAACTTTTCGGATGATTATAAATATAAAACGTTATTGTAAATGCATAGTCATAAAGCGTTTAAATCAAGTGAGACTAGAACTTGTCGTAAACAATCTTTAAAGACCTGGTCAAATAGAACGCGGTCTGGTGCGACGGGAAACAATTTTGCCCGTCGCGTTCCATATCTTCTATAGAATTATAACCTTGTTGAGGGTTAAATTAAAGTTGTAGTTTTTACAAAGACAGTCAAACGTCAAAAACGTAAGAAAAAAAAACAAACAGTTATTTTTTGAATATCAATTAAAACTCTTAAGTAATTCTTGTTATAAAAGTCAAGGTGTAAGTTTTGAGAAGAGGCTTTAAAAAGTAAACCGGAACATTTTGGGTTCGCTTGCTGAATTATGTTTTATTGCAGTAAATTACAAAAGCAAAGAAAAAAAAGAGTTGTCTTGACTTAAATAACTAGGCCAATAGAACACCAAAATATGACCGCGTTCTGTTTGACTTATCAAAATGTGGAGGGCAGAGGCGCGTTTGAACCTTCCCGATAGACCACGTTCTGTTCGGCCAGGCCTTAAGTAATTTCTTTTTTAGCAATATAAATATTATTTAACTATTATGAATTTATACTCAATAGATAAATTTATGTTTAATTTTAACGGAATTTTAAGGACTTTTTAAAAAATGGGTGTGTTCGTCAGTGGGTGAGAATTGTTTGTTTTTATTCACCATACTATTCTCTGTCATGACTTAAAATTACCCCAAACCAAATTTGACAGTTGGATTGTACATTTCATTTTGGTTTAACTTAAATCCCAGTTGATCTTGGTTCAATATTAAACCAATATTTGGCTACAATCGGTAATAAGTTAAGTGAGTTTCAAGTCTCGCATTTGTTGTAAGAACGGTATATTTATCAACCTCTGTTAAACTTCACTTATCTGCAGAAATTTTTGAATTGAAACAACTCAATCACGTATCAAATATTGAATTATTCTTATATCCTGATTTACAATCGTAGTTCATTATCTCAATTCATTATGTCAACTTTTAGGGATATTTATGTAATGGTCGTGGAAAACTTGGATTCGTCTGGTAGTGTCAGAATTTATTTTAGAATCTTTTCTGCATGGTATAGAAAAATGTATCTAATCAATTTAAAATGTAAGGGTGTGTTTCAAAATGTATAAGTAAAGTGACAGTTAAGCTACTAGGACGATAATCAGCAGGTAAAATTCACAATAGCGATTCACAATAACTGGATAAGTCGAACTAGTAGCTAATGTGTCAAGTAACTTATTGTACCTATGGATGAAGTACCTATATAATTGTAATTGAAATTAAAATCAATAGATTCTTTTCGACCACCCCTTAGAAGATGAGATAAACGAGTTATATTTCCGCGTTATGGATCCTCCACCAAAACGAGTATTTCGAATTATAACGGACTTTGTGGAATCTTTGGACAATATACGAGTAAAGTGTCCACACCGACACAAGATTGGTAAATTTACTCATTTATGTTGATAGAATATATAAGTAAAGATCACATCATTTCCCTATTATTACAGAAATAATGCAATGAATTCGACGAACCGTCTGCTTTAACACTGAAATACTATGCAAATTTGGCTTTCTGACTGTAGCTTGCATCTGCAAGAGGTATTGCCAGCAGCGTTAATCAATTTCAAAGTTACGCCAAAGTTAAACGTTTTGAGACATGGGAAAAATTAAACTTCTATTGGCTTGCTTCTAGGACGATTTTTTTCCGATTGTTAGTATTTTTTCTTTAGAATACAAAATACAACTTATGATTGAATTGTAGCCTTTGTAAGGGTTTAGTTTTTTGTAGATATAATGTTTTGGGTACTTTCTGCAAGTAAAAGATAGCCAAGATTTTACAATTTAAATTCCTAGCTTCCATTTGTCAAACTCATTATAACTCTAAAATTGGAAAAACTGACAAATAGTTACTCAATACTTACATTAATGGGACGGATGGAAAATGTAAAACGCACAATTTGCTAACAAGAGAATTTAACTGGTAAGTTATTTATGTGGTGAGTAACTACTCAGAATTGTACTTTTACATAGTGAATTAGACAATTAGACAAATATTTGACCCGTTGTAATTATGGCCGGGAAAAAAAGTACTCGGTGTTGGAATTTAATTCTTAAAGGTATAGCAAAATACCTTCTGACTTGCTAGTACTCATAGCTTCAAACGACTCTCAATAATTCTTTTTTTATTTGGTCGGACTTATAACTCAAACAACATGTATTGGACAATAAATTCTGTTTGGAAGTTCGTGGTATTGTTTTATATTGACGACTTTATAGGCTTTCTAAGTGCACCATTTTGATAAAATAAAATAGATCTTATGTAAATCTATAGGAGTTATTATATACAAAACAAACAAAATTAATTTGCTTACTACGATTAAAAATTGCAGGAGTTGTTATTCCGGCAGTGATCTCCCTCTAAAAAAGAAAGGCGCAAAATTTTAAACAACCTATTATTAAGGCCTTAGCACGATACTAGTTAACAATTTACTATATACATAGTAATCTACGAACTTTTCACTAATTTTAAACACTTTTTATTGTTTTGCTAACTAGTATCATGCTAAAACCATTTTATTAAAAAAAAAACATGAACACATCTAAATAATGACAGATTGTGGAGCAAACAAAACAAACATACCTTAATATCATACTAAAAATGATTTAACATCGTACTAAAGGCCCAACTATAATAGGCATAAGCAAACATAAGCTTATGTCAAAAACCCAACGAAAATTCACTTAAGTTTGTGAAATTACTGCGGGTAGCCATAATGCAATTTTGCTCACTTATCTACATGTCAAAATAATATTCGCAGCTCTATATGAAGATATAAATCCTTCGTACGTATTCCCTCCAAAACCCATTTGTTTACATTGTTGTATTTGTAATGTGAAAGAATTCAAAGAGAAAAATTTACGTGTTTTCACGCATACATAGAAATAACTAATAACTAATGAGTTTTTTGGGGAAATTTCATAAATTAGAAGAGAAATGACACGCACACTATGAATAAGTTTATAAGCCTGTGTTTATTTGATCCAAACTGTCAGATTTACTTATGCGGCGAGCGACTGGGATCGCTCTTGCTTAAGTTTGCTTAAGTTAACGAAACTGAGAAAAATTGAACGAAACGGAGCTAGACTCCATTATGGTCACTCGTATTAGATTCTTTGTATTCGTACGTTTACTTATGCGCGCATATGCTAGCTTATGTCTATTATAGTTGGGCCTTTAAATCGTCTAAAATTTTTGCGCCTTTTGTCACATTTGAGAAAAATGACATACATACATATGTCATACAGATTTAGTACGATACTAAAAAGATACAGTAGCCATTTGGTGATTTTAACTTTAGTAAAATGTTAAGAAGATAGTACGATACTAAACTCGTTTAAAATTATCAAAATCCTTTTTTTAACCTAGTATCATATTAAAAATGATTTAACATCGTACTAAATCGTCTAAAATTTTGCGCCAAAGAATTTATCGCAAGAACGCTGAACATCTGCCATTTTTAAATAAATCGCTTGAAACAATTATTGTAAATCCTATTTCTATAATATCGATTTATTTTGTAGTATTTAAAAAAAAAACTATTTTTCTCTTAATACTTTGAATTCTCTTATTGTTCTGATTTTAACGTGCATAGCACAATAGTATAGGTTCACCATAAAAGAAAACGTCAAACAAATCTCATACAACTAATTCCTCGTGTGGTTGAAAATTGTAAAATCAAACAGTCCACATTAAATTGATGCCGGTTTCGTTAAATTTCTGAAGTTGTCTAAAAAAATTGACAGTTTGTTTTATCAACTTTTCTAGTTTAGCTCACAGCAGAAAACACATTTTTTGTTAGCGCGGCCTTGGCTTGGCCTTCGTTTCACATGAGAAAAATCATTATAAAAAAGCTAAAATAATATAAAATTTTAACAAACACTTAACTAAATTACACGTTTCTTAAAATGTCGGCTTCAAGCAAGCGTCGTGCAACATCAGATTTGAATCACGACAATTGGGATCGTGAAATTGAACCAGAAAATAAGGGAACCTTCCAAACAGCACCCGAAGATGAACTCAAGAACCGTGTCATTAAAAAAGCACATAGAAAACTAACCGGCACAAGTGACGCCGCAAACAAAACGCAGGATTCTAGCGATGGAGGACAACCCAAGAGTGTCTTTAGCGGTTTTACGGGTGAGTTTTTTGATGGTTCTTTAAAATATAATTTAATATATCAAACATTTCTATGACAACAAAAGGTTTCGGGAAGACACCATCAACTGCAACAACGGCATCAACGCTCTCTTCACTTTCTTCCCTTGATTCCACAAAGAAACTCGAAGAAACCAAATCCTCTACAAACACGTTTTCTTTCCTCAACAAGTTCGCTCCTGCTGGTTCCTCTGGGTCGGAAGCAAAGGCCGATAAACCACAGAATAACAGCTCCATCCCGTCGGGTGCCGGCACCGAAGACAAAGCCTCCTCAAACAACAACAAGTATAACTTTGAAAAATCAAATGACTATTACTCCAAACTCAAGGGACTCAATCAAGCCGTATCCTCTTGGATCAAAACACACGTGGACAAGAATCCTCTGTGTTTGCTGACGCCAATTTTCAAGGACTACGAAAAATACCTCGCTGAAATCGATAAAACCGAAGGACTTGCCAAAACCGAAAGCGGATCCCAATCACAGTCACAGTCTTCTTTAAATAATTTTAAGTTCTCCGCCACTCCGTCGTCGTCCGCCAACATATTCTCCTTTGGGAACAAGCCCGCTGCTGACTCAGTAGATTCCAGCCGAGAGCCCAAGAAGTCATCAATTTTCGGGAGCTCTACCCAGAGCCCCGAAGACAAACCCAAACCTACAACCGGAATTGGTTTTGGCTCGAAGAGCGAAAGTGTTCCATCTGTTTTTAATGCGCCTAGTAGCACAGGATTTATGTTCGCCGGGGCGAAGCCGTTCTCCTTCGGCAACATCCAACCACCACCAGCTGCCACCGAGCCTGCTGCTGCTGATGATAAAGAGAACGGCGACGAAGAAGACGAACCCCCAAAGGTGGAATTTAAGGCTGTTGTGGAGGAAGATAGTGTATATTCGAAACGTTGCAAGGTTTTCATTAAAAACGATGGCAATTTCACAGACCGCGGAGTCGGCACTTTGTATCTCAAACCCGTAAAAGATTCCGACAAAAAACAACTCCTTGTCAGAGCAGATACCAATTTGGGCAACATTTTGGTTAATCTAATTCTGAACGACTCTATTCCCACTCAAAGAATGGGAAAGAATAATGTGATGCTGGTGTGCATACCAAATCCTGAAACTGAAAAGCCAACACCCATGCTGTTGCGAGTGAAGACATCTGAAGAAGCAGATGAACTTCTGGAAACCATTGACAAATATAAAAAATAAAATGTATTAACGAAATAATTTATTTTGAAGGAGAATGCAGGCGTATTATTGGTGCACTTAAGCCCAACTTAAGATTGACATTTGTATTGTGCTTAATTTCAGTCCCACATCCCACATTGAATTGTTGTTTTTTTGATCCCTTGTATTTATAAATTTAAAAAAATATAATAAAAATCGTTTTTAAATCTTAAAAAAAAACTTATGTTATGTTATGCTTAGAAAAGATATATTAAAACAGATGGTAGGTCTTTGAACGTTGAAATAATCCCGTAAGAGGAACGTTGGAAATAGAATATAAGAAAAATCTATTGAACCGATTATTTTGGTATTTTAGTTTTGACAAAAGAAAAAACGGATTTTGTTACTTTTTTAGATTATGACTATTTTGTGTCAAGAAGGGTTAGCGTAGGGAGTCATTCAGCACCCATTCAAACGCTCGTCCTTTGCCTTTCCACAATGATAAGCTGATTATTGATATCGTCTTTATCGGACTTCAACAATCATTTTCCAATTCAAAGTGAACATAAAGATTAGTCAAGAATTTTTTGTGAGTCACGGCCAACTTTCTATGGACATGATTTTTGTCTTTTAGACTTTCGATATTCTGAATGTTTCTCTTTTTCAGGGACGTTAAAAATATTGATAACACAACGTTAAGCATTGTACTCGTAAGCTGGGCTGCTATCAACAACTAATCCTCCTCCGGACGGAAAGTTGATTATCTTAACGAAAATGTAAAGGTACTATATGAATGTTTTTGTTATGATACGAACGAACTAAATCATATTAATCTTCCATGGTTCATCTCAAATATCTATTCCTTAATGCTGCAGCGAGATCTTGCATGTAAATCTTGGATACAATAACGGCTCCAGAACAACGACGAATTAATTGTTCGCTTCAAAATAAGGTTGTGATGCAGATAGGAAAGGGTTTTCCCGATCGTCTAAATTACTTATTATAGGCGACTCTGCGAAACATTGGTTAATGCAAAAGTAAAACGTACTTGAATTGTGATTTTGACAAAATCGTGTTGAACGAAAAGTTTGTTGCTGCCTAAGTTTTGTTAGGACCTTTTTCGTTATATAGGTTAAAAAGTGTAACAATTAATAGGATATATGTAAATAAGACGAGAGTTTCTGTACTCTTATTTATAAAGCAAAATAGCAGACCTGAACCAGATTTAAGCACGGAAAAGTAGGAAAGTAAACAAGTTCTACTTTATTTTGCTAATATCTTTCTTCTATTGTTAAGAAATTGATTAAAAAAATGCTTTTATATCCGACTTCAAACTACTGTAATAACTCTTTCTCTGCACCTTTTTCTTTGAGACCTTTCCAATGATATAGTCTTACACCAATGAGACGTAACGCTTACAACAAAAAGTGGAATATTATGATCATTTCAAAATATGTATCTTCGACTGGAAAAATTCCGAGAACCCAAATATGCGGGATAGCGATATTTTGCTTCGCTTTTACACCACGACCTTTTTTGATATCTTCATAAAATTTGAATAATTCAATAGATCAACTTTAGTAATAATTTTCATAATTTATTGAAAGAAGTTATTCTTATTATTTTACTTACCTTCATTCTTAAATATATACAAACAAATTTAATCAAAATATAATTGTTTAGTTTTGTGTCAGATATTGCTTAAAGCAGATTGGCTTGATTTAAATAATAAGTTTAAGCGCTCGGTAGAGAAAGAAAAATATATAATCTAAAATAGAACTAAGTACCTACATACATACATATGTATGTATATTCTAAACTTCAAGGGTTATTTTAAATTAGTATTTGCCTCTTTTTCGTAATTGGCTGCTTCTCTCCGCAGCACCGCATTCAAAAATTCAATCTGAATCGCAGTTATATCGACACTGGGTAGATTTTGTATTTTGGTTTTCAAAAACTGAAAGAACAAATCCAATTCGTCCTTCCTATCACCTATTGTCAAACACTCACTCGCAGGCTGCAGAGGCTGCGAAGGCGATGCCAGCTGTGTATGATCTGCACTCAAATCACCTACATAGACGGCTGTGCATGCGTTGCTGCTGGAGGGTTTTTTTAAGATATTTTCTTTACTATCCGCTGGCTGATTTGTAGGCAATACCAGAGAATCAACTGCAACACTATTAGCCTCTGTCTCCTCGTAGAGATAAACTTCGCCATAACTAGTATCATCGCCTACGGCTTCAACATTCCTCGCATGTCCTCCATCAGTTACCTCACAGAATTGCATCTCATTCTCATCCATTTCGCTTACATGCTCGATGTCCTCATCATCATCGAAGTCATTCTGGTCAATTATGTATTCCTTGTGCACGGACTGACTGTCCTGGGTGGTTTCTTCATCGAGTTCGATTAGCGACGAGATGTCTGATGTCTTAACTTCCTGGATTGTGTTGTGGTTGGTGTTGGTTTTGGAAGAATTCAGATAGTTGGCGCGTTCGGATATCAATTTGGGTTGATAGATGTCTGTGAGGAATGACAAATCAGCAGTGTATCGCCACTTCTCCAGGCATTCTTTGTATTTGAGCTTTCGCAGGCGATACTGGTGGTATGTGTCGCGAAGATTCTTCCACTTCTTTCGGCATTCGACAGCTGTGATATTACCTAACAGTTCCCCTCATTACTACCACATCAAATTTATATGAATTCAAAAGTTTGTATTTACCAATTTCAGTAGCAAGTTCCTGCCATATCCGGGCGACATCCGCACGTCGACGCTGCTCTCTGGGGAGTTTGTAGTTGTACAGAGCTGGTCGCTTCCTGACGCACCAAATGAAATGCGACACAGCATCGTGGTCTTCATCCAAGACCTTTTTTCGTCCTAATTTGATTGAATTGTTTTTTCAAAATGACTAAATACAGTTTGGATTTTTAAATACCTTGCATTTTCATGGTTTTTAGAAAATTAGTAGTAAATAAAGTAAATAGTAATTTTTACTCGATTCTAGCCGTGTGTCGAGTTGATGTTTATTTACTCGTTGTTGATATTTCCGTATTCGGTTCTCGTTACTGGCGGTTTTGGCCGTTACGCTCCGATTCAAATGGATTTTAATTATTTTAAGCGGGGTGATTAAGTTTATTTTCAATTTATTTTTATTAATTATTATATTAATTGTTGCATTTAAAATCAAAATTATCAAATTGAAGAATTTTGTTTGTGAAAATTTGTGATTGTGTGATGGTTCGTATGAGTGAGGAGGTTCCCTTTTTCATATGGTCACGTTACGTTTTGACAGTTGTTAACCTTGGCGTCGGATGCAGATTGTATAATCATTCACAATAGTTGATGTTGTAATTTTAATATTTCCAAAATAACGAGACAAAAGTTATATACATTTATTCGGTTTTTATCAATTACGGATATAATTAAATTTTATCCGGAATTAATACTATCTTTCATTTTCCATAAATCCGAGACTTTGACAAATGAAGTCACGGCACCTGGCAGTCAACCTTTGGACCTTCAATTGAAGATACATTTTTTTTTGTATCTGACTTTGAATATATTTACCATAAGAGCAAAGCAACCTGGTCACCTGGTACCAATATTAGTGTTATTAAAAAATAATAGTATGTGTTTATTTTTTAATCAGCCTGTGTAATTTGTTCTCTAAAAATGCAAGTTACAAAAAAAAACAACAACAAATACCTAAAAAAAGAAAGAAAGTTGTTATTGTAGTACACGCACTTACTTTCAGGTGCAAAGCAACTTTAAATACCAGTTACAAATTGTAAAGTAATTTTAAAATAATGAATTATTTTCTCTGGCACAATCAGAAACATCTTTCTCATTTCGAGATTTATTTTGACGAATTCATTCAAAAAGAAAAAAACGTCAACATTGCCTAATGAATATATTGAGAGCTCAAAATAAAAATCAAGCATTATATAAGAAAAATTGAAAAGTCTAGACTAAAGGAAGTACACTGTCGTAGAGAATGTAATGTTTGTAGTATTTATTAAATCAGAAGTTTTCTTTTTATGGCGCCACTCAGTAATTTTCATTCTTCTTCTCTCGCTTTTCTTCCTCTGTAATTTTTTGCTTCAAATTGCAAAACAATTTGTTTTACTTTTCGGAAGATACAGCCTTTAAAACAAATGTTTTACTGTTTTTCAGTTAAAACCAATATAAATCAATTTTTAAAGCTAGCCATAAATGACAGAGCCAAAGATCCAAATGGACCCGAGCCGATCCAAAATTGACAGGATGTGAGGAAACTGAGCTGGCTTGGTTTGGCTCTGTCGATCCATTTGGATTTTTAGCAAGTTAAAAATCAACGAGCCCATGCCAACGAGCCAAGGCTCGGTTTTGCCGTGTGGGGGAAATCAACGAGCCAAGTAGTTCTGTCTGTAATCACAATCTTATCTCGCCATCTAAAAAATATTTAACTATCTCAGTCTATCTCATACAATAATTTAAGGAAACAAATCTTTAATGTTTATTTAATTTTTTATAAGACTACGTATGGAATATTTAAATTTGTATGGTAAATCCGCTTCATTTAAAGTATGTAGATATTGCTATATATAAATGTCAAATAAGTGTATTTCACTGTGTCATAATCGGTGTGGCTTAGGGCTGTAATTTCCTCAAAATGGGTCGTCTTTAATCTATGATTAATCGAGGTCATGTATTCTGAAATGCAAATGCTAATAGTTTAAAGTGTTTAGAAAGGAAGTGAGTCTATTGATTTTAATGTTCTGATCCATAATGTTGTAATCTAACAATTCAACATTGAGCCAAAAAAATATCTTATCGAGTGTTTTTTTTTTTTAAAGCTTAAGAAATTTAAATACTAATACAAGACATAAATATTTTTGGAGTGAGTTATTTATTAAATTTATTATAAAATCTGGAAGATAATTTAAAAACATTAATTTTGAACATAAGATTTCCAACGTATGTCTTCTGCGGCTAAGAAATAGGTAGTCCATATTTAATCAGTCTACTTATTGGCTTATTGACGAAGCCATTTAAACAGAAATGAGCTTCAACGCTAAAGAGCGTAAATGTTCGAAGTGCTTTATATTAACTTTTTAAATCCAAAAACATTACCATAATCATAGCTATTGTATTGGCTTGTTATAATTTTATTTTTTCGTCATAATATATATATATACTAGCTGACCCGGCAGACTTCGTACTTCCTCAATCGATAAATAAAAGACCTAAACTTTTGTATAAATTAATTTCAAAACAAACAAAACGTATTGAATAAAAAAGCATTTTTTTAATTAATTATTATTTTCGACACATCATGTTGCTTACTTAAAAACACAGAGTTTTTGTTAAATACTGGCTATTTATAAATAAGGTTTAAATTTGTATTAACAGACACACACTGTTATGATACAGTTTGTTAATCAATTTAAAGCTTTCTCATAAACTGTATTTTTTGTTTTGTTTTGTTGTGCGTAAATAAACAAAGAAGACGGTATAATTGTCCATGCGCGAAACAGGGAAACTCCAAGTTGATTCCGCAAACTTCTAAAGACTGTCTTTGCGATTTATTTATTGTCATCGTAAAGGCCAGACGTACTGGAAATTGGAAGCGTTTAAAATTGAATGGTAAATCCGTTGGAATTATCGGTATTCGCGGGATCAAGACATCCTCTCCTTTGTATTTTCCTTTTATGATTGTTGCCTCAATGACGTTATTCATGAGCTTTTTCACAGCCAGTCTTGTTCCATTGCTTAGTCGAGGTTAATTAATGTTACGCATCATGATGACAACTCATCCTACTTTTAACTGCAAATTGTGAGATTGTGGTAATCCAGGCAATTCCAGTGAATTTAAAAACTCAGTGGGATAGTTGACTACGTCATCCTGGTTCATAACGGTGTCGACTGATTTGAAGGAAACCAACTGTCCTGGAAGAAAATTCTGAATGGTCGCATTGAGATCTTTATTTTTTGCTGCCAATATTGCTCGTTCACCCAGCCAATTATGGTTATTGAACTTTTGCGCTATATCTGGGAAAACACACTGAATAAGCTCCTCTTTTGAATCTGTGATGTGAATCCGGTCGAGGTGTCCATTGCAACTTTATTATTTCCAATATCAAACAACTGCTTCGCAAACACATTTGCAGTTTCATCATATTGCAAAAATACTCGCATGTTAGTTATTAATTGGAGTGCCTTTACGTACTGCCACAAATTCGATGATTTTAGGCATGCATTTAGTTCATCAGCAACAGTTGATCGGGGAATAACTGGAAGAGTCTGACAAAAATCACCTGACAACAGAATCATGGCCCCACCAAAAAGAAGATCTTTCAATGTTCTGTCCTGCGCCTCCAGTGAACTCTTATGGGCCATTGTGCATTCATCCCAAACAATTGATTTGCATACCTGTAGGATCTTGGTCATTGCGCTATTTTTGGCGATGTTGCAAATTGGTGTTTCGGTGATTTGCATGTTTAATGGTAATTTCACTTAACAGTAAAGTGTCACTATCACAAAATATCAACAAAAAAAGAGCACACTACTTGGAATGTCACTATTACAAAGAATCACAAAAGTAAAGAAAGTTCTCGCACACGTAGCAGTAATCGTCACTCAAAAAGATAGAAGAATGCACTCATAGAATATCGTAACCATGATCGTAACACATCAATCGTCAATCGTAATACTTTTTTCCGTGTTCTGATTTTTTTATTTATTTTTTTGGAGTTTACCTTTAAGCCATAAATCTGCGTATTCTGAAGTGCGACAGAATGATTGACATATTAGTTGGTTGTCAAATCTAATGTCAAATATTATGGTTGTGTTCAGAAACTTAATTTGTGACAAAACTTTAGATTTATCAAATTTAAACAAATAATCTGATACAGTTAAGTGCCTTGCACATGAGCAACGAACTGCGAACTGCGAACTGTGGATGTTCGCATATTTTGACTTTTCTTTCACATGAGCTTTTATTTCTATTCGCAGGTAGCGACGAATTGTCAACTTGACCCAGGGATGTTTACTCAGAGAAAATTTATTTTCAACACATTAGTGTTGGTTAAACATCGATAGTTTCCACTTTTGATAGTATCGATAGTTTTGGAAAACACTATCGATACTATCGATGGTTTTACTAAATATCTTAAAAAGCATTAAAAAGGCTTTTCTATCAGGTACACATTTTTTGAATAATAAAAAACGGTTGAAAATCTGAATATGTATTTGAATTTCAAACTTATTTAAGCAACTAGAAATGTAAAATTTAACTTGCTTTTTAAGGTATTTTTTTGAAAAAAAAAAACACGATGTATTATTGTAATCCAAAAAAAAACAGTTCGGTACGGCCTGACGAATACCACTTTATTTTTTTGGTTAATGTGGCAAGCTGGCAAGCTTCCCAAAGATGCCAAACAATTTGAAAAAAATTTAAACATTTGAACCATCAGTTCACGAGTTTTTCGGTCACAAGACAACATTTTTTATGAATGAAAATTGAATTTAGCTTTTAAGGCAAATGATACAAAAATCAAGAGTGCTTATTTTAAATTAGTTTATTAAACAAAAAATAGTAACATATGATGACAATGACAACTTACAAAATTATAATTCGGTGGTTCCCCAAACCAAAAATCATAAATTGAAATGATGAGACATGAAGATTTTCAATAGATTTCCAGTGCTGTATGAGTTGAAAATTAAACAGCGGTGTTCAGAAAAATAGCCTTGTGGTAAAATAATTTGGAAATATTGAAACTATCGATAGTGTGTTCGATAGTTTTTAGAAACTATCGATGTACGCGATAGTTTTTTTACTATCGATAGACTATCGATGTTTAACCAACACTACAGCACATCCCTGTGCTTATTAACTCGAAAGATCTTTCACACAAAAACAAAACAAGAGTGGTATAATTTTGAGGTTAAGTTGAGCGCGAACAATTTATTCGTTGAAGTGTGGATGTTATGTGGAACGCGAATAGAGTTTGATAGTTCGCAGCGACCACACTGCGATTCGTTACTACCAAATTGTTTTTACAAAATTCTCTTGTTTTAGAGAACAAAATGCAAATTTTATTATTCTAATATTAGTGTCAATTGGTTTCTTATAATTTAAATGTGTTTTTGTGTGGAATTGACTTTTTGAAATATGTAAAATCACGTTTGTTCGTCCATTCGCAGTTCGCAGTTCGTTGCTCATGTGCAAGGCACTTTACAACTGAAGTTAGCTAAAATTAAGTTTCGCGAAGCCGACCAAATTAATTGGAAATCAGTACTACTAATAGTTTATTACATTTTTTGTAGCATTCGCGATTCACTTTTGTTTATTTTCGGAACGCGACATTAGATCCTCCAAAGCACACGCGAAAACTGTTTTCATAGATATGAATGAATTTGAACTTTATGCAGCGGTAATAAATTGCAAATTGACTCTTTGACGTTAGGAACACACCTAAATTGCTTAGACAACAGTGAGTGATTATAATTTAATATGAACTTTATTGAATAGCAATAAAGTTCAAATTGACTATAGAAAACGTTTGTATAGGAAATAGAAAAGGACTGTTTTTAGGGTTTTCCCGAAAATTATTCGATTTTTTCTCGCCTTTTAAACCTTCCCTAGACCTCCACGAACATTTCAAGACTAAGATAAGATAAATCCGTTCAGCCGTTCTCGAGTATTAGTGAGACTAACGAACAGCAATTCATTTTTATATATATAGATAAAGTATCTATATATAAGTATATAAAGTATATTAAATACTTTTGTACCCGTGGCGTGATCATTATTGCGTTGGACTGTCATGCCAGAGGTCTTGGGTTCAATCCCTGCCTGTGCCATCTCTTTTTCACGGGTACTGCCTCTTGCGAGGAATTGACAAATTCTCCAAGAGTAATTCTTGTCATGAAAAGTACTTTCTCAAATTAGCCGTTCGGATTTGGCTTGAAACTGTAGGTCCCCTCCATTCCTGACAACGATAATCGCACACAGGAATGGTTGAGAGTTGTAAGTCACTAGGCCTATAGTTCTCAAAGGACTGTTGTGCCACCTAATTTATTTTTTTTTATATTGAATAACTACTTAATTTGAAAAAAATTAAGAACAATCTTTTTCAATATAAGTCAACTAAAGACTTTTTTGAAATGGTAATAAAAATAACCCCTGAAGAAATCGGGAAATCCGACGAAACGTAGTTAAATTTATGAAAAAAATTGTATTTTAAAGAACTTAAATCGAAACATTTACATCACTCGTACACATCCGCAATGTTTCATGCCTTTAGTTTTTTACCGATATTTTTACAAATAATGTTCTGTTGAATTAGATAGTTGCATTCCCCTCCTCAAACAATTCAGCTGTAATACTCTCACTTCCAGAAATGCTTATCAGTTTTACCTTGAGCTTAATTTAAGTTAATTCAAGTATAGAGATTGTTTTTTTCACCGCACATCGAGAATGTGGAATGCCTTTTGTTTCCATTTCAATATTCAAAAAATAAGGGTGTGCGTATTATAGGTATATGGCATTTTATTTTTTTGGTTCTGAAGCAATCTGAGTAGATTATGTTAATTGACCTATAATATAATTATGAACCAAACTTGATCGCCGAACTATCATTTTCATATAGTTGGGTTCGCTCGATTTGCTTGTCATTTTATCCTAAACAAATTGAACAAGCTGCGAGTAAGCTCCGATGTAAACAATTTGTGCTCCTATTTATCTGCTCTATATAAAAACTTTATTGTTTTTTTTTTTTGACATTTTTGTGATCTGCTCCGGCCTAACAAAGAAAAACGTCAACAGCTAGACACAAATGATATATAACCGACTTATATATTATGTGGTTATCGTTAATAGTTGCAATTTATCCATTAGAATTCCATTTATCTATCTGAAAAGCAGTATAAAACGCACGTGGGAAATACTCTTTAATTTAAGTTCTTTTGAAGTTGGTCTATGTTTTCGTCTACAAAATTATTTAATTAATTGCTTATGACTAACAATTTCATATCCTTCTTTAAAACATTTCTTCGACAAAATTAAATGTAAATATCAGTCTTTTATAGTAAAATTAACGAAAATTTGTCTTTTATTCTTTTATTTTTTAAAAGAATTTGACACACTGAATACCAAGAATTTTAATATTTGTCTGTTCGAGTTCTAGACAGTTCATAACAGATTTTATAACAAATTTCATAACAGATTTGAAATTCTGAATATTTTTGACAGCTTATATTAGCCGCGTTTTATTATTATTATCCGGATCAGATCATGATAATAAAACAGCATTGGATCATCATATTTTTTGTTATTTAAAGTTTGGTTGCAGTGTCAAATTCGTTCTTTCAAAAGTGACATTACAAAGCAAAAAAAAAACAAACACATACCAAAAATGCAAGCTCCACAACTTTTGAAAATGTTTCTGCAAATCACCATTGCACTCTCAAACTCAAAGCATCCAGGAACGCTTTGGTCTCACATGTAGTCCAGATTCTTTTTGACTTTTTAATAAATGTGACACTTAAATAATTTAATTTAGAGATTACTTACAATTTATTTGAACATCTTTTCTCCCATTTGTGCTGCAGCTTTTTCGATTTTATTTATATTTTTTGACATTTAAAGCAGGGTTGCCCAAAGAACATTTTGCTAAATGATTTTTTTTGTTCCTTTTTTTGGGGGAAAATAATTACCATAAATTATGTCAAAATACATTTTTTTGGACTTAATTATTTTAATTTCACCAATTAATATCTAGTTTTGTTAAAATATCTAATTATTTCATGGATTATATGCCAAATAAATAAATATAAAGCTTCTCGCTTTCTATTTAAAAAATATTTTATTTCAGTCAAATGGAACTGTTTATATGGCAATACAGGTTTTATTTAATTTGTTTGCAATGATACCAACACTTACATGTGAAATAACAATGATGAAGCGCTCCTTGTTGTGAAAAAAAGAATTAAATTTTGGATCTCAAATTGAGATCCAAACACAAAGCAGGATCTTGTGTTGTTGTTGTAATGCATGTAAATTCAAGATCCGGATCAGATCATGGTGATAATAAAACGCGGCTATTGTTGTAAGGGAATTCATTATAGAATAACAGAATAAAATATATTATAAGTGGTTCACTTAAGCGAGATTCTACTGTATTATTGTTTTCAAATTAGAGAAATCCAAACAAGAATGCATTATTGTGAATGACAATCATAAACGAACTTCTTCTTCTTCCACTTCTATTACAACCAACTACATTAATTTACACCCTAAAAATACCCCTTGCCAGACAGAGAAGAATATATTTTATTCAAGGCAAACAATAACAAAATGGACGAGAATCATTCACAAACATCAATTTTCCAACAAATGTCAATAAGAATGGAAAATTCTATATGTAAAATAAAATTATAAGAAGAAGAGCTAGAGCACCCGTTTCCCAAAGAAGTGTCATTATTTTGTGTGCTGATAACTTTTTGTTGTAACATTTTCCTTTTTCCTTTTTTGTTTAACTAAAAAAAGAAAAAAGAAGGAAGTCCAACTTCTTCCGAGTGAATTGAATTGAACAACAATTTAATCAATTACTCACGCTATCAACAAAGTGTGGTAAAATAACACATAATATTATTTTTATTTTTGTTTATTTCAATATTTTTGTTTGGTCACTAAAAAACACTAAGCAGAGACATTGAGACACCGAGAGAGAGCTACAGCGACATAGAACCAAACCAAAAATATCCAACTAGAGAACTCTTCCAAAAAGTGTATATTATTTCTTTTTGTTTTAATTTTATTTTATTATTGTTCTGAATTGTCGCTCATTTTTGCTGTTTTATCCTGTCCTCGTTTCGAGTCTTGCTAAGCTAGATAAAGAAGAACAAAAAACGAGAAAGTTTCGAGCGATAATTACACGCAGTAAGTGTGCGAAATTTCTTTGTCTATTTTACATTATATTTCAGAAAAATGAAAATTCTCAACAAAAGAATGTAAATTTGGGTTCTAGCGAACAAAAACAAAAAACACACCAAACCACACAATAAAAGCAATAAAATGGACATAAGCGAGAGTTATGACCCCCATCAACAACAGCAACAGCAGCAGCAGCAGCAGTTACAATCTCAAGAACAACAACAGCAGCAACAGCAGCCACCTCAGTTGGTTTTTCCTTCGGTGCAGCCGTTCCCAATGAATGGATTCAACGATACCACAGCACCGATGCAAGAGTTAGTAAGGAGGCCGGTTGGAGCGATAGAAGCACCTCCACCAACTCCAGTATCGACAGAGGTGGATATTGATTCGTGTTTGCTGCAGCAATTCAGTTGCTTGGGCACAACGGATCACGAGGATCTTATAAATCAATTCCAAACTTTAATGAACAATCAAATGAACAAGGAGTCGGCAAGGTTCTTCCTCGAGATGAGTAATTGGTAAGTAAAAAAGAGAAGATTTATTAAAGTACTTAAAATGAGTAAAGAGTTGAATATTGGACTAGAAAAGAAAACAAAATGAAAAAGATTGTTTCTTTTCGCAATGACTTGCTTAAAACATTACTTTTTTTTGACGTTTTATTAAAAAAGTCAAGTCGTCAGTGACTGACTAAGATAAAAAATGTATCACTTCCAAATAACTTGATGCAAATTATGCAAGTCGTCGTTGATAAGGTTTTCCAAGTTGTGTAAGAGCAAGTTCAATATTTTCCAGTAAAATCACAAAATTTGAACAAATTAAATTAAATTAAATTAAAATTGAAGAAAAGGAACAATTTCAGCATTGTGATAGGTCGTAGTTTCTGCAATTTTAAACTTTTCGTTTCATCTAGGTAATACATACATACATATCTCAACAACGATTTCAGCGTTTAGTCTGCGTCAGTTGAAGAGGGTTGAGAGTGTAAATGAGATATATGTATACAGTGGTGGAAAAATAATTAGAAACAATGAAAAGAGTAAACATATGCACTTTTCTTATCATTGTTTATGCTCTTCACACACAAAAAATGATAAACGGTAAAATACAGTTCTCTTTTTGCTGCTATTGTGGAGCATGTTTTTAGTTTGCAGGTTTCATAAACTGTTAGTTTGTTAATATCGGCAATTTAAACCAGCTTACAAAAGAATATTTGAAATCTAAGCTTGGAAAAATAATTAGAAACAGTGAGCAAATATTGAAGAAGTGATATTATTTAACGGTAAATCTTTGGCGCTACATTTTTGTTTTTGTTCAAATATCTTATCTTTACTATCTAGTTCAAAAAAATGGGTAAAAACAAGAGCTGCACACCAGAGCTAAGGAAGATAATTATCCACAAGTACTGCAAGGAAAAAGCTACCATGGATAACATCGCCAAGGATTTGCTTTGCTCCAAAAAGATGGCATATGTAGCAATTAAGGTCTATAGGGAGACAGGCAGCACGAAAACTCCCAAAAGGAAAAACCGTGCAAGAAAAACAACTGCCAAAGAAGACAGACTTATTTGTAGGCTTAGCAAGGCCAACCCTTTTGCGACCAGCAAGGAAATTCATTCAGCTTTGTCATGCCAATTAAGTACAGGAGTAACGTCTAGGACAATAATGAATAGATTGCTGGATTGCGGGGTTGCATTGCTCGGAAAAAGCCACACGTTTCAAAAAAAAATTTAAAACGTCGATTAGCATTTGCCAAGGAACATGGACAAAAACGATTAGCGTTTTGGAAAAAAGTATTCTGGAGCGATGAATCAAAATTTAATATGTTTGGATCTGATGGTAAAAGATATGTAAGACGCCCAATTAACAAAGAACTCGATCCTAAGTATACCATCAAAACGATCAAACATGGTGGTGGAAATGTGATGGTTTGGGGAGCCTTTTCGTGGCATGGCGTTGGTCCTATTGTGCGCATCGATGGCCGAATGGATCAGCATATGTATAAAAACATATTGGAAAATGTTATGGAGCCATATGCGTTTGATCATTTGCCAGTTTCATACATTTTTCAACAGGATAATGATCCTAAACACACTTCACGTTTAGTGAAGTGTTGGTTTGAGGAAGAAATCATCAATGTTTTAAGCTGGCCAACACAAAGCCCTGATCTCAATCCGATCAAAAACTTGTGGGCTGACGTTGAGAGAAGTTTGGGAGTCAAAACTTCCAAAAACTCAAATGAGCTCTTCAAAAACATAGAAGAAGCTTGGCGGAATATTCCACTTCAACGCTGTCAAGATTTGGTAGCTAGTTTACCTAAACGGTGTGCAGCTGTAATTGCTAATAAGGGTTACCCCACAAAATATTGATTTTTTCAATCGAACAAAGGTATTTTGAAGTAGAAAATATAATTTCTTTACCTTTTATTTGTATTTTTCTTTTTCAGTGAACTGATGTTTCTAATTATTTTTCCACACTTTTATTTTGTTTTTTTTTCGAATATAGTGCTATTTATGTTATAGTTTTTTTTTAATAACTTTTTCATAAAAGTTTATATAAAAGAACATCGTTTTTGTTATTTGTTATTATTTATTTAGTTTTATTAAGGTTTTCTTCCTTTTGTAAATAAAAAAGTAAAACGAAAAGTTTGTTTCTAATTATTTTTCCACCACTGTATATCGTTGAAAATTTTAGCCCTAGTACATCTTTTGTTTTTTATGGCCATAAAACTGTAAACCATGGGGGGTTTGGACAGGATATATGTACATACCCTTAGAGATTACCATAAGAGCACAACAATTAATTGAAATAGTTTACCATTAAAATGAAAGTATTGGTTAATCTTAATGTAGTCGATAGATTCCAAAACAATTCAACTTTTACGCCAATGACTATTTAGTACCTAATAATTTTTATAAATCTAGTTTTTGGGCGCTAGGTAGACCAGGGCTAAGTATGTAATTGCAGGCTTTGTTGCCCATGTCCTCTTACTTAGAATATGCTCAATTACAACTGCATGCGTACAGTCATGATACTTTGTTTAAAATAATAAAGGAAACGATTACAAAATGAGAAATTTAAATTATTTGTTAAAAGCTTTTGATTTGATTTTTAGTACCTAGATAAATAATTGAAAAAATGTCTATGTCAAAAAATATCTTAAAACTTTTTGTTCTAAGCTTTGCCAAAGAAATTGCTTTTAAAAACATGGGACAAAATTTAGCAGAAATAAGAAAATCAAAAAACTGAAAAAGAAGGAACATTTGTTTAAATATGAGAACCTTTAGAACGATGTTTATAATCCATACTCTATATATATATATGTATATGTATGTATATATGTATATGTTTCAGTTTGGACACAGATTCAGCCAAACTGTAAGATATAAATAATAAAAGCTAAGATAACAAAATAATATATATAACGATTATAAATAGATTTAATTTAAACAAAAAACTCAGGTTTGCTCCTCTGACATTTTTGTGCAAATTGAGTAACATAAGAGAATACTCACGCAGAGCTCATACTGTTTGTTTATTATTATTATTCTCGTATTTCCTTGAAACGAGGGCATCTTCCAATGAAATGGATACTATTTTTAAGGTCTGTGAATTACATAGATTGCAGTAGATGTGTATATCAGGTTCATTTCGATAAGCTATATAATTAAGCGTAACACGCTCTCCTCTAACATTAAATATCGATGAAATTCTTAAATTGTATCATTTATGAATTAGTTGTTTGCACAAAAATTGTGGGTTCATTGAAAAAAAAATTGTTTAGAAAATCAAACAGCAAAATTCTTTCTTTAGTTTTGTAAACTTTTTTGATATTACGTTATAATTGTTGGAAAAAAAAATAACACTCTTCAATTAAACAAAAAATAAATCACTAAATACTTTAATAGTTGGTAAAATTGCTGTGCAAAACATTTGCAACTTAGATCTCACAACGAAATTTCAAACTATTTTCTTACTTCAAGGCAAGGAAATGTTAATATTCAATTGCGTACCCTTTATTTTTTTATAACGGCTGTATATCTTCTGGGCATCGAAGCTAAAAGGTTATTAATACCCAATTTTGGAATGTCATTCCACTGCCTCTGAATTCCAGCGAAAAGGTCACTTTTGTGCTTAAAAATGTTGCTCCCAATTCTTCTTTTCACAATTTCCCACAGGTTCTCTATTGGGTTTAGGTCTGGGGATTGGGCTGGCCATGGTAAAACCTCAATCTTTTTTTCTGTAATCCACTTCGTGTCCAACTTCGACTTGTGTTTGTGATCATTGGCGTGTTGTAACGTTCATTTCCCAATGGGCATAAGGCAGCATGGTGTTACAAAGGATGTCTACATAGTCTCCAGACTTCATTCTGCCCTCCACTTGTCGAACTGGCCAGATTCCTTGACATGTTGTTTTCCAACCGATCCCTGCATATTGAACTTTGATTCGTCAGAAAACAAGACCGTTTCCCATTTTTGGAGACTCCAATTTAGATGAGTTTTTGCAAAAGTCAAACGATCTTTCAATTTTTTTTTAAATAAATGTCTCTTTTGCTCCTGAAAACCACCCAATCCGGCCTGCAGTGCGTGGCGTCTAATAGGTTATGGGTCAAGGGGTAACCTAAGTTCAATTTTTGCTTCCCTGGATGATGCCGTGGGGTTTCTCTGGAAGAAATTTGTTATTTTTCAATCATCTTTTGCTGTGGTGCTTAGAGGCCTTCCATGGCATAACAGCTTTTCACTTTTGATGATTCTACAAATAGTTGATTCGTGAATGGAATATCTCTTTGAAATTTCTTGTTGTGATGCTCCTTTTTTTAAATCACTCAAAATTCTGGATTTTATATCCGATGAATATTTGTTTCCCGCCATTTTTAAAACAAAATCTTTTTTTTTTTTTTTCAATTTAAAAAGAATTTATCTTAAAAAACCCTATTTATCGATCAAAGTCCCGGCTAAAACTAACTAAACAAATCAAGCTACACGTATAAACTTACCAACCTCAAAATGAATCAGTTTAATCGTTATCAAAATGAGACGCAAAGAGAAATAGGTACTAGTTGCAAATGTTTTGCACAACTGAAATCAAACAGTGCATTTGTAGAATTTGCCTGTGGATCAGTGCTTTAAGATAATGAGCAGTAAGTTGAAACATAGAAAAGTCTAAAAGAATAAAAATAATTTGATTGGAACAACTTTTATATAAACGAATGTTCGTTTTTTTGATAGGAGGTTATAGTTGCAAAAGTTTTGCACAGTACTGTATATTTATCGTTCACTTTTAAGATAAGCACAAAATGTTATTGCATTCCACAGTAATTTGGAAGATTTTAAGTCTTTTTATACTATACGATTTTATTTTTGGTGGTTTTACGCCTTTATCGATATCTCTAGAATTTTTACATTTAGATAGGTCAACTTGGAATTTTAACGTTCTTATAAATAATGAAGATAGTCCCGTTCCAATATTTATCATATAATTTAGCATTGTGCTAAGTAACCCAAAAAATCTTTTCATAAAGTAACTATACAGTTTTTTTTTCACAGTTTTAAATTGAAGGTATTCACAAGATTGGGTTGCACACATTATGATTGACTCCGTTGCCGCCATAAACACTTTGTTAGAAAAACAGTTTCTTATCCTTTGCTTATAGCAATTTTAGCTTGAACCAACTTTTTTTTTAGCTGGTCGTTATCTCAGATATTTGTATTTGTTAATTCCGTTGAAATACCAAATTTCGTGTCTGCATTTCCTTCCAGATCTTTTTCCAAAAATCATTACTTTTGATTTGGTTAGATTAACTGTTATATTTCATAATTTATTTATCATTAACTGTAAAATTTCCGGTGAATACGCGAAGAATACCACATTATTAGCGAACAGCATAGTCTTTATCAATGTAGCAGTAATTTGTATTTCACCATTTAAAAAACCAATGGGATCATTGTACCTTTGAAAATATTCATATTCCAGAATCTCTTCGACTCTTTTATGTTACTATTCAACAAACCTACTATGGCTCCAACGGACCTACATACAGTGGTGGAAAAAATAATAGGTGTTAATGAAAAATGCGAGCAAATTTGATTTTTTTATTTATATTTTTTTAATTTTTAATTTTTTTTTTCATATTTCGGCTTTTTTTCAAAAATCTATTTTTATCAATAAAAAAGAATTTTGTGGTAAGCATGAAAATAGCTGATTTTTTAAAAATAACAAAATAAAAAAAAAAAGACTTGGGAAAAAAAATAGGTGTAAATTCTGGCATAAATAAATAACTCAAAATTAAGACCCTTCATAAAAGAAATAGGTAAAAAAACTTATCGTATATTTTAATAATATTAATATTTTGTTGAATTTCCATTAGCTTTTATTACTGCTTCGTAACGTCGCGGCTGGGATTCCACAAGGTTCCTACAAGTTTCCGCAGGAATTTTTTCCCAAGCTTCCCTGATTCCAGCCTTATTAGAATATTTTTTTTAAGCTAGATCATTCTTGACCAAAGACCACAAGTTCTCGATTGTGTTGAGGACAGGTGATGGAGCTGGCCAATCGAGAACTATAATTTGTCTTGCTTGAAACCAGGCCTTTGCTTTTTTTGAGGTATGTTTTGGATCATTGTCCTGTTGGAACTTCCAAATCAGTGGCATCTCGTCATCAGCGTAAGGCAGCATAACATTTTCAAAGTGCTTGCTATCCGAACCAAACAAGTTCACCTTGGTTTCATTGCTCCACAAAATATTCTTGAAGCTCTTTATGCCCGTTTCATTAAAATTCTCAATCTGACCTTTAGCAAATAGTTTTCTCTTCTTCTTATTTCTTTCGGAAACAAATGGGGTCTTTCTAGAAGACCGAGCAGGAAGTTTAGCTGCTATTTAAATAAATAAATAAATTAGGTGGCGCAACAGTCCGTAGAGACTTACAACTTTCAACCATTCTTGTGTGCGAGTAATTGCAGGGATGGAGGGGACCTACAGTTTATATGCCGAATCCGAACGGCTAATTTGAGAAAGCACTTTTTCATGACAAGAATTACTCTTGGAGAATTTGTCAATTCCTCGCAAGAGGCAGTACCCGTGAAAAAAACTTTAGGTGGTACAGGCAGGGATCGAACCCAAGACCTCTCGCATGACAGTCCAACGCACTAACCATCATGCCACGGGTACTACTTTAGCTGCTTTTTACCGGTTTCTAACTGTTCTTGTTGTTACCGTTAATCTAAAGGTTCTTCTTTATTTCGGTAAAAGTAATGAAAGGGTCTTTCTTAGCCATTCTTACTATATTTGACGATCCAATTTATCAGATGTCTTTCTCTTTCTTCCTCTCGTTTCCTGTTATTTTCTTTTCTTTAGAGCATTTCAGATATAACTTTGTATGTTTTTTCTTCAGAGCGGAGCTTTCGGATGAGACGGCTCTCTTCAACGGAACAATGTCTAGCACGACCCATTATTTAAGAAAATTGTTCTAAAATTTTACGTGAACACTTAAAAATCATATAAAATATAAGAAAATAGAACTTACTTTGCAAAGCAATAATAAAAAACCAAGTAATCACTTTTAAATATTTGAAAAATTAAAATACATAACACCTATTTTTTTTCCACTGCAAATTGATGACAAGTCTTATTCTAACTCGCGCAATACCAACAGAGTTCAATAGGATGGCTTTTAATGATAAAATATTTTCAGCGTGCTCTAATTATAAAACTAAAAAAAATAACCGTTATGATATGCATAGATAAAGGTCATTTGTAAGCCGTTATAGGGTAACTGCTCAAGCACACTTATTATTTTTTCCACCACTTTATCTATATCTCGTATTGGAATTTTTGATCTCATCCTCAGTACCACTATAAGGAATTAGGAGTTTTTCTCCCACTAAAATTAAGTTAAAAGTCAACCCAATTCAACCTGTTTCATATAACTGATTGGGTTTCTTCATATATGTTTTCTAAAACTTTTCCAAGTTTACGACTTAACCCAGAATTGTATAGATTAAAGATTAAAGAATAAAGCATGCTGTATATTTTTTTCTGTTAAATAAAATTACTAGCTATGGTTTGAGGGCAAATATGTTATCGACGGTCATATGTTACGAAGTTCAGCTTGGAACTCACTAATTATTTTTGGGCTTTTTTCCACTCTCCATTTCTATTTTTAAATATGTTTGTAAATATTTTGTATGATGAAATGAGAAAAGATATTCCTTGATGGGTCAGATATATTACCTTTTTTGTGTATAGGAAATATGAGAGCTTCCTTAAAATGATTTGGAATATCTCCTGTTTCTAAAATGTTGTTTTTATTGCTTTCATGTAAGAATAAAAACTCTTTCTACAATATTGCAATACTTGAAGGCAAGGTAAGAACACTTAGAGTAGAATAAACCGACTGAACAAATACATTTCTTTGCACAACAATCCTTAAAGAACTAGGACCTAGTGACTTATAACTCTCAACTATTCCTGTGTGTGAGCCATTTCAGGGATGAAGACTAATTTTAGAAAACACTTTTCATCACAAAGTATTACTCTTGAAGGCCTCTTGCGAGGACTGTACCCACGACACAAAACTTTAGATGGCAGGGATTGAATTCAGGACTTCTGGGCTGACAGTCCTACGCACTAATTATCACGCCAGAGGTCTACAAACAAACAGACTAAGCTCTAAAAATTTTGGTTCGCGAATGGCAGCGTCAAGTATTGGCTCAAGACACAATTCTGGAGCCCAGTTAACAATTATGTACAAAACTGTACTTCCAAGTTTTGTATAACTTTTTGGTACTTTATTGAAAGGAAAAAAGGACCTTAATTTAATTCCATTTAATGTAAAATTGGATTATGAAACGGAGGTTGTTGACTCTTTTTTGTGTCACAATCTAATCCAGGTAAATTATTGTAAAAACGATTTGAATCGCTTGTTAGACTTAATTTTTGTTGATAAGGAGTTAAAAATCTCCGTTAGTAATTTAATTTCTCCTATTGCTCCGAATTCAATACATCATAAAGCTTTATCTATTTGTTTTGAATATATTGAATATTTTAAAAATAAATTTTCTAATAAATTTAAATTAATGTACCACAAGGCTAATATTCAGGGCATAGTGAGTTATATGTCTCAAATTAACTGGAATTCTCAGCTTAATTATTCTGATTTATCGGTTTCATACAAATTTTTTACTGACTCGTTGAAAAGTGCAATTAATACATTCGTGCCGAAACTGCCTATTAAATGTAATTCGAAACCTCCATGGTTCAATAAAAGGTTATGTAATCTTAGCAATAAAAAGAACAAAGCTTATAAGCTATATCGAAATTCATTAGATAATTCTTTTCTTAAATTCAGCTATACCCAATTGGATAGAGAATTCAATGTTCTAAATAAGTTTCTTTATAACAATTATATATATTCAATAGAGAGAGAATTAAAGCATAATAGTAAAAGTTTCTGGTCTTTCATAAAGAATAAAAAAAAATGTAATGGGTTGCCAAAAACAATTCAGTATATGGGTGACACATACTCCGATATTGCATCTAAAGGGTGTCCCAAAATTAACGCAAGATTTGAATTAAATAGAAAACGCCGTTTTTAGTCTTTTGATAGTTTTATTTTTATTGACTCGTAAAGTACATAGGATAGGGTTATGTATGGAATAACACATCGGACAAATGGCCTCCACGGCTTTGCATGCACATGCGCACTCTTTTGTTGAAATTTTCCATGACCATTCTGCATAAATGTGGCTGAATTTCGTTGATGCAGCGTTGAATCTCCTCATTTAATGCACGGGTGGTTGTGGGCTTGTTGACATAGACTTGTGATTTCAAATAACCCCATAAAAAGAAGTCTAATGGTGTTAAATCACACGATCTAGGAGGCCAATTTCGATCACCGAAACGAGAGAGTACACGACCTCGAAATGTCTCATGCAGTAATTGAATTGTTTCACGGGCTGTATGACATGTGGCACCGTCTTGTTGAAACCACATTTAGGACACATCAATATCATCCAATTTTGGCAGAAAGAACTGTGTAATCATGTCGCGATATGGAGCACCAGTAACAGTCACTGCTTGACCAGCATCATTTTCAAAAAAATATGGCCCAATTATGCCTCCAACCCAAAATCCACACCATACAGTCACGCGTTGTGGATGCATTTGTTTTTCGACAATCACATGTGGGTTCTCCGAACCCCAAATTCGGCAATTTTGGCGATTGACAAAGCCATCAAGATGAAAATGTGCTTCATCGCTTAGGATGATTTTGCTCGAAAAATCAGCCGCCAAGCTTTCACTATTTTTGAAATATTCTTTAATAATGAAGACACGTTGTTCTATCGTGTAACGCTCCATTTTTAATAACCCTATACTGTTAGCTGTCAAATTTCCTTTTTTTTAGGGTTGCCAACACTTCACTGCACAAATGGCGGCAAATTCAAATCTTGCGTTAATTTTGGGACACCCATGTTTTTTCAGCTTATTTTCAATCAAATTATACTTCTCCAAAGGGATATCCTTTACAAACAAATAATTCCGAAACTCCATTAAGTATTGGATTTTTGAATATAAGTGCAAATGAAGTTGAAAATGCATTACGTAGCTTAAGCTGCGATAAAAGTGCTGGTCCAGATGAAATTCCTCCAGTTATTTTAAAAAAATGTGCATCTGCTCTTTCTGAACCTTTAACAATTATTTTTAATAATTCTCTTTCTAAAGGAGAATTTCTCTCTGAGTGGAAGAAATCCTTCATTAGTCCAATACACAAATCAGGTTCTAAACAGGAAATATCAAACTATCGCCCGATCTGCAAACTCTCAGCGATACCTAAACTTTTTGAAATAATTGTATACGATAAATTATCGTTTTGGTTCAAAGAAATAATATCGCCTTACCAACATGGGTTTGTGGGGGGAAGATCCACCTCCACCAATCTTGCTCTATTTTCAAATTATGTCCTCAATAAACTAGAAGAAGGTTTTCAGGTTGATGTCATCTACACAGATTTTGCCAAAGCGTTCGATGAGTGAATCATTTGATACTAATATCTAAACTAAAAAGCGCAGGTTTTCACTCTGCTATGCTATCATGGCTTTCTTCCTACTTAACGAAACTTTATCAAATTGTTTCCATAGATAACATTCAATCTTCTCCTTTTTTGGTAACCTCTGGCGTACCGCAAGGTAGTCATCTTGGACCGTTATTGTTCTTGATTTTTATTAATGACATGCCTAACGTTTTTAAAAACTCACACCGCCTTCTTTTTGCGGACGATCTTAAATTCTTTAAAAGCATTAGATCCTCTCGCGACTGCCATCTACTCCAAGACGATCTTGATTGTTTAACTAATTGATGCACCATTAATGACTTGTTTTTGAATGTCTCCAAATTTCAGTGTTTTACTTTTTCGCGTATTGCCAATCCAATCAATTTCGACTACAAAATAAACAATAATATTCTAGAAAGAGTTTTTGAAAAAAAAGATTTGGGAATAATATTTGATTGTAAATTAAACTTTATAAAACATATCGAATACATCATTGCAAAATCTAACACCATGCTTGGTTTCATAAAACGTAATTCATCTGATTTTACTGATCCCTATACTCTAAAATGCCTGTATAATGCTTATGTCAGATCTATTTTAGAGTATGGATGTGTTATATGGAACCCTCATTACAACATTCATTCTACTACAATTGAAAATGTTCAGAAAAAGTTCACTAGGTTCGTTATTTGGAAACTTGGTTGGAATATTGAAATGCCCTCTTATTCAACTAGATGTAAGCTAATTGATATTCAGTCACTCGAAAACCGTAGAAAAATGTACTCTGTATTGTTTGTAAGTGATATTTTGTCTTATCGTATTAATTGTTCTTCGCTTCTGTCTTTAATTGATTTGTATGCTCCAAGTCGTCCTCTGAGGACTAGATTTTTAGTTTTTGAAAGCGATCATAGGACAAATTATGCCAAAAGTGAGCCAGTAACTCGCTGTGTCCGTGAAGTTAATCGTATTTCTTGTGTTTTTGATTTTGACTTTCATAGTAATCGTTCTACCCTTAAATGTAATCTACAACGTCATTTTATAATTAATTTTTGAAATAAGCAAAATACTATGTACATACCCATATATATTTATTTTTATTTATGTAAGTTATTTTCAAGTAGTCTGTAAGATATTTTTGTCTGATTGATGAATAAATAAATAAATACAAATACAAATAAGGTTACAGCTTTGTGTTGACCGTATTCCTTTTTACCTGATTACAAATGCGGGTTAAAAAAATATAAATTAGTCCAAAAAGATGTGTCCAAATTAAAAGAAATATTCTAATAATTTTAATCCTTGTATACTGCTGATACTGCGTTTGCTACTTTCTTCTTCTTAGTTCTTAGTTTACGCAGTAGTATGCATCTACCTTATTTTCGTGCTTTCCTGCATCCGCCAGCCTCAATCCTTATTAAAAAAAAATCAGAACGAGCTTATAAACTTAAGAAAGATGGTTAACTACCCTTTCAAGTTAGCTAACTTTTATTTGGACTGCAGTTATTTCAAACTCAAACCACTTTGCTGTCCTTTAACTGGTGTTTTTCGAATCCGAATTTCAACTAACTTTCACCCATTAGAAAAAAAAATTATTTTTAAAATGAGTAAATATTATTAAATATTTATTTCAGGAATCTCCAAACGGCGATCGGTTGCTTCCTGGACTTTTGCAACATGCAAACTTTACCATCCATGAAGATCATAGCACAATCACGTCCTTCGGAGTTGAAACAAGCATGGAAGCTACAAAACGATGGCAACGAAGATTGGCCAAATGGATGTTTTCTAATGTCTCCAAATCAAACACGAAAAATTGAGGTGCCAGTGATACGACCTGGTGACACATGTGACATAGTTGCTGACATACCCCCAACGAATCCTGCCATTATGTGGAGGCTATGTACCCCAAATGGTTGGTATTTTGGAGGTAAGTTTTAAAATTGTTTTTATTTTGTTTTTTTATTGTTTGAAATAAATTGTTTGTTATACAAAAAAAAAAAGAAACAATATGGATGATACCACCTGGCACCTGTGATACCGCTGCTGATTTAGCCGATCGAATGGCACAGCTACGAACATCCAATCCAATGAGTCCCGAGAGTTTTCCCCAAGTCAATGTTGTGATAATGGTTAATATGGAATGAGCGTGCTGCGTGTCTTTAGGTTGTTAGGTTGGGCGCTATGTGTCACTTGCATATTATTATATTAATTATATAAAAAAAAATATTGAAGAAATAACTTGTAAATCTATTTTGGAATTTCCCATTTAAACAAAACAAAATTCTAACTAATTCTGTTATCAAAATGATGAATATCCCTTTGGTTAAATTTAAAAGAAACAAAAACAAAACAAATCGTTGAAATAATAAGTAAATATTTCTTTTCCTTTTAAAAACAAAAATAAAATATACAATTTATATATATATTCATCCGTTATATTTGATGTGCAAGTTCTTTATTGCATAAACAATATTTCAACACAATATTACACATTATACATACACTACACATAAACACATAATAATTGGTTTTAGAAAATAAGTTTTTTTTTTTATGATTTGTTTTTTTTTTAGTTTATTCTTTTAAACAATTTTTAAACTGAACACAATAACAAAACAAAAATATTATATCAAAAAAGTAGTGATTTCTATTTCATTCGTTTTTAATTGAAACTTAAACAAAACCTGTAAAAAATATCATATTATTTTTTAATTTTCATTTGTAATTTTGTTTCTACTGTTTTAGAGTTTTCCTATGTGTGTTGGTCGTTCTATGACTTCAAATTTCCATTTTTATTTTCATTTTCATTTGAACTTAATAAATAATGTACTCATTTTTTTTAGGTTTTTTCTTTTTGTTCGTTTTTAAATTTGAAATCATGAAAATGAAACGAAATTAATATTTTATAAAATAGTTATATAAATACAGAAAAGAAACTATAAGGGAATGATGTTGGTGTTTTAATTTGAACTATTAGCAGGTGACTAAAATTCGATCGTTAAAACTCACCTAATAATGCCAAAGTCACCTACAATGTTGTAATCAAATTTATTATAGAAAGGAAGTAAAAAAAAACGAATGAAGGCATGTCATCAGAATTTAAGATAGAACCATAATGATCGGAACGCTGCAATAATTAAACTGGTCAACAAGGTAATGTATGTTATACATTTGAAGGCTTTAGTTCGAATCCGACATTCAAAAACAATCTATCACGTCAGATTTTTGAGATACAACCTTTTATAATTCGAAAAAAACCCTTAATTTAGATTTTTTGACGCTATGTTAGTTCGTGAGGTAGTTTTTCTTTTCAAAAAATTCTCATTACTTGTAAGTCTTCACCTGCAAAACATCAACGTTAAAAGAACGCTGAAACATTGCTAAAAGGGTTCTTAACAAAATAACGCAATACGGTATAAAAACAATTTTTTATCTTATTACGAATTCGTAGTCTTAAAATTATAACATCAAGTTTTTAGAATATAATTTTAAAAAAATATAAAAATAATGTTAAAAACAGGTGTTTGAGCACATATTGGTGAAATTGGAGTTTGGATTCGGAAACAGCACTTAAAATCAACTCTAAAACGAATTGTTTAAGAACATAACGGAATTACATTCAAGATTTCTCAAAACTTCAGGTCATATTACTAATGAGAAATTACGATAACTGAGTGAAATACTAAAATGATTTAAACAGTATCTAGAATATTAAGATTTTTACTATGCTGTGTTTTAACTTAGCCTCAAAAACACCGTTTTTATTTGTCCTTAGCATTTTTTAAACAACCTTTAGAAATTTTTTAAACCGTTTAAATAAAATAAACGAACAAATATTTAAATAATAGAGATTTAGAGTTGTAACTACAGAGAACTTGAGAGAAAGATTCCTAGTGCATTTTTGAACGTAGAACCAAAAATTACTTGCGACATAAAGAACTAAAAATTACAGAAATCTTAGTAACTCAAAAATTAAACCTAACTAATCTAAAATATGTTGCGATTAGAAAAACTGGAAAAAAGTTAAAATTGCGAAGGAATCGTGTTCATGAATGATTTGGCTGAGAATTTGAATGTCTAAAATATGTGCCTGACCATGCCTCAAGCAAATTGATTAAATAATAGTTTTTTTTTTATATTATACGCGCACTCAAGGGGATATGAATACCCTTATGATGATTAATCACAGTGCGAGCAATTAGGAAGGGAGGATAGAATTAGAAAGGAGATACCGATGCACATTGGTTTTGAATGTCTGCACATTGTAATGAGTGGGAAACATTGAGTCTGGCAAAGCATTCCACATTCGTGTAGTGCGACTAAAGAAAGAATCTCTGTACTTTACAGTACGTCCGAAATTGGGCTCAAGGGTAAACTGATGAGCATTCCTAGAAGAACGGGTATTACGGTTGAATTGTTTGAGGGGAGGAATGCAACTGGCTATTTCATTAGAGCATTGTTTATGAAAGTAGCGATAAAATAATGACAGGCATGAAACCTTACGACGGTGCTCGAGAGATACAAAAGTTTCAGTTAGACAACGATCACCTATCATTTTTAGAGCTCTCTTTTGAATTCTGTCTAGGAGACTCAAGTAGGTTATAGGAGCACCTGCCCATATATGGGAATTGTACTCGAGTTTCGGACGAATATAGGCTTTATAGATTATAGCCAGATCAGAAGGGGTAAAAAACTTATTCACCCTTATTGCGGTAGTCGTTGAACGACATATCAAAACACGACAAAAGAATTTGAAATTACGTATGGCGTTTTTTTTTATGTGGAATGCATTCATTTAGTGACATTTGTCTTAATGCAGTTATTTTTCGTATTATGTAAGTCGTTTTGAAAACAACAACGTCTCTTAAGAAGCCAAATTTCGAAGTTCACAAAATTGCAAACGACGCGGAGCTTAAATTAATCTCAAAATGTAGGTTTTCTTTTGTTTTTTATAATTGTTATACAAAGTTTTTTTAGGGTAAAAGTTACGAGTCAAAAACAAATGAAACGCCTTGTTGAGCTGATGGAGGCAAATGAAAACCTCGCAAAAAATTTTAAAAGAGGTACAATCGCAAATCAAGAAACAAAGTTGGGGTGGGAGTCCTTGGGAAAGGAGCTAAATTGCATTGGACCACCCACACGAAATGGAAAGGAATGGAAGAAAGTAAGAAATTGTTAAACTTTTGATTAAAGAATTAAAATGCTTTTTTAGGTTTGGTTTGACGCCAAATTCCAGGTCAAACAAAAGCTGATATTCAACAAAAAAGAAATCGAAGCCACAGGTGGAGGAGGTTTCAAACAAAAATGTTTGAATGACGTTGAGGAAGCGATTGCAAGGCTTTTGTCGTTGCATGATATTGTTAATCCAACCGGATATGTGGCAGGTGGTTCATATGATTTTGCGTCTGATAAACTGGTTCTCTGTTCGTCCACACCAACCAAAGGAATCATCGCTTCAACTTTAAACGACGCCGACGATCTAATTTCGGGGGCGCTGGCTGAAATTCTAAATGAATCAAATGTCAATGAATCGACGTCCTGCTGCTCAACTTTCTGCACCTCCATCACCACATGTAAACATTGAAGAGGACTTAAGAGATGTGAGACAAAAAACACCAAACGCACCAAAAGAAAATGTTTTCCAAAAGCTTTTGGAAAAACAAACTGTGGTTCAAGAGGAATTGTTCACAGATATAAGAAATTCTTTGAACAACATAGAAATCAAACTTACAGAAAATGTTAGTTCATTTAAAGAAATAAAGAATTCTATGAAAAACATGAATGACCATTTGAAAGAGAGTGCCAGATTTCAAAGGAAACTTTTCAATTTAAAAGAGAAGCAGTTAGAGATGTTGAAACTTCAAATGGAGCGGGATGAAAAACAACGCCTTCCTTTATCACTTCCTTAAGAATGATGTTAAATGTAGGCTGTGCTAGTCCCAAATTAAAATCATTCGCAACGCCTTTTTGTAGTGCCCGTGGCATGATGGTTAGTGCGTTGGACTGTCATGCGAGAGGTCTTGGGTTCAATCCCTGCCTGTGCCACCTTAATTAAAAAAAAAAAAAAAGAGTTTTCACGGGTACTGCCTCTTGCGAGGAATTGACAAATTCTCCAAGAGTAATTCTTGTCATGAAAAAGTGCATTCTCAAATTAGCCGTTCGGATTCGGCATATAAATTGTAGGTCCCCTCCATCCCTGACAACATTACTCGCACACAGGAATGGTTGAGAGTTGTAAGTCACTAGGCCCTGGTTCTCCATGGACTGTTGCGCCACCTAATTTATTTATTTAACGCCTTTTTGGTAACCTCCCTCAGCAAGAAACCTTAAGGTGGCCGCTAATTTTAAAATATTCGGTACTGAGACAGAACGTCTCTCAGGAAAATTACTTTCCATCAAGTTTAAAATATATAGAAAAGCTTCTTTATTGAATCGGAAATAAATTTTAAACCTGGAAAATATTTTAAATATTGAAGTTCCAGTAACAATTTTGTGAGCACAACTACGAGTACTTTGAATCAGGCAAATCCATTGGGTTAGCTGTGGATCGAATCCATCGCCTCTGCAAAACTAAATCTTTCTTTCTTCGTTTTTCCTCTTGCTGCTCCATGAAAAATAGCTGGCCACACTATACATTCTTTTAAGAATTTGTATTTGTAAACAAAAATTTCACAAAATAACAAAAATTAAATTAATTAAAATGTCTGTGTCAAAATGTCAGCTGTTTAAGTGGATCTCATTTGGAACTTAATAGCGACGAGGAGTCTGGCGTTTAAGCTACGCAATACCGATTTAAAAACGACACGACTACAAAAACGACAATTGGCGTTTTAGTAAAACGACTATCGCAATAAGGGTGCTTGCATCTTCGGAGAAAACCTAAACACTTAGCAGCATTTTTGGCGATGTCAAATATGTGATCACTCCACAACAAGTGGTTTGTAATGCACATACCTAGGACTGATAGCTGTTCAGTCTCCTCGATGCAAGTACCACTCATGGATAGTGGCATTGGGTGAAGGTTACGCTTTTGTGACAGTAGACAGCATTGAGTTTTCGAAGCATTAAATTCTACACGGTTTTTGATTCCCCATTGGACAATGCTGTCAAGATCAGAATTTAATGAGCTTATCATACGCTGCCGTTGGTAGTCCACATCAGAGGAACAAGGATGAGAATCTAAAAACGAATATGAGAAGCTGAGGGTACTGTCATCAGCGAAACAATTAAGTGGGTTAGAAGTTTCAGACAAAAAATAACATTTATAAAAATAAGGAAAAGTGTCGGAGACAAAACGGAGCCCTGGGGCACACCAGCGTTTATTTTGTGGATATCAGATTTGAACCCGTCCAATACTACTTGAATTGAACGGTCCGAAAGGTAATTTCTAACCCAACGAATGAGGGACTCATCAATACCAAATGCACGCATTTTCGATAAGAGAGCTTGGTGCCAAACTCTATCAAATGCCTTTGAAATATCAAGTGCAATAATCTTACTTTCTCCAAAACGATGTAAAGATTTGTTCCACTGTTCGGTGAGATAAAGATAAACCATAAGATCACCAGTGGATCTATTGCAACGAAAGCCATACTGCCGGTCATTAAGAAGCTTCCGTTCTTAAGATATTTCTTAAGCTGAAATTAATAATTAAATAATAGTTAAACAGAACTTTTATCTAAGTACTTTCAGTATTTATTATTTTTTTTTAGAAAATAAAGTTGGAAAATGGTCTTTTGTACATTAACCTTAAGTATTTTGTTTTCAATCAGATATAGTTGTTTTGAAGTGCTTCGAAATCTCTGAAGGCCTATTTAAATAATAAGTTATACGCCAAAATACCCCATTTAACGAACTTTGAATAATATCAAATATGCATTGACTATTTGGGATTTAAACTGTTTTTTGTTGAGATATCCGGGACGTTAAACCAATTTATTCAGCTATTTTTGGTAGAATTTTATTTTTTTTTTTGTAAAAATTGATCTTTTTTTTAAATTTAATTGAAAGCTAACAACAATATTTTGAATAAGATAAAAGAAATTTGAATTCAATCCCTTTATTTATTCTCGAGATATTTAAGTGGAAAATCCATTTTCAACAACTTTTAATAGTAGTATTGGGCAGGTTCAGACAACATAAGGGACTTCATTTGCAGTTAACTTTACTCTTTGAACGTAAATTTTGACCAAGGCAACTAGTTAGTTTTTCAAGTGTCATGAATTTCAAATTCAGAACTTAACTTCGCAAGCCTCAACTTTAAGTTCATAGTACAAAAACTACCCAAAACATTATTGTCTACAAAACACTCCTTGGGTAAGTTACAAGTCCATCCCGATTGGTTTTTTGTATTGTAAAGAAATATTACTTATTTCTTTTCGAAATTGACAAGGAAACCTTTTACAGAAAGCATTAAATGAATTTGTGCAGAAAATAAATAAGTCATAGAGTAGAGTAGTAAAGTTCAGCTTTTAGTTGAATAAAAAACATGATTAACTGTCATTTCATTTTTATAGAAATAGACTTGACTTGATAGTCAGGGAGATTTTTCTCGACTTACTTTCCAGTCAGCTTTCCATTAAAGTTGCCTTGATTGGAAAGTAATTTTTTGGCCGCTGGCCAATCAGATATCAGAAACTTGCCTTACTTTCAAGTCCCTTATGTCGTCTGAACCTGCCCATTACATTTTTTGTAAAAGAAACGGTCAATTCGGTTTCGAGGTATCAAAAATGTTATTCTTCGTACGTATAATTTTTAATTTAAAAAATTTGTTTTTCAATTTTTTTTTTTTATTTATAAAAAAGTCTGATATGATGTCGCAAGCAGTTCACAATTAGTTTGAAATCTTTGATGTTATTGATTCATGAGAAATTCGGGGCACAACAAATTTTTCATTTTTTTATTGTCAGATTGTTTTAATAAATAAAACCCAACCCAAATTAATTTTTTTAAAGTCTTTTTCTGCAAATCTTGATACATTACATAAAAAATAAAATTAATTTGAAGTCAATATCCCTGCTGGTTCTTGAGATATGGCACACACACACACAGATATCTCTCCAAAAATTAAATGATTTTAATTCTTAAGCAAAGTGACTAAAAAATTTTTAAGTTTGTTTAATACACTTCTGCTGATAAAGAATAATATTTGAACACCTGCAACTTTATTTTTCAACCCATTATAAAATGTGGCCAACTTTAAACAGCTTTCAAATGAAAGAAATGACAAATTATTAGTAATTTTCTCGGAATGTCAAATTTTTACTCTGAAATTGGTGGTGTCCAAATCTAAGTATCTGAAAAGTAAGTATGTTCAATGTAAAAAGTATCGAAAGGTTCTTAAAATAACATTCAGTTTGCATTTAATCTATTTTGGTAACCCCTAAATTGTTTTATTGTCTTGAACAGCAGCTAATAAATTAGGCATTTTAAATGTTACTTTTTTCTTGTCACAGTGGGTGCTCGTATATTATCTAATGCTATTGGAAACCAAAAGTTTTATAAAGCAATCTATACCTTGAGACTATGATTATTGAAGCAGAAGCTGTTAAAGTTTGGTCAACAATTAAACCCGCTGTGAACAAACTAGCCCTTAACAACTGTTGGGGTGCTGTTCAAAAAACACCTATCTTCACCGGTTCTCCACTTGTTGCTCCGCTAAGGGTGGTGTTGAATTATTACACTTGCTATAAATTAACTTTGTTATATTCAATCAAAAATATCGAATAACTTAAATATTTGTTTGTCTATTTTTTTTTATTATTATGACTAACTTCTGAAATCATTCTATTGCTGTGCTGTTGTTTTTCATCGAACAATAAATTGTTTATATCTACTATTCTCTTATATACATATACCTGAATTGTTTCAATTGAATTTTGGGTAGTTAACAAAGGGTATGGTCGGATCCAGACTTTTAATCAGGGGGTCACACACTTAACATAAAAACGAGTTTTTGGGCACCGTTTAAAAATGTTCTTTAATGTAATGTAAGGCAAGCTAACAAACTTAAAATAACATAATTTGTACCCATATATGTATGTACATCTCAACCTTGGATATATTTACGTAATTCAAGTGGTAAAGTGACAATTTTAAGCAATATTCACATGAGCACGACCAACGAATGAACGAATATTCGTCGATTTTGACATTTCTTTCACATGAGAGTTTTTAATTCGTCGCGAATGAAGTTTGACATTCACCACCGAAACCAAAACAAGAACGATTTTATTAGGTTAAGTACACGCGATTTTTTTATTCGTTGCGAGTGTGGATAATGTGGAACGCGAATAAAGTTTGACAGTTCGTATTAACTATAATTTTTTTCGTGACGAATAAATTTGTTTTCTTAAATTTATTAATATATGATATTGAAAAGTAAAAGTATGCATTATAAATCAAATAGAAACTATATTGCTATCGTTTTGTTAAGAATTTGTGTGGAAATATGTCTTCAAACGTATATAAACTCACATTTTGTAATTCATTCGTCGTTCGTTGGTCGCGCTCATGTGAATGATGCTTTAGTTATTAGATTTTAAGAGAACACTATTGTCCAGTAAGGTATGATACTTACTTATTTGGACGACTCCCTACATTTAAGAGCATTCCAGAATTCCAACAGTTTTCTAAGTATGCCCTATTTAAGAGCTAATATACAAGTTTATAGGAACTTTGGGTGCTTTTCATGCAGAAGTGTTAGAAATTGTGTCAGACAGGAATAAAAAGTTCGCACTGAATGCTTTCTTTATCGTATACACAATGTGAACACACCTTCAGCTCCACCAAAAATAAAACCACCTGTCAAATTCCAAAATATCGTATTCGCCCTAAAAAAGAAAATCACTGTCATCAAACGTCATTTTCAGCGAAACTTCATCCATTTCGCCTCATTTTATACCAATTCACTTGTGTGCTTTTATTTTCTGCTTTTCGTTTTCGTTTTTTTCTCACTAAAAAAATGGAAGTGGAGGAGACGAACGTCGTTTCCCAAGTGCAAAGTTTTCTGTGCTATAATTTCCGCTAAAAAAGGCAAAAATAAACGAATTAAAACTTAAATATTGCTATATAATTAAAATATGTAAGTGTCCTTTCAAATAAATTCAATTAAATATTTAAATTGTGAGTTTCCCATCCAAATAAAACGACCGTGAAAAAAGAAATAAGAAACGTAAAACGTACCTACCTTACATACATATGTATATTTTCTTTTTTTTTTTCAAAAAGAAAAATTTTTTTGAGTGCGACCTAGTTTTTCGTTCATCAAAATTTGGGTGAAGATTCTTTTGCGAAAAAAATGAAAATTGAAAAAATGATTCAAATTGGGTTTTGAGAAAAGAGTGCTATGATAATAAGAATTTAAAAAAGAAGAATATCTTCTCTTTACGTTGATTAGACGAGAAGAAGGCTGAATTCTTATTGGGCTGTCCTGTGCCTTTGCCTGTCGCTTTCGTAATTAAGTTTGAGAATAAATTTGCCTGTCGTTCGTCCGTGATAAAACCCGAATCAGTGGTGGCGGTGACTGACGTTGACGACGTAGACGTTTGTGGTTTGTAAAATTGTTTGATCGATTTTAGGCCTTCTCTTCGTTTTTCATTTGGATTCCTAGAGTGGTGGCTATCTTTTTCAGTTTTTCCCTACTACATAGCTAAATCAGTTGTATCAAAAAACGTTCAAAAAAAAAAAACAATGTACTATCTACCTTCTACCTGCCTTCGTCGCGAAAATTAGCAGAAGAAAACCTAAAATTAGCCCACCGACCGACATCGAACATCAGAACATCACACTGAAGACTATTCGGGCCACGAAAGTGATATAAAATAAAAATGTACCGCAGTTTGACTGAGAAAGAAAAATAAAAAGTAGATAATATAATAAAATAAAATAAATTAAAGAAAAATATATACCTACGAATATACAATACACCTATAATTCATTCGGAAAAATGTTTTTCTTTGGTTGCCATAATAATTATTATTATTGTGCATATACAAGAATGTGGCTACCTACATGCAGAATTTTTCAAAGTTTAATTTTCCTTTTTGTATCGAATGGGATCGGGTCGAAAAAGGAAACGGAATTGGTTCGAATTCGAATAATATATGTATTTTTGTTGTTTTACTATACAAATTATGACCTTTAAAATAGATTTATTGTTGTTGTTGGAATACCTACCCACATACCTTCCTTTCTTGCTTCCCATTTACTAATCAGAGAGGGAACCAACAAACAAACAGATAAAACCAACCTGACATATCTAACAGCCTACAGCAATTTAGCCATAGCCGTAGCCGTTTAGGTATATTGTGGATGAGTATGAGGCAAGAACGAGTACAGGAACGATGACTATGACGAAGACCTCGACGACGTCGACAACGACATCGACTTCAACATCAACTTCAACATCAACAACGACTTCGACGTCGATGACACAAACAGCAACATGTCCATATAACGATGTTCTTCATGTCTCATGTGTCTGTTTCTGTTCGTTGAGATTTAGAAAAAGGAAGGAAGCTGGTTCATTGATTTTTTGCAATTTGGCTTTGAAATATTCGATTTTTTTTTTCATCAGTATGTAATCGAGCAGAGTTGCCATTTGAATATAATGTTTAGTTCTTTTATGAGTTTAATGACCATATTCAACAACTAATTAGTAGAAACAAAATAGATCAAATGCTGGTGAATGAATGAATATGATACTAAAGAACTCGCCATCATTTTTAAAAGGATACAATTTTAAAGTAATCTAGTAGGGCTAGGATTTCCATGCACTTAAAAACGCAAAATATGTGCTTAAAATATGCTCTTAAAATGGGAAATATGCATTTAAAATCATATAATTTAACACAAAAAAATACTTAGTATACAGTTTTTATAAAAAAAATCAGACTTATTTTATCTTTTAAAGGAACTTAAAACCAAGTAGGTACATTCAAAAATTAAAAAATAAACAAAACATAAACAAAAAATAAAAATTACATCAACATAAGAAAAAGATATCCCTTTGAATAACATTTTTTTTTTTTTCAAAATAACACAGACAATAGAAAAATTGACATAAATTGTGAAATTCTTCTTAAAGTTTTTAAAAATAAAGCTTTGGCGATTGGGCCTTTGAAACGTTTTATACATCGAAAAGGAACGTTCTACGTCAATTGACGTAAGTGGTGCATTCTTAAAAGAAGAAATTTCATCGGTTGTAAAGTTTCTCAAATAATTTTCATTACTGCAACTCAATGGACAGGTTCAGACAACATAAGGGACTTCATTTGCAGTCAACTGCATTCCTTGAACGTACATTTTAACCAAGTCAACTAGTTAGTTTTTCAAGTGTCATAAACTTCAAACTCAGAACTTTACTTCCCTAACTAAAAACATTATTGTCTACAAAACAGTCCTCATGCACGTTTCAAGTCCATCACGATTTGTATTTTGTATTGTAAAGAAATATTACTTATTTCTTTTCCAATTTGACGAGAAACCCTTTTACACTAAATATTAAATGAAATTGTGCGAAAAATAAATAAATCGTAGAGGAATTAAGTTCAACTTTCAGTTAATTAAAAAAACATGATCGATTGTCATTCTGACATAAGTTGACTTGACTTGATAGTCAGAGAGATTTTTCTTGACTAACTTTCCAGTCAAGTTTCCAATAAAGTTGCCTTAATTGGAAGGCAATTTTTTTGCAGCTGGCCAATCAGATGCTAGAAACTTGCCTTACTTTCAAGTCCCTTATGTCGCCTGAACTTGCCCATTGTAAATGCCTTGCATATATTTTTCATTGTTGAAAACCCTTCAATTTTTGCTAGAACATTCTCAAGCTTCTTTTGTATGGCTGGAGCAAGAGATCCTTAACAGCAGTTATTTTTACAACAGCATCTTCAACTAAATCAATTTGATTTTTTAATGAGTCCCTTCCCTTAAGCCTTTTTAGGGTACTCGTATCACAAGGAAAACTGTAGTTAGAGTTAATGAATATTATTTGGCTTTTAAGTAAAATCTGGTTTAATATTTCTTTTGCAATATTAATTGCAACAGCATCAGATCATCGAAATTATTAAACACTTCTTAAAACTCCTCATAGTGCTTTGCGTAATAGGCAACTGCTTATAGCCAAGTTCCCCACCTGGTAACAATTGGCTGTGGTGGAAGAGGTGTTAAAAGTTACTTATCTTTAAAAAGTTCCACGCGAGATGGACAGATGGTGCCTTTAAAAATATTTGTTTTCGGTTTGCCACCAATAAATCAACATTTTTAAAATAACTTCGTATTTCCTCTGCAACTCAATGCAATGCATGCGCTAAACACGTTACATGTTTCAACTTCGGATAAAAGAGTTTTAACCCTCTAGCTGCCTTGAACATGTATGGTGCCGCATCAGTTAAAAAGAGAATTTGTTTGTATTTTCACCTAGTTCATTGATTCTAATTTTAATGGTGCTTTTGCATTTCTTTGAAACTAATGTTTTTTTAATTTTATGTCCATTTTGTTTTTAAATATAAACGAACAATATGCATTTATTTTAAAAATATGCAAAAATATGCAAAATATGCATTTATAGTCAAATATGCAAAAATATGCACTAACGATTGAATGCCATTTTAAAGGAAAATGAATGATTCTTAAAGATAATTTGTTCGCTTACTTCTAAAGTTTGTCAAAGAAAATATGCATTTGCATGGAAATCCTAGCCCTAAATCTAGGTATACTCTTTTTCGACAACAAGAAGAAATAAATATATTTGGAATAGGTAGACCAAGAAAAATAAATAAGCAGTCATATTTTACTCTTTTACAGAAACACTATAAAACCTATAAAACGTATTAAACACTGAGTACAAGTTCATGTCATTTCTACAAACAAATTGAGTTTGTTTTGGGTTATTTTTATGGACAACGAAAAAGGGTATTTGTATGCAATCAAGGGATTATGAAAACCCTAATTATGTTAAAAGCAAAAAAGAAATATAATAGGATTAGAAAAGAGATGGCAATACGAAACACTTTTGAATATTACATTGAGTGGGAAATATTGAGTCGGGAAAAACATTCCAAATTCGTGTAGGTAGTGTGGCTAAAAAAAATATCTGCACTTAAGCATGGAGTATTCCTAAAAGTATCGATATCACGGTTGAAATGTTATTTTTAAATGAAGGTAAAAGAATGATTTAAAATTTAGATTAGATTATACTATACTAGATTACTTTAATTCATTTTAAAATTTCAATTGGCAATTTTTTAGATACAAAATCTGTTAAGCATGGCTTTGCCTTGCCGTCTGCCCGATTGACATAATTTGGTCACAGTTAATGATATTTTAAAAGTTAAAATAGATAGATAATGATAATTCTTTGGTTAGACTGTTATTAGTCTGATATTTTACGGGCTTCAATAATGATTCGAATTCTTAAGGACATTGCTTTTTGATAGTAGAAGTACAGTTTTGATAAATTGCCATCGTTTGGCTTGGTACATCACTGCCAAGGAAGGTTTTTCTCACTACTTTCAGAATTGAAAACGATGAAATACATAATATCTTCTCTGCGACAAAACGTGGAAAATCATCTCGGTGCGACATGAAGTTCAATCCTATCAACTCTCCTCTTATCTTAAATATAGCCGTCCCATTTTTTTTATTATTAATTTTTCAAACCAAAGACTCTCCTTTGGATTAGCATACAGAGTTATAACTTTTGGCAACCTTTAATTTAAAATGTTAAAAACTCTCAAAAGATAGGCGATATGTAGACAATCCGGCGTGTTTTTTGGTAATTAAAAACATCTTTTGACATAAAACATTAAAAGAACGACAGTCCTAAAATATTCCGAAATATAATAGAAATCAGTTTCAATATAAGCATTTCTTTGTAAAAAAGCTATTAAAATGTTTTGTTCTTGAAGATCCAGCCTGCAGCTTATAAACCATCCAAACGTTTTATTTTTTATAAATAGATTATTTTATTTTTGATATTTGTGTTAAAATGCAAGTACATATTAAGATTTTCAACGATAGCATCAACAAACAAACATATACATAAATACTTTATAAAAGACCTTAGTCAAAAATCTTTGCAAACAATTGTAAACATCTGTGTTTAAAAAAAAGAGACCAAATTTCCTTTGGTACAAAACCTTTTTATGTGATAAGTATTTTTGTAAAAACAAATTAATTATACTTCTCTTCATGTAGTTTTAAATCCATGAGCAAGTTCATGAATTTCATTGTATTTATTAGACATCTATCTTTTGTTATACTAAGTTGTTTTATTAAAAATTATTGCATAACATTCAAACAATTGATGAGATTCTTTTCGTTATTTGACAACAAAAAACAAGCGATAAATACTTTCAAGGTATTTTAGGAACGTGATTAAAACGACACTTAGCCTTATCAAATCTGAAGTCACTAGATAAAAATAATATACATTATTTTTATATTTCAAATACGAAAAGTATACCTTACAAAATATCTACATATATCTATTATCTTTAAAGCAAATGTTGTTTTTCAATTGGAAACAGAAATTTGCAAATTTCGTAAGACTTGTTTTATCGGCAGTAGAATCAATAGGAGATAAGTAAAACCAAAAAGCCAACTTTACTTTCTTTCAATGCTCGTTTTAAATTAAAACTTTTAATGACTATAATTTATATCAAAAGCAGTTTCTATTTATTCTGGATGGTATAAAATTCTTCAAAACTTTAAATGTCTGTTTAATAATTCTCTTTAATGATATTATTACATTAAAGACACATTAAAAAGACCAATATCTACTGGCTAGTTACAATTTTTCTTTAAAAAACTGCAATCATTATAGTTTCTGGACCCTCAAAAAATAAATTCATTTGATTTTGACGGTTGTACACGCGATAATTTAACGTTTCACCAGTGATTACTAGAAAGCAATACATTGATTTTGTTTTCTTTTTTTTGTGTTTCTTAATGTGGAGATATTGAAGGGGAATAATTCAATCTTTTGAAATTATTAAGGCAACATTAAAAACAGTCAAATTGGAGTAAAAAAGCCTTTCGTTTTTTATGCTGTGATCTAAAAAGTGCTTTTTACTTCGCCATTGGTTGCACTTGCCTGCAAAATAAATAAAAAAGATAAAGGAATCCATCCGCACCGATAGTCGAAACGATAAAAAAAGCAGTAGCAATATTAAAATCTTGTGCAAATAATCCAGGAGAGGTAAGGTACAAATTAAGTCCTTAGTCAATCCTAGAAGCCGACAAAAATAGACTTTTTTGGGGTATTTTTCAGATTTACTTCAAAATAAGTTGACATTACTAAAAGGGAATCTTTTGACTGCTTACAAAAATGTGTTTAAAGAGTTTTTTTTTTCAGATGGTAGCTTTTTTGCGATGACGTTTCCGGTTTTTCTAAGGTCCAATGTCGGAATCATGTATTCTTTTAATCATAACGACCCAATTGATTTTATTGATTACTAGCGGCCCGGTACGTGCTTCGCTACGTATAAGGCATAGTAATACAAAAAATGATTATAAAGTTCATTGATTCAAACAAAAAACTATTTTAAATTGCTAGCTATTTAAAAGTCCAAATGACCCAAATGATATATTGTTTATATTTTATTTATCAGCAAAGAGTAAAATCTGTGTCTTTACATAATAAGGGTAATATCCCCTTAAGTGTGCCCTTATTATAAAAAAAATAAATACAAAAGAATTGGGTACTCTTACAATGGTGGGTCTATATGGGTATATTTTTTGTTTTTCCATTTTGAGCATGAGTAAATAAACAGGGGTATCGACTCTGGAACAGGCAACATAAAGTTGGCCATGTGAAAACATGATTCCTCCAAATTGAACAAACTTGAAGTGTTTGCCCTTGGGCCTTATTTATGGACATCGCAAATGATAAACGCACAGGATACTGTAATCTTTTGAATTCAAATGGCATATCAGTTGGAATCATATGGATACGCGGTATCAAACACACTTCTCCTTTTGATTTACCAGTTAAGATTGTAGTTCAATCAAATTTAGCAATAACTTTTTCACTGCCAATCTGGTGCCATTACACAGTTTTGGTGATTTAATATTTCGCAATAATATAATAAAATAACCAATTTTCAGATTCAAGCAATGCGGTGGTATACCAGCCGGTTCCAATGAATTTTGGATAATTCATTGCCTCATCTTGATTCATAACACTGTCAATTGATTTATATGTCGTGACTTTACCTGGCAGTTTTGCTTGACTTTGAAAATTAATGGCATTGATATGAATGTTCTTCCGTGCTAAAATGGCGCGTTCTCTCAACCAATCATGATTTCTGTAGTTCTGAAGAATATTCCAAAAAAACACATTCAATCCGTTGGTACTGTCGATTGGTATTTTGCCATCACCAATTTCTAACAATTGTTTTGAAAACTCATGGGCAGTTGCATCATTATGTAGGTGAATCGCATATTAATGTTCAATGTCAATTTTCGTACATATCTCCAAAGAACTGATGACTTCAAACAGGCGTTTATTTCATCAGCAGGAGTTGATCGAGAAATGACAGGCAATGTTTGAGGAAAGTTTCCTGACAGCAATATCAGAGTACCACCAAAAAGCGGTTGATTACCGGGTAAATCTTGCATTGTTCGATTAAATGCTTCTATTAATTTTTTATTCGCCATTGTGCACTCATCCCATAAAATAATTGACGTTAATCGCAGAACTTTTACCATAGCAGAATTTCTCGAAATATTGAAAGTTGGAGTTTCAATCACCTGTACATTCAAAGGGAATTTTGATGCAGAGTGTGCGGTCCGACCACCTTCTAATAATGTAGCAGCAATTCCCGAAGATGCAAGTGCAATGCAATGCAATTTTCTGTTCCGATCTAATAGTCGCTAAAATCAATGATACAACGAAAGTTTTGCCTGTACCACCAGGTGCATCCAAGAAATATAATCCACCTGCATTATTGGAAACGGCTTGCATGATTGTGTCATATACATGTTTTTGTGGAATATTCAATTTGGTGCTATTACAATTTTGTGGTTATCAGATGGCATACGATCAAGAGAAATTTTGAACAATTGAACTAATGCGTTATGCTGATGGAAAAACCTTTGTAGCTCACGAATAATTTCTCGTCTTGTATTTGAAACTATTGCCCAACGTTGATCCAATTCACGATTTTCATCACCAATAAAATAAATTTTTCAAAAATTGATGATCAGCGTCGGGGTATGGCAATAACGAACCAGCTTGATGATAAATCTGGCCCTGAATCTGTAACATGTATGCAATTTTAGGTAGATGTTGAATCAGAATTTGTAAGGCTTTATGATTCAGATTGATATAAACATGGGACAATTCTGTTGAGGTATTTACCTAAAAAGTCGGCATAAAATTATCTCTAATAATTTTAGTAGCACCAAAAGAAGTCATTTGAAATGCCGAATTGTATTGTTGAATATTACTCAAAAACTGCTTCGACGTTTGAGATGTACCAAAAATAAATGAATACAATGGTTCGGGTGGAGTTTCTAATGTTGGCAATCTCACTTTGCCATTAGCACAACACATTCCGGGTGTTTCACCTGGAAAGTTAGCCGCATCACAATGTGGACATATTGCGTCCATCATTCCAATGTATCCGTACACACTATAATCAATCTGACTATTGTAATTAAAAGCAGCACGCAGCATTTCATCCAAAACGGGACGACGCACGTATTCGTGATTAAGTACAGGTACAGGGTCAACAGATCTATTCTGTGCAGTACGTTCACGCTGCGATGCATTAGCTTGTGCGCGTTCATCTGTAATCTGAGATCGTCTTAATAATGCCACTTGATTTGCATTACGCGTTCACCGGCCTATGTTTGGTCGTCTTGCTCGTGGCATTTTACCTGCACTCAACAACTCAACAATATTTTGGAAAATATAAACACAAAGCAATAACTCAACAATAGTTTGGAAAATATAAACACAACAAAGCAATAATTGTCGCTGATAAAATGAAATGACATATGATGACATTAAATTTGTTTGACAGAACTAACGTCACATTTTTTGTCTTCGATTGTTTTGCCAAAGGTTCAAATTGGCTTTTAGTATTAGTACAAATTGTTTGTATATGGGAGTATAGAAAGATGTTGATTTTACACTTTTTCAAGATTTTTTTTAATTTTCTCTACGTACAAACCTTCTCTGGACTTCCACGAATAATTCAAGACCAAAATTAGCCAAATCGGTAAAGGCATTGTTGAGTTATAACATTACAACGAAAAGTGGCATTGATTTTTATATATATAGATTTATAACAGCTGCTATAAATATACGATTTTTGCGATATTTAAAAAATGGCACAAAGTAGAAAGTGGAAAACTTGTGAAACGAAATCTTCTGATGCAATATAAAAGCCAATTCTATTTCCAAAGAGAATGTATATTCCAAGATATATTCAAAATTTCAAGTCGATCGGTTGAAATTTGTCTGAGTTATGTTAGGAAATGCAGAATTGAAATAAACGCGTCTAAAGTTTTGAATAATAAAAAATCATGAACAGTATTGTATAATACATTTAATTCTTAATTTCAAAAATTGAGTACTTAAAGGTATTCGCAGGCCATCGTCTTTTGGGACATCATTTTAAAGTTCCTTGGGGGTCATTTAAAGTAAGAAATCGATTTTTCGAAAATTCTAGTTCTTAATATAAAATGAAGAAACATCATAGTGGAACCGCAGTCAATGCTGAGGATAGGATATGGAAGGACCACTTCTGCAGACTGTATAACGTCGACGACGAACCGAATTCCGTTGTCAGGCAGGATGATCCATTCAACATAGACGACGATAGCCAACAATCCCGTCCTCCCGACTTAGACGAAGTAAAGATTGCTATATCTAAGCTGAAGTCTAACAAAGCCGCTGGAGCGGATGGCTTGAATGCCGAGCTCTTTAAAGCAGCTGGAGATGAGTTGGTTAGGAGTATGCACCAACTTATCTGTAAGATATGGTCGGAAGAAAGCATGCCCGATGAATGGAACATCAGTATTGTTTGCCCGATCCTGAAAAAAGGAGACCCTCTAAACTGCACCAATTATAGAGGAATCAGTCTACTTAACATCGCTTATAAAATCTTCTCTGCCGTAATATGTGAACGTCTAAAGCCCAACAACCTGATAGGTCCTTATCAGTGTGGTTTTAGACCAGGAGTCGATCAAATATTCACATTACGGCAGATCCTGGAAAAAACCCAAAAACACCAAATCGACACCCTCCATCTTTTCATCGATTTCAAGGCCGCATATGACAGTATCTACAGGGACGAACTGTATAGAGCCATGTCTAGTTTTGGCATCCCTGCCAAACACGTCCGTTTGTGCAGTATGACGATGGAGAATTCACCCTGATTTATAAAGGTTGGAAACAACTTTACAGAACCTTTTGATGTCAAAAAAGGTTTTAGACAAGGTGATGCGCTGTCATGTGATTTTTTTTAACATCGTACTTGAAAGAATAGTTCAGAGCTCACACGTCAACACTAGAGGCACTATCTTTCAAAAGTCTGTCCAATTACTAGCATATGCTGATGACATTGACATAATCGGAAGAACTCAGCGTGATGTCAATGGGGCTTTTGTGAGTATTGAGGCAGAGGCGGCAAAAATGGGTTTAACGGTTAATGAGGGCAAAACAAAGTACATGCTGTCATCAAGAAAGGACCTACAACACCGACGTCTTGGTCAAAACGTCACCATCGACAGACGTAACTTTGAGGTAGTCAAGGACTTCGTCTACCTAGGCTCCGCTGTAAACGCAGAAAACAACACCAGCGCTGAGATCAAACGAAGAATAACTCTTGCTAACCGCTGTTTCTTTGGGTTAAGAAAGCAATTGAGTGGAAAAATTCTCTCTCGAAGGACCAAAGTGTCGCTTTATAAGACCCTTATCATCCCCGTCCTGCTATACGGTGCAGAAGCATGGACTTTGACAAAAGCGGATGAAAGCACCTTGGGTCGTTTCGAGAGAAAGATTCTTCGTGTGATCTACGGTCCTGTATGCATCGAAGGGGAGTGGAGGAGAAGATGGAACGACGAGCTGTACGGGCTGTACAGCGACGCAGACTTAGCCAGAAGGGTAAAAGTCCAACGGCTAAGATGGCTACGTCACGTAGAGCGCATGGAAACCAATGGTCCGGCCCGGAAAGTGTCTTCGAATCCACACCCACAGGACAGCGCAGTAGAGGAAGACCGCGGATCATGTGGCGCGCACAAGTGGAAAGTGACCTCACTCAACTTGGAGCGCGAAACTGGAGACATCTAGCTAGGGACCGAGCTAGATTGAGAAGTTTGTTGGGTGAGGCCCTAGTTCACACAGGACTGTACCGCCACCTTAAGTAAGTAAGTAATATAAAATGAAGACAATAAATTTAAAGCAAATACCTTCAGAATTTTACCACAAATCTAGCAGTGAAAAAACTTTCGGTTATTTTCATTTAGAACATTTAAAACTTCCCAAAAGAAATTGTAAATTTCTGTACAAAACTTATGCCGAAAATGCATTTTTCTGTCCAAATATTACAATAACATAATTAAAACTCATAGTATTTTAATGCATTAATTTGCTTGTATGCATATCATAAAGAGGACATTATGGAGTTTTCAAAACACTTGGTCAAATTTTAAAGAAATATTTACATCTTGGCAACACTGCCAGTGAATTATGTGTGTGTACTTAAATAACTAGAAAAATATGTGTGTATCTATTGTCCGTATATCCATCTATCTTATAAAATACACATTCACGTTTTTTTTTTTTTTTTGCAAAGGAGAGCTTTTGTGTTTATACATTATATACATACATAGGTTTGTGTATACATTGTACACATTTTGCTTTATATATTTAAAAACCATGTCGCTTAAGGTCGTTGTCATCGACCTTGATTCCATGCTTTTAGTACAAACACACGAAAGTATATACAAAATGTTTTACAAAATTGACATTACGACACACATATGCATAGTGTATATTATGTACTGTTTGTAGATGAGAACTAGAAGTATATATTTTTTTTTTCTAGTTTTAACAAAAACATCACACAATGTGAAATTTGTTATTTTTATATCTTTGAACATGTATCTTGAGAGATAAATCTATTGCTTGCACTTGCATACGCTGCAAGTCTTATAGATTCTATTGTTGTTGTATTACATTCTTACATTGCAACGATTGACATATTTCTAACTTATTTTTTCTTTAAAAGAAAGAAAAAAAAACCCAAAGAAAATTGAGTAAGAAACTGAACTGAACTGAAAAATAAGATAGATTCATGATGGGAAGGAAAATAGAAATATCTTTTTATAGGTTATAGAATCTTGTAATTTATATTTTATGATTTATGACTTAAAAAATCTGTTTTCCTTTCATATTTATGTATGTACATATATAAATATGTTTTTTTTTTTGGGGCTTTGTTAGTGCGAAAAAGACTTAAAGTTAAATGACAATTGAAAATCATGAAAACATTGTGATTTAGTTCTCAACAAAAGGGCACTCAAATAAATTAACCTATTAAAATCCAAGAGTATTTAAAATTTTAAATGAGATACAATTTAAGACATTTACAAGTATAAATACAAATATTAAGGCTAGGGGCTATGAAGGTGTATTTTATTTAGTGTAGTGGGATCATACATAAAAAGTTTAAATCTTTTTTAATTAAATATAAAAGATGTACTTTTAGACGTGTGTTTTGCAAGAAGAAATAAAACGTATATACAGTGCGGTTCACATGGTTAGCCGCACAATTTTTTTCCTCAATAAATTGTAGTTTTTCTGTTTGTTTTTCTCATGAACTACCAAACAATGCATTTATTTGAAAGGTTATTGAATTCTCTTAAAAAAAACCTAAATTCAAGAATATTGAGAGACACCTAACGGTTATTTTGATCTCTTTCTTCCCACAAGTTCAAAAAAGCTCAAATAAATCGGTTCACTTGGTTAGACGCACCTGTTAAAAGTTTGAAAAAAAAAAGAAGTTGATCGATTTCTAAAATTTTTTTTGCGTTTTTATTATTATTATATTATTTTTTACAGTTTCAGTACTTTGTACAACCTCCACGACTTGAAATAACATCAAAAATTCTACTTTTAAGAGATTCATATAACTTTTTTAAATAATTTAATGAAATCTTAGACCAGGCATCTTTTATCGAGGCCATAAGCTCCTCACAGCTTTCATACTGTTCGCCTCCTTCATAAATTTGACGGGTCAGCCATCCCCAAACGTTTTCTAAAGGGTGTCCCAAAATTAACGCAAGATTTGAATTAAATAGAAAACGCCGTTTTTAGTCTTTTGATAGTTATATTTTTATAGACTCGTAAAGTACATAGGATAGGGTTATGTATGGAATAACACATCGGAAAAATGGCCTCCACGGCTTTGCATGCACATGCGCACTCTTTTGTTGAAATTTTCCATGACCATTCTGCATAAATGTGGCTGAATTTCGTTGATGCAGCATTGAATCTCCTCCTTTAATGCACGGGTGGTTGTGGGCTTGTTGACATAGACTTGTGATTTCAAATAACCCCATAAAAAGAAGTCTAATGGTGTTAAATCACACGATCTAGGAGGCCAATTTTGGTCACCGAAACGAGAGAGTACACGACCTGGAAATGTCTCATGCAGTAATTGAATTGTTTCACGGGCTGTATGACATGTGGCACCGTCTTGTTGAAACCACATATTGGACACATCAATATCATCCAATTTGGGCAGAAAGAACTGTGTAATCATGTCGCGATATCGAGCACCAGTAACAGTCACTGCTTAACCAGCATCATTTTCAAAAAAATATGGCCCAATTATGCCTCCAGCCCAAAATCCACACCATACAGTCACGCGTTGTGGATGCATTTGTTTTTCGACAATCACATGTGGGTTCTCCGAACCCCAAATGCGGCAATTTTGGCGATTGACAAAGCCATCAAGATGAAAATGTGCTTCATCGCTTAGGATGATTTTGCTCAAAAAATCAGGGTCCATTTGTTGATGTTCAATAATCCATTCAACGAACTCTCTTCTCTGTCCATGGTCATTAGGCTTCAATTGTTGTGTTAATTGAATTTTGTAAGCATGAAGACACAGATCTTTGGTGAGTATACGCTGTAGAGAGGTTCTTGAAATTTGCAATTCTTGTCCACGACGTCGAATTGAGGTTCCTGGATTGTCAGCAACACTCTCACGCACTGCTTCGACATTCACATTTGAACGGCTTGTTTTTGGACGACCAGTGTGTTTGGCGTCTCCAACGGATCCAGTCTCCATGAATTTTTCAATTAATCTCTTCACAGTTGACGAAGTTAAAACACTATTCCGACCATAGGTATTTTGTATGAAATTTTCGAACTGCAGCCGCCAAGCTTTCACTATTTTTGAAATATTCTTTAATAATGAAGACACGTTGTTCTCTCGTGTAACGCTCCATTTTTAATAACCCTATACTGTTAGCCGTCAAATTGCTTTTTTTCAGGGTTGCCAGCACTTCACTGCACAAATGGCGGCAAATTCAAATCTTGCGTTAATTTTGGGACACCCTTTATAATGTTTAGATCAGGTGAGTATGGTGGCCACGGCAACAATTCCACATTTTCACTAGCGAGAAATGCTTTTACTACGTGCGCGTTGTGGATCGGAGCATTGTCTTGTTGTAAGATCCACTGGATTGGTCCAAAAAGCTCTCTTATTGCTGGAAAAGCTGTTTCCAAAAGAGCTTTATAAGAAACTCCTGTCATTTTGTGAGAGACAAAAACCAACTCAAAGGCGCCGTAGTATGAAATGGCCCCCCAACCCCATACCATTACTCCTCCTTTCTTGGAATGATTTCGATTCAAAAAGCATTCGTCTTTGCGGATGTCATGGAAATAAAAATTGAACTTTTTCTCATCAGAAAACACCACATTTCTCCAATTTAAAACGTTCCCAATCTGAGTATCCCATGTCATGTGAAGACGCGCGAATTCTAACCGAAGTTCCTTTCTTGCAGCGTTTAGTGGTGGTTTTTTTTTAGCTTTTTGAATTTCAAGTGTGGAGCACTTAAAATAGCTCGACGAACCGTTGATTTGATGGCACTTACCCCCGCTAATTGTCTGATTTTCATTGTGGAGTGTGCTGAATTTGAGGCAATTCTTATTATTTTTCGCGTCTCGTTCGGTGTTAAGGCTGTTTTTGTCCTTCTTTTATTATTTTTTTCCGTAGGTAAAAGGGTTTGATAAAAAATTTCGAACTGCTTTATCACTTCGTCCTATTTTATTGGCAATTTTCCGCATAGAATACCCTTCTGAGTTTTAGGCCTCAATTTTTGCTTTTTCCGCCTCCGTCAACATTTTTTTTTACCCATTTTCACTTTAAATACTCGGAAAAACTTTTAAAACGTACACTCATTAACCAAATTTAATTTGCATTATCCAGCATTAAGAAAATAACTGAATAAATTCGTGCGTCTAACCGAAGTGAACCGATTTATTTGAGCTTTTTTTGAACTTGTGGGAAGAAAGAGATCAAAATAACCGTTAGGTGTCTCTCACTATTCTTGAATTTAGGTTTTTTTCCAAGAGAATTTAATAACCTTTCAAATAAATGCGTTGTTTGGTAGTTCATGAGAAAAACAAACAGAAAAACTACAATTTATTGAGGAAAAAAATTAGTGCGGCTAACCATGTGAACCGCACTGTAATTTAATGTTATGGCAAGATAAGCGTTTGGAATTATGTTTTAGAAGCCACGGCTCACTCGAATAAATTCCAGCCTAGCGGCGCAATTTTTTACCCTTGTTTGAAGAAATTGAGGCGGTATATCAGCAATAACGCGCCAATAATTCTTAAGCAATTTTCTCGGGCTTATCTGCGTAGATAGACAGATAAGCGACTTCACATAACACCATCAAAATAGTGCAGAGGTATCAAAACGTTACTATCTTGGAGACCACGCCACAGGATCACCAAATGTATCTTTCAGTAAATTATTTTTTTTTCGTTGTGTCGAACGAATAGAACCGTTTATTTTGGTATTAAATAAATTTCCACAATTTTCAAATGTTGTTCAGGAGGAAACTCCAAACTCCTAAAAAAGTGTTTCAAGATTGAAAACCACATGTTTAAAAATAACATCTGTTACATATTCAGCAATATGAAAAATGATATTTATATTCCGTTTTAAAATGGGCCAGTGAATCCTAAATTTGTGTCTTCAGTATTTGTTGGTAAAATAATGCATAATGCTTGTTTTTCGTTTTTTTTTTCGTGAACTAAGATCATGTTTTTTAAACAATAATTTGTGTTATTATCAAACAAACAGAATCAGAAATAAGGGTGTCACATGAACAACCAGTCTGAACTACAACTTTTGCCTTAATGACATTTAATCAGTTTTTAATAGTGAACTTCGTCAATTTTGTAATTAATTTAAAAAGATTACTCCCCCCTCCCTCCATCAAGCTCTTATTTATTCACTCCACTATGTGGAAAATTTTTAAAGAAATCAACTTAAAATATTTTGCTTAACTTCTTCAGTATTTGATAAAAAGTACCTTCCGACGAAATAAATTACAATACTGGGCAAAACATTTGCAACTAGAACCTCCAACATTTTTCATTAACAAAAAATTGTTTAGAAAACCAAACAGCACAATTATTTCTTTAGTTTTTTTAAAATTTGTTGATATTACGTTATAATTGTAGGAAAAAAAATGACCACTCTTCACTTAAAGAAAAAATAAATAACTAAATACTTTAATAGTTGGTAAAATGGCTGTGCAAAAAACATTTGCAACTTAGACCCCATAACTAAATTTCAAACTATTTTCTTACTTCAAAGGTAAGGAAATGTTACTATTTAATTGCGTACCCTTTATTTTTTATAACGGGCATAGAAGCTATAAAGTTATTAATAACCGTTTTTGGAATGTCATTCCACTGCCTCTGAATTCCAGCGAATAGGTCACTTTTGTGCTTAAAAAATATTGCTCCCAATTCTTCTCTTCACAGATTCTCTCTTTCCTACAGATTCTCTATTGGGTTTAGGTCTTAGGATCGGGATGGCCATGGTAAAACCTCAATCTTTTTTCTGTAATCCACTTTGTTGCCAACTTTGACTTGTGTTTGGGATCATTGTCGTGTTTGAACGTTCATTTTCCAATGGGCATAAGGCAGCATGGTGTTAAAAAAGATGTCTACATAGTCTTCAGACTTCATTATGCCCTCCATTTGTTGAATTGGCCCGATTCCTTGGCCACAGAAGCAGGCCAAACCCGAAATTGAACCACCTCCATGTTTGACCGTCCCTTTAGTGTATTTTGGATTTCTCACCTCTTGGCCTTCTGACATGTTCTTTTTCATCCGATCCGTGCATATTGAACTTTGATTCGTCAGAAAACAAGACCGTTTTTAATTTTTGGGGACTCCACTTGAGATGAGTTCTTGCAAAAGCCAAACGAGCTTTCACATTTTTTTTTTAAATAAATGGCTCTTTTGCTATCTGAAAACCACGCAATCCGGCCTGCAGTACGCGGCGTCTGATAGGTGATGGGTCAATGGGTAACTTAAGTTCAATGTTTGCTTCCCCGGATGATGCCGTGGGGTTTCTTCGGAAGAAATTTGTTATTTTTCAATCATCTTTTGCTGTGGTGCTTCGAGACCTTCCTCCTCTATGATGGCATAACACCTTTCCACTTTTGATGATTCTACAAATACTTGATTTATGAATGGAATATTTCTTTGAAATTTCTTTTTGTGATGCTCTTTTTTTGAAATCATTCAAAATTCTGAATTTTACATCCGATGAATATTTATTTCCCGACATTTTAAAAACAATTTTTTTTTTATTTAAAAAGAATTTATGTATCTTAAAAAAACGTTTTATCGATCAAGTTCTGGATAAAACTAACTGAACATATCAAGCTACACTTATAAACTTACCAACCTCAAAATAAACCAGATTAACCGTTATCAAAATGAGACGAAAAGAGAAATGGCCACTAGGCGCAAATGTTTTGCACAGCTGAAACCATTATTGTTCTTGTAAAAAGCCGTGCATTTGTAGAATTTGCCTGTGGATCAGTGCTTTAAGATTATGAACAGTAAGTTGATACATACAAAAGTCTAAAGTAATAAAAATAATTTGCTTGGAACAACTTTTATATGTACATACATATATACGAATGTTAATTTTTTTGATAGGCGGTGATAGTTGCAAAAGTATTGCACAGTATTGTACGTCTTCTAATAGGATCTGTGTGGTATAAAATTCAAGTTTAGTAGGATTCGCTTCGGAGCTTGACCATCGTAGAAATCACATTTATCCTGTTCCATTCTGCAGCATTCTCTGTATGTTGTCCTGACTAAGGAACTGAAAGCTGCATATCCTGCTCTATATTTGTCGTCAACGTTTGATATAACGTCGTACAGGAGAGCTTCGCTGTTCGATATATTTTTAACGTTTAAATTAAAATTTATATTGCACCCTTCAGCAAGACATGTTCACTCATTTTACCAGCTATTTTGGTCTTGTATTGCTTTTAGGAATACTTTCCCGACCAGCTGGTATTCAGGCATCTTAAAGACGTTCAGCAGGTAGTCCGCTTGGCACTTCAAGGTTTTTATGAATAGAGTTGAAAGTCCTGTTTGTGGCGTAAGAACGTAGTTTGGCGTGTTTTTTGGCAGGTGAAATATTCTCTTCACGTGGTGTGTTAACAGTGTGAGACTTTTAACATCCCAATCATCCATCCCATATGCAACTGCTTCCCACCTGCAACTGCTTCAAATACCTTGCAATAAGCATTTTTTCTAGGATATACTAATAGCAGTTTTTGGTGTTTGCAATTGTTCCATATTCAGGTTTCTAAAAACGAATTACTTCTATGTACTTAAATTCACTGACCCACTCTACATTTTATCCGTTAAACGTCCATTTTTCATTCGAAGCATTCCCATCGTGCCTATGTTTCGTAGTCGAACTGAAGAGAACAAATATTTTGAATGCATTGGCTTAGTGATGTTTAACTTTGTCCATTTGATCCAAATAAAAATGGTGCAAACCATATACTCCAAAATAAAAGGCAAGAGAATCGTTGTCAAAAGTCCTGGGCTAAAAGTAACTAAAAAAAATGATTATTATGCCGGATAAAGGGGTTAAGTTCACCCCTTTTCTTCCATCCACTGATTTAGGGCAGAATAAATAAAACAATATATTATATTAATTATTAAAATATTTAAAAACTTGATTTTATCCAAACCTTATGCTTATTTCAAAAATACGTACAAAAAAGCCCAACATTTTGTTTGATAAATTCAAAACTAAAAGCATTTTAAAATGATTTGGGGAAAAAGGTAATTAGCCAGAAGCCTGACTTTTCAAAAAAAAAAATATTCAATAATGTCGAATTCGAGCATACTTTTACTTTACATACTTTTACTAAACTTTAAAAAGTTAAATGCGAGGAAATTTTGAATTTGTACAAAACCGTTTTAGCATGGTCAAAGTAACATGTTCAAATTTTTCTGACTCAGCTCAGAATATTTTAATATTATTTTGTATTTCTTTTTAAAGCCTAGTACGCTGCTGATGCGAAACGAAAATTCCCATACAAAAATGACATGACGAAATCATAAACGAAAAATTTCGCTGTGCTTTTCGTTTTTCAGTACGCTGCTGAACGACGAAATGTGACATTTTAGTGGATAGCTGTACTAGATTTCTTAGTACAATTCTCCACTCTTTTCGTTCTCAATTTAATTGGCCAGCACATTAATTGCTTGCGAAATTTTGACGTTTAATTTTTTTATTGAAAAAAAAAAAAATTGTTTACTCGTGACTTTCGGTGTTTTGACTTTGATTTATATTTGATTTAAAATTTAAAATAAAATGGATTTGTCTAATGTGTTCCAACATTGCATTTCTGAATCGGAAACTCAGGATGTTATTGGTGATGTGCAAGAAGTGATGAAGACAAGCAGTGAAATTCAACTTCCAGACAGAACTCTCCACAAATATTTTTCCGCCGTGGTTTTCGTTTTAATTCGCTCTGCACTTGGAGACCGCCGAAAAATTTCGTTTCGCATCAGCAGCGTACTAGGCTTGATCTGTGAATTTTTTAATATTCATCAATCTTTTTTGAAATGTATTTGTATGAGCATATGAGTTGTAAAACCAATAATGGAGACTTTACGTATACTTTTTTTTTCGATGATATGGATTTTTAAAAACAAGTATTTAACCTAGTTTATTATATTTTCGAGTCCTGATTTCATATCGAGAACAGAAGACACGCGTTTTGATGTATGTATTTATTTTTATATTTAGGCGGTTATGGAGGGGGTACTATTTTATTTTATTTGGCTATAGTGCCAAAATATTAAATGTACTCTTGTTGATTTATGTGTGTTTGATTATACTCTTCTACATGTGCGTAGTTAGAAATAATGTATTTCATAGACTGTGTAGGTTGCAGACATTGTAGTTTGAATAAATACGAGTTTATTGACTCCAATATTATATTAAAATATACATCTAGCTATGGTCCGAGCTATATGGAGAAGTTTGTTGGGTGAGGCTCTAGTTCAAACAGGACTGTAGCACCACCTTGTAGTAAGTAAGTATATCAAAATGATTCGTGTAGGGAGCACCACTTTAAAAGGAACTTATTTCTTAATTGGACAAAGCTTAATAGTCTTTAATTTTTTCCAAAAAGAGTGTTCCCAAAAAAAGAGTAGACGAAATAGATCCGTTAAACAATCGAAACTATTATTTACTATATAGGGTTTTTCTATAAGAAGTGTCATTTGGGTATTTGAAAAAATTAGTATTTTTAAAAAGAAATCGGTGAATGCGTCTTTCATTGAAAAGAAGAAGAAATGGAAAATAATATCAGTCAGATTGCCACCCTTTTCATGGAATTTTCCATGACCAATTCGATATCTTCACGATATTCATTTTTAACGTCTTGATTGTGATTGTGAATCATAGACATTAACTTTCACGTGTCTGCAAAAAAGTCTAACCCCCAGTTTTACAGTGGAAGTTTAAACTCCACTTCCGGTTTAAACTTCAATTCAAGATTTTATTCGGTTTCACTTCGTTTAACCCCTGAACTCAGTTCAATTTGCAGTTCAAATTAACCGAAAGTATTCTGCCGTTTAAAATTCAGTTCAGCGTTGCAACCACTTCCCACGGTGACATTTAATTTTTTTTTCTAAAGCTGAATTTGTTTTTGCTCTTTTTCTTAAGTTGTCGTATTTGGTTTTCAACGCATCCGTTGTCCGGGAATGGGATCCACTCTTCGAATTGACCTCATTTGCAATGGAATCCCATGGCGCGGCTTTTTCTTTCCAATGTACTTTGTCAGTTTTTTTGTTTTCCAGAATATTCTTTCTTTTTAAAACTAACTCCATCAATAAATAAATGAAAAATTGCTCGTTATTTTTTTTGGCACAGCCTTTTGTTTTAAATATCTCGAGTTCGTCAACAAAACAAAATAATTGTTGTTTTTCTTGTGTTCTTTACCTCAGAGGGAGAAAGAGAAGACAAGGAAAGACAGTTGAAAAACTTCATAAAAGTGACGATATGGACACTTTACGTCACATTACGCAACAACAACGAACAATGCTGCCAGCTACTTATCATAAAATCTAATTGAACGAAGTTCAAATGAACTGAAGTTTAGAATTCACTGTGAAACCGGACTAGTAAAACTAAAAAAATTGAACTCAGTTTAAGGTTCAGCTGAACTGAAGTTTAAACCTTCACTGTGAAACTGGGGGTAAAGGTTTTAATCACATTTCAGGGCCAGGAAACTATTATTGCAAAACAAAATTGTGACTACATATTTGTTACAATTTAAATTCAATGTTGAAGTGTGCATTATTACATATTTATAAATGGTGTAGTTTTAACTTTTCAAATACCAAAAGATTAAAGCTTCAAAAATGACAACTACCTAAATACCGAAATATTTAAAATGAAACCTCTTATGAGAAAATCCTATATTAAAAATTGTGTATCAGGGTAGGTTAGGTTAAAGTGGCTGCCCATGATGGAATAGGACACACTTAGGCCAGTTTAATGGCCCATTGTGATACCACATGAATCTTGAGGCTTCCTCCTAAGCTCAATGAAACTAGTTTAAGTCCCTTACGAAACGTGCTTATATGATTTAGATCGTTTAGATCGTTATAGAAGAATTCTCCTAGGTAATTCTTGCGTTTTTGAGCTACGCCTAGCCGCGTGGCGTGCTTTCCTATTAGACAGTGTCCGGTTATGACACCTATTATCGAGCTTATATGCGATCTGCTTAGAAATAGCAAGCACCTTGATCGCTTTAAATCTAGTGTTTGCCAAATGTTTTTTGTGACCTGGCACGTGGTCCTGCATTAGCAATAGTTTACAAGTAGCGATTGTTTAGTTTAGTTTAGTTTAGTTTAGTTTAGTTTATTGGTAATTGTTACTAACACATTAAGATGAATCTTATAAGGTAGTGAAAGTTTATGAATAATAATATATGATAACATTTAAAAAAAAAAAAATAAGTTACATTTGTGTATAATATAAAAGTGAATTTAAATAACCAAAAAAAGAAAAGTATAATAAAAATATATAATAATATGTACATATATGAACAGAAGAGTAAAAAAAACTTTAATGTATCTTTACTGTTGGTGATTATTTAAAAAAAAAGTAAAAGAAAAAGAAAAAGAAAAAGAAAAAGAAAAAAGAATGAAAAAAAAGAAAGAAATAGATAATTAGAAGTGAGATGTCTGTAGAAGATAAGTTAGTCGTTTTGATTAGAAATGAAATCATGTAAACATTTTTGAAATTTTTGTATGTCACTAAGTTCTCGCAAGTAAGGTGGGAGCGAGTTCCAAAGGCGACATGCATTGATGAAAAATGGTCTCTCAGATGTAAGACACGTAAAACGAGGATGAATTAAATAAGTTGACCTGTTTGATACTGAAAACCGAAGTTGTTCATAAAGATATGTTGGTTTTCGCGTAGTTATAATTCTGAAAAGTAATATCAATGTTCGGAATTTGATATAGTTATCGAAAGACATTTTTAAAAAGCTTCTTGTCAGATGGGAAACATGGTCATATCTTTTTAATCCATAAATATATCGTATGGCACTATTAAAGGCTACTTTTAATTTGTTTTTGCTATAGAAATCGCAATTGTGATAGATTTCACATCCGTAGGTTAAGATATGGTAAAATCAAAGACTTAGCAAGTAGAGTTCGTGTTTTAATCGGCGTAAAGCCTTGAGCAGTCCATAATGTTCTTAAAGTGCCATATGCTTTTCCTACTAATGAGTTTATATGGTCATTCCATGTAAGTGTCCTATTGAAAACCACACCAAGGTTCCTAGAAGTGTTTACAAATTCTAATATAGTACCATTTAGCATGATTGACGGAAAATATGACAAATCAAGTTCTTTTTTGGATATCACAAGGCATTTGCATTTGTTTGGATTAAGAGCCAAACCGTTATCAGCTGCCCAATTTGAGATCCGCTCGAGATCCTGATTGATATCAAAAGCACAGTTTTCGATAAGGCCTAGTGAACAACTTCTATATATTTGTATATCGTCTGCATAAAAGTGCTTTGAAGTGTCGGGAATAAGAGAAGCGATTTCGTTTATATACAGCGAGAATAACAGGGGTGATAAAATAGAACCTTGGGGAACACCTTTAAGTAAAGGTAGGTACTCAGACAGACTATTATTCAAATAAACGGCTTGTTTTCTGTTGCTAAGATAAGAAAAAAGTAATTTTATTGCATCTGAAGATACGTTAAACTCACAACGCAGCTTATTCATCAGCACGGTGTGGTTCACCATGTCAAAAGCTTTGGAGAAGTCTAGAAGAACTAAATACGTTACGCTATCCTTATCCAATTCGGTCCTTATATCTTCAATGACTTTAAGAAGTGCAGTTGTGCAGCTGTGTTGAGCGCGAAAGCCTGACTGAATTGGTACCAAATAATTGTTGCTGATTATATAGTCATTCAGTTGTTTTTGCATAATGCGTTCACAAACTTTGGACAAAAATGGAAGAATGGATATTGGTCTAAATTCCTCACAAAGTGAGTTTTTAGGAATAGGAATTATTTTACCCATCTTCCATTTCTGAGGAAAAATTCCTGTTGTAAGAACTGTGTTGATGATATGGGTAATATAAGGTAAAAGCATTGGCAAAATTGATTTCAAAAATACAGGATTTACTTCATCAACTCCTTCAGCAGTGGATTTTATTGACAGAAAACTTCTAAATTGCTCACTCCTGAAAAGCTAAATGCAGAGTCTATCAAAGGTAATGTTGAGTCAGTGGATAGTTGAGTTGAAATTATATAGTTTGGAGTAGATAAAAATTTACGATTAAGTTCGTTTTTGTCAATATTATTTAAAGTGTTTTGTCGTTGTTTACCAATTCCAAGCTTTCGAAGATTTTCCCAGAGTTTTCGACCATCACCATTAATGTTAAGTCGTCTAGAGAAAAATTGTTCTTTAGCATTTCTAATTTCTAGGACAACTTTATTACGTAGGGTCTTATAAGCTCTCTGAAGTTCGTCCACCCGGAAAACTATCCAGCTTCTATAAGTTCGATCTCTTTGGTCCATTAATTGTTTAATTCTGTCACTAAGCCAGGGCTTCGATTCACATTTAACCTTTTTTGTTTTCAAAGGCACGTGGCAGTTTAACAGCACTCTTAAGTTTTCATTTAGAAATTCCACTTGCTCATCTGGCGAAGGCAGAAGATAAATATTATCCCAAAAAATTGAACGAATATGTTGTTGAAGTGCTGACATGTTAACGTTTTTATAGTCCCTATATTTTATGATATTGTTGTCGGAAGTAGTTTTAGTACAAAAGTCATAAGTCAGAAAAATCAGGTCGTGTTTGGAAAAAACTGGAGCGGAGAGTTGATTATAAAAAACAACCCGATCTTTCTCAATTACAAAAAAGAGGTCCAATAAAGTACTTGAAGTCTTAGTGAAGTGTGTTGGTACAGACAAATTAACAGAATGCATATCAAAAGATTTCATATTTTCACTTAAGCTATAAATAGTGCCTAGTAGAAGGTTATTGACTTCCTCTATTATATCTATAAAAAGGTATTCGCATGGTGAATCCGATGGCGAGAAAACTTTTTTTTTTTACAAATTATACCCTCTTTGACATAAATCGCCACTCCACCCCCTCGGTCAATCCTATCTGAGCGAAAAAGATTATAACCCTTGAGAGAATATGAAGCGTCACTTATATCTTTCGAGAACCATGTTTCCGAAACACAAACCGCGTCAATTCCAGAATTTTCAAACAAATATCTAAACTCGTCGATCTTCAGCATCAAACTTTGAGCATTAATATGGCTTACTTTGAACCCTTCAACGCGATGGCTAAAAATATTTACCATTGTTCGAAGTATACCGTCACTGCTGCTACCAGTGGAACCCACCATCAACTCACTCGACTCTGTAATGAGTAGTTTTACAGCGATACCTTAGCAACATACTCATAGTATTAAGCGTATCAAAACATTTCCTTTTACATAAATATCTACAGACAATAAATTTGAAGTAATTGAAAAAAGATAAGAAAATGGAAGAGACAAAGAAAAATAAGATAGAAGAAAAGATAGAACAGTATATAATCGAAAATAATAATACAAAATTAAAATAAAATAAATTTTACTACTCTGGGTCATGTTGGTGTGCTGTTGTTGTTTTCTCTGCTTTCGTCTTCGGGTATCGTAGCGGCAGCGATGGAATTCAGCATAGCATCATTTTGTATGAGAATTGATTCTCCGTCTGCGCTCTCCTTAATAAAAACTGAACCAGATCTTGTGTATGCATTGAAAAGAGCACCACTTCTTTTGAGACGCATGGCTTGATGTAGCAGAGAGCGATTTTTTGGCGTTAAGCTCCCGTGCAAGGAGATGCTGTGTTTGGCACTCCCTTCCGTCTTAAAACCGATGTCTTCCAGTTGTATTAATCTCTTGTTAGTTTTATGAAAAAGAGCAACAGATTTTAATACTGAATTTCTCTCATTAGGTGAGCTGAATTTAAGTATTATCGGTGCGGGGAGTTCATGTCTATTGTTTCTGTATCTACCTTTCGATCGGAAAGCAGCATTCAGTGTGGGAGGCGCGCAGTTGATGGTGTTACAAATTTTGTTGATAATTGAAATTAAGTTTTCGTTTTCTAATTTGGGTATACCAAATAGGACAGCATCAGCTGCAACTTCCTTCCTTTCGGATGTATCACATCTTTTCTGTAGATCAGCTACTTCTCTCAAAAGGTGGTCAGTGTCGATATGATGGGATTCCATTTGTGCCACCTTTTCTTGGAGTGATTTCATCGATTGTTCGGCTTCTTTGACGTGAAAAAAAAGCTTTTTTTCTATTTGTTCGAAACGTAAGATGAATTCGGCTCGAAGATCATTTATCTGTTTTGTGATTTTGGAAACAATATCTTCACTCAGATTTTTCATTCGGATGTCAATGTCGGTTGAGGATGGTGTAATTAATTTTGTATTTTTTTTATTTAATTTGCTCTCCGAGTTCAGAGAGGCTGGTATGATTGGAGTGGTATGCTTGGGAGTATTTGCCAGTTTCTCTGAGTTATTAGAGCTAGATGGAATTGGAGTGTCTGGATTCTCAGAGATTTTGGTTCCTTTTCCAAGTCGTGTTTTAACTGACATTCTCACACACACAGAAATCCAAACTAACGACACTTTTGATTTTTTAGGAAAAAATGTTAACTTGTGAGAGGAACAAAAATAATTTTATTTTATTGTTTTTAAGCTTAAGCTTATTATTTAAAACTTGGGATTATTTTTTGTTTTTTGCTCGCACGTCACTGTCGATATTTTCCCACACTTAGAGTTTTATTGGGTATTTAAAACAATATGAAAATGAATATTTAGCCGCACGAAACTCTCGGTACGTCTATTCTCTAGAGCACATAATAGTCGATTGGTATGCCAGCATTTACCAAACGTGGTAGAATGGGTTGTACTGTACCATTCCTGGCGAGTTCATCTGCCTTACAGTTACCTGGAATGTCTCTATGGCCCGGCACCCAGCAAAGGTGAATATTAAACTGTTGTGCCATCTCCATTAGAGATGATCGACAGTTATGGACTGTTATAGAGTTTGTAGAGACAGAGTCCAGAGATTTGATAGCGGCCTGACTATCTGAGAAAATACGGATATCAGATGTTGATATCACGTGTTCTTTAAGCCAGGACAAGACTTCTTTTATCGCCAAAAGTTCCGCCTGGAACACGCTACAATGATTGGGAAGGCGGAAAGAGAGACTTAATTTCAGTCGTTCAGAGTACACCCTCCACCAACCCCTTCTGTATAAAAATGGATTGACTCGTCTTCCAGGAATGCCCTATCCTCCCAGAAAGATCTGGAAGGTATAGAAATGTGGGTAAATCGACTACGTTTCAAAGTTCTTTGCTTTTACTTATTTCTTTTTGAACTTTTAATATAGCAAACCGTGATGATGCGGTTGTTTTATTTTATTTAAAAAAGAGGATAATAGGGGTTCACTGTGTCGTATACTTACTATTTTTTTTTAATTTTTATTTAATTTGCCAAGTTTCCATGCCTTTTCCTTTTAACCCACTAATTTCTTGACTTAAATTCAAAAATTAAAAATCACTTGTAATTGTTTTCATATTCTGAACGATTAGTTTTAATTTGTATTTCATAAGTTGAACACAATCAAATCTTAATTGGAAAATTTTAGCATCCATTTGTTATGTTCCTCTTCACTTAAATTTAATAAAAAGGTATTTATGGAGGTATTTATTTTGACTACTATTAAAGCATCAAATGATCATAAGCTTGTTATCTTTTGGGCAATTGAACCCAACTGACGGACAATGACAAACCTGACGAAATTGTTTAGCTTTTCCCAAATACCCCACAGCTTTTTGTGTGTTCCTCAATATCTTCTTGATTCTTTGTACATAACAATAAAAAAAAACTTCAATGGGAATTTTCTGCCTACACCGCAACAGAATTTCATTGTTTACAATAAAAATAAACAAAATGCAATCACGTTTTGTCAATTAAAATAAAACCTTAATAAAAGCCTAAATTACAGAAAAGAAACAAAAACAAAATACAAACAAGCATGAATCATCAGCATTTAATTATACTCTCATCGTCGTACATTGAATCATCATCATCATCATCATCCTCCTCGTCATCAAGAATCTAGACAATGCTTGAGTTAAGGTCGTTTTTTTTTTTAAATATTTTTTTGTTGTTGCCATAATCTTGTTTTGAGTACTTGACTTGAATGATTGTTATTAACTATGGTGAAGTTCAATGGTATATTGGTATAATCTATATTATTCTATATAATATGATGATGTTAAATCAACTTACGTAATTTTATTGATTCCAACTATTCACATATTTTTAAAGCCAGGGTATTTTCTAATGATATTATTTTGTTCTTTCTTTTATACCTCATGAGTTATTATACTTATATATAATATACTATATGTACATGTTGTTATCATCCCTTATAAATAGTTCTTTATTTAAACTTAAGAAGCAGATTTGTACTGGCGCAATATAATAGGGTGGTTTATATTTGTTCATGAAAAATAGTTTATTTTTGGTTCCTTAAAACACACTTTATGTGTGAAGTGAATTTTCATAAAACTTTCTACAGTACATTCGATTAAAACCTTTTCAAAAAATCATCTAATTTGGTGTGATTTTTATGGACGAATCTGAAGCAAACACTTGAAGCTATTTATAAACTTTGTCAATAACTTCAATAAATAATCGTAATGGTTTTTTAAAATAGTTAAAACCTTTCAAGTACCTAAATGCATTCATTTCAATTTTTCATTTTGTTTTCCAGCTGTTACAACAAAGGGAAATCAGTTGAAACGGCTCTACACAGTATAGTACGTACAATCGAATATTCCCTCCATCATAAAGAGTACACCTTAGTTGCCTTCTTAGATATAGAAGGTGCATTTAACAATGTCGACACATCTGCAATTGAACGTGTATTGACATTTCTGAAGGTAGATAAGTCGATCAGCGAATTGATTAATCAAATGCTGATAAGCAGGATTATCAATTCAAAACTGGGCGATTTTACTACACAAAGGGGTGTCAGTAGAGGTACGCCACAAGGTGGTGTCCTATCCCCTCTCCTCTGGAACTTAGTAATAAATGAATTACTAATTACTCTAGAAAGAGAGGGATACAGAGTGTTTGCTTATGCGGACGATGTTGCTATTGCAGTAACGGGTAAACATCCCAATATACTAAAAGAACTCCTACAAAACGCTTTAAATAAGCTCACCAGATGGGCTAATCGTTAACCCACAAAAAACCGACCTTGTCCTCTTCACAAGGAAATACAAAGTCCCACACATTGACCCTCCCCTCATAAACGGTGTACCACTTAAATTCTCTGAACAAGCAAAATACTTGGGTCTCATTTTAGATAAGAAATTAAGTTGGAAACCTAATATTCAAGAGAGAATAAACAAGGCCACAGTAGCCCTGTTCTCCTGTAAAAAGACCATTGGTAATAAATGGGGCCTACAGCCCCGCATTACACACTGGCTATACATCTCGGTCATAAGACCGATCCTTACTTATGGAGTAGCGGTATGGTGGACGGCGCTAGATACAGCGACAAATCGCGATAAACTCAGCAAAGTCCAACGAACAGCCTGCCTGTGTATGGGAGGAGCACTTCGCTCCACCCCCTCCGCCTCACTAGATGTTCTGTTCCATCTAATACCGCTGGACATTTTCAGCAAGCAAACAGCCGCTAACACTGCCATACGGCTTCAAGCCTCCTCTCTGTGGATCAATAATGGAATTGGTCACACCACTATTTTGAACTCGTTCAGAACTATAAACAGTAATATTGACTACACCATACCCCATCCTCAGTTTAATAACTATAGCTTCAAAGTGACTATACCTCCCAGGTCTTCTTGCGAGAATACATCATTTTTGAACGATGGTCCTAAAAACTTTTATACAGACGGATCAAAAACGGAGGATGGGGTCGGTGGAGGCGTATACTCAGATGGACTAAATTTAAGTCTCTCCTTTCGTCTACCCGATCATTGTAGCGTGTTCCAAGCTGAAATCCTGGCTATAAAAGAAGTCCTATCCTGGCTAAGAGAAAACGTTATATCAACTAATGATATACGCATCTTCTCGGATAGCCAAGCTGCGTTAAAGTCCCTAGACTCTGTCTCCACAAACTCATTAACAGCCCTAAATTGTCGATCATCTCTTACGGAGATGGCTACACAGTTCAACATTCACCTTTTCTGGGTGCCGGGCCATAGAGAAATTCCAGGAAATTGTAAAGCTGACGAACTTGCAAAAAGCGGAACAACTTTACCTCTGCTGGCTCACAATGCTAGCATAGGTATACCCTTAGCTACATGTAAACTCATGCTAAAGCAAGATACCATAGAGAAAACAAACTTCAGGTGGAATAACACCACCACCTGTGCAGCGACTAAACTAATTTGGCCTAATCTTAGCGCCAGGCGCTCAAAACAATTAATCTCTCTGTGTAGATGGCACATTAGCTACGTTATAGGTGTCCTGACTGGGCACTGCTTAATAGGAAGGCATGCTATTCGACTTGGAGCCCCTGCAAATGATTTTTGTAGGAGTTGCATGGACGAAGAAGAAGAGGAGACAATATCTCATCTTCTGTGCACATGCCCTGCCTTATCACAAAGACGTAGAATCCACCTTGGAGAATACTACTTTAACGATACCAGCGATCTAAAAAATTCAGACATTACTTGTCTCCTACGCTTCATTCGAAGCTCCAATTGGTTCAACGAGTTAAGCTGATTAACTGATCCATGTGGTATCACAACGGACCATACTTTGGTCTAAGTGTGTTGGACGTCCCAACCAACAGCCACTTTAACCTAACCTAACCTCTCCAGCTGTTTCAGAATAAAATACAAAAACCTTCTAATCGGGGTACTCTATAATCCGGCCACCTCCATATTTGGTCAGGTGCTCCAAAAACCCACTTGAGTCTCTTGAACAGAATTCAAAAGGGAGCATTAAAAATGATCGGGGGTAGTTGTCTAACTGAAACATTGGTATCTCGTAAGCACCGCCGCAAGGTTTCATGTCTATCATTATAATATTGCTATTTTCATAAATAACGCTCTACTGAAATAGCCAGTTGCGTTCTTCCCCTCAAACAATTCCAACCGCAATACCTGTTCTTTTAGGAATGATCCTCAGTTTACTTTTGAGTCCAATTTCGGGCGCATTGTAAGGTACAGAGCTTCTTTTTTTAGCCGCACTACAAGAATGTTAAATGCTTTCCCAGACTCAATATTTCCTATACAATGCAATGTGCAGACGTTCAAATCTTATGTACATCGGTATCTCCTTTCTAATCCTATCCTCCTTTCCTAATTGTTCGCATTGTGTTTAATCATTGTAAGGGTATTCATATCCCTTCAACTCTCTAAGTCTATAAACAGTACGAAATTCAAATTTATCATTTGCCAACTGACAAAAACTAAATTTGATCTTCTGGAGAGTAAACCTCTAAAAGTCGACCGATCCAATTGAAAAAAAAAACACCTTTACAATGGGGCCAAAATTTCCAAAAATTCTTGAAATACATGTCACAAAATTAAGCGCACACTTGGAGATCAAATGTTTAGGTGTGTTAAAATATTTGTATATGGCCTGCCCACCTTTGCCCATTGTCACAGCCTGTAATCTCCACAGCAGCAAACGTCTTATTTCTTAAAAGTCGTCAGTCTAAACTTTCAAGTTTCTGTAACCTTTGCTTTCAATTGATTTCTATTGCTTGGGTTGCAGTTTTGGAGCCTCCTTGGTTTCTTTCCACAAATTCTCAATGGTATTGAGGTCCGTTGACTGAGGTGGGGTTTGGAGCTGGTTTCTGGCAATATAAAGCAACTATTCTTTTACAAAAAGAAATTAATGTTTGTTTGTTTAGGATCATAATATTGTTGAAAGTCAAAATGTTGCTAGTAAATTCCGTTTTTCCGCGGACTGACGCATATTTCTATTAAGATTGTCTTGAAAATGTCCATTTGTCAATAATTGTATCAAAGGTTTCCGTTCCACTTGCAGCCATAGGAACCTAATAAAATGACATTACCTCCACCATTACCATTTGCAGTGGCACACAGATTCTCTTTTTTGAATTGCGATTTGGGTTTATCCAAACAATTTGCCTTCCGTCAGACCCGAATAAGTTAATTCAAACATAATCAAAAAGAAATTGTCAAAATCGTCGCATATAAAATATCAAAAGTAACAAATTACTTATATTCATATGAGTGTATGCTTAATTTTAAAACTAATCCAAGAAACTTTTTCAATCAGGGATAGATTTTGGGAAGCGTCTATTTATGAGCAAGAATTGCTGGCGATTAGGCGATGCGAGCTTTTATTAGCTTCTCAATGACCAGGTTAGGTTCTTTTGAGCTGACTAATTTTAATGTTTGAGGGGGACTTCCAATTTTCCAAAAAATTAGCTCAACGGAGAAATTTTATGAAACTCAAATATCCAATTTCTTCCAAATTCATCTAATTCGATAGAGTCCAATCATAAGTGTCAAATTGGTTCTGTCGAGTTTGGCCAACATAAAAGAAATGTTCCTTAAACTATCATACCTGTAATCAAGAATCAAAATTCCGTCTTAAATTGGACATTTTCATGAAGTACAAATAAGAAAATACAAAAAAACTCTATTTTTCTGATGCTTGACGTGTGAATCTCGAGACTCATGGAATTCAAAAAATGTTTAAGCATGCTCATTCATCATATCATATCGTAAGTAATACAATACTTAAATTACACAATAACAAAAAATATGTATTCAACTTAATTTTTTCACTTCCAGATACTAAGCCTCGCATCTCCGCCGCCGCCGCGCCAGTACATTGACACTTTATTGACGCGCGGAGCATTGTGCTATACTCATATCATGGTGCTCATATCCTCACTAGTTTTTAAATATTTGGGAATATTGCAGCAAGGAAGAAAGTTTTACTCTTATACCATCCTAAGTGATTGACCATCATCAAATTATCAAGGTTATGTACCTACTTTCAAACTCAACAACAGCAACAAATTAGATGGATTCCATGCTTATATACATATATGTATACAAGTAATATGTCTTTTGAAGTCTCTTGATTATGATTTATTCTTATGGAGCTTGTCAAAAGTAGGGCATTATACAATCACTTCCAGACAGAATGTAGCCAACAAATTTGTTGTTATCGTTTTTTGTATTATCTCTCGGAGTGGATATATGTATAAATGTACCAGAGTTGCCATGTCCTGAACTAGTTCAATAGCAATAGCAATGTAAAAACATTTGCAACCCAAAATAGGAGCTCTGAAAAAAGGAGCCTAAATAATAGCCCAATTTCAATATAAAAAAATGTGCTAGTAGCTCAATTAGTGGTATCAATGTTCACACATCTTACGCTTTTACCTGTTAAAAAGCAATCTACAAATGTATTACATTCTTATCGGAATGATCGTAATTCTCATCTTCGTGGTAGTAATCACATATGTCAGTAAATTTTTTGGCTAAATTATCATTTCAAATGAAAAAGACAACTTTTATATAGCAAATTGTTTTAACCTAAGTATCAATACACATTTTAAGGAATGATGTTGTGGTTAATCTATTTGTTAATTTTGTTTGAACACAGTTGATGGAACAGAAATGTATTCCCGGAACAACGTTAAGTTCTCCGAAGATTAGGTTTGGGATTAGGATTCGTCTGTCACACTAAGTTTTGTGATGGCAATTTTCGAAAAAGATAGCCCAGTATCCGATGAATAGACCAATCTGGCAAGCCTGCTATTTACATGGAAGTACTCTCACTCAGCTTTAATAATAATTTGGCCAGAAAACTTGGTCTATGTAAGGCTGTACCATTTCTATTGAAATATGTTCTATATGGATGTGAGATATATAAACCGGAACTAGATGCTATAGTTCCTTGAATATACAATGCATTCATTCGTTTTGTCAATACTGGGGGTAATGCAGAAGCAAAAGCAGAAGCAAAACCACTTTAGTCGGGGAATAAATCAGCGCGAGGAAATAAATTCAATAGCATCAAAGAGACGCAGCAACACTTTGATTACACCTACACTCCCGTGTAAGATATTGTTTTTGTTGTTGTTTATTTATTTTTTATTCTTCTTCTTCTATTTTCTTGAGTAGATTGTTTTTTTTATTCGATTTTTTTTTGTATATTCTTTCATCGGTTTCTTTTGAGTTTTTGTAGGTTATTTTCTTTTATTATATTTTACTTTTTCTAACACCTGCGCATTGGGTGACGATTGTAATCGCGAAAATAAAGGTTTTCTCAGCGTTACCTCATACAAATTATGCTCTTCCGTGTACAGTCAGTTGTGTTTTATATCTTGTTTACAAAATACAAAATATTGTTGAAAGCAATCGCTTCACTCACTGTTCCAAAGTACTAAGTCCGTCCGTTCGTTGCGTCGTGTTAATGATTTTCAACTTTAACAAAAAACAACAACAACAAAAAAGAAGGAATATTAAGTAAATTAAATTTTGCATAAGTCTTAAAATAAAAAAAAAAGAAAATAGAAGAGAGTTTTAGTTTAAAATAGAAAATGAAATGAATGGTTTTCGAAAATATTTTGTGTTCTATATAAACTGTGATTACTGTTGAATGCACTCGAGAGATTACATAAGTTTCTCCTCGGCCTAGAGCGACAAAGGCGACCGACCGACGACGACGAGTATGTGGGAAAAACGCGATGTTTACGTTTCGTTTCGTTAAGTTTAATTTTTTTTGGTTTTGCAATATTTAGATTTTCCTTTTTCTCCGTCAAAATACGTAATGTTGCCTGATGCAGTCGCAGTGCTCTTGAACTTGTGAGTTTTCCCACATGCAACGATACGATATGCATATGATAGCGATAGTGACAGCGACTAGAAAAGTGACTTCTGCAAACGTTTTTACATTACATTATGATTAAATTTAATTTTGAATTCAAGGAGCCCATGAAAAATTGTGTATTTTTTTTTAGTGTTGTTGTGTTTTTGTAAACTAGTGCAGAGCAGTTTTTAAAAGTTTTATCATATCGATGACATAACTTTCTTGACTGTTTACACCTTGAAACATGTTTATTTGTTTATTACCCCCGCCACTACCGCCTTCATAGTGCGAATGTGAATAGTGTTTTATAAATTGAATAAAGAATTCAAGTTCGAAGCGAAAACAAAAAATTAGATTGAACAACGTGTTCCATTTGATTGTTGTTCCATGTATGTATGTAAATGACGACGATGTTTTTAGTATGGTGCCTTTAAACAATTTCAATGAAGTTTATGTAGGTTCATTAACGGTTGGATATTGTGTACGGATGTTTAATTGAGAGTTCTGGGTTGTTGTCAACCTTGAATTTTTTTTTTGTTTCAGTTTTTATTGAGAATTGTAATTTAGTATTAAGGTTTAATTCGAGTTGCTGTGCCAATGTTGAAGTTGATAAGGAATAAAACTGTGGAAGCAACTCCATGGAAACTAATGTCCTTTTCAGTTCAAAGCGTAAAAGTTTTCTGGGAAGAAAACATAAGTTTTTTTCATTGATTCTTAAAAAATTGCAAGTAAACCACAAAAACGATTATTTAAAAACAAACTCAAAATATACATCAATAAATCAAATTAACGCACAAAATAGTTGATTGGATGCTTTTGAAAGATATTCATTTCGATGAAGTGACACAAAAGATTTCATGGCGTTGTTTTTGTTTTGATTATAACTTTTTCACTGCGCATTCAAACACAAAACTGTGGACTTTATAATTTCTTGTTTTTTTTTTTTGTTAATATCAAGACAAATGAAACTAAAAACAAAATATGTTTATAAAACTGTTTACTGAAACGAAAATACATACTATGTACAGCTATAGCCAAAATAATAGGAACAAAAGTTAATTTTTAGTAATAATATCAAGTACTAGACTTGTATATAAGGCAACATAATTATATACATACATAAATATTTCTGAAACTATGATTTTTAAAAAGAAATGTTTGTTGCCAATGTTGGTAAGTCCATTTGCTTCATAAAAAGATGGTCTCGAAATTAATAACACTTAAAAACTTTATACTTTTCGACAACAAATGTCAATGAAATTTATTTTATATTTAGTTGGAAAATCTACAGCGTTGGCCAAAATATTAACAACTAAAACTACTTCCATCTTTATGTCATTCAAAAACTAATAACTTTAACTTATTATGCTTATTCTTTTCTAAAATTTAATACATTATTGTATTTACTTCTGAATAGATAACAAGATAAAATAGTTTTCAAAATGGTTTATTAAAAATGACTTAAGTAGGACAGTAAACTCAATTTTTGATTGGTCAAAACAAAAGCAACTTTTTATTGCTATCTCTCTTTTTCTTATTAATAGAGAACAATCCATTGATCATATAAAAGGTGTTGGCAAACGAGTGCAGTTGAATCTATTTATTCGGTGTTATTCAGTTCACGGACAAGCTAATCAGTGTTTTAGCTAACTTTTGTAAAAATGTGTTTCGACCATTTTTACAAAAAGTTAGTAGCATCATTCACTTTGAGGGCGGTTGTTTTATAAATTTTGCAAACAAATTCCTCTATTGTTAGAATGTCCTCTTCACTTATATAAGAAAGTTGTCCGAATTTCGAAAAAGCGTTTTGAAATTCTATAGAACCCTTGAGAATTTCAAAAAATTTCACTTTTCCTTTCTTAAAAAAACTTGGTGTATAGTCACAACCAGTAAAGCAGTGAAACGCGGGAAGTGCAGCACAAAGCGTCGTACCCAAACTAAGATACATTTCATTTATGTGTAAATACCTTAACAATATAAAGATAGATTTACTATGTCTTTTTTAATGTTTATTTTATACATTTAAGTTGAAAAATTCTGTTAAAAAGTGTTAAAATGCGTCTGGCAAGGGGAAGGCTGAAAGCAAAACGTCTTGGACACACATTTTTAGAATAAGGGGAATTCGTCTGATATTTTGGGTTATGATTCTTTTGGTTATTGTTACCAGGAAAAAAGTTATTAAGGATTTAAGTTGAAAAATTCTATTAAAAAGTGTTAAATTACGTCTGGCAAGGGGAAGGCTGAAAGTAAAACGTCTTGGACACACATTTTTACAATTAAGATAATTTTTATGATTTTTTGATGTATCATTCATGTGGTTATCATTTCGACCCAAAAAGTTGATTTTCGCGCATTTTGGCGGCCGTCTGGCAAGGGGAAGGCTGAAAACAAAACGTCTTGGACACACTTTTTTGACATCAGGGCACCATCCCCTATTGTTTATATATCCATTTAAGTGGTTATCACTTCGACCCCAAAATCGAAAAAATTACAATTTTCGAACGCCCACCCCCGCCCCCGGCTGAAAAAAAAATCTGCCAGACGGTTGAATTTGGCATAATGTTGCGTATATCTACACATACATGTATATATATTTTGGTTATCACTCCACTCCCAAAATTTGCTGCCGGCTCTTAGACTATAACTAAGCAAGCGAAAAATAGCACTTGTGTGATGGGAAATCGCATATGGGTGATTATACAAAAGTTGGGTAACTTTTGAAGATATTTTGTTTACGATAGTTTTTAAATCAAACTTCTATAAATTCGGCTAATCTAATTAATATATTGTTCCCAATCGGGCCAGTCACTTTTTTGAGTACATTGTAAGATATTTAAAAATTTCAGAGTTTGACTGCCAGAGGACTGACGAGTATACACAGTTTTGAAAGTATTATAATGAAATTTAATACAAATTAGTAAAAATCTCTTAGGATTTAATAATGATCACTTAAAATCACTTAGTAACAATTAAAAATAATTATTAATATGTAATACTAGGAGAAAATACTACATCAGTTTTCAAAACAGAATTTTGACATTTAAAGTAACGTTATTCACTTATCTTTTACTACTTTCACATAGTTTTACTAAATATTTCAAAGTAATCAACAAACAAAATCTAACAATATTCATCTTAAAAGTACTAATGATCAAGAAATGAAGAACAATAACAATTTACCTGACACAGAACTGACGCCACACTACTAACGAAAAAGACGAAATTTGAGATTATAATCTGGACTAATATGTTTTTTTTTTTGTAATTTCAAATATCAACAAACTACATTTTAACAAATCAAAGTCTAATACGAATAAATAAAAATAAACTGGATTAACAAAAAAATAACGACTCACCATAAAACTGACGTGTTGACTGGCTAAGCACGTGTATAGACAACAAACATAACCCAAACTCTGGTACAGTTATGGTGGCCGTCAAATTGTGCGACCCGCAACTAACTTTATTACCAACATTAAAATTCAAAGTGGGATTTGACATTGAGTCGGCGATATTTTGCAAGAATTTTAAATTTAAATAACACACAAGAAACTGACGAATAAAACTGAACACAAAATTTCTTATTTTTTTTTAAAATAAAGTGGAGAACACTGCATTATGAAAGTTGTAGTATATATTAAACTATATACATCGCAGATTGTATTAATTTAATAAGTTTTCTCAAATCAATGATAATGTTTAATAGACAGTCACTTAATGGTTGGTTTTCAGGGTTGTGACATGCCAGAGGACTGACGTTTTAAGAACTAATTGTGTTTTTTTAATAACTTGTATTCAAAATGAAGAACTGAATTTGGGTGACTAAATAAAGGTCTTTCCATTGTTTTAAAATAAATTGCAATCTCAATAAAATATAATCAGACTTTGTATATATTGGTTGATGACATCTAGTTACCCAACTTTTGTATAATCACCCATATATGTATATTATAAATTATTTCAATTCCTGCTTTTGAGTAAAGTCAGCGATGAAAGGACATATGTACATGCCCATGTTCTGCATTTCACTTACACTACCGGTCAAAAGTTTGAGACCACCTCTGAAATTTGAGAAATATCGAGTTTTAACCCCTAAACTGAAGTTTTAGGAAAAAAGTTAATACGTGAAAAAAGTGAAGAGCATGTCTAGTTGTAAATGATAGAAAAATATAAACTAGTTTTGTACTAAACATAAATTATTTATTTAAAAAACCAATAAAAGCTCTAAATTGAGTTTTCATCAAAAAACCCTCCTTTAAATTCAATAATTTTTTTTTATAATTCTGGGCAATCTTCTTACAAGGTTTTGTATTTTTTCTTGTGGAATATTATTCCAGCAATTTTGTAGAGTTTCCCAAAGAGCAGATTCCGATGTTATGTGGTGATTCCGGACATTTCTGTCAAGCTCTTCCCATAAGAGCTCAATGGGGTTAATACCTGGAGACTGCGGTGGCCATACCATTACTTTTAGAATTTCCTCATCTTCTTTTTGTTTCAGGTATCCCCGGCAAAGTTTTGAAGTGTGTTTCGGGTCATTGTCATGCTGGAATACAAAACCTTCACCGATTAATCGGAGTCCAGATACCAAAACGTGGTCTTCCAATATCGTTTTATAGGCTTCTTTATCAATTCTTCCGATCACTCGTGTTAGATCTCCTACTCCATCGAAGGAAAAACATCCCCACACCATTACTGAACCGCCTCCATGCTTTACAGTTGGGACCAAACAATCTGGTAGCATCTTCTGTTCAGCACTGCGCCTGACGTACACTCTGCGATTTGAGCCAAATATCTCAAACTTGGACTCATCGCTCCATAAGACTCTGTTGAAGTCTTCATCTGTCCAATCCTTATGGGTTTTGGCCCATTCCAACTTTTTGATCTTGTTTTGGGGTCGTAGAAGTGGTTTCCGCACTGCAACACGCCCAAAAAGTCCAGCATGCCTTAGCCTTCGTTGTATCGTTGATACAGATAATGGTTCTTCTCGGATTTCATTGATCTCGGCGCGTATTTCTGGTGCCGTTTTCTTCCTAGAACGCTTGCTTATGGTGATGATATGCAGATCTTCGTTTTTTGTCGTAACTCTAGGTCGTCTTGACCTCGGTTTATCCTTAAAACCGCCGGTACTAGAGTAACGCTGTATGGTCCTGTGAACTGCTCCTTTGGATATCTTCAGTTTTGTGGCGATTTCTCTTTGTGAATAGCCTTCTTCAATAAGGGTAATAATCGCAGATCGAGTTTCAATAGCTAATTCCTTAACTTTTCCCATGATGCGCACTTTGTTTACTGGAGAAGATCAGTCTCAAATAAATTTAAATTGGATCAAACCGAGCATTATATGCAAAATCCTTAATATGCAGGTATTCAAATTTTACATTTTTTTACCCTTTAATATTACCCCAGTCATAAAAAAAATTCCAAATTGAATGTAAAAAGTCATAAAAAATAAAAACTATGGGAAATCCAAATAGAAGCCAAAAACCCAATATTGGTTTTTTTTTACCTTTTTTCACAAAATTCCTCATAATTTACAGAAAAGGATTAATATCTGGGGTTTTTTCACTTGCACCTTTTATGAATGGTCTAAGTTAACAATGCAGGTAAAAAAATCCTATATTCATTCATAAACCCAAGCCCTAGGTACAAATAAAGCAACCCTTTGAAGGTGGTCTCAAACTTTTGACCGGTAGTGTATTGTGAATACACTTTGCGAAAGTGAATTTGGGTGTTCCACAATTCGTTATTGTGAATTGGATTTTCGAACATGCAAATGGATGTTCTGTATTTCGTTTTGTTCCATTTTTTGAAAGCATTCAAATCACATTTTTTATTTCTGTGAATTGATCTTTGATAGCTTCCTTATGCTAGGAATCGGAGGGTTGCAGCAAGTTTTTGAATTGAATGAATCGATGGTGTTATAAAAGGTTCTATTTCCCTTAGAATATATAAAAAAGCGTCTTTGCTTAATCTAATATTACAATGAAAGTTTAAAAGAGGAAATCAAGAATTTACTTTATTTATCAGAACAATTCTACATAATTTTCACAAACTTACATTATGTTAGGTAAATCCAATATATTTGATTTGTCTCGCAAAGTTCGTTTTCTTATTTTTTCTCTTGAATTCTGCTTCCTTTTTTCACTTAAAATTGCCAATAATATTGCATCCATCTTCAAAACAGCAAAAAATTTACTTTAGAAACAAAATGAAAATGGATGATCTTTCAGTTCTGAGGGTTCGAAGCAATTTCGAAGTTTTCGAAATCGATCGAAATTTGGAACATTGGCGACAGTTTTTATGCTAAATCCTAAATTTTCATGTGTTTTGCTACTAACCTACTCAACCTACTAAAACTTAGATAAAATTTGAAAATCAATTTAAGATTTAAAATCCCACCAAATGTTTGACATTTTTAATCAAACAAGAGACCATTGTATGAAATTTGTCTTTAAGTTTTTCTATTATTTTTAACATAACTGTATGTTTGTTTTATTTTTATTAAAATTTACATTAAACTTTTAAAATTATGTATATTATCCCTGTTTTTTAATTTGTACCAGAATTATTCTCAACTTGAATATCAACATAAATAAACTAAAGGTGATCTATCATGTTCAAGCGGAAACAAACATTTCTATAGTTGACTGAATCAACTGAAAATGATAAATTATTCCCCCCTGAACAATAATTTGTTTCTGATTTAAAATCTTTTTAAATTATGAATAGAAGTGTTATACGTCTCAAAACAATGTGCTCATCGCTGCTATTGGCTAAAACTCATCGATCATTTGTTTCAAAAGATACCATGCAAAAAAAAATGTTTAAATATTTATAAATAAATAATTTTATATGTATTAAAAATAAAAATTTGATATTAAAATTTAAAAATAGACACATTTTTCGCACTTATAGTTAGCACAAAGTTATAAATATTTCCTTTATCAAATTAACAAAACTATGTTATACCAATGTTTTCATGTGTCAAGGTATGCACCTTCATATATTTGTAAACATACTCTATAAAAAAGCCAAACAAGAGAATGGTCACTCGGGCGTATACGTAACAATTATAATAAAATATATAATTCCACGAATTAGCGCATTTATTGTAATTTATAAATGTTTTGAACAATGATTTAAATTAAATAAAAAAAAAACAACAAAAATTAAGGTAAAAGCTACAACTGGCTGGTCCTTGACTTTTTATAAAATTTAACAATGGTATTGAGTTTTTATTCAAATAATTTAATTTCGTTGATTTAATTATTGATTTCGTTGTTGATATCTTTTATTTTACACAGAATACTTTTTACTTGCGACATATAGGAACTACATATGTATATGGCAAGTTTTGCATTCGTGCAAAATTTCGAACTCGAGATTTTAATCAAACATGATATTACGATGGTAGAGAAGTCAAAAAAAGTGGGTCCCGCGATTCCGTCCGGTCTGTTTTGTCTGTCTGTCCACGCTTCTACAGCCTAAACCATTCGGTCGATTGAGTTCAAATTTGGAAGTTAAGGTTTTGAGCAGATTCGCGTTAGGGGTTTTTTTCATTTTTTTTAAAGATTAAAAGTAACAGTGGCCCCCATACAATTTTTTTTTGTCAAAAAACGAAAATTCGAATTTTCTCAAAAACACCGATAGATTTTTTTTAAATTTTCTCTAAAATTTTATTTTTTAACTTGGCTTCTTTTAATAAGAAAAACATATTTTTGTATTGCTCAGGAAAGGTATCGCTCATAGAACCGTTATTTTGTTTTTTAATTTTCTCAGCAACCGACTGATTTAAATATTTTTTTTTGAGTAAGCTCTTATATTGCCTTAACAATATTTGATTATCAAAAGTGCAATTTTTTATTTTTTGGATTTAAAAAAAAAAAATATTGAATTTTTGTTTCAAAATTCTATATCTCAAAAACGAGTCAACATTTTTTTACGAAATTCAAATGTAGAGCGTATATTTACAATCACTAAACAACTGCATACCAAAAGTATTTTTAGAACAAAATTGAAAAATTTTATATATACAAAATTAATTTAAAAAAAAAAACCGCTCTAACCCACACTGAAAACTTCCCATCCCGTCTGTCGATTGATCTTGCTTCAAAGTTTGTAGGTTTTCGTGTTGGGTTAAAAAAGTTGTCAGTTTAATTATTCTTAAAAATTTTAAAATTACCAACAATATTTTTCATATAAAGAAATAGTTTAGTTTGAAAATCTAGTTTTGTTAAATAGATTTTTAGTGAAAAACAAATTTTTACCAATTTTAGTAGCATTTCTTAAATTTTTACTAATTAGATGAATTAAATTAATTTGTGAGATATCAAGAACCGAACATCAATTTTTACCAAATTTGCGTACTATTTCTTGTAGATTTTATTTTTTTATGAAAAAATGGACTGTTGGATTTTTATAAAAAAACACTGAATATCGAAAACAATATTTTCTGTGAAATAAAAAAAGTTTGAAGACAATATTTTTAATTTTTGAAAAGCTATTTGAGTCGAAAGTAAATTTTTACCAAGTTTTAGTATTGTTTTTTTGTTAGGTTTTTATTTTTTGTAAAAAAACTGTCAATTAGATTTTTATCAAAATTTTACTGAATGTTGAAAACAATTTTTTTTAAAAGATAAAAGCCAATATCTCAAAGTTTTGAAAAGATATTTGCGTCGAAAATCAATTTTTACCAACTTTTGTTAAATTTTCTTTTATGTTTTTATTTTTTGTAAAAAAAACTGTCAATTCGATTTTTCTCAAAATTTTACTGCATGTTGACAACATTATTTTTCAAAAGATAAAAGTAGTTAAAACCCAATATCTCAAATTTTTAAAAAGATATTTGAGTCGAAAATCAATTTTTACCAACTTTTATTAATTTTTTTGTTTAGGTTTTTATTTTTTTGTAAAAAAACTGTCAATTCGATTTTTCTCAAAATTTTTCCGAATGTTGAAAACAATAATTCTTATAAGTTAAAATTCGTTGGAAGCCATAATCTCAAAATTTTTGAAAAGATATTTGAGTCGAAAATCAATTTTTACCAACTTTTGTTAAATTTTCTTTTAAGATTTTATTTTTTGTAAGAAAACTATCAATTCGATTTTTTTCAAAATTTTACTGAATGTTAACAACAATATTTTTTGAAAGATAAAAGTAGTTTTAAGCCAATATCTCAAAGTTTTGAAAAGATATTTGAGTCGAAATTCAATTTTGACCAACTTTGAGTAATGTTTTTTTAGGTTTTTATTGTTTATAAAAAAACTATCAATTCGATTTTTCTCAAAATTTTACCAGATGTCAAAAACATTATTCTTCGTTGCACAAAATTGTTTTGGAGATAAAATCATTTTGTATTCGTAAAATTTTCGAGGTGACAAATTTTTTTTTCAGTTTTTTTGATTCATAAAAAAAACTGTTAACTGGATTTTTTTCAAAAAATATACTTGTTTGGTATCACGTTACAATATATTATATAAAATTTAATTCAAGTCTCTAGCATTTTTGGTTCGTAAGATATTAAGGGTTAACCAAAATTTTCACCTTTTTTTTAAACTGCTATGGTAAAAAAAACCACCCACGCAATTTTCTTGAGAGCCCTTTCTGCATCTTTTTGCCTTATTATCTGTACAACAAAATTTATTTGAAGTCGATATCTCTTCTGGTTCTTGAGCTATGGACGACGAAAAAAACGTCGCGGACGTACGGACGTACAGACGTACGGACGTACGTACACACGCACGCACAGACATCTTTCTAAAAATCTTTTATTTCGACTCTAGGGACCTTGAAACGTCGAGAAATGTCAAAATTTTCAATTTGACAAATCGGACCCATTACAATAACTTCCTATGGGAAGTTAAAAAAAAATTAAATCAAGGGGTTTTCGATTTATAAAATGGCATTTAAATTTTTGAAGACAAATTTATTTTTCAGGTAAAATTTTGAATCTTAAAATAGTTTGTTTTAAATTATTTTAACTGTATTAAATGTAAATTATTTTGACAAAATTTTAATTACATTAATGCATTTGGTACATATTTTTGTATTTTTAAAAATATAACTATTGTAAATACCAACGATGGCCGTGTAGCGCCACTGCATCAACAATCTAATTTAAAGTGTCTATCAAGAAGTATTATCTTGGTACCTTTGTATATGATTTCAAAATATTATTCTTTAAGAATAAAGTTGTTTCACACATATTTTACTTGCCTTCGCCTATATAAAACAATAAATACTAAATAGTACAAATTAAGGAAACGTACAACCTCTACAACTACTGCTTACGTGTGTCACTTCAGAACTAAAATCCAAAACGCACAAGAGCCTGACTGCAAACAACACATGAATAGCAATTTCTTGTACCTGTTCGTATGGTTGTTTTTTTTTTTTTTTAAACTTTTACGAAAAAAATAAACTGAACGTAACAACTCCATGTTTGCGCCATGTTTGTAGGAAACAAGGAATGTGATTGAATTGTATTAAGTAACTTCTACCTACCAATAACATTCCTTCATTATCATTATAAACATGTCTTTATCTACCTATCTGCATAAAGCTGAGCACGCCAATGAACTATTCCTTATTCGTTTTAGATACCTACCTAACTACCCAACCAATAGGCGATCGCTTTGCAATTTAAACATACATGTTCTTCCTCTTTCTTATCTTCAGATAATTTATTTTCCATCCTGGTTCTTCCAATATAAAATTAAAATAAAGCTATCCAAAGGAAAAAGCTTTGAACGAACTAGTTGAGTAGAGCCTTGGTTTGACGAAGAATGCCAGAAGGCACGCAGAATTTCATTCACATGGCTCAGGAATTTCAGAAACTCACCCCAAGGTCAATTTAGAAACATATACATCGAAGCTAATGCGACATATAAAAAACTGTGCAAAAGCAAAAAGCGAGAGTATGAGGAACGACAAGCGGCCAGGTTGACCTCCTGTAAGAATGCATCAACGTTTTGGAAACTTGCATGGGAGCTAAATGGTAAAAAACCGTCAATACACCAAAATCTGTGTGCAAATATGCTAGCCGAACACTTTCGGCAACTCCTCAACCCAGAAATGATGCCAACTATCTGGCAATATGCAACACCTGGTATAACCAATGAAATATTGGACTCGCAGTTTACTGCACAAGAATTGGAGCAAGCGTTATGTACTCTGAAAGATGGGAAAGCAGCAGGCGCAAAAAGTCATAGAGGGGAATTTGGTAGTGAATGAATTTCAAGAAGCTGTTATATTCCCAATACATAAGAAAGGATCATACTCGGATGCTTCAAACTATCGGTGCATTTCCTTCTTGATGCAACATATAAAATTACAACGATGATGCAGAAAAGGCTCAACAAGTGGATTAAGTCTCAGAACATACTGAAAGATTTTAGAGCAGGCTACTCTACAATGGACAATATTTTTGTACTCCGAAGTCGTGCAGAAAGCTTTATCGCTCAAAAAAAGAAATTATATGTATTTTTCATCGACTTTCAAGCGGCATTCGATACAATAAATAGAGGTGCCTTATTCTACAAGCTATATAATGCGGGGTTATCGATGAAATTTGGACGTGCGCTAGAGAATCTCTATAGAGGAATTCGAGCGGCTGTATGGAATGGTGCAGAGTTGTCAGATTGGTTTGTGACCTCATCGGGAGTAAGGCAAGGCTGCACATTGAGCCCCACTTTGTTCTCACTTTTTATAAATGACCTGATTGATTATCTTCCTGGTGGCGTGGATTTCGCAGGAACATATATGAAGGCCTTATTATTTGCAGATGATATTGTCATGTTTGCGTATTCGCCGGAAGCGTTACAGCTCATGATAAACAGGTTATATAATTACTGTTGCTTATGGAACTTAATCGTTAATACGCAAAAGTCTAAAGTGATGATATTTAAAAACGGTGGTGGAAGAAATGCTTCTAACGAGAAATGGTCATTTAACGGAGAAGCCTTAGAATGTGTAACCGAATACAAATACCTAGGGGTAATTTTTACGAGAAGTTTGAGCATGGAGAAGCATTTAACTGAGAAGTTAGAAAAGGCAAAAACAGCCATTAACATATCATGGAAAAGATGCTTCATGAACAGAAACATTGCGCATAGCAGTAAGCACAAGGTATTTGAAGCTGTATCGGAGAGCATACTTTTATATGGCGCACAAGTTTGGGGATGTATGAGATTTCAAACGGTGGAAAAACTCTTGACACACTATATTAAAAGGATATTTATCTTACCAGTCAACACACCAAATTACGTGGCTCGAAACAGGACTATCACCTTAACACATAAAGACCTTGAAGTTGCAAGCCGATTTTCTTCAGTACATATTCAATTTATCAGAATCCAGATTAGTCAAGAAGGTAGTTATCAGTGCCATACACGAACGAAACAGCTGGTATAGAGAGTGGTCAAAACTTGCTGAAGAATGCAATTTAAGCTTTGATTTAAACCTGGAAAACATTGGTAGTTGCAAGACTCTCTTCTACAATGTAATCTCGAAGGTGGATGAGAAATGTAGAGCTGAATATATAGCTGAAGCCTCCAGTTCCATCTACAGAACAGTTTACAGTAGATTAAATCACAATTTGGCAAAGAAAAACTATTTTCGTGACTCTAATAAGGTTAATGTTATCGCTACAATGGTCAGACTTCGCAGCGAGCTTATCAATCTGAACTTCATGCCTCACAGACCTGATCTACCATTAGAATGCAGCATTTGCAACATGAGAGAAAGAGAAGACGTCATTCACTTTTTGGGAAGATGCCCTACTCTGAAAGAAACCAGAAGAAGCGTTCTTGGGAGCGATGTTTTATCTGAAGAGCAAGTTCTGGACAAATTGAATCATATGAACGTTAATAGACTTTATGAATATTGTGTAATTGCGCTCAGATATAGAGCAAGAATAATTAACGAAGATTTTTGATTAAACAAACCTTTAACTGTATCTTATTTGAATTTTTAAATTTTATTGGTTTCCATATAATTCCTTATTTTAAACACATATGTATGCTATTTAAAACGGTTATATCTTTGTAATTAAATTAATATATTATAGTTGTCAATCTGGCAGACGGCAAATGCCATGTCATAATGATTTTTGTAAATGTAAAAACGTATCTATTGTTAAATTCAAATGTTGATCCAATAAAATCCAAATTATCTATCTTATCTATCTATCTAACTAGTTGAGTACACCAACAATTGTTTTCGTTAAGTATGCTTACAAGTATTTTTCATTTCCGGGATTGGGATGAGTTGTCCTAGGATGAGTTGTGTCTTGGGATGAATTACAAGTTTTTTGACAAATCAAATGGCTTTTATGTCTTTGAAGACAAACTTATTTTACAGTTATATTTTTAAATCTTATATATGTACTTTTTTAAACAGACTCTTTGCATACAGGAGCAAGTTCGTGCGACCCAGTCGTGCATTTTATTTAATTTAAGAATTTAACCAAAGAAGATTATGGTATTTAAGGATTCACAATTTTCTAACACTGTCTAAGGTTTTGAATGTCTCATTTGTAAAGTTTGTCTGAAAATATTAACTAGATGTAAATGTTTAGTACACCCATGTGCTTTCTTCTTGGTTTATTTATTTATTTTATGAACAACACTAAATATAAAAATAAAAATAACATGCATTGCTTTTGGTAAGCAAATTTCTCTTTTTCATCTCTTATAACAAATTAATGTCCGCTGACATTTTTCTCTTGAATCAATTGTATCTATTTTTAAATTAATGTCACAGACACCTACATCTGGTTTTAATGTATATTATTAACTCGTATTTTCTATAAATTATTAAGTATCCATTGTTGTTTATGGAAAATTACAAAACAAAATAAAGAATTTTATACAAAGTATAAGTATACACAACATGTGTAAAATAGGAAGAGTAATTTTTACCAATTCACACGTATCTGGTTGAAAAAAATAAATACGATAAACTAAAATATATCTATTTTTAAAAAGTTAATTAAGATCAAAATTATATATGCATGTAGTCGCAAAATAAAATACATTATTCAAAAACTACATACGTGCATGCATAACAGTGACGGACAAAATAATAGGACCACTTTTGTAAGTGTGTTAAGATTTCTTTTAAAAGTGTTTAATTTTGGATACAAATGTTTTTGGATTTAAATAAGGATAGTAGATTCATGGCAGGTCACGATACAAGATCAACTTCATTAGCTATTATAGTACGTTTCCACCAACAAATAATCCGAGATTTAAGGCAAGTGATTTAAAATAAATCATGAGGTGTTTCCACCAAAGAAAAGGAGATTAATTTGACGTTTGGTTAATGTCATAACAACCAAACTTCAAATTATTCTCCTTTCGAAAAGAAAAAAAAATATGTATTTGTTTTATTATATTCTTGTACATATTTATTATTTTTGTATACTTACATTTTATTTCGTCTGTGATTTCTTGAAAGTTGTTTATTGTTTTGAATTTGAGTCATATGGAAGTGAGACAGATAGTTTTTGTTGACATTTCCATCTGTCAATAAACGAAATTGGCGTTTAAATGGGTCGGTTCAACAATTATTCTCCGAAAAAAAAGTTTGTTTGATTCGACAAACTAATGTTTCCAAGTAGATTTCAATGAGTTTTATTTGAAATCTTCATTTGAGGAGATTAAAATTTGTATATTAAATCTTCGAGATTTCAAGGAGATTTGTGACAAATCTAGCTAAATCTCGGTTTAGTGCCCGGTTGAAACGTAGTATTAGACGTTCTCAGGGGCCTGATTATGGGATTCACGGCGAATCGTTTTGCTAGCGAGTTTGCCATTTTTCAATTATTGCTTTCGCTTTCGCCTTCTTCGTTTTGAATTCGACCAATTAACGAATTGAAGTGTCATAATCAAAAACACTCCATTACCAAGACCGGAATCTTTCGTACGTTTCACTCTCCAAAACCCGTTTGTTTACATTGTTGTATTTGTAATTTTGACAATTAGTCCATGAATAGATGTGAGCACAAACAAAAAAAAAAACGATGCCGTATGCTAGCGGCACTTTGCATAGCAAAAACAAAATGGAGGGGTTAATAAGTTTTTTTCAGGTTTTTCCTTTTACTTTTTTCGATGAAAAAGTCAGTTTTAAGCTTTAATTTTGCAGGCATTTTGTGGATAGTGAACCAATGTACCTTTTTGTCTTGAAAAAAGCATGTTCAACATCAGTTTATTATAATTAATTCACTAATTTACAGTAATCACTATGAAATTCTTTAAATTTCATAATAAACCTCGGATTTTTGTATCAAAGATGCGTTCGAAGAACCATCAAGTTAAGGGTGCGAGCGCAATTTTTGTATTAAATTCTAATAAATTTTCGTTAAGGAACGGCCCAAATATTTTGTTTGCAACTAATTAAAATCTGTATCAATTTAATTAATCCAATTATATTTATAGTTTGTTTTTAATGATTTAAGCTTGCAACTATTTTTCAATTCCATTTTGATTAATAAATATTAAATTTAAAAAAAAGAGTTATAATCGAAAAATACCTTATCCATAACATTCTTGATTGATGGAAGCATACATGTATTTGCTATCAAAAAAAACTATGCATCAAAGGAACACCAATGTTTTAAAAAAGTAATCAGAACGATTATAGCGAACCTGTTGAATAAATGCAGAGCAAATAAAATGAAAATTTTGACATGTATCACAAAATGAAAACGTTTTAAAATCGTTCTGAATTCATGCACAACTCATTCAATAGATCAAGTAATTGACATTAATGTTTATTGTTGAAGTACAGAAGTTTTTTTTAGTGAATTCCCACAGTTTAACGAAAAATATAATTTTCATTCATTCCTTAAAAATGTTTAGTTAACAAACTTCGAATTTACTTATTATTGTTTGAAAGGTATGTTTAGTAAAAGTGTTGCTAATAATGAAAAAATGAATGAGTTTTACGTACATGTTTTTGTTAATATAATAAATAATTCCATAGATTACATTTTATAAATGCAGAACATAGAAGAAAATATACATAAACAATAGTTTTCAGATATAAAGCAGAAGTTAGTGTAGAAAAATATTTTTGAGAAAGCCAATAATATTTTAGGTATGTTCATTAAAGAAATTTCCGCTTCAGCTAACCTTCATCAACTTTTTAGAAACAAAATAAGCATTAATATAGCAGCATTTAGTTGGTATTGTGTGTAACCATATTGCCTATTTCTATTCCTTAAAGATGCTTTACACAAAGCAGCTTATTTTTAAAACATGCTAAAATCTAACTACAAACAAAATTCTTACTCTAACATACTCCCTCAAAAATAAATTTTCAGGAATATTTCTGCAACAAACAAAACTAAAATTTGGTCTTGCAATTATCGAACTGCTTAAATGATGAAAATACTAATCTAATTGAGGAATCTGAACTAGCTAAAGTTGGCAATGGAACTTTACAAGTATGCTTCTCGTAGCATTTTCTGTACAAAAAAATACGGAGGCACCCGCCTATTGTTTCCACCTGAACTTCTAACGTCGCCAAAAAAATGCTCTAAGCAAACTACACCTGACAAAATTGTCTGTTTTGTTGTTTTACAAAGTATTGAGTTACACTTTTGTCCATTTTCAATAATTATACTTAACCGGTTGCAGCGCATGTTGCGTTCGCAAATAATTTAAGTAAACAAAATAAATAATAATAAACTAATAAATCATTAAATAATATGTATTTGGTCAATTTTATTTTATTTAAAATACATTTACAACATTTATTTGGATTGAAATTAAAAAGCTATACAAATCTTCCAATTTAAGACCATGTCAGCACTTCAGATTCTGTTGGTTAGGATTGTTTAGTTTTTGAACGAGGCCATGAAACATTCAAAATAAAGCATTTAGATGGGGCTGATTACTATAATGAAGCATTTTGATGGGCCTGAGGACTAAATGTAAGAATGTGTTTGGTTTTTTGCATCATTTCACGCACACTTTCTCACATTTAGTCCTCAGTAGCTTGTAGGCAAACCGAAATGTCAGTCTGAGATTCCGGTCTTGGTAATGGAGTGTTTTTGGTCATAATGTTTGTTGGCGAGTTGAAATCCGACAGCTTTTTTTGGCGGATTCACAGGCGAAAGAGTGTTTATTATTATTCACTGTTCGATTTCGTGGATTCTTTCTTGATTGGAATTATATAAAAATGTGAACTAGCTTTATTTTAATTTTCTTATAACTTATATCCACAATACAATATAAAATTTTAAAATTCATTCAAGGAACGATAAAAACAAGCAAATAAATCGACATCAATTTTTGGTTCTCGTCGAGTTTATAGAGAAAAATAAGGACATTGCAACGGGAGCACTCGTCGGTCCTGAATATCGGGCTAAAACAAGTTTAATTAATATTTCATATTTAATATTGTTTATTGAATAAATCACCGCAAATTTCACAAATTCAATCTAAACAAAACAAAAGTTGTCAAAACAAAAGTGTCAAATCACTGGAATATTGGAAGAAAAAGTCAAACCAAAAGTGTCAAATCACTGGAATATAGGAAGAACTATTTTCGCTTCGCCGCGAATTAGTAAATAAGGAAATACGACGCGAGTCGAATTGAAAACGATCCGCCGCTAACCTCAATCAGGCCCCAGACTTTTTCGCATTGAGTCTCAAGGCTTTTTAGGCCTTTATATGCAAAATATTAAGTATACACCACTATTCGTCTATTCATATGAACCGTATTTTCGAATCTCTTTCGCACTTCATTCGCATTCTGGTATCCATTGAACTAACTACATTATCCCTAACTAATTTGACATTCACGTAAACAGCTGTTTATTTAAAAATCTTGGATACATTGTTTTTGACTTTTGGAAGATAGTGCTTCTGGTGTTGACGTGAGATGTTAAAGAAATCACATGACAGAGAATCACTTTGTTTAAAAACTTTTTTGACATCGACAGGTTCAGTTAATTTGCTCCGAACCTTTATGGAGCAGCGCCATTTCTCCATTGTCAAGCTGCACAAACGGACGAGTTTGGCAAGGATCCCAAAACTAGACATGGCTCTATACAGTTCGTCCCTGGAGATGAAAAGATGGTGGGTGTTATGTTGTTGGGTTTGTTTCAGAATGTGCCGTAATATAAACATTTTATTGACTTAGAATCAAACTTGACTTCCTGGTCAAAAGCCACATTGATAAGGACCTATCAGGTTGTTGTTGACGTGTTGTTTAATGCGTTCGCAGAGTAGATTTTTATGCTTTGTCTACGTCCGGAAGACGGAATTGAAATAGATAATAAACCAATTATTTCAAAATCATAGGTTTCAAAAAACTTTCAATTGTGTAAAAGAGCATTTCGATATGTATTGGATATTGATTCATATTTCAAAAAAGACCGTTGCAATAACTCTCTCTTCTTTCTGAAATTCTATGCATTTGGTTTGGTCCTCTTTGTGTTCCTGTAAAAAACTTTGTTTTTAGGAAAATATATTTTTATTTAACTTTTCCTATGACATCTACAATTTCAAACTCAATCACCTGTATCATTTGTAGTCCCAGAAGGTTGAGTCTATCTTTTAGGCTATTTCAAAGAATTCTCAAAAATTATTATAAATTGGTCTTTGTTTGTTGATTTACTCCTAAAAATTATTAAGATTATTCCCTAAATAATTTCCCATATCAACACTAGTTCATACTAACTTTTTAGAAAAATTTATAGACAAAAATTACAAACATCATATTTTCAGCCCTATTATGGCTATCAACTATCAATTATTTGATAACTGATAACTTCTATCAATTTATTGATAATTTGGTATTATGTGTATCAAATGATAATTTTTCACCTATTGTGAATACTAATCAATATACGATTGTGAATAGGTTTTGTTTGGTGTTTGACGTTTGTCATTTGTGTTGAGTTCTTGTGTTTTGGTCTATAAATAATTTCGGCGGAATAATGTAATGTTGTTTTCATTAAATAAATTTCTCTTTTTTCTTAATAATATTTTGTTTATTTAGGAGTAGAATAGTTAGCAACAGAAAACAAATAGAAAGGCTTGTGGAACTAATGGAGGAAAATCCTGAGGTTGCAAAAGGCATTTGTGCTAAGCCAGTCATAATTTTTGAAAGCCGTAATACCAAGTTTAATTTGCTTATTTTAATTCATGAATTTATAATTTGTCCAGTGGGTTTGAAGCATCTTGTAATACTGTTTATTTTAGCTTGCACTATAAACCTTCGTTCCTCAGTACAATTGCCTTCAAGCAACAATTCTAGTGAAGGCATTTCGTTCTTCAATTTGTATATTCAATAGAAACTACAAAAAAAAACTTTTATAAATCGTATTTAAATTACAATTCTTTACCATTTACGAATATTTGATACATTTGTCAACGAAGATTTTGTAGCTGATAGAATATTTGATGGGTATCAATATGTTTGATAGCCGTAATATCGAGTTTATCAATAAAGCTATTCACAATAGATTCACTATTTATCAAAAATATTGATAATTGATCACCATAATACCGATTCATTAATTTTGTTGATAATTATCAACTATTATCAAATATCGTGTTGATATTTGATAACCATAATAGGGCTGTTTGTATGCTTTTAAAATTAGTTTCTATAATATCTAAGATTTTAAGATTTCATTGTTTTTTCTTATATTTTATTTGGGTTGGGTTCGATATCCCGGTTTTTATATTACCGTTTCTTAAAGTCCTGCTTTTTATAATCCCGATTTTTTATAATACCTCTTTTTAGTTATCCCATTTCTTATAATACCTTTTTTTATAATCCCGTTTTCGATTATTGTTAAGTCCGTCACTGTATGTACAGTACATATACTCAAAATCAGTGAAACAATTTTGTTTGCTGTAGGGTCATTGCTATAACACATACGAAAATTGTCATTGAAAATGTACATACTATTTATATTAAATATATGTAGTGAATCGATTCGATAGCGGTACATAATATATATTGTAGAAATACACGACATGTATTTTGTTTTTTGTGGTGTGCTGTGTAGTGTGTTTTGTAGTTTTTTGAGGAGCTTTTGAAATGAGTTTGAAATTCATGTATGACAGTTCGATGATTAGTGGAAGGATGTGTTCACGAAATTAATTCAAAGTTGTCAAGTCTTTATGAGAAAACCCAATAGATAGAAATTTTTACTACAGCAGTTTTTATATGATTTTCAGTAAGAGGTTCCATTTTTAATAGTCCGCTATTTGGTTAGATTATTTTTGGAGCTGTCATTTTCTGACATTTAACAAGTAAATAAAAACTACACCATATACACGCTTTATTACAAAAATGATGGACATCTATTTTTCGTTTGCGAGAAAAAAGTTTCTCCCCCATGTTACTTTTCGAGGAGGTGATCTTAATTGGCCACCGAAATATTATGATTTACTAAGTTTTGACGTTTTTGTTTAGGGCAAAGATAGAATTTGTGAAGTTTGTGAAAAAAAATTCCATAAAACGATATAGCCATTGATTTATCTTAAAAAAAGTAATCGTTTTTTTATTAAAAACTTCCTATTGTAGTTTAAAATCGTCGCTTTCGAAACCAATGGTAGTGGTTTCGAAAGCGACTAATGACATTTTGCATTAGTAAATTAAGTCGATTTATTTTTTAATTGAATCTGTCAAAGTTTTGATCATTTTTTTTGCGTTACATGGAGCTAAATAAATTGATATCCTTGAATGTTTGAACAACAACAACTTAAAGGTGCTACCACTCATTGTTTTGGCTGGAGATATAGCTATTTCGGGCTTTGCCACTTTTGCACTCATCAGTCTCCTTTTTTGTGGTGCTGAGCTTTAATCCAATTTTATTTGAAAAACTTTTTATGCACAACATAGGTTTCGAACCCACGCATATCAAATTTGCTCAGTCTTAGAGGTCGTGTGCACTACGCACTCCACCACTTAAGACCACTGACGTCACAGGTCGAGATGGGTTAATTGTTTATCAAATGCATTTGAAGCATCAACATTTTTATAAGCTCCTTTAAGTATGCTGTTTTGTTCCGCCTCCATTTTTCTCCATACCTTATACCTGATATCCTTTTTTTTTATTTGACCAACAACAAAGTAATGAATGTGCGTTGTTTCTCAATTCAAAACATATATTTCAATGAAATATTTGTATCATATTATTTTTTTATTTTTTAACCGATTTGCAAAACCTCACACGAACGCAGCTATTCTCTTACATGTAGGTAATATTCTAGTTACGAACAGTCCTAAAATGAACGAATTCAGAACTTCTCTGTCAATTTGCGCGAATGTAAAATATGTAATTGTTTGTGGTTAAAGATAATTTAATATCCTTAAACCTAGTTTGAACTTGAGTTAACTTTCCGAAATAATAATTAACTCAAATAATGACAATTTTGTTGGGTAAGTTCGATTTGTTCGATTTGAACTGTGCCCTGAAAAATATAATCATTAAACATAAAATTACCAGGAAATATTTCGCAATTTGACGTCGTAGTTTTTTAAGAAAACATGATTAAACTAATTTTGTCCTCACTAAAAAATATTTATATAAATAACTATCAAACAGCATGCTCTTCGTTAAATAAGGTAATCTTATCTTTTATGTGGCTAAAATCAAGAATATGATATCACTACAAAGAATTGTTTATATTTGTTTAAATTTTCTTTTTAACTTCATCATAATGCCAAGTTTTAAGTAAATCTGTCAAACCAACGAGACAAAAGAAACATACTATGAACTTGGTTATCTTATTTTCAAAGTGTCACATTGTCATGTAAAAATTCCGACTTCTAACATTTCATATATAAAGGAACCCATAACTTACCCTGTGTTAATTTAAACTTTAAAAAAAGAAAGACACTAATGATGTAATTTATGTGTGTTGCATTCTTTTAAACGTGTATACATTGTTAGAAACCGCAAACTAATCTATCTAATTTGTTTCTGAAGGTAGCTACGAGACTCTTCCTCATTGCAATACTTTATAGACTGAGAATAAATGTTGCAATTTGCAAATGAAATTTTGACATTTCAAATCTGTCAGTAACAACTTTCGTTTTTGCAGATGACATATTATATAGATGTCATCGTGGACTAAACATTATTCAAGGAAACAGTTGAAATACAAGAATGAAAAAACAAGAAGAACAAAATAGAAACTTAAAAAATTGTATAGATTGGAAAGATCACTTTAATTTGAAAGCATGGTAAGAGAGATGCGGGACGGGGGAATACTGTTACACTGTTCGAGGAAGCAACGTTGTGAATTATAACTGTTTGGAAAATAGTTTGTTTTTGTCCAGGGAAACCAAAATCATAAATACTTTATTTTTATTAAATGACAGAACTTGAGACACTTCGTTTTAAAATATTTAAGATTCAATATATTCCAGTTAAATACCATAGTGAGGCACCTGTGTGGAAAGTGATATGTATCATTAGTTTTTAGGAGCCAGTTATATCGTATGAATTTTTTTTTGACAGGTCGTCATTGGGCAGGTTCAGACGACATAAGGGACTTGACAGTAAGGCAAGTTTATAGTTTGTGATTGGCCAGCTGCCAAAAAATTGGCTTCTACTTACGCAATTTTATTGCAAAGTTGACTGGAAGGTTAGTCAAGAAAAATCTACCTAATTATCAAGTCAATTCCATTTATGTCAAAATGGCAGCTAATCGTGATTTTTCAATTAACTGAAACATTTAATTTTTCATGTAAAAAGGTTACTTGTCAAATTATAAAAGCAATAAGTAAAACTTATTTAAAATACAAAAGACAGGTCAATATGGACTTGTAGCTTGCCCGAGAAGTTTTTTTTGTAGACAATAATGTTTTTGGTAGTTTTTGCACGATCAACTAAAAGTAGAAGTTAATGAAGTAAAGTTCCGAGTTTGAAGTTTATGGCACTTGACCAACTGACTAGTTGCCATGGTCAAAATGTACGTTCAAAAAATGCAGTTGACTGCAAATAAAGTCTCTTACGTTGTCTGAACCTGCCCATTGAAAACAAAAAATCCTGGTTGAAATCTCATTGGAATTATGTAAAATTGGAACACACAAATCAGTGCAACGATGCGTTTTATTTTTTGACATAACAAATTTTTAGCGAAAAATAAATGTTCTTTAAGTGATTTCCAATCGATCAGTACGTAATATTCATTTTTATTTTCCGGATTGATTTAGATCAAAAACACTATATGAAGATATAAATCCTTCGTACGTATCACCCTTCAAAACCCATTTGTTTACATTGTTGTATTTGTAATGTGGAAGAATTCAACAAGTAAAATTGACGTGTTTTCATACATAGACACATTTACTGAGTTTTTAGGGGAAATTTCATAAATTAGAGGAGAAATTACACGCACACTAAGAAATACTTTATGAGGCCAGTTTCCGGTTTAGCTTGTAGGCAAACCAATATGGCTACCGAGGATTTATATCTTTACTAGAGTCTTTTTGGATTTAGATGATAGCTATAACTAGCTGGCCCCTAATTATTATTTTTCTACACTTTATTTTTTAGTTTTGCTAAGAGTTCTGAGCTGAGTCCGAGTATATTGAGTATGCTCTGAACATAGCGTGTTCCGAGCGCTCAAAATTATGTTTGAACACACCTGAACACTTAGCTGTCATTAATTGCCAATTTACTTGTTATTCTCTTTTACAGATACAAAAATATGATTTAAAACTTAACTTAAATTGGAAAACTAATTATAATCAACAATTCAATTCACTATTTTAATTGTTTGAGTTTTTTTTTCAATTTCACCTGTCAAATGCGTTCAGAGGTAAAAAAGAAACACTATATTTTGTTTGACAGTTCGGGCTCTCTTCCAAACTAAATTTTGTTTACAGGTCAACAATAGCAATCGCTGACAAAATTTGGGATTAGAGTTGATCCTTAAAAGCAAAACTGACAGGTTGAAATACAAAGAAACCAGCTGTTACCTTGAATATGTTTTCAAGTGAACAAATTAAAACTCCCATAATCAATCTATATTCTCAATATTCTCACAGCCTTATTCCTCAGACTATATTAAAAACTCACGATTTGCTCTCACTTTGTTATGCTACAAATGAATATTTTGTTTTTGTTATTTATTTCTTATTCGAAATTCTAATACGATTAGTTTAATGTAGAACGTAAAGGCCTTGCGCAAACATTAGAATATTCAGACGGTAATGGTGACTTGAACTTAGAAGTTCACATAACAAATAAAACAAAGAAAGAAATATAAAAAACAATTAAAATACACAACGTTCGCGCGTCGTTTGGTGAAAAATATTATGCGATTGTTGGAGAATTAATGCGCAATCTTTAAAAATATATAATAATCGCCTACTCTTAATTGAAAAATTAATATTGACAATTTTTCGCAAATAAGAAAAAAAAACTGAAAAAATAATGAGTAATAAGTGAAAAATGTGAGGTGAAAAGTTTTCATTTTCAAAAAGCCAAAAAAAAAAAAATATTTGAACGTTCTTGAAAATCTTCAAGACTCAATGTGTTCAAAGCAAAAAATATGTATGCAAATAAAAATATGATCCTCTCTGCACCCGTTTCATCTCCACTTAGAATAGAAAAAGTCATATAGAAAGTAAAAATTTATTTTTAAGTTCTATTCAAAATTAAAATATACAAATAAAAAAAAATACTATTTTTATTATAATTGAAAACATGGGTGGACATATTTTTGACGTTTGCCAAAAATCAAAAATGTAAACAACGTATATTTTAGATTTTTTTATTTTTAATTTTTTTTTTGAGGGATGAATAATTATTTGTAAATAAAACAAAAAATTGGGGGAAAGTATTTGGAAATTGCGCGATGCGTAGCAATTTTTTTATCAGAACACGCACTTTTAACTAAAAGAAAAAATATGCCAAGAAGAATAAATTGGTTCTGTTTGTTTTTACATGAGTACATTTTTATAAGAACATATTGTTGTCTTCAATTAATCACGATAAGTGATTTTCCTTTAATTTTAGATTCTCTCGAGAAGTTTTCATTTAAGTCAAACAGACATTTGGTAAATTATAGAAATGAAAAAAATTACATTAGTCTACAGCGGATTTGGTACCGATTATATGAAAGTTTTTCTATAAGTACAAGCTACCCAAGTCTTAATTGTATACTTACTTTTTTATTCTACGTGTAATTTTTTTCTAATTTTTTGTAATGTTTTTCTGTTTTTAGCTCAGAAAAGAGTTCTGAACAGAAGTCCGAGTAAATCGAGCATGTTCTGAACATTCTTTGCACAAAGTGTGTTCTGAGCGCTCAGAATTGTTTTTGAACCACAACTGAACATTTAGCTGTCACTATTTGACATTTGTCGATTTTCTTGTCATTTTATTATATGAAAGTTTTTCTATAAGTACAAGCTACTCAAGTCTTAACTGTATACTTACTTTTTTGATTCTACATGTAATTTTAGAGTTTGATCATATGTCAAAATAATACAAATTTATAGTGTATATATGTAGGTGTTTTTCTGTTTTTAGCTAAGAAAAGAGTTCTGAACAGAGTCCGAGTAAATCGAGCATGTTCTGAACATTCTGTGCACAAAGTGTGTTCTGAGCGCTCAGAATTGTTTTTGAACCACAACTGAACATTTAGCTGTCACTATTTGACATTTGTCGATTTTCTTGTCATTTTATTATATGAAAGTTTTTCTATAAGTACAAGCTACCCAAGTCTTAACTGTATACTTACTTTTTTTATTCTACGTGTAATTTTAGAGATGGAGCATTAGTCAAAATAATACAAACTTATAGTGTATAGGCGTTTTTCTGTTTTTAGTTCAGAAAAGAGTTCTGAACAGAAGTCCGAGTAAATCGAGCATGTTCTGAACATTCTTTGCAAAAAGTGTGTACTGAGCGCTCAGAATTGTTTTTGAACCACAACTGAACATTTAGCTGTCACTATTTGACATTTGTCATTTTCTTCTACAGAAACAACTAATAAAATTAAAATTAAAAATTAAAATGAAACAACTAATATTATAATCAAGCAATCATTCAATTTACTTTTTGAAGAAAATGAGGATGAAGTTTCTGATGGTTGGTGTTTAGCATTTAACTCGGTCTTTGCACAATTATTTTATTCTGAGCTCATAGAGAGCGCTCCAAACAAGTTCAGAAAACGTTCAGAACGAAAAAAGAAATACAAATTTAAAGTTCTGAACGTTCAGAGGTTCTGCTCGAAATTTAGAAAGTAAATCGCATTATTTTTCTATTGATTACAAAGTTTTGTCACTGACAATCAAATTATAGTTTTTGAAAAAAAATTGGTGGCCAAAGTCCAAGGTCATGTTCTTGAGGTATCATCTTTTAAAATAAAAAAATAAACATAACATGCGATATTAGGATTTTTTTTGGGCAAATACATATACTATGTATGTTTAATGGGATATTTGACTTTCTCTCGTTGTATTTATTATGATTGCCGTAGTGAGCATTATTAACTTGCATAAAGCATCTTGCACATGAGCTACGAACTATGAACTCTGGATGTTCGCATATTTTGACTTTTCTTTGACATGAGCTTTATTTCTTTTCGCAGATAGCGACGAATTGTCAATTTTGTTTCCATATTTTCCTCAGCTATGACCTTTCACACAAAAAAAAAAAAACAAAACAAGAGTGTTATAATTTTGAGGTTAAGTTGCGCGCGAACAATTTATTCGTTGCAGTGTGGATGGAATGTGGAACGCGAATAGAGTTTGACAGTTCGTAGCAACCACAATGCAATTCGTTAATACCAAATTGTTTTTAAAAAAATTGTCTTGTTTTAGGGAACAAAATGTAAATTTTATTATCCACGTTTGTTCGTCCATTTGTTCATTCGTTGTTCGCTCTCATGTGCAAGGCCCTTAATTCTCTCACAATTGTTGTCTGGGTTGCCAACTGTTTATTATATTTTCATCAATGAAAACTACATATACCAAAATGGTCGATTTTGCTCTTTTTAATTTTGTATTTCTATCGGGTGATTTTTTTGAGGTTAGGATTTTCATGCATTAGTATTTGACAGATCACGCGGGATTTCAGACATGGTGTCAAAGAGAAAGATGCTCAGTATGCTTTGACATTTCATCATGAATAGACTTACTAACGAGCAACGCTTGCAAATCATTGAATTTTATTACCAAAATCAGTGTTCGGTTCGAAATGTGTTTCGCGCTTTACGCAAATTTTATGCGTTTTTTTTTTAAAAAAGTTCTCAAGCTCTTAAAAAATCACCCATTATGTATTTATTGTCCTCCATTGAAAAGAGGACATTGTTTAATATAATGGGTGATTTTTTGAGAGCTTGAGAACTTTTTTTTAAAAAAAAACGCATAAAATTTGCGTAAAGCGCGAAACACATTTCGAACCGAACACTGATTTTGGTAATAAAATTCAATGATTTGCAAGCGTTGCTCGTTAGTAAGTCTATTCATGATGAAATGTCAAAGCATACTGAGCATCTTTCTCTTTGACACCATGTCTGAAATCCCGCGTGATCTGTCAAATACTAATGCATGAAAATCCTAACCTCAAAAAAATCACCCGATATTTTGGTGGTAGATTTTGGCGTGTAATTTTTTTTTCCTTCAAACAATTGTAGACAACTCGTTGTCAGAAAATATAGCGCTTTCAATGTTGTAATTTTGTTAGTTGTTACTTCTCTGGACTTCTTTCCTTCGGAGGACTTTAAGCCATTTTAAATATCAAACAACACAACACAAAACTATATCACACTCAATTGAACGTAAACGATTATTGCACTGCACTATTTATTTTTATATTTAAATTGATTAAAAAAAAACCTATTTTACATATAACAAAAAATCATGTAAAACCGAACTCAAAAAATTTTGATCAAAGCCTTCCCAAAAAAGTAGAAGAAAGTGACTTACATAAGTCGAATATGACGGTTTATAACATTTGCTCACCAAAAATACTTTTAGACCGTTAAGTTGGTTTATTTTAAAGACAGGGATGTTATATCAAATCTCATTCTATTTTTTGTCCAAAGAAAAACAATTACATTTCTTTTTTTCTTGGTTATTTGTTGATTCTTATATCATAATTAATTTAATCCATCTTAGAATATGTAAATCTGAAAATACAATGAAATTTTACCATACTTGCAAAAGGATGATTGTACATTATCGAGATATTAGCTGCGTTTTATTATTTCCAATTATTATCCAGATCTCTCTTTTTAATATTTTTGTTGTTACTTTTCAAACATTTTCTACCTTCGCTTTGAAATATAATTTGCACTACTTGTAATACAAAGTAGCCATCTACCCGACATAATGACAACTAATTTTCGAGGTTCCGAATTTAAATATGAAAAGAAAAAAGGTATTCCCAATTTATAGTGTTCAAAAATAATCCAAACCATGTACTAATATTTATTTCTAATTCAAACACAACTATCGCCTTAATTTTTTAATTCAGGATTTCCGTATCCTCTAAATTTTAAAAATTAACTAAAGCTGACATCGTTCCGTACAAAAATTCGAAACAGAACTTTGTTTGGGAGCTTTTTATAATTGTAGACGACTTAACAGGATTCTTGATTCTTCTTAAGAGAAATAAGAAGTAAATTGCTTTATGTAAAATTCAACAAGATCAGTAAACCAACCATTAAATACAAGCTAAGACTCACATCTGAACTTTTCGAAAATCAGTCGTTTTATACATTTTTGAAAAAAGAATTGATTTACATAATATTAAATATTAATTGAATTATTTTTGTTTATTTCTCATTTCAGATAGAATAACAAAAAAAAAAAACAAAAGATTGCGAAACTAACCAGTAACAACACAACAAATCAACTCTTACCTTAACTACCAACTTTGCAATACCTCGAAACCACTCAACGATACTCTCAAAGTATAAACATCTTAACTCACAACTAAAATAAGATAAGGAAAGCAAAAATATATAATACAAGAATTAAAAAAACAAAAAACTAATCATAGATCAAACTGGAAAAGATACCGAACCACACAAAAATAAAATAAAAATATATAAATGCTTAGATTTTAGATAAAAAAAAACAATTTTCAAACTAGTCAATAATAATAAAAAAAAATAAGAAGCAAATAAACTTTAAAAAATAACATCATAGTCCTCCAATCATCACCACCGCCGCCATCACCATCGCCAACAATCACACAAAATACTCACATAATATGCCTGTAATTTCGCCCAGAAGATTAACTTCATCAACCAGTGGAAGTTTGTATATACCACAAACAACCAGTGGCACATATTCCTCGAGCCTGACAAACAAATCCACAACCGGAACCGGATCCAGTGCACTCTCTTCGTCGTCGTCTTCTTCCACAAGTGGCTACAGTTCAACCTACCGAAGCAACGGATACACAAAAAGCCCATCAACGACCTATTCGAGTAGCTCCTTTTATCCTGGATCATATTTATCTCGTGGAGCTTTATCTTCCTCATATCGTGCCAGTTCGTACCTGACCGGCGGAAATAATGATACAACAACAGCATCGAGTCGATTTGGAGTAAGTACTTTAAATTTGATATTTTATTTTGTTTGCATTAAAAATTAGTTTGAAAATAGTTAAAAGTTAGTTATATAAAATATAAATTATACAACACCACCTACCACAATCACCACCTTCACCACGACGGCGGCCGCGGCGGCGAGACGCGGCGGTCGTGTTTTTTTTTTTTTACTTTTTTTAAAATATAGATTAGACTGAGTTTTGTAGTAATCAATTTGTTAAATAGTGCGACTGCTGCAAAACACAAAAATAACTCTTAGTCAGCAAAATACAAAAAAAAAAACACAACATTCTTGCCAAAGCTTCACAATGGCTCAATAAAATAGTTAAGCTAGAAAAAGAAAAACAATTTTATTAGGATCACATATTCCAGTAGATATAGGATATTACGTTTTAAACTAACCCTATTTTATTGAACATTTAATTTAATTTAAATCCAATGTTATTGTGACATTTCATTCATAAATGTCATATGACTGGAAATATTGGAAGAATGACTTTCCAATTTGATAATTCAAAAAAAAAAACGATATGCTTCCAATTCCTTAATCTAGTCACTGGTTAAACAAATAAAGTATCATTTTAATCGCATGATCACGGGATTCCTACTTCACGATGTGATCATTTAACAATGAATATGTTTTGTGTAAAATTGAGTGACAGATAGTTGTTGAGAATTCCAATAGAGTAAATAAAAAAATAAAAATAAATTATTAAATAATTCTAAAACCTGGTTTACAATGTCAAAAGAAAACATAACGAAGCGCTAGAAGATGATCCTTCTAGTCGTCAAAGTATTAAGAAACGTCATGAATTTGTAAACATACAAAAATGACAATTATTAATTTGGTTGTAACATTGAAACATTGCGTCTGATGTGCTCTAAAAACGTAACGTAACTAAACGTCACTAAAAATCATCTTAACTTTTTATGAGATCACATTGGACAGATTGAGACAACCTAAAGGACTTTATAACTGTATTTTTGGAACGTAAATTTAGATCAAGGCAATATGTTAGTTTTTCAGATGTCAATAGTTTCAAACTTCGGTAACCTCAGTTGATCGACCAATAAATACGAAAAACATTATTTATGTACAAGAAAATAAAAACATCTCAAAGAAGCTACAAGTCCATCATAGTTTATTTTGTTTTGTAAAAAAATGTTGTTTATTCCTTTTCCAATTTGACAAGGAACCCTTTTACACAAAATATTAAATGGAATTGTGCAAAAAAATAAATGAAAAATCTGATCAGCTGTCAATTTAACATAGGTTGAGTTCACCTAATAGTCTTACTTTCCAGTCAATTTTTCCAATAAAGTTGACTTAATTAGAATGCAATTTCTTGGCAGTTGGCTAATGAGATACTACTAACTTGCCTTACCTTAAACTCTCTTATGTCATCTAAACCTGCCAATTAAAACCATGCGTCTGTTCTTCTTCCCACAACGTAACGTTAATAAACGTCACTTAAAGTCTTTTAATTTTTTAAGTGACCAAAAATTCGAAATCAAAATTAAATAATGTCAAAGTTTGTGAAGTATCAGTATTATAAGATGATAGAAATGTATTGGAAAACTTACTACAACTATCTGTCAAAAATCCTACCAAAACATGATTTGTTAAATTACAATCTTCATATATTTTAAAATGAGAATTTTACCTTTTTCAAAATCAAAAAAAAAAAAACAACAACTATACAACAACGAAACCTAAATCAACAATATCAACAACAACACCTACAACACGAAATCATTTGAAATATTTTCTTATCCCGAATCAAAAAAAAAAAAAAACAATCAAAATCCCTTCATTATCATCATCGGCGATCAACAATTGAAATCTCTATAAATGAATTGCTACCCGCAGAGAGACTTAGACCATAAACGGGGCACAGATAACACCAACGATTGCAACCAAAACAACAACAACTACAGTCACACGAAACCACAACGTAGCAGTAGCACAAGTAGGAATTCCCGAGCATCATCCTCCTCATATTCATCATCATCATTAGCACGATTAGTAGCGACATCTGCATTGGAAATATATGAAAAATATAGTCCAGCAAATTATATACCAAAATGTGAATTATCACGTTCCAGCTCACTGTCTGAAGGGGCAGCATCGGTAGCAGCAGCATCAACACACAATGCAGCTACAACTTCTTCTGCTTCTTCTAATTCTTCCACGTCATTATCATTGACAAATAATGATAATAAGCTAACAAGTAGCAATTCAATGAGTAGAATCAGTAATAACAATAATAATAATAATTATAGCAGACGATATAGTCGACACTCAAATGGTACCATAAATGAAAATAACGAAACTTCTGCTCCTGCATCTGCATGCTCCTCCATCACAGACACATATCTGTCGGTGCCGCAGCATTCGAGTAGCAATGGTGGCAGCAGCCGGGCTGCCAACAAGTTACTGCTGCATGTGAGCTATGACCTGCCGGACGATAGTAATAGTCTAAGAGATTTAAAAATATCATGCATCTCTCCTACCAAAACTTCCACTTCTACTTCTTCTACTACTGCTAGTTCATCTAGTTCTCAGGATACAAGGGACACCGCACAATTGGCTACCAAGGTAAAATACCTAACCTCTCTTCTCTTTCACATTAAAGTTGTTTAACCAGCAAATAAAAAAAAAAATAACTTACAACTAATTTAAAAACAAAAAAAAAAAAAACAAGCTAATCCTGAGTGTCCTGAAAGCATATTTGGAATAGTTGTTGATTCCGATTCCCTTGGTTTCCAATAATTCAAATGTTTGTATTTAATGTTATGTTAGTTTTGGGTAACCCACACCACCACCACCTTGCGGAAAACTAATGTACTACTAATAAACGCCTAATTTTGTGTGTTTGAATTGGTGCAATTTATTGTCGCTCGCTTATGTTGTTTGTTGATTGTTGTTTTAGAGTTTTTTTTTACTAACTAACCACTAATAAATTAATTTTCAAGTGATCATTTGTTGTATTTATATTATTAAATTTTTCGTCGAGAAAATGCGGTTAACATTGTCACAATATTCTGCTGGTAACTTATTGTTACTAGTATGCGAAATGTCAAGTTAAAAGTTTAATTGCATATTTTTAGGAAAGGTAAGTGAAAGGCTTAAACTAAGTATGCAGTAATTTGACGGCATTTATAGAAGCAATATAAAGTTGAAATTAATCATTTGCCTTCTGCGCTTTTTTTTTCTTATTTTGAATAATTAAATTATTCTGAGAGTATTATGCAGACTTGATTAGGATATAATTGTTGATCTTACATTTTATACGTTATGATCATCAAATAACAATCAACTAGCTTCTCCATATTTTAACATTTATCCCTGTATGGAGATTGATTAAGGCAAAAGTTTTCTAAGACTTAAATCGATTCTTTTAGAAGATAGTATACCTTAGGCCCATGGTGAATCTGCTTATTATTTTAATTTTTGTATTTTTTTAATTCGGAGCTCTGAACTTTGTAGTTCTTAGAGCAAGCTGAACACGCTCAGAAAAAGTCTGCCTGCCTGTATAAATGCATTTCAGAATTAGAAAGTTAGGAATCGGCGTATTGAACTATTTATTCATCACAAAATTTACCTTCTTTTCCAGACAAACCATGGTTGTTTTATTTTTATGAGATACACTCTAGAAATTTGTCGGGTTCAGCGTTTTACCCATAAAGCTTAATTGTTCTATCCGAGCTAATTGATCGCGCTCTGAGCATTAAGAAATCGAAACAAAATAATGGTTGTCAGATTTTGATTTGAGTGTAAAAGTTGCTACCATTTGTACAACGACATCGAATTCAGGGTTTAGGTGTAACGTTGATGCCGATGCTGTGTTTTCAAAGCCATTTTAAACCAGTGGCTCTTAAAATTGTAAAGTTATTGTCAAAGTAATTTGTGTCAATCTGTTTATACTCGTATAATTTCGAAGCTCTGAGCACACTGAACAAAAACATCAACATAATTTAAGGCCCCATTTAGAAAAAGACCTTATATCCATCAAAAAATCCATTTAAAAATATTTTGTTTAATATATTTATTATATTGAGGTGACTAAAGTTACGATTTTTTGCATTTGCAAATCAGAAATCAAGAAAGGTATACGTTATTGTATGTAAAGGGTGTCCCAAAATTAACGCAAGATTTGAATTAAATAGAAAACGCCGTTTTTAGTCTTTTGATAGTTATATTTTTATTGACTCGTAAAGTACATAGGATAGGGTTATGTATGGAATAACACATCGGACAAATGGCCTCCACGGCTTTGCATGCACATGCGCACTCTTTTGTTGAAATTTTCCATGACCATTCTGCATAAATGTGGCTGAATTGCGTTGATGCAGCGTTGAATCTCCTCCTTTAATGCATCGGTGGTTGTGGGCTTGTTGACATAGACTTGTGATTTCAAATAACCCCATAAAAAGAAGTCTAATGGTGTTAAATCACACGATCTAGGAGGCCAATTTTGATCACCGAAACGAGAGAGTACACGACCTGGAAATGTCTCATGCAGTAATTGAATTGTTTCACGGGCTGTATGACATGTGGCACCGTCTTGTTGAAACCACATATTGGACACATCAATATCATCCAATTTTGGCAGAAAGAACTGTGTAATCATGTCGCGATATCGAGCACCAGTAACAGTCACTGCTTGACCAGCATCATTTTCAAAAAAATATGGCCCAATTATGCCTCCAGCCCAAAATCCACACCATACAGTCACGCGTTGTGGATGCATTTGTTTTTCGACAATCACATGTGGGTTCTCCGAACCCCAAATGCGGCAATTTTGGCGATTGACAAAGCCATCAAGATGAAAATGTGCTTCATCGCTTAGGATGATTTTGCTCGAAAAATCAGCCGCCAAGCTTTCACTATTTTTGAAATATTCTTTAATAATGAAGACACGTTGTTCTATCGTGTAACGCTCCATTTTTAATAACCCTATACTGTTAGCTGTCAAATTGCTTTTTTTCAGGGTTGCCAACACTTCACTGCACAAATGGCGGCAAATTCAAATCTTGCGTTAATTTTGGGACACCCTTTATATGTATGTATATTATACGGGGTGGGTCAAAAGGGACTTCCGAATTTAAAAGAGAGATAATAACTTATATAAATTAATTTTTATATTGATAATTTATTTGAGAAGCACAAACTATGATCTGTGAAGATTTTTTTGACAAGTATGGAATGTAATGTCCCTCAAACAATTACCAGCTTCATGCAAATAGTCTCTTTCTAAAGAGTTTTTCATAACACTATTGTTCTTGTGCTGCGGGATAGTGGTTGGTTTAATTACATACCCTTTGACCTCCAAATAAACCCGGAGAAAAAAGTCTGATTTATTCAAATTTAGAGAACTTGGATAAAAATGTAATATTGTTTTTTAGAAAATTATTCCATCACTGATATTTTTGTCAGTAGGTATCTCTTTTAGATGGAGCGGGAGCACCATTCTGCCTAAACTATACATCTCAGGACTATCAGCAATCACTGGCCTCATTAAATGTTCGATGCCCGATGCCTTACACTATTTATGGTTACTGTTTAAGATGCATCGTCTTCAAGGACGAACTGCTGAATAATTTTTTCTAAAGTGCAAATTAAGTAAATGCAATTTCCGTGGGATGGGGATTGCAGTACCCCAAGTAATGAATCCATTAAATTAAGAAAGAGCTTTATCATTCATTATGAGATGATGGATAAAAGCATTCTGCTGCTTTGCTATTTCTTGTAAACATCACGTTTTTGAGGATCTCCTGGCTTTAATATTCCGGATATAAGATTTAGTATAGAAACAGTTGCAATTCGGTTTATAGAAGGGTGTATTCATAAACGCAGAAAATCAAAACAAAACAAAATGGCTTATTCGCTTTGTAATAATTAAAAGTTTAATGTTGTTAGTTGTCAACACAGTACCTACAGCACTTTCATCATCCCTTTAAAAACAATAATTTAAATTTATTTTATCAAAAAATTAACAAAATATTTGCCATTACTTACATTCTTTACGAGTCAGTGCCGCTTCGTCCTTCTTGTTGTTGTAAAAATTATTTTAATAATTCTTGCTCTTTCTGCAGCCAAACAAATTCAGCTGCACAATCTGCCCGACGCTGACGACAGTCTGACGTTTATGAACGGGAGGTACTGCAGTTCGACTAGGTTAGTTCGATCGAAGATCTGACTTTATGAATGCAGATAACGCAGTTCTTAGTTAGGCTGACGTTTATGAATACACCCTATCTTTCTGCAGCCAAACAAATTCAGCTGCACAATCTGCCCGACGCTGACGATAGTCTGACGTTTATGAACGGGAGGTACTGCAGTTCGACTAGGTTAGTTCGATCGAAGATCTGACTTTATGAATGCAGATAACGCAGTTCTTAGTTAGGCTGACGTTTATGAATACGTTCATCCGAACTCTTCGCAATGAACTGCAAAATACACCGAGTTCACCAAAGGGTTTGTGTGTTCACATTCGCTTCAGATTGGGCAGTGTCAATTCTTCCACCTCGAAAAAGATCAACTAATGTTCTTTGTTGCGTCGCACAGTGGGACGAATGTATGGGGAAATCGGCAAAATTCATATCTTTTGTTTAAGTTATTGAAATCACGGAAAGTTGCATTGGGACGTCTTTTTAAACCTAAATCTATGAATTAAACATGAAAACCAAATAAATGGAAAAGTTTTAGCAAGGAAATTAAAGTTAATTTTATCAAAAGAGTTGAGCAGCGAACTTTTTTTTAGGATTTTCATTTTATTATTAATTTTATATCTTCCTTTAATAACAAATAATTAAATTTCTTGTATGATTTCTATGTATGACAAATAGAACAATTAATAACAATTTTATTTGAATACGAAAAAAAAAACTAGCAACATAGGGAAAAAAAACTTATAATTCGGTGTCGGTTTCGGATGTATAATTTAAGTCTTCCGGGTTAAATTCAACGGGAAAACTAATATTTGTTTCGTCTGTTAATAAATATGGGAATATATCTTCATCATATTTTGACATATTGCAATGTCTTGACCGCAAATTCGAAAGCTGCGGATCAGATGAAATCAGTAAATGATTAATTAAATCAATTTTAATAAAGATTGCAAATTTACGTCCGCGGTGGATTCAGAAACAATAGTAACTTCTGATAATATTTCTGACTTATATGTTTGCAACTTATAATAGCTTAGAAAAAAATCTTTATATAAACTGTTTACAACGGAGCGAAGTAAAGAATATTTTTTTTTAGATAAACCCAAGTCTAAGTATAAGGCCAAGATTTGTATAAGAGTTAGGGTCTTATTATTCTTGCGAGGAGAACCTGAAGCACGACCAGTCAACTTTGCCGCATACTCCAACTCCTCTGGACACAAGTTTTTAAACACGACTTTTTTTTAGTGCGATCAGTACAATCTTCAAAACTTTCTCTTGGCCTTCCCTTGATCGTACTTGGTATGTTTAGATTACACTATAATTTTTTGGGATATGAAGGTAAAGTGTTATAAAAATTATTGGTTAAAATAGGATGTTATCACTTACGCAATCAAGTAAAGCTTTAGGTAAACTCAGATTGGAATTAAGCCATGTTTCATTAGAACTCATGAACCGACTAAGTCTTCTACAAGACTGCTCCCACTTCTGCTTTACCTTGAGGCATTAAAATTTAGCAGCTTCCTTAATTTGCTTGTACAACCCTTCCATTGGCTCTTTTAAGCCAAGAAGTTTTTGAATTTGTTGACAAACATTCTCAAATTTCCTGGTTCTATCACTATTCAGCCACTTTTCAAAAATGTCGGCATTTTTGACACAGGGAGTTGAACCTAAAAAACGTGATTTTAAGTACTTGGAGCAAAATTGTAGCAAGATTTTTTTCTTGATTCACTTTAAGGACACTTTACTGAGTATAAAACCATAAAAACCTCAGAGGGCCTTTTAGGCCTAAAAAAGAAAAGCTTACTCAAAGTAATTTTAAACATTTTTTTTTTAACTTCCACCCTCACTTGGAAAATCACGAATAAAAAAAACACAACAAAAATAAAAGATGTTCCTATTGTTTAATATTAATTAAAATACCTTGAACAGTGTTACTATCCATAATTGAATTAATTTCTTAGCGCATAAAAAATTTTAGGAGCAAAACAAAATTGAATTTTAAACCACTTGATTTTTTCACCACAAAAAAAAATAAACTTGACCTTCTTTGTCGCCGTATAACTTTTGCACTCATTGGTCAATGCAAACAATTTTGATGCAGTTAGAACCTATAAATATTTGTGATGATTTTCCAATCACTCAAAAGTACCGCTATAACATTTGATTTTTTTATTTATTGCTATGAGTCGTCCCACTGTGCGTCGGTCGTAATAAAGTACACAGTGGTTGGATTACGCACTATTAAATGACGTCTAAAAGCTAACTCTTTGAGATAAACAGATGTAGTAATAATTTTCAAAATAAATGCATTTTTAAAAAACGTCCACACAAGTCCAAATAATAGGAAAGAAGAACACGATCCGTTTATTATTTAATTTAAGTTTAATTCAAATTACAAATATTGAAAATAGGTAGAGTTATAGAATCTGATGACTTTAAAGATTAACTGAACTGTGGTGTGGTAGGTAGGTAGAAATGGCTGTCCTGCTTCGCGCAGGACACAATTAGCGCTGAGTGCGCCGTTTTGATACCATAGCTCGTGAGATTCTGAATGGATTTGAAAATGGGCTATGGATGGTGCACGTTCCAAACGTGCAGTCCTATGTAAAATATAAAATGTAATTTTATTCTCCTACCCTACGGCCTATTATCTCATAGTACCATTTAGTGAGGGAGAAATAAGGGGGGAGGGGGTTAAAGCCACTTTGTGCTATTTAGGTATGAGATCAAATCTTTGATCTTGAATTCTGAGAGTTCCTCAATACCTTTGAAGAATTCCTTACCCAAGTGGAGTGCTCTTTTCCTGGCCAGGGCCGGACAATGGCATAGAAAGTGTGGGACTGTTTCTTTTTCATCCCGGTTCTCACAGCTACGGCAGAAAGAGTTATGTGGTATACCCAATTTTGCCGCGTGCTCCCATACAGGCCAATGCCCTGTGCAGGTAGCGACAATCCTGGCTATGTCATGCCTTGGTTTGAAAATTAAATTGATTGATTTTGGTTTGTTATAGGCGGGCCAGATTTTCCTGGATATAACGCAACTCGTTAAACTACTCCACCTATGATTTGCTTCTGATGTGTATTTGGTCAGGATATTGCCCTTCACAACTCCAAGAGGAGCATATACTCTCACTGCCAGAGAGTTGTGAAGGGCTGATCCTTGCCTAGCTAGCTCATCTGCCTTCTCATTACCCTCATAGCCCCTATGGCCCGGTATCCAGATAAGAGTGACGCTCATATCCAGTTCCTTTAGGGCCTCTTTACATTGCTGGACCAGTTTAGAGGATGATAAAGCTGAATCAATGGCTTTAATAGCTGCCTGACTGTCTGTTAGTATAGCTACATTTTGGTTCTGACGGATATTTTTAAGGGCTGTACAAGCTTCCCTTATCGCCAACAATTCTGCCTGGAACACGCTGGCAAAATCGGGAAGTCTATAGGTTTTTGAAACCTCAAGAGATTCACAGAAGACACCTGCACCAACACCGCATTCCATCTTCGAACCATCCGTGAAGATAATTGTGTCGAAGTCTTCCGTCACAACGCCTTCCTCCCAGTCGGTTCTTGACGGGAGCAAGACTCTAAACTTTTTTGAGGTGTCTAGGGTAGGGATGCAGTAATCGGTGGTTGTGGATAGGATGTCTGATGGTATCATGCTTGTTTGGTTGCAGTGTCCGTAAGATCTAGGTTTCCAGCAGCCTATTTCTTTGAGTCTCAAGATACTGCAGGACACCTGATATTTGATAAAGAGGTCAATCGGAAGAAGGTCCAGGATGACGTTGAGTATATGATATCCCTACGCAAGCATTTCTCTGCACCTTTGTAAGCTTGTTTACTATGTAGGCTTTGGTGAGAGCGGGCCACCACACAATGGAACCATAGACCAGTATCGGTCTTACAACCGCTGTGTATGTATGTCCATTTTATCATTTTTGACTGGAGGCCCCACTTTTTGCCGAATGTTTTATTGCAGGCGTAGAAGGCGACACACGATTTACTTACCCGCTCTTCGATGTTAAGCTTCCAGTTTAATTTGGTATCTAGTATTACGCCCAGATATTTAGCACTGGAAGACAATGATAGTGCTTGTCCGTTTAACCGAGGTAGAGTGAAGGGTGGTACCTTGGTTTTGGTGGTGAAAAGCATCAACTCGGTTTTGTTGCTGTTAACACCTAGTCCGCAGCTCGCAGCCCAGGTGCTTACTTTCTTCAAAGCCATATTAGTGATTTCACTGATCACGCTTGGAAATTTTCCTGAAACTAGAATGACCAAATCATCGGCGTACGCAACCGCTTTCACTCCATTATCGAATTGCACCAGAATGCTGTTCATGACCAAAAGCCATAAGAGAGGAGACAATACACCTCCTTGAGGTGTTCCTCTGCTGGCATATTTGGTACACGTTGAATATCCTAACTTTGATTGAATCCTCCTATTACTTAGCATGGATATTATCCACCTTCTAATGTAGTTCTCAACACCGAAGTCTGCAAGTGATTCAGCGATGGATTCAGTTAGGACATTGTTGAAAGCTCCTTCTACGTCTAAGAAGGTGGCTAGGGTATATTCCTTGAAATGAATTGTGTTTTCTATCGTTCTCACTACCTCGTGAAGGGCAGTCTCTGTAGATCTGCCCCTCATGTAGGCATGTTGCGAGTTAGATAGGGGACAACTACTCAGAATGCTCCTTATGTAAGATTCTACGATTCTCTCCAGGGTTTTAAGAAGAAAGGAAGTAAGGCTTATAAGTCGGTAATCTTTGGCAGATTCATGCCCTCTTTTACCAATTTTTGGTAAGAAAACCACTCTTACCTGCCTCCAAGACATGGAGACATGGTTTAGTAAGAGGCAACCTTTAAAGATACTCTCGAGCCGTGGTACTACTAATTCAAGCTGATTTTGCAGCATTATAGGTAGTATTCCATCAGGGCCTGGAGATTTGTATGGCGAGAAGGTTTTAATAGCCCAGACTATATTTTCTCTCTCTTTCGATAGAACCCTACTAAGCCTGGCCGAATCTTTGATGTAATCGATGGACTGACAGTACTCTTGCCATCCTTGTTTTTTGGCTTGAGCTATAGAACGCTTGTATATTCTCAAGCAGTCCTTATAAGGCTGATAAAATGTATGCTTATAGCAGATATTAAAAATGGTTCTTGTTATTTTCCTCAGATTAGATAAGTCGTCATTCCACCAAGGTGGAAAGGTTTTCTTACTGTATCTTATCGGACAAGAGACCTTGAATGCAATGTTTATAGCGTCCTCGAAGTTTGAAATCTCTAACTCAAGATCTGTTACCGAGTCGTAACTCGCGTTCGGTATACTGCGCAACTTTGAGCCAAAGATCTGACTAAATTTCTTCCAGTCAATTCTTTTTGGATTTCTATAGGGGGAAGGAGATTTTATATCGAATTTAAGATCAAATAGAATCCGTCTATGATCAGAAAAGGAGTTAAGAAGAGATACTCTCCAATTTTCGATGGAGAGGTTGCCATAAATATTGACAAATATAACGTCTAACACATCTTCCCACCCTTCTGAGTTGTCCGTACTCGGAAAAACAAAAGTGGGAGTATTGCCCCTGTTACATATAGTCAAGTTATTTTCAATTATATAATTAAAAAGAGACTCACCTCGCTCATTAATTTCAGTGCTGCTCCAGATTGAGTGCCTCGCGTTCGCATCACTCCCTACAAGCAGACTTGTTTGTCTGGCTTTTGCCTCCGCCACAAGAGTACGCACCTCCTCAGGCGGTGACTCTTTGTCATGCGCCATGTATGAGGATGCAAGAATCAAGCCCTCCGCTTGTTTTCCCTCTAACCTAACAACTGTTAAGTCAGAAGTGCTAAAGTTTGGACACAGAAAAGCTTTTAAGTGTTTTTTAGCTAAAATACAAGTTCTAAGCTTACCTTGATTCTGTTTGTCGGGCTTGTAGAATAAATCGTATTGGCTGTCATTAAGGCCTCTATTCGCGAGGCCATTAACCCATGGCTTGATGACTACCCAGTCATTCATAGGAATCCGCGGATTCAGCCGTTGAAGGCTCCTAATCAGCTCCGCTCCAGTTGGCTTTATGCTCATCACTGGCAACAAGATGCGAGCCAATGGTTTTCTAGGAACCTCCCTGGCGGGAATGAGCTTGAGCTTCAAGCCCTTCCAGTCGTTGCTAATCTTAGCAACTCCTTTGCCAAGGAAATCCCTTGAAAAGTCGTCTGCGCACTTTATCACTTTGTAACCCCTGAGCATTTCGCCGGAGTCAAAGCTGGGATAGGGACCTTCTTTTGCCGAGATAGTGTATTTGAAGACCAATTCCGAGAGCTTGGCCTCGATTGAGTTCCACGCTGACATCAGAGCTCTGTTGTCTGTGGAGAGCTCATCTACAATCGCCACCTGGAGGTTGTCTCTAACGACCTCACTCAAGGCACGTGGTTGCGCTGTCGCCCTCGGAGTCTCCTTTCTGGCACTGCCACCAAGTTTGGTTCTCTTTTGAGGTGGCTTCTCCTCCTCCAGAGACCTGTTCCTCTTGGTGGACTTTTCTTTTTTGCTGGGTAGCGCACTCTTCTCCCGACTGTTGAATTCTTCAACAACTTTCTGGTATTTTAATTTGTCGGCAGCATCACGCTCATGTACCTTTCCGGCTTTTTCATTTTCGGCAATCTTGCCAAGAATGAAAGTAGCCTTCCTGTACTTGATCCTGAGCTGATCCGCAGGAGAGTGCTTATTGGGCTTGGTAGCGTTGCTCTGGCGAGCCTTGCTACTTGAAATTACGGGCGTTTTTTGAGAGGGATGCTGAAGCACAGGGGTACTAGTACCTCCCGTGTTACCTCTAAGTGTAGCCTGCTCTGAGATGCTAGCGTCTCTAGCTTCCCCTGAGCTACCTACAATAGTATCCTGACTGGAAGCCAGGAGTTCATCCTCGGACTCGATGGATGGGGTTTTGACATATAAATTGGACGAAGACATGATTGAGAAATTCGATTAGGTTCCCACGAGTAAGACGGAAAAGAAGGTCACCCTCGGCAGAGCCGCATACCGAGGGAAGGTATAAACAACAAAAACCGTTACCCACCACAGGCCTCAGGCTGAGCTCGTTCATGGTTGATTTATCCCTCAACCTTTAATTCTTGGGCACGGATTTACTAGCTCACACCACCACTGAAACTAGGAACCTTGGATCTATGGTGAGAGAGGATTTCTGTGAGTTGTGCTATAAAAGAAGTCAGAACCACACAGCGATCCAATCTAACCTTAGCTATCGCCGTCTGACACCTACAGACCAAATCTGTGGTGACATTGTCCGCCCGGCACCCACTAGGAGGGTTCGATCAAGGATTTTTGCCGGGCATGTAAATAATGTAGTACCAATATAGATTCATTTACCATATTATGAAGAACAGTGTTGATAGATGATAACTTCTAAATATTTTTGACAGCTTTGTAGTTCATTTTAGTAAATCTTCCAAATTTGTTCTAAGATTACTTTAAAAAACAAAACAAAAATAAATCAAAAACAGAAGAATTATGATTTTTTTTAAAATTAGGTAGGAACTTTTGACACGCTCTGTATTAAGATACATATAATGATATTGATAATATAAGTTATTGTCTTACGACTGTTTTATTCCGAAATTATACTTTGCAGACAGTTGCTCGAAGGATTTATTATAGAATGCATAGAGTAGGTTTTAATATCACGTCATATAAATGTTTTAAAAATTTTAGGGACCTTTTGCTCATAAAAATTCTTTGAAATTAGTACAAATGTACAAAATTTTGATACAAACTTCTTATTCAGTTTTTATTATCTAAGCTTCTAAACAGAAAGTAAAAATGAAAACACAAATCTATACAAAACCCAAAAACACAAACCACACGCCCAAATACAAAACACTATTATGTATCTGTATAATCTTTCAGCTTGGAATTTTAAATCATATAATTGTTTTATTTATGATTTTCACCTCACTCATAAAGTTTATAAAGAAAAAAATTATGTAAATTAAAACCAATTTGCCAAAATTTAAAACTTATTTCTATGTATATGTTTTTTGTTTTTATTTTCATTATGTATATTCTATAAAACAAAATATACATATAGTTCTATTTTGCTAGCCATGATTTTTGTTTGAAAGTTTCAAAAGTTTTTTCTTTTTGTTTCAAAAAAAATATCCCCAATTTTTACAGAACGTAGAGAAAATTGAAAAACATCGCAATGCTTTTTGCTTGTTTCTTAAAAAAAAATTAAATGAGAAAAATTTCCCAGTTTTTCATTCTCTAAAAAGCAAAAATGACATTTTTTATTAATTCTTTTCTCTGTTCTAGACGTACAGTTCGTAAATGGCTCACAAATAAATATAAAATATAACATATATAGCGTGTGTTGTTTGACGCCATACAGAATTTTCAAAAAATAAATTAAAAAAAAAAAAAAAAAAATAAACATATAGTGTTTACGTGTGCATATAGATATCATAGGGTGAAAAATATACTAGATATATCCATTTATATATTTACTACATAATATATAAATATTTATATTTTACTGTACATAAAAACTTGCCGAAGGTGTTGTGTAAAATTTTAAAGCAAAAGTTATAAACTTTAGAGTGTGCATCATTGTGAGTAAAGAAAAGAAAAAAGTCCACTATAGTAAACAAACAAAAAAAAAAAAAAAGAAAAACTTTAAAAAACCAAAAGCTAGATATGATAGATGCTAATATTAAAAATTTGAAATTCCCCAAGCAAAAACGTAGTGTTGAGGCTAAAATCACTACAATCTCCTCCAACAACACCAACTCCACGACGACAACCCAGACAACTTCTGCAGCAGCAGTCACAACCACTGCAAACACAACAACTTCCAAAAATCCAAATAGAAATCCAACTCCAAACCAATCAACAACAAGAAAAACAACAACAACACCACCAACCTCATCAGCGAAAGCTGATAATCAACAATTCTTTCTAATTTCCGCCTTCAAGGATCAGAATTTTCTTAAAAAAGAATGTGAATTGGCGCGCTCGCAAGTCTCTCGTTCGAGACAAAGATTCGAATTGGAAAACGGCATTGATGACGACAACAATAACAATATTATCAACAACAATATCGATGACAGTCAATATGTCAATAATAATGAAAATGGTGGCTCGCCATTAGCAAGAAAGGCAAGTAGCATTGTCACTAACATCCATGACAATCATAAGCTACAGGGTGTCAACTCCGCTGCTGCCGCTATTAAGCATCAGCATCAGCCCTCGATAAAGCCCCTAATTCATCGTGCCCCAATAAGTAGTAACAACAATAGGTTTTTGTTGTCAAGGTTGCCCGCCAATAACAACATGCATTGTCTGCATTCAAATTCGGAACTGTTGGATGACATTAAGTACATCGACAGCGATGACACCGAACGTCAACAGCAACATCAACAGCAATTACAACAAAGACAGCACAAACCGAAACTCCGACCAAAATCTTCCATTATTTCCTCGTCCAATCAGAGTTTGCTCTTCGAAAAGGTTAACCCGTACAAGTATCAGAATGGAACTTTGCTGTCCTCGTCCCCGCCGGTTTCATCGTCGGCACCCACATCGACAACATCGACAGCGACCTCATCGCCGTCCTCAACGCTGCCATTGATGGGTGGACGCAGGTGCGACACGTCTAGTATTAAGGCATCAATTGAGAAGTTCAATACGCTGGCAGAAGCCAAACGTCTACCGACCAGATGTAGCACCACCAACTTGCAACTATCCAACGATTATGATAGGAGAGTCCCATTGCGAGAGCGATCGGCGTCTCCGGCCACAAGTAGCAGCACGGCCACAACCCGAGGCTCCAGCATCACATCAAACCTGGCCGCTAGTAATAGCACGAGTAGTGGCAGCATAGCTAGCAATAATCTGATCCTAAGAAATCGTAGTACCGAATCGTCGCCATCACATTCGCCAAAACATCTGCGAAAAACCTCGATCACTACATTCACAGGTGGTCTCAATGGAAGTACATCGAATTTGGTGAAAAGTAGCGTCATTTATGACAAAGTAACACTAACTACGGTGTCAATGCTAAGCTGTCCAACGCCAACACTTTCAACAGTCACCTCAAGGACGATATCGATTGAGAAAAAAATACCGCCATCAGCGCCATCTGCATCGTCTTCTTCTTCGTCGCCATCGAATAAAAATTCTGACATTGATGAAAGTGTAAGTTATCCTTTAGACTCTTTTCTCTTTAGTTTTCTCTCTTCTCTACTTTTCTGTCTTCATTTGATTCTCAAAAAAAAAAAAAAAAAAGATAAATATTTAAGAAAAGAAAGTTAAAAAAAAAGATGGGAGACAAGATTAATTCATTATTGTTATGTATTATTTATTTATTTTAAGAGATATTATAAATATGATGTATCTATTAGCACACATAAAATGCATTTTTTAATACCGTTATAATTAATTTTGTATTCGCATTTTGTCTGCTTCATTCATAGACGCAGTTTTTTTTTTTTTTTATTTTAGACATACATATGTGATATTTATTTGGTGATGGTTAAGCTTTTCATTTCAGTTTCTTAATATCATTTGTGCTTAAGATGGGATATATATTTTTTTGAAGGTTAAACAAATATAAAACATTATTTAGAAATGTCATTTTTGGACTTTACGAACGAATTTTTCAATCTTTCAGATGGATATTAAAAAATTTACCTTTCTCATTTAACTATTATTCCAAAGTTCAGGACAAATAGCATAAATATTTTCCCAAATGATTTTTGAAGCTTTTTTCAGATGAAAATTCTTATGGTCTTCGCAGATAGTAAAATAATTAAATTTTCTCATACGGTGAAAATATATAACATTTCCGGGAGTCTATAAGTCTGTTCAGTGAGGATTTTTCTAGATCAGAACAGCACAGGACAGCACAGTTTCGTGAGAAACGTCAGATCAAGTTAGAACAGTCAGTTAAACGTCAGTTGTCAAAAAAAAAAAAACAAAACAAATTGCAAATTGTGTGAATTTTTCGTTTCTCGCTTATTTTTTTCATTTTTTGTGTTTTTACTGTGAAAAATATTATTAAAAATTATTGAAATGGAAAATCAAGTGATTGCTAAGATAATACTAAATGAAAATGTTAGTGGTTCAGACACCGATAGTGATTTTTCGTCGGATTCCTCTTCAGATGATTGGAATGAAAGTGTGACGAATGTTATTACCTTTTCTTTGATGAAATGTAAAAGAAATTGCATTGAAAGTTATTATATTATATTTTATAATTATTTAATTAAACAAATAAAACAAATTGGCAAAATAACTTTATTTTAATTTTTTTAAATCACGAGAAAAAAACACAAAGCACAGCCAAATCAAAACGTAAACAAAAAAAATGACAACTTCGATTTTGTCATTTCTCACGATTCTGTTCTAACCTGATCTGACTCAAAAGCAAGAACAGAAAATCCTGTTCTAAACTGTTCTAGGTTTGTCAATGAACAGGAAAGTAGAACAGTTCAGCACAGAAAAAACCTCAATGAACAGCAAAAAGCTGTACTTTTCTGTCTAGAACAGTCCAGCACAGCGTCACTGAACAGTCTTTATTTTTTTTTTGCTTTTCTTAAAGCTGTTTTTTTTTGGCATGGTTAATACTAGTTATCCTGACGCCTCGAAAATGGTTGCTGGATTAGGTGCTGGTTTCGAAAACACTTAATCTTGGCAATTCCTTTAGACTTTTTGATCAAAGCAGCGTCTCAACGATGGCGATATCACAATATTCATTGACTGCTAAGCATCATCAAATAGCTCAGCACTGACGGTTCTTAGCTCACAGCATATCATTAGACTCTGCTGCGTACCAGGCCACAATGATGAGCGTGAGAATGAGAGAGCTAATGAGATGGTGAGGACAGGTACATAACTGGACTAATGTTGTATAGACTCCACTATAAGCCTCCTGGTAATTTAAGTACAAAAAACCAATGAAAGAAGAAAAAAAATCAATTTCCCAAATTCCCATTCGCACCTAGATACAAAATCTTAACGATTGTGAGCGTAACAACTGGTCACAACCTATTACTTACTTATTTTTACTTTAGTTGGCGCTACAGTCCTGTTAGTTTGAGCGGTGAGAGGCACATGAAGACACCGCTTATGCCACTATTCCCAGCACTCTGCGACACAAGATATAAATTCTTAGGCAGATACTTCTCAAAATAATCTTGAAGAACTCGAATGCCTTCTCTTTATCAAATCGTTTTAATCACGCTTATTCTGACATTCTAATGAATAGCCAATTCGTTAGAATAGATCTATTCATTAGAATGAAATTTCTGTATTTTGACATTCTAACGAATAATGTTCACTTCTGAATGAATATATTAAATGAACAGGAATGAACTCGAATTCGAAGTTAGCTGTTTGAAGTTTCGATCTTATTTAGTGTGACCAAAGTAACAAAATTTAAAATTGTTCCACAAACTTTCAATTTCATTGAAACAATTGGATGGAATACAAAAAATACCTTAACTTAAGAAAAATTAAATTAATAAAGTTCAAGTGCTAGTGATGTTAATTATTTAAAAAACCATCAATGACACTTTGAATATGGGAACATAAATTTAAGTTTATTGATATGAAAAGTAAAAAAAATATATTAACAATTTTTGTACAGCTAACTCAGCACCTTTAAATCTAATACAATAATAAATGTACTTATAATTCGATTTGCTTTTGTCCCACATGTATTACCAAAAAAATGTAACTTTAAAGTCTCTTTATTTGAATCACACCTGGTCACACTTCACAATTGTCAACGAGAATCAAAAAGTAAAACAGTCGATAAAATCGTTTAAATTGTCTTTCAAAAATTCAAATTGTTTTATTTATGAAAAATCAAAGCAGCATAAATCGAAGAAGAATTATGGATGCATCAAATCGATTGGGGATTCGATTTGTAAGAAAACCTCTCGCGATTTCATGGTTTTCTTCCATTAATTATATAAGAACTTCCTTTTGTTCTATAGTTGTCCAATTTGAGTGTGACTGTGACCTTTAATAAAAACATCAATAGATTTTCATAAAAATATATTCCATTTTCTTTATTTTTCGGAAAGAAAAACAGAACTTACATGTTTTTCTTTTAATTCTCTCATCAAGATGTGAACGCTTAATAAATGACGTTTGTTTCGAATGATTAGAAAGTCAAAGTTTGCTATAGTTTCGAATTAAAATGAACTTTCGAATCGTTAGAAAGTGAAAATACGTATCATACGAATTCGAATAACTTTCGAACGAAAGAGAATGTCAAAATAAGGCTGAATATCTAAGAGACGACAACCAATAGATATCATAGGTTAAAAATTCACTTCAGTAATCTAACCAATTGCCAGCCCATTTACCTAATCTAACCTAAGCATAGTTAATAATACTTACTTATTTACTTAGGTCCTCAGACTACTTCTAAAGCATCGATTTGATTGGAAGAAGCTTGACTATCCGTCGACACTCAGCTTATTTTGTGGCACGTCTTGTGTTCAAACATGGTGCCATAAATCACAAAACGGTTTAGCGTTGAAGAAGTCCACAAACGTCTTAGGTTAGGTTGGAGTGGCTGTCTAGATGTCATTGGCTCACTTAGACCTCAAAGGTCCATTGTGATACCACTAATAAGGTCATGGGAGAGTAATGAAAATCAAACAAACCATTTTGTGCTTTTAATAAATTTAGAGAGACACTTTGTGTCAGTCATTGCCAGTTCACTGGTATTGTCGAAGAAGGGATTACCGAGAAAGTTATTCCTTCTAGTGGAGAGTGCTGGACATGTACATAGAAGGTGTTGGACTGTTTCCTCTTCCTCCTCGTCCATGCAGCTTCTACAGAAGTCATTTGTGTAGACTCCTAGCCTCAGAGCATGTCTTCTTATGAGGCAGTGTCCTGTTATTACTCCAATTGTAGAGCTTATATTTTGTCTGCTCCACAAACGTCTTACCACTTTCATTGCAACTACCAATTCCATGCTTTCCCATGACGTGTCTGAATCCTTTGTATAAACATTATGATGTCTTCGGGCGGTGTCTTGTTATAAGTGGCACTTTGTAAAAGCATTCTTTCTCTTAATCTGGGGCGATTTCCGTTAGGCCGTAAGATTGTAAGATGGTGAGGTTGCGTACCCATTAAATTTCAGATTTCTGATAGCTGTTTTAGTTAGCATCAGCCCAACTAAAGCTTCCCGAGCGCTCGCAGGTGTCTTTCGGGAACAGAAAAGTACATTTGTACGCGTTGGAGAACACTTCACTAAGCCCTGAGATACCCATCTTATACCACATGAACTCTACCTCTTATTAAAGGAATCTGCCGTTGTGTGGTTCTTCGACTTCTGCATCCAAGAGCGGTCTCACCTTTCAGAAACCTATCTTTGGTCGGGTAAAATAGCCAAAAGTAAGTCGCAACGTGTGAACATTCCTTATCCGAGGTGTAGTTTCGGTTTCGTTAGCAGATAAAATTCAGTTACAAAAATACCTACCTTCATAACGTATCCCAAAGAGCTTAATTATGCATAAAGACCACCACGTGGATGTAAAGTTATCACTTCGTCGTGGCTGAAATTTGCACAGCTGGTCTACGCAAAGTTATATGCGATCAACAGTTACCCGATAATACACGATAATAATAGTTAATAATAATAATAGTTAACAATTTAATGAAATTCTTATAACAATACATTGTTGCGCAACAACAATTACTGTCGAAATATGGTTCTTTAGTTCTAAACATTGAATTTTAGTCTACTGATTATTTTTGTCAGCTACCTCACCTAATTTCTTATCCTGAAAACTGATACCCAATCTTAAAATTTTTAAAAAAAACTTTCGTAAAAAAGGAAGTTACTTAGTTCGTCAACTGGGATCCGTTCCGGGCCTCGTTCCAGCTTTTCCGGTTGTTTAATTTCTTTTTCAATATTATTATCGACGGCTAATACGACCCAAGGTAGATGAATGATTGGACCAATTCAAATTCGAGTTTGGCTGCCTTGATTGCTGTTGGGTTTCCAGGAATTTACAATATATACTCAAGACAATAAAATCCTTTGAAAAAGTATAGTTTGGTTCAAATAATTAAATGGAAAAGTTGATGCTTCAATTTTATATGCCAAAAAAGATACGCCTAAAATTATTCCTTACTTTGAGGAAAACATTTTTGATCACATTTTTATTGTACAATACTTTTCTGAGAAAATTGATATTTGTAAAAATATTTATGCATTGTTATTAAATGCATAATGCTTGATATGACATTTACTTAATTAAATGAATGGGGTTTGTATGCTTGCTTGTTGTTGCTATGTTGAATTTATATGTAAATATATATGTATTTTGTGTGCCTATGCTTTTTTGTGTTTCCATTCATCATTAATATGATGCTTAGTTTGTTTTAATTATTATGACCATAACACATTCTTGCTCCACAGTAACTCTCTTTTTTGTATAATTTGTTAAGCTTAAAATGTTTGAAATTAATTTGATAATTTTATTTTTGTTTTGCTTTAATACAATTAATATTTGAAAGAAAATCAGAACAACATAAAACACTTTGAACAAAATACTTACTCTGCATTATAAAAAGAACATACATACATATTTTAGTGAAACAAAACATTTTTCTTCATAACATTACTTTTAGTTTTCTAAAAATATAAAATTAAATTATCAAAATCTTCGCGCAAAATAGTATATGTTTTCTCCTTCAATCGTGTTAATATTTAAAAAAAAAAATAAAAATAATCATTTCATTTTCTTTGTAAAAGCCATAAAATATAATAATTATAATCTTGTTCTGTTCTCGAAGCTCAAATAACAAATTAAAAACAAATTAAAAATATTTATTAAAAAAATAACATTATTAAATTAATATAATATTGATTTGTTTAAATAGGTTCGGAATACTTCCTCATTACGGAGTACCCTTCCACCAATATCACCGAAACCAACACGTGATTGGGATCGTGACAGCAGCACATCATCGATTTTATCTAGTCGAAATCTATCGGATGATTATTCGTCGTCATCATCGAGAAAACTATCCCCAGAACAAGAAGGTGAGTTCTTATCTTACATTTATATTTTTTATTAATCTTTATAATTTTCATCATTAGCTTTCTGGTATGGGTGTTTTTTAATTGTTTTATTTATTGCGTAGGATTGACATGCCAGAGGTCTTTTGTTCAATCCCTGCCTGTGCTTCTTGCAAGGAATTGGCAAATCCTTCGGATTTGGCTTAAAACTGTAGATCCCCTCCATCCCACAACGGACTGTTGAGTCACCAAATTTATTTATTTTGGGCCGTATTGTAGTGATGGCTAAATCTAAGATTACTTAGCTGGTATTGCCTCTTGCGAAGAATTGACAGGGTCTCTAATGGGATGTCATGAAAAGGAGATGTTCGGATTTTTAGTCCGGTTAAAATACATATTCTTGATAGAAACTTAACGTCAGTTAACAAAGAGTGCTACAACAAAATTAATGAATTCAATTTCAATTAAAGTTTTATTAGTTACATTTTATAAGTCTAGATTGCATTCAAATTATATTTTTTGTAAAGTTTTAGGTCATTTTTTTTTTAACCTTTAAAGCTAAGATATAATTTTATACAAAGAAGAAGAGTATTATAAATTTGGTATTTAAAGGGAAAAGAACTAAAACAAAAAACCCTTATTAAAAAACTTACAAACTAATATTGCACATGATTATTTTATATGTATATTTCATTGTTATTGTAGTAATTGACGAACGAGTTCATTATCGGATAAAGAACAATTGCGATGAAACTTGTCTTTATAAATTTCAATGTTTAGGTTTAAAAAGTTGATATTTACTAGTTCGTGTAACCTGTGTGTCGAGTAACACCTTGGAAGATCTAACATAATCTTAAGCACTTTATTTTGACATCTTTGTAGTTTCAGCTTATGAGTTTTAGCACAGTCGCCCCAAACAGGTGCACCATAGAGGAGGATGGATTGAAAAACTGATTTGAACAAAATAATTTTGTTGTCCTTACTCAGTTCAGATTTTCTGGATATCATAGGATAGAGAATTTGGATATACCTATTTATTTTATTTATAGTTATGGATATGTGTGTATTAAAACTGAGTTTTTTGTCTAACATAATGCCAAGATATCTGCAATGCTCAGACCATTCGATGTTGACTGGGCCCAATTGAAGATTTACATTTCCAGGTAAAAAACATGGCTTACGACGACGTGAAAACCATATTGCTTGCATTTTTTGAGCATTTATCTTGATTTTCCATTTTTTGAAATAATCTTCGAGTTTATTAAGTGATTCTTGTAGTGTATGGTGAACATCACTATACAAAATTCCTGAAGCGAAAATGGCTGTATCATCTGCAAACATGGCAATTTGGACATTGTCATCAATTTTAGGAAGGTCAGATACAAAAATATTGAAAAGGATAGGTCCGAGTACCGAACCTTGTGGTACACCGGATACTGTAGCTTGTGTAGAAGAAGACTTTTTGTTCAATATGACCACAAACTCTCTATCAGACAGAAAGCTTTGAATTATTTTTATTATTGGCATTAGAAAATTAAACAACTTGAACTTGTGAAGCAATCCCTCATGCCAGACCGTATCGAATGCCTTTTCTATGTCCAACATGATGAGACCAGTTGATTTTTTGGAATTGAAGTTGTCTTTTATATGTTTTTTAATCCTTGCAACTTGTTGGATAGTATTGTGGCTTTGTCTGAATCCAAACTGAAAGCTAGGAAGAATATGATATGTTTCAATATGTTCATCTATTTTTTCTTTGATTATTTTTTTTAACAATTTGCTTACACTACAGAGCAAACTTATTGGCCTATAGCTTTTAATTTCGTTTTTAGGTTTACTTGGTTTGTGAATTGGAATAATCGACGCTTTTTTCCACCAAACTGGGAAATAGCATAGTTGAGGCACGCATTAAAAATAGTTGTTAAATATTTTGTACCACTCAACGGGAGATGTTTTAGCAATGTTTTATTTATACTGTCAAGGCCAGGCGACTTTTTCGATTTTAGATTTTTAATTAGAAAACTTGTTTTACTATGGTTCACAAAATAAGAGGGAGGCAAAGTTATGTCTGATTGAGAGATGGTTGTTATTGAGTTATTAACTTCACAAATAGTATCAGGGTCACTTAAGTGAGCTGAAGTAGTGTTGTTAATAGAAAAATTTGTTGCAAAAAGATTTGCCTTTTCAGTTGGTGTAATGAACAGCTGGTTTTCAACTTTAAGAGGCGGGATACTAGACCCTCTTTTTTTTAACAGTTTTGAAACTTTCCAAAAGGGATTACTTGCCTTATCAAAAGAGGAAAGAAGTTTTCCCCACCGGCAGTTTCTATACTCAAAGATTTCTTTGTTAATTGCTTTATTTAGGAATTTTACGCTGTTTAAAAAGAAATCATATCGGTATCTTACCCATTTTCTTCTTTCCGCGTTTCTTAGTTGAATTAAGTATCGGGTGATTTTTTAAGAGCTTGAGAACTTTTTAAAAAAAAAAAACGCATAAAATTTGCAAAATCTTATCGATTCTTTATTTGAAACGTTAGATTGGTCCATAACATTTACTTTTTGAAGATAATTCCATTTAAATGTTGACCGCGGCTGCGTCTTAGGTGGTCCATTCGGAAAGTCCAATTTTGGGTAACTTTTTCGAGCATTTCGGCCGGAATAGCCCGAATTTCTTCGGAAATGTTGTCTTCCAAAGCTGGAATAGTTGCTGGCTTATTTGTGTAGACTTTAGACTTGACGTAGCCCCACAAAAAATAGTCTAAAGGCGTCAAATCGCATGATCTTGGTGGCCAACTTACCGGTCCATTCCTTGAGATGAATTGTTCTCCGAAGTTTTCCCTCAAAATGGCCATAGAATCGCGAGCTGTGTGGCATGTAGCGCCATCTTGTTGAAACCACATGTCAACCAAGTTCAGTTCTTCCATTTTTGGCAACAAAAAGTTTGTTAGCATTGAACAATAGCGATCGCCATTCACCGTAACGTTGCGTCCAACAGCATCTTTGAAAAAATACGGTCCAATGATTCCACCAGCGTACAAACCACACCAAACAGTGCATTTTTCGGGATGCATGGGCAGTTCTTGAACGGCTTCTGGTTGCTCTTCACTCCAAATGCGGCAATTTTGCTTATTTACGTAGCCATTCAACCAGAAATGAGCCTCATCGCTGAACAAAATTTGTCGATAAAACACATTTCGAACCGAACACTGATTTTGGTAATAAAATTCAATGATTTTCAAGCGTTGCTCGTTAGTAAGTCTATTCATGATGAAATGTCAAAGCATACTGAGCATCTTTCTCTTTGACACCATGTCTGAAATCCCGCGTGATCTGTCAAATACTAATGCATGAAAATCCTAACCTCAAAAAAATCACCCGATATAAGATATTAGAAGGTAGCTGTATTGGTTGAGTATCTTTGATGGGTCTCTTAGGGATTGCATAGTCAGCTGCTCCTTTTATAATTGAAGTAAAATTGGAACACATTGAATTAATGAGTAAAGGATCATGTATGTCCTCTAAATTAGTGTCAGGACAATTTCTGCCTATATACGATTTGTAAAGATTCCAGTTGGCTGCAGAATACTTATAGTAATAAGAGATTTGTCTAACATTTGCAACATTACTCAGACAGATATCAACGGGTAAATGATCTGACCCAAGTTTATTATGCGTGAAGGGTCTACTGCAGTAATTTTGAGAGTTAGTGATAAAGAAGTCAAGAGTGGAGGGACTTTTATTTGGGGAAGATGGTATATAAGTGTGGTTAGGAGGAAACAGTATCGAGAAATTTGAGTGACGATCGTTAATGTCACATAAAATATTGCCCAGCAATTGGCACGAAGGCAGTTCCATAACTGATGTCGACAGTTTAAATCTCCTCCAATAATTATATTGTGACGATATCTAAATAATTTTTGCAAATCTCTTTTAAAATTTGTAATTTTTTCTGCGTTTCTATTTCCGCCAGGGAAATAGGCACAAAAAATACTCGTTTTAGAGTTGCTAGTTAATGCAATGTCTATACCTAAAATCTCAATACACTGGAGATTTAAGTTAGGAAGAACAGAGTGTTCAATACCTTTCCTTATTAAAATTGCTACACCACCACCTCTGGTAGACTCCCTGTCGAGGCGATAGCAGACAAAGTTTGGATGAGAGAAAGTCTTATTACCATTAAGCCAGGTTTCTGTAACGAGCACAATATCAACTTTTTTTCTTATGATAAAATTGAAAAATTCTATTTGTTTATTTGTAATTCCTCTTGCATTCCATGTTATTATATTAAGAGAATTACTTTGCATGTTCATTTGAGTATACATACTTAATAGCTAGAGAAGTGATAACATTAAATTGATCAGCTTTGGTATTACAAGAGCGAAGTTTTGTTAAAACTTCATTTAAGAGAGAATTTATCTCTTCAAAAGAGAATAAATCATTAGAACATAATTAGGTGCAGTGGAAGGAGGGGCCGAAAAGCGAGGAGAGGGACCAGCTCGCGAAGGCAAAGGTGGGAAATGGTTAAAGGAGAAATGATCGAATGAAACATTTTTTTTCTGTTGCTGATGATGACGATGGTCGGTGATTATTCTTCTGTGATGAGCGGCGATATGAGAATTTCTGACGAATATCCAAGTAATTCTGTCGACTGATGCAGCTGAGATCATAGGATTTATGAGAACCGTTGCAATTAGCACAACGATTGTTATTATCGGGAGAAGTACAGTCTGCTGTTTTGTGACTACCAGAGCAGTTGGCACAAAAACTTTTTACATTGCAGTGCATGGAGCCATGGCCATACAACTGACAATTGTGGCACTGAGTGATTTTGGCGGGATTATGTCTTTTGTATTCCCAACGAATTAGAGTTTTGAATAAACTTAGGACTTTAAGGCGAAGTTCACTCAATTTTATCGATCCACGTTGTATATAAATGACGTATAAATAGTTTTTATATTGTAACTTCGATTTAGAATTTAATGTTATTTTTTTGACGTCAATACATTTTACACCAGACTGTATAAGTTCTTGTTTAATATCATTTTCCTTTATAAGGCTTAAGCCTGACAAGATTACTTTAAACGGTCTCGCAGATTTTCGCGAGTGTGTATAAAACTCGTTTTTGTGATTTGTCAATTCAGTTTTGATAAGATCATAAGTATCAAGAGACAAAGATTTAATTCTTATTCCAAGAGAAATATTTTGGACTAAATAGTTTTCTATTTTAAGGTTATTTAGGAATTCACGCACTTGTTCATTTTTTGATTTTAGCACAACTATTGGTGGGATAACTTCTTTAATGACGTTAGAACGTTCTTTTTCAATGTCTTCTTCAATTTCATCATCGTCAGCCATAAGGCTTTGTAATGGTTGAAAATAATGTTTACGGAATGATTGGCACTATTGACGGTTAAATGTTTTCTGGGAGGGCGATATTCGCCATCGCCAGAATCACTACTTGGTCGTTTGTGAGTAATTTTGCTTTATTGACCGTGGGAAGCTAATTTATACAATTCACACACGACAACTTTACCAAGTGACGAGTAGACACGAACTGAAATTAATGAGAATTCTTGTAAATAATAACGAAAACACTTTATTCATTAATCAACGTCGCTCTAACGTTTCAATACCTCTTTTGATGAACGATTTATATTTTGCCTTAAAATATGCCTCAGTTTCAGCGATAACAGCTAGATTTTTTTTGAGGTCTGTGCACACCCAGTTATTGCCGGGATTCAAAATTTCAGGACCACAAAGCTGAAAACACCACAATCGAATTTCGAAATTCTAATGACAATTCGGGACACTTTTTGTGCCTTTTTATGTTCAAAATTAAAAAAAAGTTAATAATAGAGGAATTAAGGGATTACTCTTACCCCTCGAAATTTTTGGTGACTTTTAGAAGCAAAAACAAATTTTATAAGATTAATGAAGGGGAAATTCAGGGCTGTTTTTGGACCGCTTATTTCGAGGAATTCTAGATTTTTTTTCTACAAAACTTACCCCAAAACGCATGAAACAAAAAGTAAATATGAGCGATTGAAGAGTGATTGTTGGGCTCGGACTCGGACAGACTTCATTTACTAGTTTCGTATATATTTTATACCATTCAAAAATCAATTTCTTGATGATGTCACTTTCAGCAAACTGAAGCTTACAGGCTCAATATATATACACATAGTCCAAAAAGTCTACGTACAGCAGCTTTCTTTTTGTTGATTCTGAGAAAAAATATTTACTAGGTATAAAAATATATTAAAAACAGGTTTTTAAAAATCACAATCACAATTTTTTAAAACTTGTGAAAAGGTGAAGGTGGAAACTAACTTTTTTTCAATGTTCCCACTTTGGTTTTTACTTTTATTCCTATTACTTAACCCATTAACACCCAAAGGTATTTAAAATAAAAAATATTTGTTTTTTATAGTATTTTATAATTATTAAGGTGAAAGTTAAGATATATTCAAAAAAAATATATACAAAAAAAATTGTATTTAACAGTTATGGAGGTGTCCTTTTTTTAGTACAATGGGGTCATGTATACCATATAATTTTTCATTAACATGAAAATTTTTAAAACACCCTTTTCCAATACATAGTGTTACATTACACATTTCACATCACCATTTCGATTTTAAAGAACATTGGCGACATCTTAGTTGATTTGAAAGTTTTTTGGGAAAGTGGTACCCTTGGCTCTTCACAATGCTTCGCTTGACTGTGAGTCTAGGTTGTCCTTGGTTCAAAGTATGAAACCGGAGGTAATGTAGTGTTATTGATCTCGTGAATTCTAGTAGATCGCCTTTGTAGCTGTTTGCTAGCTTGTGGAGCTTCCAGGCATTGGACGTAGTAGACAAGATCATGGCTGTGAATACGTTCCACCACCACTTTTTGCCTCTTATTTCAATGGAGTAAGTGTTGATGAACTGGTCATGCAGATCAACACCACCCATGTTCGTGTTGTAGTTTTTGAAAAGAAGTGGCTGAGGAATATTGACTTTCTTCTGCTCATCCTTGCTCCACCGTTTGACATTTTCAAGAGGTTCGATCTGGTCGTAGTTCGTGGCCATCGTTACGATGCTATTGTCCTTCCATTTGACAAAAAGCAATTCATTTCTCTTATCAAATTGGTGGTCAAAAGTTCCCCTTTTCTGCTCTTGAAATTCTTTATTAGAAGGAAGAGGACATTTTTTTAACCGATTATCCCGAGCTGTTCCGGTTGCTCTAAATAAATAACATGGTCACTTGGACAGTCAACATTCCTTAGAAGGTCGAGAACCACTCTAGACCCTAATGGTAGGGCTTTCAATGAAGACCTTACGTTTTTAGCTCCGCAATAATATGTATCGAATTCATACATGTAGCCATCTTTGCTGCAAAGCATCCAATTTTTGAAACCAAATCTTACAGGCTTTCCTCTTATAAATTGCTTAGAAGAATGTCGACCGAAATACTTCACTATTGATTCGTCTATAGATAAATGCTCATGCATATATCTCCACTTTTGAAACTTTTGGCACAAAAGTTTACTGAGCGGACGGAGTTTTGCCATTTTATCGTTCATGTCAAGGGTATTATTATCAGCAAAATGAATGAATCGTTTTATTTCTTGAAATCTGTTCCTGGACATCAGCTGCTTGTTTCCAGTACATGAATTCTCTTGCTTCAGAGTGATAGCCCGAAAATAGAAGAATTCCAATAAAAAATTTTAAGTCTTCATCATTGAACGAAAAGCTGTGTTTATTTTTTTGGCCTGCATACAACATTGTTTGATTTACGATAAGTTGCCTTACCTCGACATCAAACAGTTTTTCAAAGACTTTAACTTCGTTGAGGCCAACCAAATCAGAAGCGCAACTTTGGATTCTAGCCAAATAATTCGTTGTTGGATTTATTCCATCTGTTGACGTAATTGACTTCGTCCATAACGGTGGAGCAATTGACTTTCTAAGCTCAGACTTCGCTGTCAAATTCACCGTCGTCTTGGGCTAAATAAGATTCCACAAAAATCTCAACCTCACCTGGAACATCTTGTGGTAACTCTATTGTCTTTAAGTTATCTTCATCGATATCCTCTTCATCCGTAACATAGTCCACCGGTGGAGGAATCATGACGATATCAGCGTTGACTATCTTCTTATTAATATCAATTTCTTCCAGGGCGGAATCAAGATTGGTGAAACGTTTTCCATAAAATATTTTTGTAGAAATAGATCTAAAATCCATTTTGGATACTTAAAAGAAAAGTGTATCATGAACGCACTGTTCTTTTTAAAGTACATCTAACTTAAGCTTTGCTTACCTCCGTATGTTTATACAAAACTATGTGGGGACTAATTTTTAACTGATCTTTATGTTTATTTTTAATAAATTCTGCGGAAACAATCAAGTTATCTCGTTGATTGAATTTTTTGAAGAAACAAACTTTTTTGATGGAAGCGAAACTAAGAATATTTTAAAATGCTTTGCGCAAAAAGACAATGCAACACACGCCTACTTCGATAAAAAAAAAAAATTGTTTGGAAAAATTCAAAAATACTCAATAAAGCCGAAAAAGCCTTTAAACAGATAATTTTTATTTCATAGCCTACTTTTATATGCACATAAAGTAACTGCATTTTGCTGTACTCTAAAAAGGACAGTGGGAGAGAATGGGTTTAAAAAAAAAAAAAAAAAACACTAAAATTGGGCTGATGTACGGAGACATTTTGGACTATGCGTATCAACCATTATTTTACTTTGGAGATTTTTGGACCAACAATTTTGTTACTTGACTATTTTCAAACAAAATCATTCAACCAATCAGGTCCAGAGTTTCTTTAACAAAAAATAGCTGCTCACATTTGCATTGAAAATTAAATTAACCAATTTTCCATCCCTGGCAACATTACTCGCACACAGGGATAGTTGAGAGTTGTTAGTCACTAGGCCCTTGTTCTCAATTGTCTTGAATTCCGAAATCACTGACATTGGGATCACAAATGTTGTTTCAAAATATTGATGTTTGCCTTTTGATACATTTTACCTTTCACAAATTGCTATTTACCAACACCAGAACTTGCAACACATCCCCATACCATTACCGACCCACCACCATAACTCACAGAAGCTCCTGTAGGCTTATAAGAGAATTCTACATTTGCTACCCGCCATATATACATACATTCTTCGATCTAAACCTTTTAGGTTTAATTTCCTCTTGCTCGTGAAAAATGCTCTTAAGCATCTTGCACATGAGCTACGAACTGCGAACTGTGGATGTTCGCATATTTTGACTTTTCTTTCACATGAGCCTTATGGCTGAATCACATACACGCTTCAGCTTCGGCTTCGCCTGACGTTTACGAGTTCAGCCATAGGAATTCAATGCACGCTATCACAATGGAGCTTCGACCTCACGTTTCGTTTGGCAATCGTAAGGAAAAGAACGTAATGTAACGTAATGTGACTCTAAACGGAAGCTCTAGTTCAATTTTCTGAACATTTGCTTCGTCTGACAGCTCAACAGATGTAAAAAAATGTAAACAAACAAAATATTTGCTCTTTGGAGGGATGAAATAATAGAAATGTCATTCAAAGCAACCTCGAAGCATGCCCAACGTAACGCAGACGAAGCCAAGGCTGAAGCGTGTATGTGATTCAGCCATTATTTCTATTCGCAGACAGCGACGAATTGTCAACCCTTTTCTCCATATTTGCCTCAGCCATGATCTTTCACACAAAAACAAAACAAGAGTGGTATAATTTTGAGGTTAAGTTGAGCGCGAACAATTTATTCGTTGCAGTGTGGATGGTATGTGGAACGCGAATAGAGTTTGACAGTTCGTAGCAACCACACTGCAATTCTTTACCAACAAATTGTTTTTACAAAATTGTCTTGTTTTAGAGAACAAAATGCAAATTTTATTATCCTAACATTATTGTCAATTGGTTTCTTATAATTTAAATGTGTTTTTGTGTGGAATTGACTTTTTGAAATGTGTAAAATCACGTTTGTTCGTCCATTCGCAGTTCGCAGTTCGCAGTTCGTTGCTCATGTGCAAGGCACTTTATGGTTAACTAACAATCCAAAAATATGTAATTCTAACTTATTCCAAGAAGACATAGGTACATATGTACATATATCCTGTGTCTATGTTCTTTATTACTTTTCACTGATGTATGGCTTCTAACAATTGGCTGCACGAAAATTTCCATCATTGTTGACTTTTAACTCGTGGTCTCTTTCAAATAAATCTTTAGAGATTCCGAAAATAAGAAGGGATTTTAGTTGATTTGCGTTCAAGTAGCTCCTAGTCGTACGTCTCTAGATTCTTTTCTACTCACATGATGAATGATCTGTGGAAGAGCTCCGTTGCGCAATGTTATTCTATTTCTCGTACTGATTTTTCTGGCTATGCAACTAAACCAATTTTCGAATATCTAAAGACGTTTTATTGCGAAAATGGCGAAAATGTACATTTCCTTTGTCCGATTAGACGTGAGAACCACTATACATTCTAAATGTATCCCCGGCCGCCCCTCAAAAATATTTATGCCTATACCTACTTACTTGTACAATGTACACTGCCGGTCATAAGATTAGAAGCAGGCATTTTCGAGAAGTAAAATCGATATTTCTCCCGTTATATGATGGATTTCCATTTATTTAATGTGCTTCTAATCTAATGACCCGATTTATTTTCGCATATTCTTGACTCAATTACCAATTTTGTCATGAAAGTTCCGTGAGCTAAATCTCTCCTATAACCAAATTTTATATTTTGGTGGTAACAAAATGGTCCCTCATTTACCATAGTTGTTTTTTTCTAATCCATCATGTAACGGGAGAAATATCAATTTTACTTCTCAAAAATGCCTGCTTCTAACCTTATGACCGGCAGTGTATATAGCACAGAAGCGTTTTTGTGTCGTTACTTTCTGACACAATGTACCGAGAAGTTTAAAAAAAAAAAAAAATTAAAACGAATGACAGAGCTAGTAAAATGTATTTTTAAGTAAATAGGTATGTAATAAGTAAATAGGTAAATCATAGATCACAATACTAGTTAATCTGGGACCATATGACAATTTTTATTCTGTCAATTCTACCAAAATAATACTTTTTCCCTTTAAGACGTTTTAGAAATAAAAACAAAATCTTAAATTTTCAAACTTTTTAAACTTTCAGTGTCAGTATTTTGCTATTTTAATTATTGTAATGTCAATTTATATAAATGTCAAGATATCGCTCATTTCAAGAGGGTTAGGCCATTTTAACTCCAGATCAAGTTTTTTATTATATATAATTTCTATATTCCCAAGATTAAAAAAACCATTTTTATATTTGTCAAAATTTCTTTTATAATAAAATAACAATTTTATTTACAGGATTATGTGGACTGAGAAATATCGGAAATACATGTTTTATGAATTCTGTTATTCAATGTCTAAGTCACACCAGCGAGCTAACCAAATTTCTAAAAACACAAAACGGTGTCAGATCCTCATCGTCGAAGGATCAACAAATTTTAAGCGGTACGTTGTATAACCACAAATTTGATCAAAGAGAGAGAGTGAACTTATTTCATTCGAATTTGATTTCTTGTTGTTGTCTTTAGAGTTTGCCAAATTAATACGTGAAATGTGGACTTCAAACGTAAATACCGTTACACCGAGTGAGCTTAAAAGAGCATTTTCAAGTAAACACAGAATGTATAGTGATTATAATCAACAAGATGCGCAAGAGTTTTTGCGTTTCTTCCTTGATTCTTTGCACTCTGCATTAAACTCAGGCGTCAAAGGTGACCTTTTAAAAATTGATGAAAGTTTAAGGTGAATTTGAATTTGATGGAATAATTTCTTAGGTTTTAAACTTTGTTTTGTATATTTGTAGTGACAACCGAAAGGCTGATATAACATGGGAATGGTATGCAAAGGCAGAAAACTCTGTCATCCGTGATTTATTTGTTGGCCAATTAAAGAGTACTCTAAGATGCACCGTTTGTGGCAATACAAGTGTAACCTTCGATCCAGTTTGGGATTTAAGTGTGCCATTGCCCTCGTCCTCACGGTGTAAATTAGAAGCCTGCTTGGATCTTTTTATCCGCGAAGAAATTCTCGATGGAGACGAGATGCCAACCTGTTCAAAATGCCAAACACGACGGAAAAGTACGAAAAGCTTTACAATTCAACGATTTCCGAAGTACTTGGTTATCCGTAAGTTTATAAATTAATTTTTAATTTAAAATGTACAATTTTTTAATTTACTTTTCATTTATTAAAGATTTGAAACGCTTCTCAGAAACACGATGGAGTAAAATGTCGAATATTGTGGAATTCCCTACTGGCGAGCGAGAATTGAATATGGGTCCTTATGGATCTAATTCAAGTACAAATGTTTATTATTCGTTGTATGCAATTTCAAATCACATGGGTAAATAGGAATTTGTTGCTTAATATAAACTAAAAAAAATATATTAACTAATTTGTTTTTGTATGGCGTAAAGGCTCAACAGCAGGTGGACATTATGTAGCATTGTGTAAACATCCTAATACCAAAAAATGGCATGAGTTTAATGACAATGTGTAAGTAAATTTCAAAAGAAATATTATTACTAACTCAATCTGGTCTTGAAAATGCTTCATCATGATAGGTTACTATACTCTGTTCAACAAAATAAGTGAGTACAGGGAAGATAAGACGTTTGCATTGTATTGACTTGGATAAGCGTGTCGCTTTAAAGTTCTGACAGGGTTTTATCTCTCAATAATAAAATTTAATTAATAAGGTCTTTGCTTGCAATTGAGAATGAAAATGGGAACTCTGTTGATATGTAGATAATAAGCACACGATTGTAGTGGGATACAACGGTCAGGTAATGAGGGTACATCAGGCGCCACTGCTTTGGAAAAAGGTCGCCCTTAAGGCCTGTACTAAATATTTTTGTTGAACAGAGTATAAAATTCTTGTCTTTCGTGATTAAGTGGATCTAAAAAAAAGAATATTTTTGAAGTCTTTAATTCAGAATTAAATAAATATTAATGTTTTATTTTTGTTTGTTCAATTTCAGTGTCAGCAGTGAATTGACAGAAAGTCATTTGGTGTCATCTAGTGCCTACATTTTGTTCTACGAACGAGCGTAAGATTATTGTTTTTGTTTTTTTTTTCTTTCTATTTTTACTACTAACTAACAAGAAAACATTAAGAGAAATTATATATTAAATCCCACACCACATGTGTTATTAATAGTTTAGTTCTTAACTTAGTTTTACAAATATTTAACAACATTATTGCAAACTAAAATCAAAAATTAACACCTTTGGTAAAGCCTGGAAAGAAAAAAACTTACTAAAATGTCTGTTATATTATTCTCCTTAGTTTTTGTTTCATCATATTTTTTTTGTAATAGTAATAAATTATTGTAAATTAATATAACCAACTTAAAACCTTTAAATCTTAACTGGACAAAAGTCCAATATTGAATTATGTTAAAGAACAATGTCAGAATATTTTTAATTTTTTTTAATTTTAAATAAGTGGTCTAGTTGGCAGAATTTAATGTTTATAATAAAGTGCAGTCAATATTCTAGTTTAAAATTGACGGGTTAGGTTAGGTTAGGTTAAAGTGGCTGTTGGTTGGGAAGTCCAAGACACTTAGACCAAAATATGGTCCGTTGTGATACCACATGGATCAGTTGATCAGCTTAACTCGTTGAACCAATCGAAAAAGTCGAATGAAGCGTAGGAGACAAATAATGTCAGAATTTTTTAGATCGCTGGTATCGTTGAAGTAGTAGTCTCCAAGGTGGATTCTACTTCTTTGTGATAAGGCAGGGCATGTGCACAGAAGATGAGAAAAAATCATTTGCAGGGGCTCCAAGTCGAATAGCATGCCTTCCTATTAAGCAGTGCCCAGTCAGGACACCTATAACGTAGCTAATGTGCAATCTACTCAGAGAGATTAATTGTTTTGAGCGCCTGGCGCTAAGATTAGACCAAATTAGTTTTGTCGCTAAACAGGTGGTGGTGTTATTCCACCTGGTTTGTTTTCTCTATGGTATCTTGCTTTAGCATGAGTTTACATGTAGCTAAGGGGATACCTATGCTAGCATTGTTAGCCAGCAGAGGTAACGTTGTTCCGCTTTTTGCAAGTTCGTCAGCTTTGCAATTTCCTGGAATGTCTCTATGGCCCGGCACCCAAAAAAGGTGAATGTTGAACTGTGTAGCCATCTCCGTAAGAGATGATCGACAATTTAGGGCTGTTAGTGAGTTAGTGGAGACAGAGTCTAGGGACTTTAAAAAAAAAAATTGACATACTTTAAAAACAAGCTGAACTAGTCTGAGATACTGTTTCGAAATATTGAGGAAAGCTAATTTTAAATTTGAAAATGTGTTTTTTTTTTTTTTTTTTTTTTTTTACTGAACAATAAACCGAACCACTGGACGTTGGAAAACAGTCCAGTTTCAGACAAATTTTACCGTTTTCTGTCAAATATAAAAAAAGGAAAATTTTTGATAAGCTTGTCCATTTTTAGACGGAGCGAGATTTCTGAAATCTCATATTCCTAAAAGTGTTTAGGGTCTTCGTTTGTTGTTTAACCTGTGAATTAGTAAAAATCCGAAATAAAAGGGGATACAAGATTTATATTTATCGTGATACTACTAAATAATCTGCTATTCGAAAAAGCACTCTTTAATACTTTTAATTATGGAGGAACCATTGCATTCTGCTTTGCCAAAAAGATGGTGTAATCTTAGTCAAAATAGGTGTCCTGCAAGCAAGGCAAGTTTTCTTATCAAATAATTGCTTGAAATAAAAAAAAAAAAAAAAAAAAATTGTCAAGCTTTAAGCTGTGGTAGTTATTTCTATATATACCTTTAACAAATTTTAATTAACAATACGGGAATTCAAATAAATACATTTTGTTTCCAAGTAAAGTAACTCAAAATAAATCTTGTTTCTCAAATTCTCTGTAGATCGTATCAGTTTTTCTTAAGTCGTAAATCTTAATTGAGAACTGTATCAGTTGCGGCTTTTGAAAAGTAAAAAAAATAATTTTTTATTTTTCTTCAAAATATTAATTTCAGTATTCAAAAACTTGAATTTTGTTGCCACTTTTAGGCTTTGAAAACCAAAAAATTACCACTCTAATGGTGTTCCCACAAATCACAAAGAAATGCAGCATCGTGCGTAGTTTCAAGAGTGTACCTGAACTTTGAAAGTACCAAGGATATAGTTCGGGATCTCAGATGCACGTAAATGTTATAAGATTGTTTAAAAAGTCAAAAATCAACGAAATTTGCTGCCAATAATTTTGTGCTAACAAATTAGTACTTTTTGTTAACTATTTTTTAACTTAAATCAATTCAAACATTTGTTAATCAAATAAATACTACTTACACTAAAAACTTCAACAGAATAACATGTTTTTAGAGATTTAAAAAAAAGCTAGATTTAGAAAAAACTGTGTGTCAATATTTATGAGCGGGGCTATATATTCAATAAAAATATAAATCACACTGTCTACGGAAAATTCTCTTTGTTTCGACACCTTATTTTTCTAAAATAAGTTAAATGTGAGATTCGGAAAAGGGAGACTTACTAACAAAGTAATATAATTGATAATAAACAGAATATCGTGCAAAAACTTTTAAAAAATATGAAATATAAAAAAAGTGAAGCAATAACGAAGCTATCTGGCAGCATATTTTAACTTTTCAGTTTTTTTTTTGTATGACTTCTTCTTGGTTATTTTAGCAAACGGTGATTTCTTATTTCTTTCCTTTTTCGTAGTTTCTAGGTTCTTAAAACTTTCTTTGTTATTTCCTGCTCAAAAACTTTCTGGAAATTAAAAATTTGGATGATGTTGTTGACAAGAACATAATCCAATATCCAATTAGTGGACAATCGTCCAATCATTTGAAAATACAAACATTTTGTGTGTAGATAAAAAATTGGCCGACGATTAGCTGTCAATTTCTTATACGATACTTTTGACACACAAAATGTGGTTGTATACACGGTTGATAGAAAATTGTTTAAAATTTCTTTTGAAAAATCTGCCAATATTGACAAATCTACCAATTATGTTTAATTGTAGCTTAAGGCGCCAGTTATATCTATCATTGGTTTTCATCATTGAAAACAAACATTGGAATTTTTTTGGCAGGTCGTTTATAGCTATCATTAGAAATTTCTGTCATTGAAAAAAATTTCCTGATTGAAATCCACCGACAAATTTTTAATGACAAATCTGTCATTGGAATTGTGTGAAATTGGAACACAGATCAGTGGAACAATTCGTTTCGCTTTTGAACATAAGGCACCAGTTATAGCTATCATTGGTTTTCATCATTGAAAACAATCATTGGAATTTTTTTGACAGGTCGTTTATAGCTATCATTAGAAATTTCTGTTATTGAAAAATTTTTCCTGATTGAAAGCAACCGAAAAAAATTTACTGACAGAAATCTGTCATTGGAATTGTGTGAAATTGGAACACAAATCAGTGGAACGATTCGTTTCACTTTTGAACATAAAAGTATCAGCTGTACAGGAAAATGGATTTCCGTCCGGAAAATAGAAAAATACATTTTTAGAGAAAAATAAATGTGCAACTAAACTTTTTTTTTCTCAAAAAAAATTCTTTGTATAATTTCCGATCGATCGGTATTTTCATTTCTAATCAAAGGGAAACACTGTCAAATATCAATTCAAACATTTTTAGGGATCGATTTCAATGATAGCTATAACTGGCCCCTAAATCACCTGGTTAAATTTTGGCCATTTATTTATTTTCTGTATTTTTAAGTTTCCTTTTTTAAAACTATAGGAATATTGAACTAACTTATTTAAACCATTAAATTTGATCTAGAATTTCTGCCAATTAGAAACTTTTCTTGCCATATAAATATTCTATTCATTTTCTTTAAATACATGCAAATTATTATTATTGTAATGTGTTCGCCCGATTGAAGCAAGCCTTGTACTGTGACATTGTTTATTATAAAATTAACACTATTAATTGAATGTATCACAAGTATCGACTAAACGGGTCTTAGATTTATACAACTAAAACATTATTAAAAACAAAAATTCACATACAAACAGAACAGAACCCAAATATTAAGCATACCAAAAAGTTTCAGTTATGCTCAGTAATTTATGATGAACACTTCTTGATCAATTTTAATTTGAGTCTCTGAAAAACTCAAAAACTTAAATATTGTGTTAAATTTTTGTTGATATTACCATTTTAATTCATTTGGTACATAATTTTAATTCTAAAGTTAAATTATATACTTACAAATCGTAAGATTTATTTATATGCAGAACGGGTTCGATAATAAACCGTAACTCCGACAAAAGTGAGTAACATCTCCTAGTAAAATATTCAAAATTAAAATTAATTTCAGTTGTATTTCTCTTAGTACTGTTTAAGATATTCCCAAAAATGAGTCCCAACAACTCTTGCAACTTTAAATAATCCTTATTTTCCTCTATGTTGTTGTTGTTGTTTTACATTTGTTCCAATACTAACCATAAAACTAATAACTAAAAACAAAGCTGCTCAAGCTCTAATTATAATCATTCAAAATAATTGATTTCGATTTTGAATTATTCATTTTATATATATATATAAATATATCTTTCTCCAGAAATTAAAAATTAAAAAAAAAAAACATCCACACACAACATTTAAAAAATAAACAATAAAAGAAAGCGGCAATATTAATCACAAAGACATCCCTTGTCTCGTTCATCATTATTTTCGCACAGTCAGCGACGAAATATTGAAGATCACTTAAACAACAGTCAAGAGTTGTCACAGCGAAAGATTCAAAATAATTTTAAATTCAAAAGAAATCAATGTCACGACCAACAAGAAAGTGTTGTTGTTGCATTTCCCGAATCTATATTTTGTTCAACAAATACAAATTTCAATGGAATTAATTCAAGAATTCATCGCAATGATGATGGTAGTGTGAGGTTGAAAAGCTACAACAACAACAACAACAACCAACATTATCTACAGCATCAAGAACCTATTTATCTTATGAACTTTCTGCTTGGAATTATATTTTATGCAATATTTTTTACATCATGTTATTATTTCTTTTTTTAAAATGGCAGACAAGTTTAAATAAATAAATAAAAACAAAACTTAAACTTAATTTAAAAAAAGAAAACAAAACGACATTTTTTGTTGAATCCTTTTATGATTTATAATTGTTATTTGTTGTATTCTTTATTTTGTATAATTTATTAATTATAATTTATTCTATTATTTTATTTTATTTTTTTTTTACACATACAAAATAACAATGTTTTTATTTTTGTTAAAATAATAAAATACGATCAAACATCTAAATATAAAACATTTTTAATTCTAATCTGATGAACCAAAGACTTTTTTGAAAAGAAGTAAATATATGTATGATTAAAATTATATACATACAAAAATACATAAACTTATAATTTAACAAACCTTAGACTTATAAGTTAAACAAAATAAAAAGAACACTAAAAATAGAAATCGATTTTCTTTGATGCCACAAAAGCCATTTACCAAAATAGTAAAGAATCGAAAAATATGTAATAAATATTAAACAAAATAAAATAAATTAAAAAACAAAAACAAAAACATGCGAAACAACAAGTTTTATTAAGTGCAATTAATAAAATCTAAGAATAGTTAAAAAAAAGCAAACAACAATAATAAAATAGCAAACTAAGAAATACAATTTAAATTAAAAAAAAAATAAAAGAAATTAACCAAAATTGTGTATCAAATTTTAACATTAAAGCTGAAAAATAATAAGAACTTAAATATATTTCCAAAACAAAAAGAATAAAGAATGTACGGAATGTCGAAAACTAATTAACAACAAAAACTTTATTTATTTTTATTAAATAAAACAACAAAACATAAAACTAAAAATAAAACAGAATTAAAAATAATACGAAAATGTAAAATTAATTTTAAATAAAATAAAAAGTGCTTTAGAAGTTTAAGTTTTAAAATGTAAATATATTTAAACAAAAGAGTCAATCTTTTTATTTTTCTTATTTTATGTTATTGCTTTTGTTTTTTGTTTCTCTTATTATTTATTATATACATATATGTATATATAAACAAAAAATATTTAATGATGAATAAAAAGAAAGTTTATTTATTGTTTGGTTATAATAATGTCGCATGTGATTTTTATTGTTATTTCAACGGAAGTCATATATTTTGTTTTTATTTTCAACAAGAGATTTAATATCCATATTAAAATGTACACAGTAACACTTAAATACATACATGCAACATACTCATTACATACTAACATTTTGGAAGAGTCGTTTCAAAACATCAACCAACAAGAAAAACACCCGACGCATATTCAAAAGCTAAGTAATACAATTTTTCAACTCTCTACTATCAACATTTTTATGAACTTCAGATAATAAATTAATATATAATTCATGAATATAAAAAGTAAAAGAAAAAAAAGTACTAATAAAAAGAAACTAATTATTTTGTCGTAAAAATTATGTCTTTTAATTTAACCATTTAAAAACACACTTAAAGGATTTGAAATACCTTTAAACAAAGAAGGTGTCGATATATGTATGTACATTGGTTTTAAATTCTTGAACATTGTAATGACAAGGAAAGATAGAGCGTGGTAAGGAATTCCACATTCGCGTAGTACGGCTAAAAAACGAATCTCTGTACTTCACAGTACGGCCGAAGTTTGGGTCAAGGGTAAGCTAATGGGTATTCCTAGTAGTGCGCGTTTTACGGCTGAACTGTTTAAAAGGAGGAATGCAACTGGTGTTTCACTCGAGCATAGTCCGTTAAAATAACAGTAAAAAAGGTGAGACGAAACTTTATGATGATGTTCCAGTAACGTAATTGAGTTAATAATATTATTGTCGCCAATCATTTCGAAAGCTCTTCCCTGAATACTGTTTAAAAGGCTTAATTAAGTTCCTGCAGCACCAGCCCAGAGATGGGAGTTATACCTTTGTATATAGAGTGGAATAGTAATATCATGAAGAGGAACGAACGAAGCGACGTCTGGCCTAACGTCAATGAACTAAATCTGCAAAGTTTGTGCAGAATTTTAATTGAGGAAATTAAGAGACAATTTGACAATACAAACAGAGAAGAATGAAAACAAAAGTATAGCTATGGTTGGAGGGGACAATAAAGAGACATTTTTTTGTTTATTAATTTATGTATGTATAAAGCAATAATAAAGACAAATAGGTACCAATAAGCCAAATACCAATTCAAATTTAAATTTTGAACTGTTGCCGTTTAGCCGATTGCCTATTTTCAAAACAAATAGGTAGTAGGTGCAATATTTTTGTTTTTCTTTTTTGTTTTTCATAGGTAGATTATATATACAAAGGTGTAATATTTTGTTTTCAAAGTGATATTTATGTAGAAATTATAAAGCGCGGGAAATATAAAATGTCTAGGTATGAGAATTGATATTTGTTTTGGAATTGTATTTATAAAAAATTATAAAATGAACGACTGTGTCGCGTTTACTTATGTATATACAAAATTAAAAAAAGCATATAAAATCTCACAAATAACATTTTTGGAGTAAAACATGTTTGTTTCCAAATATTTTTAAAAACATTTTTTAACAAAAAATGTTATTTAATATAAAAATATAATTAACTTAAAATTCAGAATTAAGAGCATCAAGTTCACTTCAAAAAAATGAAATGATCCACTTGAGTAAAAAACTGTGCCACATTAATGTATTATGTTATTTTTTTAATTTGAATAGTTAACTTCCCATACTTAGTCCAATTTGTCGAAATGAAAATTTTGACATTTCTCGACGTTACATGTACCCTTGAATCTCAAACAAATTTTTTTAGAGAGACGTCTGTGTGTGCGTGTGAACATAAGTTTGTACGGCCGGCCGTACGTTCGGGATACCATTTTTCGTCACTTCGTCATTTGTCACTTCGAATGTTTTACGAATAAAAAATGATATTATCTCCAGAATAATTTTATACAACGAAGAATAACGTTTTTGACATTTGGACACAAATCTTTACAAAAAATAAAAACCTAAAAAAAAGTTGGTAAAAATTGATTAAAAATTGAATATCTTGGCAACAAATATTCTAAATTCTTCAAACCAGTTTTATTTTATAGAAAATATATTTATGTTTTTAATATTTACAAAACATTTTTAGAAAACTCAAATTGAGTGATTTTTATAAAAAATAAGAATATAGCAAAAATACACGCAAAATTGGTAAAAACTGATGTTCGATTCGAATAAATGAAGGTATTGACTTCAAAATCCTTTCATAATGTTTTTGACATCTCATAAAATTTTGAGAAAAATCGAATTGACAGTTTTTTTTTACAAAAAATTAAAAACCTAAAAAATAATTTAACAACAGTTGGTAAAAATTGATTTTCGACTCAAAAATCTTTTCAAAAATTTAAGACATTGGCTTCCATCTAATTTTATCTCATAAGAAATATTGTTTTCAACATTCGATAAAATTTTGAGAAAGTAAAACCTAAAAAAAATTAATACTAAAACTTGGTAAAAATTTACTTTCGACTCAAATAGCTTTTCAAAAATTACAAATATTGGCTTCAAACTTTTTTTATTTCACAGAAAATATTGTTTTCGATATTCAGTAATTTTTTTATAAAAATCCAACAGTCCGTTTTTTTCATAAAAAAATAAAATCTTCAGAAAATAGTACGCAAATTTGGTAAAAATTTATACATATAGACAAACTTTTAAGCAAGATAAATCGATAGACGGGATGGGAAGTTATCAGTGTGGGTCGCATCCCAGCCTCTTTTTTAATTAATAAAATTTTTAGAAAAAGTCAACCTACAGTTTTTTCTATATATCTGTACCTACCTATCATACTTTATAACTATGCTTACAATAGAATACCAAATACGAATAACCTATGATAAAAATGAAGCTATACCTATACCTACATGTGCATAGGTACAAATTTGTAAACACTATCTAATTAGTGTTTTCAAATTTGTACCTAAATACATATCCAACAACTTACAAGTAACAAAAATTGTACCTACCTCCCTACATACATAACTGACTCAAAATTGAATTTTCCTACCTACCGTATTGTTTCTTTCCAGAAAATGCAAAAAAAAACCTACAAAAATCTGTTGCCAATTTTTAAATATGCACATCCACACAACTATGTACAATATTCAAAATATGACAACAGTGTATTCATTGTGAAAAGAAATTTGAATTATTTTAGATTTTATAAATTTGAAAATTTGAAATCAAATGCAACAAGAACAAAACCTACATAGTTCAATACATAGGAATATCTCCATGACAACACACAAAAAAAACATAAGCAACTGTATTATTTTGTTGCCTCACTTACTCTCTTCATTTCTAACAAGAGAGAAAATAATAAAACCCTCTTTTCCTCAACTCTTTTTTGTTTTAATTTCTAAAATCTGCACAACAAATTTTCAGTACTCCGAGCGCCGCCTGTCTGTCGTCAATGAACTAAAAATTCGTGTTCCATAAGAGTACTATAGATTATAATTATATACAAAGGTTATACTCAAGTTTTGGACATATGTACATAGGTTTTGTAAATTGTAGCCAGGTCAGAAGGAGAGACAAATTTCTTGCATCATCTAAAAAAACCCAAACATCTTGCATGATTTTTGGTGATATCGCGTTTCTGATGGTTTCACAAGAAGTACATTGACGCCTGGGGCCTGATTATGAGGTTCGCGGCGGATCGTTTTCAATTCGACCTTTCAAATTCGACTCGCTTCGTATTTCCTTATTAACGAACTCGCGGCGAAGCGAAAGTAGTTCTTCCTATATTCCAGTGATTTGACACTTGGGTTTGACTTTTTCTCTGTATATTCCAGTGATTTGACACTTTTGGTTTGACAGCTTTCTACAAATTTTGTTTTGATTGAATTTGTGAAATTTGCGGTGATTTATTTAATAAACAATATTAAAATTAAAAAATGGAATCAATTATGGAGTATATTTATTCTGAAAGGGAGGAATTTGAGGAATCCCAGGAATCCTCAGGATTACGGGTGTCCAGGAGACTACTAAGAAGCAAATCTTCGAAAAGAAAATGATTGATAAATCAGTGCTCAGTGTGTAAAGACGTGCGCGGATAAAATCGTTCTTGTGTATTTAAATTAAAAAACAACCCCTAAATTTTGAAAAAGCAATAGTGTTACTCTCATGGGTCAACGAGAGAACCTTAAAGCAGCCAAGGAGCAACTTCTCAGCACCATCGAGAGGGAAGTTGCAGTGCTCAGGAATAAATATGGGCCCGAGGCGTCGACTGACTTCGCGTCCAGGCTCGGATACGAAGTGGATATCTTACTCCAACGATTTGCGCCGGTTGAAGAATTTTCAACGGCTGACGATGTAATGGAGCAAACTAACAAAGCTTCTCCCGAGGACACCGAGGCATTCATGGTTAATGCTGCCCAAAAGAGGAAAAAGCGTTCGGTGGAGGAATCAACTTTCTTCCAACAAGAAACGCCCAAGACCCACCAACATCAACAACAACCATCCAACCCTCCCAAAAGGAAACTGCCGACTAAGGCAAAGGAACCCAACGTGGAACCACCAAAACCAGCATCCAGCTCCGCCCCAGCCAACGACGACGCAGAATTCACTACCGTCACAGGACGCAAGCAGCCTGCCCTTAGGTGCTACAACTTTAATGTCGCCTCCATGTTTAGAGACTTCAAACTAAACGGAGTCCTGGTGAAATATGGAGTTGTTAACATCAACAAGACTGAATCCATCATATCAACCAAAACTAAAACCGACTATGACATCGTAAGGAACTACCTACGGGAAAAAAAATGCAGAACTATACCTACACCGCCAAGGAGGACAGGAAAAACATCCTGCTTGTGAAAAAGCTCCACAACTCCCACCAGCCAGATGAAATCGTAACGGAACTTAACGCCCAAGGGTTCAGGGCCACGAAGGCTTCACTGTTTCGGTCAAGCAAAAACAAAGAGGCAAAGTTCAATGCGTTTGTCATTGAATTTGACAAAGAGACTGACCTCGTTGCCGTCACCCGCAGCAAGACTCTTTTTAATGAGTCTGTTAAGTGGGAGAAACTACGACCCACAGCCCTAACTCAATGCCGGAAATGCCAGTCATTCGGGCATGTCAGAAATAACTGCGAGATGCTCCCCCGCTTTGTCAAATGCAGCGAAACCCATGAAGAAGGCCAATGTAAGAGAACAGATCCTACCATCGGAAAGCCGTACTGCGTGCTTTGCAAAGAAGAAGGACATCCAGCAAACTATGAGGGATGTCCAGTCCGCAAGCGTATCCTAGCCGCTAAAAGGGAGAAAGAGCGCAGCAGAATCACCGCTAAACAACAGGCAGCCAACTTTGCTACAACATCGGTTATTAGACCTGGTAAGTCATTTTCCGATATTATTAAAAATAATACTTCAAAAACTAATACCACCATAAAGAAATCCCCCCCTAAATTCATTCCTACCCCTGTTGCTCATCCTGAGCCCCGTAAACCAACCAACTCGATTCAACCGAAAGGTTTAAAAACAACCCCGAGCTCTTTCCTCGAAGACGCTCAAAAATTCTTTGGGTGTGATTTTATCACACTACTCTCGAAAATCAATGATTTTCTGCCTCTGCACGAAGCAAGCCCCAACGAGACCAGCAAGAAACTCATGTTTCTTGACTTCTGTATTAAAATATGTTCAAAACCATAAAACAACTTAATGTTATTTCATATAACATTAGCTCTCTCATCTCACATCCTAAACGGATAGCCTTTGAGAAATTCCTTGAGCAAAACAAACCCGACGCCGTACTGCTGTCTGAGACTAGATTAGCCTCAAGGCATCGGCCATTATTCCAAAACTATTCTCTATTTCGAATGGACAAAGACACTTCGACTAAAACTGGCACTGCCATTTTAGTTAACTCTTCCTTTCACTGTCGCAAAGTCATCCTTCCCGGTTTAACCACCTTTGAAGTAACTTGTGTAGTCCTCACTTTGGACAACAATGAGAACATTCTCCTTGTGTCACTCTACAATAGATGTAACGCGTCCCAAACGGATATTAAGAATGACCTAAATCTTCTCAATGCATTCTGCCTAAACCATTCTAAATTTATAATCGGCGGCGATTTTAATGCCCGCCATCAACTATGGCTCGATTCTCTAAACAACAGCCAAGGAGCAGCTATTTCAGAGTGGCTCACCTCTAACTCCCACACTCACTCCTTTGAGATAATATCTCAACCAACTCCAACATTCCCTCGTACGCCTTCGACTCTCGATTTTTTCATTTGTTCACCCAACATCATTTGTAGGATTCCCTCATTTGAGAATTTCGCTTGCACAGCTATTGAATCAGACTCCGACCATTTAGCTGTCAAGCTTGTTATCCGTCCTCTATCAGAAATTAATATCCTAGCTACCACAACTCCAGATTTTATTAATCTCAGCAGAATTAATTGGGATACTTTCCAAGGTTCCTTAACGGACAAACTGCAAAGCCAATCCATTAGTTCATGCTCCAATCTAGACAATCTTGAAATCGATTCTGGTATCAATTTCTTAGAAAATTGCATAACAGACACTCTTGCTGAACAAGCACAACCCCGAGTTTCCTACTCAAATTACAAAGAACTTCCCGAACACATATCTAATATGTACAAATATCGGCAAAAACTTAGAAAAATTCTTCAAAGGATATTTCGTCGTACTTTGAGTACACACGGAAATAAATACCAAAGTGTTCTTTCCCAATTAAAATGCCTAACCACCCTCATAAACCAAAACACAAATTCATTTATCGATTCTCAATTTAGGAAAAGACTCAACGTCATTAAACCTGGTCCTGATACATTTAAACAGATAAATAAAATAGTAGGAAAGAAATATCCTCTAAACGGTGAACTAGAACGTGATGGCACCTCCCTATCGTGTGACACTGAAAAAGTTTCTGCCTTTTCTGATAAATTTGAAAGAAATTTCACTCCTAACCTTCCCGTTCACCTGCCCGACTTCCTGGCTAACGTCAACAGTGAGGTTTCGAGATTAACTTCTCAGTCCCCAGAACCCCTCACAACGTTCTCTGAGGATAACTCGTCAGTCTTCACGACTAATGACGACTCCTTTACCAATCCACTTGATCTCTTCGAGACAATACAATGTGGAAGCGCCAAGAAATCGTCTGGACCTGATAAAATTTCCAATTTTGTCATAAAAAGACTTCCGTCCATTGCTATTATTTTTATTACAATAATTCTTAATAACTGCATCAACAACAGTTATTTCCCCGACAAATGGAAAATAGCAAAAATATTCCCAATCCCCAAAAAATCAGGAGCTAGAAGTGTGAACGACTTTCGCCCTAAATCCTTGCTTCCTAATCTCAGCAAACTTCTCGAGCTGCTGATCCTCAAAAAACTTCGCTCACTAAGCCAGTCACTGGGTCTAGTGCAGCATAACCAGTTCGGCTTCAAAGCCAATCATTCCACGTTTAACGCATTGCTGAAGCTTCACGCTGACACAACTTTTGGTCTTAACAAAGACCTAACTACAATAGCCTGCTTTCTTGATATCAACAAAGCATTTGATTCCGTTTCGAAAGAAGGTCTGGTCTTCAAGTTGAAATCTTTTCAATTTCCTGTTCACCTTGTCCGTATAGTCCACAGTTTCCTTTCAAATCGTAAGTTTTACGTTTCAATAGGAAACACTGATTCGACTCTTAGGAATGTCCTAGCGGGGGTTGCTCATGGATCGGTCCTTGGACCGGACTTGTTCAATCTATACACCTTCGATCAGCCGATCAACATCCCACAAACAACGACACTTTTATTCGCTGACGACTCAGTGACGTACAGTACCTCCAGAAGCCCTCAATTAGCTCTCCGTAGAATCAAAGAGCACATTTTTAGACTCTGGGAGTATTATCTCCAATGGGGAATTAAGATCAACCCCTCCAAAACAGAACTAACGTGTCTCAGAACAGCCTCAAAGAATGGTTTAGCAACAAAATGTAACCTTTTATCCTTGACCCTCCCTGACAATGGACCCAAACAAAGCGTGAAATATCTTGGAATCCATTTCTCCGAGAGATTTAAATTCAACCAACACGTTAAATACACCCTTCGAAAGGCAAACGGTGCCTTTTCACTCTTACGCCCCCTCTTACGCAAAAGAGGTGGTCTTCAAATCCAGACGAAGCTCTTGCTTTACAAGCAACTCATTCGTCCTATTCTAACCTACTGTTTCCCTATATGGTACACAATAAGTCCTACATACATGAAGAAGATTCAAATTTTTGAACGTAAGGTTCTCCGAGCTTGCACTTCTCTCTACAGAAAACCAAATTCAGTCCGCTTTTATAGCAATACGATTCTATACGAAGCTGCTGGCATCGTGCCAATCGATGCATACCTCCACCACCTTAGCACTAACATGCTAAGGAAAATCCCAACCCATCACAACCCTCTTGTTAATTTAATTACAGGCAACTCAACACCAGACGACCGATATCTAGATGTGCTGTCCATAATGGATGCCCCGCTGGGAATATCGATAGATGAAAGCTTCGGCACCTTTTATGAAACCGCCAGCCCGCGGCACAACAGAGGCTGAAGCTACCAGAGAAGGCCGGAATCCCTCCCCAGATCCGTTCCCTAAATCCAACCCAATAAAAACCGACAAGGACGCATGGTACTGCTCACACTATCAGCTTAAATCATCACTATAAACTTATAAACTTTTTATGTTAGCCTTAGACAGAATATTTAAAAATATACTTTAAAATGTAACTAATTACCTAAGCAGTGCCCATTCTGTGCTCGCAAATTTTTATAAATGTCATAGCTCGTTTCTCAAAAATTGTATAAAATAACCTTAATTATCTTTGAGCTTTTAATAAATAACGCATAGACGCATAGACGGAAGCAAATCTTCTCCTCTGGATCTCCCTTCAACTGAGTATAAGTATTGTTTCCTTTTAGTTTTAATCAATTAATCTACACACTTTGTCTTAATAGATTTATCAAACTATTTCGACTTTCGAAAGAAGCTTTTGTCTTCATTTTGCAAGAGATCAGTGAGGAATTCAAGGATCAGAACAGCAAATGCATTCCTTCAATTTTAAAGCTTGCCGCTACTATGAGATTTCTTGCTGAGGGATCGTACCAAAAAGGAGTTGGACAAGACGTACTAATTGGAATGGCACAACCAACAGTCTCAAACGTTTTGTCTGAAACTCTTAAAATTCTTGAGAGAAAGTTGTGCCCAAAAATGATAAATTTTAAAATGAATGAACAGGAACATCGTTCCTTGAATGAATTTTAAAATTTTATATTTTATTGTGGATAAATTATAAGAAAATTAAAATAAAGCTAACTCACATTTTTAAATTAAAATAAAGAAATAATCCACGAAATCGAACACTGAATAATAATAATAAACCCTCTTTCGCCTGTGAATCCGCCAAAAAAAAGCTATCGGATTCAACTCGCCAACAAACATTATGACCACAAACACTCCATTACCAAGACCGGAATCTCAGACTGACATTTCGGTTTGCCTACAAGCTACTGAGGACTAAATGTAAGAAAGTGTGCGTGAAATGATGCAAAAAACCAAACACTTTCTCACATTTAGTCCTCGCCCATCAAAATGCTTGCATAAACAATGTCCTCTTTTCAATGGAGGACAATAAATACATAATGGGTGATTTTTTAAGAGCTTGAGAACTTTTTTTTAAAAAAAAAAACGCATAAAATTTGCGTAAAGCGCGAAACACATTTCGAAGCGAACACTGATTTTGGTAATAAAATTCAATGATTTGCAAGCGTTGCTCGTTAGTAAGTCTATTCATGATGAAATGTCAAAGCATACTGAGCATCTTTCTCTTTGACACCATGTCTGAAATCCCGCGTGATCTGTCAAATACTAATGCATGAAAATCCTAACCTCAAAAAAATCACCCGATATATAATTGAAAAAAAATTGAACATATTTAATGTTACTGTGTGTTAATGTTCAACATGTGTTTTATGTTCTCAAAAAGTAAGGCAAATCGCAAGAAAAAAAACAACTTTCTCGATTTTTTTTAGGCATTTGTTGTTGTTTTCTTCATTATTGGTTCACAATAAAGTTTTTGATATATTTTCCACCTAGTTTATAAATAAACACAAGGTCTTAACTTTCATAATCATACGAGTAATATTGATACCAGATGAGGTTGGGATAGTGATGAATTTACTTAAGACAGACCTACGGGATATCTTTTGGTTTACCCTACTTTTTTACTGTTGACTAAAATTCTTATGTACTACATATTTGAGCTGTGTAGCTTACCTTTATGATAGATTTACAAGTATTAGCATCTCAAATTTATTTTACAAAAATATATGAAGAATATCTTCATAATCTGCTAATTCTGCATTTCGAGCTTTTTACCGGTATTTATGTCATTTTCTAAAATTAAAGACTCCTTGAAAACATAATCAGGCTTCAATTGAACCAAAGTTAAGGGTAAGTTAGTTTAAGCTAGGTTCCTAGGATACTTACTTTAAGTTATCTCATCATCCTATGAGAACAAACGCGACCTTACTTAAAGAAACTGTCGGAGACTACAAAACAAGCTCATAGCTTTAGTTTTAACTTAAATATTTACACAGAATTCAAAGCTCAAGGTATTTATTTTCCCAAACAGATTTTTCAAATATTATTTTTTTGAATAAACGTATTTCGACGGGACCTGTGATAAGGCCACACTTTTGCTCGACCCATACTCCTATTCGAAGTTACATAAATATGTAGCAGTATCCGAGAAAAGGGAGCTTGTGTGTCAAAACATGGGTTTTGACTTAGTGGATTTTGGTTTTATAGTTTGAGTTGGAATTTTTAAAATTTCATTTGTCTGAATAAAAAAGAAAACATTTAAAACGTGAACCTCATCTTAAAAACAAAAATAACTCATGTGTGGAGCTACAAAAGTCCAAAAATCAATGAACTACCTTTCAAAAATTATCCACTCTATATTTATCTTTTTTTAAAGTCAGGCATCCGCTTCGTCTCGTAGATGTTTCACTAGCATTTTTTTTTATCTAAAGATGTATGTACCCAAAAGTATCAGCAACATGTTAGTTCCATTCTATACACTAAAACAGCCTTCATATTTTGTTTTTCCTCTTAAAGTTGATTAACACAAAAATTAAAAAAAGAAAACAAATCATAATGTTCTGAACTAAATATTAGTTTATTTGAAGACGAAATGATAAATATATATAAAAAAAAATATTATTAAATTAACAGTGTAGTTGTTGTTGCTTAATTTGTTTCTTATATTTCAATCAAAAACAAAACAAAAAGAATTTTAGGTAATTTACCTTTAGAATATAGAATATTTTAAAGAACTTAGAAAAAAACAAAACAAAAAAAGAAAAGCCTAGCTCATTATTTGGAAAAAAAAAAGAATTAGTTTTTAATATATTATGTACTATAATAATATGTATGTAGGTAATAATAATAATTATTATTTAAACATGTTTTATTCCTTACTTTTTATAGCTTCTTAGTAAAATTTTTACTTTCTCAATTTTCTTTACAAAAATATTTCATTTACTTATTAACAAATTTTAGACAAAAGAAACAAAACAAAACGAAACATCTAATCGAGTAAATACGAGTAAAGTCTGAGTATTTCGATTGGAGATAACTTTTAATAAATTTATTATGGTTTTATTTCACTCAATTTTAACACGTTTGTTTATTTTTAATTTTTATTTTCTTTTTTCAAGCAGCTTTTACAAATGTTATTTTTCTAATTATATTTTATAAGCACTTTACACGAATATGTATGTTTTTTTTTAGCTTTTTGAATATGATTTTAATAATTTTATTTTGTATTCTTTTCTACAGAATATAAATGGGAAATCGAAAAGAATATTTTATATAATTTATCTTACAAAAGCAAATGATAGTTGTTTTGGACAGAAATGATAACCAAATGTTATATTTTTGAAAAGAACAAAATAAAGCAACATCAATAATGTTTATTTTCTTTTGGGGCTAAAATCATAGCAAACTTAAGACTAAGAATAAAAAGGACCCTTAACTTAGTAAAAATTAAAGAAAAACAATACTAAACGATATGATAGATCATGCGATGTTTTTGTAGAGAATTATGGAGTGGTTCAAGAACTCGTAACTTTTTTGTTTTGTTGGTAGAAAAGCGAACATCAAACTGTTTACATCCCATTTCAAATGAAAAATAATTTCATCATCTAAAGAGATTAGTTTTTCGGTGAAGGTAAAGTGAGAAGCAAAGACATACAAAAGAAATTAATTAAAGAAACGAAAAATTTTATATTTAAAAAAAAAAAATATGAATTTAATTATAATTAATTATAAATGAGGGATGAAATAAAATGAAAGCTCAAAAACAGAAAACAAAATTGGTTCCCGTGTTGGAGGATGTTCAGCATGCTGTCCTTCTTCTTTTTGTTGCTTTTCTTTTCTTTTGTATGGTGTGTGTTATCTTGGATAGGCGGCCAGCGACTTGGTCAGTAGCAAATGATTTATGATGTTCAAACAATCTCTTTTCGGAACTGGTAGTTACGTGGAGACGGGTTGTGTGGAGCAATGCGGCGTTAGTTTTTATTCAAGAGTTTATTTGAGTGTTACCAAAATAATTTGCAGAAAGTTGTTAGTTATTTAATTTTTTATTTTCTGTTGTTAATTCTTAACGTTTTCCTCCTGGCTTCATGGTACACGAAAGCATTTCTTCCTTTGCCAATTTTCGCCTGAAATCGGCCATTGAGTCTCGACAATTTGTTGCAATTTCAGCTAGCTGTGTAAAGAGTTCCTCACCCTGTTTGCAATAGGCTATAAAATGAACAAACAAATTTATTAGTTAAAGTACTTGTACTTATGTTCAGGGATTTTTTAAACTTACTATCTTGATCGTAGTCAACGTAGTTAGTTAGATTATAGAGCTTATGACTTTCTGGTAAAAATTGTGTTAAAAACTCATTGATTGCTTTGTGTTGATCTACGACAATCTCTTCAGCTTGTTGAAGGTCTGATATAGCGGCATGTTGATCTAGTAGTTCTTCAGACATATCATGTTCCTAAACAAAAATCAAACACATTTATCAACAACACTTAAAAAAAAAAAGATAAGTTTAGAAGTAAATTACATTCAAGGAGCGTAAATGAGCATATTCATTCTCGTTTATCTCTCCATTTTTATGATCATCGTCCTCCATCATCTGTTCAACATCATCATCGTTCCGCAACTCTGGATCCTTCACCACTAATTCCTTGACACGATCTGCATACCGTAGCGTATTCAGTGTATGCTCACATGAACTTAAACCTGGCGAAATCATGGCAATCATACAGGTCTTGCTCTTCTCACCAATAAATGAGTCTCGCAATACTTGTGTTAATTTCGATACGCGGAATGGCAAATGGGCACTTTGTTTGCCCAATGCTCGAATACATTCTTTGAGTGCCAGGAGTGATTTATTGATTTCAGCACCTTCCATACGGGTTTGTCGGTTTGCCGATGAAGTGTCTGCACCTCGTTCATTACCAGCCAAATCGATGAACGAGAATTTACCATGGATTTTAGTTGAGCCTGGCGGCCGGAGTACAATTTGAAATACTGCATGCGATCGGGAGGAATTTGAATTGGCCGAAGTTTGGCCGGATGTTCGTGCGTTGTTGCCATGTTGAATTAATCGAAGGACTTCTTCAACACTGTCGACGACTTTTTCAGTTAGACCGACAACTTGGACTTGTTGTTTGCCATCTTCGAGTACTCGAAGCTTTTGCTTGTCGGAGAGCAAATCAAAGACCTGCAAAAAAAATTAATTCAAACCATTATAATATTATAAAATATGTATTTTAGGAAAGAATAAGACAAGATGTGATGTTTTTGTTAACTTAACTTACGAATGTTATATAATAATTCTGTACTTTTAAATTAAAAAATTATTTATGTTAGTAAAATTGTGTATTTTACGGATGTTTTCGAATCGAAGTTTTCTAGGATTTTCACACATGACATTGGTTTTGGAAGCATTAAATTCCACGCGTTTTTTTATTCCTGATTATACAATGCTGTTTAGGTCGATATTTAATGAGCTTATCATATTTTGTCGTTGCAGTTTCACATCCGAAGAAGAGGGATGTGATTCTGTAAACGAATATGAAAAGCTAAGAGTACTATCGTTAGCGAAACAATGTATTTAATTAGAAATTGGCGACAAAACAGAGCCCTGGGGCACACCAGGATTTATTTTATGGAATTCAGACTTAGAACCATCCAATACTATTTGTATTGAACGATCAGAAGGTAATTTCTAATCCAACGAAGGAGGTTTTCATCTAAACCCAAAATATGCATTTTCGATAAGAGCGACTGATGCGAAAACCCTATCAAATGCTACTTTGCTCCACTATCCGGTGAGATGAACCATGAGTTCACCAGTGCACCTATTGCTACGAAATCCCACTGCAGGTTATTTAAAAGATTTCGATTTATGTATGTATGTCTTGAGCTGATAATCCACGTAGTTTCGCTATTGTTAAAACAGCCTTCAATATGGCCGTAGCTTCAGAGGTGAATATGGAGGCTGCATTGTATATTCCTATAGACAGAAAGGAGTTACATTCACAAGTTATGCATACGATGTTCTGTGCTGGGTTTTTGAACCGTCTGTAAAGATCATTTTCCCACCTTTGGATCTTAGGCTATCGGTTATGTCTTGGAACAGTGATGGATAGATATTGGGAGAAATGAGCCCCTTTTCGTGATCTACCATGTTCACTTTACAGCAGGCAATAGTAATTGACCACGGTGGGAACACAGGTAATATTTCTCGTGTTTTATGATAAGAAGATCCATCGATTTGGTGACTAGAATTAGAAATTGCAAAAAGGATACGTTTGTAACTTGTAGATTTATTTGGGTTTTCACACCTCCATCAAAAATAACTGAGTCTTTGCTTAAGGCTAGTTTAACGTACAGTTTTGCTCTGGTTTCAAGAATACGTTCTTCTATTAGAGGAAGCCCAGCTTTTGTCACTAATTTAATTTTAATTTGAAGAAAGAGCTTGATGTTTTGTCGGCATAGATGCAATGATTAAGTTAATTTAGAGCTGACGTCGTCAAAGGCAATTAAAAATAATACAACTGATAAACGAGATCCTTGAAGGATAAGAATCTGAAATACAACAATTCGATTTTACGCGGATTTTTCTATTTGACTAGATCCAGTTTACATAGTTAAACATTTTAGGTCCTATGTCCCAAAATTTCTCTAAGGTTAGATGAATATCGAAGGTGTCTTTAACAACGTGGATACATCTGCAATCACATCTGCACTACACCTCTAAACGTAGAGAGTTCGCTTGGGGAGTTAGTTAATTCATTTAATGCTGACTAGCAGAATAATTAACTCAAAACTGGCAACTCTTCTGGCAGACGATTCGTTAGTAGAGGGACACCGCAAGGTGGTGTTCTATCCCCTCTCCTCTGGAACCTAGTGGTGAATGAAATCCTAACTAGTCTGATTGCGGAGGGTTTCAGATTGATCGCCTATGCGGACGACGTTGCTATACACCTTAAAAGAACTCTTAACACCTTAAAAGAACTCTTACAAAATTCCTTAGACAGACTTACACTTTGGGCTGATGGGTGTGCACTGGGTGTTAACCCACACAAAACCGATTTAGTCTTATTTAGAGGAGATACAAAATTCCATTTGTCAACCGTTTCTTACATTAAAGGAATCCAATTTAAATTCTCAGACGAGGCTAAATACCTGGGTCTTGTTTTAGATCCAAACTAAATTAGAAACGCAATGTACAGGAAAGAGTCAAAAAAGCTACTGTATCTCACTTTTCTTGCAAAAAAGCTATTGGTAATAAATGGGGCTTTCAACCCAGAATCACGCATTGGCTATACACATCGGTAATTAGACCGATTTTAATGTACGGTGTGGCAGTATGGTGGACTGCTTTAGAGAAAGCTATAAACCGCGACAAATTAAATAAAGCCCAACGTTCAGCTTGCCTATGTATAAGCGGATCGCTTCGCACGACCCCATATGCGGCACTGGACACCTTACTCTACGTAACACATCTTGATATATTTAGCAATCAAATCTGTAGCTGCAAGCTCTGCTATTCGCGTCAAAGCTTCGTCGCAGTGCATTAACAACAACATTGGCCAATCCGTAATTCTTAGGTATTTAGAATCAATTCCAAAGCACACAGACTACACTATCCCCCAACTGCAATTCGACAGAAACTTCGAGATTTCTATACCTTCCAGATCTTTCTGGGAGGATAGGGCATTCCTGGAAGAAGAGTCAATCCATTTTTATACAGATGGTTCAAAAACAAAAGAAGGGGTTAGTGGAGGCCAGGCGTATTCTCAAATGACTTTTACAGAAGATGTATGGACGAGGAAGAGGAGGAAACAGTTCTTCACCTTCTCTGTACATGCCCTGCTCTAGCTTAAAAACGCAAGAAATACCTAGGAGATTCTTTTATAACGATCTAAACGATCTAAATCATAATATCATAATCAGCCTCTCAAGTTTCGTAAGGGACTCAAACTGGTTTCATTGAGCTTAGGAGGAAACCTCAAGATTCATATAGTATCACAATGGGCCATTAAACTGGCCTAAGTGTGTCCTATTCCATCATAGACAGCCACTTTAACCTAACCTAACCTAGATGAATACCGATTCTACTCGTATTAAAAACCTTTCCAAAATCTAAAGATAAAATGGTTACTTATCTAAAGCTGTTGTTATAAAATAGTCAATGTGAAGTAGGGCGCCATTGCAGCCCTTGTTTACTTTGAAGGCGGCTTGATTCGGGCTAACCAGTTAGCTTGATTCTATAAACCACATCAGTCTTTTGGCAACAACTAGTTCCAAAACTTTTAAAACACACGAAATGTGTTAAATTGGGCGATTACCATTAGCACCGCTATTCAATTTTTGTTGGCTTTTGAAGATGAAGTATTGTTGCAAGTTTCCAATTATATGGAATAGTGACTATATCGAGAATAAGTACGATTTTTTTAACATCGGGTATGAAAACCGGTTATCTATATTTTTGTTATTAGTAACGTACGCATTTTTGTATTGAAAGAATTTATATACAATTATTATGACGGCTTTTTTAAGATATCATATATTTTTGAAATAAATCATCTTTAAATTTTCATTTTAAAAGAAATTATGAACAATTTTCCTGACACTTTTTTAATCGCTCCAAATGAAAAAAAACTGTGAATTTTAACCCTTGACTAACTTATTACTCACTCACTATCTAATAAGCTTATCATTTTAAAAAAATAAAATGGCGTAATTTTGTCTCTTTCATAGCTTTAAATTTTTGTATGACGACAAATTTTATATTAGTAATTTAAATGACATACCTTTCCACTGTAGATTTCAAAGAAGCTCGCCGACACCACTAAATTCAAACTGCGATAGCGTGTCCCATTCAAATAGGCAAATACATCCTTTGCAGCCATTGCATAAATACCATTTTTACAGTCTTGTATTTTTCCATTAAATTCACCACCCATAGTGTGAGTTTTACCAGAACCAGTCTGGCCATAAGCGAAACATGTAGCCATTCCTCCATCGAAAATCGTCTTAACCAATGGTTTTGCTGTATATCTTTAAAAAAAAATGAATAAAACAAATAATTTGTAATCCAGAGATTGAGTAGAATATTTTAATATAACTTACTTATAGACCATTTCATTATTACATTGTTCATCGAAGGCAAAATCAAAACGGAATTTATGATTCTCAAGGAACTTGGTCAAGTCGACCTTGTTTTTAGGCTCGTGTACAATAAGCGTGTCCTTGCAAGGCACTGATATCACATCGATTTCTTTCCGCATATTCTCCTTTCGACTAAGTGGACGCTTTCGGACACAAACCGTAATTTGATGATCCTCAATCATTTGACCATCAGTCAATGGCCGGAAATCCAAGTTACTTTGATATTCCCTAAAATATAAAATCAGTTTCTCTGTTTGGTTCTTATTTTTGTTTGTATTTTACCGAATCATTGCAGCAGTTTCCCAATTCGGATTTCCAGGATCCAAGTTCATCAAAGCAGTTTTTTCCTCCTTGAGTTCAGCTTGACGAGCTCGACGTTTCTCACGGTTCTCTTTTAGACGTTCAACTTCCTTGACAACATACGATCGCCGTGGACCGGCGTTATTATTCGTCACAGAGGAACTGGCAGTCGTTGTCGTCATGTTTCTTGTATTGTTGGTTGTCCGTGACCTTGCGATACCTGAAGGTGGAGGGATATTCTCAGCGTGCTCACTCTGGCCGTTGGTGTTAATAGCACTCTGAGATAGTGTTGTCCGATTTGTGCGATGTCCTGACAAGTAAGAAAAAAAAAATTAACTCGGTTATTGATTTTTACAAGATTTAATAGAACAGGCGTTTGCTTTCAACAAAGCCTCAAACAAGAATGGCAGCACATCAAAACCAACAGTTTTTGATTTAATGGCTGGATTCTTACGTGTTTGATTGATATGGAAATGCACACTCATTTATTTATGCATGAGTCTGCTTCCCAACCCCTCTTCCTGATTGCCTCTTTCAATGAGGAAGAACAAAAATAAAAAACAAAGAACCACCAACTCAGTTTTGTAATTATAACATTTTTCTTGTATTCAATACTCACTCATTCAGTTAAGAAAGGACTAAAATGCTCAATAAAATTCATTTTACACTAACTACCTGCAACACATCGCTACTGTTGTGTTGGGAGGCAATTATTTTAAGTATCATTTTCCAAAGAATGACGTTAATGATGGGTTTTAGAAACATGCAGCTCCACAAGACCAAAACACAAAACCACAACCAATTTATGTAAATAATATTTTTTTGCTTGCACAAATCGGTGTTTTTATTTTATCATTTTAATTCTTGTGTGTGTCCTTTATAATAAAAAACAAAATACTTTTCAAATTGTTAAAATGCACTACACTTAAGAACTCTCTTTATAGGTAAACACAAAAATGATTTATAGATACACCACGTGTGACCTTGGTAACTTAATGTCCCCAACATTGGCGAAATTTTTGAATTGGAATCGATTTTGTTAGTGAAGGGGGTAGAAAGTTCAGTCATGTCTAGACTTTCATAGAAATATCTTGTGGTAAGAGGGACGATGTGTTTTGTCACCCTTGACCGATTCAAGTAGAAGACGAAGAATTAATACAACAGTGCAAAATTATAGAAAAGTTTTTGAATAGTGTATTGAAAAGTTTTATTGAAAGTTAAAATATAGATTAATAGAGAGAGGTTGAAGTCGAGATCGTTAAAAAAAAGCCAAGACTAGAATCTACCCCAGCTGTGTAAAGAAACTCAAGCCTATATTTTTTGTATAAGATGACAAACAAAAAATATTAAATGAATTATTGGGGCAGTTGAGAGGTCTCAGGGCGAGTTGTAAAGAATGTTTCTTAGGGGAAAGCATTGATATCAAAGTTAAAAGTATTATGGTCATTGTAGACTTAGTGCGTCTAACGAAGGCGGTGTATAGTGATTTAGGGTTTCGAGAATTCTTTAGACCAACGTTTTTTGAAACCAAGTGACGAGTTGACCTTTTTTTTTAATAATATGTTAAAAATGAGCTCGAGAGCTCAAATAAATCCTGGGTCTCAAACAGGATTGACAATTTGAATGGCAACATCTTGGAGACAAAGAACATGTTATCGCATACGAATGAATGTTATAAACAGTTCTAAAATGTGTGTCGCACCAAGTCAAGATCAGAGGGGTTTCTACTCCTTTTCTACCCATTTTTTTTTTTATTTTTATGTCATCAGCATAGATTGATACAGTGGAATTAATAATGACATTGTTAACGTCGATTATTGTTAGAATACAAATAAGAGTACCCGAATTTGCAAAAATAGGATCGGAGATTGAAAACGTACATACATATATATTTTCGTTTCTCTATAGATATGATCTGAGCAATGAAATAAATAAAGGATGGAAAATCAATGGCTTTAAGTTTAAGATAAACAATTTGGTGACTATGACTATCAAATCTGGCCTTACTAAATATTTGGAGATAACGCGTCCACGTCATTTGCTTAATCTAACTCGTTTAGAGTTTTAGAAAAAAAATCTGTAGGATTGAAAATAGAGAGTCATTAGACAATGTTTTCGAAGAGCTTGTGAATTGAAGAAAGCTTTGCTATGGGCCTTAAGATTATAATAAACCATCTTCCGCGTTTTTTGTATGGACAGGCAATATAAAGGAATCTTTCTGAAGGTTTGGGATATTGGCTTTGGCAGTTAAAAGGCGAAACATTTGTTCAGCAATTAGGTAGGCAAAACATCCGGACTAGGAGATAAATCAGAGGGTCAAATAACATATAACTTGGCGCAAAATTTTAAACGATTAAGTACATTTTAAGGCCATTGTTAGCAATTTACTGAGCTTAAAAGATGATTTACCAGATTTTAAAATCTAACTAACTCTTAACATTTTGCTTAAGTTTAAATCAAGGTATGACTTTAACTTATAGCAATTTGCTAAATCCATATGGCATCTGTCATTATCCTAGACAAAATTTGTTCTCTATTTTACTTGAAAGAGTTGATTTGTTTTTATAATTGGTGAGGTACAATTTTTTTGTTCCTTGGAAGAGCTGGAGGATAGAGAATTTTACTCTGGGCATAGGTTTAACAAGGTAAAAGATTAGTTCTTGGTTGAAAACACCTAAAACCGAATTACAAATGCTAAGCTTCATTTCTCCCGGAATTACAAGTACGTTATCACTACATTTTTAAAGTAATCTAAGTATAATTAATCTCATAATGGTTAGTATAAAAATGGAAATTCTAAATAATAAGTCCGTTTAAGGGAGTCATCCCATGTGATGGGTTCAAAAAATCGATTTCGTTTTTTTCATAAAAAGGGATTTTTCAAAATTCGAAGTCGTTTTAAAGATACAGCAGGTCCATGGAAAAATATGGGGTAAATTATCTTACATGCATCGGCGATGGTGACAGTAAAACTTACAAAGGGATCCTAGATGCTAAACCGTATGGAGATATGGGATGCCCTATAGGCTGCGAAGCCCATACTTATGTTTGGAAACGTGATAAAAAGCGAATCTCACGTTCCGAGCGGCGCGTAAGTGATGCCGTTAAACAAGCCAGAATTGATTCAAGAGCTGAACAATCTGCTTTGAAAGAGTTTTAAGAAGAAAAGGAAGGAATACTTTATGCACCAGGCATCGCCGATTGGAAGGTAAGTTGATATCTTCATAGTTAAGAGGACTTGAAACTTTAAACGAGTTTTTCTCAAAACTGTGTTTTTCAAACTTTCCTTCCATCGTATCTCAAAAACGGCTTGACCAAATGACTTGAAATTTGATGGGTTGGATTCAGCACATGTAAACGCATGAAATGAACTATCGACTAGCAAAAATTCCAAAAATTTCGATTTTTTTTATAGCAAAAAAAAAAACAAAAAAAAAACGCAAAATTCGCGACTTTTTTTTTCAAATGTCTCCCAAAAGTCCAATTTTTGGTATATTCATTTGATGATAGTTCATTCCATGCATTTAGGCTCACAGATTAAAACGCCGTTTACATTTTTTTGTTTTAGATAAGCCAATCAGCCGGAATCGTGGAGGAAGTGTGATTTTTCGAGGTGGAGTTTTTCACACCGGTGTAACTCGTGTTCTTTACAATATTTAATATTTAATTCAAATTTTATATTTATACTGTCGAACTATGTTAATAAATGATAATAAACTTAATAGAGTTGTATCTATTTACTGGTCGTAAAAAAAATCCTAAAAATTCCTTAAAATACAGGCCGTCACATGGGATGACCCCTTTAAGTTTGTTTACGAACAAAACTTCAATGAGGAAGTAAAACCAATTTATTTCTTTAATATTCTCATAGACAGTCCATTCCTATTCAAATCTATAAAATTGGTAAAACAGTTGGCATAAGGATCAACTCCAGAAAGACACACCAGAAGTTTATTCTGAAACAGGGAGCTAATAAGAAAGTCTCGTTATATTTTACTAACCGATGATGGCGGAATGGACTTTAATGAAATGATAAGTAAAGCTCACAATGCCTTTGAAATGCTCTATACTGTTTTGATTAAGTTCTATATATAACGCTAAGTACGACTGAGAAACTTGTAAATGCCTAGCCATAGACTTTTTGTTTTTTTTTATTTTGTCATTGACTGTACATTTCTTTAGAAAAAAAAAATATTAAATATAAAAAATAAATAAAAAAGCAATAATGGGGCATATTCATAGTCATTTCTTAAACCCAAGTCTAACTGAACCCCAGTCTAAAGTTAAGACCAAGGTAAGAAACTGTTGCTATTCATAAAGAATTCAACAGCTCTGTTAGGTTAAAAGGATATTCTACTACAATTTTACTTTATTAATTAACTACAAACAATATTTTGATATTGTATTGCCATTTTGTAATGTATAATAACGTTTTTGATACGAAAATATAACTTTTTGTTGTAAATATATGTGTACATGTAATTGCAGATAAATGGAGAGGCCAACAAAATTCGTCCAAAATTGAAGATAAATGAATATATCGCATCTAGCCGGCCATATCAAAGGGGTTGATGCGATTCTGATAAAGCTTTCATCTTCTATTGGAAGGAATCAAATCAACATCCAGCTGAATATCAAAAGCTTCATCAATTATTTTAATCATTGATATTAATCAAGTGACATATTTTTTTTGTATTTATTCAAAATACTTGTAATTAAATTTGTATTTTATATTTGACGCTTTATAGAGTTAAAAACATCTTAAACATAGGTTCTGTAGTGGTTTTTTTTTTTATACTCCAGGCTATCGTTTAAAAATGGATTTAAATTGTCAATTAATAACATAAATTGAAGCTTTGATTAGCAAAGACAAAACCAGAACTTATCAAAGAACTATGAGTATGGTTCATTAAGTTTAAATAGAAGCTAACTTGAGGTTTGATCGGTTTAAATTCATATGAAACGGAGCAACTCCTCGGAATTGTTCGGAGAACCTGCTATACAGCTGCTCTATAGAGGGGACCACCTTTTTATTCATATCACCCACTATTTCGTGTTGATTGTTATATTTATTTATTTGAAGACAAATTTTTTCACCAACAACATTTGATGAATTGGAATGAAAAAAAATTCTATTTCAAAGAGGTCGTACCAAGACCATGTTATACTAGCTACACTGCAAGAGCGATTTAAGAGCTAAAATGTGATGTCTTTCAAATGATAAGGCTAAAGTATTTGAAAAGCTAGAGTTCCCCAACTTGTATAATTAAATTTTAACATCTCAAAGCGGTTAAGTTATACTAGCAAAAGCCTTGAAAATATACGTATATAAAATGTATCTTACCATTTTGAACATTGTTCAACATCCGAATTGCCCCATGTGTTGCATTCTGTAAAAATTAAATTAAAACAAATTATCAGTATACAAAGAATAAAGAAAACTATTTTAAATACTTTACACATAGAATACAATAAAATAAAACATACGTCACACCATTGAAAACAACAAATCATAATAAGAAGACAAAGAATATTGTTAAAAAAACAAAAATTAGTTATATATAAAAGACCACAAGTTTCGTGTATAATACAAAAATTAGGACACACGGATTTATTTTGCAATAAAAACATCATTTATATTTCATACTTTTCATTTTCACTTTTTTTTTTTGGGTTCAAGAAAAATTGCATTTGGAAATGAAAAGAAAAATGATAGCAAGGCGCGCAGCAGCAAGTGATTGCAAAAAAAAGGATGTCATCAAACCATAATAAAAAGACGATTCAAATAAAATGCAAAATAGATGAGAATTAAAACAAAAGTATGTGTGGTGAGCTTGGTGCAAATCATAAATAAATTGAATACAGAATTGGAAATTAAAAAACATTTTTTGTAAATGAGTGAATTTGTGTATTTTTTTTTTTATCCAGAGAACAACATCAAGATCAAGAAAGCGAAATAAATTTCTATAAGGAAAGAAAACAAAATTAAAACAAACACATAAAAGATTGAAAACAAATCCAAAAAAAAAGGAAAAAATGTACAAGAATTTTTGTAATTTGTATTTTTTTGTTTTTTGAAAATGAATTTTCTTTTCTGTACCGATGTGAGCCTAGAATTACTTTGCCGAATGGGCAAGGTACCCCCGCCGCCGCCGCTGCCGCCACTGCCTCCAGTTCCACCCGACTGGCTGGTACCTCCAATGCTGGTGCGCATCTGATCGACTCCATCATTATCTTCTAGGTCTTCATCGTCCTCTTCGTCTTCCTCTTCGATCGAAGAATGCGATGGCTCCTGAGTGATGTATTTAATCATGAGGAGGGTTTTTAAACGATTTAGATTCGGTTTTTGTTTGTTTTTTATTTTTTATTTGTATGTTGTTTAATTTTACAATTTATTTATAATCACATGAGAAGAGCAAATAAAAAAAGAGTGAACAGAACATACATACAATGAAGTTTTAAATTAAGCAATTTATGAGTATTGTCGCAGGAGCGTTAACATGTTGGTATTTTTTAAGACTTTGGGTTTTTACGTTCCTAAATTTAGACTTAAGTTCATACACACCACATAACATATAGTTGCGAAAGACTCACCGAAGAAGGAGAAGCATTATAAGCTGATATGAACATTGTGAACATATTTTTGTCCTTTAAATGATTTTCCTTAAGTTTATAAATTCTTTTCTTTGGGTTTACACAAAAATACCACTTTATCTACCACCTACGTCATCCAAACTATTGACAATGCCTACGCAGAAGCGAATTCATAAATAACAAATTTTTAAACAATCCACCGCCGCGCCGCCAAGCCGGCCGCTGACCTTAACAACTATAGTAACTCTGCACAAGCTAATCAATGCAGCTATGCTTCCCCTTGGCAACATCATAACACATAAAGCAGGAATGTAAAACGGGAATAATTACATAGATTTTTTGTTATATTCTTCTTTCACAACCATCACCAACATTTAGTTAAAATTTGCATGTACCTAGAAAATGTAGATGTAGTTCAAAGCCTTGTTCAAGAATGGTAATTCATAACTTGCATTAACCTTATTTTTAATTGTTTTCAAGCAGGTCAGGGATTATGTTACGTTAAGAGAATGCGAACTCTTTCTATGGTATAAATATGGGAAATTGATAGGAGCGCCGCCGACAGACGACGACGAACGCGCCATAATTCATGAGTGAATTAAGTTTCAAAAGAGTTATTCTTTAATTACCTTGGATGGCAGGGTTTTGGGGTCTAATTTTTCTTTTTTTGAGGAGTAGGCAATTATTATTGACATGATCTAGAAAATTAGTTTTCTTTGAGAGTCTAATGAATAATTTGAAGTTACTATCAATCAATAACTTTGAATTATAAATTATTAAATGGTTTTTGATGGGAGCCATAACTCTACGTCAATAAGATACAAAAGTATGCTTTTACAGCTAAGTTATTTTGATAAACTAAAAATAAATATCCGTAATATTAGTTATTATTATTAAATTATATAATAGCCCTTGACCTTTGGGGCTATTGACCTGTAGTTGCACTCACGGTTTTTATTTATATTTTTGATTGACTATATTTCGGCAGCTCTATCTTTAAACAATACAAATTTCTTTGGAAAGCCTGGCAGAACGCGCTCTCAAATTCTGAAAATAATGTTTAAAAGATTCAAATATATGTAGGTTCACAGGATGCTCAATCTGAAATGTGTCTTTAAACTGCGATGTTGACCCTTAAGCACTAATATATATCGCAGGATATTTAGGAGTCTATTTAACTTAAAATGGCCTTCGAATAGGCTTGTTATTCTATTCTATTTATGCTGATGTAGTTTTTCAAACATTTTTTGTAATAATTCCAAAGTAATGTTTTTGTCTGTCTCATTTTTGGGAGTTCTTTTTAGATTTGTATCCTTTTCACCTCCTCATTGTTCTTGACTTTGCATGTAATCACGTTTTCTCCTAAGTGTGGTCTTGACTGTGGCTTAGCTTTTGCCAAATCTTACATTATTTGGCCGTTGTATTGCCTCTTTTTAAATTTTGCCGACAACTATGAAGAGACTTTGGGTTATGTACCTTAGGGTTTAGTAAGTTAAAAGCCGTTTCTTTCTTCTAAAATTCAATTTTCGTTTTAGGTATAAATACTTGAATATAAAAGTTTATAGCGATTGGATAATTAACAGACACCCATGCCGACTTGATGCCCAACCTAAGAAACCTAATAATTTGTTCCGGTTCAACCTTAGAGTGCTTAAAAAAACTCAAGTAAATAAAACTTACGAATAAAACCTCGAATTTATGTATATATAGGTACCACAAGAAGTCTTAATATAGCTCCTATCTCATAACGGTTTCCTTTTTAAAATTAAATATGTCTTTCTGTCTTATTGAACATAGCGTAGCAAAAATTGTTTTTGGTCCAACTTAAAACTTACTCAAGACATGACTTTCTTTGCATAAGTTTTAGAGGTCTGTCACCTGTGTCATTTATTGCTTTGAGTATTTGCTAAAATCAATATTGTGATTAGCGAAATCTTCTTAATTTGTATTTAAAACAATAAAAACCTTAATATGTAGTTTAAATTGCTAAAAATTAAAAGGACAAAAAAGCTTTAAGCTTTCATCAACATCTCACACTTTTAAAAAGAGATTAGTAATAAATAGAAACACTTATTTAATAATGAACCGAAAAGTTCGTTTTGTAAAATAGTGAACCTTTTTCCAAGGGTTGACGCTTCTTCCCGGTCAAATTTACTATCACAAAGTCTTATTTTTGGCGGCCGTATTGTTTCTTTTACTTTATGTCAAAATACTTCAGTCACTAAAGACAAAACATCACGAAAAGTTACAGCGTCCAGAAAACACGTTCAAATATCAAACTTTAATATCAAAATGAGTGTTCTCTATTAGCAACAAAAAAATGAAAATTCATCTTTAGCGATGAGGTCCATTTTTGGATGAATGGGTACGTGAATAAAAAAAATTGCCTGATCTAAATACAATTCCTGTTTGGTGTGGTTTTTGGGCTGGAGGCGTCAACGGTCCGTACTTTTACGAAAATAATGCTGGCTCAATACACGATCGATGTTCCGCGCGAGCGAAAACTTGTGGGGCTTTCTTAAGTCGCATGTTTATGCAAATAAGCCACACACTATCGCGCCCCGTAAAGACAATATAATCGATGCGGTCGGTTAAACCCAGCCTGATTTATGCGCCAGTCATCGAAAACTTGACCTTTCTAATGCGCTAAACCTAGCGAAGACGCGGCAGCCATTTAAATGATGTTATATTTCAAACATAATTTAATTCACGTCTCATATATACAACTTGTTTTATTTAATTCCAGAATCAACCAGCCTTTAATGGAAACCCTATAGTATCATCTTCTTGATTCCAAGTATTCGAAGATAAAAAAAACTGCCTCAGAGAACACCTGCTTGGCCTGTATTCTTCTTCAAAAACCCTAAGGCTTGAGCTTTGTCGCTACTGTCAACTTTGCATTAGAAAAAAACTTTCTAATTTCTTAAATCGTTATAATTTGAAGAGCATCTGCACTGTGAGAAATATCAAAATATTGTACAAATCACACCGAGAACTTGTCTATGAGAAGAAAGCTTTGTTCCCTTTTTTTGATGTGTTGTCCCTCCAACTAAAAAACTTTAATACTTATGTCGGGTGCATAACCCAGTTGCCATGCACCCGACATATCATCTCCACGAAGAAGATTTTTTTTTTCAAGAAACTGCACGTACGACTACGTGTGACAGATATTTAGAGATATCTGAAAAAGACCATAAATAGTAAATGGCTCTTTTTAAAAGATACTTCAAATACTCATGTTTCTTTAAATTTAGAGAATAAGTGCGCGTTCTCATTCAGGTTAATACCAGAATACTCAAAAATTTCATTCAATAATTTCTTTCAAGATACCATGTGAAAAAGTTAAAATTTCGAATTATATTGTTCAATATGAGTATAAACATCTTCTTTTCCAGTTCACCAACTGTTCTGATTATGTTTCGTTTGATTCAATTAAAAACCGTCACATTTTGAGTTATCAAGAAACAACACCTGCTAAAATTTAAATCATTGATGTTTCATTTTTCAAGTTAATCACTAAAAAAAAAAACCTGACAACAGTCTAGACTTAATTCTCATCAAGATTTTATTTAAGAGGAGGAAGATAATCAAAAGAATAAAATAAAACAAACAAACTATTAAATAAAAATATATTAGAAAACAAAACAAAAAACGCTAGATAAACAAAAATTTCTTATTATTTTTAACTACAAACACAAAAAAAAAAACAATTAAACAAAAGAAAAAATAATTATCATTAGCATTTTGGTGCTTTTTCTAATCGTGTTATCTTCTTTTTATTTTGTATGGATTTTGTTTAAAAAACAAAACGAATTAGGGATGAATTTAACTTTCTAACTCTTTTCATAAATTATTTTTTTTTTGGGTTTTTGAAGTGAAGGATAAGGGAACAACAACTTTTTTTTAAGGGAGTAACTCTGTTGTGAGAAGTTTTAATTTTTTTTTTTTTTAAATAAAATTGAACTAATTTGGTTAAAATACTCACTCTCGATAAATTCATTGGCGCTGAAACTTGTATTGGTGTTGGAGCTGGTAAAGTGGCTGGAATCTTTGGTTCGGGGGGAGCATGCCGCTCCTGTACAATATCCTCGTTCAATTGTAATATGGCATCCAATTCGACTTCTTTGCCTTTTGTTTCGCCTCGTTCATACCATTCAACAGTAAATGACCGTGATGCTTCATTTATTTTTGATACCACTGCTGGATGCACTCGGCCTACGATCAAAAAAAAAAATATATATTAAAAATGAAATTAAATGAAACTGAAATTCCAAAAAAAGGAAAGAACAAAAATAAAAGACACCTTTTTTTTTTGTCGTGCGGTGTCGTTGTTGTTTACCTTGGTCGTTGCCTTGGTTAATGTCATTAATTAAATATCTCGAAACAACAATCGCATTATTATTGCTTTTGTCGTTGTCCTGCCGAGAAGAGTAAATTTTTGTTAAACCTGAGTTCCCAGCCGTAGGTCGGCGGCGGCGGGTAAAAGTCGCATTTCTATTCAAAATATCACACTTTTTAAATTGCAATGCATTGGCATTGTTACCATTAAGGTCACAGGATATATCCGCATCTGCATCTGCATCTCCGTCTCCATCTCCATCTCCGTCTGTATCGTCGTTTTTGTTTTTGTTATTTTTATTGACATTGTCGTCGTCGTTTGCGTTAACATTGTCGTCGTCGTTATAGTTAGAATGAGGTTTTTCAACTAAATCGCTTGATTGACGTTTAAAACAAGTTAAATGCTTTTTGAACCATGAAGGCATGATGACGACTCTTCTTCTTAAGACTAAAAGAAACAATTTCGCCGGTTTAACTATTACCACGAAAACGAAGACCAAGACCAAGATCAAAAGCAACTATTAAAACAAAGCCATCTCCAAGACCAAGAATTCTCATTATTTCCCATTGCGCATCTCATCATCTCCGGGAATTGACTTTCTAGTGCAGATGCAAAAGCATATTAATTTACTAAAATAAAAATCTCGAAAGAGAAGATATAATATGAAGATGTGAAGAAAAAACAAAAACACTTTGAAATCAAAAAAGACAACGAGAAGACGGCAACTATTGTTGCAGTAAATCGCATCAACTGCCGAGGCACTACTTTCACAAATTCAAATTATGAATATACATGGCAGCAGTAGGTATAGAGCGTAGTGCTGAGATGATGATAGCTTATTCAAAAGTCCCCCCAGCAGAACATGGCAAAAATTTAGAAAGACGGGCAACTAGGGCAGAAGATGAATGGATGGATGGATGAATGGAAAAAAGAAAAAAACAAAGTACTATGAAGCCTGTGTTGCTAATCGAATTTCATCTTCACTCCATTAGATAGAGAGGTGGGTTGCGAATATATACACGAATCTACGTCCTCATCAGGTATACACTCGTATGTAGATATGATTACTCAGCTAAGCTCACAGAAAGTGAGAAGTCTGAAGAAGACGACTTCAACGACTTGTTTGATCGATAAATAGTAAAAGACTGAACAATATAAATTGGGTTGTTCCGAGAGACGACTTTCAAACTACGTATTCCAACTGTCTCACTACTTTTTTCCCTTTAATCACACGGAAGCAATTGTATACACCGCACCGGTCGGCATTATTTGTTTGTTTGTAGGTATATTTCCATTATTGTAGCACGGTGGGTGATGTATGGTGGTTTTATCAACCCCAAATGCAAACCTATCAACCAACCAATCAAACAAACGAATAAAATGAAACCAACAACCAACTAATCTTCACCCGCACTATATTAGGGTAAAAATAATCAACCTCAATTAACTGAATTTAATGGAAACAGAGGAGTAGGTATAGTTTTAATGCAGTGTCCGTTGTTAGTAAGTTGATGCGGCATTGGAGTGCGGAGGAGTAACGAAAATAACTAACAAAACATGAAAACACACAAATTTAAAATAAAAAAATCTATAGAAAGGAACTTTTTTGAGATATTGATTTTTCCTGGGATAGTTCAAAAATTTTATATATAGTTTATGAATTTGCAAACCGTTAGCTTGTTACGTGTCTAGATACAGAAGGTTACTGCTCTATTTGGTTGACAATCATTCTGTGGAGTCTGTGCGAGGGTTTTCCATTCAAAAAAAGCAAAAGCAAAACATTAAATTGGCTCAAGGCCAATGCAGAGAAAGTATATGTATATCTACCTACCTACACTAGAGTTTATTTTACTTTGCAGATTATTGATGCAATACGAATGAGATTGTGATGTGTGATAAGATAGATCTTGGTTTATCCGATGCAGAGGAAATTGTAATTTTATTGCAAGGGATTTATTCATACGTAGGGAGAGATAAACCTATGAGAAGTAAAGTAAAAGCATGTTGAGGTTATATTAATATAATTCTCAAAGAAGCCTTACGCTTTATTTAAAATCATGATCATTGCTTATCCCCAAGGATAATATTCGTAATATGAAACAAAAATGAATAAAGGTTCCACACCCATTAAGGGCTTGTATTCCCTCTTTTAACCTGAGCATATAGATTTTAAACGGCACGTTTGCTTGGATTTTTAACTGCAGTAAGTTCAGTTCTCTTGCTTTTGGATTTGAGTTTGGAATCACCAACTGAAATGTCAATTGTGATATAAAATAAGCTTTAAACAGTAAAGCTCAAGCTTGATGTTAATGGCTTTTGAAAAGTTCTCGAGTTGTTAATGTATGAATTTGCGTTAGGTGGCAGTTATACATAGCTATAATAGGTTTTCATGATTTATTTCAACATTTATTTATGAGATTTAAAAGCGATAAAGGGAGCTAAGCTTGTTATGTTTGGTATCTAAATGAAGTTAATGCCTTGGAGTTTTTTTTATCCCAAAAAATACTTTATTCAATTCAGAACTTAAGTTTCATTTCATTAAGGGACAGTTAAAGCTATCATTGGGTTTCATCGCCATTGAACTTTTTGTTTCGAGATTTAAAAGCGATTAAGAGAGTCAAACTTGTAATGTTTGGTGTCAAAATAAAGTAGATGAGTTGTAAATTTTGTCTCCTAAAAAAATATTATGTTATCTATCCCAGAACTTTTCTTGTAGTTCATTTTAAGTTTTTCAATGATGAAATCGTTTTAAATGAACTTCTGAAAGCGTTTCATTTTGTTGTTGTTGACAACATTACTCGCATACAGGAATGGTTAAGAGTTGTCAGTCACTTCACTATGCCCTAGTTCTCAATGGACTGTTGCGCTACCTATTTTTTTTTTTTTTTTTTTAATTTCATTATTCTTATCTTACAAACTTTGTGCTTATATAATAATATAACAAATTCAAAAATATAGAAAGAATAACTAGTGACATTTGTATTTGAAAATAAAATAGTGTTAATGTCACATCATTGAAAATTACCTTCAAAATGTGGGGTGTACAACAATTTATTACCAATTTAAAATACAAAATTAAATGAAAGGCAAAGAATTTTATTAATGAGCAGAAGGCTTAGAACAAAAAAGGAAAAAAATATTAAAGCTATACTTAATAATGTGCATAAGAATATATACATAAATGAAAAACATAATTAAGTGATATACAGCAGCAGAGTTTTGATTTCATGGTGATTGAAATCTAAAAGCCAACTTTTTATTCTATTTAAGAAAATAGTTAGAGATCTAATAAACCGAAAGTTCCTAGGTAGACGATTGAACAATTTAAATGATACAACGGAGAAAGTTTCTGAAATGTGTAGTTCGAAATGATTGTGTAAGAACAGAATTAACCGAATTGCTACGCAAATACCTAGTGTCAGAAATTGTACTCTGCATATAACCACCTCTCAAGAAAAATATTTTTAAGACTTTGAAATAATATAAGTGTTTTAGTGGCAGAATTCTCAATGTCCTAAACAGAACCATAGAATGAGCCAAACGATTTGCTCTGAGTATTTTTCTTAGAGCGCACTTTTGTAAAACAAGGATTGGTTGGAGAATTGTATCGTAAGCACCCCCCCCCCCAACAACTCAATCCATACTGCAATCTTGATTGAAATATTCCACAATAAACCATTCTAAGTGTTTTACTGTCACAGAAATTTCTGAGTCGAAAAAAACTACGAATACAATAACGTAAATATTTTTTTAGATTTGAAACATTTTCGAGCCATCTCATATTATTATCAATAGTTATACCCAAGTATTTAAACTCTGATACTATTTCAATTTTAAAGCAGTTAATGTCACAAGTTGCATGTTCATTGAACATTTTATCAGGTGTATCAGAAGTACACAAACAACTCAACAAGTTTTGCCTGATACAGTTGTTGGCATGAAAATAAATTTCGCCACCAGAGCTTTCCGGACTACTATGGCTGAAGAACATTAGTTTTGTTTTCCTGCTCACAAATAATTTGTGTTCAGAAAACCAAATTCGAAAAAGATGAACATCGTGATTGATCTCAGCACTAAGGTTTGTTTAAAGCACTATCTGAACGGTAAGCAATCCCAAGATCATCAGCAAAGGCTGTAACCTTACCTTTAAACAGTTGATTAAAAAGAGAGTTAATGTAAATTAGGAACAATATAGGCCCCAGGACTGAACCTTGGGGCACACCTTGATTTATAATCTTTGAGTTACTAAGTATATCTCCGACTTTAACTTTTTGATTTCTATCCTTTAGGTAAGACTTAAACCAATCATAAATAAAACCCCGGAAACCTACGCAATATAATTTTCCTAATAGGACACTATGGTTTACCATGTCAAACGCCTTGGTTATGTCCACAAAGAGGCCAGCACAGAGTTTTTTGTCATCCAACGCCTTATATATGAAAGAACAGAATTCCAAAAGTTAAAAATGTGTGCTAGTATATCTACAATATTTAGTGCTATTTTTTTAAGTGTAAGATTTGAGATACCATCACAACCGCAGGAATAGGAATTATCCAACGACTTTATAATTTTATAAAGTTCAAGGCCAGAAATCTGTTCAAAGAAGAAACTTTCATTACTCATACTGTCTGCCATTAGTTGAGTCCTTGTACAATGCCTACAATGTTTGAGATATTCATTCTCATGGGATATTTGACCAACCGTAGAAAAGAAATCATTGAATACATTCGATATAATTGTAGGATCATCAATAACAACACTTTCATTTCTAAGAATTATAGATTTAGGAAAACTTTGAGACTACTTATTGCTACTACTACTACTTATTGCTTTCCATTCTTTTCTAGGATCACCGAGAGCTCCGTATACTTTGGAGTAATATTTATTAATGAAATAGTTCTTATTCCTTTTCTAATTTGAAAATGAATCTTTTTATACAAAAATTTGAACAGTATAATGCAAAAAATGAATAAATTACATATGAAAGAATTTAATCTTTTAGCTAAATAAACAAAAATGTGATCAGTTGATATTTTGACAGAGGTACACTTGCTCTGATATTAAGAAAGATTTTTCTTCACTGATTTGAAAAACGAATCTCACATACTAGAAACTTTCCTTACCTTACCTTAAAGTCCCTTATGTCGCTTAAAACAATTATTCTTTTCTTTTTTTTTTTCAATTACAAATATTTTTAATGATTGTTACAGCCGATAGCATTCCAAAGAGAAAAACCAATGAAAGCTATAAGTCACCCCTTAAATGTATTCACATGACTGAAAATGAAGTCCCTTGTATTTCCTGAACTGGGTTCCAATGGCAACGGAATAATTAGTTTCATAAAGGACTTTTTATTGCCAACAAAAAAAGGAATCAAAAAGAGACAACATAAATGTATTACTATTGAGTTATTTTAAGAACTCTATTCCTCAATAAATTTAATAACTGTCAACTAGTGCAGTGAAAAAACTTTAGCAAGAAAATGGGTTCTCTTTCATGTTTATTTGTCGTTAAATTTACTCAACTTATAACAGTGAAGGACTGTATATACAGTGATGGAGAATATAATAGAAACGGACTTTAATTTTTCCTTGTAGGTTTTATAATCAAACTAACTAAATTTGAAATTTTACAGCAGCTTGCTGTTATTTTTTCTTGTTTGTACTTCTGGTAAAAACAGAGAATCTTGCCTAGGAAAATAGTAGAAAAGAGGTTATTCTAGTGATTTTGACAAAAAATTATAAAATATTCGTGATTTAATTAATAAACAAATAATTTTTTTTTTGACAAGAAAATAAATAAATAATTTTCTTAATAATTTATAAAAATGGATCGTTGATTAAATTTCACTAGTTTTATATGTTAATGTGAACAAAACTTTTAAAAAGATGAAAGCACAATGTAAACCAAGTGTTTAAAAAATTAAAGTGTTCATAGGCCTTCATTGAATGCAGAAAAGAGAAGAAGAACAAGAAAAAGATTTCTGTATTTTGATAAACTACTAGTTCGACTTAAGAAGAAAAAGCCATTTATTCCTAATAATGTTCTTTAAGTTTAAATAAACGCACTCCAATACAACAATCCAAAACCAATCTTGTGAACCACAATTTCTTGGCAGGAGTCAAACAATAAACTCCCTATCCAAACAAGCAAAATATTCAAAAGTGGTTAACTTTTTCAATTAAAATCTTTCACAGTGCAAATTGGAATAATCTAAGAAAATATCTTAATGTTCAGAAAAGAGGATAAATTTTATTTAGATATGATGGAAACAATAATGTCAGACAACAAAGGAGCTCTGAATTCGATCTTAAATATACACAGAAGAGAGAGTTAAGGATATTGTCGGAAGCGCTATGGAGTTGGTACGATTTTCTTTTGATAAAAGGAATAACATGTTGACGAAGTCTGAACTCTAAGCTCGGTAATATTGCCTTTTACTGAAAAGAACATTCCAATAAGATGGGAATCCAGACAATATGATGGCCTTAAGCCCTCCTAAAAACTTGGAGGAAGAATACTATCTACAAAATAGACAACACTCGATGGAGGGCCCACTAAAGTTCTTTGATTTGAGAAATACGTGGGCGGGTAAATAAGTCCGTGACTTTTTGAATTTCTGACCTCTTTACTGAAACAGCAACACTGCTCCTGTCAACAGGCATCTGTCAGTTGACTCCTGTCAAAATTTAAACTTGCTGCGTCAGTAAGTTTGTGTTTGACAGCAATTTTTATCAGACTACTGACTAATTTGAGGAGAAAATGGAAAAACGTGAATTTCGTGAGTTTATTAAGCATTATTTCTTGCGAAAAAAAACCATTACCGAGACCAAGGCTAAGTTTGATAAATGCTATGGGGACTCTGCACCATCAAGCACGTACAAGCACTGAAGAGTGAAGATGCCGAACGTCCTGGACGCCCAGTTGAGGTCTATACACCCGAAACAATCGAAAAAAATCACGATATGGTGTTGGCCGACCGAATATTGAAAGTGCGAGAGATTGTGGAAGCCGTAGGGATCTCGCATGGCTCAGTGGTTTCAATTTTGAATGATCATTTGGGCATGAGAAAGCTTTCCGCAAGATGGGTGCCGCGTTTGCTCACAATGCAAGGGTGCACACATGTGCAGTTGCCATGGCAAAAATCCATGAATTGGGCTATGAATTGCTCCCTCATCCACCCTATTCTCCAGATTTGGCTCCGAGCGACTACTTCTTGTTCCCAAACCTGAAGAAATGGCTTGGTGGAAAAAGATTTGACTCCAATGATGAAGTCATCTCGCAAACAAAGGCCTATTTTGAGGACCTCGACAAATCATTTTTTTTGGAAGGGATAAAAAATTGGAGAAGCGTTGGACAAAGTGTATAGAGCTCAAGGGAGACTACGTTGAAAAATAAAATTATTTTTTATCAAAAAATCTGTGTTTTATTCCAAAAGTCACGGACTTATTGACCCGGCCTCGTATCATATGTTCCAGAGCCATAAACTAGAATGTCTAATTGGCATTCCATACTTTCCAAGACATGCGTCAAGATGGTTAATTTCATGGTACAAATATGCGAATCTTTTATCAAAGATAATTGTTTACCGTTTCTTTTATTATTTTTTCAGGGCAAACCATCGCAAATACTTCTATGATTTGTTATAATTATGTTCTCTTGATTTAGTTTATTAATTTAATATGAACATTCTTGTTAAACTATGGAGCGTTAATTATATTTATTGTATTTATTTTAATACACTAAAAATTGATATAAAGGGTCCGCCAAATAATTTTTTTTTTTGAAAATCTTTTATCGAGTGTAGCTTCGGTTGTGTGGCACGTAGCGACGCTGTCCTGTTGAAACCAAATGTTGCCAATATCCTCCGCTTCATTTTTTGTGAATAAAAATTCGTTCAACATGGCCCGGTAACTCCTTGCTCATTTTCAAAGAAAAATGGCCCAATTATGCCTCTGGACCAAAATCCGCACCAAATAGTGATTTGTTTTTGGTGTATCGGCTTTTCAATGTATGCGTGCGGGTTTTCTGTGCCCCAAATGCGACAATTTCGCTTGTTTACATACCCGCCAAGATCAAAATAAGCTTCATCTGAAAAGATGATTTTTTCGGTAAAATCGGCATCTTCTCTAAGCGTTGTTCAAGCGTATACACAACCATATTCGTATTTCGTTCAGCGGAAGGATAAAACTAATTATCTGTCAAATCAGACATGAGCTAAGTGTTACCATTCACGAAATAAGCACTAGTTAAAAAAAAACGAAACGTTAGATGGCGGACCCTATAGAAGGCGCAGACGAAAATCTTATTTTTTTTTTCACCACTGAAAATGGAGGAATTCAGTGGACTATGCAATCTTAGTCAATCTCACATCGGGACTATGCGGACGAACGTATGCTCTCATAGGATTATATATCTTCATTAAATGACTTAATGATTGGCTTAAGATTAACTCGGGCAGTCTTGAAACTTCCTCATCAATCCAAGTCAATATTTTACAACCGGTAGAAATGGTATAAGATTGTCAACATCTTGAGAGCATTATTCCTACGGGTGGTAGCACTGAACTGGATATAAGCAGCCGTATCAGAAAAGCAAAGGCTGATTTCAGAATATGAAGAAATAATTCTTTTAGATTTAAAGCTCTAATGTTGAATCCATGCTGCTTTATGGATGCAGAAGTGCACAAACACTGTCACAAGAAAGCTGCAAACGTTCATAAACAAATGTCTTAGAAACGTCTTGAGGATTTTTTGGTCCAACCGTATCTGCAATGCTGAGCGGCAAACTATGCAGTGGGACCCGCTCACCAAGGAGGGCAGATAAGTGGGTCTGCCGAGAAGTACTTGGCGTACAACGGTCGAACAGGAATCAGCACGAATAGGAAAGAGTTTGAGGGAGCTGACATACATTTCCAGATATCGTACACGATGGCACGTAGGAGTAGTGGATTTTCTAAACGTTCGTAAGTTAAACGATCGTAATCTTATATATAAAAATGAATCGCAAAATGTGTTGGTAAGCGCATAACTCAACAACGCCTGGACCAATTTGGCAAATTCTTTTTTTAAAATGTTCGTTGAAGTTCAAGGATGGTTTTTTACGGCGAGAAAAATTCGAATAATAGCCGGAAAAACCATAAAAAACGCCCTTTTCTTTTTCCTTATGTGTGATGATATTTTGTATCAAATATGGAATAGAATGGGAAATCCAAATATACAAATCAGTGAAGAAATTTACAATGAAGCATTGGTTTCAATTGAGGACATGTGCTTGATGATGTCAAACAAACTATTAACTCAATCAGTCCTGACCGCGCCCAATCGTCCAATGCATGATGCTTTTAACCAAGAGTTGCATCGAGAAAAACTGTATGATAGCAACACTTTGAAAGAATTATTTCAAACAAATCTTCCACTGTTGAATGAACAACAGAAGTATGTATTTTATACTCTTATGAAAGTAACAAATGATGAAACTGGAGGGATTTACTTCTTAGACCACCTGGTGGGTGGTACAGGAAAAACTTTTTTGATTTCATTAATATTAGCAACAATTCGCTCACAAAATAAAATTGCACTTGCACTCGCTTCGTCGGGAATCGCAGTAACTTTGCTTGAAGGTGGTCGAACAGCCCATTCAGCACTAAAATTGCCATTTCGAAGAACTCTGCAATGGCAAAGGTTTTGCAGCAATGTAAATTGATTCTTTGGAATGAATGTACGGTGGCACATACAAAATCTTTGGAGGCTTTAGACACAACCTTAAAAGATCTACGAAGCAATAATAACAGATTTGGTGGTGCAAAACGATCAACGCCAGCTGATTAAATCAATACATGTCTAAAGTCCTGCAATTTGTGGAAACATGTCAAAAAACTTCATTTGAGCAAGAATATGCGTGCCGAGTTGCAAAATGACCAATCTGGAAACATATTCTCTAAACAACTCATTGACATTGGTAATGGCAAATTTCCTATAGACATGTTGGCTGCATTAACTTTCCTCAAAGTTTTTGTCAGTTAACGCAATCAAAAGATGAACTTATTCAGAAGATGTTTCCAGATGTTTCTCAAAATTACAGACACCATGATTGGTTGAGCGAACGAGCTACATATGTATATTGTAAATGAATTAAATTTTAAAATTCAAGAACAAATTACAGGCGAATCGAGGATATATAAATCAGTTGATTCGGCTACAAACCAAGATGATGCAGTCAACTATCCAACGGAGTTTTTAAACTCGCTGGATTTGCCAGGATTGCCACCTCACAATCTTTAATTAAAGGTTGGATCAATAGTTATAATGTTGCGAAATATCAACCAACCGCGTCTTTGTAACGGTACACGATTAGCGATACAAAAATTACTAAACAACGTGATAGAAGCAACTATACTCAGAGGAAAGTATAAAGGAGAAGATGTTCTCATGTATTAATCTAGAAAACCCATGTTTCTCACATGTTCAATTGTATGTTGCCTGTTACCGTGTTGGAAAACTGATTTCTGTTAATAATTATGATTCACATGATTAACAATAAAGCGATTACTTACTTTTAAATCCTTATATATGTTTCATTTAATTATTTTTTCTTCACAACCCTATCACCAGGGTGACGGTTCTGTTCAGGAGAATTTTCAGCCACGACTATAAAATACGTAGGAACAAAAAACTGCCACATTACAAAATCTTTATGACAAGAAGAAGTCTGTCGGGTCCGCTAGTAGGTAGATATATTTGAATATACGAGTATACCAAATGTATTTTTATACAGATGGTTCAAAAACAAAAGGAGGGGTTGGTGGAGGTGTGTACTCTGAACGACTGAAATTAAGTCTCTCATTCCGCCTTCCCAATCATTGTAGCGTGTTCCAGGCGGAACTTTTGGCGATAAAAGAAGTCTTGTTCTGGCTTAAAGAAAACGTGATATCAACATCTGATATCCGTATTTTCTCAGACAGTCAGGCCGCTATCAAATCTCTGGACTCTGTCTCTACAAACTCTATAACAGTGCATAACTGTCGATCATCTCTATTGGAGATGGCACAACAGTTTAATATTCACCTTTGCTGGGTGCCGGGCCATAGAGATATTCCAGGTAACTGTAAGGCAGATGAACTCGCCAGGAACGGTACAGTACAACCCATTCTACCCCGTTTGGCAAATGCTGGCATACAAATCGCTACTTGTAAACTATTGCTAATGCAGGGCGCTATGAAGAAGGCAAACACCAGGTGGAACAACATCACCACGTTTCAGGTCACAAAAAATATCTGGCCAAGACTAGATTTAAAGCGATCAAGGTGCTTGCTATCTCTAAGCAGATCGCATATAAGCTCGATAATAGGTGCTATAACCGGACACTGTCTAATAGGAAAGCACGCCACGCGGCTAACCGTATTCTCAAATAATTTTTGCAGAAGCTGTATGGACGAGGAATAGGAGGAAACAGTTCTTCACCTTTTCTATACAAAAACGCAAGAATTACCTAGGAGAATTCTTCTATAACGATCTAAATCATATTAGCATAATCAGCCTCTCACGTTTCGTAAGGGACTCAAACTGGTTTCATTGAGCTTAGGAGGAAGCCTCAAGATTCATGTGGTATCACAATGGGCCATTAAACTGGCCTAAGTGTGTCCTATTCCATCATGGACAGCCACTTTAACCTAACCTAACTTAAATGTATTTTCAGTTTCTTTGAGGGAATTTTGCAGAGCGACCAAAAATTGACTAGGTACTCGTATAATAAAGCTTTGTTTTTGTTTTTTGGCAAAGAAAAAAAACAAAATCAATCATCTTTGCATCAAAGATTTAAAGACCAATAATTATATTATAACAGCGAACATGGAAAAAGTGGTTCATTTTTTATTTTCACCCCTTATAAGTCATGACATCCAACCGGTAATTAACTACAAAAGCAACAAAGTTTTAAAGAGCAGTCCTCGATTGTTATTATTTATTTTTTTTTGTTATAAGAAAGAAAAAATATATAAATTTAACCAAACAAAAGTAATTTGAAACAAAAACAAAGGAGGGCGCAAAATGAAAGCGAACAAAAGAACATTAAACGCTAATATCAAATATCGCGTGAAGGTAATGCAAAAAAAAAAAAAATAAATTGTTATTTCTTTGCTTGCAATAGGAGTTAAGTGTTTGTTGTTGTAATAGTTGATAGTGATTTTTGTTTGTTTCTTTATAGCAAGTTAATCCACATCATGTCTATAGAACCGTAAAAATTTGCAACACCAAATCCAAGGTCATGGTACAATGTTTGTACGCTTTGTTCGGTCGGTACCTAAATAAGACTATAATAAGCTTCGATGCGGGTGCACCGGCATCGGAATCAGCATCGAAGTCAGTATTTCTGCTTGAAGAATCAAAAAAGAAAAGCAAAAAAGTTAAACTTTGTTTAATATAATCATTATCTCACGGGATTGACACAATCAATTTGTTGCAATTGCAATCGATGTCGATTAATGGAACTAGATTATATATTTGTATTGTGTGTGGAACCCAAAAAGCTATTCAAACTTTAATTAATGCTCCAACAATTGATGGCATGGATACGGTTCACTTGCTTTTTATTTGTTGATTTGTTGGGAGTTCTCCACTTTACTTGAAAGAAGATTTATTTGGTCATAGAATTTAACAGAAGCATAGTTTTGTTTTCCTTTGTAAATTCACCTTTATTTTTGTTCAATCTTTGGCCTCGATTTTGAAAAATAAAACCCATCTGCTGGGAATAATTCGATCTCTCATGGAATATTAATTACTAAAAGTCGACAATTAAATCAAGTAATTTTGTGGGAACTTGAGTTTTCCAACGACAAAACACCATAACTATCAAACACCAAAATATCGATTTCACAAATACAAAAATTGAAGTCGCTATTGAGCACAGTGCAGAGGAGCATGTTATAGTATTTTTTTTTTTTTACAAATGCAATTCGATGAGGCCGCAAATGAATTAATTACTCAAAGGTGATGTAATTTTATTCATAAATAAAAAGAAAACAAAAAATTACAAACAAAATGTTTACAGAGAAGAAGTATCTACTATTATTAAGTGAATTTAATTGAAAATTATTACATTATTAATAAAATAACCAATGATGTCTATTTTTTCTATATACATAAATACATACATACATCGATTTTCATCAATTAGGCTTTTTGGGTTCAAGTTGAAACTGTTATGTCAATTGGGTAATAATTTTATTTGGTTTATGAATTTATTTATAACTTTATTTTTAGTTAAGTAAGTTTGTGTGGCAATTTTTTTTTTTTGGAAAAGTGTCTTAACAGAGTTAATTGAAATCGAGAAGAAAAATTGAAATAACAATCGTGAAATTTCTCTATCGGAGGTTACTGAAGAAATACGATGATTTGGCTGGATTGCTATTCAGAAGATTTACACAGATTTCAAAACGCTCTTTTTAGAGCGGTTATGAAAACATTGTTCAATAAAATTGGACTTGTGTTCTGATGCAAAAATCAACTTATGCTTTAACAAGACATTTAGTTGTGCTGAATTCGAAATAGACCGTGTTATTTCTGCATCAATTCAAGTTTTTGAAATATAACTCTGAAGTAAGAGAAAAAATCAATTATTCAATATAACTTTCATTTCTTTAAGATTAATACAGAATATATGCAAATCTGCCGCACCAAGCGTAAGCAAAACGATGAACAAAGCATACAAATCTTGAACTCAACGATTTCTTCGATGGATATCCGGAAAACGTTTAAAGCATTTACCAGAAAGCCTAGTAGAATTGGATTTTTACTGCACGCATCCGAGCTGAATTCACTGTTTACCGTCCTGGAAGTTCGGGTTGCCTTAGAAATGACTGGATCTGATGAAGAAGCAGGAGGTTACAGGTTCCTGTACGTCCGAGTTCCTGTTTGCACTCACAAAAGTATGCAATATAATTTTCGAAACCGCCGAAGTACCAGCCTGCTGAACTATCCCTTGCACAAAAAAGGTGCGTATAATAATTTCGAAAACTATAAGGACATTTCGTGTTAGAATTCTTCAGTGAAGTTATTTTTATGCACACCTATTTTTAAAAGGCTCACAAAGTGGGCTAACGATAAACACATACTCTACAAGTTAGAAATTCGTTTTAGGAAAAACCATTTGTCTGTGGATCAGATTTTCCCCTATCCATCCACATCCACATTGCCGATGAATTTTAAAGCAAAAACAAGAAGCTATATGGTTTTTTCGTAGATTTCTGTCCATTATTATTTTATAAGCTTCATACTTTGGGAATCTGAAGAAACGTTGTGAATTTGATGAAAGCAATGTATGGAAATAATGTGTTTTATGTTTGGGACGGAAAATTTACGTCGGTCTGATGATTTTGAAACGCAAATGGCAATAAGACAAGGATTTGTGATGAGTATTTTGCTTTTCATTTTATAAATGATATTATTCGATTAAGTTGAAGGGGGTATTGAGTTCAAAAGTTCATTAATACCGTGCCTCATTTTCACCAATGAATCAGTTGAGAGAATACGTGCATGATCAACCGACTGGAGTGATACTGCGATCTTTATAATGATCATCAGAGATGGAGGAGGTAGATACTCGAGAGAAAGGAAAAGTGGACCTACAAAAGACAGAATTTGATAATTGTTTGAGAATATAACATGACGTGATAGTGATTTTGAAAATTATAATTTATTTGTTAGTTACAAAATCTTGTTGACCAGTGAATAAATTAAATACGGTGAACTTGTGTTATTTCGACATAATAAGTACTTGTACTTATAAAAACAACTTTTATTTTGCCGGCACCAAAATAGGACACTTTTTTCCATCTTACTCATTAATAGATTTTTGACGACTGGCAGTTAAGTAATTTCTACACTAAAAAGCAGTTTTTGAATAAGTACTAACTAAGTTAGACTCAGCACATAATATTTGATATGTGACATTGCGCTCACTGATTCATTTGGAAACATTCTCGATTTTCGAAAGAGATTTTCTTACCCTTATCATGCCAGAAGAACAGTAAGTAAGGGAGATAAGGTTTGAAAGAATTTGTCGGTGCCCATTGAATTCGAATTCTAAAATATTTTATTGACAGGAAAAATTAAAGTCTGATAAAGTAATCCAAATTCGCATAGTACGATTAAAAAACGAATTTTTGTAATTGTCAATCGGACCGAAGATGGACTTGACAATATGCTAATGTGCATTACTAGAGGCACCAATATTACGGTTGAATTATATGGGAAGGGGAAGGAATGGAACTATGCATAAGCTAGAGCATAATCAGTTGAAATAACGGTAGAAAAAATAACGCCAAAAAAAGGTAATCCAAGACACATAACGACGGTGTATAAGCAACGTAAGGGACCAACGATGTTTTTGGCAACAATCATTTTGAACACTCATCTTTGAACTAAGTAAGTTACTGGAATACCATTCTATGAGATGAGTTATATTAAAGCCGTGAAATTAAATAAGTTCTAAAGATAGTAGATGTGTGAGACGTGACAGGAGGGTGAGGATAGATAGACTCGCTGATAATGCTGAAAACGCTGCAAGAAGAGGAGATATCCGAGAATTGTACCAAATAGCCAAAGAAGTTGTCGGGAAAAAAAGCAACAACAATTATCCTGTAATGGATGTGACACTTTTGGTATCAATTGAAGATCAACTTCGCAGGTGGAAGGATCACTTTTATGCCCTGTTAAATGAGGATTCCGTTTAACAGAGTGCTGAAGTGCCCCAACTTAACGAGATGCGCAGATCCTGCAGGGGTATTGACATCGAACCCCCTTCAGTAGCGGAAATTGAAACATCGTTTAATCTCCTCAAAAACAACAAAGCAGCCGGGCTTGACGGATTACCAGCGGAATTCCTGAAAGCTGATCCCGCCACAGCAGCTAGTATCTTGCATCCGCTTATACAAACTGTTTGGGAAAACGAAACCTATCCCAGGGAATGGAAGGATGGAGTGATTGTTAAGGTGCAAAAAAAGGTGATCTCAAGAACTGCAACAATTGGCGTGGTATTACCGTTTTGTCCGTTTTCCCAAAGCTAATGGCAACTTTAATCCTCGAACGGATAAAGGCTAGAATTGAGACTATACTCAAAAGGAATCAGGCTGGCTTCCGCAGCGGTCGGTCGTGCGTTGACCATATCAACACCTTACGCATTGTTCTTGAGCAGTCTGCAGAATTTCAAACACCGCTAAACCTCATGTTTGTAGATTTTGAGAAGGCTTTTGACAGAGTTAACCGAGAATGTATATGGAGATCACTTCTTGGGAGAGGAATTCCGCCAAAAATTGTTGCCATTATAAAGGAGTCCTACAACAATGCAAGGTGTTTCGTGTTGCATAATGGGCAGCTATCCGACTCTTTCGAAGTGCGTCAGGGTGTGAGACAAGGGGATGTTTTATCGCAAATTCTTTTTCTGCTGGCGATAGATGATGTTCTGACGGCCAGCGTCGGTACAACTGAGAGGCAAGGTATTCAATGGAGAACGTTTGAAAGGCTTAGCCATTTAGACTATGCCGACGATATACATATGTCTCATGGAAAATAACATCAGTGGGCTGAACGAGATGTGTCAAACTTTACGGGTGAAAGGAAAATCGTGCGGTCTTAAAATAAATAGCAAAAAGACAAAAATAATGCTAACAGGCCCCCCTACACAACATCGTATTATTCTGCATGACACGCCTGTTGAAGAGGTCGAACAATTTAATTACCTCGGAAGTATTGTATCAGCAAATGGTGGTACGGATCTGGACGTAAAAAGCAGAATAAATAAAGCTCACGTTGCCTTTGGTGCTCTGTCCCAAATTTGGAAATCCAGTCAAGTCTCCTTACACACTAAACTGAGATTCTTCGACTCCAATGTGAAATCCGTGCTATTATATGCTTGTGAAACATGGAAAGTCTCGGCCACCATCTCGAGAAAATCGCAGGCTTTTGTGAACCGCTGTCTGCATCACATCCTTAAAATTCGCTGGCCACAAACAATATCTAACCAGGAACTGTGGCGTAGAAGAGGTCAGAGGCGCTTGGACATCGACATCAGAAAGCGCAAATGGCAATGGATTGGTCACACACTGAGGAAACCTAACGATGATATTGCGAAGCAGTCCTTTGAATGGAATCCTCAGGGGTCACGGCGGGTTGGAAGACCAAGAACAACATGGAAATCTACAGTGCTATCGGAAGCTAACTCCCAGAGAAAGACGTGGCCACAGTTAAGGTGTCTAGCTGCAGATCGAGAAGTATGGAGACGTTTTGTTGACGCCCTATGCCCCGTACGGGGTTAGAGGACCTGATGATGATGAAAGATAGTAGTCATCTCAGAGGGCGGGAAACACTTCTTGCATGCATAGGACGCAGGACATTTGATTAGGTCAGGTTGACCCAAGAATATTACAGACAATTTGGTTAGTTGATTGGTAGACGAATATACATTTATAATAAAACATGTAAATCTGTTAAATACGAAGCAATACGAATGTTTTATAACCTTTTATGTTCACCAAGTTTCGTGAAGTTGTTTGAATTCTAATGGCCAAATGTGATATTTCACATAATTCAGCTATTACTGGGTGTGATTTTAATATTGGCATTATCTTGATTTTGAAAATCACATTTGTCACATCTCGTTTTGATTTGGCTTTTATCTTTTCTTAGAGGCTTATCTAACCCTGTTTAAACGTAAAATTAAGTTTAACAATGACAAAAAACAACCCATATGGGGTTTGTTTTTGTAGAGCAGATGTGCAGATAGTTTGCAAACCTGTAGATTTGTTCTCATTATTATCATGCACATATTTAAAAAACACAAACGAGATTCAATGAATCATAATAAATTATACAGGTATTCACCTAATTATAATTCAAGCTTAATTTTTTTTATGTTTAAGTTTTACAGGTTCAAAATTTTGTATAAATTTAAAACATATTCGTATACTATTTTAAACGAAAACAAACATTTGACCTATTAAAATGACAATTCAAATGAATTAATTTTTAATGATACTTAATCTCATTCATAAAGACATCTTTTTAGTCTCTGCTTCTTTTCACAATACAAATCATAGCAAAAGAAAAATATACAAATCTATTGTGCTAAACAATACAAACATAATTTTACCATAAAACTTATAAACATTTGATTTTCCATAAAAGGTTTTATTAATCGTCAAATAACATTCAAGCTTTAATGTTTTATTTAACTCAATCGAAATAGGTCAAGTTCATAGTGTTTCATGCGACTAATTTGTATTTTTTTTTTTTCATCTTCAACTAACAATGAAAGTTTAGCACAAAAACAAAGAAAATAGAAAAACAATTCTTCAAAGGTACACAAATCTGAACGTAATAATGTCAAACAAAACGTTTTCCGATTTGTTTGCTTTTTAAAAACGTGTCTACTACTCAGATATAGCTCAAATGAAAAAAAGTGTTTACCACCTCAAAAGCAAGCAAGATAATTTGCTAATGTTTTTTTTTTTGTTTTTCTTCTAAGCCCCTAAACCCAAACCTCAAACCCGTATTCCTGTTTGTAATGGATGTAGTTAAGTTTTAGAGTACATGCAACCACCCCCTGATAAAACGCCCGACATAAGGCAATTGATTTATGCTTGCTAGTCCATTTTATCTGGGGCACAACACACGCAGCGCAACTTGAATGAATGATGGAAGCACTGGAACTGGAACTGGAACCTCAACATATTTACTCTTTCATGCACACACACCCACCACCCTCGGTCTTTTGCGACAACTTTGCTATTGCTTTGATTGCATAACATAATTTTTATTTCTTCTCTATTTATAGTTAAGGTAGGTGGTAGTACTTTAGTTTTTTATTTGTGGTATTGTATAGTCCTACAAGATTATAGATTTAACACTGCATTGAGCTTCGTATTGAGCGATGACAGAGCAGGCGCGGCGGCGGTGGCGGCAGTGGCGACGCACGGCAAGCTGTGGTGGCGGAAGTTCTCCTCCTCATCGACACACTTCACCTATAAAATATTTCGAAAATCTGCTCAACCATGATAATGAGGAGCAAGTCAGTAAATGCTGCAAAACATACAAAGTCAGTAACAAAAGCCAACAAAGATAGAGCACGGTCGCAAAAAGAAGGCATGTATTCAAAGAGACTCATTTTTCCAAAGAAAGAAAAAGAGAGAAACACAAAGGCGACATCATATCGGTGGCGTTAAAATATTCCTCACTTATTGTTGTTGTTGCTGTTACTGTTGATAGTTCAACAATGTACAGTTGCGGTCAAAATAATAGCACCGCTTCGATTACAGTTGCATCTTTTAAATCATTCAACTTTCAAGCCTTTAAATAATCACACAAAACGGAAAATTCAAATTCAATCCAATTTGTATGATATTTAAAATTTCCAAGGCCTTTTTTGAACGTTGTCAGTCAAAAAAAAAAAAAAAAATAGCAGGTTTAGTGGACTATAGCACATCTCCATTTATCCAGACGACAGCAGAGGAATTCCCGAGATGGAATAAAACGGTGGCGTCTACGGTTCCAGTTAGGTGTATTACTTAGTGAACACCTTATAGGGATTTTACGACATATTCGGGGCTTAAGCCTATAAGGAGCGGTTATGCCGCTTTTTGGTCTTGGAGATCAAATCAGAACCTGGTCCTTCAGGTTAAAGGTAGTGCGTCAAGGTGACTTCTTCACCACGTAAAGAAAAAACAATTTGCGAAGCACCAACAAGCCTCGGATACCAACGAAATCAAATCTAACAAAATGAAAATTAAACCTATTTAAATGAATATTGGGTAAATGTATTCGGCAGCATGTCTTTCGACACATGTCTTTGCACATAAGCTACGAACTGTGAACTGCGAACTGTGGATGTTCGCATATTTTGACTTTTCTTTCACATGAGCTTTATTTCTATTCGCAGACAGCCACGAATTGTCAACCCTTTTCTCCATATTTTCCTCAGCCATGATCTTTCACACAAAAACAAAACAAGAGCGGTATAATTTTGAGGTTAAGTTGAGCGCGAACAATTTATTCGTTGCAGTGTGGATGGTATGTGGAACGCGAATAGAGTTTGACAGTTCGTAGCAACCACACTGCATTTCGTTACTACCAAATTGTTTTTACAAAATTCTCTTGTTTTAGAGAACAATTGGTTTCTTATAATTTAAATGTGTTTTTGTGTGGAATTGACTTTTTGAAATGTGTAAAATCACGTTTGTTCGTCCATTCGCAGTTCGCAGTTCGTTGCTCATGTGCAAGGCACTTAAGAGCGGAACAGCGATAAGCCGTTGACATCTTACAAACAGGAATCTATTCCCAGCAGCTCCTAACGATAGACGAGAGTTCCTTATCGTTACTTGGCTTGCGCCCAGACACTTACGTCAACCCAAAGAAAAATTGCAGGGCATTCAATAACATCAACTTTGGTATACTCCATTTTAATTTCTTGTTGAAAGATCCTCATCTGAGGTATAAGGCACCATCTCATGCCCTAGTATCACATAAATATGTCGTCCCACCACACCGATATATGAAAAACTTCTCCAGATCAATACACTTGATCCCCCAGTTTAATAATGTTGGATGTGTACTTGGGGTTGAGTTCGGAATTTGGAGATCTTCAAACTTATGCCTATAAACCTCTTACACCATAAAGCACAATTTGGCTTTCATTTATCCAGAAAACATTTCTCCAACCAACATTTTAATTGTTAAAAATATTTCGATTTAAACTTCAGTACCATTTTTTTTTACCTCAACTTTAAGTATCCATATCGATACTGCGTAAACAATGTTTTTATGGCTCAAGCCCAGCTATAGTTCTCTTTTTCCTGAATCTCGAGGCGAATGAGTCATCATCCCAAGACACCACGTTCAAGTCGAGACGCGAATTATTCACAAGACTTGTCCAACGACCACAGAACAAAAAAAACAACAAAAAGAGAATGACTAAACGTGACTCGTACTTCTAAAGCCGTTGTCGTAGTCATAGTCATAGTCATAGTCAACGTTGTCGTTGTCGTTTGATTTTCTTTTTTTTTATTCAAAACAAGTTTACTTATACGGGATTTTGTATGGTGTAAGGAAATCTACTATTCCAATATTGTAGGTGTAAAAATAGCGCTATAATATACTCGTATCTGTACTGGAGTTCAAAAAGCTGTTTATTACAGAATAACAAAGTCTGTATCTTTATTTGTAATGTTGTACAGTTGCAATAATTTCCAGTCAAAGTCATTTAACTGAGAGCTTATCGCATATCGCATTAGTTTATGATCATAATATACGATGATGCACACGCGCACTTGTCCATTTGAGTAACGAGGAGTCACGGAAATGAAATCAGGCTTTTCAAACTCAATGCGATATGTAGACAGACAGTGACTGTCCTTCAAATCAAACACAACGGCCGAGATAACAAATTCAATGAACTCATAATAAACAAGAGTTGCCAATTCGTTAATAAAATGTTCGAGTTAAATTAGATATTCAGTATTACACAGATTTATGACTCTTTTCGGTGTGATCCTGCTTTTCGTATTCATTTGATTTAATTCTTCGAATGAATGTATTCAGTTGAAAATGGATAAATAGTATGACGTTTTACTATAAAATTTATTCAGCACACTATTTATGGAGTTTGCTTTTGAGGTGAGTATTATGATTCCATATGTTTTTGATTTGATTGGAATCAAATCCTTAGTTTTCCTCGATTTGTCCGAATTCATAGATATGGAATTTTGTTTCGATATCTTATTTCTCTCTTTGTTAAAAATGTGCAGGTTATTTAATTATCAAATCTGGTTTAATTTTATACCTGCTTGTACTATAAAGTGTGGCAAAAAACTATGCAAAGTTATACAAAATTATACAATTGCAACTATTTTTTTGAGCTCGAATTTAATTTTTGTGTTGAATGTAGCATTCGGGGCTGCTTTATAGGTTAACATTGTTTGAAGCAAACCAGCAATCCTGGCACTTAAGTAAAACCCTTTGTTGGTAAAAATGCGACAGAGAAATATAAAGGATATTAAATAATCTTGGCGCTATCTCCATTTGAATTAGGGATGTTGCGAATATTCGCATTTGCGGATTATTCGCAATAATTCCAACATCCGCATCCGCAACCGCATCCGCATAAACTGATGCGGAGTTTGTTGCGGATGCGGATGTTTTTAAACGCTTTTTTTTCAAATTTGTAAAAATTTTCAAAATTTTCATCTTTGCAAGACAACGATTTGTATGCGATTTCAACATACTTAGATCCTCGCTATAAGCATACATTTTTCAAACCCATCACCGAGGAAAGAATAAAAGATGTAATTCTAAGGATGATAAATGATCCATCATTAAGCACCAGTTCTCCTACGTTGTCACCATATTCAAACAACACAAAAAAGAAGAAAATGGATGAGTCTTTACATTTGGAACCAGGAACGTCTGGTTTAAGTTACAAGGCTTGCTTCGGAAGCGATATGGCAATGATGCTAGATTCATCAACTGAAGACGAAGGTGAAGGAGAATCTGATAACGTTAGTCCCGAAGCACTTCTCCGAAGGGAGTTAGCATGTTACCGAAATAAAAAAAAGACTAGAATTCGATAATAATCCACTTGATTGGTGGAAAATCCATCAAACAGACTTTAAAAGACTCTCCAAAGTTGCACTGAGGTATTTATCACCTCCACCAGCCAGTGTTCCCAGCGAACAACTATTTAGTGGAGCTGGATTAATATACGATTCACTAAGAAAGAGATTGCAGTATGAGAAGGCTGCAATCTTGCTTTTTATTAAATATAACTCACCCATTTTTAAATTTAATTATTAAACGCAAAGATAATCAATAAAATGTTCCTTTATTTACGGACTTAAAATTGTTTTTATTTAATAAATTCTAAAATCCGCATCCGCGGATGTGAGTCTCAAAAAATCCGCATCCGCGGATGTCAAAATTTTTACATCCGCAACAACCCTGATTTGAATTAGGGAAACGAATATTTCTTCGTTTGAAAAAAGAATGGACAATTTTGTCAGTACTATAACAAACAGTGCTTTTCCTCCATAGAGCTCGAGAGTTTCGTAAAATTTCTAATGTGGATCGTAAAAACAATAAATTAAATAAACAAAATCTTCGTTACCGTGGGAGAACCCATACTCCAATCGTAAGGCCGTCGCGCTAGCCTGATTTATCCGTGGGGATAATTGAAGTCCAAAGTGCATGAAATTATACCGCGGGACTTGGAAGAGCTGAAAGCTTCATTTGACAACATGGCAACATTTCAACGGCTATTTTAATCGAAGTATTAAAAATCAGGGCCGTCATCTGAAAGACGTTAAAACCCACAAACTTTCGAAATAAATGTATTAATACAAAAAATTGTGCTTTTTTTCTTTTCTCAACGCCGCACACAGGTAAATTTTCCCAAAAACATGGCCAAAATTATTTTTTGTGTTTATTCAATTTATTATTGCATGATTATATCAAAATATGATAATTTTCATAAAATTCACCATTTTACACGAAAATTCATAAAAAAGGAGCAAAAAATTAAAAAAGTCGTTTTTTTTTTTTACATTACCCCATAGGGTTTCTTTCGTTTGACATTTAATAATACAATATTTATACATTTAATAGATTGAAAAAACAGTTGAACAGTATCTAGTCGTTATTATAAATAAATAAATAATGTAGGCATAGATAACAATTATATACATAAATAAACATGAGTGTGAGTTTGTATGTGTGTATATCATTCAATGACTTATGAAACTGTAAATAAGTATGCTTGTTCGATCTCTGGTTCTATTAGAAACTGAAGTACAATATATACAATATTGCAACCAATTTATATTTTGTTTTAAGAAGGTGTTGTTATTTCTTGAGGCACTCAGCCATCTTGTTCTATGTTCATATGCAAAATTCGGGGAGAGTACGATAACTCAGGCGACAAAGTTTAATGACGGGTTTGTATAGAACAGTTAAAAACAAGCATTTATTACTATGAGGGGGGGGGGTTATTTTCAATTTTCTCAAAAACTAAAAGACATACAATCATCTAGTTTTCAGTTTTTGATCAAAAACAAATAAGAGCAATATTATAATTATTATTATATATAATTCAAAAATTTAAACAATAGTAGATAATCTTGAAGTATTGAAAAATTACACTTTAAACTTTTTTTTACTCAAAATTTGAGTTTAAAATTAAATTTTTCAAAAACTATGCAGAGTTTTGACTTGATTTTAAAACTGACTAATAGAACAGAATGTGGGCTTTAAAAAAATGTATAATACTTAATTGTAATAAGTATTACCTTTATTTTTTAAGAATTTGTTTCCATTTTAAGCAATAATTTTTTTAAATTGCCCCTCCTGCCTAGACGGGGGGAGATAGACCCCCCCCTCCCATAGTAAAAAGTGCTTGTTTTTAACTGTTCTTAAAAAATCCGTTATAATATCTTGTCGCCTGAGTTATCATACTCTTACCCAAAATTCGTTACATTTTTCTTTATTTGCTCCGAAATTTCAATATTGGTCTCGTTTTTAACCTTTGCTACCAAAAAATTTATTCTTTCTGTAATGTCACGAGAAGTACAGCTTCTTAAAAATTCAGAAAGCTTATTTCTTGAAAGAAAAATGAAACTTGATTGCGATCCTGTGTCAAAAAAGAAAAATCTAATTTAAAAAAAAAATTCCCGTTCCCCACATCTTTTAAAGCCAATATTTTAAAAAGTCGCAAAAAACCGCAATGTTTTAGGATTGTTTCCCATAAACGACACATTTAACTATTTTTTAACACTATTTTTATCACAGAAAAATGCAAATCAACATAACTTTTTCATTATTAAAGAAAAAAAAAATTGTTTGTTTTTACTGCTCAAACACATTATCTAAAAAAGCTTGAAAATTTACTTTGGACTTAAAATATTGCAAAAAAGTGTCATTATCTTTTTTTAACACAAAACTAGCAACAGAATCCATGTTAAATTATTTTGAAAATCGCCAAAAAAAAATTAATAAAAAACAAAGCAAACTACTTCTTATAAGAAACCAAACTTGCTACTGCACTCGTTGATTAAAAGTTTCTACTTTGAAAGCATCTACTGATTAAATAGTAACAATTTGCATCGCATGATTAATGAGGTTCAAAGCTTATGTTATTTGTAAACAACTCGGCATTAAAAAAAAACAGCAAATCGTAATTTTTTTTATAGTTTTGGCCATGAATTCGGGAAAATTTACATGTTTTATTTATTCCAGCAAATGTCTGGATGGTATTTCGACTTCTAATGAATTCGATACGATGCACAAAAAGATTATTGTAAAAAATTCTAAATGGCAGGTAACACCAATAGAATCTTGTGCAGAAGAGACAACTTGGATTAAAGACTTTTGCAGGTCTATTCGCCAACACTCTAGACTTCTATCTTAGCGCTGATCCTAATAAATACCTTCTTACCGTCTTTAAGGCACATCAGACCATTGTATCATACCTACGAATTTCTTATGTCAAACACTTCTAGTTAAAGAAAAACCTCCTACAAGACGATCTCAACTACTTCTTCCGTGAGTTACACTTAATTTTTTGTAGAATAAGAAATTTTATACCAATAAGTAAACATCTATCGAACCCAAAGAAAACTCTTGGGTTAATTTGAGATGTAATGAGTTACTCAGGATCAAAGATGCAAGTTCCCGTTGTTATAAAACTAACCCCACTTAGGGAAGCCGGAATAAATTTTAACAAGCTAACCTGTTACGGTCAAATCTGTAACGAATCAAATTTTTAGAAAATCTGCCCAAAAAAATACTACAATTTCCCAAACAAATAAAAAATGTTTGGCCTCTTGTAAACATTATTTCATGTAAGACTATGTTTTCGTCATTTAATACGCTTGATTGATAAATCCAATTTGCTTGAGGAACAATTTGCTGTTAGTTCCATTTCTGTACTGAGAGTGTTCATTTTTTCATCTCTTTAAATCCACAAAATAAACTCTGGTGTTCCCCAGGGTTGCACTTTATCTTCGATACTCTTCCTTTTTTTTTTATAAATAATATTTTGTCTGAAATCTCTTATTCACCAAACTGTTTCGCTGACGACATGATTTTAGTTTTTTATGTTTATATTTAGATCCGGACCTCGACTACGGCACCGTATGATAAAGTCATTGAATTCTGGACTTTATCAAAAAGGGGATTATAAACCGTGAAGAATTGAATGCTTCGCAAACATAATACCGTCTATTGTTGTTAAAGTGCATCCCTTAAGATTAAACAGCTTTCAGTGCTAGGCATGTGCATCAGAAATCATCACTTGCGGGGATCACATACATATTTGCAGTCGCCAAAAACGCTGTTCAGTGTTTAGGTTTTCTCTGCCGATGCGAGGAGTTTTTTCTATAATTTGTAAAGCCTTTATTAGTCTTAAAAACTCGAGCACAATTCCCATATTTGTTCAGGTGCTTCCATAAGTCACTCGACTCTCTTGGAAAGAATTTAAAAGAGATCTAAAATTGACAAGCGACAGTCGGATAACATGACCAGATCACTTTCAGAACTACATCTGATATGTAACTAAAATGTTGAGTATATTTTATATTTATTTTGAGCTCAAGGAAACCACCTGTAGGAATCAAAGCAATAGACCCATCTCATTAGTCTCAGTGAAACCAGAAATATCGAATTTTTCTAACATTTCCAAGCGTGATTTACAAGGTTTTTCAACTTGAACAAAAAAAAAAGTTTAACCATGAATAAATAAAACTGGTAACACTAGTTCAAGACAATTTTTGTAACCTGAGAAATATATAATAATAATTTGTTTTTTTTTTCAACACTACCACCGTATTTGGCTATTGGAGTATTCTCTATAACTCTTTACTCTGTTTTTTAATTTGTCGTCTGACAAACTGACATCAAGTGTAACCAACCAACCAATGGATAAAGCCGGTTAGTTGGTGGATATAATAACTTCTCTGAGGTATTGGCCATAAATACAAACTGAATAATTTATTATTGTTTTTTTATTAAAACACGTATGTCACCATACTTAGCGGTGATGTAAGCCATGCAAGAGCAGCAAGCAGAAAACATGTGCACCAAGCAGAGCCCACTGAAATTAATTTTTAAATTATAAACCTAAATGAAAACAAAATATTAAATCTAACTTCAAGATCAAGACGACTACTTTGACTTAGAGAATCTCGTTTTGAAGTGTTGGCCCAAAGCAATCAATCAGAGAAAAATGTCTTTGTGTTTGAAAAGACTCATCTTGTTGTCGGCGGCGTCTCCGTGCGTCGTCTGATGTTGCTCTATAAAAACGTGCGAATTACAATTCATTGTTGTTCGAAAATGGCGAAATTCCCAACGGACGACTTTTTTCAATCAATTTGAACTTTCAGCGGTTGTATTGTTGTGCTGCAAAGTGTCGGGCATATTAGAACAATCTACGACTTTACACATTTTCAATGATACAACCAACAACATTTGACTTGGGTTTTCTATTTGTGTGTTTGATTGAATAATAATTAAAAAGAAATTAAATGATAAATAGTTAATAGGCAAAAGATAGATAATAATTAGGAAGAGCTGATGTGCGGCAAGCAGCATGTGAGTCACGATTCATGAACTCACCACTGCTTGTTTTTGTTTTGATTAGGTTTTGGTTTCTATTGAAAAAATAATAATATTCAACTAAAGATGGTATACGTTGCACACGGTGTTAATTGAATTATAAAAATGGGCGCGGTTGGAGCATGCTTGCATTTTGAATAGGAATATAGGAATAGATGTGATATGCTGATTGTTGAATGCCGATATTCCACGAGCACATGGAAGCGTGAAATATTTAAAATAGGTTTTTTTTTCTATTTCTTCTTCTTTTTCTCTGCTGAACTTCATACAAACGTGAGTGCGTGACGATATTTCAAGAAATGTTTAAAAAACGAGTATTTGATGTTTTTCAATGACTTCAAAAAGACATCATTTCGATTTGGTTATTTTGTTTTACATGTCTAATTTAAAATACGTAACAACACAAAGGGTTTGGTGCATTCAAACGTGGGATTAGGAAAAAAACACACCCAAAAAACGCGACTTCATAATGCAATAACAAAATATAAGAGCAACAGTCAAAAAGATAAAAGAAATAAAGACATTGAAGTTGAAAACCATCTTCGATCGGTTGAGAAACAAAAATTAATGATTCATTATTTTCGTATCTTTAACGGTTGGGAGAGCCCTTTTATTCGTTCAAGTTCATTGAATCATTGTGCAATAAAAATAAAATGCAAAACAAATTAAAATCAATAAAAACCATTCACTGTTGCATTTATCGTCAAAATATCTTCAGATTGGAGTACATTGGTTTCCTTATGGAAAGAAATATATATTCTTAAGTCATCCAACGAGGTATTTTATAACTGCTATTAAAGGACGGCATATTAAAGATCATGAGTCATGACCAGACCACGTCTCCAGCAAAAAATAAACTTCAACCCAAGATCAAACATTTTAAAATGAGTAAGAAAGGTAATATAAGTTACTGAAAATCAATGAATGCTTTACCATGAGCTCAGGCTTCCAAAAGCTTTTTTTTGCACAGACTTTTTACAGGCCCGGTCGTAATAAAGGGTGTCCCAAAATTAACGCAAGATTTGAATTAAATAGAAAACGCCGTTTTTAGTCTTTTGATAGTTATATTTTTATTGACTCGTAAAGTACATAGGATATTGTTATGTATGGAATAACACATCGGACAAATGGCCTCCACGGCTTTGCATGCACATGCGCACTCTTTTGTTGAAATTTTCCATGACCATTCTGCATAAATGTGGCTGAATTTCGTTGATGCAGCGTTGAATCTCCTCCTTTAATGCACGGGTGGTTGTGGGCTTGTTGACATAGACTTGTGATTTCAAATAACCCCATAAAAAGAAGTCTAATGGTGTTAAATCACACGATCTAGGAGGCCAATTTTGATCACCGAAACGAGAGAGTACACGACCTGGAAATGTCTCATGCAGTAATTGATGATGATGACGGGCTGTATGACATGTGGCACCGTCTTGTTGAAACCACATATTGGACACATCAATATCATCCAATTTTGGCAGAAAGAACTGTGTAATCATGTCGCGATATCGAGCACCAGTAACAGTCACTGCTTGACCAGCATCATTTTCAAAAAAATATGGCCCAATTATGCCTCCAGCCCAAAATCCACACCATACAGTCACGCGTTGTGGATGCATTTGATTTTCGACAATCACATGTGGGTTCTCCGAACCCCAAATGCGGCAATTTTGGCGATTGACAAAGCCATCAAGATGAAAATGTGCTTCATGGCTTAGGATGATTTTGCTCGAAAAATCAGGGTCCATTTGTTGATGTTCAATAATCCATTCAACGAACTCTCTTCTCTGTCCATAGTCATTAGGCTTCAATTGTTGTGTTAATTGAATTTTGTAAGCATGAAGACACAGATCTTTGGTGAGTATACGCTGTAGAGAGGTTCTTGAAATTTGCAATTCTTGTCCACGACGCACGTCGAATTGAGGTTCCTGGATTGTCAGCAACACTCTCACGCACTGCTTCGACATTCACATTTGAACGGCTTTTTTTTTTGGACGACCAGTGTGTTTGGCGTCTCCAACGGATCCAGTCTCCATGAATTTTTCAATTAATCTCTTCACAGTTGACGAAGTTAAAACACTATTCCGACCATATTTTGTATGAAATTTTCGAACTGCAGCCGCCAAGCTTTCACTATTTTTGAAATATTCTTTAATAATGAAGACACGTTGTTCTCTCGTGTAACGCTCCATTTTTAATAACCCTATACTGTTAGCTGTCAAATTGCTTTTTTTCAGGGTTGCCAACACTTCACTGCACAAATGGCGGCAAATTCAAATCTTGCGTTAATTTTGGGACACCCTTTAGATTAAAAAGCATAATTGCCCCGTCGTACAAAAAAAAATTGATTTTTTGATTTCGTTCGGAGCTTAAGATGTTCATTTTTTCGTATTCAAGGTATGGTTATCAAAATTTTCGTTGGGACTTCATTCGAGGGACTCTGTTATATGGGTGATGTTGATGTATAACATAACTACAAAGTGTGCCTAATCAATTTGGTCAAAAAAGAAATAAATCATCAGCTTTTTATGACAAAATTCTTATAAATGAGATTCCTATTGGCCTTTCGTTAGCGATGAATTAATCAACAAACTTATAATGGAATAAGAAACTGAAGTCCGACCCTGCTTTTTTTTACAACTGTACCAATTTTCTTTATAGGTATAATAAAACGTTATGTTGCACCCGTTGTTTTAATAAATGGTGATTTTTTGTTATATTTGTATCGTTATAGATTTGATGGGCTAATGGCCAACCTGTTGTTTAATGGTCAGTGTGTATGACTGTCTAACCAGAGGTCTAATCCCTGCCTGTGCCACCTAAAATCCTCTTGTGAGGAATTTAAAAATCCACCAATATTCATTTTTGTCAAGAAAAGTTCTTCCTCAAATTAGCCATTCGCATTCGGCACGAAAACAGTAGGTCCCCTCCTTTCCTGAAATTATCCGCACACAGGAATGGTTGAGAGTTGTAAGTTACAAGACGTTTCTTATCTATAATCTACCTCTTCCAACAGTTGATCTTTAGTTGACATCTACAAATACCTAATGAAACTATCCATTCTTATTATCGAAAAGGGAAGATCCAATTACACCGCCCGCCAGGCCTTTAAACTACATCAAACAGTGACACGTTGTTGATGGAGATGGATAGGCTTTTTAACATTACTCGATTTTTCAAGCCCAAAATGCGACAATTCGGATTAATTTTATGCATTTAAATGATTTAATTATCGAAGATACAACAATTTTGTTGGTGATCGACTGACTTGAGCTTACTGAACTCTAAAAGCCTTAGCACTTAAGCTTTATGCAAAATATGGTGTAATGTTTTTTGTGGAATGTTTTATTCCAAAGATTGACCAGGAATCGAAAAATCTGAGTTTTAGTGAACTTTATGGGCTACATCAGTAATATTTTCAGTTGTTCTATTTTTCACATGAATAACCTATCCCAACAGTTAAAATCTTCCCTTAGTTTATTGCCAGTCGAGGTGCTTTAAGACAATCCAAAAGTGGTCTAATTTTGCGAGCTGTGACTGCAAAATACACACATCGTCCAGTTTTTAGTAATGGTGTTTTTTTTTTTATTTTTAAAGAATGAATACTTCTTTATATTGTAGATAAAATATTGTTTGAGCATAATCGCTTCTTCTCTGCTGTTTGCAATTTATTTGTGTTATGAAAATAAATGTAACTTAATTCATTCTGTTTGTGAATATCAAAGCAATTCTTCCCGAATTTTCTTGGTTCCATTTAATTTTGGTCCATGTCCCGCAAGATATTTGATTTGTTATTAAATTTAATTTAAATGGTGAAATATTAACGTATAAAGCTCGTTTGGTATTAAAAGACTGTTCTCAAAAAAAGGCATCGACTACCAATCAAGAAACTTTTTCACTTATGGCTAGATACTCGTCGATTCGTTTTGCAATTGCGATAATAAATGAGTCATTACAATCCGGAGTGTTTCCCAAAACTCTAAAAAAAATCTGTTGTTGTCCCTGTTGCAAAAGTCCCAAATCCCAGAGAAGCACTTGAATATAGGCCAGTTAATATGTTACCGACAATGAAAAAAGTTATTGAAAAAATAGTAAGCAAGCAACTTTCCCAACACGTCAAAACACAAAATATATTGATAGATCAATAATCTGGATTTCGAGGAGGGCATTCATGTGAAACAGCTCTAGTAAGTACAATCCACGACTGGAAAACAAAGATGGATGAAGGGAGAAAAATAATTGCCATTTTCATGGATTTTAAAAGAGCGTTTGAAACCATTGATAGAGTAATTTTAATTGATAAGATGGAGAATTACGGCGTAAAAGGAATTGAGAAGAAATGGTTTGAATCTTACCTAAACCAAAGATCGCAAATAACTAAAATTTTAGAAAATGAATCAAGCGAAAGAAGTGTCAATATTGGAGTGCCACAAGGTTCGAATTTGGGTGGTGAATTATTTCTTCTCTACATAAACGAAATTAACAAAGTGTTAAAATGGTGTAAATGTGTTCTTTTTGCAGATGACACTTTAATTTACATTGACTTTAAGAATATAATGGATGTATATGCAAAAATTAATGAAGATCTTGATAATGTTTACCAGTGGCTTTGTATGAACAAATTAAAACTGAATGTGTCAAAAACCAAATTCATGATTCTAAATTCAAATGAAATTGTTAATTTGCAAATTGGATCAGAAAATATCCAACAAGTCAAAAGCATAAAATATTTAGGAGTTATTATTGATAAAGACTTAAATTTCAAAGAACATTCGGATTATATTTGCGCGAAGATAAGCAAAAAAGTGGGTTTTTTAAATAGAATCAGAAAGAAATTAAGCTTTAAAAATGCAGTAATGATTTACAACACAATTGTTCTGCCACATTTTGACTATTGTGCTACAATTCTGTACATGTGCAATATAGATCTTAGGCAAAGACTACAGGTTCTTCAAAATAAAGCTATGCGTGTTGTCTTAAAGTGTAATAGATATACCCCTTCAAACTTTATGTTACAATCTTTAAAGTGGTTAAATGTTAATCAGTGTCTAATATTGAAAATCCTTATTTTTATTTTTAATATAAAATCTTGCATTTATCCACAGTATCTATAAGAGAAATTGGTTTATGTTGGCGAATTGCAACCATTCAATCTTAGATCTGCAAATGATTTCCGACTGGAGAGATATAACCGGAGCAGCACCCAAAAATCTGTAATGTATCAAGGAGTGAAACTATTTAATTCACTGAGAATTAAAAGATGAGTCCAACTTCCAACGTTTTAAGAAACTTCTCATAAATCACATTAAAATAAATTTTTGTTAGATTTCAAATCTTGTTATTATTCAAAATTTAAATTGTAAAGTCAAATCAAAAATTTTTTTAATTTAAAATTTTGTTAAAGATTTAAACTTTTAATAGTTATATATATAATTAATAAATTAAATAAATAAGATAAATAAAAATATAATATTATAAAGTTTCCAAAAGTAGCTTGATCTTCGTTGCTGTTTACGTAGATCAAGTCAAGAACTTTGAAATGAAAGACTTGGATGATGCAACTTCAATGTTTGCACATTTCTCGAAATAGGTCAGCTGGAACAATTGCGATTCAACAATCCTGTATCGACACCTTTAGACTTGAAACAGAAGAGGAAAAGTAATAAGAGGCCGGACATATGCAATCAATTTGTTAAGCAGGTAGAGAAAAAATTCAGGGAAAGCACACTAGACAGGTTTTTTTTCGATATTTGAAAGGAACCATCAAAAGAAAGTTATCTACTTTAAAGTATTTACCCAGAATCAAGGATTCGGCGATACCGACTGGGAAAGTGACGTAAATCAGAGTAAGTCAACAACAGGGTACTTCTTTTACGATGTAAGATCTGCAATTACATTGGGCAGGTTCAGACAACATAAGGGACTTCATTTGCAGTCAACTGCATTCCTTGAACGCAAATTTTGACCAAGGCAGCTGGTTACTTTTTCAATTGTCATAAATTTCAAACTCAGAACTTTACTTCACTAACTTCTACCTTCAGTTCATCGTACAAAAACTATCAAAAACAATATTGTCTACAAAGCACTCTTCAGGCAAGCTACAAATCCATCAACATTTGTATTTTGTATTGGGAAGATATATTATTTACTTCTTTTTCACTTTGATAAGGAACCCTTTTAGACATAACATTGGTCAGAAAATAAATAAATCCTAGAGTAATAAAGTTCAACTTTCAGTTGAATGAAAAAACCTGATTACCTGTCATTTTGACATAAGCAGACTTGACTTGATAGTTAGGGAGATTTTTCTTGACTTACTTTCCAGTCAGCTTTCTAATAAAGTTGCCTTAATTGGAAGGTAATTTTTTGGCAGCTGGCCAATCAGACACTAAAAACTTGCCTTACTTTCAAGTCCCTTATGTCGCCTGAACTTGCCCATTGTCATCAAAACAACAGTCCTTACTTGTCAAATTGCAAAAGATAACAGCTTTCAAAGAGACAGATGTTTAAATAGGGAGATATTCAAAATGAAGGCCCTTAATTTCATTCAATTTAACAAAATCCACTTCCACACGAACCGGTGAAACATTTCTCTTACTTTCAAATTCATACCTGAAGCAGAAGACAACGAACGCCATATCAACAATCCGGAAACAAATAGAATCACAATTTCAATCATTTTTGTCTTCGTTTAAATTTAATTCAAACTCTTTAGAATTATCATTCGCGCCTCGTTGAATTGTCCCGTCCGTAAATTACGATTATATGAGATATTATAAATTACACAACAATCCACGTTCGTTCAGTAGGTAACGTAATAAAATAAACGAATCTATTAAAAATTCGTTAAAAAAAAAAAGATTACAAATCATAGAGAAAAATGTTAAAACTATCGCAACACAATTGAATTTGCAATTGTGAGTCCATTTCAATTGCACCGGCTACTTTCACTTTTCAACTATAAAGTAATTTTGCATTTAAACAAATAAACGAAAACAACAGAAAAAGCAAAACAAAACAAATATATAAGTATTAAGAAAAAAAAAGTTGCTACTCTGACCGAAGAAGTAATCGAGTTGAAATTAGAAAAAAAGTGTTTCTCTGCTAGGAGCCAGCCACTACAGCACAGCATTTATAGAAGTATAGGCTTCCTATTGGCCGTTTGCCTTTTTGAATTACAATACAAAAGGTTAAGTTGCATACTGCACTGAAAGCTTCAGTCTTTTTTATATTTTTCTTGTAGAAAACACACAAATCGAGGTGCTGCCACCGCGCCGCCGGCCGCCAAGAGGCATCAGAGTTCAGTTAATCAAAAATAGAGTCAATCTCCCGAAGTACGACATTTTATTTATATTGAACATTTCTACCCGCGCTCTGACAATGTGACAAACATCTGAAATAAACAAGGAGGAAGAACTACATAGACTCTCCTCTCTGTATCTCTAGCAGTATTGTGTTTGTTCGACTTTTTACATACTGACAATGTCATATAGTTGGTTGGCCAAGACACTAAGAATCCAGTTCTATTGTGCAAACTCGGTTCGTACCAAACACGACCAGAGTTTGGTTCTTTTATGGAAGTTTCCGGTTTTTCTTTTTGTATTCGCTTTTTTCGTCTGTTACTGATTTCGCATCCAAATATGGAATGCAATATAAAAATCGTGCTCAAAGTTTTTCCTATGGAAATATTCAATCCATAATACAACAATGAAAAACTAAGTTCATACGAAAACACGCATTTCAAACAATGTCAGAGTCAAGTTTAAAAAGAGATGCAACACAATTGAGAGGGGGAGGGAGCAAAATATCATTTGGGAAATAGGAAACTTTACTTTACATAAGACAGTTTTAATGATTTATCATCTTTTTTAGGTTCCCTTATTCTAATATGAAAAGTCGATTGAAAACAGCTTTATTTTGCAAATAGATCAACGAGACGTAAAACAAAAATAAATGTATCACTTTATTAAGTTTCGAAAGTTCGAATTTAATTAATTTTATCTCTTTAAAATAAACAATCCCAATACTTTATTGCTTATTTTCACAATTTATGAATATTGTTCGTAGTAATAATAATTTCAATTCACTTTTTAAAATTTGCGTAAAGAATTTCTATTACTTCTGATTGATTTCACTATTTAATGACAACTGTATTGCTTCCGGCGATAATTTTTATTTTATAGGTACCTTGTTTATAAATTATATTTGTATTTGCTTTAAAGCTGTTTATGGAACTATTTTTTTTTTGTGTCTCCTTTGTATGATTTGTAAATAAAGATGAAAAGATTCAACAGCTAAAATCAGACTTGTGCATTATTGGAATATTTTTTTTTTTTTTGTGTCAGCTAGAATCTTGATAACAGAGTAAGATTAAAGCAAGTCAACTTGGAGTAGATGTTCTGAAAAAATAATTATGTGCACGAGCTTTCCTTATTTTGTGTGAGGCATTCTAGCGAAACGGAAGTCATGAAATCCTTTATCTTACAAATAACTTAATTTTGTCATATTGGACTTACTCGCAGCATTTTACGTTGATGCATGTTATTCTTTAGTTTTTAAAATTAGATCTTTAAATAAAACTAAACGTTCTGTAGAAGAAATTATCTAATTTGAAGGATTATTATCATTTCTATGTATTATTAATGATTGAATTTAAAGTTCGTTAAACCGTCTGCAAGGTATGTATGCGCCTATGAAAGTAAATGCATCTTGAATTGAAATAGAACTATCCTTGAAGAAGTGTTTTAAAGAAAATCAGCCTATCCTTTTTAGCTGTAGCCGAACCAGACTCACTTCTTCCTAGTTGTCTTGACAATTTCAAGGATATAAAAAAAAACTTGGTTTATCGATTGTAAAAACAATATAGGATACAATAATATCAAGTGAATCTAATTGTGACAAAAAATGAAACAAAGACTAGTCAAAGTTATGCAATAACAATAAAAAATATATAATTGCAAACTGAAAAATAATCTTTTAGAGCCTTTTTTATTCTTATTGTATTTCCTTAGAGGGACCTATCACTGACACAAAGTGAAAACTGTTAAAGCAATGCCGTAGGGAGCTTCGTTTACTTAGCGAATCCAACACGGTTACTCTCCGTTGGGTCGAAGGACACTGTTACATTGAAGGCAGACAAATTGGCCATAAACGAATGAATGCATAGTCCGACCCATGTGGTATCAATGATTTACAAGCCCTTAGAGCAAGTAAATAAAGTAATTCACTAAATTTTCATTGTAATCACAAACAATAGGTCGTCAGCTCTTGAAACTTGCAGAGTTTCGAGGAATCTAAAGTCAAATATTTCCAAAAATAAAACAAAATTCATTTTGCAACTAGGTAGGCCTCAGTTGTCCTTATTGATAGGTATCCTAACGGGTCACAACTCATTGGGCAACTACATGAATAGAAAAGGTATCACCTCATCCGATTTGTGTAGTAGGAGGAGACGGAGGAAGATACCTTTCACTTTAAATGTGAAATCCCAAGCCTAGCTAAAAGAAGAATGAAAATTTTAGGAAAATATTTTATCGACGACTTATGCGACGCCTTGTCCTTGCCACCTAGAGACATCACGATGGTACAGGAAGGTACCCTCAACCTAAATCCTCACCATTTTTTGTTCTGAGGAGTACAATGGATTCAAAGTGATCCAATTGAGATGTTTCTGGGCCTTTTCGGATACATCACTCAATACAACCTAACGTAACCTAGAGGTTCTAGGTTTACAAAAATAAGCGAGGAGGAATCAGTTGATGAGATCTGCTAGAGGTAAAATAATATTGTGGTTTTTGCGTAATCAGTTTATCAGAGAGCAGATTTAAATTACAAAGTTAAAAATAATCATCAAGAGGCATATAAAGTAACTTAATTGGATCCACTGTCATTTCTTCGAAAAACAATAAATAGCGAACTATATTATTAAAACCAGTATTGATTAACATTTACTTTCATACTACTACAATTGGAGGATAACTCATAATAGTCTATAATCAAAATGGTATTACCAGGGTTTTGTCAAGCAAGCAAAAGAAAATAAACTTACGTGACAATTTTATCAGTAGGCCTGTTCCCAACCTTTACAAAAATTGCCAATTGTCAACAATTGTTGCCCAAATGCTGTTCCACACTACACAAATTTGGTAGTTTTGGATAGAAGAAAGGGCTCAGGAGAGAGTATAATAATTTTCCCTCCTGACAAATTTAGACCAAGAAATTTATATGGGCAGAAATTGCTGGTCTGTCAAATGTCATATTTTGGTAGGTAAATTGACTGCGCGTCGTTAGTTTAATTTGCTTCGCATTGATTGAGTAGCAGACAATATTTGCCAAGAAACCGTTCCAGCCTTTTTGTTAGTTTTTCTCTCTATAAAAGAATTTCTCCCCACACTTTAAAATTTGACAGACCAACAATTTCTGCCCAAAAATCTTGGGAATAAACATAATACGACTGTCCCAAGTCAAAAAGCAGTTGACATATTCAATGAGATAATTACTTAATTACAATCAGGGGAAAGTAAGCACGATGTTGATTAATTTTTTGGTATTATAATAAGCATTTTGACTTTTTAGGATTTTTTTGGGGAAGAAATTTAAGAGAAGACCATTTAAATGAGGCCAAATCAAGGTCTTCATTGACATTTGCGGTTCCATGCTCAATAATACCAAGAAAACAACTGAGATAAAGTTCAATGTCATCGGCATATAAAACGATTAAAACAGTTTTTATTAAACATAGAAGTTTATTGAAATAAATACAAAGCAGTAGAGGACCCATAATAGAGCCTTGCAGGACACCTGGTGTAGTGGGTAAAAAATTTTTGATTCAATGCAATTTCAATTTATTTTCTTCTTCTTTTACCGTTCTAAAACTTATAAACAAATTGACATAAAACACATTTATTTTATTCCATAGGAGTTTCATCAAAAATATTTTTACAATACAAACATTAATTAAGGGTTTTTCAATTCAAAAGAGGCAACGCAAAAGAAAAGACACATTTTGTTTTCTAATGAGAATGACAAATGTCGTAAAAACCAAAAGAAAATATATAACATATTAATTCTAAAATATATACTTAATCAACAAGCGTTGTGGTTCAAGATGACGAGCAAATAATATGTTAAATTTGTTGAAAATAAACCAATATTTTGATAATGTAAGGGATTGCATCAAAATCGAAATTAAAAATCCATTTTTTAATTTTTTTTATTTAATAAATGAGTTGAACGGATACTCGTATTTCAAAGGGTATTGTATTGCCCAGTCTAGGTACTACTAAGGTATAAAAACTGAAAAAAGCTTAAAATGTTGTGGTCTGCGAATTATAGTAATATTTCTATGGCTACAACGCAAAATAATGTATAAGCTGGCATATGGTAGCTTAGAAAATAACCACTTCTACACTACAGAAAAACATTTTGAGAACTTTGTAAAAATAGAGATGTTTAAGTTGGAGAATAACCGAGCTGACAAACAATGAAAAGCTGTGTTCATATCTTTTCTTCTTTAAGATGGTTCTTAATATATGCTTTTTTATAACTAACAAAAGTTGCAAATAGTTTTTATAAGTACCTCCCCAACATTTTATTCCATATTGTATTTTAGATTGAACTAGTCCGTAATAAAAGGTCTCCAAAAGTGTCTCGCAACAAAGGTTTCTCAAGTGAAACATAAGTGGTTAACAATAGATATTTTTTAATACTAACTTTGCAGTTAGTTTTGTTATCAATTGTTAGGCCAAGATATTTTATTTTTAGCTACTGGTTCGATACAAAAACACTTAGGAGAGCAAATAACGTCCATAACATTTGTTGTAAATCTATTTGTGAATAAAAGCTACTAAGCGAGAATTGTCCACATCCAAAGCCAAGTTGAATACGTAATGGAGGATTCAAATTAGACAAGCTGTCGGTAACCTGAACTGCTGTCAATTTATTTTTGTTAATAAAATAGGAATATATGAGCTTTGCGGAGTGCCTTTGCCTAGTGACTTACAACTCTCAACCATTCCTGTGTGCGAGTACTGTTATCAGGGATGGAGGGGACCTACAGTTTAAAGCCGAAGCCGAAAAAATTTTAGATGACACAGGCAGGGAGTGAACCCAAGACCTCTTGAATGACAGTCCAACGCTTTAACCATCCATGCTACGGGTACGGACGAGCTTTTCACAAAGTATAACATCATTGACATTGTCGAAAGCCTTAGAAAAAGAAATCCTTATTCAAAGCTTGTAAGTGTTGTTTTTGAGGAAACTAGATTGTTTTGGGTTAAGAACAGAGTTCACCGTAAGATTATTATCTGTAAAATTCTCTCAACAACTTTAGACAAATAGGAAAGAATTGAGATAGGTCTATATTCAGAGTTCTTTCAGCACAGATGCACAGGCATCTGTTTGATTGTTGCTACCTTTCATATAGTCAGGATAAACTTCATACATCAAAATAGTTTTATTCGGGAATCGGCTGTCCAAAGGACAATAGTTAAAAGCGTAAATTATGTAGGGCAGCAAAATTATATTCAAAAATTTGGGATTTACATGGTGCAGACATACATAACTTGACTTAACAGAGAGAAGACTTTTTAACAACATCAACAAAATCCAAAGTACGAAAACCGATATATTTTTGCATTATATGTAACTTTAGCAGGTTATTATTTATCTCAGCGAGCCCCAGTATAAACCTTAGTTAGAGTTTTAGATCTCTTAGATAAAATAATAAAGCTTAACGAACAAACCTAGTGGCTTAAAAAATTTATAAGTACATAGTTCCTTAAATGTATTTTATTATTGCCACTCTTGATTTTCGACTCAATAGATTTTTACATTGGTTAAAAAAGATAACTTAATTTTCGTGAAGATGGTGTTTGAAATCCCTTGAAAAAGTTGGAAAAGAACCAATAATACGTCAGGAAAGAATGAAATAGTTTTCTTTATTTGCATTTGCAAGTAACAGATCTGTAAGCCTTTCGAACATCTCTAATTCTCATCTCTTACTTTTTTTTAAGTAAAATTCGCATAATTTTAGCTGTTCCAATTTTTTTGTTGTTTAATTTGAAGTCCATTTTAATTAATTAATTTTGTTTAATGAACACCAAACTTTTTCAAATATTTTGTACATAGTAATCCAAACATAAAGTTTGCATTGCAGTTTCATTTGAAAAGTGAAGTGATAAAACAACCGCATCGAAACTTTTTTTTTTTGACATTTTAGAACTTAGCCAGACTGTATATACATATATGTATATATTATTTTAAACCTCAGTTATTTAGAAACCAGCAGGCTTCTGGATTAAGGCAAGAGAGGCTTCCTGGGGTAGATACCGGATAGCGCCATGTAATGTAATAAACATTATATGTCTATTAAATAACTTCAATTTAAGAAGTTCCAATTATGCTATCAAATAAAGTACTTTATCATATTTTAAAATAAAAGTTTCAGGTATAATAAAGAGCATTAATTTTTCGTTAATCCAACTTGACCTCCTTACAATGCAAAAATAAATAGAAATTATAAAAAAATCAACATTAAAATAAGCCGGTTTTGTATCTATCTATGTCAGCAATTAACTGTCATTTTAAATGAATGGTTATTTTGTTTTTCCTTAAATGACTGACAACTAAATTCAGTCTTTCAGCGTTTAAATGATTACACATAAGAGTAAAATTTTCATTTAAGAGTATACAGAGCTCTACATGAATAAACTTTCACATTACATTTCTTATTTTGTACTTATTTTCAATCCACACTTTTTTTATATTTTATTTTTAAAAATAAAAAGAATGTATTTTCTGTTAAATTCCATGTTAATTATTTCTATTATGTTCTATTCAACTGACATTCTATGCAGATTGTCCGACATTGATTAGAGCAAAATTCTAAAGCTTTCACGCTTAACTGAAAAAATATTAAGTAAAGGCAAAACGAACAAAAATAAAAATAAAAATTGTGTATGAAACTAGAAATAAAAATAAAACAAAAAAATTAGACTTCATCGGAAGTGAGTAAGCTACCTTTCACTTTGTAGGAAATTCATGCATCAGTATCTAATTTCAGAAGCCCGTCAACAAAAATCCAAAAAACAATAAATTAATAAGCTATTCTAGGTAAAGCAAACTCTATGTTTCACATAACATGAGGAAGACTCAAAAATAACAGAAACAGAAACAATATACTTTAGTGACGATTTGTTTATGAGTGTGATAAATCGTATCTCACATGAAACAAATTTGAACTTTACACCTCCAGCAATTTCCCGAGGGAGTTACATATGTATGTTTTTTTTTTCTGGTCTGTATTTCTTCTTAGCATGATTCCTTCCCCTTGCTTGTGAATAAGAAATTGTTTTTATTATGCACACTTCAGAGTTCAAAGTTTGGTGGTGGGTGTTGAAATAAATTGATAAAGGTAAGTCCCATCTCAGCACCTTGGTTCACCCCTTAGAAGTGTTGTCGGCGGCATTTCATTAAATATTTAGCACACATCTTGATAAGGGCCATTAATTATCCACAAAGCTTTATAGTTTACCTTTCAATCAATAAGCGTGAAATTTCTAAAAATAATTTAACTAAGAGCAAAACAGAGAAAAAAAAAAACTAAAACTAAATTATGGAATTTGCTTTGACTAAATGTCTCTAGTCGTGTGTCTTTGTCAGCGTCACTAAAGATTGTAGCCCGCATGTGTGCTCATGCATTTTTATTCTAAATATCAAAAAGTGCGTAACAAGATTGATGCAGTATAAACAGCAGCCTTAGTCGAAGCAGCAAACAGCAAAAACAATTCTCGTCTCTTTTAGCCGGTCGGCAACGACGCGGCGGCTCTAATATATTTCTTTGTTGCGTTGTATTGTGTGCAAAAGAAAGTCGTTGACCCTTTCCAATTGAATGAGCACATAGAAATGGTGACGGTGACGTCGCGGTGACGGCATATTAATAACATTAATAATAAAAACAAAAAAAGTGTAGAGAAAATTTAAAGAGAAGCGTATTCCTTAGTCTCAACTCAACTCAACTCAAATACTTCTGCGTGTGTTTTTATTATTAATTTTTCTGTCTAGAGATGGATAAATTGTGTGAAAACTCAAAAAACAAACATTAAAGATAAATGTTCATAGACTATCCAAAATATTAAAATGTACTTCATCTTTCGTATAAGATATAAGAAAGATATGAATCTCGTGGCATTGGGGGCCGGTAGGCCGCGGCCGTACCGTAAGTTAGAGAGTTTGTACACTCGAAACTATTTTTAGGCCTTTCCATTGACCTACGGAACAGATAGAAGCATTTCTGTTTGGTATATTTATGCTTTTGGTCTTCAAACTAAAATATATGTATACAAATATATTTATATAGCAAACTTGAAGGGGATAGCACAACAATATTTTACTTGAGGGCAATTTGAATGTGTTGCTCTGCTCCAAACCCAAAACACTTGGCCTTGCACCAATTTTATATCCATAAATATATATTTTCATTTTCGGTTTGTTTCTCAATTTAAAATTTAAAAAGCATTTAGGTTAAGAGTTGTTAGCTTTGGTTTTTTAATTGAATGTTAAATTAATGTTGGGATTATATTGTTGCATTAAAATTAATTGAATGTGAAATATTATTTTTTTTTGTTAACCATTCCATAAGGATACGTACAACCTATGTACATACATACATTGACAAACAGTATGGATGGAACTGTAAACATTATAGAATTTCTTTTTAAGTTTTGAAAAATAGCTATGAGTTAGATTTTAAAATAGTACTATTAAAATCAATTATCACTAAGTAAAAAATTTAGCAATTTTTGTTCATAAATGTTTAAATGTTTATCTTAATATAAAGGAACCAAATTTTTTCCAATTAAGAAATTTTAGAATAACTTAAGACAACATCAACAAAATTGTGATAAGCCTCAAAAGTAAATTTAAAAAAACATCATTATTAAAATCACTAAATAATTTTTGATCTTATCAAGTTAATATTCCTAGCAGTACAAATAATGGCTTAAAAGCGATATTGCATTTAAATTCGATACAAAACAGTATCAATAGATTAATTGCTAGGATTTTCAACGTAAACGAAAATTCCAAACAACAGTGCATGTTGGTGTCTCGAAGAAAATTAGCGACGATCTCAGTCTGTCTTTAAGCCCGACACGGCAAAGAAGCAAAAAAGACAGTTAATTTGTTTTGGATAGGAAAAAAAGCAACCCCCTACCCCTACAATTTTAAACATCCTTGAAAAGGGAAGGCTAGGAACGTTGTACCGCATAGATTATAAACTATGAATAAAGTATTTTTCAGGACTGTTACAAATGGAAAAGTGTGTCCTTCTGGTACTCAAGTAAAAAATTAAACAATTTTGATTTTTGTTTTAAGCTGCTAAAATAGGAACAAGAAAAGGAAAATAGGAAACCAATCCCGCCTCTCTCAAAGTGCCCAAGTAAGAGCAATTGTATAGGAGATATTCTGGGACAACAAAAACTTTCATAAGTCATAATTTAATCGAATATTTGCTCATGTAAACAAAATCATAAAAATAAGAATTGGAAAGTTTATATTTTAAAGATCTTACAGATTTCCTTATTCTCAGAAATAAAAAATCACTTTTGCGGTGAGAAATTTGAGATAAGAATTTGTATGATTCATTTCTTAAGAATTCTCTATCACTTTGACGTGTTTATTGAGTCGTCCTTAGAACAAACTTCTAAGTGTTTAAGGATTTGAGTGCTTAATCATGTGATCTATTTGTTCTATTGATCTGCGCTTGCTGGTAGAAGGCATAAATATGCTAACCAAACCAGAATTTGAAACAGGCATTTAACATTCATGAATGAAATGCTTCGCCAGCCCATTTTAAAGTCGAAGCATTGCATCTTTCTCCATTTGCGGCATCAGAATTCACCGCAAACTTAGAAATTTGCAAATGTTTCAAAACCTATAAAAAATAATAATCTGTGATACGAAAAAACCTCTTACGGTCGATTTCTTCACATTAGTATTAAGCTATTCTAGCGCAAGGTCTAACTAGGACAGGTACTGTGGCTGATATTTACGTAGTCCTAACAAAAAACTAGTACCCCTACAATTCTTCAAATCACTAGTAACCCATCTAACTTCACAAAGGAGTACTAGAAATGAATACGTCTAAAACTGGGCCAATTTTAATGTTGACACTGAATTGGCATTTCAAATATTGTTTTTCTATTTATTCGATTATTTATTTACAACTTCAGAAAAATATACAAAAATGTTAAAATAAATAAAGAATACAAATAAAATAAATAAAATTAAAAACAATCAAATAAAGGTTTTTATTACCTACATATTTCTAAAATCAGCAGTTACAAAAATGCGAAATGAAATGTATTGCTCTGATTGAAGTATTAAGGCCCCAGATTATTAATTTTGCAATACAAGGAAATATGGAGTTCTAACTACTGCTCGGTACCTATTTGACAGAAATACAGCTTAGTATTTCTGTGAAGAAATCAAATGGTCTCAACTCGAGTACTAACAACTGGTATAATAACCAAGTCCTAGCTTGTTTGAGTGTTGCTTAGGAACGAGTCCTTACAAATTACAAGGTTCTAGTACTCGTGTGAAAAAATGAATTGATACAAATTTGAGTACTTATTCTAAGACTAGTACGGGTCCTAACTTATGGACTCTGTGAAGAAACTGGGAGTTAATAAATTAACGATTAACAAATATTAAGTACTTTTAATGAAGACCAAGCGATTTGTTTCTAATTTATTAAAATTTAGGAAAAGTTAATATTTCTATTCAAATTATTGGCATCTATTTTTAAAGCTTAGTTTTTGCAGTTACTAACTTTGCATTTATTTTAGGCACAAAACAGAAAATAAAGCTGATTATCCTGTGGGTATATGTATATATGAAGGCTACACTTATGAATTTTGCTGCATGCTCTTCTATCGGCTAGTGTCCGTTAAATATTGCAGTAAACCTGGCTAATTATGCTTAGGTCTGCATAAAAGTTTGATATACCGATTTTTGCTATAAATAAATAAATTAGGTGGCGCAACAGTTTATGAAGAACCAGGGCCTAGTGACTTACAACTCTCAACCATTCCTGTGTGCGTGTAATGTTGTCAGAGATGGAAAGGGACCTACAGTTTATATGCCGAATCCGAACGGCTAATTTGAGAAAGCACTTTTCATGACAAGAATTACTCTTGGAGGACTTGTCAATTCCTCGCAAGAGGCAGTACCCATAAAAAAAGTTAGATGGCACAGGCAGGGATTGAACCCAAGACCCCTTACATGACAGTCCAACGCACTAACCATCACGCTACGGGTACTACATTAAACATTTCTTACTTGATATAATATTGCTCGTCAGATTGTTCCAGCTGCTGTTGGATTCTGTCAGATTTTTTCTTCTAGGTACTTTTTTTGAGTCAATTGTCTTGATAAATTAAGTATTTAAAACATTTGTTTATTCAATACCAATGTTTGGTAATATATTTCTTCTCAAAGTCTTAGATGTTTTGGTCACATCTGTTTTGATGTTGAAAAAATATTGATTGTCATGTTTACAACGTTTAACTAAAATAAACAAAGCTTTACGTAGGGAAAGTATGTGCTCGCTCTCAACCCAGAAGTTTACATATTTAAAAAGCGAATACAGTCAAGTTAGTACATTTTCAAATGATTAATTTGCTTTTAAGAGTATTACCGTAATAGATTTAAATGCATTTTGATACCTACATGTTATAGACTAAATAATGACATCAGAATTTTGTTTAGTTTTAATAAACAAATTATTTTTGCAAAAATTAACAACACTTAATCTCAGAAAAATTTCTTCCAGTAAATTAAGGAATCTTATCTCATTAACTTGTACCTAAACTAATCTTAATCTTATAAGAATATCTATGGCTTAGACAATGCCATGTGTTTTTTAGGTTCGAAAAATCTTATGAAAACAGAAAAACAAATAAAAAAACGCCTACAACATTCACAACCACCAATCTACGACACCAAAATGAAAAAAAAAATTTCCTATTTGAATTTCAAGATAGCTAGAATTTTATATATGTAGCTATCATCATCGCAAATTTTATTTGTTGCTGTAAACGAACTCGAATGTACGTAAGTCGTAGTTGGAAGAGGGCACAATTGAAGTGAAGTGCAACGAAAAAGAAACACCTAATAAAGTTTGAACTTTTTACATTAAAAAGCTAAACCGTCACGCAGCCGCCCGACTTAAGGTATTCCTCTACAAAGTAACTGTGTTAATTTTTAGTTGGCTCTAAGTTGGTCGATCCTAGAAATATGAAACAAAAACCAACTTAACGATCAACCTCAACAAGCAAAAAAGAACTAACGAATCTTGGACCTCGAGAGAAGAGATACTTTGTGAGATTGATTGTGTGAGACTGTCACACTAAAAACAAAGATCAAAAATTCAAGAAATGACTCATTTATTCAGTTTTTATGACGCGGAGCGCTATTTTTCGCATTCAAAACCCCACCAAGTCTATTAAATGTGGTTTTTAAGTGTCTTTTTGCAACCAGCTGTTAGTCACTCCATTTATGCCAACAAAATTTTATAGATAAGTCCAACACTAAAATCGAGTATTTTTTTCTCGGTATGATTTGATGACGGAAGACACGACGACAACGACCAAAATTATTTTAATATATTATTGCATATGATAAAAGAAAAAATAGGTACTCACCATCAGTTCTTTTGATTTTTACACTTTGTCCAATTTCGATTAGATCCATTTTGCTACCAAAGAGCTTCTACTTCTCCTTGGGTTGTTCTTGACTTAACGTTGCCTGAGTTTGAGCTGCTGCTAGTGCTGCTTCTAGCTGGTAATATATTTTTCTGTTGTTATTTTCAAGTTTCTTGATTTCTTCTGTGTGGGCTGCCTCAGCTCAGCTTAGCTTGGCTATCTTTTTCTTTTTTTGTTGTTTTTTTCCTTTCTGTTTTTCACAAATTTGCTGCCGTGAGTTAGATGTGTGTGGGTTAAGTTTCGAGGGGGCAGGGAAGCAGATAAAATTGATTTGCGAATATATATTATATTGACTCAGTCGACAGTAACTATGAGAAAAATTCACCCGGAATTACTAAATTAAAAAAACAAAAAATACAAACATGTAGTAGATTTTTTTTTGTTCTTGTTTCTGGCAAAAAATAGAAAAATAAACATAAAATTTAAGTTTTTTATTGTTTGATTAAACAAAAAGTAGGAAGTTACAAGTTACATAAATTCCTTGTCATTTATTATTTTCGACAAAATTTCAAAAAACAACTACGATTTTTATTTTTCTTCTTAAAAATCGAACAAAACGACAACCAAAAGTAATTAACAAATAAAATTAAAAACAAAAGAAAACAAGCAAAGCAAAGCAGCTGGAGGAAGGAAATCGATTGTGGGATTGCGACACACTTCGTCCTCTGCTTATGAAAAATTAAATTAAACTGCCAATAAGTTTTAGCTTTTTGTTAATTTTTAGTGTTGTAAAATCTCAAAACTGAAAACTTAATCCAAGGAAACAAACAACAAAATAATTACACCAAGTTTGCACCAAGTAATGGAAGTAGATTTTATTTGCAATACAACAAAAATTGGAGAATCTCTCTGGTTACTCGGAGCCCCCAACTAGGTAGGTAGGTAGTTAGGTAGTAATACAATAAAAAAAAAATCTATCGACAACCGATTTGGATTTGGTGACCGTGGATAGAAGTTATATATCAATACGGAGAAAAGCTACGATTGGATGCGCTTTTCTTTTGTTTTTGGATTGTTTTGTTTTTTAAATAAATTTATGGAGTTTTATTTTATAAAAAATGAAAAAAAAACACTGTTTTGTGTGTTTTTTAGGAAGATTCTTTTCTCACGAAACGAACAACACACAAATTACCCGATTGATAGCGAAATACACAGAGTACTCGACTCGTTGTCGTTCCCATTAGTTTTTTCGTATAGTTTGTACAATGAAGGCGATGTTTCTTTTTTAATTTTACTTCGATTTGATGTGGTCGTCGTCGCAGTTGGGTGTGCGTTCAGAAGTAGTGTGCGATGTTTTGTTGTTGTTGCTGCTGTTGTTAAGGTATGTTCGATTAACAGTTTGGGATATTTTAAATTAAATAAGGGAATTCTTTTTTAAGTAAATAGATAGAGTAGTGATTAAATGATTCTTTGGGTCGAATACATGAAAATTCTGCAATTAGTTATCAGATATCAAAATTAAGATGCTTTCTTTTTGAAAAAATCGGCTTTTTCATAGACAACGTCTGAGAAAATTCATACTACGAATAGCAAAAACCAATGAGAGTCACAACTACAATATTGACCTGATTTAAGACTAGAAAACCTACTTTTTCAGAAACTCTAAATTTTGTCTAAAATATAAAAGGATGAATGCTATGACCCTTCATTTCGTTTCGATTCATTGTATGAATTTTTTCCGACAGCGACTGGAATAAGGCCGAATGTGACTAAAATAATTAAAAAAAAGAGGATTGACACCTTGTTCTGTAGTTCATTTATGAAGTAAAACTTTCTTTTTTCACTTCGTTTTCGTTCAAAAAATAGTTTCTTTATATAAGAATAATTCCATTTTTTCAATTTTCTAAGGCTGATTGAAAATTGATTACATTTTTATTAAAAACAATACAAAATTGTTGAGTTTCTATTTATTTGACTATTTAACTCGATTCTACAGTCAAACTGTTCAAATTAGCAAAATTGTAACTCTGTAATTCTATAACCAACGAAAATTGAACAGCTCTAGTGTTGCCAAATCATTTTATTTTTTGTTTTTGTTCATAAAGTTGCTACTCATAAAATTGCTACTATGTAATTCGAAAATAAATAATAAAGCCCGTTGAATTCACAAATTTTCATTCTGCATTAATTTATTATAGAGTGGTCGGCGTGTTTTAGAAAAAACTATCAAAATATAAGAAAAACATTAACAAAATTCTAAATTAGTTGAGTTACCTAGTAGCGTCCCATGACAGTTTAGTTAACTTCTCCCGCTTTTTTTCTTCTTGCCTAAAACATAAAAAAGGAAAATAGTATCTAAGAACTTCTTCTTCACTTGTAGAACTCTAAAGAGGTCAGTTATAGAAACCAATAGAATCCATCAGTGAAAATTGAACAAGAGAAAGACATTTTTTACTGATGAACGTTACTAGCAAGCAGTAAATTTACGTTAATAAATTAGAGACATTTAAATAACCACGAGTTTCACTCCTCAAACAATATTTATTTTCTAATTTTCAGTACGGGGAAAGTTAAAACTATCATTTGATTAGATGTTATATTGCTTGCTTTTGATTAGAAATAAAACTAAAGTATATACTGATCGATTGGAAATCACTTCCAGTTCATTTGTACGATTATATTTTGTTAAAAATTGATTTTTCCATTTTCCTAACAAAATACATTTTTCTAAGCAGCTAAACAGTAAACAATTTAAACGAATCGTTTCAATTTTATACAATTCCAATGGCAGATCTGTCAGAAAAAAATGCCTATTGGATTTCAATGACTGACATATTCTACCATCGCTATAAAATAAAATATAATAAAAATTGTATTCACTAGCGCAAAGTTCACATGAGAAATTTTTTCGCAATATAATCGGAAGACTAAAAAGCTGGAAATCCATCAGATAAACTACAAATTTTTTTTTTGGCATTTCGTTCAAAATACATTTAACTTTAAATGCATTGTTTCCTTTTGAAATAAATAAATTAAATGAAAATTCATTTCATTGCATCACTCATTTACTTCATGGATGGATACAGATAGGTTTAACTGGCGCCTTAAGGCCGATACAAATATCCCTCCGCACCATAGCACTGACATGCTATGGTTTTATTTTTGAATTACTCCCTTATGCGATCTTTTGACGTTTCTTATACATTTCGCCAACCGGCCTACCCCAAATTAAAGAAAAAAGAAGGAGCAAAACAAAGTGCGCATGTCTACTAGTTAAAGCAGGACAGATACATTTATATTTAAAATAAAATATTCGTCGGGGAAATATTCTGACAGTTATGTTTTGCAAAATAAAATTCCAATTGAATTAATTTTACAAATAAATAAAAAGTATTGCACATAATAAATGATATAAAACATCTGTCCCACAACTTAACATGCAACCAACTTTATTTGATTCATTTCTCTTTGTGAATTTTGATATTCAACTTGATAAATTGCAAAGGCACTTCCCTAGAAAGCAAAATAGGATATTTTTACATTTCACTTACCGGTCTAGTTTTCTCTATTTATATTGCTTTTTCAAATGTAAAGACACTATTAACAAAATATAAATTGTAAGAATGAAGTAACAAAATTATTTTATTAAAATCCTATTTCAGACGACTTCCGACACTTCGACGTAAAGTTTTAACTTTAATTTCAATTTCACTCGATCGAGAGATTGTTGCTTGTTTTTTTTTTCTGGGAACTTTGAAATTTACTGGCTGTCAATTTTGAAAAAAATGCGGCGAACTGGCGAAAAATTGCAAATGATACCAATCTTCATTTTTGTATTCTGTTAGTTAGGCCACTTCACATTTCGAAAATTTGTTTGGTGGTTACACTGTAATGCTTTCAAATTGTTTTAAAATCATTGAGATATCTCGATGTACTACCGATAAGTAGTCGTTTTAAGTCTGAATTTCAAAGCATAACAATTAAAATCTTATTCCAATTAAAAATACACTATAATAAGGGTATTCATGCATTAAGATTAAATTCCGCCTTTCATTTTTAGCACACTGAGAACATAATGCTTTATAAAACTTAAACAGACATGGACATATGTAGGTCTTGAGAATGGATATCAGTGATTGAGAAAAAGTATGCCTTTAAGTTAGATACAGCCCTCCTTTTGGCCACAATAGCTCTAATACTCTATCATTTTCTAAAAAAAAATTGTAGTTCAGGAATCTGCAGATAATGCACTTCTCCGTGCATCCGGTGGTTATAGTTAAGACCTCCATTTTGGTATGGCTATTGGTTAGATACAACCCTCCGTTTGGACACAATAGCTCGTACACTGTATCCTTAACTTAAACCACTTTGGAGTTAAAATATCTGTAGATAATGCACTTTTTCTCGGTGCATCTGGGGGCCATAGTTAAGACCTCCACTTTGGTATGGCTATTGGATAGATACAACCCTCCGTTTGGACACAATAGCTCTAAAACTGTATCCTTAACTTAAACCACTTTGAAGTTTAGGGATCTGCAGATAATGCACTTTTTCTCAGTGCATCTGGTGGCCGTAGTTAAGAACTCCACTTTGGTATGGCTATTGGATAGATACAACCCTCCGTGTGGACACAATAACGTTAAAACTGTATCCTTAACTAAAACCACTTTGCAGTTAAGGGATCTGCAGATAATGCACTTTTTCTCAGTGCATCTGGTGGCCGTAGTTAAGACCTTCATTTTGGTATGGCTATTGGATAGATACAACCCTCCGTTTGGATACAATAGCTCTAAAACTGTATCCTTAACTAAAACCACTTTGCAGTTTAGGGATCTGCAGATAATGCATTTTTTCTCAGTGCATCTGTTGGTCACAGTTAAGACCTCCGCTTTGGTATGGCTATTGGATAGATAAAACCCTCCGTTTGGACACAATAATGTTAAAACTGTATCCTTAACTAAAACCACTTTGCAGTTTAGGGATCTGCAGATAAAGAACTTTTTCTCAGTTCATCTGATGGCCATAGTTAAGACCTCCACTTTGATATGGCTATTGGATAGATACAACCCTCCGTTTGACACAATAACGTTAAAACTGTATCCTTAACTAAAACCACTTTGCAGTTAAGGGATCTGCAGATAATGCACTTTTTCTCAGTGCATCTGGTGGCCATAGTTAAGACCCCCATTTTGGTATGGCTATTGGTTAGATACAACCCTCCGTTTGGACACAATAGCTCTAAAACTGTATCCTTAACTAAGATTACTTTGCAGTTTAGGGATCTGCAGATAATTCACTTTTTCTCATTGCATCTGGTGGCCGTAGTTAAGACCTCCGCTTTGGTATAGCTATTGGATAGATACAACCCTCCGTTTGGACACAATAACGTTAAAACTGTATCCTTAATTAAAACCACTTTGCAGTTAAGGGATCTGCAGATAATGAACTTTTTCTCAGTGCATCTGTTGGCCATAGTTAAGACCTCCGCTTTGGTATGGCTATTGGATAGAAACAACCCTCCGTTTGGACACAATAGCTCTAAAACTGTATCCTTAACTAAGATTACTTTGCAGTTTAGGGATCTGCAGATAATGCACTTTTTCTCAGTGCATCTGGTGGCCGTAGTTAAGACCTTCATTTTGGTATAGCTATTGGTTAGGTGGTACAACCCTACGTTTGGACACAATAGCTCTAACACTGAATCGTTTCTAAAAACACACTTTGCAATTAGTTCACTGTAGTTTTACCTTTGGAGTGGAAATGTGGTAAGGCAGGCTTGGACTAGAATATTTTAGTATAAATAGAGGAGCCTTTCAATCAAAAAATCAGTTCGAAAGAATTTCTGGAGAATACGGAAGAAGAAAAATGAATTGTTTGAGATTTTGTGTGTATTTCGTGGTGAAAAAAATAGTGAAAAATGTGAGAAATATTTATTATTATATTTTAGACGTTGGTTAATTATAATTTAATGTTAAAAATTATTTTTGTTGGTAGATTGATTTGGTACTTAGTCAAGAAGAAAAAATAAAGAGAAGAAAAGAAGAAGATGAAAAAAGATTGCGAAGGAAAAGTTTAAATGAAGAATTCTGGAAAAGCCTGGTGAAAGTGCAACGTATTGTGAGTATTTGAATTATTTAAATATATAATTTTACTAATTTTACTTATTTTCGATGCAGCAACTTATTAAAATTCGTGAAAAACATTGGAAGGAGAAACCAAAGATATGTTTGGACTCCGACTCCAAGGATAAGGAATACGATGTGGGTTTACTATATTTTTCCAGCTTCTTCAGATAGTGGTACGTACATTTTTTTCTATTTATTCTGATAATTTAGTTGATATTTAATTTTTTTTTAATTTGATTAGTTCACATATGATAGATTATACTTCTGAATACTGAGCACCGAAATGAAATTGTTTTCGAATCGGTAATAATTTTGTTAATGTTTTCAGAAATATAAACTACCGTATGTATTGAACACTCTTTGATTTAAACTTATTTTCCTTCGTTTAATTGTATAATATTTTATATTTGATATTATTTCTTTTTTATATTTTATTGCACATTATTATTTTATATTGTAATATTTTTATTTCACAATTTTTCACAAATAAATATAATTTGTGTTCGTTTTCGTTTTCTGAACTACCACAAAAACCAAATTACACATGACTTTTTTTTCTGAAATGAAGATGGAGATGGAAGATGGAAGATCGAGTCCGATTGATTGGGTTGGTATCTTATTTTTATGTTTTGAGTTTAGATTCTAGGCAGATCTCAAGTCGATATTTGACATTATTTAAGTCGTTGTTGTCTGAAATCAATAGGGAACTTTTGCTAATTTTTGGAAGCTTCTCATTCATCCTTTCGTTAAACGGTAAGTATCCTTATTACAAACAGATGAAACGCTATGGAATGGATTGACATATGAAAAAAAAAGGAGCAACACCATTTGTTAATTTGTTTTTATATTTTATTTTTAATTATCACGTCACTCGGCATTATCGCTGGCAACTTTCTCAATCCCCGTCAGTATTTCTTCTTGCAATGCTTGCAAATCGACATCAACTGTTGCCGTTCCATCCATAATTTTCTTGTCTATCTCCTTTTCAATTAACACTCCTGACAGCTTCGATAGTGTTGATTGCTTCCGTTTGCCAGCGTCTTTGCGCTTGAGCGTGGTTTCTTCGTCGTCTTAGGGCTTCTTATTTGTATTTTTTGATGCATTACTTTTATGTGGTTCTCGAGAGCTCTCTTATCCGAGAGTGTTGCTTCGCAGTCTTCAAAAGTACATGGAATCTTTTTCCCTTCGTGAGTTGTTCGTATATGTTGTAATAGATTCCTTTTGTAGGTATAAAAACGTGTACAGCCTTCGTACGTACATTTAAATACAGGCAGTTCTTGTGTTCTTCTAAGTAAAATTTGCTCTTGAATTCCTTTGAACATTGTTCACACTTATAGAGCATTGGGTGGTTCAATTCCTTGCGATGTGCCAACAATCCGGACCACTTTTCAAAGGTTGCTTCACACCGATCGCATCTGTGGGTTTTGGTGCACACATGGCGTGTTAAAAAGTATTCCTGGACAAATCCTTTAGAACATTTCGAGCAACTAAAAAGACAAAAATTAATTTTTGTTTGATATTTTTGATTTTAATTTTCGAATTTTAATTTGTATCTTTTTTTTCAATCGTTTAGGTAGGAAATTAAATTTGCGTTTGGGAATTTTTTACCATCGTATTTTGTGGGGTTATTTAGACCCTAAACATGGAAAGGATTTAAGAGGAGATATGGATGCACATTGGTCTTAATGTTTTAAATATAAAAATAGAAGGGAAAAACAGAGTTGAGTAAAGCTTTCCAAAGTTTAAAAAAAAAATCTTCCAAGGGAAAATTGATGAGTATTCCTTGAAGTGCGAGTATTATGACGAAATATTTGACAGTACTTTGTTTTAAAAAATATTTGCTATACAACGAGATATAAAACATTTCAGCGTTGTAAAAGTTTCGGTTTTTATTCTTTCGAAAAGACTTAAACTTGTTTTTCTGGCGCCTGCTAAGAAAGGGGATTTATACTCAAGGAGAATAAAGACTTTATAAATGACAGTTAGATCAGAAGAAGAATATGTGATCATGCCATAAGAGGTGAGATGCGCTACAAATAAGTACTGAAAGCGGCATTCGTTGACAAAACGGAGCCTTGGGAAACACCAGACTTGAAAAAATCCAATATTAATTGTATTGAATTTTGTAGAAGTGTAGTTTTTAATTGAAAGAAAACAGATTCATCATAACCAAAAGAATAATTTTTTTAATAAAAGAGCAAGTGTAAGGATTTATTCCACTTTTTGGTGTGATAAACCATGAAATCACCAGTGGACCTATTGCTGTGTAAGACGTACTGCTGGTCATTAAGAAGCTTTTGGCTTTCGAGATATTTCTGAAGGTGGTTTTTGGCCGCCTCTTCGGAAAAATAGTGGGTAGATTATCCAGGCCAGGGGATTTATGTGAATTCAGATCTTTTAAGACTCTCAATATTGTACGGATGCGAAAGACCCATTAAATCATTTAGAATAAAGGCGGAGTCATAACAATCTCCGTCAGCGTTGAAGAACTTTCACACGTCTTTAACTTTTTCTTATGCTATTCAACTTTTACAAAGGTTTTGGAGTTTGTGCACATAATTTTTCACTAAGGAATACAAAATTAAATACTTTACTTCATTCAACTCTCAGAAGCTGATTAAGTTTCATAACTCTCTATCATTTCTCCATGTCCAGTTTTACAGAAATGTATGTAACCAATTCGGAGAATTTTGACATAGGAAATAACTATCGTACTAAACGCCCCATTAGTTTTATCTCTACTCATACGTACTAAGTACCCATTGTTTGAAGTTCCGTGCATAATACTGTCGTACAAAACATCTGGGTTCAATCCCTGATATTGCAAAATCCTCTGCTTTCTCAGATTAGATGTTTTGATTCGGTATAGAAACTGTAGGTACCCTACATCCCTACTTAGTAGGTCCTAACTATAGCCTGGTTCTTCACGAGGTATAGTGCCCAAAAAATATATTTATGTACATATTTATTATGACACTTACTTAATTGGTTTTTCCATAGGTAAAATAAATCAATTTATTCTGTCACTGATTTATTTTTGATTTGAGATTGCTACTAAAGTTTTTCTAAATTTTAAATTTTTTGAATACTTTTAAGATTTTAACAAATATTTAAGTTGTTTTTGACAGACAAACCACCCACAAGGGGGGTAAAACCCTCCTTGGATCCGCCATTGCTCGAACTTAAGCTGGAACTCTTGCATCTACTTTTGATTTTGTTCTTTGTTTTCATTCCGATTACTTTATCTACCTTTGGATGCAAATAAATGCATTTTACTCAAGTTTTTCTAACTTGATAAGAAATAAATCAAATGCACTAGAAACTGATAAGGAATTGATATAAAAAAGTACATGGGTGTGGTGGAGTTATGATTTCTTGAGTCTTTTTTATCTTTTGTGAGACGATGAAATAGTTTGAAAGAAATTGACAGTACAGGTTAGGTTAGGTTAGGTTATAAGGGGTGTGCACAACATGAAGCTGTTGCGTACACGGGGGCCTGCTGGTCCATTGTGATCCCCTGTAAAGTAAAAGTAAGCATCGATGCTCCTCAATCATTGCCGATTAGCGTAGACTGGCTCGTTAACGAACCAGCCTGTGTTATCTATAAATTTCCTCATGTTTGCCATTGAGACCTGTGGTAGATCATCCAGTTCTCCAACAAACCTGTTTCCGAAATGACGGAGTCGGCTGGTTTGGAGGTTCGGACAGTCGCAGAGCAGGTGTTTGATGGTTTCTATTTCCTCCTCATCCTGACAGCTCCTACAAAAATCGGGTGCAAATGCCCCTATCCTATTAGCCATTACGCCAATGGCGCAATGACCTGTTAGTATACCTATCAAGATTTTAATGTTCTTTTTACTCAGCGATAGAATGTACCGAGTTTCCTTTTCATTTGTGTTAGGCCATAAACTTCTAGAGATTGCGCAATCGTCCCTGGATTTCCAGGAGTTATTGATTTTCTCTTTTAGTTTAAGGTCTATCTTCCTCTTGAGTACCCCAATCGGGACGAGTGGTCCCCTAACTGAATGGTCGCTACTACTTGTGTCTGCTTCTGACCCTTTTCTGGCTAGTTCATCTACTATATCATTCCCTTCTATATTGCTATGTCCGGGAAGCCAGCAGAGCTTTACCTGGTTAGTGTGGCAGATTTTGTTTAATTCCTTCCTGCAGTTTAAAACTGCTTTTGATCTTATGGTCTCACTAGCTAAGGCTTTGATAGCAGCTTGGCTGTCCACGAAAAAAGTAATCTCCGAAGAGCTTAGCTTTTCGTAATGTGCCAATTCAGCTGCTTTTCCAATGGCAAAGATCTCGGCCTGAAAGACACTACAGTCAGCCGGGAGTGTATATGACGCTCTGATGTTGAGAGATTGGCAAAACACTCCAGCACCTGTTCCTGATTCCATTTTTGAACCGTCAGTGTAGAAAGGGATACCCTCTTTTCAGCCTAACTATGTATATTGGGAATCAACACTTTCTTTCACAATCTGCATAATTTTTCTTTTAATAACATTGTTTTTTTTTTTTCTTTAGATTTAAATCACTTATCACTTCTATCCTCGTTCGCAGCTTCCTCCTACAAAGATTTTGATTTTTTCCTGGAACTGGATTCCGCCAACGAAGTATTTCAATTCGTGAGAAGCTGGTCTCCTTACTCTTGGCCGGTGCTTTCGTTAATGGCCTGAAGAGCTTTTGATTCTGAAGAGTAACCTGATTCACTCCTCGGTCTTGATTGTGGTGTTACAGCTAGATTATCAAATACTCGTACTGATTCCTAATTCAAGAAATCTTATTTCAACAACCTGCCTAGGGACTTGCATTCACATATCTCTTACCTATATGTATGTATGTACATCTGTAGTTGGTTTCTCAAGATCGCGGACCACCGATTCCCTTTTTTTGTACTGTACCGAGCATGGATTTGGTCGAACGCAACGTGGTCGAGTTATCGGTCATTGACTGGGACGTTTTATGTAGCACCACTTTCTTTTCCTAACCAAACAAAATTTTTGTTAGGTGTGACTAATTGGATTTTTTTTTCTATGTTCTTACCTATGAAATAATTTCCTAGAAGAATGAAAATTTTGGTGGGCGATTTGGGAATGGACCGACCCGACCCCCTCATCAATCAGGATGTCTGGAATTCCAATGGTTTTTGTGTACCTGCACTATGGATTCCTAATTTGAGTAAAATTATTTCGTGAGAGAACTGATTGGACCAGATACTTTTGAAAATGTGTTCTTACCAATGGATTTTCTTTTTCTCCGATCTGTTGGTCCGATCTGTTTAAACCGTGTGATTTTGTGGCTTTCACTTAAACTCTTTTATTTTTTGAAGGACTACTTTGCTGAGCTAAGAACTTTCTCGGTCGACCGATTAAAAAGAAAAGATGGAGAGTTAGGCCTCGGCCACGCAGTAAGCGGCTGAGCGGCAAGCGGCTGAGCGGCAACTCTAAGCGAACCTATGGCCAGGCACTAAGCGGCTGAGCGGCAACTCTTGCGACGTATGGCCAGGCACTGAGCGACTGCTTTTGTGCGATTAGTAGTTAAAATGCCGTTGTCAAGAACAGTTCGCCGTATTTTACTGTCGGAAAATCGTTTGTTTGTGTACAAATTACTTAAACGTATACAAAAAAGAAGACGATTTGGTGTTCATCCGATTAACCAATTAAGATCGGAGTTTGGAGAATTTAATCATTTATTTTTGAATCTACGAAAATTTCCAGATAGATTCTGGCAATATCTACGTATGTCTATCGAATCTTTTGATTTGCTGCTTGAAAAAGTGCGTCCTAGATTAATAAAACAAAGAATTGCTATTGCTCCAGAGCAGAGATTAGTTTTAACTTTAAGGTATGTATATTTATTATTTCAAATTTGTTCATTAGTTTTAAGTTTTTCCAAAATAATCTTTTGGATGTCTCCCCTTACTTCCAGTTTGTCCAATAATGGAATTTTTTTCATAAATGGCAATAAACTTTTAAAAAATTGTAAATCGTCGCAGTCTTCCTCCTTTTCCATTTCTGTTTTCAACAACTTAAGCCTTTCCCTTTCCAAATTTAAAAATTCGGAATCCACATCCATGGCTGAGCTCTTCCTTTTTTTTGGCTAATGTGGCGGATGGGCGTATGCTATCGTGTTGTGTTTTTAGTACTTCTTCTTCATCGCCCAGCAAATCACCCAATACAGCAGTGAGGTTAAGGTCATCAGCAGCATCCACAGGTCCCGACAAATTTCCCTCAGTTGGATCCGGCACAATGGTATCTTTAATGAATGCCATGGATTCGAAGAATGGCCATTTTATTTTAATGGAAATTGTTTCCGATCCAGATAATAGTCTTGGTATTTTTTGGAGGTTTTTGCGATACGTGTCTTTAACGTTCTTCCACTTGTTTTTTGCGTCCACTCCTAAAAAAAAACCATATTTTTTATATTATTTTAATATTTATATATTATATAATATTTTCAGGTTTCTTGCTTCTGGCCATTCTTTTAGGGATTTGGCATTTGCTTTTCGTATGGGCAGAAGCACAGTCAGTGCAATCGTTTCGGAGACTTCTGTTATTATATGGAAAGAACTTGTTAATGAATATATGCCTGCTCCAACAACAGATCATCTTAAAACAGTGATCAACGATTACTATACGCGTTGGAAGTTCCCTAACTGTTTTGGCAGTATTGATGGCAAACATTGTCAAATTAAATGTCCAGCAAGCTCTGGATCACATTATTTCAATTATATGCATTATTTCTCCATTGTACTGCAAGCTGTAGCTGATGCTGACAAAAAGTTTCTCACAATAGAAGTTGGTGGAAGAGGAAAACAAAGTGATGGCGGAACTTTTGCAGGTTCCAAATTATTTACGTTGCTTGAAACTGAGAAGTTCAATGTGCCTCCTCCACAAGCACTGCCCGAATCAAATATTGTACTACCGAATTTTTTGATAGGTGATGAAGCTTATCCTTTGAAACCTTATTTGTTAAGACCGTACCCACGGAGGGATTTAAATGCACGAAATGAACATTTTAACGATCGACTTTCAACGGCAAGAAAATGTATAGAATGTGCATTTGGAATAATGGGGTCAAAATGGCGCTTTTTGCAAAAAAAACATTGAAACGAAACCGAGAACGGCGATAAATTTGATAAAATGTGCTTGCATACTGCACAATTTTGTGAGAGAGTGCGATGGAGACAAAGATTTGGACTATATACAAGTAACATCAGCAATGCCAAACGACGCAGACCGCAGTACGAACTGGCAACGCAGCAGCAGCAGGTTACCGTTTTAATAGAAGTACCCATACAGCTCTGGATGTTCGAAGTAAAATAACGGAGTATTTTTTTGATTTTGCACACTAAACCACAGGTGTTAACTTGCTTTGCACTAAACTATGTATCACATAAACTTTAAATAAAAACTTACCACTTAAACCACAAATTTCACCAACTTCCTTCCATAATTTGTCAGCAATATTTTTATTTTATAAATTGGCATTTCTATCTTGCCATAAATCTGTTCGAGATTGCACACATGAAATTAACAACTCAATGTTTACTTCCGCCATCTTAACTTCTTGCCGCTCAGAACATTACTGAAAATTAAAACAGGTTTGGTTGCTGAGCGGCGCCGCTTAGCCGCTCAGAATTTTGTTTCGCCGCTCGCTCATTGCGTGGCCGCTTCTATGTGATTTCATATGTTTTATATTTTTTTTTCCGCTCAGCCTCTCAGCCGCTTACTGCGTGGCCGCGGCCTAGGCGCCAGTTATAGCTATCATTGAAATGGATCCGGAAAAATTTTTGAATCGATATTTGACGGTGTTTCCCTTTGATTAGAAATGAAAATTATATACCGATCGATCGGAAATCACACAAAGAATTTTTTTTTGAGAAAAAAAGTTTAGTTGCACATTTATTTTTCTCTAAAAATGTATTTTTCTATTTTCCGGACGGAAATTCATTTTCCTGAACAGCTGATACTTTTATGTTCAAAATTGAAACGAATCGTTCCACTGATTTGTGTTCCAATTTCACACAATTCCAATGACAGATTTCTGTCAGTAAAATTTTTTCGGTGGCTTTCAATCAGGAAAAATTTTTCGATGACAGAAATTTTTAATGATAGCTATAAACGACCTGTCGAAAAAATTCCAATGATTGTTTTCAATGATGAAAACCAATGATAGCTATAACTGGCGCCTTAAAAACTGCGCCACGAGGATACCAACTTAACTTTTTGTGAAACGCATGGAATGAAGAGAATAGGAAATGTCAATCGGTACGGGACGGCTCGAAACATTGTGGTCCCGATCGTACCTCTCACTTTAATCGAGACTCGCTAACACATTTTAAGGTGAAGGTGCAAGTGTTTAGTTTAAGCTTCATGCACAAAAGTGCATGTCCGATTGCATTGCTTCTGCCAAAGATAATTTAATTTTTCTCCTTTCTATAATTATCTAAATATGTATATGTATGGATATATTTAATAATCGTCGTTTGGGAATATTCGTATGTTATGTCTCTAAGAACAAGTTTTTTTTTCTGTTATGCGAATAAAAACTAACTAATTAATAAACTACTTCGATAGTTTGTTTTATATCAATAAGTTGAAGATGGTGATGGATGATGGTATCGAGGTTGAACTCAACGCTTCTTATAGGGTTTATTTCTATGGATACCTTAAATCTCATGAATGTTGTTAGTTAATACCTTGGGTCGTTCCCTACAAGATTTTCACAAAAATCAGACTAACATTTAGGTTTCGAAGTTCAAAATTATTGTAAAATAAAGTTTTCAATGGATAATTTTAATATTTCACTGAATTTTTACAAAAAAACAAACAAATTTAAAATCAATTTTTATATGGTAAATCAGCGGTTCTGTCAGATATTTATGCATATGCCACAAATTCTCGGACAACTTTGGATCCTTTTTTTGACATCACAGGTGTTCTCTTACACGTAAAACACCAACAAAAAGGTATCCAGATATACTATATGCCTGAGATTGAGATTGAACAGTGCTAATGAATGCGCCCACTAACAAAATACAAAAGGTGCGTTCTTTTTCTAAAGCCTTTTTGTTGTAAGCAAAAGTGTCACTTTTTCTCTTTGCGTCCGTTGGCCATTTTCAAGACCTTTTTCATTTGATATACATTTTAGTAAGATCCCGTTTCTTTAACTAAAACCACCTTGATATTAAGGGACCTGCAATTAATGTACTTTCTTCTTTCGTGGATCCGTTGGTCATTCTGTAGACCTTCATTTTGGTATGGTTATTGGTTGGATACAGCCCTCCGTTTTGCCACAACAACTCTGTACACTGTATCTTTAACTAAGGCCACTTTGCAGTTCAGGGATCTGTAAATAGTGCAGTTTTGCTTAGTGCATCCATTGTCCAAAGTTAATAACTTCATTTTGGTATACATTTTAGTCAAAAAAAGCCCTCGTTTGGCCACAATAGGTCCAACACTGTATCTTTTGCTAAAACCACTTCGCAGTTCAGGAATATGCAGATAATGCACTTTTTCTCTGTGCATCTGGTGGCCGTAGTTAAGACCTTCATTTTGGTATGGCTATTGGATAGATACAACCCTCCGTTTGGACACAATAGCTCTAAAACTGTATCCTTAACTAAAACCACTTTGCAGTTTAGGGATCTGCAGATAATGCACTTTTTCTCAGTGCATCCTGTGGCCGTAGTTAAGACCTTCATTTTGGTATGGCTATTGGTTAGGTACAACCCTCCGTTTGGACACAATAGCTCTAACACTGAATCGTTTCTAAAAACACACTTTGCAATTAGTTCACTGTAGTTTTACCTTTGGAGTGGAAATGTGGTAAGGCAGGCTTGGACTAGAATATTTTAGTATAAATAGAGGAGCCTTTCAATCAAAAAATCAGTTCGAAAGAATTTCTGGAGAATACGGAAGAAGAAAAATGAATTGTTTGAGATTTTGTGTGTATTTAGTGGTGAAAAAAATAGTGAAAAATGTGAGAAATATTTATTATTATATTTTAGACGTTGGTTAATTATAATTTAATGTTAAAAATTATTTTTGTTGGTAGATTGATTTGGTACTTAGTCAAGAAGAAAAAATAAAGAGAAGAAAAGAAGAAGATGAAAAAAGATTGCGAAGGAAAAGTTTAAATGAAGAATTCTGGAAAAGCCTGGTGAATGTGCAACGTATTGTGAGTATTTGAATTATTTAAATATATAATTTTACTAATTTTACTTATTTTCGATGCAGCAACTTATTAAAAATCGTGAAAAACATTGGAAGGAGAAACCAAAGATATGTTCGGACTCCGACTCCAAGGATAAGGAATACGATGTGGGTTTACTATATTTTTCCAGCTTCTTCAGATAGTGGTACGTACATTTTTTTCTATTTATTCTGATAATTTAGTTAATATTTAATTTTTTTAATTTGATTAGTTCACATATGATAGATTATACTTCTGACTACTGAGCACCGAAATGAAATTGTTTTCGACTCGGTAATAATTTTGTTAATGTTTTCAGAAATATAAACTACCGTATGTATTGAACACTCTTTGATTTAAACTTATTTTCCTTCGTTTAATTGTATAATATTTTATATTTGATATCATTTCTTTTTTATATTTTATTGCACATTATTTTATATTGTAACATTTTTATTTCACAATTTTTCACAAATAAATATAATTCGTGTTCGTTTTCGTTTTCTGAACTACCACAAAAACCAAATTACACATGACTTTTTTTTCTGAAATGAAGATGGAGATGGAAGATGGAAGATGGAAGATCGAGTCCGATTGATCGGGTTGGTATCTTATTTTTATGTTTTGAGTTTAGATTCTAGGCAGATCTCAAGTCGATATTTGACATTATTTAAGTCGTTGTTGTCTGAAATCAATAGGGAACTTTTGCTAATTTTTGGAAGCTTCTCATTCATCCTTTCGTTAAAGGGTAAGTATCCTTATTACAAACAGATGATACGCTATGGAAAGGATTGACATATGAAAAAAAGAAGCAACACCATTTGTTAATTTGTTTTTATATTTTATTTTTAATTATCACGTCACTCGGCATTATCGCTGGCAACTTTCTCTATCCCCGTCAGTATTTCTTCTTGCAATGCTTGCAAATCGACATCAACTGTTGCCGTTCCATCCATAATTTTCTTGTCTATCTCCTTTTCAATTAACACTCCTGACAGCTTCGATAGTGTTGATTGCTTCCGTTTGCCAGCGTCTTTGCGCTTTGAGCGTGGTTTCTTCGTCGTCTTAGGGTTTCTTACTTGTATTTTTTGATGCATTACTTTTATGTGGTTCTCGAGAGCTCTCTTATCCGACAGTGTTGCTTCGCAGTCTCCAAAAGTACATGGAATCTTTTTTCCTTCGTGAGTTGTTCGTATATGTTGTAATAGATTCCTTTTGTAGGTATAAAAACGTGTACAGCCTTCGTACGTACATTTAAATACTTCTTTATCATCTGCATGGCAGTTCTTGTGTTCTTCTAAGTAAAATTTGCTCTTGAATACCTTTGAACATTGTTCACACTTACATATAGAGCATTGGGTGGTTCAATTCCTTGCGATTTGCCAACAATCCGGACCACTTTTCAAAGGTTGCTTCACACCGATCGCATCTGTGGGTTTTGGTGCACACATGGCGTGTTAAAAAGTATTCCTGGACAAATCCTTTAGAACATTTGGAGCAACTAAAAAGACAAAAATTAATTTTTGTTTGATATTTTTGAAAAATTATTAAAGTTTATTGAAATATCTGGCAGTGCGACATTAATTTTAAATTTTTCGAATTTTAATTTGTATCTTTTTTTCAATCGTTTACGTTTAGGTAGGAGATTAAATTTGCGTTTGGAAAAGGAAGCGGGCTGGCTTTGTGTTAATTTGTTACCATCGTATTTGTTGGGGTTATTACGACAACACATGTTTAAAGTTTAAACATATTCGGGCGATTGGAAAATAGAGAAGGATTTAAGAGGAGATATGGATTCACATTGGTCTTAAGCTTTTAAATACCAAAATGAAAGGGAAAAACAGAGTTGGGTAAAGCATTCTAGTGGTTAAAAAAAGAATCTTCCAATCTGAGGAGTAGATATTCCTTGAAGTGCGGGTATTACGGCGAAATGTTTGACAGAAAATTGTTTTTAAAAATATTGACAACACAACGTGATATGAAACATTTCAAAATCTCTTTTTTTATTCTTTCGAAAAGACTTAAACTTGTTTTACTGGCGCCTACTAAGAAATGGGAGTTATATTCAAGAAGAATATGTGATCATGCCATAAGAGGTGATCTGCGCTACAAATAAGTACTGAAAGTTGATTAGTTTTCTTGATGCAACTGCCACTCATGGATAGCGGCATTGGGTGACAAAACGGAGCCCTGGGAAATACCAGACTTGAAATAATCCAATATTATTTGTATTGAATTTTGTAGAAGTGAAGTTTTAAATTGAACGAAAAAGAGATTCTCATAATATTTTTTTTGATAAAAGAGCAAGCGCAATAATATTACTTTCTTCAAAACGATGTAAGGATTTGTTCCACTTTTTGGTGTGATAAACCATGAAATCACCAGTGGACCTATTGCTGCGTAAGACGTACCTACTGCTGGTCATTAAGAAGCTTTCGGTTTTCCATAAAACACACGTCTTTAACTTTTTCTTTTGCAATTCAACTTTTACAAAGGTTTTGGAGTTTGTGCACATAATTTTTCACTAAGGAATACAAAATTAAATACTTTACTTTATTCAACTCTTAGAAGCTGATTAAGTTCCACAACTCTCTATCATTTCTCCATGTCCAGTTTTACAGAAATGTACATATGTATGTAACCAATTCGGATATTTTGACATAGGAAATAACTATCGTACTAAACGCCCCATTAGTTTTATCTCTACTCATACGTACTAAGTACCCATTGTTTGAAGTTCCGTGCATAATACTGTCGTACAAAACATCTGGGTTCAATCCCTGATATTGCAAAATCCTCTGCTTTCTCAGATTAGATGTTTTGATTCGGTATAGAAACTGTAGGTACCCTACATCCCTACTTAGTAGGTCCTAACTATAGCCTGGTTCTTCACGAGGTATAGTGCCCAAAAAATATATTTATGTACATATTTATTATGACACTTACTTAATTGGTTTTTCCATAGGTAAAATAAATCAATTTATTCTGTCACTGATTTATTTTTGATTTGAGATTGCTACTAAAGTTTTTCTAAATTTTAAATTTTTTGAATACTTTTAAGATTTTAACAAATATTTAAGTTGTTTTTGACAGACAAACCACCCACAAGGGCGGGGGTAGGTTCATGACCCCTAAAACCCTCCTTGGATCCGCCATTGCTCGAACTTAAGCTGGAACTCTTGCATCTACTTTTGATTTTTTTCTTTGTTTTCATTCCGATTACTTTATCTACCTTTGGATGCAAATAAATGCATTTTACTCAAGTTTTTCTAACTTGATAAGAAATAAATCAAATGCACTAGAAACTGATAAGGAATTGATATAAAAAAGTACATGGGTGTGGTGAAGTCATGATTTCTTGAGTCTTTTTTATCTTTTGTGAGACGATGAAATAGTTTGAAAGAAATTGACAGTACAGGTTAGGTTAGGTTAGGTTATAAGGGGTGGGCACAACATGAAGCTGTTGCGTACACGGGGGCCTGCTGGTCCATTGTGATCCCCTGTAAAGTAAAAGTAAGCATCGATGCTCCTCAATCATTGCCGATTAGCGTAGACTGGCTCGTTAACGAACCAGCCTGTGTTATCTATAAATTTCCTCATGTTTGCCATTGAGACCTGTGGTAGATCATCCAGTTCTCCAACAAACCTGTTTCCGAAATGAAGGAGTCGGCTGGTTTGGAGGTTCGGACAGTCGCAGAGCAGGTGTTTGATGGTTTCTATTTCCTCCTCATCCTGACAGCTCCTATAAAAATCGGGTGCAAATGCCCCTATCCTATTAGCCATTACGCCAATGGCGCAATGACCTGTTAGTATACCTATCAAGATTTTAATGTTCTTTTTACTCAGCGATAGAATGTACCGAGTTTCCTTTTCATTTGTGTTAGGCCATAAACTTCTAGAGATTGCGCAATCGTCCCTGGATTTCCAGGAGTTATTGATTTTCTCTTTTAGTTTAAGGTCTATCTTCCTCTTGAGTACCCCAATCGGGACGAGTGGTCCCCTAACTGAATGGTCCCTACTACTTGTGTCTGCTTCTGACCCTTTCCTGGCTATTTCATCTACTATATCATTCCCTTCTATATTGCTATGTCCGGGAACCCAGCAGAGCTTTACCTGGTTAGTGTGGCAGATTTTGTTTAATTCCTTCCTGCAGTTTAAAACTGCTTTTGATCTTATGGTCTCACTGGCTAAGGCTTTGATAGCAGCTTGGCTGTCCACGAAAAAAGTAATCTCCTAAGAGCTTAGCTTTTCGTGATGTGCCAATTCAGCTGCTTTTCCAATGGCAAAGATCTCGGCCTGAAAGACACTACAGTCAGCCGGGAGTGTATATGACGCTCTGATGTTGAGAGATTGGCAAAACACTCCAGCACCTGTTCCTGATTCCATTTTTGAACCGTCAGTGTAGAAAGGGATACCCTCTTTTCAGCCTAACTATGTATATTGGGAATCAGCACTTTCTTTCACAATCTGCATAATTTTTCTTTTAATAACATTGTTTTTTTTTCTTTAGATTTAAATCACTTATCACTTCTATCCTCGTTCGCAGCTTCCTCCTACAAAGATTTTGACTTTTTCCTGGAACTGGATTCCGCCAACGAAGTATTTCAATTCGTGAGAAGCTGGTCTCCTTACTCTTGGCCGGTGCTTTCGTTAATGGCCTGAAGAGCTTTTGATTCTGAAGAGTAACCTGATTCACTCCTCGGTCTTGATTGTGGTGTTACAGCTAGATTATCAAATACTCGTACTGATTCCTAATTCAAGAAATCTTATTTCAACAACCTGCCTAGGGACTTGCATTCACATATCTCTTACCTATATGTATGTATGTACATCTGTAGTTGGTTTCTCAAGATCGCGGCCCACCGATTCCCTTTTTTTGTACTGTACCGAGCATTGATTTGGTCGAACGCAACGTGGTCGAGTTATCGGTCATTGACTGGGACGTTTTATGTAGCACCACTTTCTTTTCCTAACCAAACAAAATTTTTGTTAGGCGTGACTAATTGGATTTTTTTTTCTATGTTCTTACCTATGAAATAATTTCCTAGAAGAATGAAAATTTTGGTGGGCGATTTGGGAATGGACCGACCCGACCCCCTCTAATCAGGATGTTGGGAATTCCAATGGTTTTTGTGTACCTGCACTATGGATTCCTAATTTGAGTAAAATTTATTTCGTGAGAGAACTGATTGAACGAGATACTTTTGAAAATGTGTTCTTACCAATGGATTTTCTTTTTCTCTTGTACATAGATAAACCAAGAACCGTATTCTTTTCTTCAATTTTTGGAAATACCGAATGTAGGTTTGCACAATGTTGCCGATATCCTTACAGAAATGGTCAGATCTGTTTAAACCGTGTGATTTTGTGGCTTTCACTTAAACTCTTTTATTTTTTGAAGGACTATTTTGCTGAGCTAAGAACTTTCTCGGTCGACCGATTAAAAAGAAATGATGGAGAGTTAAAAACTGCGCCACGAGGATACCAACTTAACTTTTTGTCAAAAACACTCTATTACCAAGACCGGAATCTTTCGTACGTTTCACTCTCCAAAACCCGTTTGTTTACATTGTTGTATTTGTAATTTTGACAATTAGTCCATGAATAGATGTGAGCACAAACAAAAAAAAAAACGACGCCGTGGGCTAGCGGCACTTTGCATAGCAAAAACAAAATGGAGGGGTTAATAAGTTTTTTTTCAGGTTTTTCCTTTTACTTTTTTTCGATGAAGAAGTCAGTTTTAAGCTTTAATTTTGCAGTCATTTTGTTGATAGCGTACCAATGTACATTTTTGTCTTCAAAAAAGCATGTTCACCATCAGTTTATTATAATTAATTCACTAATTTACAAAAATCACTACGAAATTCTTCAAATTTCAAAATTAACCTCGGATTTTTGTATCAAAGATGCGTTCGAAGAACCATCAAGTTAAGGGTGCCAGCACAATTTTTGTATTGAATTCTAATAAATTTTCGTTAATGAACGGCCCAAATATTTTTTTTGCAAGTAATTAAAATCTGTATCAATTTAATTAATCCAAATGTATTTATAGTTTGTTTTTAATGATTTAAGCTTGCAACTATTTTTGAATTCCATTATGATTAATAAATATAATATTTAAAAAAATAGTTATAATCGAAAAATATCTTATCCATAACATTCTTGATTGATGGAAGCATACATGTATTTGTTATCAAAAAAAACTATGCATCAAAGGAACACCAATGTTTTAAAAAAGTAATCAGAACGATTATAGCGAATCTGTTGAATAAATGCAGAGCAAATAAAATGCAAATTTTGACATATATCACAAAATGAAAACGTCTTAAAATCGTTCTGAATTCATGCACAACTAATTCAATAGAACATGTAATCGTCATGAATGTTTATTGTTGACGTACAGAAGTTTTTTTAGTGAATTCCCACAGTTTAACGAAAAATATAATTTTCATTCATTCCTTAAAAATGTTTAGTTACCAAAGTTCAAGTCTACTTATTATTGTTTGAAGGGTATGTTTAGTAAAAGTGATGCTAAAAATGAAACAAATTAATGAGTTTTACGTACATGTTTTTCTAAATATAGTAAATACTTCCATAGATTACATTTTATAAATGCAGAACAAAGAAGAAAATATATATACATAAACAATAGTTTTCAGGTATAAAGCAGAGGTTGAGAAAGCCAATAATATTTTAGGTTTGTTCATTAAAGAAATTTCCGCTTCGGCTAACCTTCATCAACTTTTTAGAAAAAACATTAGCATTAATAGCAGCCAATTATTTCATAGCATAATTAATTTTTTAGATTGTAAAATGTCTAGAAATTTTCATACGCTACAAAATTCGTAATTTTATGCGTAAACATAGAAGATAACATTATTTAGTCAAGAAGTATGGATTTTGGCGCGTATATCGGTTTTTTTCTATTGGGTGTTCGGTTTCCCCATACTGGAATAAAAACAAGTTACTTAAATCTATTTATTGCACTCATTTAGTTGGTATTGTGTGTAAACATATTGCCTATTTCTATTCCTTAAAGATGCTTTACACAAAGCAACTTATTTTTAAAACATGGTTCCCTCAAATTTGTATTCCAAAATCTAACTACAAACAAAGTTCTGACTCTAACATAGTCCCTCAAAAAGAAATTTTCAGGAATATTTCTGCAACAAACAAAACTAAAATTTGGTCTTGCAACTACCGAACTGCTTAAATGATGAAAATACTAATCTAATTGAGGAATCTGAACTAGCTAAAGTTGGCAATGGAACTTCACAAGTATGCTTCTCGTAGCATTGTCTGTACAAAAAAAATACGGAGGCACCCGCCTATTGTTTCCACCTGAACTTCTAACGTCGCCAAAAAAATGCTCTAAGCAAACTACAGCTGAAAAAATTGTCTGTTTTGTTGTTTTACAAAGTATTGAGTTACACTTTTGTCCATTTGCAATAACTATACTTAACCGGTTGCAGCGCATGTTGCGTTCGCAAATTATTTAAGTAAACAAAATAAATAATAATAAACTAATAAATCATTAAATCATTAAATAATATGTATTTGGTCAATTTTATTTATTTAATATACATTTACAACATTTATTTGGATGGAAATTAAAAAGCTATACAAATCTTCCAATTTAAGACCATGTCAGCACTTCAGATTCTGTTGGTTAGGATTGTTTAGTTTTTGAACGAGGCCATGAAACATTCAAAATGAAGCATTTAGATGGGGCTGATTACTATAATGAAGCATTTTGATGGGCCAAAGCACTAATTGTGAGAATGTGTTTGGTTTTTTGCATCATTTCACGCACACTTTCTCACATTTAGTGCTTTTTAGCTTGTAGGCAAACCGAAATGTCAGTCTGAGATTCCGGTCTTGGTAATATAGTGTTTTTGCTTTTTGTGAAACGCATGGAATGAAGAGAATAGGAAATGTCAATCGGTACGGGACGGCTCGAAACATTGTGGTCCCGATCGTACCTCTCACTTTAATCGAGACTCGCTAACACATTTTAAGGTGAAGGTGCAAGTGTTTAGTTTAAGCTTCATGCACAAAAGTGCATGTCCGATTGCATTGCTTCTGCCAAAGATAATTTAATTTTTCTCCTTTCTATAATTATCTAAATATATGTATGGATATATTTAATAATCGTCGTTTGGGAATATTCGTATGTTATGTCTCTAAGAACAAGTTTTTTTTTCTGTTATGCGAATAAAAACTAACTAATTAATAAACTACTTCGATAGTTTGTTTTATATCAATAAGTTGAAGATGGTGATGGATGATGGTATCGAGGTTGAACTCAACGCTTCTTATAGGGTTTATTTCTATGGATACCTTAAATCTCATGAATGTTGTTAGTTAATACCTTGGGTCGTTCCCTACAAGATTTTCACAAAAATCAGACTAACATTTAGGTTTCGAAGTTCAAAATTATTGTAAAATAAAGTTTTCAATGGATAATTTTAATATTTCACTGAATTTTTACAAAAAAACAAACAAATTTAAAATCAATTTTTATATGGTAAATCAGCGGTTCTGTCAGATATTTATGCATATGCCACAAATTCTCGGACAACTTTGGATCCTTTTTTTGACATCCCAGGTGTTCTCTTACACGTAAAACACCAACAAAAAGGTATCCAGATATACTATATGCCTGAGATTGAGATTGAACAGTGCTAATGAATGCGCCCACTAACAAAATACAAAAGGTGCGTTCTTTTTCTAAAGCCTTTTTGTTGTAAGCAAAAGTGTCACTTTTTCTCTTTGCGTCCGTTGGCCATTTTCAAGACCTTTTTCATTTGATATAAATTTTAGTAAGATCCCGTTTCTTTAACTAAAACCACCTTGATATTAAGGGACCTGCAATTAATGTACTTTCTTCTTTCGTGGATCCGTTGGTCATTCTGTAGACCTTCATTTTGGTATGGTTATTGGTTGGATACAGCCCTCCGTTTTGCCACAACAACTCTGTACACTGTATCTTTAACTAAGGCCACTTTGCAGTTCAGGGATCTGTAAATAGTGCAGTTTTGCTTAGTGCATCCATTGTCCAAAGTTAATAACTTCATTTTGGTATACATTTTAGTCAAAAAAAGCCCTCGTTTGGCCACAATAGGTCCAACACTGTATCTTTTGCTAAAACCACTTCGCAGTTCATTTTGGTATGGCTATTGGATAGATACAACCCTCCGTTTGGACACAATAGCTCTAAAACTGTATCCTTAACTAAAACCACTTTGCAGTTTAGGGATCTGCAGATAATGCACTTTTTCTCAGTGCATCCTGTGGCCGTAGTTAAGACCTTCATTTTGGTATGGCTATTGGATAGATACAACCCTCCGTTTGGACACAATAGCTCTAAAACTGTATCCTTAACTAAGATTACTTTGCAGTTTAGGGATCTGCAGATAATGCACTTTTTCTCAGTGCATCTGGTGGCCGTAGTTAAGACCTCCATTTTGGTATGGCTATTGGTTAGGTACAACCCTCCGTTTGGACACAATAGCTCTAAAACTGTATCAGTAACTAAAACCACTTTGCAGTTAAGGGATCTGCAGATAATGCACTTTTTCTCAGTGCATCTGGTGGCCATAGTTAAGACCTCTATTTTGGTATGGCTATTGGTTAGATACAACCCTACGTTTGGACACAATAGCTCTAAAACTGTATCCTTAACTAAAACCACTTTGCAGTTTAGGGATCTGCAGATAATGCACTTTTTCTCAGTGCATCCTGTGGCCGTAGTTAAGACCTTCATTTTGGTATGGCTATTGGATAGATACAACCCTCCGTTTGGACACAATAGCTCTAAAACTGTATCCTTAACTAAGATTACTTTGCAGTTTAGGGATCTGCAGATAATGCACTTTTTCTCAGTGCATCTGGTGGCCGTAGTTAAGACCTCCATTTTGGTATGGCTATTGGTTAGGTACAACCCTCCGTTTGGACACAATAGCTCTAAAACTGTATCAGTAACTAAAACCACTTTGCAGTTAAGGGATCTGCAGATAATGCACTTTTTCTCAGTGCATCTGATGGCCATAGTTAAGACCTCCACTTTGATATGGCTATTGGATAGATACAACCCTCCGTTTGACACAATAACGTTAAAACTGTATCCTTAACTAAAACCACTTTGCAGTTTAGGGATCTGCAGATAATGCACTTTTTCTCAGTGCATCTGGTGGCCGTAGTTAAGACCTTCATTTTGGTATGGCTATTGGATAGATACAACCCTCCGTTTAGACACAATAACGTTAAAACTGTATCCTTAACTAAAACCACTTTGCAGTTAAGGGATCTGCAGATAATGCACTTTTTCTCGGTGCATCTGGTGGCCGTAGTTAAGACCTTCATTTTGGTATGGCTATTGGTTAGATACAACCCTACGTTTTTACACAATAGCTCTAAAACTGTATCCTTAACTAAAACCACTTTGCAGTTAAGGGATCTGCAGAGAATGCACTTTTTCGCAGTGCATCTGGTGGCCGTAGTTAAGACCTTCATTTTGGTATGGCTATTGGATAGATACAACCCTCCGTTTGGACACAATAGCTCTAAAACTGTATCCTTAACTAAAACCACTTTGCAGTTAAGGGATCTGCAGATAATGCACTTTTTCTCAGTGCATCTGATGGCCATAGTTAAGACCTCCACTTTGATATGGCTATTGGATAGATACAACCCTCCGTTTGACACAATAACGTTAAAACTGTATCCTTAACTAAAACCACTTTGCAGTTTAGGGATCTGCAGATAATGCACTTTTTCTCAGTGCATCTGGTGGCCGTAGTTAAGACATTCATTTTGGTATGGCTATTGGATAGATACAACCCTCCGTTTGGACACAATAACGTTAAAACTGTATCCTTAACTAAAACCACTTTGCAGTTAAGGGATCTGCAGATAATGCACTTTTTCTCGGTGCATCTGGTGGCCGTAGTTAAGACCTTCATTTTGGTATGGCTATTGGATAGATACAACCCTCCGTTTAGACACAATAACGTTAAAACTGTATCCTTAACTAAAACCACTTTGCAGTTAAGGCATCTGCAGATAATGCACTTTTTCTCAGTGCATCCGGTGGCCGTAGTTAAGACCTTCATTTTGGTATGGCTATTGGTTAGATACAACCCTCCGTTTGGACACAATAACGTTAAAACTGTATCCTTAACTAAAACCACTTTGCAGTTAAGGGATCTGCAGATAATGCACTTTTTCTCAGTGCATCCGGTGGCCGTAGTTAAGACCTTCATTTTGGTATGGCTATTGGATAGATACAACCCTCCGTTTGGACACAATAACGTTAAAACTGTATCCTTAACTAAAACCACTTTGCAGTTAAGGGATCTGCAGATAATGCACTTTTTCTCAGTGCATCCGGTGGCCGTAGTTAAGACCTTCATTTTGGTATGGCTATTGGTTAGGTGGTACAACCCTACGTTTGGACACAATAGCTCTAACACTGAATCGTTTCTAAAAACACACTTTGCAATTAGTTCACTGTAGTTTTACCTTTGGAGTGGAAATGTGGTAAGGCAGGCTTGGACAAGAATATTTTAGTATAAATAGAGGAGCCTTTCAATCAAAAAATCAGTTCGAAAGAATTTCTGGAGAATACGGAAGAAGAAAAATGAATTGTTTGAGATTTTGTGTGTATTTAGTGGTGAAAAAAATAGTGAAAAATGTGAGAAATATTTATTATTATATTTTAGACGTTGGTTAATTATAATTTAATGTTAAAAATTATTTTTGTTGGTAGATTGATTTGGTACTTAGTCAAGAAGAAAAAATAAAGAGAAGAAAAGAAGAAGATGAAAAAAGATTGCGAAGGAAAAGTTTAAATGAAGAATTCTGGAAAAGCCTGGTGAATGTGCAACGTATTGTGAGTATTTGAATTATTTAAATATATAATTTTACTAATTTTACTTATTTTCGATGCAGCAACTTATTAAAATTCGTGAAAAACATTGGAAGGAGAAACCAAAGATATGTTTGGACTCCGACTCCAAGGATAAGGAATACGATCTGGGTTTACTATATTTTTCCAGCTTCTTCAGATAGTGGTACGTACATTTTTTTCTATTTATTCCGATAATTTAGTTAATATTTAATTTTTTTAATTTGATTAGTTCACATATGATAGATTATACTTCTGACTACTGAGCACCGAAATGAAATTGTTTTCGACTCGGTAATAATTTTGTTAATGTTTTCAGAAATATACATAAACTACCGCATGTATTGAACACTCTTTGATTTAAACTTATTTTCCTTCGTTTAATTGTATAATATTTTATATTTGATATTATTTCTTTTTTATATTTTATTGCACATTATTATTTTATATTGTAATATTTTTATTTCACAATTTTTCACAAATAAATATAATTCGTGTTCGTTTTCTGAACTACAACAAAAACACATGACTTTTTTTTCTGAAATGAAGATGGAGATGGAAGATGGAAGATCGAGTCCGATTGATTGGGTTGGTATCTTATTTTTATGTTTTGAGTTTAGATTCTAGGCAGATCTCAAGTCGATATTTGACATTATTTAAGTCGTTGTTGTCTGAAATCAATAGGGAACTTTTGCTAATTTTTGGAAGCTTCTCATTCATCCTTTCGTTAAACGGTAAGTATCCTTATTACAAACAGATGAAACGCTATGGAATGGATTGACATATGAAAAAAAAAAAAGGAGCAACACCATTTGTTAATTTGTTTTTATATTTTATTTTTAATTATCACGTCACTCGGCATTATCGCTGGCAACTTTCTCTATCCCCGTCAGTATTTTTTCTTGCAACGCTTGCAAATCGACATCAACTGTTGCCGTTCCATCCATAATTTTCTTGTCTATCTCCTTTTCAATTAACACTCCTGACAGCTTCGATAGTGTTGATTGCTTCCGTTTGCCAGCGTCTTTGCGCTTTGAGCGTGGTTTCTTCGTCGTCTTAGGGTTTCTTATTTGTATTTTTTGATGCATTACTTTTATGTGGTTCTCGAGAGCTCTCTTATCCGACAGTGTTGCTTCGCAGTCTCCAAAAGTACATGGAATCTTTTTTCCTTCGTGAGTTGTTCGTATATGTTGTAATAGATTCCCTTTGTAGGTATAAAAACGTGTACAGCCTTCGTACGTACATTTAAATACTTCTTTATCATCTGCATTGCAGTTCTTGTGTTCTTCTAAGTAAAATTTGTTGAATACCTTTGAACATTGTTCACACTTATAGAGCATTGGGTGGTTCAATTCCTTGCGATGGCGATGTGCCAACAATCCGGACCACTTTTCAAAGGTTGCTTCACACCGATCGCATCTGTGGGTTTTGGTGCACACATGGCGTGTTAAAAAGTATTCCTGGACAAATCCTTTAGAACATTTCGAGCAACTAAAAAGACAAAAATCAATTTTTGTTTGATATTTTTGAAAAATTATTAAAGTTTATTGAAATATCTGGCAGTGCGACATTAATTTTAAATTTTTCGAATTTTAATTTGTATCTTTTTTTCAATCGTTTACGTTTAGGTAGGAGATTAAATTTGCGTTTGGAAAAGGAAGCGGGCTGGCTTTGTGTTAATTTGTTACCATCGTATTTGTTGGGGTTATTACGACAACACATGTTTAAAGTTTAAACATATTCGGGCGATTGGAAAATAGAGAAGGATTTAAGAGGAGATATGGATTCACATTGGTCTTAAGCTTTTAAATACCAAAATGAAAGCGAAAAACAGAGTTGGGTAAAGCATTCTAGTGGTTAAAAAAAGAATCTTCCAATCTGAGGAGTAGATATTCCTTGAAGTGCGGGTATTACGGCGAAATGTTGACAGAAAATTTGTTTTTAAAAATATTGGCAATACAACGTGATATGAAACATTTCAAAATCTCTTTTTTTATTCTTTCGAAAAGACTTAAACTTGTTTTACTGGCGCCTACTAAGAAATGGGAGTTATATTCAAGAAGAATATGTGATCATGCCATAAAAGAGGTGATCTGCGCTACAAATAAGTACTGAAAGTTGATTAGTTTTCTTGATGCAACTGCCACTCATGGATAGCGGCATTGGGTGACAAAACGGAGCCCTGGGAAATACCAGACTTGAAATAATCCAATATTATTTGTATTGAATTTTGTAGAAGTGAAGTTGTAAATTGAACGAAAAAGAGATTCTCATAATATTTTTTTTGATAAAAGAGCAAGCGCAATAATATTACTTTCTTCAAAACGATGTAAGGATTTGTTCCACTTTTTGGTGTGATAAACCATGAAATCACCAGTGGAACTATTGCCAGAGAGAAAAAACTAAATGAGAGAACCAAATTTCCTCGTCTCCGTCTCTTCAAAACCTCTTACTCTCATTTTTTATAGCGTGTTGAATTCGTAAAAAACATCATTTCCGGGAAATGCGACATTTTTCATTTTTGTTTATTGATAGCCAAGAAGGCTATGTTTTTTAAAGTCTCATTATAATATTTGTAATTCTCATGAATTTTTTTTTTAAATTTTGCTAACATCTTGTCGTATTTATATCTACAAAAATACTCCTGTAATTCAAATTAATTCTAGCAAAACATTTTTGTTTGTCAATAAATAACGGAAGAAGTTATACCGGTAGTTCGTGGTGAATTTGTTTTTCCCTTCTTTTTCTCTAAGTTACAGATAGATGGCAGTAACAACCAAAACAAGAAAGGATGTGTGCAGAAAGTGTTTAACAAGGTTAAGGCTTTTTAGCTTAGACTTTACTTGTATATATGAACGAGTACATGTTTTTTATAAAAGGCGGAAATAATAAAGTTCTATAGTTTACCGGGAATATTTATATAAAATATCCATATCTTCTGCAATTGCGGTATCAATCGATATTTTCTGGAACTTAGTGTTAACGTAACATTTATTTGTCATGAATTACTTTTTCAACTTTTTTATACACCATAAAAATCAATTATACAATTTGGCTGTGATAATAATTACTTGAACACAACATTTTCTATGTTTATAGTTATTCAGGTTTAGCCCTTAACTTTGATTTGCATTTATCTATGAATAGCCTAAAAAGTTTAGCAAACATCTATGAATAAGCCACAATGCACTTTCAGAAAAACTGTAGTTAGAACTTTCCCTCACAGATTTTTCCTAGTCGCTATATAACTGAAAGATAATATATAAATAGTTAGAACTGGAAAACTTATAAAAATGATGCATAAGACTTAAATTTTTGTTGAAGAACAAATTTGTATATTCTTTTCACAAAACCACTGACCTAGCGAGAATACAAATATTTTAACTTTTGTACAAAAGTACTTTTCGGCTTATGTAGTTAAGCCTTTAAAAGCAACACACTACCTTTTTAGGGGAAAGCAGTAAGAATAGCTTATCGTTATCACCTATTCACAAATCTTATGCAATGAAAATTGGTAACAGAAGTAACAAGTTGACTGTCTTTTTATTTAGTGTCTACTTAAATCACTTATTTTCAGCATTTTGGAAATGTCGTGAGTAATGTAAAGGAAATAAACAACGACACACAAATAAAATAGGAATGGAAAAAAGAGATGAGTATATAAAAATGTTTTCAATGTTCCATGTTTACATTCTGTAACTCTCGTTTTAAATGTTCATGCAACTCTCGCATCGACAAAATTAAGTCGATAAACTCTGAAGATGGAAACAAATCTCAGTTTTTATTGTTCTTTAATCGAAAGGCAAAGAGGCTTAAGTCTATTTCAAGCATTTTTCAGGAGAGCAATTTTAAACTTTAAAAAATTATTTAGAAAAAACTATTTTGAGTAGGGGCTCATTTTTTTTTTTAAATGTGAATTATTTATTCAACTTTGTATGGTATTTAAGGATTCAAAAAATCACTTAAAACAAAATAGTTATAGGCAATAAATCACATTTAAGCCTTTTTGCCTTATTTACTGGTTTATTTAAAATTGACTTAAATCACATAAGCCAGTTTTCAAAATTATTTTTTATTTTTGCTTGTAGTTACGTATACATAAGCCTCTTTTCTTTTTCTTTAAAACAATTTTGAAAGAACATAAGACTTCTTTAATTTTGTTTTTATTTTTAGTTGTTATTTAATATTAAAGAAGTACCTACAAAGAGGAAAGAGAATAAAATAATAAAAATAGTAATCAAATGGATATAAGGACACCAAATTCAACTACCCCAAAGCATCTTCGTCCTCTCTTTCCGTTAGGTCGGGATGATAATCAGGTTTAGATTCTGTACAAAGGCTTTTATAGATATTGTGAAATTGCTCATCGATCAATGGAAGAAGGCTTATGAGGTCCTCTTTTTTCGCTTCGTTTATTTTATTTGGCCCATTGTAAAGTGGTTCCAGTCTTTCGAATGATAATTGGCTACATCCTCGTTTCCTTATACCTAGCGTATTAAAAGGTACGTTTTTATCCAAAGTATGCTTATAGTAAATGTTGAAAGGTGCATCAGATGAAAAACGGAGCCACCTTATATTTCTCCAGTCTACTTTATTATTGTCTTCATCCACCTTCCGGAAAGTGCATTTGTTTTTAATGATCGACGAAAAGTTTAGGAATTTAGCTTGGGGCATCTCATTGACCAAGAATTTGTTTTTGGTTCCAACGCCCCGTATAAATTGGTACCAATCTCTTGGGTGGTGTATTTTAAAGGAAGTTTTTTTCTTTTTTCTTTCGATAATCGAATGATCAATGTCACATTCCATGTGTGTGTGGCCGGGTATCAAAAACTTGTGATCAATATGTTTTATATTATCACAACATGCATCAGCATCATAATCGCAACCATTTTGTTTTTATTTTGCCCGAAGCAGTTATCACTATAAAAAATTACATGCTCGGTAGTTGATGGTAGAATTGATTTTGAATTTAGATGTTCCAATAAACACGATGCAATTTCATTCCCACCCCTGTTTGCGACACCTTCATGCCACATATAACACAAGTTGACAAACTTGTGTTCTAAGATTTTTCAAATTGAGAAAATATTTATAGGTAAACTGGCGATTTCGAGAAGTTTTGTCACTCTGTTTTGCACGTGTTGTTTTCTTATCATGAATGGAAATCAAACCAGACACATATGCCAACTTCAGATTGTAGTTACCCAGTTCCCAATATTGTTTAAAGATTGTTTCTTGGTCTGCTGTAGAAATTTGGTCCATACATTTTCGTTGGCAAGCAGTAAGTGGTATAATTTTTCTTGAGGGTACAGTTTTTCCAGTACGTGACGTATATTTTTGTCCTAAATTTCTTTTTTGACTTCTCACCTTTCGATTGTCTTTTGTTGCCTCTCGATCAGGATTTTCAGTGTCTGCAACTAAACTCTCTTCTATTTGCATGGCCATTTCTTCAATTTCTGAATCTGAAAACTCGTTTTGTGGTGATTTTTCCGGCAAATGGTAATCTTTATCTGCAACGCTGTCATCACTGTCTTCGGAAAATGAATCATCTTGCATTGTTTCAGGTTCAACAGCACGTATCAAATTTGAAATGGAAACGTCAGAAAGCTCATTAATACAGCACGTAGCTGTTTCATTGGAAACAACTGGCACGAATACCTCGTTATCTGTAAAACATTATGAAACTGTCGCTTAATATTTATTGCCAAATGATATTAAAGAAAGACTATTTTGTACCATCAAACGTCTTTAATAGAGGTGAAGTTTTTTTTTTATTCCCAGAACAGCTTGGAGCACTTGAAGCCCTTTCTCCTAAAGAAATATTAAAAAGTACACAGATGTTATTCGAATCATGTACCATTTAATTGTATCTTATCTCGTTTTATGAAATAAAAACTACGATAACTTATAATAATATACGTACCATTAGAAAATACACTGCTTCCAGGTTCAGGATTAGATTTTTGAAAGCCCTTTAGAAGCGCAAGCTTTAGCATTATTTTAGCTCTATCCATATTGTTTACTTTAAAAATTTGCCTATGTCATAATAAGCCAATTACCGCATTTGATGATTTTTGAATCCAGGCTACTTTGATCTGAGTACAATGCCATATTTGCATTTAAAATCCTTTTTTTTTAAATACTGCTATGGTAAAGTGACTTATATCAGATAACTCGCTTTTCAAAAACAAAAAATTATTTTCTTTTTCCGTTTGTAAGAAAGGCTTATGTAAAATTAAGTCAATTAAATTTCTAACATTTGTTTTGGATAAAAGGCTTATGTAAATAATTATCAGAATTTCATAAGGGAAAAGTGACTTAATTATACATAAAGTCTTGGTAAGGAGAACATTTTATTTTGGAGAAGTGTCTTAATTCTACTAAGTGTTCTTTTCCTTATTTATTTTCTGACATTTCAAATAACTCAAAAAACGGCCATTATTGACATAAGACCTAAAAAAAAAACGGATATATACCCCAGAAATAAGACACTTTTCCAAATGCATGTTTATGAATTTTGTTGAATTAAGCCGTTTTGACAACACAAAAAATAGACTTCTGGATGAAATAAAAACACGCTGATACGACAAAAAAAACTAATTTTTGAATAGGTTGAAAACTGCAAAAAAAATCGTTTTTGGCTTAAATCGACTTAAGCCACTCTGCCTTATGAGTAAAGTTATTATTTGTATTGAACTATTCGTACTAGAATGTCAGCTTGTTAGACTTTACCATTCCTTTTAATTTCATTGAATGTTTTTGAACAACAACAACAACTTAAAGGTGCTACCACTCATTGTTTTTGGCTGGGGATATAGCTAGCACACGACTTCTAAGACTGAGCAAATCTGATATGCGTGGGTTCGAATCCTATGGTGTGTATAGAAAGTTTTTCAAATAAAATTGGTTTAAAGCTCAGCACCACAAAAAAGGAGACTGATGAGTGCAAAAGTGGCAAAGCACGAAATAGCTATATCTCCAGCCAAAAACAATGAGTGGTAGCACCTTTAAGTTGTTGTTGTTGTTCAAAAACATTCAAATCTCAGTTTTTTTTTGCATCTTTCAACGGTCTGAGTGAAAATTAAACGCATAAACGCAGCTTATAATGAAAAAATAATAGTAGTAGTGCTTTCAGAGTTGTATATGTTTCTAGGTCCTAATTCTCATTGGACTGTTGCACCACCTAATTTATTTTACTTTACTTAATGATTAAAACTGGCTTTAAATAACTAACTAATATTTATCTAAATGCGTAATTTAGAATTGTTTCTAAATCTTCATTGTTCTGGCACCTAACAAGAGTAATTAATTTCACTTCATATTCGAATGATATTACTCTCAAACGAATACAATGAGAATACCAAAAAGTTGTTCATCCACAATTTTGAAATTTCTTTGAACACCTCTGAACAGCTGACTACATCCGCCATTTTTCAAAGGTGGTCGCCATTTTTCAAAGGTGGTGAGCAGAGAGAAAAGAGAGAAAAGTTTTTTCTCCCTCGTGGTGAGTTGTGCACAAACTTGTATAAGTATTTGCTTCCCACATTTTTTTTATATGGAGTTAATACATATGCAAGTTGGTGGCCAAATCACAGCTTGTAGGCAAAAAGAGAGCAACCGTCGAAGTTGGTTCTCTCTATTAGTTCTTTCTCGATGGTCAAAACCACCTTCAGAAATACCTCGAAAACCGAAAGCATCGAGAAAGAACTAATAGAGGTGAAAACATGTATACACCGATACGAATTCAACACGCTATAAAAAATGAGAGTAAGAGGTTTCGAAGAGAAGGAGACGAGGAAATTTGGTTCTCTCATTTAGTTTTTTCTCTCTGGTTTTGACCGCCGCTTCGGGGAATTTGTGTGAATTCAGATCTTTTAAGACTCTCAATATTGTACGGATGCGAAAGATCCATAAAATCATTTAGAATAAAGGCGGAGTCATAACAATCTCCGTCAGCGTTGAAGAACTTTCACACGTCTTTAACTTTTTCTTATGCTATTCAACTTTTACAAAGGTTTTGGAGTTTGTGCACATAATTTTTCACTAAGGAATACAAAATTAAATACTTTACTTTATTCAACTCTCAGAAGCTGATTAAGTTTCACAACTCTATCATTTCTCCATGTCCAGTTACACTTTTTGACTGTTTCAGTAAAAGTATTCCATTAAAAAAAGATTGTAAAAACTCGTATGCTCCACCATGGTTCGATTCTCATATCAAAAACTTAAAAAACAAGAGAAACAAAGCGTGGGTAAAATATAATCAAACAAGAGCTTATTCTTAAGCAATTATTTAATAAATATTCAAACTCTTTATACGAAGATTATATACATAAAATTGAAACTGATCTTAAAACTAATCCTGATAATTTCTGGAAGTTTGTCAACTGTAAGAAAAAAACCTGTGGGTACCCTAACTCTATGTCAAGTGCAACATCATCTAGCCATGAACCAAAAGTTATTGCAAACATGTTTGCTAGCTATTTTAAGGAAGCGTTTGATGAATCTAATCCAGTAAATACTTCTTCCTCTTCTTCTTCAGTTCTGAACTTTCAGCATTTAAATAATATCAATTTTGAAATAAGTGAACATACTGTTGCACAAAGCATATTGAAACTAGATGAGTGTTTTAGTCCTGGTCCTGATGGTTTGCCATCCTCTATTTTGAAAAAATGTGTCTCTTATTTGTCGTATCCTTTATGTGTTCTCTTTAACACGTCTTTAAGAAGTTCGGTCTTTCCATTTATCTGGAAATGCTCATTTATTACCCCAGTGCACAAGAAAGGTCCTAAAAATGATATTATGAACTATCGACCTATTGCTAAGCTATCTGTGATACCTAAACTATTTGAGTCTATCGTATGTAGTGTCCTCTCCTTTCATTGTAGTTCAATTATTTGTGATAACCAGCATGGTTTTGTTAAAAAACGTTCTACTGTTACTAATTTATTTAATTTTACGTCCTTTTGTTTAGATGTTTTTGAGAAACGTGGACAAGTAGATTGTGTATTTACTGATTTTAGTAAAGCGTTTGACAAGTGTGTCATAAAACGCTAATTTTTAAATTATCTCGTCAAGGTTTTAATGAAAATTTCTTAAACTGGATCGTATCTTATTTAGAAAATAGACAATATAGTGTAATATTTCGTAATGAATGTTCGAGTCCGTTTATTGTGAATTCTGGTGTTCCACAGGGCAGCCATTTAGGCCCAATCTTATTTATTTTATTTATAAATGACTTGGTTTCGATCATAAAAAATTCGTCTGTCCTTATTTATGCTGATGACATTAAACTTTTCAAAAGAATTAACACTACATCTGACTGTCTACTTTTGCAAGATGACTTAATATTATTTAGGGAATGGTGCAATAAAAATCGTCTCGTTTTAAATGTTGACAAATGTAAGACCATGAGTTTTACACGCAAAAAAGTTCCAATTGTTTTTGATTATATGTTCGATTCTCGTTCTTTAAGTAGAGTATCTGTTTTTACTGACCTAGGTGTAGTCTTAGACTCGAAACTTACATTTACTGAGCATGTTAGCTTTGTTGTTAAAAAAGCAAATAAAGTCCTTGGCTTCATTAAGAGATTTAGTCGCGACTTCCGTGATCCTTATGTTCTAAAGATACTTTTTGTCTCATTTGTGAGACCAGTTCTGGAATATGCCTGTGTAGTGTGGGCACCTTATTATTCTATACACGAAATAAGGATTGAAGCGATTCAGAGGAGATTTTTGCGTTTTTGTCTCCGTTCTCTTCCCTACGAAAATTTTCTGCCCCCTTATTCTCAAAGGCTCACTTTAATTAATCTTCCTTCCTTGACAAACCATAGAAAATATTTACAATTTTGTTTTGCTGCAGCAATAATAAATGGAACAGTATCATCACCATCGGTTCTTAATCGTTTCAACTTTAGTTTTAGTCGATCGAGTATACGGCTCCAAAAACCAGTAAATATAATTTTTAGTAGGTCGAACTATGGTGCTCATAGCCCACTTAATCAATTGATAGAAATATTCAATAAATTGTATTTTCTAATAACATCACCTAATGACAATTTTAAAAATTTCAAGTTTAAAACAAAGTTTTATAATAGTTTGGATTAAAATTAGATGTTAAGTAGTTTTAAGCATTATTATTAAGCTTTTGTTCACGTTAGTATTTAACGAATTGAAATAAAACGGCCAAACGATGTCTGTCTGTATATATAAGAAAGCATGCCCCATGAATGGAACCTCAGTATTGTTTGCCCGATCCTGAAAAAAGGAGACCCTCTAAACTGCACCAATTATAGAGGAATCAGTCTACTTAACATCGCCTACAAAATCTTCTCTGCCGTAATATGTGAACGTCTAAAGCCCATCGTCAACAACCTGATAGGTCCTTATCAGTGTGGTTTTAGACCAGGAAAGTCCACAGTCGATCAAATATTCACATTAAGGCAGATCATGGAAAAAAACCAAGAACACCAAATCGACACCCACCATCTTTTCATCGATTTCAAGGCCGCATATGACAGCATCTACAGGGACGAGCTGTATAGAGCCATGTCTAGTTTTGGCATCCCTGCCAAACTCGTCCGTTTGTGCAGGATGACCATGGAGAATTCACGCTGCTCCATAAAGGTTGGAAAAAACTTAACAGAACCTTTCGATGTTTCGATGTCAAAAAAGGTTTTAGTCAAGGTGATTTTTTTAACATCGTACTTGAAAGAATAGTGCAGAGCTCACACGTCAACACTAGAGACACTATCTTTCAAAAGTCTGTCCAATTACTTGCATATGCTGATGACATTGACATAATCGGAAGAACTCAGCGTGATGTCGCGTGTCATTGAGCGTGAGTATTGAGGCAGAGGCAGCAAAAATGGGTTTAACGGTTAATGAGGGCAAAACAAAGTACATGCTGTCGTCAAGAAAGGACCTTCAACACCGACGTCTTGGTCAAAACGTCACCATCGACAGACGTAACTTTGAGGTAGTCAAGGACTTCGTCTACCTAGGCTCCGCTGTAAACGCAGAAAACAACACCAGCGCTGAGATCAAACAAAGAATAACTCTTGCTAACCGCTGTTTCTTTGGGTTAAGAAAGCAATTGAGTGGAAAAATTCTCTCTCGAAGGACCAAAGTGTCGCTATATAAGACCCTTATCATCCCTGTCCTGCTATACGGTGCAGAAGCATGGACTTTGACAAAAGCGGATGAAAGCACCTTGGGTCGTTTCGAGAGAAAGATTCTTCGTGTGATCTACGGTCCCGTATGCATCGAAGGGGAGTGGAGGAGAAGATGGAACGACGAGCTGTACGGGCTGTACAGCGACGTAGACTTAGCAAGAAGGGTAAAAGTCCAACGACTAAGATGGCTGGGTCACGTAGAGCGCATGGAAACCAATGCTCCGGCCCGGAAAGTCTTCGAATCCACACCCACAGGACAGCGCAGTAGAGGAAGACCGCGGAAATAGCGTTGTCGTAGGAGCGGTAAAATTTCTTTAAAACTAAACTACGTTTAGCTAGGAGATACAAATTGTATTAGTTATAGGGTTACTGTGGCTGCGTTCAAACTCGTGTTGGATAGGGTGTCATGGATAGGTGTATTTTAAGATACCTCATTACACGAGTGCATAACTAAATTAAAACAACTGACAAAAAATAAAAAGAACTTACAGATTTTCACAAAAATCAGACTAACATTTAGGTTTCGAAGTTCAAAATTATTGTAAAATAAAGTTTTCAATGGATAATTTTAATATTTCACTGAATTTTTACAAAAAAACAAACAAATTTAAAATCAATTTTTATATGGTAAATCAGCGGTTCTGTCAGATATTTATGCATATGCCACAAATTCTCGGACAACTTTGGATCCTTTTTTTGACATCACAGGTGTTCTCTTACACGTAAAACACCAACAAAAAGGTATCCAGCCAGATATACTATATGCCTGAGATGAGATTGAACAGTGCTAATGAATGCGCCCACTAACAAAATACAAAAGGTGCGTTCTTTTTCTAAAGCCTTTTTGTTGTAAGCAAAAGTGTCACTTTTTCTCTTTGCGTCCGTTGGCCATTTTCAAGACCTTTTTCATTTGATATAAATTTTAGTAAGATCCCGTATCTTTAACTAAAACCACCTTGATATTAAGGGACCTGCAAATAATGTACTTTCTTCTTTCGTGGATCCGTTGGTCATTCTGTAGACCTTCATTTTGGTATGGTTATTGGTTGGATACAGCCCTCTGTTTTGCCACAACAACTCTGTACACTGTATCTTTAACTAAGGCCACTTTGCAGTTCAGGGATCTGTAAATAGTGCAGTTTTGCTTAGTGCATCCATTGTCCAAAGTTAATAACTATATTTTGGTATACATTTTAGTCAAAAAAAGCCCTCGTTTGGCCACAATAGGTCCAACACTGTATATTTTGCTAAAACCACTTCGCAGTTCAGGAATATGCAGATAATGCACTTTTTCTCTGTGCATCTGGTGGCCGTAGTTAAGACCTCCACTTTGGTATGGCTATTGGATAGATACAACCCTCCGTTTGGACACAATAACGTTAAAACTGCATCCTTAACTAAAACCACTTTGCAGTTTAGGGATCTGCAGATAATGCACTTTTTCTCAGTGCATCTGGTGGCCATAGTTAAGACCTCCACTTCTATATGGCTATTGGATAGATACAACATTCCCTTTGAACTCAATAACGTTAAAACTGTATCCTTAACTAAAACCACTTTGCATTTTAGGGGTCTGCAGATAATGCACTTTTTCTCAGTGCATTTGGTGGCCATAGTTAAGACCTCCGCTTTGGTATGGCCATTGGATAGATACAACCCTCCGTTTGGACACAATAGCTCTAAAACTGTATCCTTAACTAAGATTACTTTGCAGTTTAGGGATCTGCACATAAAGAACTTTTTCTCAGTGCATTTGGTGGCCATAGTTAAGACCTTCACTTTGGTATGGCTATTGGATAGATACAACCCTCCGTTTGGACACAATAGCTCTAAAACTGTATCCTTAACTAAAACCACTTTGCAGTTAAGGGATCTGCAGATAATGCACTTTTTCGCAGTGCATCTGGTGGCCGTAGTTAAGACCTCCACTTTGGTATGGCTATTGGATAGATACAACCCTCCGTTTGGACACAATAACGTTAAAACTGCATCCTTAACTAAAACCACTTTGCAGTTTAGGGATCTGCAGATAAAGAACTTTTTCTCAGTGCATCTGGTGGCCATAGTTAAGACCTCCATTTTGGTATGGCTATTGGTTAGATACAACCCTCCGTTTGGATACAATAGCTCTAAAACTGTATCCTTAACTAAAACCACTTTGCAGTTAATTGATCTAAGGATAATGCACTATTTCTCAGTGCATGCTGTGGCCGTAGTTAAGACCTTCATTTTGGTATGGCTATTGGATAGATACAACCCTCCGTTTGACACAATAACGTTAAAACTGCATCCTTAACTAAAACCACTTTGCAGTTAAGGTATCTGCAGATAAAGAACTTTTTCTCAGTGCATCTGGTGGCCATAGTTAAGACCTCCATTTTGGTATGGCTATTGGTTAGATACAACCCTCCGTTTGGATACAATAGCTCTAAAACTGTATCCTTAACTAAAACCACTTTGCAGTTAAGGGATCTGCAGATAATGCACTTTTTCTCAGTGCATCTGTTGGCCATAGTTAAGACCTCCGCTTTGGTATGGCTATTGGTTAGATACAACCCTCCGTTTGGACACAATAGCTCTAAAACTGTATCCTTAACTTAAACCACTTTGCAGTTAATTGCTCTAAGGATAATGCACTTTTTCTCAGTGCATCCTGTGGCCGTAGTTAAGACCTTCATTTTGGTATGGCTATTGGATAGATACAACCCTCCGTTTGGATACAATAACGTTAAAACTGTATCCTTAACTAAAACCACTTTGCAGTTTAGGGATCCGCAGATAATGCACTTTTTCTCAGTGCATCTGGTGGCCGTAGTTAAGACCTTCATTTTGGTATGGCTATTGGATAGATACAACCCTCCGTTTGACACAATAACGTTAAAACTGTATCCTTAACTTAAACCACTTTGCAGTTTAGGGATGCGCAGATAATGCACTTTTTCTCAGTGCATCTGGTGGCCGTAGTTAAGACCTTCATTTTGGTATGGCTATTGGTTAGGTGGTACAACCCTACGTTTGGACACAATAGCTCTAACACTGAATCGTTTCTAAAAACACACTTTGCAATTAGTTCACTGTAGTTTTACCTTTGGAGTGGAAATGTGGTAAGGCAGGCTTGGACAAGAATATTTTAGTATAAATAGAGGAGCCTTTCAATCAAAAAATCAGTTCGAAAGAATTTCTGGAGAATACGGAAGAAGAAAAATGAATTGTTTGAGATTTTGTGTGTATTTAGTGGTGAAAAAAATAGTGAAAAATGTGAGAAATATTTATTATTATATTTTAGACGTTGGTTAATTATAATTTAATGTTAAAAATTATTTTTGTTGGTAGATTGATTTGGTACTTAGTCAAGAAGAAAAAATAAAGAGAAGAAAAGAAGAAGATGAAAAAAGATTGCGAAGGAAAAGTTTAAATGAAGAATTCTGGAAAAGCCTGGTGAAAGTGCAACGTATTGTGAGTATTTGAATTATTTAAATATATAATTTTACTAATTTTTTATTTTCGATGAAGAAACTTATTAAAATTCGTGAAAAACATTGGAAGGAGAAACCAAAGATATGTTTGGACTCCGACTCCAAGGATAAGGAATACGATGTGGGTTTACTATATTTTTCCAGCTTCTTCAGATAGTGGTACGTAAATTTTTTTCTATTTATTCCGATAAATTAGTTAATATTTAATTTTTTTAATTTGATTAGTTCACATATGATAGATTATACTTCTGACTACTGAGCACCGAAATGAAATTGTTTTCGACTCGGTAATAATTTTGTTAATGTTTTCAGAAATATAAACTACCGTATGTATTGAACATTCTTTGATTTAAACTTATTTTCCTTCGTTTAATTGTATAATATTTTATATTTGATATTATTTCTTTTTTATATTTTATTGCACATTATTATTTTATATTGTAATATTTTTATTTCACAATTTTTCACAAATAAATATAATTCGTGTTCGTTTTCTGAACTACCACAAAAACCAAATTACACATGACTTTTTTTTCTGAAATGAAGATGGAGATGGAAGATGGAAGATCGAGTCCGATTGATTGGGTTGGTATCTTATTTTTATGTTTTGAGTTTAGATTCTAGGCAGATCTCAAGTCGATATTTGACATTATTTAAGTCGTTGTTGTCTGAAATCAATAGGGAACTTTTGCTAATTTTTGGAAGCTTCTCATTCATCCTTTCGTTAAACGGTAAGTATCCTTATTACAAACAGATGAAACGCTATGGAATGGATTGATATATGAAAAAAAAGGAGCAACACCATTTGTTAATTTGTTTTTATATTTTATTTTTAATTATCACGTCACTCGGCATTATCGCTGGCAACTTTCTCTATCCCTGTCAGTATTTCTTCTTGCAATGCTTGCAAATCGACATCAACTGTTGCCGTTCCATCCATAATTTTCTTGTCTATCTCCTTTTCAATTAACACTCCTGACAGCTTCGATAGTGTTGATTGCTTCCGTTTGCCAGCGTCTTTGCGCTTTGAGCGTGGTTTCTTCGTCGTCTTAGGGTTTCTTATTTGTATTTTTTGATGCATTACTTTTATGTGGTTCTCAAGAGCTCTCTTATCCGACAGTGTTGCTTCGCAGTCTCTAAAAGTACATGGAATCTTTTTTCCTTCGTGAGTTGTTCGTATATGTTGTAATAGATTCCTTTTGTAGGTATAAAAACGTGTACAGCCTTCGTACGTACATTTAAATACAGGCAGTTCTTGTGTTCTTCTAAGTAAAATTTGCTCTTAAATACCTTTGAACATTGTTCACACTTATAGAGCATTGGGTGGTTCAATTCCTTGCGATGTGCCAACAATCCGGACCACTTTTCAAAGGTTGCTTCACACCGATCGCATCTGTGGGTTTTGGTGCACACATGGCGTGTTAAAAAGTATTCCTGGACAAATCCTTTACAACATTTCGAGCAACTAAAAAGAGAAAAATTCATTTTTTTTGTTGATATTTTTGAAAAATTATTAAAGTTTATTGAAATATCTGGCAGTGCGACTTTGATTTTAATTTTTGAATTTTAATTTGTATCTTTTTTTCAATCGTTTACGTTTAGGTAGGAGATTAAATTTGCGTTTGGAAAAGGAAGCGGGGTGGCTTTGTGTTAATTTGTTACCATCGTATTTGTAACACATGTTTAAAGTTTAAACATATTCGGGCGATTGGAAAATAGAGAAGGATTTAAGAGGAGATATGGATTCACATTGGTCTTAAGCTTTTAAATACCAAAATGAAAGGGAAAAACAGAGTTGGGTAAAGCATTCTAGTGGTTAAAAAAAGAATCTGAGGAGTAGATATTCCTTGAAGTCAGCTACTGTAAACAAAGATAATAGCACAGAAGGGAAAGCATGGAGTGCGGGTATTGCGGCGAAATGTTTGACAGAAAATTGTTTTTAAAAGTATTGGCAATACAACGTGATATGAAACATTTCAAAATCTCTTTTTTTATTCTTTCGAAAAGACTTAAACTTGTTTTACTGGCGCCTACTAAGAAATGGGAGTTATATTCAAGAAGAATATGTGATCATGCCATAAAAGAGGTGATCTGCGCTACAAATAAGTACTGAAAGTTGATTAGTTTTCTTGATGCAACTGCCACTCATGGATAGCGGCATTGGGTGACAAAACGGAGCCCTGGGAAATACCAGACTTGAAATAATCCAATATTATTTGTATTGAATTTTGTAGAAGTGAAGTTTTAAATTGAACGAAAAAGAGATTCTCATAATATTTTTTTTGATAAAAGAGCAAGCGCAATAATATTACTTTCTTCAAAACGATGTAAGGATTTGTTCCACTTTTTGGTGTGATAAACCATGAAATCACCAGTGGACCTATTGCTGCGTAAGACGTACCTACTGCTGGTCATTAAGAAGCTTTCGGTTTTCGAGGTATTTCTGAAGGTGGTTTTGGCCGCCGCTTCGGGGAATTTGTGTGAATTCAGATCTTTTAAGACTCTCAATATTGTACGGATGCGAAAGATCCATAAAATCATTTAGAATAAAGGCGGAGTCATAACAATCTCCGTCAGCGTTGAAGAACTTTCACACGTCTTTAACTTTTTCTTATGCTATTCAACTTTTACAAAGGTTTTGGAGTTTGTGCACATAATTTTTCACTAAGGAATACAAAATTAAATACTTTACTTTATTCAACTCTCAGAAGCTGATTAAGTTCCACATCTCTCTATCATTTCTCCATGTCCAGTTTTACAGAAATGTACATATGTATGTAACCAATTCGGATATTTTGACATAGGAAATAACTATCGTATTAAACGCCCCATTAGTTTTATCTCTACTCATACGTACTAAGTACCCATTGTTTGAAGTTCCGTGCATAGGACTGTCGTACAAAACATCTGGGTTCAATCCCTGATATTGCAAAATCCTCTGCTTTCTCAGATTAGATGTTTTGATTCGGTATAGAAACTGTAGGTACCCTACATCCCTACTTAGTAGGTCCTAACTATAGCCTGGTTCTTCACGAGGTATAGTGCCCAAAAAATATATTTATGTACATATTTATTATGACACTTACTTAATTGGTTTTTCCATAGGTAAAATAAATCAATTTATTCTGTCACTGATTTATTTTTGATTTGAGATTGCTACTAAAGTTTTTCTAAATCTTAAATTTTTTGAATACTTTTAAGATTTTAACAAATATTTAAGTTGTTTTTGACAGACAAACCACCCACAAGGGGGGTAAAACCCTCCTTGGATCCGCCATTGCTCGAACTTAAGCTGGAACTCTTGCATCTACTTTTGATTTTTTTCTTTGTTTTCATTCCGATTACTTTATCTACCTTTGGATGCAAATAAATGCATTTTACTCAAGTTTTTCTAACTTGATAAGAAATAAATCAAATGCACTAGAAACTGATAAGGAATTGATATAAAAAAGTACATGGGTGTGGTGAAGTCATGATTTCTTGAGTCTTTTTTATCTTTTGTGAGACGATGAAATAGTTTGAAAGAAATTGACAGTACAGGTTAGGTTAGGTTAGGTTAGGTTATAAGGGGTGTGCACAACATGAAGCTGTTGCGTACACGGGGGCCTGCTGGTCCATTGTGATCCCCTGTAAAGTAAAAGTAAGCATCGATGCTCCTCAATCATTGCCGATTAGCGTAGACTGGCTCGTTAACGAACCAGCCTGTGTTATCTATAAATTTCCTCATGTTTGCCATTGAGACCTGTGGTAGATCATCCAGTTCTCCAACAAACCTGTTTCCGAAATGACGGAGTCGGCTGGTTTGGAGGTTCGGACAGTCGCAGAGCAGGTGTTTGATGGTTTCTATTTCCTCCTCATCCTGACAGCTCCTACAAAAATCGGGTGCAAATGCCCCTATCCTATTAGCCATTACGCCAATGGCGCAATGACCTGTTAGTATACCTATCAAGATTTTAATGTTCTTTTTACTCAGCGATAGAATGTACCGAGTTTCCTTTTCATTTGTGTTAGGCCATAAACTTCTAGAGATTGCGCAATCGTCCCTGGATTTCCAGGAGTTATTGATTTTCTCTTTTAGTTTAAGGTCTATCTTCCTCTTGAGTACCCCAATCGGGACGAGTGGTCCCCTAACTGAATGGTCGCTACTACTTGTGTCTGCTTCTGACCCTTTCCTGGCTAGTTCATCTACTATATCATTCCCTTCTATATTGCTATGTCCGGGAACCCAGCAGAGCTTTACCTGGTTAGTGTGGCAGATTTTGTTTAATTCCTTCCTGCAGTTTAAAACTGCTTTTGATCTTATGGTCTCACTGGCTAAGGCTTTGATAGCAGCTTGGCTTTCCACGAAAAAAGTAATCTCCGAAGAGCTTAGCTTTTCGTAATGTGCCAATTCAGCTGCTTTTCCAATGGCAAAGATCTCGGCCTGAAAGACACTACAGTCAGCCGGGAGTGTATACGACGCTCTGATGTTGAGAGATTGGCAAAACACTCCAGCACCTGTTCCTGATTCCATTTTTGAACCGTCAGTGTAGAAAGGGATACCCTCTTTTCAGCCTAACTATGTATATTGGGAATCAGCACTTTCTTTCACAATCTGCATAATTTTTCTTTTAATAACATTGTTTTTTTTTTTCTTCAGATTTAAATCACTTATCACTTCTATCCTCGTTCGCAGCTTCCTCTTACAAAGATTTTGATTTTTTCCTGGAACTGGATTCCGCCAACGAAGTATTTCAATTCGTGAGAAGCTGGTCTCCTTACTCTTGGCCGGTGCTTTCGTTAATGGCCTGAAGAGCTTTTGATTCTGAAGAGTAACCTGATTCACTCCTCGGTCTTACAGCTAGATTATCAAATACTCGTACTGATTCCTAATTCAAGAAATCTTATTTCAACAACCTGCCTAGGGACTTGCATTCACATATCTCTTACCTATATGTATGTATGTACATCTGTAGTTGGTTTCTCAAGATTCCCTTTTTTGTACTGTACCGAGCATGGATTTGGTCGAACGCAACGTGGTCGAGTTATCGGTCATTGACTGACGATTTGGGAATGGACCGACCCGACCCCCTCTAATCAGGATGTTGGGAATTCCAATGGTTTTTGTGTACCTGCACTATGGATTAATAATTTGAGTAACATTTATTTCGTGAGAGAACTGATTGAACGAGGTACTTTTGAAAATGTGTTCTTACCAATGGATTTTCTTTTTCTCTTGTACATAGATAAACCAAGAACCGTATTCTTTTCTTCAATTTTTGGAAATACCGAATGTAGGTTTGCACAATGTTGCCGATATCCTTACAGAAATGGTCAGATCTGTTTAAACCGTGTGATTTTGTGGCTTTCACTTAAACTCTTTTATTTTTTGAAGGACTATTTTGCTGAGCTAAGAACTTTCTCGGTCGACCGATTAAAAAGAAATGATGGAGAGTTAAAAACTGCGCCACGAGGATACCAACTTAACTTTTTGTGAAACGCATGGAATGAAGAGAATAGGAAATGTCAATCGGTACGGGACGGCTCGAAACATTGTGGTCCCGATCGTACCTCTCACTTTAATCGAGACTCGCTAACACATTTTAAGGTGAAGGTGCAAGTGTTTAGTTTAAGCTTCATGCACAAAAGTGCATGTCCGATTGCATTGCTTCTGCCAAAGATAATTTAATTTTTCTCCTTTCTATAATTATCTAAACATATGTATGGATATATTTAATAATCGTCGTTTGGGAATATTCGTATGTTATGTCTCTAAGAACAAGTTTTTTTTGTTCTTTTATGCGAATAAAAACTAACTAATTAATAAACTACTTCGATAGTTTGTTTTATATCAATAAGTTGAAGATGGTGATGGATGATGGTATAGAGGTTAAACTCAACGCTTCTTATAGGGTTTATTTCTATGGATACCTTATATCTCATGAATGTTGTTAGTTAATACCTTGGGTCGTTCCCTACAAGATTTTCACAAAAATCAGACTAACATTTAGGTTTCGAAGTTCAAAATTATTGTAAAATAAAGTTTTCAATGGATAATTTTAATATTTCACTGAATTTTTACAAAAAACAAACAAATTTAAAATCAATTTTTATATGGTAAATCAGCGGTTCTGTCAGATATTTATGCATATGCCACAAATTCTCGGACAACTTTGGATCCTTTTTTTGACATCCCAGGTGTTCTCTTACACGTAAAACACCAACAAAAAGGTATCCAGCCAGATATACTATATGCCTGAGATTGAGATTGAACAGTGCTAATGAATGCGCCCACTATAACAAAATTCAAATTCAACAAATTCTTTTTCTAAAGCCTTTTTGTTGTAAGCAAAAGTGTCACTTTTTCTCTTTGCGTCCGTTGGCCATTTTCAAGACCTTTTTCATTTGATATAAATTTTAGTAAGATCCCGTTTCTTTAACTAAAACCACCTTGATATTAAGGGACATGCAATTAATGTACTTTCTTCTTTCGTGGATCCGTTGGTCATTCTGTAGACCTTCATTTTGGTATGGTTATTGGTTGGATACAGCCCTCCGTTTTGCCACAACAACTCTGTACACTGTATCTTTAACTAAGGCCACTTTGCAGTTCAGGGATCTGTAAATAGTGCAGTTTTGCTTAGTGCATCCATTGTCCAAAGTTAATAACTTCATTTTGGTATACATTTTAGTCAAATAAAGCCCTCGTTTGGCCACAATAGGTCCAACACTGTATCTTTTGCTAAAACCACCTTGCAGTTCAGGAATTTGCAGATAATGCACTTTTTCTCAGTACATCTGGTGGCCATAGTTAAGACCTTCATTTTGGTATGGCTATTGGTTAGATACAAACCTCTGTTTGAACACAATAGCTCTAAAACTGTATCCTTAACTAAAACCACTTTGCAGTTAAGGGATCTGCAGATAATGCACTTTTTCGCAGTGCATCTGGTGGCCGTAGTTAAGACCTCCATTTTGGTATGGCTACTGGATAGATACAACCCTCCGTTTGGACACAATAGCTCTAAAACTGTATCCTTAACTAAGATTACTTTGCAGTTTAGGGATCTGCAGATAATGCACTTTTTCTCAGTACATCTGGTTTCCGTAGTTAAGACCTTCATTTTGGTATGGCTATTGGATAGATACAACCCTCCGTTTGGACACAATAACGTTAAAACTGCATCCTTAACTAAAACCACTTTGCAGTTAAGGGATCTGCAGATAATGCACTTTTTCTCAGTGCATCTGTTGGCCATAGTTAAGACCTCCGCTTTGGTATGGCTATTGGATAGATACAACCCTCCGTTTGGACACAATAACGTTAAAACTGCATCCTTAACTAAAACCACTTTGCAGTTTAGGGATCTGCAGATAATGCACTTTTTCTCAGTGCATCCTGTGGCCGTAGTAAAGACCTTCATTTTGGTATAGCTATTGGTTAGGTGGTACAACCCTACGTTTGGACACAATAGCTCTAACACTGAATCGTTTCTAAAAACACACTTTGCAATTAGTTCACTGTAGTTTTACCTTTGGAGTGCAAATGTGGTAAGGCAGGCTTGGACAAGAATATTTTAGTATAAATAGAGGAGCCTTTCAATCAAAAAATCAGTTCGAAAGAATTTCTGGAGAATACGGAAGAAGAAAAATGAATTGTTTGAGATTTTGTGTGTATTTAGTGGTGAAAAAAATAGTGAAAAATGTGAGAAATATTTATTATTATATTTTAGACGTTGGTTAATTATAATTTAATGTTAAAAATTATTTTTGTTGGTAGATTGATTTGGTACTTAGTCAAGAAGAAAAAATAAAGAGAAGAAAAGAAGAAGATGAAAAAAGATTGCGAAGGAAAAGTTTAAATGAAGAATTCTGGAAAAGCCTGGTGAAAGTGCAACGTATTGTGAGTATTTGAATTATTTAAATATATAATTTTACTAATTTTACTTATTTTCGATGCAGCAACTTATTAAAATTCGTGAAAAACATTGGAAGGAGAAACCAAAGATATGTTCGGACTCCGACTCCAAGGATAAGGAATACGATGTGGGTTTACTATATTTTTCCAGCTTCTTCAGATAGTGGTACGTACATTTTTTTCTATTTATTCCGATAATTTAGTTAATATTTAATTTTTTTAATTTGATTAGTTCACATACGATAGATTATACTTCTGAATACTGAGCACCGAAATGAAATTGTTTTCGACTCGGTAATAATTTTGTTAATGTTTTCAGAAATATAAACTACCGTATGTATTGAACACTCTTTGATTTAAACTTATTTTCCTTCGTTTAATTGTATAATATTTTATATTTGATATTATTTCTTTTTTATATTTTATTGCACATTATTATTTTATATTGTAATATTTTTATTTCACAATTTTTCACAAATAAATATAATTCGTGTTCGTTTTCTGAACTACAACAAAAACACATGACTTTTTTTTCTGAAATGAAGATGGAGATGGAAGATTGAAGATCGAGTCCGATTGATCGGGTTGGTATCTTATTTTTATGTTTTGAGTTTAGATTCTAGGCAGATCTCAAGTCGATATTTGACATTATTTAAGTCGTTGTTGTCTGAAATCAATAGGGAACTTTTGCTAATTTTTGGAAGCTTCTCATTCATCCTTTCGTTAAACGGTAAGTATCCTTATTACAAACAGATGATACGCTATGGAAAGGATTGACATATGAAAAAAAGGAGCAACACCATCTGTTAATTTGTTTTTATATTTTATTTTTAATTATCACGTCACTCGGCATTATCGCTGGCAACTTTCTCTATCCCCGTCAGTATTTCTTCTTGCAATGCTTGCAAATCGACATCAACTGTTGCCGTTCCATCCATAATTTTCATGTCTATCTCCTTTTCAATTAACACTCCTTCTGACAGCTTCGATAGTGTTGATTGCTTCCGTTTGCCAGCGTCTTTGCGCTTTGAGCGTGGTTTCTTCGTCGTCTTAGGGTTTCTTATTTGTATTTTTTGATGCATTACTTTTATGTGGTTCTCGAGAGCTCTCTTATCCGACAGTGTTGCTTCGCAGTCTCCAAAAGTACATGGAATCTTTTTTCCTTCGTGAGTTGTTCGTATATGTTGTAATAGATTCCTTTTGTAGGTATAAAAACGTGTACAGCCTTCGTACGTACATTTAAATACTTCTTTATCATCTGCATGGCAGTTCTTGTGTTCTTCTAAGAAAAATTTGCTCTTGAATTCCTTTGAACATTGTTCACACTTATAGAGCATTGGGTGGTTCAATTCCTTGCGATGTGCCAACAATCCGGACCACTTTTCAAAGGTTGCTTCACACCGATCGCATCTGTGGGGTTTGGTGCACACATGGCGTGTTAAAAAGTATTCCTGGACAAATCCTTTAGAACATTTCGAGCAACTAAAAAGACAAAAATTAATTTTTGTTTGATATTTTTGAAAAATTATTAAAGTTTATTGAAATATCTGGCAGTGCGACATTAATTTTAAATTTTTCGAATTTTAATTTGTATCTTTTTTTCAATCGTTTACGTTTAGGTAGGAGATTAAATTTGCGTTTGGAAAAGGAAGCGGGCTGGCTTTGTGTTAATTTGTTACCATCGTATTTGTTGGGGTTATTCCGACAACACATGTTTAAAGTTTAAACATATTCGGGCGATTGGAAAATAGAGAAGGATTTAAGAGGAGATATGGATTCACATTGGTCTTAAGCTTTTAAATACCAAAATGAAAGGGAAAAACAGAGTTGGGCAAAGCATTCTAGTGGTTAAAAAAAGAATCTTCCAATCTGAGGAGTAGATATTCCTTGAAGTGCGGGTATTACGGCGAAATGTTTGACAGAAAATTGTTTTTAAAAATATTGGCAATACAACGTGATATGAAACATTTCAAAATCTCTTTTTTTATTTTTTCGAAAAGACTTAAACTTGTTTTACTGGCGCCTACTAAGAAATGGGAGTTATATTCAAGAAGAATATGTGATCATGCCATAAAAGAGGTGATCTGCGCTACAAATAAGTACTGAAAGTTGATTAGTTTTCTTGATGCAACTGCCACTCATGGATAGCGGCATTGGGTGACAAAACGGAGCCCTGGGAAATACCAGACTTGAAATAATCCAATATTATTTGTATTGAATTTTGTAGAAGTGAAGTTTTAAATTGAACGAAAAAGAGATTCTCATAATATTTTTTTTGATAAAAGAGCAAGCGCAATAATATTACTTTCTTCAAAACGATGTAAGGATTTGTTCCACTTTTTGGTGTGATAAACCATGAAATCACCAGTGGAACTATTGCCAGAGAGAAAAAACTAAATGAGAGAACCAAATTTCCTCGTCTCCGTCTCTTCGAAACCTCTTACTCTCATTTTTTATAGCGTGTTGAATTCGTATCGGTGTATACATGTTTTCACCTCGGAGAAGAGTACACAAAAAAACATCATTTCCGGGAAATGCGACATTTTTCATTTTTGTTTATTGATAGCCAAGAAGGCTATGTTTTTTAAAGTCTCATTATAATATTTGTAATTCTCATGAATTTTTTTTTAAATTTTGCTAACATCTTGTCGTTTTTATATCTACAAAAATACTCCTATAATTCAAATTAATTCTAGCAAAACATTTTTGTTTGTCAATAAATAACGGAAGAAGTTATACCGGTAGTTCGTGGTGAATTTGTTTTTCCCTTCTTTTTCTCTAAGTTACAGATAGATGGCAGTAACAACCAAAACAAGAAAGGATGTGTGCAGAAAGTGTTTAACAAGGTAAAGGCTTTTTAGCTTAGACTTTACTTGTATACATATATGAACGAGTACATGTTTTTTATAAAAGGCGGAAATAATAAAGTTCTATAGTTTACCGGGAATATTTATATAAAATATCCATATCTTCTGCAATTGCGGTATCAATCGATATTTTCTGGAACTTAGTGTTAACGTAACATTTATTTGTCATGAATTACTTTTTCAACTTTTTTATACACCATAAAAATCAATTATACAATTTGGCTGTGATAATAATTACTTGAACACAACATTTTCTATGTTTATAGTTATTCAGGTTTAGCCCTTAACTTTGATTTGCATTTATTTATGAATAGCCTAAAAAGTTTAGCAAACATTTATGAATAAGCCACAATGCACTTTCAGGAAAACTGTAGTTAGAACTTGAACTTTCCCTCACAGATTTTTCCTTGTCGCTATATAACTGAAAGATAATATATAAATAGTTAGAACTGGAAAACTTATAAAAATGATGCATAAGACTTAAATTTTTGTTGAAGAACAAATTTGTATATTCTTTTCACAAAACCACTGACCTAGCGAGAATACAAATATTTTAACTTTTGTACAAAAGTACTTTTCGGCTTATGTAGTTAAGCCTTTAAAAGCAACACACTACCTTAGGGGAAAGCAGTAAGAATAGCTTATCACCTATTCACAGATCTTATGCAATGAAAATTGGTAACAGAAGTAACAAGTTGACGGTCTTTTTATTTAGTGTCTACTTAAATCACTTATTTTCAGCATTTTGGAAATGTCGTGAGTAATGTAAAGGAAATAAACAACGACACACAAATAAAATAGGAATGGAAAAAAGAGATGAGTATATAAAAATGTTTTCAATGTTCCATGTTTACATTCTGTAACTCTCGTTTTCAATGTTCCTGCAACTCTCGCATCGACAAAATTAAGTCGATAAACTCTGAAAATTGAAACAAATCTGAGTTTTTTTTTGCATCTTTCAACGGTCTGAGCAAAAATTAAACGCATAAACGCAGCTAATAATAAAAATAATAGTTATAGTGCTTTCAGAGTTTTATGTTTCTAGGTCCTAATGCTCATTGGACTGTTGCACCACCTAATTTATTTTACTTACTTAATGATTAAAACTGGCTTCAAATAACTAACTAATATTTATCTAAATGCGTAATTTAGAATTGTTTCTAAATCTTCATTGTTCTGGCAACTAACAAGAGTAATTAATTTCACTTCATATTCGAATGATATTACTCTCAAACGAACACAATGAGAGTACCTACCAAAAAGTTGTTCATACACAATTTTGAATTTTCTTTGAACACCTCTGAACAGCTGACTACATCCGCCATTTTTCAAAGGTGGTCGCCATTTTTAAAAGGTGGTGAGCAGAGAGAAAAGAGAGAAAAGTTTTTTCTCCCTCGTGGTGAGTTGTGCACAAACTTGTATAAGTATTTGCTTCCCACATTTTTTTTATATGGAGTTAATACATATGCAAGTTGGTGGCCAAATCACAGCTTGTAGGCAAAAAGAGAGCAACCGTCGAAGTTGGTTCTCTCTATTAGTTCTTTCTCGATGGTCAAAACCACCTTCAGAAATACCTCGAAAACCGAAAGCATCGAGAAAGAACTAATAGAGGTGAAAACATGTATACACCGATACGAATTCAACACGCTATAAAAAATGAGAGTAAGAGGTTTCGAAGAGAAGGAGACGAGGAAATTTGGTTCTCTCATTTAGTTTTTTCTCTCTGGTTTTGACCGCCGCTTCGGGGAATTTGTGTGAATTCAGATCTTTTAAGACTCTCAATATTGTACGGATGCGAAAGATCCATAAAATCATTTAGAATAAAGGCGGAGTCATAACAATCTCCGTCAGCGTTGAAGAACTTTCACACGTCTTTAACTTTTTCTTATGCTATTCAACTTTTACAAAGGTTTTGGAGTTTGTGCACATAATTTTTCACTAAGGAATACAAAATTAAATACTTTACTTTATTCAACTCTCAGAAGCTGATTAAGTTTCACAACTCTATCATTTCTCCATGTCCAGTTACACTTTTTGACTGTTTCAGTAAAAGTATTCCATTAAAAAAAGATTGTAAAAACTCGTATGCTCCACCATGGTTCGATTCTCATATCAAAAACTTAAAAAACAAGAGAAACAAAGCGTGGGTAAAATATAATCAAACAAGAGCTTATTCTTAAGCAATTATTTAATAAATATTCAAACTCTTTATACGAAGATTATATACATAAAATTGAAACTGATCTTAAAACTAATCCTGATAATTTCTGGAAGTTTGTCAACTGTAAGAAAAAAACCTGTGGGTACCCTAACTCTATGTCAAGTGCAACATCATCTAGCCATGAACCAAAAGTTATTGCAAACATGTTTGCTAGCTATTTTAAGGAAGCGTTTGATGAATCTAATCCAGTAAATACTTCTTCCTCTTCTTCTTCAGTTCTGAACTTTCAGCATTTAAATAATACCAATTTTGAAATAAGTGAACATACTGTTGCACAAAGCATATTGAAACTAGATGAGTGTTTTAGTCCTGGTCCTGATGGTTTGCTATCCTCTATTTTGAAAAAATGTGTCTCTTATTTCTCGTATCCTTTATGTGTTCTCTTTAACACGTCTTTAAGAAGTTCGGTCTTTCCATTTATCTGGAAATACTCATTTATAACCCCAGTGCACAAGAAAGGTCCTAAAAATGATATTATGAACTATCGACCTATTGCTAAGCTATCTGTGATACCTAAACTATTTGAGTCTATCGTATGTAGTGTCCTCTCCTTTCATTGTAGTTCAATTATTTGTGATAACCAGCATGGTTTTGTTAAAAAACGTTCTACTGTTACTAATTTATTTAATTTTACGTCCTTTTGTTTAGATGTTTTTGAGAAACGTGGACAAGTAGATTGTGTATTTACTGATTTTAGTAAAGCGTTTGACAAGTGTGTCATAAAACGCTAATTTTTAAATTATCTCGTCAAGGTTTTAATGAAAATTTCTTAAACTGGATCGTATCTTATTTAGAAAATAGACAATATAGTGTAATATTTCGTAATGAATGTTCGAGTCCGTTTATTGTGAATTCTGGTGTTCCACAGGGCAGCCATTTAGGCCCAATCTTATTTATTTTATTTATAAATGACTTGGTTTCGATCATAAAAAATTCGTCTGTCCTTATTTATGCTGATGACATTAAACTTTTCAAAAGAATTAACACTACATCTGACTGTCTACTTTTGCAAGATGACTTAATATTATTTAGGGAATGGTGCAATAAAGTTGTCTCGTTTTAAATGTTGACAAATGTAAGACCATGAGTTTTACACGCAAAAAAGTTCCAATTGTTTTTGATTATATGTTTGATTCTTGTTCTTTAAGTAGAGTATCTGTTTTTACTGACCTAGGTGTAGTCTTAGACTCGAAACTTACATTTACTGAGCATGTTAGCTTTGTTGTTAAAAAAGCAAATAAAGTCCTTGGCTTCATTAAGAGATTTAGTCGCGACTTCCGTGATCCTTATGTTCTAAAGATACTTTTTGTCTCATTTGTGAGACCAGTTCTGGAATATGCCTGTGTAGTGTGGGCACCTTATTATTCTATACACGAAATAAGGATTGAAGCGATTCAGAGGAGATTTTTGCGTTTTTGTCTCCGTTCTCTTCCCTACGAAAATTTTCTGCCCCCTTATTCTCAAAGGCTCACTTTAATTAATCTTCCTTCCTTGACAAACCATAGAAAATATTTACAATTTTGTTTTGCTGCAGCAATAATAAATGGAACAGTATCATCACCATCGGTTCTTAATCGTTTCAACTTTAGTTTTAGTCGATCGAGTATACGGCTCCAAAAACCAGTAAATATAATTTTTAGTAGGTCGAACTATGGTGCTCATAGCCCACTTAATCAATTGATAGAAATATTCAATAAATTGTATTTTCTAATAACATCACCTAATGACAATTTTAAAAATTTCAAGTTTAAAACAATGTTTTATAATAGTTTGGATTAAAATTAGATGTTAAGTAGTTTTAAGCATTATTATTAAGCTTTTGTTCACGTTAGTATTTAACGAATTGAAATAAAACGGCCAAACGATGTCTGTCTGTATATATAAGAAAGCATGCCCCATGAATGGAACCTCAGTATTGTTTGCCCGATCCTGAAAAAAGGAGACCCTCTAAACTGCACCAATTATAGAGGAATCAGTCTACTTAACATCGCCTACAAAATCTTCTCTGCCGTAATATGTGAACGTCTAAAGCCCATCGTCAACAACCTGATAGGTCCTTATCAGTGTGGTTTTAGACCAGGAAAGTCCACAGTCGATCAAATATTCACATTAAGGCAGATCATGGAAAAAAACCAAGAACACCAAATCGACACCCACCATCTTTTCATCGATTTCAAGGCCGCATATGACAGCATCTACAGGGACGAGCTGTATAGAGCCATGTCTAGTTTTGGCATCCCTGCCAAACTCGTCCGTTTGTGCAGGATGATCATGGAGAATTCACGCTGCTCCATAAAGGTTGGAAACAACTTAACAGAACCTTTCGATGTTTCGATGTCAAAAAAGGTTTTAGTCAAGGTGATGCGCTGTCATGTGATTTTTTTAACATCGTACTTGAAAGAATAGTGCAGAGCTCAAACGTCAACACTAGAGACACTATCTTTCAAAAGTCTGTCCAATTACTTGCATATGCTGATGACATTGACATAATCGGAAGAACTCAGCGTGATGTCTCGTGTCATTGAGCGTGAGTATTGAGGCAGAGGCAGCAAAAATGGGTTTAACGGTTAATGAGGGCTAAACAAAGTACATGCTGTCGTCAAGAAAGGACCTTCAACACCGACGTCTTGGTCAAAACGTCACCATCGACAGACGTAACTTTGAGGTAGTCAAGGACTTCGTCTACCTAGGCTCCGCTGTAAACGCAGAAAACAACACCAGCGCTGAGATCAAACGAAGAATAACTCTTGCTAACCGTTGTTTCTTTGGGCTAAGAAAGCAATTGAGTGGAAAAATCCGCTCTCGAAGGACCAAAGTGTCGCTATATAAGACTCTTATCATCCCCGTCCTGTTATACGGTACAGAAGCATGGACTATGATCAAAGCACCTTGGGTCGTTTCGAGAGAAAAGTTCTTCGTGTGATCTACGGTCCCGTATGCATCAAAGGGGAGTGGAGGAGAAGATGGAACGACGAGCTGTACGGACTGTACACTGTACAGCGACGTAGACTTAGCCAGAAGGGTAAAAGTCCAAGGACTAAGATGGCTGGGTCACGTAGAGCGCATGGAAACCAATGCTCCGGCCCGGAAAGTCTTCGAATCCACACCCACAGGACAGCGCAGTAGAGGAAGACCGCGGAAATAGCGTTGTCGTAGGAGCGGTAAAATTTCTTTAAAACTAAACTACGTTTAGCTATTAGATACAAATTGTATTAGTTATAGGGTTACTGTGGCTGCGTTCAAACTCGTGTTGGATAGGGTGTCATGGATAGGTGAATTTTAAGATACCTCATTACACGAGTGCATAACTAAATTAAAACAACTGACAAAAAATAAAAATAACTTACAGATTTTCACAAAAATCAGACTAACATTTAGGTTTCGAAGTTCAAAATTATTGTAAAATAAAGTTTTCAATGGATAATTTTAATATTTCACTGAATTTTTACCAAAAAAACAAACAAATTTAAAATCAATTTTTATATGGTAAATCAGCGGTTCTTTCAGATATTTATGCATATGCCACAAATTCTCGGACAACTTTGGATCCTTTTTTTGACATCACAGGTGTTCTCTTACACGTAAAACACCAACAAAAAGGTATCCAGCCGGATATACTATATGCCTGAGATTGAGATTGAACAGTGCTAATGAAGGCGCCCACTAACAAAATACAAAAGGTGCGTTCTTTTTCTAAAGCCTTTTTGTTGTAAGCAAAAGTGTCACTTTTTCTCTTTGCGTCCGTTGGCCATTTTCAAGACCTTTTTCATTTGATATAAATTTTAGTAAGATCCCGTATCTTTAACTAAAACCACCTTGATATTAAGGGACCTGCAATTAATGTACTTTCTTCTTTCGTGGATCCGTTGGTCATTCTGTAGACCTTCATTTTGGTATGGTTATTGGTTGGATACAGCCCTCCGTTTTGCCACAACAACTCTGTACACTGTATCTTTAACTAAGGCCACTTTGCAGTTCAGGGATCTGTAAATAGTGCAGTTTTGCTTAGTGCATCCATTGTCCAAAGTTAATAACTTCATTTTGGTATACATTTTAGTCAAAAAAGCCCTCGTTTGGTCACAATAGGTCCAACACTGTATCTTTTGCTAAAACCACTTCGCAGTTCAGGAATATGCAGATAATGCACTTTTTCTCTGTGCATCTGGTGGCCATAGTTAAGACCTCCACTTTGGTATGGCTATTGGATAGATACAACCCTCCGTTTGGACACAATAACGTTAAAACTGTATCCTTAACTAAAACCACTTTGCAGTTAAGGGATCTGCAGATAATGCACTTTTTCTCAGTGCATCTGGTGGCCGTAGTTAAGACCTTCATTTTGGTATGGCTATTGGATAGATACAACCCTCCGTTTGGACACAATAGCTCTTAAACTGTATCCTTAACTAAAACTACTTTGCAGTTAAGGGATCTGCAGAGAATGCACTTTTTCTCAGTGCATCTGGTGGCCATAGTTAAGACCTCCATTTTGGTATGGCTATTGGTTAGATACAACCCTCTGTTTGGACACAATAGCTCTAAAACTGTATCCTTAACTAAGATTACTTTGCAGTTTAGGGATCTGCAGATAATGCACTTTTTCTCAGTGCATCCTGTGGCCGTAGTAAAGACCTTCATTTTAGTATGGCTATTGGATAGATACAACCCTCCGTGTGGACACAATAACGTTAAAACTGCATCCTTAACTAAAACCACTTTGCAGTTTAGGGATCTGCAGAGAATGCACTTTTTCTCAGTGCATCTGGTGGCCGTAGTTAAGACCTTCATTTTGGTATGGATATTGGATAGATACAACCCTCCGTGTGGACACAATAACGTTAAAACTGTATCCTTTACTCAAACCACTTTGCAGTTAAGGGATCTGCAGATAATGCACTTTTTCTTAGTGCATCCGGTGGCCGTAGTTAAGACCTTCATTTTGGTATGGCTATTGGTTAGGTGGTACAAACCTACGTTTGGACACAATAGCTCTAACACTGAATCGTTTCTAAAAACACACTTTGCAATTAGTTCACTGTAGTTTTACCTTTGGAGTGGAAATGTGGTAAGGCAGGCTTGGACAAGAATATTTTAGTATAAATAGAGGAGCCTTTCAATCAAAAAATCGAAAGAATTTCTGGAGAATACGGAAGAAGAAAAATGAATTGTTTGAGATTTTGTGTGTATTTAGTGGTGAAAAAAATAGTGAAAAATGTGAGAAATATTTATTATTATATTTTAGACGTTGGTTAATTATAATTTAATGTTAAAAATTATTTTTGTTGGTAGATTGATTTGGTACTTAGTCAAGAAGAAAAAATAAAGAGAAGAAAAGAAGAAGATGAAAAAAGATTGCGAAGGAAAAGTTTAAATGAAGAATTCTGGAAAAGCCTGGTGAAAGTGCAACGTATTGTGAGTATTTGAATTATTTAAATATATAATTTTACTAATTTTACTTATTTTCGATGCAGCAACTTATTAAAATTCGTGAAAAACATTGGAAGGAGAAACCAAAGATATGTTTGGACTCCGACTCCAAGGATAAGGAATACGATCTGGGTTTACTATATTTTTCCAGCTTCTTCAGATAGTGGTACGTACATTTTTTTCTATTTATTCTGATAATTTAGTTAATATTTAATTTTTTTAATTTGATTAGTTCACATATGATAGATTATACTTCTGACTACTGAGCACCGAAATGAAATTGTTTTCGACTCGGTAATAATTTTGTTAATGTTTTCAGAAATATAAACTACCGTATGTATTGAACACTCTTTGATTTAAACTTATTTTCCTTCGTTTAATTGTATAATATTTTATATTTGATATTATTTCTTTTTTATATTTTATTGCACATTATTATTTTATATTGTAATATTTTTATTTCACAATTTTTCACAAATAAATATAATTCGTGTTCGTTTTCTGAACTACAACAAAAACACATGACTTTTTTTTCTGAAATGAAGATGGAGATGGAAGATGGAAGATCGAGTCCGATTGATTGGGTTGGTATCTTATTTTTATGTTTTGAGTTTAGATTCTAGGCAGATCTCAAGTCGATATTTGACATTATTTAAGTCGTTGTTGTCTGAAATCAATAGGGAACTTTTGCTAATTTTTGGAAGCTTCTCATTCATCCTTTCGTTAAACGGTAAGTATCCTTATTACAAACAGATGATACGCTATGGAAAGGATTGACATATGAAAAAAAGGAGCAACACCATCTGTTAATTTGTTTTTATATTTTATTTTTAATTATCACGTCACTCGGCATTATCGCTGGCAACTTTCTCTATCCCCGTCAGTATTTCTTCTTGCAATGCTTGCAAATCGACATCAATTGTTGCCGTTCCATCCATAATTTTCTTGTCTATCTCCTTTTCAATTAACACTCCTGACAGCTTCGATAGTGTTGATTGCTTCCGTTTGCCAGCGTCTTTGCGCTTTGAGCGTGGTTTCTTCGTCGTCTTAGGGTTTCTTATTTGTATTTTTTGATGCATTACTTTTATGTGGTTCTCGAGAGCTCTCTTATCCGACAGTGTTGCTTCGCAGTCTTCAAAAGTACATGGAATCTTTTTTCCTTCGTGAGTTGTTCGTATATGTTGTAATAGATTCCTTTTGTAGGTATAAAAACGTGTACAGCCTTCGTACGTACATTTAAATACTTCTTTATCATCTGCATTGCAGTTCTTGTGTTCTTCTAAGTAAAATTTGTTGAATACCTTTGAACATTGTTCACACTTATAGAGCATTGGGTGGTTCAATTCCTTGCGATGTGCCAACAATCCGGACCACTTTTCAAAGGTTGCTTCACACCGATCGCATCTGTGGGGTTTGGTGCACACATGGCGTGTTAAAAAGTATTCCTGGACAAATCCTTTAGAACATTTCGAGCAACTAAAAAGACAAAAATTAATTTTTGTTTGATATTTTTGAAAAATTATTAAAGTTTATTGAAATATCTGGCAGTGCGACATTAATTTTAAATTTTTCGAATTTTAATTTGTATCTTTTTTTCAATCGTTTACGTTTAGGTAGGAGATTAAATTTGCGTTTGGAAAAGGAAGCGGGCTGGCTTTGTGTTAATTTGTTACCATCGTATTTGTTGGGGTTATTCCGACAACACATGTTTAAAGTTTAAACATATTCGGGCGATTGGAAAATAGAGAAGGATTTAAGAGGAGATATGGATTCACATTGGTCTTAAGCTTTTAAATACCAAAATGAAAGGGAAAAACAGAGTTGGGTAAAGCATTCTAGTGGTTAAAAAAAGAATCTTCCAATCTGAGGAGTAGATATTCCTTGAAGTCAGCTACTGTAAACAAAGATAATAGCACAGAAGGGAAAGCATTGAGTGCGGGTATTGCGGCGAAATGTTTGACAGAAAATTGTTTTTAAAAATATTGGCAATACAACGTGATATGAAACATTTCAAAATCTCTTTTTTTATTCTTTCGAAAAGACTTAAACTTGTTTTACTGGCGCCTACTAAGAAATGGGAGTTATATTCAAGAAGAATATGTGATCATGCCATAAAAGAGGTGATCTGCGCTACAAATAAGTACTGAAAGTTGATTAGTTTTCTTGATGCAACTGCCACTCATGGATAGCGGCATTGGGTGACAAAACGGAGCCCTGGGAAATACCAGACTTGAAATAATCCAATATTATTTGTATTGAATTTTGTAGAAGTGAAGTTTTAAATTGAACGAAAAAGAGATTCTCATAATATTTTTTTTGATAAAAGAGCAAGCGCAATAATATTACTTTCTTCAAAACGATGTAAGGATTTGTTCCACTTTTTGGTGTGATAAACCATGAAATCACCAGTGGAACTATTGCCAGAGAGAAAAAACTAAATGAGAGAACCAAATTTCCTCGTCTCCGTCTCTTCGAAACCTCTTACTCTCATTTTTTATAGCGTGTTGAATTCGTATCGGTGTATACATGTTTTCACCTCGGAGAAGAGTACACAAAAAAACATCATTTCCGGGAAATGCGACATTTTTCATTTTTGTTTATTGATAGCCAAGAAGGCTATGTTTTTTAAAGTCTCATTATAATATTTGTAATTCTCATGAATTTTTTTTTAAATTTTGCTAACATCTTGTCGTTTTTATATCTACAAAAATACTCCTATAATTCAAATTAATTCTAGCAAAACATTTTTGTTTGTCAATAAATAACGGAAGAAGTTATACCGGTAGTTCGTGGTGAATTTGTTTTTCCCTTCTTTTTCTCTAAGTTACAGATAGATGGCAGTAACAACCAAAACAAGAAAGGATGTGTGCAGAAAGTGTTTAACAAGGTAAAGGCTTTTTAGCTTAGACTTTACTTGTATACATATATGAACGAGTACATGTTTTTTATAAAAGGCGGAAATAATAAAGTTCTATAGTTTACCGGGAATATTTATATAAAATATCCATATCTTCTGCAATTGCGGTATCAATCGATATTTTCTGGAACTTAGTGTTAACGTAACATTTATTTGTCATGAATTACTTTTTCAACTTTTTTATACACCATAAAAATCAATTATACAATTTGGCTGTGATAATAATTACTTGAACACAACATTTTCTATGTTTATAGTTATTCAGGTTTAGCCCTTAACTTTGATTTGCATTTATTTATGAATAGCCTAAAAAGTTTAGCAAACATTTATGAATAAGCCACAATGCACTTTCAGGAAAACTGTAGTTAGAACTTGAACTTTCCCTCACAGATTTTTCCTTGTCGCTATATAACTGAAAGATAATATATAAATAGTTAGAACTGGAAAACTTATAAAAATGATGCATAAGACTTAAATTTTTGTTGAAGAACAAATTTGTATATTCTTTTCACAAAACCACTGACCTAGCGAGAATACAAATATTTTAACTTTTGTACAAAAGTACTTTTCGGCTTATGTAGTTAAGCCTTTAAAAGCAACACACTACCTTAGGGGAAAGCAGTAAGAATAGCTTATCACCTATTCACAGATCTTATGCAATGAAAATTGGTAACAGAAGTAACAAGTTGACGGTCTTTTTATTTAGTGTCTACTTAAATCACTTATTTTCAGCATTTTGGAAATGTCGTGAGTAATGTAAAGGAAATAAACAACGACACACAAATAAAATAGGAATGGAAAAAAGAGATGAGTATATAAAAATGTTTTCAATGTTCCATGTTTACATTCTGTAACTCTCGTTTTCAATGTTCCTGCAACTCTCGCATCGACAAAATTAAGTCGATAAACTCTGAAAATTGAAACAAATCTGAGTTTTTTTTTGCATCTTTCAACGGTCTGAGCAAAAATTAAACGCATAAACGCAGCTAATAATAAAAATAATAGTTATAGTGCTTTCAGAGTTTTATGTTTCTAGGTCCTAATGCTCATTGGACTGTTGCACCACCTAATTTATTTTACTTACTTAATGATTAAAACTGGCTTCAAATAACTAACTAATATTTATCTAAATGCGTAATTTAGAATTGTTTCTAAATCTTCATTGTTCTGGCAACTAACAAGAGTAATTAATTTCACTTCATATTCGAATGATATTACTCTCAAACGAACACAATGAGAGTACCTACCAAAAAGTTGTTCATACACAATTTTGAATTTTCTTTGAACACCTCTGAACAGCTGACTACATCCGCCATTTTTCAAAGGTGGTCGCCATTTTTAAAAGGTGGTGAGCAGAGAGAAAAGAGAGAAAAGTTTTTTCTCCCTCGTGGTGAGTTGTGCACAAACTTGTATAAGTATTTGCTTCCCACATTTTTTTTATATGGAGTTAATACATATGCAAGTTGGTGGCCAAATCACAGCTTGTAGGCAAAAAGAGAGCAACCGTCGAAGTTGGTTCTCTCTATTAGTTCTTTCTCGATGGTCACTAGGCCCTGGTCCTTCATGGACTGTTGCCCCACCTAATTTATTTATTTAACTTAATAAAATATCCTGAAAGGAACAAACAAACAAACCGACAGAACACCAAAGAACATATACGATAAAACTACAAACAAATAACATTTAAGACCAAAATCCACGTTAAACGCTACTACTAGAGACAAGAAGGCCAACGAAAAGTTTAGCTCAAATAAATAACAACAAACGACGACAAGCTGCGGGTGAGGGATACGAAACCAAAAATACTCCATTACCAAGATCGGAATATCAGACTGACATTTCGGCACAGATAAGAAACTATACAGATGTCTCATCCCCATAGAAGAAAATGTCCCATATTTTTTTCACTACTCCTTGGCTATCAACCGACAAAAAGCTTTTTGTCGGTTGATCGTCAAGCACAAAAAGCTGTTTTTGATTTCACATATTGGCTTGCCAGTATGCCTGTTCAAAGCTACATATATGTGTCTAACTATAAAAAATTCTAAAGTTGTTTTTTCTCTCAAGTCAATGTCCATAGAGACAAAGAAGAACAGAAACTGTTTTGGTTTCGATGATGTTTTGGTCCCGATGTTACCATATTTCAGTTGCTATTGTTCAAGCGATGTACATAAATAGGTATTTTATGCTATTTATTATTGAATATGAAAATAAATGAATGAAGAAAAAATTAACAGAAGAAAAAATTAGGAAAGCAAAAGAAGAAGAAAAACTACTAAGAGAAGAAGATAAAAAAAGATTGTTGCGAAGGAAAACATCAAATGAAGAATTTTGGAAAAGCCTTGTGAAAGTGCAACGTATTGTGAGTATTTGAATTATTTAAATATATAATTTTACTAATTTTACTTATTTTCGATGCAGCAAATGATTAAAATTCGGGAAAAACATTGGAAGAAGAAACCAGATAGTATATGTTTGGACTCCGACTCCAAGGATGAGGAATTCTTATTTTCCTTCGCTTAATTGTATATTTTATATTTGATATTATTTCTTTGTTATATATATTTTATTGCACATTATTATTGTAATGTGTATACACTCTTTATCTCTTTCAATAATAAGGGGCAACATCTAGTGGTAGTAAAAGGAGAACTCGCTTCTTTAAGCAACGAGAAACATCTAGTGGCTAATAGGAGAACTAGCTTCTTAAGCATCGAGAAACATCTAGTGGCTTAGAGGGGAACTCATTCAGCGCATACAAGAACCTCGAAAGGGGTAAGCATCTAGTGATAAAGTGGAGAACTTCGTTAAGCATCGAGAACAACCTCGTAGATTCTCGAACCGATTGGAGGTATATAAATAGGCGCTTGGAAGCGAAGCGTTTCATTATGGATTGTGAATTGCTGTAAAGTAAAGACTGTGTTTGAAAAGTAAAGACTGTGTTTGAAACGTAATAATTGAGTGTTCAATAAATAAGTTTATATCGATTTAAATAAAGAAAATTTGTGTTTTTATTTACGAAGTGTGAATAAGTTTTAATTATCGGACCAAGCCGAATATTACATTATTTTATATTATTTTATTTTATTAATTAAATTAAACAAAAATTATTTTGATAGTAATAACGGTATTTGCGTATGCGTAATGCGTGTTTGGGTATATGCAACAGTAAGCTGTGCGCAAGTTTGGGTGTATGCAACAGTGACATCTGCAACCCCCCTGCTTGAGAACACTATAGGATTTGGGGTGGGTGCAAGTTGGAGTGCGTGCAAGGTGCGGTGGGTGGAAGATGAGGTGCATGCAAAGTTTCTTTTGCATTTAAATAAGCTGGATTTAAGAAAAATTAATTTATCCTTGGTATATCTTAATCCATATTCGATTATTACTATCAAAAAAAGAGTCTGGGATGCGACCCACACTGATAACTTCCCATCCCGTCTATCGATTTGCCTTGCTTAAAAGATTGTCTAAATGTATCAATTCTTGCCAAATTTGCGTTCTATTTTTTGTAGATTTTATTTTTTTTATGAAAAAACGGACTGTTGGATTTTTATAAAAAAAATTACTGAATATAAAAAACAATATTTTCTGTGAAATAAAATAAGTTTGAAGCCAATATTTTTAATTTTTGAAAAGCTATTTGAGCCGAAAATCAATTTTTACCAACTTTTATTAATTTTTTGTTTAGGTTTTTATTTTTTGTAAAAAAACTGTCAGTTCGATTTTTCTCAAAATTTTTCCTAATGTTGAAAACAATATTTTTTATAAGTTAAAATTAGTTAGAAGCCATAATCTCAAATTTTTGAAAAGATATTTAAGTCGAAAATCAATTTTTACCAACTTTTGTTAATTTTTTTTTCGGTTTTTAATTTTTTGTAAAAAAACTGCCAATTCTATTTTTTTCAAAATTTTACTGAATGTTGAAACCAATATTTTTTGAAAGATAAAAGTAGTTTAAAGCCAATATCTCAAAGTTTTGAAAAGATATTTGAGTCAAAACTCAATTTTTACCAACTTTTTTTTATTTTTTTTTTAGGTTTTTATTTTTTGTAAAAAAACTGTCAATTCGATTTTTCTCAAAATTTTATCAGATGTCAAAAACATTATTCTTCGTTGCACAAAATTGTTTTGGAGATGAAATCATATTTTAGTCGTAAAATTTTCGAAGTGACAAATTTTTTTTTTCAGTTTTTTTGATTTATAAAAAAAACCGTTAATTGAATTTTTTTCCAAAAATATAATTGTTTTGTATCACGTTACAATATATAATACAAAATTTAATTCAAGTCTCTAGCGTCATTGGTTCATGAGATATTTAGGGTTAACCAAAATTTTCACCTTTTTTTAAAACTGCTATGGTAAAAACACCACCCACGCAATTTTCTTGAGAGCCCTTTCTGCATCTTTCTGCCTTATTATCTGTATAACAAAATTTATTTGAAGTCGATATCTCTTCTGGTTCTTGAGCTATGGACGACGAAAAAAACGTCGCGGACGTACAGACGTACGGACGTACGTACACACGCACGCACAGACATCTTTCTAAAAATCTTTTATTTCGACTCTAGGGACCTTGAAACGTCGAGAAATGTCAAAATTTTCAATTTGTCAAATCGGACCCATTACAATAACTTCCTATGGGAAGTTAATAAGACTACGTTAATACTTAAGCAAGGAAAAAGTAATTTAATTAAAATATTTTGTTTTGGTAATTTTCAATTTTCTCAAGAACTAGAAGACATCAAGTCATCTAGTTTTCAGTTTTTGATCAAAAACAAATAAGAGCAATGAATTCTAAAAAAAAAAAATAGTAGATAATCTGAAAGTTTTAAAAAATTACACTTTAAACCTTTTTTTAACTTTTTTTTGCACAAATTTTGACTTTAAAACAATTTTTTTTGACTTGATTTAAAAACAAGCTAATAGACAAAAGTGTTGGCTTTAAAAAAAGGTATAATACTTAATTGTAAGTAATACCGTTATTTTTTAATTATTTTTTTTCCATTTAAGGTACATTTTTTTTTAAATTGCCCCTACCGCCTAAACGGGGGGAGATAGACCCCCCCTCCCATAGTAAAAAATGCTTCTTTTTAACTGTTCTATACAAACCCGTCATTAAACTTTGTCGCCAAAGTTATCGTACTCTCCCCAAAACCACTTTGCAGTTAATTGATCTAAGGATAATGAGGAGACTTTCAATCAAAAAACCAGTTCGAAAAAAATTCTTGAGAATATTGAAGAAAAAATGAGTCGTTGGAGATTTTTTATCGAGTTTATGGAAAAAAACTAGTGGACCATGTGAATAATATTTATTATTATATTTTAGACGTTGGTTAATTATAATTTAATGTTAAAAATTATTTTTGTTGGTAGATTGATTTCGCAGTTAAAATAGAAGAAATAATAAGGAAAGCAAAAGAAGAAGAAAAACTACTAAGAAAAGAAGATAAAAAAAGATTGTTGCGAAGGAAAACATCAAATGAAGAATTTTGGAAAAGCCTTGTGAAAGTGCAACGTATTGTGAGTATTTGAATTATTTAAATATATAATTTTACTAATTTTACTTATTTTCGATGCAGGAACCTATTAAAATTCGTTTAGAACATTTTCAGAAGAAACCAATACGTTTGGACTCCGACTGCAAGGATGAGGAATTTTTATTTTCGTTCGCTTAGTTGTACAATATTTTATATTATTTCTTTTTTATATGTATTTTATTGCACATTATTTTTTTGTATTATTTTATTTGTATTGTATATATATATATATTTTCACACTTGTAAATAAAACACAAATTTACATTATTTAAATTGCTGCAAACTAATTTATTGAACACTTTCAATTATTACTTTCAAACACAGTCTTTCTTTTAATTATTACTTTTTAAACACAGTCTACTTTTCGCAGTTCACAACCAATAATGAACCGCTTCGCTTCCGAGCGCCTATTTATATACCTCAAATTGGTTCGAGAAACTACTAGGTTGTTCTCGATGCTTAACGAAGCGAGTTCTCCTCTTTATCACTAGATGCTTAACGAAACTAGTTATCCCCTTAGCCACTAGATGTTTCTCGATGCTTAACGAGGCGAGTTCTCCTATTAATCACTAGATGCTTAACGAAGCGAGTTCTCCTCTTAATCACTAGATGTTGCCCTTATTCTACTATAACACGATATTAAAAGAGATAAAGAGTGTATACACATTACAATATAATAAATATTTTTTATTTCACAATTTTTCACAAATAAATATAATTTGTGTTGGTTTTCGTTTTCTGAACTACCACAAAACCAAATTACACATGACTTTTTTCTGAAATGAAGATGGAGATGGAAGATGGAAGATCGAGTCCGATTGATTGGGTTGGTATCTTATTTTTATGTTTTGAGTTTAGATTCTAGGCAGATCTCAAGTCGATATTTGACATTATTTAAGTCGTTGTTGTCTGAAATCAATAGGGAACTTTTGCTAATTTTTGGAAGCTTCTCATTCATCCTTTCGTTAAACGGTAAGTATCCTTATTACAAACAGATCATACGCTATGGAAAGGATTGACATATGAAAAAAAGGAGCAACACCATCTGTTAATTTGTTGAGAATTGTTTTTATATTTTATTTTTATCTATCCAGCTTCGATAGTGTTGATTGCTTCCGTTTGCCAGCGTCTTTGCGCTTTGAGCGTGGTTTCTTCGTCGTCTTAGGGTTTCTTATTTGTATTTTTTGATGCATTACTTTTATGTGGTTCACGAGAGCTCTGTTATCCGACAGTGTTGCTTCGCAGTCTTCAAAAGTACATGGAATCTTTTTTCCTTCGTGAGTTGTTCGTATATGTTGTAATAGATTCCTTTTGTAGGTATAAAAACGTGTACAGCCTTCGTACGTACATTTAAATACAGGCAGTTCTTGTGTTCTTTTAAGTTAAATTTGCTCTTGAATACCTTTGAACATTGTTCACACTTATAGAACATTGGGTGGTTCAATTCCTTGCGATGTGCCAACAATCCGGACCACTTTTCAAAGGTTGCTTCACACCGATCGCATCTGTGGGTTTTGGTGCACACATGGCGTGTTAAAAAGTATTCCTGGACAAATCCTTTAGAACATTTCGAGCAACTAAAAAGACAAAAATTAATTTTTGTTTGATATTTTTGAAAAATTATTAAAGTTTATTGAAATATCTGGCAGTGCGACATTAATTTTAAATTTTTCGAATTTTAATTTGTATCTTTTTTTCAATCGTTTACGTTTAGGTAGGAGATTAAATTTGCGTTTGGAAAAGGAAGCGGGCTGGCTTTGTGTTAATTTGTTACCATCGTATTTGTTGGGGTTATTACGACAACACATGTTTAAAGTTTAAACATATTCGGGCGATTGGAAAATAGAGAAGGATTTAAGAGGAGATATGGATTCACATTGGTCTTAAGCTTTTAAATACCAAAATGAAAGGGAAAAACAGAGTTGGGTAAAGCATTCTAGTGGTTAAAAAAAGAATCTTCCAATCTGAGGAGTAGATATTCCTTGAAGTGCGGGTATTACGGCGAAATGTTTGACAGAAAATTGTTTTTAAAAATATTGACAACACAACGTGATATGAAACATTTCAAAATCTCTTTTTTTTTATTCTTTCGAAAAGACTTAAACTTGTTTTACTGGCGCCTACTAAGAAATGGGAGTTATATTCAAGAAGAATATGTGATCATGCCATAAAAGAGGTGATCTGCGCTACAAATAAGTACTGAAAGTTGATTAGTTTTCTTGATGCAACTGCCACTCATGGATAGCGGCATTGGGTGACAAAACGGAGCCCTGGGAAATACCAGACTTGAAATAATCCAATATTATTTGTATTGAATTTTGTAGAAGTGAAGTTTTAAATTGAACGAAAAAGAGATTCTCATAATATTTTTTTTGATAAAAGAGCAAGCGCAATAATATTACTTTCTTCAAAACGATGTAAGGATTTGTTCCACTTTTTGGTGTGATAACCCATGAAATCGTGCCCGTGGCATGATGGTTAGTGCGTTGGACTGTCATGCGAGAGGTCTTGGGTTCAATCCCTGCCTGTGCCACCTTAATTTAAAAAAAAGAGTTTTCACGGGTACTGCCTCTTGCGAGGAATTGACAAATTCTCCAAGAGTAATTCTTGTCATGAAAAAGTGCATTCTCAAATTAGCCGTTCGGATTCGGCATATAAATTGTAGGTCCCCTCCATCCCTGACAACATTACTCGCACACAGGAATGGTTGAGAGTTGTAAGTCACTAGGCCCTGGTTCTCTACGGACTGTTGCGCCACCTAATTTATAACCCATGAAATCACCAGTGGACCTATTGCTGCGTAAGACGTACCTACTGCTGGTCATTAAGAAGCTTTCGGTTTTCGAGGTATTTCTGAAGGTGGTTTTGGCCGCCGCTTCGGGCAATTTGTGTGAATTCAGATCTTTTAAGACTCTCAGTATTGTACGGATGCGAAAGATCCATAAAATCATTTAGAATAAAGGCGGAGTCATAACAATCTCCATCAGCGTTGAAGAACTTTCACACGTCTTTAACTTTTTCTTATGCTATTCAACTTTTACAAAGGTTTTGGAGTTTGTGCACATAATTTTTCACTAAGGAATACAAAATTAAATACTTTAGAATTTTGACATAGGAAATAACTATCGTACTAAACGCCCCATTAGTTTTATCTCTACTCATACGTACTAAGTACCCATTGTTTGAAGTTCCGTGCATAATACTGTCGTACAAAACATCTGGGTTCAATCCCTGATATTGCAAAATCCTCTGCTTTCTCAGATTAGATGTTTTGATTCGGTATAGAAACTGTAGGTACCCTACATCCCTACTTAGTAGGTCCTAACTATAGCCTGGTTCTTCACGAGGTATAGTGCCCAAAAAATATATTTATGTACATATTTATTATGACACTTACTTAATTGGTTTTTCCATAGGTAAAATAAATCAATTTATTCTGTCACTGATTTATTTTTGATTTGAGATTGCTACTAAAGTTTTTCTAAATTTTAAATTTTTTGAATACTTTTAAGATTTTAACAAATATTTAAGTTGTTTTTGACAGACAAACCACCCACAAGGGGGGGGGGGTCATGACCCCTAAAAAACTCCTTGGATCCGCCATTGCTCGAACTTAAGCTGGAACTCTTGCATCTACTTTTGATTTTTTTCTTTGTTTTCATTCCGATTACTTTATCTACCTTTGGATGCAAATAAATGCATTTTACTCAAGTTTTTCTAACTTGATAAGAAATAAATCAAATGCACTAGAAACTGATAAGGAATTGATATAAAAAAGTACATGGGTGTGGTGGAGTTATGATTTCTTGAGTCTTTTTTATCTTTTGTGAGAAGATGAAATAGTTTGAAAGAAATTGACAGTACAGGTTAGGTTAGGTTAGGTTATAAGGGGTGTGCACAACATGAAGCTGTTGCGTACACGGGGGCCTGCTGGTCCATTGTGATCCCCTGTAAAGTAAAAGTAAGCATCGATGCTCCTCAATCATTGCCGATTAGCGTAGACTGGCTCGTTAACGAACCAGCCTGTGTTATCTATAAATTTCCTCATGTTTGCCATTGAGACCTGTGGTAGATCATCCAGTTCTCCAACAAACCTGTTTCCGAAATGACGGAGTCGGCTGGTTTGGAGGTTCGGACAGTCGCAGAGCAGGTGTTTGATGGTTTCTATTTCCTCCTCATCCTGACAGCTCCTACAAAAATCGGGTGCAAATGCCCCTATCCTATTAGCCATTACGCCAATGGCGCAATGACCTGTTAGTATACCTATCAAGATTTTAATGTTCTTTTTACTCAGCGATAGAATGTACCGAGTTTCCTTTTCATTTGTGTTAGGCCATAAACTTCTAGAGATTGCGCAATCGTCCCTGGATTTCCAGGAGTTATTGATTTTCTCTTTTAGTTTAAGGTCTATCTTCCTCTTGAGTACCCCAATCGGGACGAGTGGTCCCCTAACTGAATGGTCGCTACTACTTGTGTCTGCTTCTGACCCTTTTCTGGCTAGTTCATCTTCTATATCATTCTATATTGCTATGTCCGGGAACCCAGCAGAGCTTTACCTGGTTAGTGTGGCAGATTTTGTTTAATTCCTTCCTGCAGTTTAAAACTGCTTTTGATCTTATGGTCTCACTGGCTAAGGCTTTGATAGCAGCTTGGCTGTCCACGAAAAAAGTAATCTCCGAAGAGCTTAGCTTTTCGTAATGTGCCAATTCAGCTGCTTTTCCAATGGCAAAGATCTCGGCCTGAAAGACACTACAGTCAGCCGGGAGTGTATATGACGCTCTGATGTTGAGAGATTGGCAAAACACTCCAGCACCTGTTCCTGATTCCATTTTTGAACCGTCAGTGTAGAAAGGGATACCCTCTTTTCAGCCTAACTATGTATATTGGGAATCAGCACTTTCTTTCTTTCTTTTCACAATCTGCATAATTTTTCTTTTAATAACATTGTTTTTTTTTTCTTTAGATTTAAATCACTTATCACTTCTATCCTCGTTCGCAGCTTCCTCCTACAAAGATTTTGATTTTTTCCTGGAACTGGATTCCGCCAACGAAGTATTTCAATTCGTGAGAAGCTGGTCTCCTTACTCTTGGCCGGTGCTTTCGTTAATGGCCTGAAGAGCTTTTGATTCTGAAGAGTAACCTGATTCACTCCTCGGTCTTGATTGTGGTGTTACAGCTAGATTATCAAATACTCGTACTGATTCCTAATTCAAGAAATCTTATTTCAACAACCTGCCTAGGGACTTGCATTCACATATCTCTTACCTATATGTATGTATGTACATCTGTAGTTGGTTTCTCAAGATCGCGGCCCACCGATTCCCTTTTTTTGTACTGTACCGAGCATGGATTTGGTCGAACGCAACGTGGTCGAGTTATCGGTCATTGACTGGGACGTTTTATGTACCACCACTTTCTTTTCCTAACCAAACAAAATTTTTGTTAGGCGTGACTAATTGAATTTTTTTTTTTATGTTCTTACCTATGAAATAATTTCCTAGAAGAATGAAAATTTTGGTGGGCGATTTGGGAATGGACCGACCCGACCCCCTCATCAATCAGGATGTTGGGAATTCCAATGGTTTTTGTGTACCTGCACTACGGATTCCTAATTTGAGTAACATTTATTTCGTGAGAGAACTGATTGAACGAGGTACTTTTGAAAATGTGTTCTTACCAATGGATTTTCTTTTTCTCTTGTACATACATAGATAAACCAAGAACCGTATTCTTTTCTTCAATTTTTGGAAATACCGAATGTAGGTTTGCACAATGTTGCCGATATCCTTACAGAAATGGTCAGATCTGTTTGAACCGTGTGATTTTGTGGCTTTCACTTAAACTCTTTTATTTTTTGAAGGACTATTTTGCTGAGCTAAGAACTTTCTCGGTCGACCGATTAAAAAGAAATGATGGAGAGTTAAAAACTGCGCCACGAGGATACCAACTTAACTTTTTGTGAAACGCATGGAATGAAGAGAATAGGAAATGTCAATCGGTACGGGACGGCTCGAAACATTGTGGTCCCGATCGTACCTCTCACTTTAATCGAGACTCGCTAACACATTTTAAGGTGAAGGTGCAAGTGTTTAGTTTAAGCTTCATGCACAAAAGTGCATGTCCGATTGCATTGCTTCTGCCAAAGATAATTTAATTTTTCTCCTTTCTATAATTATCTAAATATATGTATGGATATATTTAATAATCGTCGTTTGGGAATATTCGTATGTTATGTCTCTAAGAACAAGTTTTTTTTTCTGTTATGCGAATAAAAACTAACTAATTAATAAACTACTTCGATAGTTTGTTTTATATCAATAAGTTGAAGATGGTGATGGATGATGGTATCGAGGTTAAACTCAACGCTTCTTATAGGGTTTATTTCTATGGATACCTTATATCTCATGAATGTTGTTAGTTAATACCTTGGGTCGTTCCCTACAAGATTTTCACAAAAATCAGACTAATATTTAGGTTTCGATGTTCAAAACTATTGTAAAATAAAGTTTTCAATGGATAATTTTAATATTTCACTGAATTTTTACAAAAAAACAAACAAATTTAAAATCAATTTTTATATGGTAAATCAGCGGTTCTGTCAGATATTTATGCATATGCCACAAATTCTCGGACAACTTTGGATCCTTTTTTTGACATCCCAGGTGTTCTCTTACACGTAAAACACCAACAAAAAGGTATCCAGATATAATATATGCCTGAGATTGAGATTGAACAGTGCTAATGAATGCGCCCACTATAACAAAATTCAAATTCAACAAATTCTTTTTCTAAAGCCTTTTTGTTGTAAGCAAAAGTGTCACTTTTTCTCTTTGCGTCCGTTGGCCATTTTCAAGACCTTTTTCATTTGATATAAATTTTAGTAAGATCCCGTTTCTTTAACTAAAACCACCTTGATATTAAGGGACCTGCAATTAATGTACTTTCTTCTTTCGTGGATCCGTTGGTCATTCTGTAGACCTTCATTTTGGTATGGTTATTGGTTGTATACAGCCCTCCGTTTTGCCACAACAACTCTGTACACTGTATCTTTAACTAAGGCCACTTTGCAGTTCAGGGATCTGTAAATAGTGCAGTTTTGCTTAGTGCATCCATTGTCCAAAGTTAATAACTTCATTTTGGTATACATTTTAGTCAAAAAAGCCCTCGTTTGGCCACAATAGGTCCAACACTGTATCTTTTGCTAAAACCACTTCGCAGTTCAGGAATTTGCAGATAATTCACTTTTTCTCAGTGCATCTGGTGGCCGTAGTTAAGACCTCCACTTTGGTATGGCTATTGGATAGATACAACCCTCCGTTTGGACACAATAGCTCTAAAACTGTATCCTTAACTAAGATTACTTTGCAGTTTAGGGATATGCAGATAATGCACTTTTTCTCAGTGCATCTGGTGGCCGTAGTTAAGACCTCCACTTTGGTATGGCTATTGGTTAGATGCAACATTCCATATGGCCACAATAACTTTGGCACTGTATATTTTGCTAAAACCACTTGGCTGTTAAGGGATCTGCAGATAATGCACTTTTTCTCCGTGCATCTGGTGGCCATAGTAAAGACCTCCACTTTGGTATAGCTATTGGTTAGATACAACCCTCCGTTCGGACACAATAGCTCTAAAACTGTATCCTTAACTAAAACCACTTTGCAGTTAAGGGATCTGCAGAGAATGCACTTTTTTGCAGTGCATCTGGTGGCCGTAGTTAAGACCTTCATTTTGGTATGGCTATTGGATAGATACAACCCTCCGTTTGGACACAATAGCTCTAAAACTGTATCCTTAACTAAAACCACTTTGCAGTTAAGGGATCTGCAGATAATGCACTTTTTCTCAGTGCATCTGGTGGCCATAGTTAAGACCTCCACTTTGGTATAGCTATTGGTTAGATACAACCCTCCGTTTGGACACAATAGCTCTAAAACTGTATCCTTAACTAAAACCACTTTGCAGTTTAGGGATCTGCAGATAATGCACTTTTTCTCAGTGCATCCTGTGGCCATAGTTAAGACCTCCACTTGGTATGGCTATTGGTAAGATACAACTCTCCGTTTGGACACAATAACGTTAAAACTGCATCCTTAACTAAAACCACTTTGCAGTTGAGGGGTCTGCAGATAATGCACTTTTTCTCAGTGCATCTGGTGGCCATAGTTAAGACCTCCACTTTGATATGGCTATTGGTTAGGTACAACCCTCCGTTTGGACACAATAGCTCTAACACTGAATCGTTTCTAAAAACACACTTTACAATTAGTTCACTGTAGTTTTACCTTTGGAGTGGAAATGTGGTAAGGCAGGCTTGGACAAGAATATTTTAGTATAAATAGAGGAGCCTTTCAATCAAAAAATCAGTTCGAAAGAATTTCTGGAGAATACGGAAGAAGAAAAATGAATTGTTTGAGATTTTATGTGTATTTAGTGGTGAAAAAAATAGTGAAAAATGTGAGAAATATTTATTATTATATTTTAGACGTTGGTTAATTATAATTTAATGTTAAAAATTATTTTTGTTGGTAGATTGATTTGGTACTTAGTCAAGAAGAAAAAATAAAGAGAAGAAAAGAAGAAGATGAAAAAAGATTGCGAAGGAAAAGTTTAAATGAAGAATTCTGGAAAAGCCTGGTGAAAGTGCAACGTATTGTGAGTATTTGAATTATTTAAATATATAATTTTACTAATTTTACTTATTTTCGATGCAGCAACTTATTAAAATTCGTGAAAAACATTGGAAGGAGAAACCAAAGATATGTTCGGACTCCGACTCCAAGGATAAGGAATACGATGTGGGTTTACTATATTTTTCCAGCTTCTTCAGATAGTGGTACGTAAATTTTTTTCTATTTATTCCGATAATTTAGTTAATATTTAATTTTTTTAATTTGATTAGTTCACATATGATAGATTATACTTCTGACTACTGAGCACCGAAATGAAATTGTTTTCGACTCGGTAATAATTTTGTTAATGTTTTCAGAAATATAAACTACCGTATGTATTGAACATTCTTTGATTTAAACTTATTTTCCTTCGTTTAATTGTATAATATTTTATATTTGATATTATTTCTTTTTTATATTTTATTGCACATTATTATTTTATATTGTAATATTTTTATTTCACAATTTTTCACAAATAAATATAATTCGTGTTCGTTTTCTGAACTACCACAAAAACCAAATTACACATGACTTTTTTTTTCTGAAATGAAGATGGAGATGGAAGATGGAAGATGGAAGATGGAAGATCGAGTCCGATTGATTGGGTTGGTATCTTATTTTTATGTTTTGAGTTTAGATTCTAGGCAGATCTCAAGTCGATATTTGACATTATTTAAGTCGTTGTTGTCTGAAATCAATAGGGAACTTTTGCTAATTTTTGGAAGCTTCTCATTCATCCTTTCGTTAAACGGTAAGTATCCTTATTACAAACAGATGAAACGCTATGGAATGGATTGACATATGAAAAAAAAAAAAGGAGCAACACCATTTGTTAATTTGTTTTTATATTTTATTTTTAATTATCACGTCACTCGGCATTATCGCTGGCAACTTTCTCTATCCCCGTCAGTATTTCTTCTTGCAATGCTTGCAAATCGACATCAACTGTTGCCGTTCCATCCATAATTTTCTTGTCTATCTCCTTTTCAATTAACACTCCTGACAGCTTCGATAGTGTTGATTGCTTCCGTTTGCCAGCGTCTTTGCGCTTTGAGCGTGGTTTCTTCGTCGTCTTAGGGTTTCTTATTTGTATTTTTTGATGCATTACTTTTATGTGGTTCTCGAGAGCTCTCTTATCCGACAGTGTTGCTTCGCAGTCTCCAAAAGTACATGGAATCTTTTTTCCTTCGTGAGTTGTTCGTATATGTTGTAATAGATTCCTTTTGTAGGTATAAAAACGTGTACAGCCTTCGTACGTACATTTAAATACTTCTTTATCATCTGCATGGCAGTTCTTGTGTTCTTCTAAGAAAAATTTGCTCTTGAATTCCTTTGAACATTGTTCACACTTATAGAGCATTGGGTGGTTCAATTCCTTGCGATGTGCCAACAATCCGGACCACTTTTCAAAGGTTGCTTCACACCGATCGCATTTGTGGGTTTTGGTGCAGACTTGGCGTGTTAGAAAGTATCCTTGAACAAATCCTTTAGAACATTTACCGAAACTGAAAAGAGAGAAAATTAATATTTTTTTGTTTTGATATTTTTGAAAAATTATATAAATTTATTGAAATATCTGACAGTGCAACTATGATTTTTAAGTTTCTAATTCAGATTTTTATGAATATTCTTCGTTTAGGTTGGAGATTAAATTTGCGTTGCAGCTGCAGCGGTGTAAAAGATTGGAAAATAAAGACTTTATTAATGACAGACAGGTCAGAAGGGGTTAACAAATTTCTTGCCCCTTTTAAAGAAATCCTGAAAGTTGATAAGTTTCCTTGGTGCAAGTGCCACTCATGAACAGCGGTAGTTCAAGTTCGGTTCCATTAATCCCCGAAACGACTCCCACACAGTTAAGAGTAAATAAGTCGGCACTAGGCCACGGTGCTCCATGTATACTTACTTGAAAGGGTAGACTCCTGTGTGTTTGACTTCATGTCGTCGTAACTTGATTCTCTGAGTGAATTTCTAATCGCAATGAAGACATCGATAGATTTTTGCATTTTCATGAACTTCGAGTGTTTTTCCATATTTTTATTAGGAACAAACAAAGCTGCACTTAATATTTTTCATTTGTGTGTTTTTTTCATGGAAAGTTTTAATGTGCCGCTTCAGATGTTGAGTATTGTTGTAGATCTTGGAACATCCCTCATAGAAACATGCATGTTTTCTCTATTTTTGTAACAAATTAATACTTTAATAGAAAATAGTAAATGTACATTTATTAAAGTATTGTTACTTACAACTCCAGAGTGTAAGTTCAATTGAATCACACGCTTAAATTTTTGGCCACATCTAAAACTGCAGACATATTTCCCAGATGCTTCCTAAGACAATTCCGCATTAGAAAAAACACTCTCTATGTTACTATCTGGATTCTGGATGGATATTATTTATGTTCGGGCGCATTGTTTTTTGAGTTATTAATGTTCGCATATTCCGTTTATTTAGCACGACACGCATACGAGCACAAAATGAACACTCAATAAATTTCATCGCTATGACAACTGGCTAAACAAATACAGCGTCAAAAATACTCCATTACTCCATTTGCTTTCCCAACCTATAGGCATATACACATGTCGTTTTAGCTTGTTCTACAAGTCCATCGTGAAGATAAACTAAGCCCAAGTTTGCTTGCAGAACACCTTCGTTTGTAGCTTCGGGGATTTTCTTAACTAGCTCCAATGCTTGTTTTAAATATTCTCTGGCTGATCTTGTGTCTGCTAGTCCTAAAGCTGCAAAACTTAAATTGTTGAGTATCGAAACAGGCTCAGAGTATGCTTCACCATAGCGTTCAGTAAATATATAATAAGCTTCATGTAAACACTCTATAGCTTCTTTGTAATCCTGTTGTTCGACTAGCATTTGGCTATACCAGGCAGAGGTTATAGCTTTTATTTCTTTCACGTCTTCAGAATCAGGAAGTTTTTTGAGTTTATCCAAAGCCCATTTGAAACCTTGTGCGGCTTTTTCAAAGTTTTTCTGCAAATGTGTGTAGAGTCGCTAAAATTTGTTTCAAAACATTCACTCAGTTTTTATTTTCAAAAAAACATACTTTGTATTTCCTATAAGATATTAATTGAAGCAACCTGCGTTGTTTTTATTGTTTTTTTGTAGAGAATAATAAAATGAGAGAGTTAGTTTTTGTTTTGAATTGGTTTGAAGAAGATTTGAAATTAATTTGCTTGTTAAAATAGAAGGTTTTGCTTGGAATTTTCTAGAAGTACACTCCACTCATAGTTGCAAAATAGTGTTTTTGTTTTTTTTTCTATATATTTCTTTCTAAAATGAAATAGTGTTTTGGTTGTGAAAAAACAATATACGGAATACATATATGTGTGTATTGGCTAATGAAATAAAGCCCAATAACACCAATAACAAAACAAATAAAGAAAAAAAAAATGAATTTTATTGAAAGAAAGGAAAAGAAATATTGATCCTTAAATTTGTAAAAGTGAAGTTTATGTAAATGTAAACCTTAAGAGCATTCTAGAACTCTCAAATAAGTAAAATAATATACTTACTGGAATACACATATACACCTATGTGAAGGAAATAATACTTAAAAAAAAAGAAAACAAAATAAGAAAAAACTGAAAAACTGGAAGAAAAAAAAATTACGTATCCGACCCCCTGACCTCGTGAAAGTTCCTGCTAATCCTGAGACCATCCTGTTTTTGTTTGACATTTTTAATTGGTTTAAATAATTTGTCTTTAATTTGTATGTAATTCTTGTTTTGTCATAGTTTTCTTAGTGATTAATATTTGTTTAAATGATTTAATTTTCTTCCCTTTCCTCGTTTTTATTTATGTTGCTGTAATCTTGTTTCTTTATGTGTACAGAAATTAACTCGAGATTGTGTGTGTGCGTGTGTCGATTTGCGTGTGTCGATTTCTTTTAAATATTCCTTAGATACAAAACTGAGAATCCTGAGCTACTTGTGCGCACACGTAGGAGGATATTTTCAGGTATGTTGTGAGTGTATATTTTTGTTTTAATTTTTGTTTATTCTTATTAATTACAACTTCTCGAGCAAATTTCATATATCTTACATATTCATATATTTAGTCATTACTTTCTTCATTTATTATAAAAATTATTTTCATTTTCTCTATATCTAATTTATTATTACCTAACTTATTTAAAATATTTAAACCATTTATTATCTAAATAAAATTGCATGTTGAAAAATGGAATGAACAGTTTTATAATTTTCATTTTGGAAATTTATTTTAAAATGGCATTTTAAATTGTGTACAGGAGTGATTGATGGCAGATAGGATATGAGAGTCCGAAAATAGTTGAGTGTTTCCGCAGGTGAGGCTTAGGCCTATATTTAGGGGCTGTCGTAGTTTGTGAGCGCGCGGCAGCCAAGGTGTCTTCTCAGCAATGAGGTAGGCAAAGGGGTGGGATGCTCAAGGGTACCAATAACACCAAATGTACCCGTGCATTGGAAGGACAAGTAAGTAAATTAGTTCAGAAAAATTCTTTGCTAGTTTCCAAACATCCTTTGATTACATACATTCAAAGTAGCTTATTTTCAATCGTCCATTTTGTTTGTCTGTTTGTCAAATTTTTATTTGCTGTCCTAGTTTATTTTAATCTTATAATTTTTTTTTGTGTTGTTAATATTATTTTTTTTAAGTCAGGCATGAATATTATGTACGGTGGTCCAGATAGGCAGGCCAAAAGAACCCACCCCACATCCGACGAGCTTAAGCAAATTTGCAAGCATGCCTGCCCGGTCCTCGCCTTCTGGACGCCCTTCCATCCAAGAACAACTTACAGAACCTGTATCTGTAAGATGGAAGGGTTGACAACTATTGTTGTTGTCTAATACCGTTACATGTGCCATATGAGCAATTTTAGAACTCATGTGAATGATTTTCAAACTGTCTTCTATTTCTCCATTGGCAAAAAGCCTCTTCATGACATCACCAAATAGCTTTTCTGCGTTTTTAAAATGTCCTCTTTCCATTGCCAAATTGGCTAGAATATCATAAACATTAGTGACTCCATCCTTATGCTGAAGATCTTGGGCCATTCGAAGAGCTAAATGAAGCATTTGTTCGGCTTTATCATATTCTTTACGTTGTATTGCAAGTATTGAACGTTTGATAGTCATGGTAAGTTTTTTCTCAGGAGTTTCTTCATCTTTTTGCGAAAAGAAACTAAATCCAATGAGGAGTCCCATCGCAGGGATGTAATTTGTTGCAGATTGCGAATGTTGATTGCGATTGATGACAACTTTTTGAAGACATCTTGTTGATGTGTTTCTTATATTTTGACTTTGTTAAGCTGCCGAATTTTTTAACGAATTCGTAAAAAAACGAGGAATTCGTGTAAGAATTGTGAAATTCATTATTTTGTTATGCAAATTATTATTTATACGCAATAGAGAACAAAAGTTGTTGCGATCTCGGATATAGGCAGTGCTAAACAAAAATGAAAATAAAATTATAACAATAGTTACGTTTACAGAAAATTATAAAATAAATACGTTGTCGGAACACCCGGTGCCCGGCGTCACCAAGCTGTCACAATCCACAGCAAAAGGAATGATGATAATAAATATCCCAGCAACTAAATAAAATATCCTGAAAGGAACAAACAAACAAACCGACAGAACACCAAAGAACATATACGATAAAACTACAAACAAATAACATTTAAGACCAAAATCCACGTTAAACACTACTACTAGAGACGAGAAGGCCAACGAAAAGTTTAGCTCAAATAAATAACAACAAACGACGACAAGCTGCGGGTGAGGGATACGAAACCAAAAATACTCCATTACCAAGATCGGAATATCAGACTGACATTTCGGCACAGATAAGAAACTATACAGATGTCTCATCCCCATAGAAGAAAATGTCCCATATTTTTTTCACTACTCCTTGGCTATCAACCGACAAAAAGCTTTTTGTCGGTTGATCGTCAAGCACAAAAAGCTGTTTTTGATTTCACATATTGGCTTGCCAGTATGCCTGTTCAAAGCTACATATATGTGTCTAACTATAAAAAATTCTAAAGTTGTTTTTTCTCTCAAGTCAATGTCCATAGAGACAAAGAAGAACAGAAACTGTTTTGGTTTCGATGATGTTTTGGTCCCGATGTTACCATATTTCAGTTGCTATTGTTCAAGCGATGTACATAAATAGGTATTTTATGCTATTTATTATTGAATATGAAAATAAATGAATGAAGAAAAAATTAACAGAAGAAAAAATTAGGAAAGCAAAAGAAGAAGAAAAACTACTAAGAGAAGAAGATAAAAAAAGATTGTTGCGAAGGAAAACATCAAATGAAGAATTTTGGAAAAGCCTTGTGAAAGTGCAACGTATTGTGAGTATTTGAATTATTTAAATATATAATTTTACTAATTTTACTTATTTTCGATGCAGCAAATGATTAAAATTCGGGAAAAACATTGGAAGAAGAAACCAGATAGTATATGTTTGGACTCCGACTCCAAGGATGAGGAATTCTTATTTTCCTTCGCTTAATTGTATATTTTATATTTGATATTATTTCTTTGTTATATATGTATATTTTATTGCACATTATTATTGTAATGTGTATACACTCTTTATCTCTTTCAATAATAAGGGGCAACATCTAGTGGTAGTAATAGGAGAACTCGCTACTTTAAGCAACGAGAAACATCTAGTGGCTAATAGGAGAACTAGCTTCTTAAGCATCGAGAAACATCTAGTGGCTTAGAGGGGAACTCATTCAGCGCATACAAGAACCTCGAAAGGGGTAAGCATCTAGTGATAAAGTGGAGAACTTCGTTAAGCATCGAGAACAACCTCGTAGATTCTCGAACCGATTGGAGGTATATAAATAGGCGCTTGGAAGCGAAGCGGTTCATTATGGATTGTGAATTGCTGTAAAGTAAAGACTGTGTTTGAAAAGTAAAGACTGTGTTTGAAACGTAATAATTGAGTGTTCAATAAATAAGTTTATATCGATTTAAATAAAGAAAATTTGTGTTTTTATTTAAGAAGTGTGAATAAGTTTTAATTATCGGACCAAGCCGAATATTACATTATTTTATATTATTTTATTTTATTAATTAAATTAAACAAAAATTATTTTGATAGTAATAACGGTATTTGCGTATGCGTAATGCGTGTTTGGGTTGTAACCGAATTACACTTTTTATGTTTTTCCTGTTTAAAAGAATTGCGACACGATTAAAAAGGAACACAAATAACAACGACGACGACGACATTATGTTTGTTTTGAAAAGTCTCGACGAACTGAGCTGTCAGAATGATAGGAGGGAAATTGGGGATGATGGGAAATTTAGAATTTAGAACAGAGAAAAGCTTTTCTAGGGATATTCCTCGGGGGTTTGTTCGCAAAGTAGAGTCTGGGAGCGGGGCAAATAGAGAAAGAGATTTTCGATCTGGCGAGAGCATAAGACTCGAATCCGATATCTCACGATCGAACGGTAGGAAAAAGTTTGCGAAATCTTCTCCGGTATGAAGGCACTAAATGGATAGGCTGCGGAAGAAGTTTGAAAGTGAAAGTCTTTCTTTTCAAAGTAAACCTTCACAGCCACCACAAGGGCATTCAATACAAGACCGATATTGTTAAGACAGTTAGCGAAAATCCAAAGTTTGAAAATCGCCTAAAGTGATTGTGGATATTGCAAATTTTTTTATAACGAGAGTGAAGTCATTAAAATATACCTACCCAAAAGGAAAACAAAATAAACAAAAAGAGGAATTCCAGGATAATTCCAGGTATTTTGTCGTTTTGTTTTTATTTAAAATTTAATTTCGTGGCATATTTGCATGGGTATATGTATACATATATAATGATACGTTATGACGTACGGGACATGAATCCGTATATAGGTGTACATATATATATGCATCTTATGCACATAACGAACAATATGGTGAAAGTGAGTAACATAAAGTGTATTTATTAATCCAGGAATTTCGAGGAAAAGTCCCACATTTCCGACTGAAGAGGCACAGGCGCACAGCTAATTGGGAAATATCCCGATCGCCTGAAATTATACTTCGACCTATAAGGAAATTCCAAGTGCTCATTTTACGCAAAAAAATCATAGAGGCTCCGTGGTCGTGATCGTCTAGGCGACGTATCACGTACCTCCGAATCTAAAGGTTCCTGGTTCGAATCCCATCGAAGACTTAATATAAATTTTTTTAATTTTTAATTTTTTTTTTAAATTTCAATTTTGAATTATCCAATATTTTCTTTTCGTAAGCTTTTGATTAACTTTTGTTTGAAATAAGCCTTGCTTAGTGCGAACAAGGAAAGAAACTCATACTCAACAGCATACCGCATAAAATACATGAATTAATTGAAATTGGTAATAACACCATAAATCGGCAAGTACGAGGATCAAACAAAATTTCAAGTGAAGTAGAAAGAAGATATAATTACAAAGAAATAATATAAAGCTGATTGTAACTCCAAACGAAACTATTAGCAGCAGTGGCCACTCCTTCGAATAGGGTAAGTTTGTTTGAGCAAAAATTTACATATATACATATATATATATATATTTTATATTTTATTTGAAATTTAATTTGTGATCTCGATACTGTCGCGACTAAGAAAACCAAGTGAAAACGTTAAAACAAGTAAAGGAATACAATCCTTCTACTTGCGCGAAAGCTAATCGAATAGGTATAGGGGTTGAGATAGATTTTCTTTGTTTTATCGCTGATTGCCAACTAATTTAAAATATACCTTAAATAATTTGTCTGCATATCTGGACATGCATTCTTTTTTCTGATCATTAATAATTTAAGTAAAATTTTAAAAGTAAATACTAAATAACATACATAAAATTGATATATCATTTTGAATTACCCTATTAATTATCACTATTTATGAGTTAAAATTTATATTTACATCCAACCAATAAAGTTATAATTGTATTATGAAGATGAACCAACATTGCGTAATTTATTGAACATTATGAGAATTATTCGCACAATGTGCCGGAACTAATTTTTTAATATTTAGGATGAGGGTGAGGAACTAGGGAGAGGATATGGGATGACAGAAAGGTAAGAAGAAGCCTGGAAAAGGGGTTGCTCTGGCGAGAGTAGCAACCGAGGTAGGGAGGGTTGAGGAAATTTATTCGCGCGTCGGTCAACATCGTGACGCATCAGGCTGGGTTTTTTTGTAACTTCTTAAGGTTCAAGATCCCACGGCCGAGCTAGTCTGAGGGAATAGTTCCAGCCAACCGAACCAAGGCAAAATAGGAGGTTACAGGGTATATGCAGCAGTAAGCTGTGCGCAAGTTTGGGTGTATGCAACAGTGACATCTGCAACCCCCCTGCTTGAGAACACTATAGGATTTGGGGTGGGTGCAAGTTGGAGTGCGTGCAAGGTGCGGTGGGTGGAAGATGAGGTGCATGCAAAGTTTCTTTTGCATTTAAATAAGCTGGATTTAAGAAAAATTAATTTATCCTTGGTATATCTTATCGATTATTACTATCAAAATAAGACTACGTTAATACTTAAGCAAGGAAAAAGTAATTTAATTAAAATATTTTGTTTTGGTAATTTTCAATTTTCTCAAGAACTAGAAGACATCAAGTCATCTAGTTTTCAGTTTTTGATCAAAAACAAATAAGAGCAATGAATTCTAAAAAAAAAAAATAGTAGATAATCTGAAAGTTTTAAAAAATTACACTTTAAACCTTTTTTTTAACTTTTTTTTGCACAAATTTTGACTTTAAAACAATTTTTTTCAAAAACTATGCATAGTTTTGACTTGATTTAAAAACAAGCTAATAGACAAAAGTGTTGGCTTTAAAAAAAGGTATAATACTTAATTGTAAGTAATACCGTTATTTTTTAATTATTTTTTTTCCATTTAAGGTACAATTTTTTTAAATTGCCCCTACCGCCTAAACGGGGGGAGATAGACCCCCCTCCCATAGTAAAAAATGCTTGTTTTTAACTGTTCTATACAAATCCGTCATTAAACTTTGTCGCCAAAGTTATCGTACTCTCCCCAAAACCACTTTGCAGTTAATTGATCTAAGGATAATGAGGAGACTTTCAATCAAAAAACCAGTTCGAAAAAAATTCTTGAGAATATTGAAGAAAAAATGAGTCGTTGGAGATTTTTTATCGAGTTTATGGAAAAAAACTAGTGGACCATGTGAATAATATTTATTATTATATTTTAGACGTTGGTTAATTATAATTTAATGTTAAAAATTATTTTTGTTGGTAGATTGATTTCGCAGTTAAAATAGAAGAAATAATAAGGAAAGCAAAAGAAGAAGAAAAACTACTAAGAAAAGAAGATAAAAAAAGATTGTTGCGAAGGAAAACATCAAATGAAGAATTTTGGAAAAGCCTTGTGAAAGTGCAACGTATTGTGAGTATTTGAATTATTTAAATATATAATTTTACTAATTTTACTTATTTTCGATGCAGGAACCTATTAAAATTCGTTTAGAACATTTTCAGAAGAAACCAATACGTTTGGACTCCGACTGCAAGGATGAGGAATTTTTATTTTCGTTCGCTTAGTTGTACAATATTTTATATTATTTCTTTTTTATATGTATTTTATTGCACATTATTTTTTTGTATTATTTTATTTGTATTGTATATATATATATATTTTCACACTTGTAAATAAAACACAAATTTACATTATTTAAATTGCTGCAAACTAATTTATTGAACACTTTCAATTATTACTTTCAAACACAGTCTTTCTTTTAATTATTACTTTTTAAACACAGTCTACTTTTCGCAGTTCACAACCAATAATGAACCGCTTCGCTTCCGAGCGCCTATTTATATACCTCAAATTGGTTCGAGAAACTACTAGGTTGTTCTCGATGCTTAACGAAGCGAGTTCTCCTCTTTATCACTAGATGCTTAACGAAACTAGTTATCCCCTTAGCCACTAGATGTTTCTCGATGCTTAACGAGGCGAGTTCTCCTATTAATCACTAGATGCTTAACGAAGCGAGTTCTCCTCTTAATCACTAGATGTTGCCCTTATTCTACTATAACACGATATTAAAAGAGATAAAGAGTGTATACACATTACAATATAATAAATATTTTTTATTTCACAATTTTTCACAAATAAATATAATTTGTGTTGGTTTTCGTTTTCTGAACTACCACAAAACCAAATTACACATGACTTTTTTCTGAAATGAAGATGGAGATGGAAGATGGAAGATCGAGTCCGATTGATTGGGTTGGTATCTTATTTTTATGTTTTGAGTTTAGATTCTAGGCAGATCTCAAGTCGATATTTGACATTATTTAAGTCGTTGTTGTCTGAAATCAATAGGGAACTTTTGCTAATTTTTGGAAGCTTCTCATTCATCCTTTCGTTAAACGGTAAGTATCCTTATTACAAACAGATCATACGCTATGGAAAGGATTGACATATGAAAAAAAGGAGCAACACCATCTGTTAATTTGTTGAGAATTGTTTTTATATTTTATTTTTATCTATCCAGCTTCGATAGTGTTGATTGCTTCCGTTTGCCAGCGTCTTTGCGCTTTGAGCGTGGTTTCTTCGTCGTCTTAGGGTTTCTTATTTGTATTTTTTGATGCATTACTTTTATGTGGTTCACGAGAGCTCTGTTATCCGACAGTGTTGCTTCGCAGTCTTCAAAAGTACATGGAATCTTTTTTCCTTCGTGAGTTGTTCGTATATGTTGTAATAGATTCCTTTTGTAGGTATAAAAACGTGTACAGCCTTCGTACGTACATTTAAATACAGGCAGTTCTTGTGTTCTTTTAAGTTAAATTTGCTCTTGAATACCTTTGAACATTGTTCACACTTATAGAACATTGGGTGGTTCAATTCCTTGCGATGTGCCAACAATCCGGACCACTTTTCAAAGGTTGCTTCACACCGATCGCATCTGTGGGTTTTGGTGCACACATGGCGTGTTAAAAAGTATTCCTGGACAAATCCTTTAGAACATTTCGAGCAACTAAAAAGACAAAAATTAATTTTTGTTTGATATTTTTGAAAAATTATTAAAGTTTATTGAAATATCTGGCAGTGCGACATTAATTTTAAATTTTTCGAATTTTAATTTGTATCTTTTTTTCAATCGTTTACGTTTAGGTAGGAGATTAAATTTGCGTTTGGAAAAGGAAGCGGGCTGGCTTTGTGTTAATTTGTTACCATCGTATTTGTTGGGGTTATTACGACAACACATGTTTAAAGTTTAAACATATTCGGGCGATTGGAAAATAGAGAAGGATTTAAGAGGAGATATGGATTCACATTGGTCTTAAGCTTTTAAATACCAAAATGAAAGGGAAAAACAGAGTTGGGTAAAGCATTCTAGTGGTTAAAAAAAGAATCTTCCAATCTGAGGAGTAGATATTCCTTGAAGTGCGGGTATTACGGCGAAATGTTTGACAGAAAATTGTTTTTAAAAATATTGACAACACAACGTGATATGAAACATTTCAAAATCTCTTTTTTTATTCTTTCGAAAAGACTTAAACTTGTTTTACTGGCGCCTACTAAGAAATGGGAGTTATATTCAAGAAGAATATGTGATCATGCCATAAAAGAGGTGATCTGCGCTACAAATAAGTACTGAAAGTTGATTAGTTTTCTTGATGCAACTGTCACTCATGGATAGCGGCATTGGGTGACAAAACGGAGCCCTGGGAAATACCAGACTTGAAATAATCCAATATTATTTGTATTGAATTTTGTAGAAGTGAAGTTTTAAATTGAACGAAAAAGAGATTCTCATAATATTTTTTTTGATAAAAGAGCAAGCGCAATAATATTACTTTCTTCAAAACGATGTAAGGATTTGTTCCACTTTTTGGTGTGATAAACCATGAAATCACCAGTGGATCTATTGCTGCGTAAGACGTACCTACTGCTGGTCATTAAGAAGCTTTCGGTTTTCGAGGTATTTCTGAAGGTGGTTTTGGCCACCGCTTCGGGGAATTTGTGTGAATTCAGATCTTTTAAGACTCTCAATATTGTACGGATGCGAAAGATCCATAAAATCATTTAGAATAAAGGCGGAGTCATAACAATCTCCGTCAGCGTTGAAGAACTTTCACACGTCTTTAACTTTTTCTTATGCTATTCAACTTTTACAAAGGTTTTGGAGTTTGTGCACATAATTTTTCACTAAGGAATACAAAATTAAATACTTTACTTCGTTCAACTCTCAGAAGCTGATTAAGTTCCACAACTCTCTATCATTTCTCCATGTCCAGTTTTACAGAAATGTATGTAACCAATTCGGAGAATTTTGACATAGGAAATAATTATCGTACTAAACGCCCCATTAGTTTTATCTCTACTCATACGTACTAAGTACCCATTGTTTGAAGTTCCGTAAGTTCCGTGCATAGGACTGTCGTACAAAACATCTAGGTTCAATCCCTGATATTGCAAAATCCTCTGATATACTGACGTATAATGTAAACTCATTATACAGCCTTGATAAGAGGACGTCATTCAACATGTTCATGAAAAACAACAAACCGGACATCGCTCTTATAAGTGAAACAAATGTTACCCGAAAGAACAATATTAACATCGTAGGATATAAGACCTTCCGACAGGACAAAGGTCAGCACGGAAGAGGCACAGCCATCTACTTGAGGGGAAAGATCTCTTTCAGCACCAGCGAAATTATTATCCGAGGCCTTCAAACAAGCGAAGCTACAGCGGTCCAGATAGATCTAGGACAAGGAGAAAAGTTGACAGTAATCGGCGTTTACTTCAAATGCGGTTCCTATAAAGTAAACATCCATGGCGACCTCAACATACTCAACAGTGTCTTAAAACAAACAACTTACGGTCTAATGCAAGACACCACAGGTGGCAGGATACCGCTATCAGTGCTGAAGGCAAATTCATCGTCGACTGGTTGGACCTTCACAGCGATGAACATTCTCTGGTTGTAGTGTCGCAACCAAAGCCAACCTTTCCAAGAACTCCATCAACTTTAGATTTTTTCCTATCAACTTCTAATTTCATTTATATTCTTCCAGAAATCAGCAACTTCACCTGTTCAACGGTGCCCAGCGACTCTGACCACGAAGCAGTTCTGCTTTCGATAAAACTCAATCAGCCATACATATTAAACAATATTTTAATTTATGTGCCAACAAACTATTTTATTCTAAGACAATGTATCTATTTAATCTTAAGACTATCCAATTGTATATATAAAAGTTCAATAAACAAATCTATAAAAAAAAAATCTGCTTTCTCAGATTAGATGTTTTGATTCGGTATAGAAACTGTAGGTACCCTACATCCCTACTTAGTAGGTCCTAACTATAGCCTGCTTCTTCACGAGGTATAGTGCCCAAAAAATATATTTATGTATTTATTATGACACTTACTTCATTGGGTTTTCCATAGGTAAAATAAATCAATTTATTCTGTCACCTGTTTTTGCATTCCATGGTTCAAAATAAATTGATTTATTTTTGATTTGAAATTGCTACTAAAGTTTTTCTAAATTTTAAATTTTTTGAATACTTTTAAGATTTTAACAAATATTTAAGTTGGTTTTTGACAGACAAACCACCCACAAGGGGGGTAAAACCCTCCTTGGATCCGCCATTGCTCGAACTTAAGCTGGAACTCTTGCATCTACTTTTGATTTTTTTCTTTGTTTTCATTCCGATTACTTTATCTACCTTTGGATGCAAATAAATGCATTTTACTCAAGTTTTTCTAACTTGATAAGAAATAAATCAAATGCACTAGAAACTGATAAGGAATTGATATAAAAAAGTACATGGGTGTGGTGGAGTTATGATTTCTTGAGTCTTTTTTATCTTTTGTGAGACGATGAAATAGTTTGAAAGAAATTGACAGTACAGGTTAGGTTAGGTTAGGTTATAAGGGGTGTGCACAACATGAAGCTGTTGCGTACACGGGGGCCTGCTGGTCCATTGTGATCCCCTGTAAAGTAAAAGTAAGCATCGATGCTCCTCAATCATTGCCGATTAGCGTAGACTGGCTCGTTAACGAACCAGCCTGTGTTATCTATAAATTTCCTCATGTTTGCCATTGAGACCTGTGGTAGATCATCCAGTTCTCCAACAAACCTGTTTCCGAAATGACGGAGTCGGCTGGTTTGGAGGTTCGGACAGTCGCAGAGCAGGTGTTTGATGGTTTCTATTTCCTCCTCATCGTGACAGCTCCTACAAAAATCGGGTGCAAATGCCCCTATCCTATTAGCCATTACGCCAATGGCGCAATGACCTGTTAGTATACCTATCAAGATTTTAATGTTCTTTTTACTCAGCGATAGAATGTACCGAGTTTCCTTTTCATTTGTGTTAGGCCATAAACTTCTAGAGATTGCGCAATCGTCCCTGGATTTCCAGGAGTTATTGATTTTCTCTTTTAGTTTAAGGTCTATCTTCCTCTTGAGTACCCCAATCGGGACGAGTGGTCCCCTAACTGAATGGTCGCTACTACTTGTGTCTGCTTCTGACCCTTTCCTGGCTAGTTCATCTACTATATCATTCCCTTCTATATTGCTATGTCCGGGAACCCAGCAGAGCTTTACCAGGTTAGTGTGGCAGATTTTGTTTAATTCCTTCCTGCAGTTTAAAACTGCTTTTGATCTTATGGTCTCACTGGCTAAGGCTTTGATAGCAGCTTGGCTGTCCACGAAAAAAGTAATCTCCGAAGAGCTTAGCTTTTCGTAATGTGCCAATTCAGCTGCTTTTCCAATGGCAAAGATCTCGGCCTGAAAGACACTACAACTACAGTCAGCCGGGAGTGTATATGACGCTCTGATGTTGAGAGATTGGCAAAACACTCCAGCACCTGTTCCTGATTCCATTTTTGAACCGTCAGTGTAGAAAGGGATACCCTCTTTTCAGCCTAACTATGTATATTGGGAATCAGCACTTTCTTTCACAATCTGCATAATTTTTCTTTTAATAACATTGTTTTTTTTTTCTTTAGATTTAAATCACTTATCACTTCTACCCTTGTTCGCAGCTTCCTCCTACAAAGATTTTGATTTTTTCCTGGAACTGGATTCCGCCAACGAAGTATTTCAATTCGTGAGAAGCTGGTCTTCTTACTCTTGGCCGGTGCTTTCGTTAATGGCCTGAAGAGCTTTTGATTCTGAAGAGTAACCTGATTCACTCCTCGGTCTTGATTGTGGTGTTACAGCTAGATTATCAAATACTCGTACTGATTCCTAATTCAAGAAATCTTATTTCAACAACCTGCCTAGGGACTTGCATTCACATATCTCTTACCTATATGTATGTATGTACATCTGTAGTTGGTTTCTCAAGATCGCGGCCCACCGATTCCCTTTTTTTGTACTGTACCGAGCATGGATTTGGTCGAACGCAACGTGGTCGAGTTATCGGTCATTGACTGGGACGTTTTATGTACCACCACTTTCTTTTCCTAACCAAACAAAATTTTTGTTAGGCGTGACTAATTGGATTTTTTTTTCTATGTTCTTACCTATGAAATAATTTCCTAGAAGAATGAAAATTTTGGTGGGCGATTTGGGAATGGACCGACCCGACCCCCTCATCAATCAGGATGTTGGGAATTCCAATGGTTTTTGTGTACCTGCACTATGGATTCCTAATTTGAGTAAAATTTAATTCGTGAGAGAACTGATTGAACGAGATACTTTTGAAAATGTGTTCTTACCAATGGATTTTCTTTTTCTCTTATACATAGATAAACCAAGAACCGTATTCTTTTCTTCAATTTTTGGAAATACCGAATGTAGGTTTGCACAATGTTGCGATATCCTTACAGAAATGGTCAGATCTGTTTAAACCGTGTGATTTTGTGGCTTTCACTTAAACTCTTTTATTTTTTGAAGGACTATTTTGCTGAGCTAAGAACTTTCTCGGTCGACCGATTAAAAAGAAATGATGGAGAGTTAAAAACTGCGCCACGAGGATAACAACTTAACTTTTTGTGAAACGCATGGAATGAAGAGAATAGGAAATGTCAATCGGTACGGGACGGCTCGAAACATTGTGGTCCCGATCGTACCTCTCACTTTAATCGAGACTCGCTAACACATTTTAAGGTGAAGGTGCAAGTGTTTTGTTTAAGCTTCATGCACAAAAGTGCATGTCCGATTGCATTGCTTCTGCCAAAGATAATTTAATTTTTCTCCTTTCTATAATTATCTAAATATATGTATGGATATATTTAATAACCGTCGCTTGGGAATATTTGTATGTTATGTCTCTAAGAACAAGTTTTAATAATAAACTACTTCGATAGTTTGTTTTATATCAATAAGTTGAAGATGGTGATGGATGATGGTATCGAGGTTAAACTCAACGCTTCTTATAGGGTTTTTTTCTATGGATGATACCTTATATCTCATGAATGTTGTTAGTTAATACCTTGGGTCATTCCCTACAAGATTTTCACAAAAATCAGACTAACATTTAGGTTTCGAAGTTCAAAATTATTGTAAAATAAAGTTTTCAATGGATAATTTTAATATTTCACTGAATTTTTACCAAAAAAACAAACAAATTTAAAATCAATTTTTATATGGTAAATCAGCGGTTCTGTCAGATATTTATGCATATGCCACAAATTCTCGGACAACTTTGGATCCTTTTTTTGACATCCCAGGTGTTCTCTTACACGTAAAACACCAACAAAAAGGTATCCAGATATAATATATGCCTGAGATTGAGATTGAACAGTGCTAATGAATGCGCCCACTATAACAAAATTCAAATTCAACAAATTCTTTTTCTAAAGCCTTTTTGTTGTAAGCAAAAGTGTCACTTTTCTCTTTGCGTCCGTTGGCCATTTTCAAGACCTTTTTCATTTGATATAAATTTTAGTAAGATCCCGTATGCCGTATCTTTAACTAAAACCACCTTGATATTAAGGGACCTGCAATTAATGTACTTTCTTCTTTCGTGGATCCGTTGGTCATTCTGTAGACCTTCATTTTGGTATGGTTATTGGTTGGATACAGCCCTCCGTTTTGCCACAACAACTCTGTACACTGTATCTTTAACTAAGGCCAGGGATGCAGTTCAGGGATCTGTAAATAGTGCACTTTTGCTTAGTGCATTCATTGTCCAAAGTTAATAACTTCATTTTGGTATACATTTTAGTCAAATAAAGCCCTCGTTTGGCCACAATAGGTCCACCACTGTATCTTTTGCTAAAACAACCTTGCAGTTCAGGAATTTGCAGATAATGCACTTTTTCTCAGTGCATCCGGTGGCTATAGTTAAGACCTTCATTTTGGTATGGCTATTGGTAAGATACAACTCTCCTTTTGGCCACAATTACGTTAAAACTGTATCCTTAACTAAAACCACTTTGCGGTTGAGGGGTCTGCAGATAATGCACTTTTTCGCAGTGCATTTGGTGGCCGTAGTTAAGACCTTCATTTTGGTATGGCTATTGGTTAGATACAACCCTACGTTTGGACACAATAGCTCTATATATGTATCCTTAACTAAAACCACTTTGCAGTTAAGGGATCTGCAGAGAATGCACTTTTTCTCAGTGCATCTGGTGGCCATAGTTAAGACCTCCATTTTGGTATGGCTATTGGTTAGATACAACCCTCTGTTTGGACACAATAGCTCTAAAACTGTATCCTTAACTAAGATTACTTTGCAGTTTAGGGATCTGCAGATAATGCACTTTTTCTCAGTGCATCTGGTGGCCGTAGTTAAGACCTTCATTTTGGTATGGCTATTGGTTAGATACAACCCTCCGTGTGGACACAATAACGTTAAAACTGCATCCTTAACTAAAACCACTTTGCAGTTTAGGGATCTGCAGATAATGCACTTTTTCTCAGTGCATCTGGTGGCCGTAGTTAAGACCTTCATTTTGGTATGGCTATTGGTTAGATACAACCCTACGTTTGGACACAATAGCTCTATATATGTATCCTTAACTAAAACCACTTTGCAGTTAAGGGATCTGCAGAGAATGCACTTTTTCTCAGTGCATCTGGTGGCCATAGTTAAGACCTCCATTTTGGTATGGCTATTGGTTAGATACAACCCTCTGTTTGGACACAATAGCTCTAAAACTGTATCCTTAACTAAAACCAATTTGCAGTTAAGGGATCTGCAGATAATGCACTTTTTCGCAGTGCATCTGGTGGCCGTAGTTAAGACCTTCATTTTGGTATGGCTATTGGATAGATACAACCCTCCGTTTGGACACAATAGCTCTAAAACTGTATCCATAACTTAAACCACTTTGCAGTTTAGGGATCTGCAGATAATGCACTTTTTCTCAGTGCATCTGGTGGCCATAGTTAAGACCTCCATTTTGGTATGGCTATTGGTTAGATGCAACATTCCATTTGGCCACAATAACTTTGGCACTGTATATTTTGCTAAAACCACTTGGCTGTTAAGGGATCTGCAGATAATGCACTTTTTCTCCGTGCATCTGGTGGCCATAGTTAAGACCTCCACTTTGGTATGGCTATTGGTTAGGTACAACCCTCCGTTTGGACGCAATAGCTCTAAAACTGTATCCTTAACTAAGATTACTTTGCAGTTTAGGGATCTGCAGATAATGCACTTTTTCTCAGTGCATCTGGTGGCCGTAGTTAAGACCTTCATTTTAGTATGGCTATTGGATAGATACAACCCTCCGTGTGGACACAATAACGTTAAAACTGCATCCTTAACTAAAACCACTTTGCAGTTTAGGGATCTGCAGATAATGCACTTTTTCTCAGTGCATCTGGTGGCCGTAGTTAAGACCTTCATTTTGGTATGGCTATTGGTTAGATACAACCCTACGTTTGGACACAATAGCTCTATATATGTATCCTTAACTAAAACCACTTTGCAGTTAAGGGATCTGCAGATAATGCACTTTTTCGCAGTGCATCTGGTGGCCGTAGTTAAGACCTTCATTTTGGTATGGCTATTGGATAGATACAACCCTCCGTTTGGACACAATAGCTCTAAAACTGTATCCTTAACTTAAACCACTTTGCAGTTTAGGGATCTGCAGATAATGCACTTTTTCTCAGTGCATCTGGTGGCCGTAGTTAAGACCTCCACTTTGATATGGCTATTGGATAGATACAACCCTCCGTTTGGACACAATAGCTCTAACACTGTATACTTAACTAAAACCACTTTGCAGTTAAGAGATCTGTAGATAATGCACTTTTTCTCGGTGCATCTGGTGGCCATAGTTAAGACCTCCATCTTAATATGGCTATTAGTTAGATACAGCCCTCCGTTTGGCCACAATAGCTCTAAGACTCTATCTTTTTCTAAAACCACTTTTTAGTTCAGGGATCTGCAGATAATGCACTTTTTCTCGGTGCATCTGTTGGCCATAGTTAAGACCTCTATTTTGGTATGGGTATTGGATAGATACAACCCTCCGTGTGGACACAATAACGTTAAAACTGCATCCTTAACTAAAACCACTTTGCAGTTTAGGGATTTGCAGCTAATGCACTTTTTCTCAGTGCATCTGTTGGCCATAGTTAAGACCTCTGCTTTGGTATGGCTATTGGACAGATACAACCCTCCGTTTGACACAATAACGTTAAAACTGTATCCTTTACTAAAACCACTTTGCAGTTAAGGGATCTGCAGATAATGCACTTTTCTTAGTGCATCTGGTGGCCGTAGTTAAGACCTCCATTTTGGTATGGCTATTGGTTAGGTTCAACCCTCCGTTTGGACACAATAGCTCTAAAACTGTATCCTTAACTAAAACCACTTTGCAGTTTAGGGATTTGCAGATAATGCACTTTTTCTCAGTGCATCCTGTGGCCGTAGTTAAGACCTTCATTTTGGTATGGCTATTGGTTAGATACAACCCTCCGTTTGGACACAATAGCTCTAACACTGAATCGTTTCTAAAAACACACTTTGCAATTAGTTCACTGTAGTTTTACCTTTGGAGTGGAAATGTGGTAAGGCAGGCTTGGACAAGAATATTTTAGTATAAATAGAGGAGCCTTTCAATCAAAAAATCAGTTCGAAAGAATTTCTGGAGAATACGGAAGAAGAAAAATGAATTGTTTGAGATTTTGTGTGTATTTAGTGGTGAAAAAAATAGTGAAAAATGTGAGAAATATTTATTATTATATTTTAGACGTTGGTTAATTATAATTTAATGTTAAAAATTATTTTTGTTGGTAGATTGATTTGGTACTTAGTCAAGAAGAAAAAATAAAGAGAAGAAAAGAAGAAGATGAAAAAAGATTGCGAAGGAAAAGTTTAAATGAAGAATTCTGGAAAAGCCTGGTGAAAGTGCAACGTATTGTGAGTATTTGAATTATTTAAATATATAATTTTACTAATTTTACTTATTTTCGATGCAGCAACTTATTAAAATTCGTGAAAAACATTGGAAGGAGAAACCAAAGATATGTTCGGACTCCGACTCCAAGGATAAGGAATACGATGTGGGTTTACTATATTTTTCCAGCTTCTTCAGATAGTGGTACGTAAATTTTTTTCTATTTATTCCGATAATTTAGTTAATATTTAATTTTTTTAATTTGATTAGTTCACATATGATAGATTATACTTCTGACTACTGAGCACCGAAATGAAATTGTTTTCGACTCGGTAATAATTTTGTTAATGTTTTCAGAAATATAAACTACCGTATGTATTGAACATTCTTTGATTTAAACTTATTTTCCTTCGTTTAATTGTATAATATTTTATATTTGATATTATTTCTTTTTTATATTTTATTGCACATTATTATTTTATATTGTAATATTTTTATTTCACAATTTTTCACAAATAAATATAATTCGTGTTCGTTTTCTGAACTACAACAAAAACACATGACTTTTTTTTCTGAAATGAAGATGGAGATGGAAGATTGAAGATCGAGTCCGATTGATCGGGTTGGTATCTTATTTTTATGTTTTGAGTTTAGATTCTAGGCAGATCTCAAGTCGATATTTGACATTATTTAAGTCGTTGTTGTCTGAAATCAATAGGGAACTTTTGCTAATTTTTGGAAGCTTCTCATTCATCCTTTCGTTAAACGGTAAGTATCCTTATTACAAACAGATGAAACGCTATGGAATGGATTGACATATGAAAAAAAAAGGAGCAACACCATTTGTTAATTTGTTTTTATATTTTATTTTTAATTATCACGTCACTCGGCATTATCGCTGGCAACTTTCTCTATCCCCGTCAGTATTTTTTCTTGCAATGCTTGCAAATCGACATCAACTGTTGCCGTTCCATCCATAATTTTCTTGTCTATCTCCTTTTCAATTAACACTCCTGACAGCTTCGATAGTGTTGATTGCTTCCGTTTGCCAGCGTCTTTGCGCTTTGAGCGTGGCTTCTTCGTCGTCTTTGGGTTTCTTATTGGTATTTTTTGATGCATTACTTTTATGTGGTTCTCGAGAGCTCTCTTATCCGACAGTGTTGCTTCGCAGTCTTCAAAAGTACATGGAATCTTTTTTTCTTCGTGAGTTGTTCTAATATGTTGTAATAGATTCCTTTTGTAGGTATAAAAACGTGTACAGCCTTCGTACGTACATTTAAATACTTCTTTATCATCTGCATCGCAGTTCTTGTGTTCTTCTAAGAAAAATTTGCTCTTGAATTTCTTTGAACATTGTTCACACTTATAGAGCATTGGGTGGTTCAATTCCTTGCGATGTGCCAACAATCCGGACCACTTTTCAAAGGTTGCTTCACACCGATCGCATCTGTGGGTTTTGGTGCACACATGGCGTGTTAAAAAGTATTCCTGGACAAATCCTTTACAACATTTCGAGCAACTAAAAACAGAAAAATTCATTTTTTTGTTGATATTTTTGAAAAATTATTAAAGTTTATTGAAACATCTGGCAGTGCGACTTTGATTTTAATTTTTGAATTTTAATTTGTATCTTTTTTTCAATCGTTTACGTTTAGGTAGGAGATTAAATTTGCGTTTGGAAAAGGAAGCGGGCTGGCTTTGTGTTAATTTGTTACCATCGTATTTGTTGGGGTTATTCCGACAACACATGTTTAAAGTTTAAACATATTCGGGCGATTGGAAAATAGAGAAGGATTTAAGAGGAGATATGGATTCACATTGGTCTTAAGCTTTTAAATACCAAAATGAAAGGGAAAAACAGAGTTGGGTAAAGCATTCTAGTGGTTAAAAAAAGAATCTTCCAATCTGAGGAGTAGATATTCCTTGAAGTCAGCTACTGTAAACAAAGATAATAGCACAGAAGGGAAAGCATTGAGTGCGGGTATTGCGGCGAAATGTTTGACAGAAAATTGTTTTTAAAAATATTGGCAATACAACGTGATATGAAACATTTCAAAATCTCTTTTTTTATTCTTTCGAAAAGACTTAAACTTGTTTTACTGGCGCCTACTAAGAAATGGGAGTTATATTCAAGAAGAATATGTGATCATGCCATAAAAGAGGTGATCTGCGCTACAAATAAGTACTGAAAGTTGATTAGTTTTCTTGATGCAACTGCCACTCATGGATAGCGGCATTGGGTGACAAAACGGAGCCCTGGGAAATACCAGACTTGAAATAATCCAATATTATTTGTATTGAATTTTGTAGAAGTGAAGTTTTAAATTGAACGAAAAAGAGATTCTCATAATATTTTTTTTGATAAAAGAGCAAGCGCAATAATATTACTTTCTTCAAAACGATGTAAGGATTTGTTCCACTTTTTGGTGTGATAAACCATGAAATCACCAGTGGAACTATTGCCAGAGAGAAAAACTAAATGAGAGAACCAAATTTCCTCGTCTCCGTCTCTTCGAAACCTCTTACTCTCATTTTTTATAGCGTGTTGAATTCGTATCGGTGTATACATGTTTTCACCTCGGAGAAGAGTACACAAAAAAACATCATTTCCGGGAAATGCGACATTTTTCATTTTTGTTTATTGATAGCCAAGAAGGCTATGTTTTTTAAAGTCTCATTATAATATTTGTAATTCTCATGAATTTTTTTTTAAATTTTGCTAACATCTTGTCGTTTATATATCTACAAAAATACTCCTATAATTCAAATTAATTCTAGCAAAACATTTTTGTTTGTCAATAAATAACGGAAGAAGTTATACCGGTAGTTCGTGGTGAATTTGTTTTTCCCTTCTTTTTCTCTAAGTTACAGATAGATGGCAGTAACAACCAAAACAAGAAAGGATGTGTGCAGAAAGTGTTTAACAAGGTTAAGGCTTTTTAGCTTAGACTTTACTTGTATATATGAACGAGTACATGTTTTTTATAAAAGGCGGAAATAATAAAGTTCTATAGTTTACCGGGAATATTTATATAAAATATCCATATCTTCTGCAATTGCGGTATCAATCGATATTTTCTGGAACTTAGTGTTAACGTAACATTTATTTGTCATGAATTACTTTTTCAACTTTTTTATACACCATAAAAATCAATTATACAATTTGGCTGTGATAATAATTACTTGAACACAACATTTTCTATGTTTATAGTTATTCAGGTTTAGCCCTTAACTTTGATTTGCATTTATTTATGAATAGCCTAAAAAGTTTAGCAAACATCTATGAATAAGCCACAATGCACTTTCAGAAAAACTGTAGTTAGAACTTTCCCTCACAGATTTTTCCTAGTCGCTATATAACTGAAAGATAATATATAAATAGTTAGAACTGGAAAACTTATAAAAATGATGCATAAGACTTAAATTTTTGTTGAAGAACAAATTTGTATATTCTTTTCACAAAACCACTGACCTAGCGAGAATACAAATATTTTAACTTTTGTACAAAAGTACTTTCGGCTTATGTAGTTAAGCCTTTAAAAGCAACACACTACCTTAGGGGAAAGCAGTAAGAATAGCTTATCACCTATTCACAAATCTTATGCAATGAAAATTGGCAACAGAAGTAACAAGTTGACGGTATTTTTATTTAGTGTCTACTTAAATCACTTATTTTCAGCATTTTGGAAATGTCGTGAGTAATGTAAAGGAAATAAACAACGACACACAAATAAAATAGGAATGGAAAAAAGAGATGAGTATATAAAAATGTTTTCAATGTTCCATGTTTACATTCTGTAACTCTCGTTTTAAATGTTCATGCAACTCTCGCATCGACAAAATTAAGTCGATAAACTCTGAAGATGGAAACAAATCTCAGTTTTTATTGTTCTTTAATCGAAAGGCAAAGAGGCTTAAGTCTATTTCAAGCATTTTTCAGGAGAGCAATTTTAAACTTTAAAAAATTATTTAGAAAAAACTATTTTGAGTAGGGGCTCATTTTTTTTTTTAAATGTGAATTATTTATTCAACTTTGTATGGTATTTAAGGATTCAAAAAATCACTTAAAACAAAATAGTTATAGGCAATAAATCACATTTAAGCCTTTTTGCCTTATTTACTGGTTTATTTAAAATTGACTTAAATCACATAAGCCAGTTTTCAAAATTATTTTTTATTTTTGCTTGTAGTTACGTATACATAAGCCTCTTTTCTTTTTCTTTAAAACAATTTTGAAAGAACATAAGACTTCTTTAATTTTGTTTTTATTTTTAGTTGTTATTTAATATTAAAGAAGTACCTACAAAGAGGAAAGAGAATAAAATAATAAAAATAGTAATCAAATGGATATAAGGACACCAAATTCAACTACCCCAAAGCATCTTCGTCCTCTCTTTCCGTTAGGTCGGGATGATAATCAGGTTTAGATTCTGTACAAAGGCTTTTATAGATATTGTGAAATTGCTCATCGATCAATGGAAGAAGGCTTATGAGGTCCTCTTTTTTCGCTTCGTTTATTTTATTTGGCCCATTGTAAAGTGGTTCCAGTCTTTCGAATGATAATTGGCTACATCCTCGTTTCCTTATACCTAGCGTATTAAAAGGTACGTTTTTATCCAAAGTATGCTTATAGTAAATGTTGAAAGGTGCATCAGATGAAAAACGGAGCCACCTTATATTTCTCCAGTCTACTTTATTATTGTCTTCATCCACCTTCCGGAAAGTGCATTTGTTTTTAATGATCGACGAAAAGTTTAGGAATTTAGCTTGGGGCATCTCATTGACCAAGAATTTGTTTTTGGTTCCAACGCCCCGTATAAATTGGTACCAATCTCTTGGGTGGTGTATTTTAAAGAAAGTTTTTTTCTTTTTTCTTTCGATAATCGAATGATCAATGTCACATTCCATGTGTGTGTGGCCGGGTATCAAAAACTTGTGATCAATATGTTTTATATTATCACAACATGCATCAGCATCATAATCGCAACCATTTTGTTTTTATTTTGCCCGAAGCAGTTATCACTATAAAAAATCACATGCTCGGTAGTTGATGGTAGAATTGATTTTGAATTCAGATGTTCCAATAAACACGATGCAATTTCATTCCCACCCCTGTTTGCGACACCTTCATGCCACATATAACACAAGTTGACAAACTTGTGTTCTAAGATTTTTCAAATTGAGAAAATATTTATAGGTAAACTGGCGATTTCGAGAAGTTTTGTCACTCTGTTTTGCACGTGTTGTTTTCTTATCATGAATGGAAATCAAACCAGACACATATGCCAACTTCAGATTGTAGTTACCCAGTTCCCAATATTGTTTAAAGATTGTTTCTTGGTCTGCTGTAGAAATTTGGTCCATACATTTTCGTTGGCAAGCAGTAAGTGGTATAATTTTTCTTGAGGGTACAGTTTTTCCAGTACGTGACGTATATTTTTGTCCTAAATTTCTTTTTTGACTTCTCACCTTTCGATTGTCTTTTGTTGCCTCTCGATCAGGATTTTCAGTGTCTGCAACTAAACTCTCTTCTATTTGCATGGCCATTTCTTCAATTTCTGAATCTGAAAACTCGTTTTGTGGTGATTTTTCCGGCAAATGGTAATCTTTATCTGCAACGCTGTCATCACTGTCTTCGGAAAATGAATCATCTTGCATTGTTTCAGGTTCAACAGCACGTATCAAATTTGAAATGGAAACGTCAGAAAGCTCATTAATACAGCACGTAGCTGTTTCATTGGAAACAACTGGCACGAATACCTCGTTATCTGTAAAACATTATGAAACTGTCGCTTAATATTTATTGCCAAATGATATTAAAGAAAGACTATTTTGTACCATCAAACGTCTTTAATAGAGGTGAAGTTTTTTTTTTATTCCCAGAACAGCTTGGAGCACTTGAAGCCCTTTCTCCTAAAGAAATATTAAAAAGTACACAGATGTTATTCGAATCATGTACCATTTAATTGTATCTTATCTCGTTTTATGAAATAAAAACTACGATAACTTATAATAATATACGTACCATTAGAAAATACACTGCTTCCAGGTTCAGGATTAGATTTTTGAAAGCCCTTTAGAAGCGCAAGCTTTAGCATTATTTTAGCTCTATCCATATTGTTTACTTTAAAAATTTGCCTATGTCATAATAAGCCAATTACCGCATTTGATGATTTTTGAATCCAGGCTACTTTGATCTGAGTACAATGCCATATTTGCATTTAAAATCCTTTTTTTTTAAATACTGCTATGGTAAAGTGACTTATATCAGATAACTCGCTTTTCAAAAACAAAAAATTATTTTCTTTTTCCGTTTGTAAGAAAGGCTTATGTAAAATTAAGTCAATTAAATTTCTAACATTTGTTTTGGATAAAAGGCTTATGTAAATAATTATCAGAATTTCATAAGGGAAAAGTGACTTAATTATACATAAAGTCTTGGTAAGGAGAACATTTTATTTTGGAGAAGTGTCTTAATTCTACTAAGTGTTCTTTTCCTTATTTATTTTCTGACATTTCAAATAACTCAAAAAACGGCCATTATTGACATAAGACCTAAAAAAAAAACGGATATATACCCCAGAAATAAGACACTTTTCCAAATGCATGTTTATGAATTTTGTTGAATTAAGCCGTTTTGACAACACAAAAAATAGACTTCTGGATGAAATAAAAACACGCTGATACGACAAAAAAAACTAATTTTTGAATAGGTTGAAAACTGCAAAAAAAATCGTTTTTGGCTTAAATCGACTTAAGCCACTCTGCCTTATGAGTAAAGTTATTATTTGTATTGAACTATTCGTACTAGAATGTCAGCTTGTTAGACTTTACCATTCCTTTTAATTTCATTGAATGTTTTTGAACAACAACAACAACTTAAAGGTGCTACCACTCATTGTTTTTGGCTGGGGATATAGCTAGCACACGACTTCTAAGACTGAGCAAATCTGATATGCGTGGGTTCGAATCCTATGGTGTGTATAGAAAGTTTTTCAAATAAAATTGGTTTAAAGCTCAGCACCACAAAAAAGGAGACTGATGAGTGCAAAAGTGGCAAAGCACGAAATAGCTATATCTCCAGCCAAAAACAATGAGTGGTAGCACCTTTAAGTTGTTGTTGTTGTTCAAAAACATTCAAATCTCAGTTTTTTTTTGCATCTTTCAACGGTCTGAGTGAAAATTAAACGCATAAACGCAGCTTATAATGAAAAAATAATAGTAGTAGTGCTTTCAGAGTTGTATATGTTTCTAGGTCCTAATTCTCATTGGACTGTTGCACCACCTAATTTATTTTACTTTACTTAATGATTAAAACTGGCTTTAAATAACTAACTAATATTTATCTAAATGCGTAATTTAGAATTGTTTCTAAATCTTCATTGTTCTGGCACCTAACAAGAGTAATTAATTTCACTTCATATTCGAATGATATTACTCTCAAACGAATACAATGAGAATACCAAAAAGTTGTTCATCCACAATTTTGAAATTTCTTTGAACACCTCTGAACAGCTGACTACATCCGCCATTTTTCAAAGGTGGTCGCCATTTTTCAAAGGTGGTGAGCAGAGAGAAAAAAGAGAAAAGCTTTTTCTCTCTCGTGGTGAGTATGTACATACATAAACTTGCATAAGTATTTGTTCCCCACATTTTTTTTATATGGAGTTAATACATATGCAAGTTGGTGGCCAAATCTCAGCTTGTAGGCAAAAAGAGAGCAACCGTCGAAGTTGGTTCTCTCTATTAGTTCTTTCTCGATGGTCAAAACCACCTTCAGAAATACCTCGAAAACCGAAAGCATCGAGAAAGAACTAATAGAGGTGAAAACATGTATACACCGATACGAATTCAACACGCTATAAAAAATGAGAGTAAGAGGTTTCGAAGAGAAGGAGACGAGGAAATTTGGTTCTCTCATTTAGTTTTTTCTCTCTGGTTTTGACCGCCGCTTCGGGGAATTTGTGTGAATTCAGATCTTTTAAGACTCTCAATATTGTACGGATGCGAAAGATCCATAAAATCATTTAGAATAAAGGCGGAGTCATAACAATCTCCGTCAGCGTTGAAGAACTTTCACACGTCTTTAACTTTTTCTTATGCTATTCAACTTTTACAAAGGTTTTGGAGTTTGTGCACATAATTTTTCACTAAGGAATACAAAATTAAATACTTTACTTTATTCAACTCTCAGAAGCTGATTAAGTTTCACAACTCTATCATTTCTCCATGTCCAGTTACACTTTTTGACTGTTTCAGTAAAAGTATTCCATTAAAAAAAGATTGTAAAAACTCGTATGCTCCACCATGGTTCGATTCTCATATCAAAAACTTAAAAAACAAGAGAAACAAAGCGTGGGTAAAATATAATCAAACAAGAGCTTATTCTTAAGCAATTATTTAATAAATATTCAAACTCTTTATACGAAGATTATATACATAAAATTGAAACTGATCTTAAAACTAATCCTGATAATTTCTGGAAGTTTGTCAACTGTAAGAAAAAAACCTGTGGGTACCCTAACTCTATGTCAAGTGCAACATCATCTAGCCATGAACCAAAAGTTATTGCAAACATGTTTGCTAGCTATTTTAAGGAAGCGTTTGATGAATCTAATCCAGTAAATACTTCTTCCTCTTCTTCTTCAGTTCTGAACTTTCAGCATTTAAATAATATCAATTTTGAAATAAGTGAACATACTGTTGCACAAAGCATATTGAAACTAGATGAGTGTTTTAGTCCTGGTCCTGATGGTTTGCCATCCTCTATTTTGAAAAAATGTGTCTCTTATTTGTCGTATCCTTTATGTGTTCTCTTTAACACGTCTTTAAGAAGTTCGGTCTTTCCATTTATCTGGAAATGCTCATTTATTACCCCAGTGCACAAGAAAGGTCCTAAAAATGATATTATGAACTATCGACCTATTGCTAAGCTATCTGTGATACCTAAACTATTTGAGTCTATCGTATGTAGTGTCCTCTCCTTTCATTGTAGTTCAATTATTTGTGATAACCAGCATGGTTTTGTTAAAAAACGTTCTACTGTTACTAATTTATTTAATTTTACGTCCTTTTGTTTAGATGTTTTTGAGAAACGTAGACAAGTAGATTGTGTATTTACTGATTTTAGTAAAGCGTTTGACAAGTGTGTCATAAAACGCTAATTTTTAAATTATCTCGTCAAGGTTTTAATGAAAATTTCTTAAACTGGATCGTATCTTATTTAGAAAATAGACAATATAGTGTAATATTTCGTAATGAATGTTCGAGTCCGTTTATTGTGAATTCTGGTGTTCCACAGGGCAGCCATTTAGTCCCGATTTATTTATTTTATTTATAAATGGCTTGGTTTCGATCATAAAAAATTCGTCTGTCCTTATTTATGCTGATGACATTAAACTTTTCAAAAGAATTAACACTACATCTGACTGTCTACTTTTGCAAGATGACTTAATATTATTTAGGGAATGGTGCAATAAAAATCGTCTCGTTTTAAATGTTGACAAATGTAAGACCATGAGTTTTACACGCAAAAAGTTCCAATTGTTTTTGATTATATGTTCGATTCTTGTTCTTTAAGTAGAGTATCTGTTTTTACTGACCTAGGTGTAGTCTTAGACTCGAAACTTACATTTACTGAGCATGTTAGCTTTGTTGTTAAAAAAGCAAATAAAGTCCTTGGCTTCATTAAGAGATTTAGTCGCGACTTCCGTGATCCTTATGTTCTAAAGATACTTTTTGTCTCATTTGTGAGACCAGTTCTGGAATATGCCTGTGTAGTATGGGCACCTTATTATTCTATACACGAAATAAGGATTGAAGCGATTCAGAGGAGATTTTTGCGTTTTTGTCTCCGTTCTCTTCCCTACGAAAATTCTCTGCCCCCTTATTCTCAAAGGCTCACTTTAATTAATCTTCCTTCCTTGACAAACCATAGAAAATATTTACAATTTTGTTTTGCTGCAGCAATAATAAATGGAACAGTATCATCACCATCGGTTCTTAATCGTTTCAACTTTAGTTTTAGTCGATCGAGTATACGGCTCCAAAAACCAGTAAATATAATTTTTAGTAGGTCGAACTATGGTGCTCATAGCCCACTTAATCAATTGATAGAAATATTCAATAAATTGTATTTTCTAATAACATCACCTAATGACAATTTTAAAAATTTCAAGTTTAAAACAAAGTTTTATAATAGTTTGGATTAAAATTAGATGTTAAGTAGTTTTAAGCATTATTATTAAGCTTTTGTTCACGTTAGTATTTAACGAATTGAAATAAAACGGCCAAACGATGTCTGTCTGTATATATAAGAAAGCATGCCCCATGAATGGAACCTCAGTATTGTTTGCCCGATCCTGAAAAAAGGAGACCCTCTAAACTGCACCAATTATAGAGGAATCAGTCTACTTAACATCGCCTACAAAATCTTCTCTGCCGTAATATGTGAACGTCTAAAGCCCATCGTCAACAACCTGATAGGTCCTTATCAGTGTGGTTTTAGACCAGGAAAGTCCACAGTCGATCAAATATTCACATTAAGGCAGATCATGGAAAAAAACCAAGAACACCAAATCGACACCCACCATCTTTTCATCGATTTCAAGGCCGCATATGACAGCATCTACAGGGACGAGCTGTATAGAGCCATGTCTAGTTTTGGCATCCCTGCCAAACTCGTCCGTTTGTGCAGGATGATCATGGAGAATTCACGCTGCTCCATAAAGGTTGGAAACAACTTAACAGAACCTTTCGATGTTTCGATGTCAAAAAAGGTTTTAGTCAAGGTGATGCGCTGTCATGCGATTTTTTTAACATCGTACTTGAAAGAATAGTGCAGAGCTCAAACGTCAACACTAGAGACACTATCTTTCAAAAGTCTGTCCAATTACTTGCATATGCTGATGACATTGACATAATCGGAAGAACTCAGCGTGATGTCGCGTGTCATTGAGCGTGAGTATTGAGGCAGAGGCAGCAAAAATGGGTTTAACGGTTAATGAGGGCTAAACAAAGTACATGCTGTCGTCAAGAAAGGACCTTCAACACCGACGTCTTGGTCAAAACGTCACCATCGACAGACGTAACTTTGAGGTAGTCAAGGACTTCGTCTACCTAGGCTCCGCTGTAAACGCAGAAAACAACACCAGCGCTGAGATCAAACGAAGAATAACTCTTGCTAACCGCTGTTTCTTTGGGTTAAGAAAGCAATTGAGTGGAAAAATTTTCTTTCGAAGGACCAAAGTGTCGCTATATAAGACCCTTACCATCCCTGTCCTGCTATACGGTGCAGAAGCATGGACTTTGACAAAAGCGGATGAAAGCACCTTGGGTCGTTTCGAGAGAAAGATTCTTCGTGTGATCTACGGTCCCGTATGCATCGAAGGGGAGTGGAGGAGAAGATGGAACGACGAGCTGTACGGGCTGTACAGCGACGTAGACTTAGCAAGAAGGGTAAAAGTCCAACGACTAAGATGGCTAGGTCACGTAGAGCGCATGGAAACCAATGCTCCGGCCCGGAAAGTCTTCGAATCCACACCCACAGGACAGCGCAGTAGAGGAAGACCGCGGAAATAGCGTTGTCGTAGGAGCGGTAAAATTTCTTTAAAACTAAACTACGTTTAGCTAGGAGATACAAATTGTATTAGTTATAGGGTTACTGTGGCTGCGTTCAAACTCGTGTTGGATATAGGGTGTCATGGATAGGTGAATTTTAAGATACCTCATTACACGAGTGCATAACTAAATTAAAACAACTGACAAAAAATAAAAATAACTTACAGATTTTCACAAAAATCAGACTAACATTTAGGTTTCGAAGTTCAAAATTATTGTAAAATAAAGTTTTCAATGGATAATTTTAATATTTCACTGAATTTTTACCAAAAAAACAAACAAATTTAAAATCAATTTTTATATGGTAAATCAGCGGTTCTGTCAGATATTTATGCATATGCCACAAATTCTCGGACAACTTTGGATCCTTTTTTTGACATCCCAGGTGTTCTCTTACACGTAAAACACCAACAAAAAGGTATCCAGATATACTATATGCCTGAGATTGAGATTGAACAGTGCTAATGAATGCGCCCACTAACAAAATACAAAAGGTGTGTTCTTTTTCTAAAGCCTTTTTGTTGTAAGCAAAAGTGTCACTTTTTCTCTTTGCGTCCGTTGGCCATTTTCAAGACCTTTTTCATTTGATATAAATTTTAGTAAGATCCCGTATGCCGTATCTTTAACTAAAACCACCTTGATATTAAGGGACCTGCAATTAATGTACTTTCTTCTTTCGTGGATCCGTTGGTCATTCTGTAGACCTTCATTTTGGTATGGTTATTGGTTGGATACAGCCCTCCGTTTTGCCACAACAACTCTGTACACTGTATCTTTAACTAAGGCCACTTTGCAGTTCAGGGATCTGTAAATAGTGCAGTTTTGCTTAGTGCATCCATTGTCCAAAGTTAATAACTTCATTTTGGTATACATTTTAGTCAAATAAAGCCCTCGTTTGGCCACAATAGGTCCAACACTGTATCTTTTGCTAAAACCACCTTGCAGTTCAGGAATTTGCAGATAATGCACTTTTTCTCAGTACATCTGGTGGCCATAGTTAAGACCTCCACTTTTATATGGCTATTGGATAGATACAATCCTCCGTTTGGACACAATAACTTCTGCACTGTATATTTTGATAAAACCACTTTGCAGTTCAGGGATCTGTAGATAATGCACTTTTTCTCAGTGCATCTAGTGGCCATAGTTAAGACCTCCACTTTGATATGGCTATTGAATAGAAACAACCCTCCGTTTGGACACAATTACGTTAAAACTGTATCCTTAACTAAAACCACTTTGCAGTTAAGGGATCTGCAGATAATGCACTTTTTCCCGTGCATCTGGTGGCCGTAGTTAAGACCTTCATTTTGGTATGGCTATTGGTTAGATACAACCCTCCGTTTGGACACAATAGCTCTAAAACTGTATCCTTAACTTAAACCACTTTGCAGTTTAGGGATCTGCAGATAATGCACTTTTTCTCAGTGCATCTGGTGGCCGTAGTTAAGACCTCCACTTTGATATGGCTATTGGATAGATACAACCCTCCGTTTGGACACAATAACGTTAAAACTATATTCTTAACTAAAACCACTTTGCAGTTTAGGGATCTGCAGATAATGCACTTTTTCTCAGTGCATCTGGTGGCCATAGTTAAGACCTCCACTTTGATATGGCTATTGAATAGAAACAACCCTCCGTTTGGACACAATTACGTTAAAACTGTATCCTTAACTAAAACCACTTTGCAGTTAAGGGATCTGCAGATAATGCACTTTTTCTCGTGCATCTGGTGGCCGTAGTTAAGACCTTCATTTTGGTATGGCTATTGGTTAGATACAACCCTCCGTTTGGACACAATAGCTCTAAAACTGTATCCTTAACTTAAACCACTTTGCAGTTTAGGGATCTGCAGATAATGCACTTTTTCTCAGTGCATCTGGTGGCCGTAGTTAAGACCTCCACTTTGATATGGCTATTGGATAGATACAACCCTCCGTTTGGACACAATAACGTTAAAACTATATTCTTAACTAAAACCACTTTGCAGTTTAGGGATCTGCAGATAATGCACTTTTTCTCAGTGCATCTGGTGGCCATAGTTAAGACCTCCACTTTGATATGGCTATTGAATAGAAACAACCCTCCGTTTGGACACAATTACGTTAAAACTGTATCCTTAACTAAAACCACTTTGCAGTTAAGGGATCTGCAGATAATGCACTTTTTCTCGTGCATCTGGTGGCCGAAGTTAAGACCTTCATTTTGGTATGGCTATTGGTTAGATACAACCCTCCGTTTGGACACAATAGCTCTAAAACTGTATCCTTAACTTAAACCACTTTGCAGTTTAGGGATCTGCAGATAATGCACTTTTTCTCAGTGCATCTGGTGGCCGTAGTTAAGACCTCCACTTTGATATGGCTATTGGATAGATACAACCCTCCGTTTGGACACAATAACGTTAAAACTATATTCTTAACTAAAACCACTTTGCAGTTTAGGGATCTGCAGATAATGCACTTTTTCTCAGTGCATCTGGTGGCCATAGTTAAGACCTCCACTTTGATATGGCTATTGAATAGAAACAACCCTCCGTTTGGACACAATTACGTTAAAACTGTATCCTTAACTAAAACCACTTTGCAGTTAAGGGATCTGCAGATAATGCACTTTTTCTCGTGCATCTGGTGGCCGAAGTTAAGACCTTCATTTTGGTATGGCTATTGGTTAGATACAACCCTCCGTTTGGACACAATAGCTCTAAAACTGTATCCTTAACTTAAACCACTTTGCAGTTTAGGGATCTGCAGATAATGCACTTTTTCTCAGTGCATCTGGTGGCCATAGTTAAGACCTCCACTTTGATATGGCTATTGAATAGAAACAACCCTCCGTTTGGACACAATTACGTTAAAACTGTATCCTTAACTAAAACCACTTTGCAGTTAAGGGATCTGCAGATAATGCACTTTTTCTCGTGCATCTGGTGGCCGAAGTTAAGACCTTCATTTTGGTATGGCTATTGGTTAGATACAACCCTCCGTTTGGACACAATAGCTCTAAAACTGTATCCTTAACTAAAACCACTTTGCAGTTAATTGATCTAAGGATAATGCACTTTTTCTCAGTGTATCCGGTGGCCGTAGTTAAGACCTTCATTTTGGTATGGCTATTGGTTAGGTGGTACAACCCTACGTTTGGACACAATAGCTCTAACACTGAATCGTTTCTAAAAACACACTTTGCAATTAGTTCACTGTAGTTTTACCTTTGGAGTGGAAATGTGGTAAGGCAGGCTTGGACAAGAATATTTTAGTATAAATAGAGGAGCCTTTCAATCAAAAAATCAGTTCGAAAGAATTTCTGGAGAATACGGAAGAAGAAAAATGAATTGTTTGAGATTTTGTGTGTATTTAGTGGTGAAAAAAATAGTGAAAAATGTGAGAAATATTTATTATTATATTTTAGACGTTGGTTAATTATAATTTAATGTTAAAAATTATTTTTGTTGGTAGATTGATTTGGTACTTAGTCAAGAAGAAAAAATAAAGAGAAGAAAAGAAGAAGATGAAAAAAGATTGCGAAGGAAAAGTTTAAATGAAGAATTCTGGAAAAGCCTGGTGAAAGTGCAACGTATTGTGAGTATTTGAATTATTTAAATATATAATTTTACTAATTTTACTTATTTTCGATGCAGCAACTTATTAAAATTCGTGAAAAACATTGGAAGGAGAAACCAAAGATATGTTCGGACTCCGACTCCAAGGATAAGGAATACGATGTGGGTTTACTATATTTTTCCAGCTTCTTCAGATAGTGGTACGTAAATTTTTTTCTATTTATTCCGATAATTTAGTTAATATTTAATTTTTTTAATTTGATTAGTTCACATATGATAGATTATACTTCTGACTACTGAGCACCGAAATGAAATTGTTTTCGACTCGGTAATAATTTTGTTAATGTTTTCAGAAATATAAACTACCGTATGTATTGAACACTCTTTGATTTAAACTTATTTTCCTTCGTTTAATTGTATAATATTTTATATTTGATATTATTTCTTTTTTATATTTTATTGCACATTATTATTTTATATTGTAATATTTTTATTTCACAATTTTTCACAAATAAATATAATTTGTGTTCGTTTTCGTTTTCTGAACTACCACAAAAACCAAATTACACATGACTTTTTTTTCTGAAATGAAGATGGAGATGGAAGATGGAAGATCGAGTCCGATTGATTGGGTTGGTATCTTATTTTTATGTTTTGAGTTTAGATTCTAGGCAGATCTCAAGTCGATATTTGACATTATTTAAGTCGTTGTTGTCTGAAATCAATAGGGAACTTTTGCTAATTTTTGGAAGCTTCTCATTCATCCTTTCGTTAAACGGTAAGTATCCTTATTACAAACAGATGATACGCTATGGAAAGGATTGACATATGAAAAAAAGGAGCAACACCATCTGTTAATTTGTTGAGATTTGTTTTTATATTTTATTTTTATCTATCCTAAAACATTTATTTTAAATAGATCTCTAATTTCCAGCCTAAAGTCTCTGGTAGCTAGTGCTGTTAATTGCTTATATTATAATGTAAATTTATTTTATATTTTAATAAATAATAATAATAATATTTTATTTTTAATTATAATCTATGTACTTCATAGTCATGGCATCACGTCACTCGGCATTATTGCTGGCAACTTTCTCAATCCCCGTCAGTATTTCTTCTTGCAATGCTTGCAAATCGACATCAACTGTTGCCGTTCCATCCATAATTTTCTTGTCTATCTCCTTTTCAATTAACACTCCTGACAGCTTCGATAGTGTTGATTGCTTCCGTTTGCCAGCGTCTTTGCGCTTTGAGCGTGGTTTCTTCGTCGTCTTAGGGTTTTGTAACGGAAACCTGATCAAATAAATTGACGAAGTCTAATCTCATCCAACAATCAGCGATGGTCTGCCTTTTCCCTATCAACACATCCAAGACCACAGGATTCCCTGGATGGTATACGGAACATTGGGTGAGGGGTTCGATCAACAAGGTACGGTTCGGCATGCTTGCACCGCCATTGGTAGCTCGTCGGTGGGGTGGGTACTTGTACTTGTTATCGAACCGCCGCACATAAAATCAAGGGTGTTAAATAAAAATCGTATGAAGTATTTTTCGCGCAAGATATTAATTTTTCTTAGAAATTTATGTTGGCAACCCTAGGTGGTAATAGGTGCCTGAGTATAACCCTCCCTCCGTCTACAATGCAATGCGACTCCATGGCCATTGAGTCACTCAATTGTTTTAGTTCAATGACCCCTGATCCAAGATGAAGTTTAAATCTTAAACTAAATTATCCCTCTTCCCCATCAACCCTTCCTTTCCTTTCCCACGCACGTAGTTAAGACCTTCATTTTGGTATGGCTATTGGTTAGATACAACCCTACGTTTGGACACAATAGCTCTAAAACTGTATCCTTAACTAAAACCACTTTGCAGGTAAGGGATCTGCAGATAATGCACTTTTTCGCAGTGCATCTGGTGGCCGTAGTTAAGACCTTCATTTTGGTATGGCTATTGGTTAGATACAACCCTACGTTTGGACACAATAGCTCTAAAACTGTATCCTTAACTAAAACCACTTTGCAGGTAAGGGATCTGCAGATAATGCACTTTTTCGCAGTGCATCTGGTGGCCGTAGTTAAGACCTTCATTTTGGTATGGCTATTGGTTAGATACAACCCTACGTTTGGACACAATAGCTCTAAAACTGTATCCTTAACTAAGATTACTTTGCAGTTTAGGGATCTGCACATAAAGAACTTTTTCTCAGTGCATTTGGTGGCCATAGTTAAGACCTTCACTTTGGTATGGCTATTGGATAGATACAACCCTCCGTTTGGACACAATAGCTCTAAAACTGTATCCTTAACTAAAACCACTTTGCAGGTAAGGGATCTGCAGATAATGCACTTTTTCGCAGTGCATCTGGTGGCCGTAGTTAAGACCTTCATTTTGGTATGGCTATTGGTTAGATACAACCCTACGTTTGGACACAATAGCTCTAAAACTGTATCCTTAACTAAAACCACTTTGCAGGTAAGGGATCTGCAGATAATGCACTTTTTCGCAGTGCATCTGGTGGCCGTAGTTAAGACCTTCATTTTGGTATGGCTATTGGTTAGATACAACCCTACGTTTGGACACAATAGCTCTAAAACTGTATCCTTAACTAAAACCACTTTGCAGGTAAGGGATCTGCAGATAATGCACTTTTTCGCAGTGCATCTGGTGGCCGTAGTTAAGACCTTCATTTTGGTATGGCTATTGGTTAGATACAACCCTACGTTTGGACACAATAGCTCTAAAACTGTATCCTTAACTAAAACCACTTTGCAGGTAAGGGATCTGCAGATAATTCACTTTTTCTCAGTGCATCTGGTGGCCGTAGTTAAGACCTCCATTTTGGTATGGCTATTGGTAAGATATAACTCTCCGTTTGGACACAATAACGTTAAAACTGCATCCTTAACTAAAACCACTTTGCAGTTAAGGGATCTGCAGATAAAGAACTTTTTCTCAGTGCATTTGGTGGCCGTAGTTAAGACCTTCATTTTGGTTTGGCTATTGGATAGATACAACCCTCCGTGTGGACACAATAACGTTAAAACTGCATCCTTAACTAAAACCACTTTACAGTTTAGGGATCTGCAGATAATTCACTTTTTCTCAGTGCATCTGGTGGCCGTAGTTAAGACCTTCATTTTGGTATGGCTATTGGATAGATACAACCCTACGTTTGGACACAATAACGTTAAAACTGTATCCTTAACTAAAACCACTTTGCAGTTTAGGGATCTGCAGATAATGCACTTTTTCTCAGTGCATCTGGTGGCCGTAGTTAAGACCTTCATTTTGGTATGGCTATTGGATAGATACAACCCTCCGTTTGGACACAATAGCTCTAAAACTGTATCCTTAACTAAGATTACTTTGCAGTTTAGGGATCTGCAGATAATGCACTTTTTCTCAGTGCATCTGGTGGCCGTAGTTAAGACCTCCATTTTGGTATGGCTATTGGTTAGGTTCAACCCTCCGTTTGGACACAATAGCTCTAAAACTGTATCCTTAACTAAAACCACTTTGCAGTTAAGGGATCTGCAGATAAAGAACTTTTTCTCAGTGCATTTGGTGGCCGTAGTTAAGACCTTCATTTTGGTTTGGCTATTGGATAGATACAACCCTCCGTGTGGACACAATAACGTTAAAACTGCATCCTTAACTAAAACCACTTTGCAGTTTAGGGATCTGCAGATAATTCACTTTTTCTCAGTGCATCTGGTGGCCGTAGTTAAGACCTTCATTTTGGTATGGCTATTGGATAGATACAACCCTCCGTTTGGACACAATAACGTTAAAACTGTATCCTTAACTAAAACCACTTTGCAGTTTAGGGATCTGCAGATAATGCACTTTTTCTCAGTGCATCTGGTGGCCGTAGTTAAGACCTTCATTTTGGTATGGCTATTGGATAGATACAAAGTAGAATATGCGTCGCTTGAGCATGGGAATTTTTTTTATGGCTTTTCAATGGGTTTTGTTTTGAATAGTTTTTAATGTGTTTTTAATTGGTGCGGTATTGTGTTTGATGTATTGTTTGGCGCACGCCTTGGCGCCGCATGCGGAAGTGACGATGATGAAGGGTTGGTTTGTGATATTGAGGATCGTAAATGTGAGGAAGAGGCGGCGCGGGCTCTCTGGATATTTGGAGAATGTGCGGTGGATGGATCGTGATGATTGTGGTGGTTGCTGCCGTCGGTCGGTCGGTCGGGAGGGAGTTTAAAGAAGATGTGTGTGAAGTAGTTTTGGATATTTGGAGAATGTGCGTTTGATGGATCGTGATGATTGTGGTGGGGTGTGGGTAATGTGTTTGGTGGTGGTTGCTACCGTAGTCGTGGTTGTCGTCGTGTTCGTCGGCATGATCGTCATGGTCATCGTCGGTCGTCGGTCGTCGTCGTCGTTTATGTAGTATGGTTGTGCGGTACAGCATGTGCCGTGGTGGTGGTTGTCGTCGTGTTCGCCGTCGTCATGATCGTCATGGTCATCGTCGTCGTCGTCGTCGTCGTCATGGTCGTGGTCGTCTTTGTTGTATGTCAGTAGGTAAAGGGTCCCTTGAAGAAGGAAAACAAATAAAGAAAATATTTTTTTATTGATGTGTGAGAGACGAGGAGGTGACGGTGCGGCAGTGTGGTGATATGGTGATCTGTTTGATGGTTAATTTGTTGGTTTGCTTAGGATTTTATGAGGAGCGATCGTTTGTGTGAGGATGAGTGAGAGGGGTAGATTTTATTTGTGTAGGGATGTATGGATGGGTTGGTGACCATGATGATGATGATTTATTTATAAATATGAAGAATGAGATGGAATTGTATTTTTGTTATAATGTGAAATGGAAATGGGTATTGAGAAAAATGTTGAAAACTTTGAAAGGCTGTAACTTTTGAAGGAGGCGTTTTTCCGCAAAAATAGCCTTATTTTTCATCACCGTATATATATTCATATATCTAACTATCTATCTATATATGTATGAATATATCTTTAAAAAGATAAAAGAACAAAATCTGAAATATTGTATTTAAGAAAAAAATAAATAAATAAAATAAAGCATAAAAAAAAAACATCAATTTGAAATTTACTTATTATTTATTTTAGATATGTGTATCCATGAATTATGTTCAGGAGGGAAACCCAACCATTTTACAAATTATTTTATCTTTTTTTTTTTTCTTTGTAATACTTTTTTTCTATAAGAAATGTGTCTGGATATTCGGTTTTGTTTTTTGTAGCTCTAATTGATAAAGACCACCTTTAATAGGATGACCTTGATAGTCTTCTAGCAGATATGTTATAGGATTACTTCGTTGAATTTTTGTAATTTTAAAAATTTCAGTTGTCCAGTTTGGTGTGTATCCTTTTTCAAATACATGTTTGTATTTACTGATTTTGTTTGTTTAATTTTCTAGCATAAACTTTAGACAAAGAACAATTAAAATTTTATAACTCACTATTCCTAACCACTCGCTGCCCCTGGAATAATAAAAGCATTGCGTTGCGTACCTAGCCTAGCTCTCATTTCAAATGGGGATGAATCAACACGATTAGATTTGCTCCAATGTTTTTTTAAAAAGAAAAAAAAAATTGAATTCCGTAACGGGGCAAATTGTTATTAAATTTTAAATTGATATCTGAAGACAAACGATTTTTAGGATGAAGCGATCCGATGTATTGGATTTGTTTGTTTGTTTAATTTTCTAGCATAAACTATAGACAAAGAACAATTAAAATTTTATAACTCACTATCCCTAACCACTCGCTGTCCAGGGGTAATAAAAGCATTGCGTTGCATACATAACCTAGCTCTCGTTTTAAAATGGATGGAATTAGATGTGTTATAATGAGAAAGTAGTAGTAGTAGAAATCTTAAAGATATTGTACATCATATGTTTACCGACTGGTCTCGTTTTAATGATATTGAGTGAAAGAAAACGGTTTTATGGGAATACAGTTAGGTTCCTACCATAATTTTTTTTGTCACAATACTTGAAGAAAATTTTTCATATAAAGCCATCTAACTTTGTTGAATTTAAAGTATTAATATTCGTATTCTGGACGTACAAGGGCAGAAAATGGACTTCCTACAAAAATTAAACACTATCACGAAGGAGAAGCCTCTAGTATCCCTGAGGACACTCAGTGAAGAGATGATGACCATCATAAAGGCTACGAAGAGAACCACCAAATTTGGAGAAAAGGTTATGGTGGAATTGGAAAACTTTAAATGTTTTCTACCAAATAAATTCTCCGATTTGACGGAGGAAGATATGGCCCAGCTAAAAGGTTGCAGGATGAAAGTCATACAACCACCACCTGTGCTATATGGGGCATATACCATAACATTTTCTGCGCCATCCAAGCGGGGAAGGAATGAGGACGAAGACGACGAAGAAGTAGCCGAACAACTTCCATACGGGGAAAAACGGATGAGGATTGAAAATTAAAAAAAATGTTAAATTTGAAAAAAAAAATAAAATAAAATATATAATATAAATATAATTTTAAAAAAAAATTGTTTTCTAATTTCACTTATATAATTTTCTCAAATCTCCGTTGGTGCTTTTCTTTTCTTTTGCTTAGAAGGAGAAATCTTGATGAGGTTTGGGTTTTTTTTTATGAATTATTAAAACGCTGCAGTATTTTACTTTTTAATATAGTTTATTCATTTTAAATTTTTTTTTAGCACGGTTAGACTTCTCTTTGTTGATTTGAAAACCATAAACAGTTAGTAAAAAAAAAAATCGTTTAAATAACAGACTCCCATAGAAATGAAACCTGATATGTGTGAAACTAGCCTTCGAAATTTACAAAAGATATTGTCTTGTTTATTAGTATTATTTTTGATTAAAAGGTATCCAAGAGTTGTGATCGGATGGAAAACCGAGCCATTTTACAAATATTTTATTCTTTTTCGTCTGAAGCACTTTTTCAATCAGATATGTATCGGGAAACTTTGTTTTTTGTAACTCTAGTTCATAGAATTGACCCTTTATTGGATGCCCTTGATAGTCTTCTAACAGATATGTAAGAGAATTTGTGCGCTGTACTTTGATTATTTTAAATATTTCAGTAGTCCAATTTGGAGTGTACCCTTTATCAAAAACATGTTTGTATTTACTAATTCTGACAAAGTGTCCTACCTTGAATTTAGGAGTAATATGAATTTTGATGTGATTATATATCTTAGAGAGTAATTGTTTTTCATTTGAGGCATTTACTTCAGATGGTTTCATTTTTATTGTACGATGTTTTGAATCATTATAAGTTTTAGTCAGCAACCCTATTATATCAACCCATTTATATGTTCCTTTGAAACTGAATTCTTTCCACATAAGAGTTTTCAATGTGCGATTAAATCGTTCGACAATCGATGCTTTCAGTGGAGTAAATGTTGAATAATGGTTGATTTGATGTTTTTGCATTAGAGTTTGAAATTTCTTATTGAAAAACTCTTTTCCATCATCTGTTTGTAAATTCTTAGGCCATCGACCTTTGTTGAATATATCTTGCATGGCAACAGTGACCATTGCCCCAGTTTTATGTTTAATAGGAGTCGTCCAAGCAAATTTAGAAAATGTATCAATAACTGTGAGAAGATATCGGTAGTTTTCATTTTCTGACGAATACGGTCCCATTTCGACTAGATCAGCTTGCCATAAATCATCAAGCCCCTTGATAACGACTCTCCTTTTTTTAAAATTTCTTCTTGCTGGCTTATGTAGTTCTTCGACAATGTCTCTTTTACTCATCTTTTCACTGAATGATTAAAACAACAAAACATTTTACCTTTTTATTAGTTTATTTATTTAAATTCTTTCATTTGATATAGTACATAACAAGATTTACCTATATGTATACATAGATACTATTTTAGTCTTTTATACAGAGACATCAATTTTTTTATTCTTAACATTCTATTTTCAAGCATGTGGCATGCGCATGTATCTGGTCCAGCTTTACACAGATTTGAAGACCATGGACAGTTAGTAAAATGACACCCGTGTTTTGAAGTTGTACTCGATATATTCATAAATCTTTTCAAGAAGATAACATTGTTTAAAAGCTCCTCATGATGTTCTTCCAATATATTATTATGATTTATTTTCAAAAACTTCAAAATTTCATCAAAAATGAATCGAGTATCTATGTTAGACATGATAATTGAGTTGACACAATGAGGCATTAAGTTAAAGACTGAAGTGAAGTTATGATTGACTTTAAGTTAAATAGTAGTTTTCCCTTGAATTATAATTTTTTCTTTTTTTTTTAATTAATTGTGTCAAACAGGAGTTTCTCAAATTTTTCAACAACTTCATATTTAATGTATTCTCTAAGTTGCTCGTTTGCGTCATCAACATATTTTTTTTGTTAGCAGCGTCTTCCTGTTCTTGTGGATCTTGAATATTTTTTAGTCGTTTAAACGTTAGATTGTAATCACCGCTGTCTGTTTTTAAAAAAACCCTCACCAGCTGGTCCAGGCAAACCTCGCTCTCCCTGTAAACCTGGTGGCCCGGCTCTCCTTGTTTCCCTCTTGGGCCTCTCGGTGGGGTCCTATATGAATAACGACCAAATTTATCAACACTCATTATTTTTTTTTATTCGATAATATCGGCTTCTTTAAGTTCTTCAATAATTGAAACAATTTCGTTAGAATGATTGTTATGTCCAGCTTGATGTGAAGCAATAAGCAGTCTCAATCGATCTACAAGCTCATTGGGATTATCCCAAAATATATAGTCTTTTTTCATTTTTGATAATTGCATTAATCCATTTCCTGAAGTTGTTTGTGGTGTTAATGGTGAAGGTAATGGCTTAATAGAAGTGTTTGTGTTGAATCCTAATAATTTACTTATTATATTTTTATACTTATAACCACGATTACCAAGTATTTGTCGCGCTGTGAATCATGATCTTTTCTATATGCATTAGTGTCATGTAAAATGGTCTTGTAGTTTTTTAAATCTTCATCAGTGTAAATTGTCTTATCGGGATTTTTCTTAAATATAAGCTCATATAGCCCATTTGTTCCTTCAAAGGTTTTATTTTTAATTTCTATATCCCTGCCGAGAATATTGAACTCAGCATTACCGATGTACCACTTTCCATCTTTTAAACGAATACCATACGTTTTTATCAAGAGTGCTGGAATTATTAATAAATAAATCTATATATTTTTTAGGGGTATCGTGAAATTCTTCTTGTGACAATCGTTCCATAAAGTTGCGATGACTTGCGTAATAGTTTGAGGTTTTCTTTGTTCTTTTTGGAGTATCATTGTCATCGACAAAAATAGGTGAATCGTCAATAAAAGACTTTGGCGTAATGAATTCATCATGTGGTTGATGTTGTTCCAGATTGAGTTTTATTTTCTTTAAAGGGCTCTCGATAAGACTGTTTTGAAACTGCTCGGAATTTGATTTTTTAACCAATTCGTTTAGTGGTTTCGTGAGTGGTTTAAAAGTTTCTTCAATTTGAGTCTCGTAAGCTTCCCTATCGGTCTTGAATGATTTGTATTTCTTTCGTAGAGCATCGGTGGTTTTAATAAGCTCTTTTGTTAGTTTTACATCTATGTTCATCATATTGTAAAGTTAATTTCTTCTTACAAATGCAGTTGAAAAAATAAATCTCGAAGTTGATGAAAAAATCTTTCGATAGTTCTTAAACCAAATTTGTATTGCGCTTACTGGTCTTAACCGTATAGAATACTGGGTCTTAAACTGGATTGAACCGCTTTTAACTGCTATAATCTGTCGCTGAACTGTTCTTTACTGCTCTCATGGAACATTACTGTACATATGATACAAAAATCAAAAATTGTATCTATTTTATAGCTTAAGGAAGCAGTCAAAACCCTTTCTATATCGACCTTCATTCAAGGGGCTGTCCTTATCAATGACCACAAAACCGTAATTTGTGTTCCAACATTCTGCACATACCTTTTGAAACATTTTAAATGTCATATCCGAATTGACATGATCATTATAAATATGTTTTAAATTCATATCATCCTGTTTGAAGACGATGAAAAAATTCGCATTGTCTCGAATTAAGTGTTTCGGTATTCTTGTATATGTTTGGCACAAATAAAAACTATCGATGTGATGATGTCGTCCCATACTAAAATACACTCGAATCGTATCTTGTTTTTCACAGGCAATATCGTCAAAGATGAATATAGAATTTGGTTTAGCCTCTTCGACTCGAATTACATCACAATTATTGGAAAATGTAAAAAAGCCCATGTTTTTTATTGGTTTTATGGCTTTTCGTAAAAACTCATACTTCGGTTGATGTAGAGATTTAGAATAAACATAGATATTTTCAAATTTCAAGCCATTTGGATGTAGTAGTAAACTCATCATGACATTTGTTTTTCCACAGTTTGAGGGGCCAGTAATTAACCCCCTTATACTATGAGGGAATAATTTACCATGCTTTTTTCTCTCAATCTTGTTATCCAGTTCCATATTTTGTACCGGTAACTGGTATTGTTGCTTAACGAATCGCATAGTGATGAAAACTAAATAAATTCCTATAAATGTCAAGTTTATATATATAAAAACCCTCATATCGCATCTAACCATTCTAGCGCAAAGATATTAATATAAAATGTTTGATTATTCCAAAAATTCTATCAGTCAAAGAAATATTGTAGAAGGAAAAGGTTTATTAAATACCTTAATAAACAAACTACCTCTTGAACTACATCTACCTGGTTATCAATACTGTGGTCCTGGAACAAAACTTCAAAAACGCTTAGCTCGAGGCGATCCGGGAATTAATTTGCTTGATCAAGCGTGCAAAGAACACGATATATCGTATTTCAAATTTAAAAATACATCTGATCGACACATTGCCGATAGGATTTTAACTGAAAAGGCCTGGCAGCGATTTAAATCTAAGAACGCTAGTATAGCTGAACGGTCAAACGCACTATTGGTTACCAACCTCTTAAAAGCAAAAACAAAATTCGGTATGGGTTGTTCTCAGAGTAAAGATAAGAAGCCTAAAAAAAGAGCGAAAAATGAAAACGAAGAAAAGAAGTTCAAGATAGATAATAAAGCTAAACAACCCTCCTTTAGAAAAGTGATTCACACAATTGGGAATAATATCAAACGTAAAAAACCTCTCAATTTAGAAAAAGCAATTAAAATAGCAATATTATCTGCCAAGAAAACAGTTCGAAAAAACATTAAAAGAATTAAGACGCCAAGAGTTATTGCCATACCAAAAACTGGAGGAGCAATTCCTTTCCTTATTCCTCTGTTTGCTGGACTTTCAGCACTTGGAGCTTTAACGGGTGGAGCTGCAGGAGTAGCAAAAGCTGTCAGCGATATCAGCATTGCTAAAAAAGATCTAGAGGAGAAAAAACGTCATAACGAGAAAATGGAATCAATTGCAGTCGGACAAGGCTTACACCTTAAACCTTATAGAAAGGGGCTTGGACTTTATTTAAATCCAAAGTCAAAAAAACTCCTAAGTTCGCTACCCAATCGTGCATTAAATGAAATAGATTTGAGAAATTTTGCAAAGAATTTAATTCCGAATTTTCGAGGAGTTTTCATGCGCGATAATTTACCAAAAACTAAACCGAAGAAAAATGAATCTGGGATTGTAAATCTTGATTCCTCAATTGGTCCTGGAACGCACTGGGTAGCGTATTATAAAGAAGGCAGTAAAATTGAATATTTTGATAGCTTTGGAAATTTACAGCCTCCTAATGAAATTATTAACTATTTGGGTGACAAAATTAACTATAATTATACTAAATATCAAGATTACGACTCTTTTAATTGTGGTCATTTATGTTTAAGATTTTTATATGATTGTTTATTTTCAAATAAATAAAGAGTTTTCTTTAAAAATGGTTTCATTGTATTTTTTATAAGCATGACGTTGACACTTACGCTAAGCGGAAGAACTTCCCATCTATTAGCTGAATATTTTCCACCTTTGAACCTGGATCAGGACTACGTTTGCGGATTGATTGATTTTCAAACGTACAACTCCATTCCGAATGTAGATGAACGGAACAATTTGTTTCATATAGGAGAATATGAAATTGAAATCCCAACTGGGTCTTATGAAATTGATAACATTGCAAAATTTATTTCCAAAGAATTATTATCACGAAATTCTACAGCTATTGTTCAAATAGAGGCAAATAATAATACTATGGTATCTGAAATCCGGAGCAACGAAAAAATATATTTCAATAAGGATAGAACTATTGGAAAATTACTTGGTTTCAGTAAATGTGTTCTTGACCCCGGTGTGGTACATTTGTCGGATTTACCTGTTGATATAAATAAGGTGAATGTAATACGAGTTGAGTGTAATATCATTACTGGTTCTTATTTTAATAATACTCCTGTGCATACTTTACATGAATTTTCTCCAGAAACAGGAGCAGGGTATAAAATCATAGAAGTCCCGAAAAATGTCATCTATTTACCTGTGAACGTCAAACGAATAAGCAGTCTAACATTAAAACTCGTGGATCAAGACGGTGACTTGATAAATTTCAGAGGAGAAAGAATAACTGTACGACTGCATTTAACTCCAAAATCACAATAATGTTAATCTATAATAGTAATTATAAAATAGATACGAAAAGTAACCATCCATTTAGTTCTATTAGAACAGCACCACCGTCAAGACCAAAACTATCATCTGAAAATAAGACCCACCTTCTTACATTAGGATTTAAACTAAAGTAAAACAATATGAACGAAATATTAAACATTACCCATGGACCTAACTATGATAATAGCATATCTAAGTTTGAGTACCATAGTTACTCGCCATTTCTTCAGTCATTCAATCCAAGTGATGAAATACGTATCCCTATACAACAACAGGATTTGTGCATTTTACCCAGTGAAAGCTACATTTATATAGAAGGAGGTCTAACAAAATTAGATGGAAAGCCTTCTTCTACGGGAAAATTATCTAATAATGCGATGGCATTTCTTTTTGAAGAAATACATTATGAACTCAACGGAGTGGACATTGATAACAATAAAAATGTTGGCATCACAACATCAATGAAAAATTATATATCATTGAATGAGAATGAAAGTAAAAGCTTAGAAAATGCTTCATGGACCGGAAACTCCAACATTACACCTGCATCGGGTACTTTTAATTTTTGTGTACCACTAAAGAATCTGTTGGGATTTGCTGAAGACTATAAAAGGATTATAGTAAACGCAAGACATGAATTGGTTCTAATTCGTACTCGAAGTAATGAGAATGCTTATTATACTACAGAAAACGAGGAAATAAAACTATCAATTTTCAAATTGCAATGGAGAGTTCCGCATATTACCTTATCCGATTCAAACAAGATTACATTATTGAAACAAATACAATTAAATCCAATTCAAATTCATTTTCGAACTTGGGAAATGTACGAATATCCAACACTGCCAACTAACACTGATCATGTATGGACAGTTAAGACTTCAACTCAACTTGAGAAACCGAGATATGTTATTATTGCTCTACAAACGAATAGAAAAAATCAAAAGGATAAGGATGTAAGCAAATTTGACCACTGTGAAGTTAGCAATGTAAAGGTACATTTAAACTCTGAATCGTACCCTCGTGAAGATTTAAATCTTAAATATAAACTAGACCAGTATGCCATTCTCTATGAAATGTACAGTAAATTTCAATACTCATACTATCAAAAACGCTCACAACCACTTTTATCACGACAAAACTTCAAGGATATCGCCCCAATAATGGTGGTTGATTGTTCCCGTCAAAATGAATCAATTAAAACAGGACCAGTGGATGTAAAAATTGAACTTAAAACAACACTTCCAGTTCCACCTTTAACAACTATGTATTGCCTTATTCTTCATGACCGTAAAATAGAATATAATCCAGTTACTGGAGAAGTTAACAAACTTACTTAAATTGACTGTCATGGTGTGTAAACTAATACGTAATCAAATAAAAAAAATCATTTTATCTAACAATATTTTAACCTATCGGGTTCATGCTCAATGATTTTGTTAAAACCAATACTCACCATGTAACCATTCCAAATATAAATAAACACATAAACAATATTGTACTTCTAGTTCTTTTTATTTAATTCTTTTTTACATTTTTTATTGTAATATTTTTCAAAGAAATATCAGAAAATGTTGCAAATGCATTGTAAATCTAAGAGGGTAAGAATGCCGTGGGACTATTTTGACGATAAAATCCAAAAGGTAGGGAGCTATGGTTAGAGAGAAAGTGGCGTTTTTCCGATCTTGGTCTATAGGTCTTGCACTGTGTCTTTGTTATCACTTGATGATCCCTTGTCCTGCAAATATTGTCAGAAATAATCTGAATGTGATCATTGCCATCGGCGTTAAGAACGGCTTGTTTGATTGCTTCAAAATTAACTTTTTTTTGATGCTGAGTAATTTAAGCATAATCCCTTTACCTTGCAAATAACCTCTTCAGTGTTGTCTTTTCCACTTAAGACTTTGTAGGCATGTCCGCATATGCTACTGCTACTGCTAAGGCTCTGGGTAAACACAAGTTATCCTTGTTTTTGATGGATATGATCCCACGTTTTTTAAGGCATTCTTCCTCATATGAATTGTAATGAGGTTCGCGGCTATTCCCTTTTACCTGAAGGTAGTTTTATGGAAGTAACCGTTAATTCGAAAGTATCTGTGCAGAATCCTTCTGAGTTACTTTGAAATATTTTAATCATCATTTCCCATAAATCCTTGATTTTAAATTCTGATGCGTTCTTAAAATTCACCCAACCACTTCCTCTCTCCTTGGAAAATCCTTTTCCATTAAACGTCACTCCAACCTTGTCCATAGCCCCCACACCCTGAAATGCAAATTTAAGTGCCTCTTCAACGGCAATTCTTACCCATGTTGTCGGCTCTGCTCCTTTGGGGATAGGACTGATCCTAAACTCTATTTTGTTGGCTTTCAGGTTGAACCGCTTTACTTTTGTTTCAGTGGATGAAACTACCTCATAACGCTATTGAACAAAAACAAAATTATCTATATTTTCCTTGTTTTTAAACCATTTTTTTTTTATAACTTACTTTTTCTTCAACGGGTGGGAGGAATTCAAGTTTTGGTTGCCCTCCTGGAAGTGATGCTTCAGAAACCTTCAAAAAATAGCCTGAGAACAGAGCTATTTCTTCTTCTGAAAGTCCATTGAAGTTAGAAGGTAAAAATACCTTAAAACTCTCCATTTCCAAAAGAATTCTTGGACCGTATTTCGTAAGAGTTTTCTCCCCATTTTTTATTAAGTAGGTAATGGATTGAAGATCGCTTATACTTTTTAATGGTTTAACCATACCCAAGTTATTCAACTTGTTCAAAAATTGAGAACTCATTTTGGGTTTTTTTTTTATTTTATTTTTCAACCGATCACTGCAAAGTTCACAATTAAACTAACCAATCCTTTTTAAAAATCTTCCATACACCAAACAAAAACTTTGAACAGAAACACCTATTTATTTATAAGCTCACATCATACAAATACATATTCCCATCTATTGTTCATTTGACAAAAGCAACCACAATCATTTAATATCAACATAATAATTTTTTCTTAATGTTGTAGAATTTCTTATTACTTCTCTTCAAATCCAATACATCGGATCGCTTCATCCTAAAAATCGTTAATCTTCAGATATCAATTTAAAATTTAATAACAATTTGCCCCGTTACGGAATTCAATTTTTTTTTTTCTTTTTAAAAAAACATTGGAGCAAATCTAATCGTGTTGATTCATCCCCATTTGAAACGAGAGCTAGGCTAGGTACGCAACGCAATGCTTTTATTATTCCAGGGGCAGCGAGTGGTTAGGAATAGTGAGTTATAAAATTTTAATTGTTCTTTGTCTATCTTTGATTGCTTCAATGGTGAATAAATTCAAACGAAAATATGTATTGGGTTTAAGATTTTATTTTATTATTAAGATAACTGGTCTTAAATGAAGAAACGCAACTGCGATTTGTACAGATAGAACTGCTACACTGAACTGTAAATAACTGGTCTTTACCGTACAAAACCGAGAATCAAAACCGAACTGAACTGCAAATTACTGGTCTGAACCGCATAAAACCGAAAATCAAAACTGAACTCAACTGCAAATTACTGGTCTTAACCGCACTAAACTGAACTGAACTGTAAATTACTAGTCTTAACCGCAAAAAGCCAACATTCAAAACTGAACCTGTTATTAACAGAACTGTTATTAACAGAAAGTACTTCTTCACTATACTGCTCGCAACTGTATTTATCAACCATTACTCGGGCAATTGGCTTTAGAATTCAAATGTACCTGCTTTTTATAACTTGAGAAAACAGTCAAAACCTTTTCTATAGCGACCATTATTCAGTGGACTTTCTTTATCGATTACAAAAAAAAATCCATAAACGGTTTTCCAACAGTCTGCACATACATTTTGAAATGTTTTAAATGTCATGTCGGAATTAACATGGTCATTGTAAATGTGTTTTAAATTCATACCGTCCTGTTTAAAAATTATCAAAAAAAAATTGCATTGTCCCGAATTAAGTGTTTTGGTATTTTTGTATAGGTTTGACACAAGTAGAAACTATCTAATTGATAATGACGGTAGAATAACGTCACTATTATTAGAAAATGTAAAGAAACCCATTTTTTTTATAGGTTTAATTACTTGTTTTAAGAACTCATATTTTGTTTGGTGTAAAGATTTTGAGTAAATATATATGTTTTCAAAATTTAGTGCGAAAATATAAAATTAATCATTATTCGACATTTACTCAATTGAAGGCATCAATTGTAGAACGATTTATTCGAACATTCACAATTCAGTATAAACGGATCGTACAAATGGACCGATATGCTGTCAACACTAACTAAAACTTATAACAATTCAAAACATCGAACTATAACAATGAAACCTTCCGAAGTAAATACTGCAAACGAAAAACATCTACTCTCTTCTGTATATCAATATATTAAAATTCGTTTAACTCCTAAATTCAAAGTTGGAGATTCAGTGAGAATCAGTAAATACAAACATGTATTTGAAAAAGGATACACACCAAACTGGACAACTGAAATTTTTAAAATTACAAAAATTCAACGAAGTAATCCTATAACATATCTGCTAGAAGACTATCAAGGTCATCCTATTAAAGGTGGTCTTTATCAATTAGAGCTACAAAAAACAAAACCGAATATCCAGACACATTTCTTATAGAAAAAAAGTATTACAAAGAAAAAAAAAAAAGATAAAATAATTTGTAAAATGGTTGGGTTTCCCTCCTGAACATAATTCATGGATACACATATCTAAAATAAATAATAAGTAAATTTCAAATTGATGTTTTTTTTTTATGCTTTATTTTATTTATTTATTTTTTTCTTAAATACAATATTTCAGATTTTGTTCTTTTATCTTTTTAAAGATATATTCATACATATATAGATAGATAGTTAGATATATGAATATATATACGGTGATGAAAAATAAGGCTATTTTTGCGGAAAAACGCCTCCTTCAAAAGTTACAGCCTTTCAAAGTTTTCAACATTTTTCTCAATACCCATTTCCATTTCACATTATAACAAAAATACAATTCCATCTCATTCTTCATATTTATAAATAAATCATCATCATCATGGTCACCAACCCATCCATACATCCCTACACAAATAAAATCTACCCCTCTCACTCATCCTCACACAAACGATCGCTCCTCATAAAATCCTAAGCAAACCAACAAATTAACCATCAAACAGATCACCATATCACCACACTGCCGCACCGTCGTCACCTCCTCGTCTCTCACACATCAATAAAAAAATATTTTCTTTATTTGTTTTCCTTCTTCAAGGGACCCTTTACCTACTGACATACAACAAAGACGACCACGACCATGACGACGACGACGACGACGACGATGACCATGACGATCATGACGACGGCGAACACGACGACAACCACCACCACGGCACATGCTGTACCGCACAACCATACTACATAAACGACGACGACGACCGACGACCGACGATGACCATGACGATCATGCCGACGAACACGACGACAACCACGACTACGGTAGCAACCACCACCAAACACATTACCCACACCCCACCACAATCATCACGATCCATCAAACGCACATTCTCCAAATATCCAAAACTACTTCACACACATCTTCTTTAAACTCCCTCCCGACCGACCGACCGACGGCAGCAACCACCACAATCATCACGATCCATCCACCGCACATTCTCCAAATATCCAGAGAGCCCGCGCCGCCTCTTCCTCACATTTACGATCCTCAATATCACAAACCAACCCTTCATCATCATCACTTCCGCATGCGGCGCCAAGGCGTGCGCCAAACAATACATCAAACACAATACCGCACCAATTAAAAACACATTAAAAACTATTCAAAACAAAACCCATTAAAAAGCCATAAAAAAAATTCCCATGCTCAAGCGACGCATATTCTACTATACAACCCTACGTTTGGACGCAATAGCTCTAAAACTGTATCCTTAACAAAAACCACTTTGCAGTTAAGGGATCTGCAGATAATGCACTTTTTCTCAGTGCATCTGGTGGCCGTAGTTAAGACCTTCATTTTGGTATGGCTATTGGTTAGATACAACCCTACGTTTGGACGCAATAGCTCTAAAACTGTATCCTTAACTAAAACCACTTTGCAGTTAAGGGATCTGCAGATAATGCACTTTATCTCAGTGCATCTGGTGGACGTAGTTAAGACCTTCATTTTGGTATGGCTATTGGATAGATACAACCCTCCGTTTGGACACAATAGCTCTAAAACTGTATCCTTAACTAAGATTACTTTGCAGTTTAGGGATCTGCATATAATGCACTTTTTCTCAGTGCATCTGGTGGCCGTAGTTAAGACCTTCATTTTGGTATGGCTATTGGTAAGATACAACTCTCTTTTTGGCCACAATTACGTTAAAACTGTATCCTTAACTAAAACCACTTTGCAGTTTAGGGATCTGCAGATAATGCACTTTTTCTCAGTGCATCTGGTGGCCGTAGTTAAGACCTCCGCTTTGGTATGGCTATTGGATAGATACAACCCTCCGTTTGGACACAATAGCTCTAAAACTGTATCCTTAACTTAAACCACTTTGCAGTTAATTGATCTAAGGATAATGCACTTTTTCTCAGTGTATCCGGTGGCCGTAGTTAAGACCTTCATTTTGGTATGGCTATTGGTAAGATACAACTCTCCTTTTGGCCACAATTACGTTAAAACTGTATCCTTAACTAAAACCACTTTGCAGTTTAGGGATCTGCAGATAATGCACTTTTTCTCAGTGCATCTGGTGGCCGTAGTTAAGACCTCCGCTTTGGTATGGCTATTGGATAGATACAACCCTCCGTTTGGACACAATAGCTCTAAAACTGTATCCTTAACTTAAACCACTTTGCAGTTAATTGATCTAAGGATAATGCACTTTTTCTCAGTGTATCCGGTGGCCGTAGTTAAGACCTTCATTTTGGTATGGCTATTGGTAAGATACAACTCTCCGTTTGGACACAATAACGTTAAAACTGCATCCTTAACTAAAACCACTTTGCAGTTAAGGGATCTGCAGATAATGCACTTTTTCTCAGTGCATCCGGTGGCCGTAGTTAAGACCTCCATTTTGGTATGGCTATTGGTAAGATATAACTCTCCGTTTGGACACAATAACGTTAAAACTGCATCCTTAACTAAAACCACTTTGCAGTTAAGGGATCTGCAGATAAAGAACTTTTTCTCAGTGCATCTGGTGGCCGTAGTTAAGACCTTCATTTTGGTATGGCTATTGGTTAGATACAACCCTACGTTTGGACGCAATAGCTCTAAAACTGTATCCTTAACTAAAACCACTTTGCAGTTAAGGGATCTGCAAATAATGCACTTTTTCGCAGTGCATCTGGTGGCCGTAGTTAGACCTCCATTTTGGTATGGCTATTGGTTAGATACAACCCTCCGTTTGGACACAATAGCTCTAAAACTGTATCCTTAACTAAGATTACTTTGCAGTTTAGGGATCTGCACATAAAGAACTTTTTCTCTGTGCATCTGGTGGCTATAGTTAAGACCTCCATTTCGGTATGGATATTGGTTAGATACAACCCTCCGTTTGGACACAATAGCTCTAAAACTGTATCCTTAACTAAGATTACTTTGCAGTTTAGGGATCTGCAGATAATGCACTTTTTCTCAGTGCAAATGGTGGCCGTAGTTAAGACCTCCATTTTGGTATGGCTATTGGTTAGGTACAACCCTCCGTTTGGACACAATAGCTCTAAAACTGTATCCGTAACTAAAACCACTTTGCAGTTAAGGGATCTGCAGATAATGCACTTTTTCTCAGTGCATCTGATGGCCATAGTTAAGACCTCCACTTTGATATGGCTATTGGATAGATACAACCCTCCGTTCGACACAATAACGTTAAAACTGTATCCTTAACTAAAACCACTTTGCAGTTTAGGGATCTGCAGATAATGCACTTTTTCTCAGTGCATCTGGTGGCCGTAGTTAAGACCTTCATTTTGGTATGGCTATTGGATAGATACAACCCTCCGTTTGGACACAATAACGTTAAAACTGTATCCTTAACTAAAACCACTTTGCAGTTAAGGGATCTGCAGATAATGCACTTTTTCTCGGTGCATCTGGTGGCCGTAGTTAAGACCTTCATTTTGGTATGGCTATTGGATAGATACAACCTTCCGTTTGGACACAAAAACGTTAAAACTGTATCCTTAACTAAAACCACTTTGCAGTTAAGGGATCTGCAGATAATGCACTTTTTCGCAGTGCATCTGGTGGCCGTAGTTAAGACCTTCATTTTGGTATGGCTATTGGATAGATACAACCCTCCGTTTGGACACAATAACGTTAAAACTGTATCCTTAACTAAAACCACTTTGCAGTTAAGGGATCTGCAGATAATGCACTTTTTCTCGGTGCATCTGGTGGCCGTAGTTAAGACCTTCATTTTGGTATGGCTATTGGATAGATACAACCTTCCGTTTGGACACAAAAACGTTAAAACTGTATCCTTAACTAAAACCACTTTGCAGTTAAGGGATCTGCAGATAATGCACTTTTTCGCAGTGCATCTGGTGGCCGTAGTTAAGACCTTCATTTTGGTATGGCTATTGGATAGATACAACCCTCCGTTTGGACACAATAACGTTAAAACTGTATCCTTAACTAAAACCACTTTGCAGTTAAGGGATCTGCAGATAATGCACTTTTTCTCAGTGCATCTGATGGCCATAGTTAAGACCTCCACTTTGATATGGCTATTGGATAGATACAACCCTCCGTTTGACACAATAACGTTAAAACTGTATCCTTAACTAAAACCACTTTGCAGTTTAGGGATCTGCAGATAATGCACTTTTTCTCAGTGCATCTGGTGGCCGTAGTTAAGACCTTCATTTTGGTATGGCTATTGGATAGATACAACCTTCCGTTTGGACACAAAAACGTTAAAACTGTATCCTTAACTAAAACCACTTTGCAGTTAAGGGATCTGCAGATAATGCACTTTTTCTCGGTGCATCTGGTGGCCGTAGTTAAGACCTTCATTTTGGTATGGCTATTGGTTAGATACAACCCTACGTTTGGACACAATAGCTCTAAAACTGTATCCTTAACTAAAACCACTTTGCAGTTAAGGGATCTGCAGAGAATGCACTTTTTCGCAGTGCATCTGGTGGCCGTAGTTAAGACCTTCATTTTGGTATGGCTATTGGATAGATACAACCCTCCGTTTGGACACAATAGCTCTAAAACTGTATCCTTAACTAAAACCACTTTGCAGTTAAGGGATCTGCAGATAATGCACTTTTTCGCAGTGCATCTGGTGGCCGTAGTTAAGACCTTCATTTTGGTATGGCTATTGGATAGATACAACCCTCCGTTTGGACACAATAACGTTAAAACTGTATCCTTAACTAAAACCACTTTGCAGTTAAGGGATCTGCAGATAATGCACTTTTTCGCAGTGCATCTGGTGGCCGTAGTTAAGACCTTCATTTTGGTATGGCTATTGGATAGATACAACCCTCCGTTTGGACACAATAGCTCTAAAACTGTATCCTTAACTAAAACCACTTTGCAGTTAAGGGATCTGCAGATAATGCACTTTTTCGCAGTGCATCTGGTGGCCGTAGTTAAGACCTTCATTTTGGTATGGCTATTGGATAGATACAACCCTCCGTTTGGACACAATAACGTTAAAACTGTATCCTTAACTAAAACCACTTTGCAGTTTAGGGATCTGCAGATAATGCACTTTTTCGCAGTGCATCTGGTGGCCGTAGTTAAGACCTTCATTTTGGTATGGCTATTGGTTAGGTGGTACAACCCTACGTTTGGACACAATAGCTCTAACACTGAATCGTTTCTAAAAACACACTTTGCAATTAGTTCACTGTAGTTTTACCTTTGGAGTGGAAATGTGGTAAGGCAGGCTTGGACAAGAATATTTTAGTATAAATAGAGGAGCCTTTCAATCAAAAAATCAGTTCGAAAGAATTTCTGGAGAATACGGAAGAAGAAAAATGAATTGTTTGAGATTTTGTGTGTATTTAGTGGTGAAAAAAATAGTAAAAAATGTGAGAAATATTTATTATTATATTTTAGACGTTGGTTAATTATAATTTAATGTTAAAAATTATTTTTGTTGGTAGATTGATTTGGTACTTAGTCAAGAAGAAAAAATAAAGAGAAGAAAAGAAGAAGATGAAAAAAGATTGCGAAGGAAAAGTTTAAATGAAGAATTCTGGAAAAGCCTGGTGAAAGTGCAACGTATTGTGAGTATTTGAATTATTTAAATATATAATTTTACTAATTTTACTTATTTTCGATGCAGCAACTTATTAAAATTCGTGAAAAACATTGGAAGGAGAAACCAAAGATATGTTTGGACTCCGACTCCAAGGATAAGGAATACGATGTGGGTTTACTATATTTTTCCAGCTTCTTCAGATAGTGGTACGTAAATTTGTTTCTATTTATTCCGATAATTTAGTTAATATTTAATTTTTTTAATTTGATTAGTTCACATATGATAGATTATACTTCTGACTACTGAGCACCGAAATGAAATTGTTTTCGACTCGGTAATAATTTTGTTAATGTTTTCAGAAATATAAACTACCGTATGTATTGAACACTCTTTGATTTAAACTTATTTTCCTTCGTTTAATTGTATAATATTTTATATTTGATATTATTTCTTTTTTATATTTTATTGCACATTATTATTTTATATTGTAACATTTTTATTTCACAATTTTTCACAAATAAATATAATTCGTGTTCGTTTTCTGAACTACAACAAAAACACATGACTTTTTTTTCTGAAATGAAGATGGAGATGGAAGATGGAAGATCGAGTCCGATTGATTGGGTTGGTATCTTATTTTTATGTTTTGAGTTTAGATTCTAGGCAGATCTCAAGTCGATATTTGACATTATTTAAGTCGTTGTTGTCTGAAATCAATAGGGAACTTTTGCTAATTTTTGGAAGCTTCTCATTCATCCTTTCGTTAAACGGTAAGTATCCTTATTACAAACAGATGAAACGCTATGGAATGGATTGACATATGAAAAAAAAAAAGGAGCAACACCATTTGTTAATTTGTTTTTATATTTTATTTTTAATTATCACGTCACTCGGCATTATCGCTGGCAACTTTCTCTATCCCCGTCAGTATTTCTTCTTGCAATGCTTGCAAATCGACATCAACTGTTGCCGTTCCATCCATAATTTTCATGTCTATCTCCTTTTCAATTAACACTCCTTCTGACAGCTTCGATAGTGTTGATTGCTTCCGTTTGCCAGCGTCTTTGCGCTTTGAGCGTGGTTTCTTCGTCGTCTTAGGGTTTCTTATTTGTATTTTTTGATGCATTACTTTTATGTGGTTCTCGAGAGCTCTCTTATCCGACAGTGTTGCTTCGCAGTCTTCAAAAGTACATGGAATCTTTTTTCCTTCGTGAGTTGTTCGTATATGTTGTAATAGATTCCTTTTGTAGGTATAAAAACGTGTACAGCCTTCGTACGTACATTTAAATACTTCTTTATCATCTGCATGGTAGTTCTTGTGTTCTTCTAAGTAAAATTTGCTCTTGAATATCTTTGAACATTGTTCACACTTACATATAGAGCATTGGGTGGTTCAATTCCTTGCGATGTGCCAACAATCCGGACCACTTTTCAAAGGTTGCTTCACACCGATCGCATCTGTGGGTTTTGGTGCACACATGGCGTGTTAAAAAGTATTCCTGGACAAATCCTTTAGAACATTTCGAGCAACTAAAAAGACAAAAATTAATTTTTGTTTGATATTTTTGAAAAATTATTAAAGTTTATTGAAATATCTGGCAGTGCGACATTAATTTTAAATTTTTCGAATTTTAATTTGTATCTTTTTTTCAATCGTTTACGTTTAGGTAGGAGATTAAATTTGCGTTTGGAAAAGGAAGCGGGCTGGCTTTGTGTTAATTTGTTACCATCGTATTTGTTGGGGTTATTACGACAACACATGTTTAAAGTTTAAACATATTCGGGCGATTGGAAAATAGAGAAGGATTTAAGAGGAGATATGGATTCACATTGGTCTTAAGCTTTTAAATACCAAAATAAAAGGGAAAAACAGAGTTGGGTAAAGCATTCTAGTGGTTAAAAAAAGAATCTTCCAATCTGAGGAGTAGATATTCCTTGAAGTGCGGGTATTACGGCGAAATGTTTGACAGAAAATTGTTTTTAAAAATATTGACAACACAACGTGATATGAAACATTTCAAAATCTCTTTTTTTATTCTTTCGAAAAGACTTAAACTTGTTTTACTGGCGCCTACTAAGAAATGGGAGTTATATTCAAGAATAATATGTGATCATGCCATAAAAGAGGTGATCTGCGCTACAAATAAGTACTGAAAGTTGATTAGTTTTCTTGATGCAACTGCCACTCATGGATAGCGGCATTGGGTGACAAAACGGAGCCCTGGGAAATACCAGACTTGAAATAATCCAATATTATTTGTATTGAATTTTGTAGAAGTGAAGTTTTAAATTGAACGAAAAAGAGATTCTCATAATATTTTTTTTGATAAAAGAGCAAGCGCAATAATATTACTTTCTTCAAAACGATGTAAGGATTTGTTCCACTTTTTGGTGTGATAAACCATGAAATCACCAGTGGAACTATTGCCAGAGAGAAAAAACTAAATGAGAGAACCAAATTTCCTCGTCTCCGTCTCTTCGAAACCTCTTACTCTCATTTTTTATAGCGTGTTGAATTCGTATCGGTGTATACATGTTTTCACCTCGGAGAAGAGTACACAAAAAAACATCATTTCCGGGAAATGCGACATTTTTCATTTTTGTTTATTGATAGCCAAGAAGGGTATGTTTTTTAAAGTCTCATTATAATATTTGTAATTCTCATAAATTTTTTTTTAAATTTTGCTAACATCTTGTCGTTTATATATCTACAAAAATACTCCTATAATTCAAATTAATTCTAGCAAAACATTTTTGTTTGTCAATAAATAACGGAAGAAGTTATACCGGTAGTTCGTGGTGAAATTGTTTTTCCCTTCTTTTTCTCTAAGTTACAGATAGATGGCAGTAACAACCAAAACAAGAAAGGATGTGTGCAAAAAGTATTTAACAAGGTTAAGGCTTTTTAGATAAGACTTTACTAGTATATATGAAGGAGTACATGTTTTTTATAAATGAATGTTATGTTTATTTCAATAGTAATACCTTAACTATTAACTTAACTACTATATTATCTAAAATATACTGCATTGAATTATTTTACATTGATTTATAAAAGGCGAAAATAATAAAGTTCTATAGTTTATCGGGAATATTTATATAAAATATCCATATCTTCTGCAATTGCAGTATCAATCGATATTTTCTGGAACTTAGTGTTAACGTAACATTTATTTGTCATGAATTACTTTTTCAACTTTTTTATACACCATAAAAATCAATTATACAATTTGGCTGTGATAATAATTACTTGAACACAACATTTTCTATGTTTATAGTTATTCAGGTTTAGCCCTTAACTTTGATTTGCATTTATTTATGAATAGCCTAAAAAGTTTAGCAAACATCTATGAATAAGCCACAATGCACTTTCAGAAAAACTGTAGTTAGAACTTTCCCTCACAGATTTTTCCTAGTCGCTATATAACTGAAAGATAATATATAAATAGTTAGAACTGGAAAACTTATAAAAATGATGCATAAGACTTAAATTTTTGTTGAAGAACAAATTTGTATATTCTTTTCACAAAACCACTGACCTAGCGAGAATACAAATATTTTAACTTTTGTACAAAAGTAATTTTCGGCTTATGTAGTTAAGCCTTTAAAAGCAACACACTACCTTAGGGGAAAGCAGTAAGAATAGCTTATCACCTATTCACAAATCTTATGCAATGAAAATTGGTAACAGAAGTAACAAGTTGACGGTCTTTTTATTTAGTGTCTACTTAAATCACCTATTTTCAGCATTTTGGAAATGTCGTGAGTAATGTAAAGGAAATAAACAACGACACACAAATAAAATAGGAATGGAAAAAAGAGATGAATATATAAAAATGTTTTCAATGTTCCATGTTTACATTCTGTAACTCTCGTTTTCAATGTTCCTGCAACTCTCGCATCGACAAAATTAAGTCGATAAACTCTGAAAATTGAAACAAATCTGAGTTTTTTTTTGCATCTTTCAACGGTCTGAGCAAAAATTAAACGCATAAACGCAGCTAATAATAAAAATAATAGTTGTAGTGCTATCAGAGTTTGATGTTTCTAGGTCCTAATTCTCATTGGACTGTTGCACCACATAATTTATTTTACTTACTTAATGATTAAAACATCAAATAACTAACTAATATTCATCTAAATGCGTAATTTAGAATTGTTTCTAAATCTTCATTGTTCTGGCACCTAACAAGAGTAATTAATTTCACTTCATATTCGAATGATATTACTCTCAAACGAACACAATGAGAGTACCAAAAAGTTGTTCATACACAATTTTGAATTTTCTTTGAACACCTCTGAACAGCTGACTACATCCGCCATTTTTCAAAGGTGGTCGCCATTTTTAAAAGGTGGTGAGCAGAGAGAAAAGAGAGAAAAGTTTTTTCTCCCTCGTGGTGAGTATGTGCACAAACTTGTATAAGTATTTGTTCCCCACATTTTTTTTATATGGAGTTAATACATATGCAAGTTGGTGGCCAAATCACAGCTTGTAGGCAAAAAGAGAGCAACCGTCGAAGTTGGTTCTCTCTATTAGTTCTTTCTCGATGGTCACTAGGCCCTGGTCCTTCATGGACTGTTGCCCAACCTAATTTATTTATTTAACTTAATAAAATATCCTGAAAGGAACAAACAAACAAACCGACAGAACACCAAAGAACATATACGATAAAACTACAAACAAATAACATTTAAGACCAAAATCCACGTTAAACGCTACTACTAGAGACGAGAAGGCCAACGAAAAGTTTAGCTCAAATAAATAACAACAAACGACGACAAGCTGCGGGTGAGGGATACGAAACCAAAAATACTCCATTACCAAGATCGGAATATCAGACTGACATTTCGGCACAGATAAGAAACTATACAGATGTCTCATCCCCATAGAAGAAAATGTCCCATATTTTTTTCACTACTCCTTGGCTATCAACCGACAAAAAGCTTTTTGTCGGTTGATCGTCAATCACAAAAAGCTGTTTTTGATTTCACATATTGGCTTGCCAGTATGCCTGTTCAAAGCTACATATATGTGTCTAACTATAAAAAATTCTAAAGTTGTTTTTTCTCTCAAGTCAATGTCCATAGAGACAAAGAAGAACAGAAACTGTTTTGGTTTCGATGATGTTTTGGTCCCGATGTTACCATATTTCAGTTGCTATTGTTCAAGCGATGTACATAAATAGGTATTTTATGCTATTTATTATTGAATATGAAAATAAATGAATGAAGAAAAAATTAACAGAAGAAAAAATTAGGAAAGCAAAAGAAGAAGAAAAACTACTAAGAGAAGAAGATAAAATAAGATTGCTGCGAAGGAAAACATTAAATGAAGAATTTTGGAAAAGCCTTGTGAAAGTACAACGTATTGTGAGTATTTGAATTATTTAAATATATAATTTTACTAATTTTACTTATTTTCGATGCAGCAAATGATTAAAATTCGGGAAAAACATTGGAAGAAGAAACCAGATAGTATATGTTTGGACTCCGACTCCAAGGATGAGGAATTCTTATTTTCCTTCGCTTAATTGTATATTTTATATTTGATATTATTTCTTTTTTATATATATTTTATTGCACATTATTATTTTATATTATTTTATTTTATTAATTAAATTAAACAAAAATTATTTTAATGGTAATAACGGTATTTGCGTATGCGTAATGCGTGTTTGGGTATATGCAACAGTAAGCTGTGCGCAAGTTTGGGTGTATGCAACAGTGACATCTGTAAGGGGGGCATGCTGCCCCCCTGCAACCCCCCTGCTTGAGAACACTATAGGATTTGGGGTGGGTGCAAGTTGGAGTGCGTGCAAGGTGCGGTGGGTGGAAGATGAGGTGCATGCAAAGTTTCTTTTGCATTTAAATAAGCTGGATTTAAGAAAAATTAATTTATCCTTGGTATATCTTATCGATTATTACTATCAAAATAAGACTACGTTAATACTTAAGCAAGGAAAAAGTAATTTAATTAAAATAATTTGTTTTGTTAATTTTCAATTTTCTCAAGAACTAGAAGACATAAAGTCATCTATGTAGTTTTCAGTTTTTGATCAAAAACAAATAAGAGCAATGAATTCTAAAAAAAAAAAAATAGTAGATAATCTGAAAGTTTTAAAAAATTACACTTTAAACCTTTTTTTTAACTTTTTTTTTGCACAAATTTTGACTTTAAAACAATTTTTTTCAAAAACTATGCATAGTTTTGACTTGATTTAAAAACAAGCTAATAGACAAAAGTGTTGGCTTTAAAAAAAGGTATAATACTTAATTGTAAGTAATACCGTTATTTTTTAATTATTTTTTTTCCATTTAAGGTACATTTTTTTTTAAATTGCCCCTACCGCCTAAACGGGGGGAGATAGACCCCCCCTCCCATAGTAAAAAATGCTTGTTTTTAACTGTTCTATACAAATCCATCATTAAACTTTGTCGCCAAAGTTATCGTACTCTCCCCAAAACCACTTTGCAGTTAATTGATCTAAGGATAATGAGGAGACTTTCAATCAAAAAACCAGTTCGAAAAAAATTCTTGAGAATATTGAAGAAAAAATGAGTCGTTGGAGATTTTTTATCGAGTTCATGGAAAAAAACTAGTGGACCATGTGAATAATATTTATTATTATATTTTAGACGTTGGTTAATTATAATTTAATGTTAAAAATTATTTTTGTTGGTAGATTGATTTCGCAGTTAAAATAGAAGAAATAATAAGGAAATCAAAAGAAGAAGAAAAACTACTAAGAAAAGAAGATGAAAAAAGATTGTGGCGAAGAAAAACTTCACATGATGAATTTTGGAAAAGCCTGGTCAAAGTGCAACGTATTGTGAGTATTTGAATTATTTAAATATATAATTTTACTAATTTTACTTATTTTCGATGCAGGAACCTATTAAAATTCGTTTAGAACATTTTCAGAAGAAACCAATACGTTTGGACTCCGACTGCAAGGATGAGGAATTTTTATTTTCGTTCGCTTAGTTGTACAATATTTTATATTATTTCTTTTTTGTATGTATTTTATTGCACATTATTTTTTTGTATTATTTTATTTGTATTGTATATATATACATATATATTTTCACACTTGTAAATAAAACACAAATTTACTTTATTTAAATTGCTGCAAACTAATTTATTGAACACTTTCAATTATTACTTTCAAACACAGTCTTTCTTTTAATTATTACTTTTTAAACACAGTCTACTTTTCGCAGTTCACAACCAATAATGAACCGCTTCGCTTCCGAGCGCCTATTTATATACCTCAAATTGGTTCGAGAAACTACTAGGTTGTTCTCGATGCTTAACGAAGCGAGTTCTCCTCTTTATCACTAGATGCTTAACGAAACTAGTTATCCCCTTAGCCACTAGATGTTTCTCGATGCTTAACGAAGCGAGTTCTCCTCTTAATCACTAGATGTTGCCCTTATTCTACTATAACACGATATTAAAAGAGATAAAGAGTGTATACACATTACAATATAATAAATATTTTTTAATTTCACAATTTTTCACAAATAAATATAATTTGTGTTCGTTTTCGTTTTCTGAACTACCACAAAAACCAAATTACACATGACTTTTTTTTCTGAAATGAAGATGGAGATGGAAGATGGAAGATCGAGTCCGATTGATTGGGTTGGTATCTTATTTTTATGTTTTGAGTTTAGATTCTAGGCAGATCTCAAGTCGATATTTGACATTATTTAAGTCGTTGTTGTCTGAAATCAATAGGGAACTTTTGCTAATTTTTGGAAGCTTCTCATTCATCCTTTCGTTAAACGGTAAGTATCCTTATTACAAACAGATGATACGCTATGGAAAGGATTGACATATGAAAAAAAGGAGCAACACCATCTGTTAATTTGTTGAGAATTGTTTTTATATTTTATTTTTATCTATCCTAAAACATTTATTCTAAATAGATCTCTAATTTCCAGCCTAAAGTCTCTGGTAGCTAGTGCTGTTAATTGCTTATATTATAATGTAAATTTATTTTATATTTTAATAAATAATAATAATATTTTATTTTTAATTATAATCTATGTACTTCATAGTCATGGCATCACGTCACTCGGCATTATTGCTGGCAACTTTCTCAATCCCCGTCAGTATTTCTTCTTGCAATGCTTGCAAATCGACATCAACTGTTGCCGTTCCATCCATAATTTTCTTGTCTATCTCCTTTTCAATTAACACTCCTGACAGCTTCGATAGTGTTGATTGCTTCCGTTTGCCAGCGTCTTTGCGCTTTGAGCGTGGTTTCTTCGTCGTCTTAGGGTTTTGTAACGGAAACCTGATCAAATAAATTGACGAAGTCTAATCTCATCCAACAATCAGCGATGGTCTGCCTTTTCCCTATCAACACATCCAAGACCACAGGATTCCCTGGATGGTATACGGAACATTGGGTGAGGGGTTCGATCAACAAGGTACGGTTCGGCATGCTTGCACCGCCATTGGTAGCTCGTCGGTGGGGTGGGTACTTGTACTTGTTATCGAACCGCCGCACATAAAATCAAGGGTGTTAAATAAAAATCGTATGAAGTATTTTTCGCGCAAGATATTAATTTTTCTTAGAAATTTATGTTGGCAACCCTAGGTGGTAATAGGTGCCTGAGTATAACCCTCCCTCCGTCTACAATGCAATGCGACTCCATGGCCATTGAGTCACTCAATTGTTTTAGTTCAATGACCCCTGATCCAAGATGAAGTTTAAATCTTAAACTAAATTATCCCTCTTCCCCATCAACCCTTCCTTTCCTTTCCCACGCACGTAGTTAAGACCTTCATTTTGGTATGGCTATTGGTTAGATACAACCCTACGTTTGGACACAATAGCTCTAAAACTGTATCCTTAACTAAAACCACTTTGCAGGTAAGGGATCTGCAGATAATGCACTTTTTCGCAGTGCATCTGGTGGCCGTAGTTAAGACCTTCATTTTGGTATGGCTATTGGTTAGATACAACCCTACGTTTGGACACAATAGCTCTAAAACTGTATCCTTAACTAAAACCACTTTGCAGGTAAGGGATCTGCAGATAATGCACTTTTTCGCAGTGCATCTGGTGGCCGTAGTTAAGACCTTCATTTTGGTATGGCTATTGGTTAGATACAACCCTACGTTTGGACACAATAGCTCTAAAACTGTATCCTTAACTAAGATTACTTTGCAGTTTAGGGATCTGCACATAAAGAACTTTTTCTCAGTGCATTTGGTGGCCATAGTTAAGACCTTCACTTTGGTATGGCTATTGGATAGATACAACCCTCCGTTTGGACACAAGAGCTCTAAAACTGTATCCTTAACTAAAACCACTTTGCAGGTAAGGGATCTGCAGATAATGCACTTTTTCGCAGTGCATCTGGTGGCCGTAGTTAAGACCTTCATTTTGGTATGGCTATTGGTTAGATACAACCCTACGTTTGGACACAATAGCTCTAAAACTGTATACTTAACTAAAACCACTTTGCAGTTAAGAGATCTGTAGATAATGCACTTTTTCTCGGTGCATCTGGTGGCCATAGTTAAGACCTCCATCTTAATATGGCTATTAGTTAGATACAGCCCTCCGTTTGGCCACAATAGCTCTAAGACTCTATCTTTTTCTAAAACCACTTTTTAGTTCAGGGATCTGCAGATAATGCACTTTTTCTCGGTGCATCTGTTGGCCATAGTTAAGACCTCTATTTTGGTATGGGTATTGGATAGATACAACCCTCCGTGTGGACACAATAACGTTAAAACTGCATCCTTAACTAAAACCACTTTGCAGTTTAGGGATTTGCAGCTAATGCACTTTTTCTCAGTGCATCTGTTGGCCATAGTTAAGACCTCCGCTTTGGTATGGCTATTGGACAGATACAACCCTCCGTTTGACACAATAACGTTAAAACTGTATCCTTTACTAAAACCACTTTGCAGTTAAGGGATCTGCAGATAATGCACTTTTCTTAGTGCATCTGGTGGCCGTAGTTAAGACCTCCATTTTGGTATGGCTATTGGTTAGGTTCAACCCTCCGTTTGGACACAATAGCTCTAAAACTGTATCCTTAACTAAAACCACTTTGCAGTTTAGGGATTTGCAGATAATGCACTTTTTCTCAGTGCATCCTGTGGCCGTAGTTAAGACCTTCATTTTGGTATGGCTATTGGTTAGATACAACCCTCCGTTTGGACACAATAGCTCTAACACTGAATCGTTTCTAAAAACACACTTTGCAATTAGTTCACTGTAGTTTTACCTTTGGAGTGGAAATGTGGTAAGGCAGGCTTGGACAAGAATATTTTAGTATAAATAGAGGAGCCTTTCAATCAAAAAATCAGTTCGAAAGAATTTCTGGAGAATACGGAAGAAGAAAAATGAATTGTTTGAGATTTTATGTGTATTTAGTGGTGAAAAAAATAGTGAAAAATGTGAGAAATATTTATTATTATATTTTAGACGTTGGTTAATTATAATTTAATGTTAAAAATTATTTTTGTTGGTAGATTGATTTGGTACTTAGTCAAGAAGAAAAAATAAAGAGAAGAAAAGAAGAAGATGAAAAAAGATTGCGAAGGAAAAGTTTAAATGAAGAATTCTGGAAAAGCCTGGTGAAAGTGCAACGTATTGTGAGTATTTGAATTATTTAAATATATAATTTTACTAATTTTACTTATTTTCGATGCAGCAACTTATTAAAATTCGTGAAAAACATTGGAAGGAGAAACCAAAGATATGTTCGGACTCCGACTCCAAGGATAAGGAATACGATGTGGGTTTACTATATTTTTCCAGCTTCTTCAGATAGTGGTACGTACATTTTTTTCTATTTATTCCGATAATTTAGTTAATATTTAATTTTTTTAATTTGATTAGTTCACATACGATAGATTATACTTCTGAATACTGAGCACCGAAATGAAATTGTTTTCGACTCGGTAATAATTTTGTTAATGTTTTCAGAAATATAAACTACCGTATGTATTGAACACTCTTTGATTTAAACTTATTTTCCTTCGTTTAATTGTATAATATTTTATATTTGATATTATTTCTTTTTTATATTTTATTGCACATTATTATTTTATATTGTAATATTTATTTCACAATTTTTCACAAATAAATATAATTCGTGTTCGTTTTCTGAACTACCACAAAAACCAAATGACACATGACTTTTTTTTTCTGAAATGAAGATGGAGATGGAAGATGGAAGATCGAGTCCGATTGATTGGGTTGGTATCTTATTTTTATGTTTTGAGTTTAGATTCTAGGCAGATCTCAAGTCGATATTTGACATTATTTAAGTCGTTGTTGTCTGAAATCAATAGGGAACTTTTGCTAATTTTTGGAAGCTTCTCGTTCATCCTTTCGTTAAATGGTAAGTATCCTTATTACAAACAGATGAAACGCTATGGAAAGGATTGACATATGAAAAAAAGGAGCAACACCATCTGTTAATTTGTTGCGAATTGTTTTTATATTTTATTTGTATCTATCCTAAAACATTTATTCTAAATAGATCTCTAATTTCCAGCCTAAAGTCTCTGGTAGCTAGTGCTAATGTAAATTTATTTTATATTTTAATAAATAATAATAATAATATTTTATTTTTAATTATAATCTATGTACTTCATAGTCATGGCATCACGTTACTCGGCATTATTGCTGGCAACTTTCTCAATCCCCGTCAGTATTTCTTCTTGCAATGCTTGCAAATCGACATCAACTGTTGCCGTTCCATCCATAATTTTCTTGTCTATCTCCTTTTCAATTAACACTCCTGACAGCTTCGATAGTGTTGATTGCTTCCGTTTGCCAGCGTCTTTGCGCTTTGAGCGTGGTTTCTTCGTCGTCTTAGGGTTTCTTATTTGTATTTTTTGATGCATTACTTTTATGTGGTTCTCGAGAGCTCTCTTATCCGACAGTGTTGCTTCGCAGTCTCCAAAAGTACATGGAATCTTTTTTCCTTCGTGAGTTGTTCGTATATGTTGTAATAGATTCCTTTTGAAGGTATAAAAACGTGTACAGCCTTCGTACGTACATTTAAATACTTCTTTATCATCTGCATGGCAGTTCTTGTGTTCTTCTAAGTAAAATTTGTTGAATACCTTTGAACATTGTTCACACTTATAGAGCATTGGGTGGTTCAATTCCTTGCGATGGCGATGTGCCAACAATCCGGACCACTTTTCAAAGGTTGCTTCACACTGATCGCATCTGTGGGGTTTGGTGCACACATGGCGTGTTAAAAAGTATTCCTGGACAAATCCTTTACAACATTTCGAGCAACTAAAAAGACAAAAATCAATTTTTGTTTGATATTTTTGAAAAATTATTAAAGTTTATTGAAATATCTGGCAGTGCGACATTAATTTTAAATTTTTCGAATTTTAATTTGTATCTTTTTTTCAATCGTTTACGTTTAGGTAGGAGATTAAATTTGCGTTTGGAAAAGGAAGCGGGCTGGCTTTGTGTTAATTTGTTACCATCGTATTTGTTGGGGTTATTACGACAACACATGTTTAAAGTTTAAACATATTCGGGCGATTGGAAAATAGAGAAGGATTTAAGAGGAGATATGGATTCACATTGGTCTTAAGCTTTTAAATACCAAAATGAAAGGGAAAAACAGAGTTGGGCAAAGCATTCTAGTGGTTAAAAAAAGAATCTTCCAATCTGAGGAGTAGATATTCCTTGAAGTGCGGGTATTACGGCGAAATGTTTGACAGAAAATTGTTTTTAAAAATATTGGCAATACAACGTGATATGAAACATTTCAAAATCTCTTTTTTTTATTCTTTCGAAAAGACTTAAACTTGTTTTACTGGCGCCTACTAAGAAATGGGAGTTATATTCAAGAAGAATATGTGATCATGCCATAAAAGAGGTGATCTGCGCTACAAATAAGTACTGAAAGTTGATTAGTTTTCTTGATGCAACTGCCACTCATGGATAGCGGCATTGGGTGACAAAACGGAGCCCTGGGAAATACCAGACTTGAAATAATCCAATATTATTTGTATTGAATTTTGTAGAAGTGAAGTTTTAAATTGAACGAAAAAGAGATTCTCATAATATTTTTTTTGATAAAAGAGCAAGCGCAATAATATTACTTTCTTCAAAACGATGTAAGGATTTGTTCCACTTTTTGGTGTGATAAACCATGAAATCACCAGTGGAACTATTGCCAGAGAGAAAAAACTAAATGAGAGAACCAAATTTCCTCGTCTCCGTTTCTTCGAAACCTCTTACTCTCATTTTTTATAGCGTGTTGAATTCGTATCGGTGTATATATGTTTTCACCTCGGAGAAGAGTACACAAAAAAACCTCATTTCCGGGAAATGCGACATTTTTCATTTTTGTTTATTGATAGCCAAGAAGGCTATGTTTTTTAAAGTCTCATTATAATATTTGTAATTCTCATGAATTTTTTTTTAAATTTTGCTAACATCTTGTCGTTTTTATATCTACAAAAATACTCCTATAATTCAAATTAATTCTAGCAAAACATTTTTGTTTGTCAATAAATAACGGAAGAAGTTATACCGGTAGTTCGTGGTGAATTTGTTTTTCCCTTCTTTTTCTCTAAGTTACAGATAGATGGCAGTAACAACCAAAACAAGAAAGGATGTGTGCAGAAAGTGTTTAACAAGGTTAAGGCTTTTTAGCTTAGACTTTACTTGTATATATGAACGAGTACATGTTTTTTATAAAAGGCGGAAATAATAAAGTTCTATAGTTTACCGGGAATATTTATATAAAATATCCATATCTTCTGCAATTGCAGTATCAATCGATATTTTCTGGAACTTAGTGTTAACGTAACATTTATTTGTCATGAATTACTTTTTCAACTTTTTTATACACCATAAAAATCAATTATACAATTTGGCTGTGATAATAATTACTTGAACACAACATTTTCTATGTTTATAGTTATTCAGGTTTAGCCCTTAACTTTGATTTGCATTTATTTATGAATAGCCTAAAAAGTTTAGCAAACATCTATGAATAAGCCACAATGCACTTTCAGAAAAACTGTAGTTAGAACTTTCCCTCACAGATTTTTCCTAGTCGCTATATAACTGAAAGATAATATATAAATAGTTAGAACTGGAAAACTTATAAAAATGATGCATAAGACTTAAATTTTTGTTGAAGAACAAATTTGTATATTCTTTTCACAAAACCACTGACCTAGCGAGAATACAAATATTTTAACTTTTGTACAAAAGTACTTTCGGCTTATGTAGTTAAGCCTTTAAAAGCAACACACTACCTTAGGGGAAAGCAGTAAGAATAGCTTATCACCTATTCACAAATCTTATGCAATGAAAATTGGCAACAGAAGTAACAAGTTGACGGTATTTTTATTTAGTGTCTACTTAAATCACTTATTTTCAGCATTTTGGAAATGTCGTGAGTAATGTAAAGGAAATAAACAACGACACACAAATAAAATAGGAATGGAAAAAAGAGATGAGTATATAAAAATGTTTTCAATGTTCCATGTTTACATTCTGTAACTCTCGTTTTAAATGTTCATGCAACTCTCGCATCGACAAAATTAAGTCGATAAACTCTGAAGATGGAAACAAATCTCAGTTTTTATTGTTCTTTAATCGAAAGGCAAAGAGGCTTAAGTCTATTTCAAGCATTTTTCAGGAGAGCAATTTTAAACTTTAAAAAATTATTTAGAAAAAACTATTTTGAGTAGGGGCTCATTTTTTTTTTTAAATGTGAATTATTTATTCAACTTTGTATGGTATTTAAGGATTCAAAAAATCACTTAAAACAAAATAGTTATAGGCAATAAATCACATTTAAGCCTTTTTGCCTTATTTACTGGTTTATTTAAAATTGACTTAAATCACATAAGCCAGTTTTCAAAATTATTTTTTATTTTTGCTTGTAGTTACGTATACATAAGCCTCTTTTCTTTTTCTTTAAAACAATTTTGAAAGAACATAAGACTTCTTTAATTTTGTTTTTATTTTTAGTTGTTATTTAATATTAAAGAAGTACCTACAAAGAGGAAAGAGAATAAAATAATAAAAATAGTAATCAAATGGATATAAGGACACCAAATTCAACTACCCCAAAGCATCTTCGTCCTCTCTTTCCGTTAGGTCGGGATGATAATCAGGTTTAGATTCTGTACAAAGGCTTTTATAGATATTGTGAAATTGCTCATCGATCAATGGAAGAAGGCTTATGAGGTCCTCTTTTTTCGCTTCGTTTATTTTATTTGGCCCATTGTAAAGTGGTTCCAGTCTTTCGAATGATAATTGGCTACATCCTCGTTTCCTTATACCTAGCGTATTAAAAGGTACGTTTTTATCCAAAGTATGCTTATAGTAAATGTTGAAAGGTGCATCAGATGAAAAACGGAGCCACCTTATATTTCTCCAGTCTACTTTATTATTGTCTTCATCCACCTTCCGGAAAGTGCATTTGTTTTTAATGATCGACGAAAAGTTTAGGAATTTAGCTTGGGGCATCTCATTGACCAAGAATTTGTTTTTGGTTCCAACGCCCCGTATAAATTGGTACCAATCTCTTGGGTGGTGTATTTTAAAGAAAGTTTTTTTCTTTTTTCTTTCGATAATCGAATGATCAATGTCACATTCCATGTGTGTGTGGCCGGGTATCAAAAACTTGTGATCAATATGTTTTATATTATCACAACATGCATCAGCATCATAATCGCAACCATTTTGTTTTTATTTTGCCCGAAGCAGTTATCACTATAAAAAATCACATGCTCGGTAGTTGATGGTAGAATTGATTTTGAATTCAGATGTTCCAATAAACACGATGCAATTTCATTCCCACCCCTGTTTGCGACACCTTCATGCCACATATAACACAAGTTGACAAACTTGTGTTCTAAGATTTTTCAAATTGAGAAAATATTTATAGGTAAACTGGCGATTTCGAGAAGTTTTGTCACTCTGTTTTGCACGTGTTGTTTTCTTATCATGAATGGAAATCAAACCAGACACATATGCCAACTTCAGATTGTAGTTACCCAGTTCCCAATATTGTTTAAAGATTGTTTCTTGGTCTGCTGTAGAAATTTTGTCCATACATTTTCGTTGGCAAGCAGTAAGTGGTATAATTTTTCTTGAGGGTACAGTTTTTCCAGTACGTGACGTATATTTTTGTCCTAAATTTCTTTTTTGACTTCTCACCTTTCGATTGTCTTTTGTTGCCTCTCGATCAGGATTTTCAGTGTCTGCAACTAAACTCTCTTCTATTTGCATGGCCATTTCTTCAATTTCTGAATCTGAAAACTCGTTTTGTGGTGATTTTTCCGGCAAATGGTAATCTTTATCTGCAACGCTGTCATCACTGTCTTCGGAAAATGAATCATCTTGCTAGCACACGACTTCTAAGACTGAGCAAATCTGATATGCGTGGGTTCGAATCCTATGGTGTTTATAGAAAGTTTTTCAAATAAAATTGGTTTAAAGCTCAGCACCACAAAAAAGGAGACTGATGAGTGCAAAAGTGGCAAAGCACGAAATAGCTATATCTCCAGCCAAAAACAATGAGTGGTAGCACCTTTAAGTTGTTGTTGTTGTTCAAAAACATTCAAATCTCAGTTTTTTTTTGCATCTTTCAACGGTCTGAGTGAAAATTAAACGCATAAACGCAGCTTATAATGAAAAAATAATAGTAGTAGTGCTTTCAGAGTTGTATATGTTTCTAGGTCCTAATTCTCATTGGACTGTTGCACCACCTAATTTATTTTACTTTACTTAATGATTAAAACTGGCTTTAAATAACTAACTAATATTTATCTAAATGCGTAATTTAGAATTGTTTCTAAATCTTCATTGTTCTGGCACCTAACAAGAGTAATTAATTTCACTTCATATTCGAATGATATTACTCTCAAACGAACACAATGAGAGTACCGAAAAGTTGTTCATACACAATTTTGAATTTTCTTTGAACACCTCTGAACAGCTGACTACATCCGCCATTTTTCAAAGGTGGTCGCCATTTTTAAAAGGTGGTGAGCAGAGAGAAAAGAGAGAAAAGTTTTTTCTCCCTCGTGGTGAGTATGTGCACAAACTTGTATAAGTATTTGTTCCCCACATTTTTTTTATATGGAGTTAATACATATGCAAGTTGGTGGCCAAATCACAGCTTGTAGGCAAAAAGAGAGCAACCGTCGAAGTTGGTTCTCTCTATTAGTTCTTTCTCGATGGTCACTAGGCCCTGGTCCTTCATGGACTGTTGCCCAACCTAATTTATTTATTTAACTTAATAAAATATCCTGAAAGGAACAAACAAACAAACCGACAGAACACCAAAGAACATATACGATAAAACTACAAACAAATAACATTTAAGACCAAAATCCACGTTAAACGCTACTACTAGAGACGAGAAGGCCAACGAAAAGTTTAGCTCAAATAAATAACAACAAACGACGACAAGCTGCGGGTGAGGGATACGAAACCAAAAATACTCCATTACCAAGATCGGAATATCAGACTGACATTTCGGCACAGATAAGAAACTATACAGATGTCTCATCCCCATAGAAGAAAATGTCCCATATTTTTTTCACTACTCCTTGGCTATCAACCGACAAAAAGCTTTTTGTCGGTTGATCGTCAAGCACAAAAAGCTGTTTTTGATTTCACATATTGGCTTGCCAGTATGCCTGTTCAAAGCTACATATATGTGTCTAACTATAAAAAATTCTAAAGTTGTTTTTTCTCTCAAGTCAATGTCCATAGAGACAAAGAAGAACAGAAACTGTTTTGGTTTCGATGATGTTTTGGTCCCGATGTTACCATATTTCAGTTGCTATTGTTCAAGCGATGTACATAAATAGGTATTTTATGCTATTTATTATTGAATATGAAAATAAATGAATGAAGAAAAAATTAACAGAAGAAAAAATAAGGAAAGCAAAAGAAAAAGAAAAACTACTAAGAGAAGAAGATAAAATAAGATTGCTGCGAAGGAAAACATCAAATGAAGAATTTTGGAAAAGCCTTGTGAAAGTACAACGTATTGTGAGTATTTGAATTATTTAAATATATAATTTTACTAATTTTACTTATTTTCGATGCAGCAAATGATTAAAATTCGGGAAAAACATTGGAAGAAGAAACCAGATAGTATATGTTTGGACTCCGACTCCAAGGATGAGGAATTCTTATTTTCCTTCGCTTAATTGTATATTTTATATTTGATATTATTTATTTGTTATATATATTTTATTGCACATTATTATTGTAATGTGTATACACTCTTTATCTCTTTCAATAATAAGGGGCAACATCTAGTGGTAGTAATAGGAGAACTCGCTTCTTTAAACAACGAGAAACATCTAGTGGCTAATAGGAGAACTAGCTTCTTAAGCATCGAGAAACATCTAGTGGCTTGGAGGGGAACTCATTCAGCGCATACAAGAACCTCGAAAGGGGTAAGCATCTAGTGATAAAGTGGAGAACTTCGTTAAGCATCGAGAACAACCTCGTAGATTCTCGAACCGATTGGAGGTATATAAATAGGCGCTTGGAAGCGAAGCGGTTCATTATGGATTGTGAATTGCTGTAAAGTAAAGACTGTGTTTGAAAAGTAAAGACTGTGTTTGAAACGTAATAATTGAGTGTTCAATAAATAAGTTTATATCGATTTAAATAAAGAAAATTTGTGTTTTTATTTACGAAGTGTGAATAAGTTTTAATTATCGGACCAAGCCGAATATTACATTATTTTATATTATTTTATTTTATTAATTAAATTAAACAAAAATTATTTTGATAGTAATAACGGTATTTGCGTATGCGTAATGCGTGTTTGGGTATATGCAACAGTAAGCTGTGCGCAAGTTTGGGTGTATGCAACAGTGACATCTGTAAGGGGGGCATGCTGCCCCCCTGCAACCCCCCTGCTTGAGAACACTATAGGATTTGGGGTGGGTGCAAGTTGGAGTGCGTGCAAGGTGCGGTGGGTGGAAGATGAGGTGCATGCAAAGTTTCTTTTGCATTTAAATAAGCTGGATTTAAGAAAAATTAATTTATCCTTGGTACATCTTATCGATTATTACTATCAAAATAAGACTACGTTAATACTTAAGCAAGGAAAAAGTAATTTAATTAAAATATTTTGTTTTGGTAATTTTCAATTTTCTCAAGAACTAGAAGACATCAAGTCATCTAGTTTTCAGTTTTTGATCAAAAACAAATAAGAGCAATGAATTCTAAAAAAAAAATAGTAGATAATCTGAAAGTTTTAAAAAATTACACTTTAAACCTTTTTTTTAACTTTTTTTTGCACAAATTTTGACTTTAAAACAATTTTTTTCAAAAACTATGCATAGTTTTGACTTGATTTAAAAACAAGCTAATAGACAAAAGTGTTGGCTTTAAAAAAAGGTATAATACTTAATTGTAAGTAATACCGTTATTTTTTAATTATTTTTTTCCATTTAAGGTACATTTTTTTTTAAATTGCCCCTACCGCCTAAACGGGGGGAGATAGACCCCCCCTCCCATAGTAAAAAATGCTTCTTTTTAACTGTTCTATACAAATCCGTCATTAAACTTTGTCGCCAAAGTTATCGTACTCTCCCCAAAACCACTTTGCAGTTAATTGATCTAAGGATAATGAGGAGACTTTCAATCAAAAAACCAGTTCGAAAAAAATTCTTGAGAATATTGAAGAAAAAATGAGTCGTTGGAGATTTTTTATCGAGTTTATGGAAAAAAAATAGTGGACCATGTGAATAATATTTATTATTATATTTTAGACGTTGGTTAATTATAATTTAATGTTAAAAATTATTTTTGTTGGTAGATTGATTTCGCAGTTAAAATAGAAGAAATAATAAGGAAAGCAAAAGAAGAAGAAAAACTACTAAGAAAAGAAGATGAAAAAAGATTGTGGCGAAGAAAAACTTCACATGATGAATTTTGGAAAAGCCTGGTCAAAGTGCAACGTATTGTGAGTATTTGAATTATTTAAATATATAATTTTACTAATTTTACTTATTTTCGATGCAGGAACCTATTAAAATTCGTTTAGAACATTTTCAGAAGAAACCAATACGTTTGGACTCCGACTGCAAGGATGAGGAATTTTTATTTTCTTTGGCTTAGTTGTACAATATTTTATATTATTTCTTTTTTATATGTATTTTATTGCACATTATTATTTTATATTATTTTATTTTATTAATTAAAGAAAAAAGATTGTGGCGAAGAAAAACTTCACATGATGAATTTTGGAAAAGCCTGGTCAAAGTGCAACGTATTGTGAGTATTTGAATTATTTAAATATATAATTTTACTAATTTTACTTACATATTTTCGATGCAGGAACCTATTAAAATTCGTTTAGAACATTTTCAGAAGAAACCAATACGTTTGGACTCCGACTGCAAGGATGAGGAATTTTTATTTTCTTTGGCTTAGTTGTACAATATTTTATATTATTTCTTTTTTATATGTATTTTATTGCACATTATTATTTTATTTTATTAATTAAAGAAAAAAGATTGTGGCGAAGAAAAACTTCACATGATGAATTTTGGAAAAGCCTGGTCAAAGTGCAACGTATTGTGAGTATTTGAATTATTTAAATATATAATTTTACTAATTTTACTTACATATTTTCGATGCAAGAACCTATTAAAATTCGTTTAGAACATTTTCAGAAGAAACCAATACGTTTGGACTCCGACTACAAGGATGAGGAATTTTTATTTTCGTTGGCTTAGTTGTACAATATTTTATATTATTTCTTTTTATGTATATGTATTTTATTGCACATTATTATTTTATATTATTTTATTTTATTAATTAAAGAAAAAAGATTGTGGCGAAGAAAAACTTCACATGATGAATTTTGGAAAAGCCTGGTCAAAGTGCAACGTATTGTGAGTATTTGAATTATTTAAATATATAATTTTACTAATTTTACTTACATATTTTCGATGCAAGAACCTATTAAAATTCGTTTAGAACATTTTCAGAAGAAACCAATACGTTTGGACTCCGACTGCAAGGATGAGGAATTTTTATTTTCGTTGGCTTAGTCGTACAATATTTTATATTATTCCTTTTTATGTATATGTATTTTATTGCACATTATTATTTTATATTATTTTATTTTATTAATTAAAGAAAAAAGATTGTGGCGAAGAAAAACTTCACATGATGAATTTTGGAAAAGCCTGGTCAAAGTGCAACGTATTGTGAGTATTTGAATTATTTAAATATATAATTTTACTAATTTTACTTACATATTTTCGATGCAGGAACCTATTAAAATTCGTTTAGAACATTTTCAGAAGAAACCAATACGTTTGGACTCCGACTGCAAGGATGAGGAATTTTTATTTTCTTTGGCTTAGTTGTACAATATTTTATATTATTTCTTTTTTATATGTATTTTATTGCACATTATTATTTTATATTATTTTATTTTATTAATTAAAGAAAAAAGATTGTGGCGAAGAAAAACTTCACATGATGAATTTTGGAAAAGCCTGGTCAAAGTGCAACGTATTGTGAGTATTTGAATTATTTAAATATATAATTTTACTAATTTTACTTACATATTTTCGATGCAGGAACCTATTAAAATTCGTTTAGAACATTTTCAGAAGAAACCAATACGTTTGGACTCCGACTGCAAGGATGAGGAATTTTTATTTTCTTTGGCTTAGTTGTACAATATTTTATATTATTTCTTTTTTATATGTATTTTATTGCACATTATTATTTTATATTATTTTATTTTATTAATTAAAGAAAAAAGATTGTGGCGAAGAAAAACTTCACATGATGAATTTTGGAAAAGCCTGGTCAAAGTGCAACGTATTGTGAGTATTTGAATTATTTAAATATATAATTTTACTAATTTTACTTACATATTTTCGATGCAGGAACCTATTAAAATTCGTTTAGAACATTTTCAGAAGAAACCAATACGTTTGGACTCCGACTGCAAGGATGAGGAATTTTTATTTTCTTTGGCTTAGTTGTACAATATTTTATATTATTTCTTTTTTATATGTATTTTATTGCACATTATTATTTTATATTATTTTATTTTATTAATTAAAGAAAAAAGATTGTGGCGAAGAAAAACTTCACATGATGAATTTTGGAAAAGCCTGGTCAAAGTGCAACGTATTGTGAGTATTTGAATTATTTAAATATATAATTTTACTAATTTTACTTACATATTTTCGATGCAAGAACCTATTAAAATTCGTTTAGAACATTTTCAGAAGAAACCAATACGTTTGGACTCCGACTGCAAGGATGAGGAATTTTTATTTTCGTTCGCTTAGTTAAACAATATTTTATATTTTATATTATTTCTTTTTTATATGTATTTTATTGCACATTATTATTTTATATTATTTTATTTTATTAATTAAAGAAAAAAGATTGTGGCGAAGAAAAGCTTCACATGATGAATTTTGGAAAAGCCTGGTCAAAGTGCAACGTATTGTGAGTATTTGAATTATTTAAATATATAATTTTACTAATTTTACTTACATATTTTCGATGCAGGAACCTATTAAAATTCGTTTAGAACATTTTCAGAAGAAACCAATACGTTTGGACTCCGACTGCAAGGATGAGGAATTTTTATTTTCTTTGGCTTAGTTGTACAATATTTTATATTATTTCTTTTTTATATGTATTTTATTGCACATTATTATTTTATATTATTTTATTTTATTAATTAAAGAAAAAAGATTGTGGCGAAGAAAAACTTCACATGATGAATTTTGGAAAAGCCTGGTCAAAGTGCAACGTATTGTGAGTATTTGAATTATTTAAATATATAATTTTACTAATTTTACTTACATATTTTCGATGCAGGAACCTATTAAAATTCGTTTAGAACATTTTCAGAAGAAACCAATACGTTTGGACTCCGATTGCAAGGATGAGGAATTTTTATTTTCTTTGGCTTAGTTGTACAATATTTTATATTATTTCTTTTTTATATGTATTTTATTGCACATTATTATTTTATATTATTTTATTTTATTAATTAAAGAAAAAAGATTGTGGCGAAGAAAAACTTCACATGATGAATTTTGGAAAAGCCTGGTCAAAGTGCAACGTATTGTGAGTATTTGAATTATTTAAATATATAATTTTACTAATTTTACTTACATATTTTCGATGCAGGAACCTATTAAAATTCGTTTAGAACATTTTCAGAAGAAACCAATACGTTTGGACTCCGACTGCAAGGATGAGGAATTTTTATTTTCTTTGGCTTAGTTGTACAATATTTTATATTATTTCTTTTTTATATGTATTTTATTGCACATTATTATTTTATATTATTTTATTTTATTAATTAAAGAAAAAAGATTGTGGCGAAGAAAAACTTCACATGATGAATTTTGGAAAAGCCTGGTCAAAGTGCAACGTATTGTGAGTATTTGAATTATTTAAATATATAATTTTACTAATTTTACTTACATATTTTCGATGCAGGAACCTATTAAAATTCGTTTAGAACATTTTCAGAAGAAACCAATACGTTTGGACTCCGACTGCAAGGATGAGGAATTTTTATTTTCTTTGGCTTAGTTGTACAATATTTTATATTATTTCTTTTTTATATGTATTTTATTGCACATTATTATTTTATATTATTTTATTTTATTAATTAAAGAAAAAAGATTGTGGCGAAGAAAAACTTCACATGATGAATTTTGGAAAAGCCTGGTCAAAGTGCAACGTATTGTGAGTATTTGAATTATTTAAATATATAATTTTACTAATTTTACTTACATATTTTCGATGCAAGAACCTATTAAAATTCGTTTAGAACATTTTCAGAAGAAACCAATACGTTTGGACTCCGACTACAAGGATGAGGAATTTTTATTTTCGTTGGCTTAGTTGTACAATATTTTATATTATTTCTTTTTATGTATATGTATTTTATTGCACATTATTATTTTATATTATTTTATTTTATTAATTAAAGAAAAAAGATTGTGGCGAAGAAAAACTTCACATGATGAATTTTGGAAAAGCCTGGTCAAAGTGCAACGTATTGTGAGTATTTGAATTATTTAAATATATAATTTTACTAATTTTACTTACATATTTTCGATGCAAGAACCTATTAAAATTCGTTTAGAACATTTTCAGAAGAAACCAATACGTTTGGACTCCGACTGCAAGGATGAGGAATTTTTATTTTCTTTGGCTTAGTTGTACAATATTTTATATTATTTCTTTTTTATATGTATTTTATTGCACATTATTATTTTATATTATTTTATTTTATTAATTAAAGAAAAAAGATTGTGGCGAAGAAAAACTTCACATGATGAATTTTGGAAAAGCCTGGTCAAAGTGCAACGTATTGTGAGTATTTGAATTATTTAAATATATAATTTTACTAATTTTACTTACATATTTTCGATGCAAGAACCTATTAAAATTCGTTTAGAACATTTTCAGAAGAAACCAATACGTTTGGACTCCGACTACAAGGATGAGGAATTTTTATTTTCGTTGGCTTAGTTGTACAATATTTTATATTATTTCTTTTTATGTATATGTATTTTATTGCACATTATTATTTTATATTATTTTATTTTATTAATTAAAGAAAAAAGATTGTGGCGAAGAAAAACTTCACATGATGAATTTTGGAAAAGCCTGGTCAAAGTGCAACGTATTGTGAGTATTTGAATTATTTAAATATATAATTTTACTAATTTTACTTACATATTTTCGATGCAAGAACCTATTAAAATTCGTTTAGAACATTTTCAGAAGAAACCAATACGTTTGGACTCCGACTGCAAGGATGAGGAATTTTTATTTTCGTTGGCTTAGTCGTACAATATTTTATATTATTCCTTTTTATGTATATGTATTTTATTGCACATTATTATTTTATATTATTTTATTTTATTAATTAAAGAAAAAAGATTGTGGCGAAGAAAAACTTCACATGATGAATTTTGGAAAAGCCTGGTCAAAGTGCAACGTATTGTGAGTATTTGAATTATTTAAATATATAATTTTACTAATTTTACTTACATATTTTCGATGCAGGAACCTATTAAAATTCGTTTAGAACATTTTCAGAAGAAACCAATACGTTTGGACTCCGACTGCAAGGATGAGGAATTTTTATTTTCTTTGGCTTAGTTGTACAATATTTTATATTATTTCTTTTTTATATGTATTTTATTGCACATTATTATTTTATATTATTTTATTTTATTAATTAAAGAAAAAAGATTGTGGAGAAGAAAAACTTCACATGATGAATTTTGGAAAAGCCTGGTCAAAGTGCAACGTATTGTGAGTATTTGAATTATTTAAATATATAATTTTACTAATTTTACTTACATATTTTCGATGCAAGAACCTATTAAAGGAGAAGAATACGTTTGGACTCCGACTGCAAGGATGAGGAATTTTTATTTTCGTTGGCTTAGTTGTACAATATTTTATATTATTTCTTTTTTATATGTATTTTATTGCACATTATTATTTTATATTATTTTATTTTATTAATTAAAGAAAAAAGATTGTGGAGAAGAAAAACTTCACATGATGAATTTTGGAAAAGCCTGGTCAAAGTGCAACGTATTGTGAGTATTTGAATTATTTAAATATATAATTTTACTAATTTTACTTACATATTTTCGATGCAAGAACCTATTAAAATTCGTTTAGAACATTTTCAGAAGAAACCAATACGTTTGGACTCCGACTACAAGGATGAGGAATTTTTATTTTCGTTGGCTTAGTTGTACAATATTTTATATTATTTCTTTTTTATATGTATTTTATTGCACATTATTATTTTATATTATTTTATTTTATTAATTAAAGAAAAAAGATTGTGGCGAAGAAAAACTTCACATGATGAATTTTGGAAAAGCCTGGTCAAAGTGCAACGTATTGTGAGTATTTGAATTATTTAAATATATAATTTTACTAATTTTACTTACATATTTTCGATGCAAGAACCTATTAAAGAAGAAGAATACGTTTGGACTCCGACTGCAAGGATGAGGAATTTTTATTTTCGTTGGCTTAGTTGTACAATATTTTATATTATTTCTTTTTATGTATATGTATTTTATTGCACATTATTATTTTATATTATTTTATTTTATTAATTAAAGAAAAAAGATTGTGGCGAAGAAAAACTTCACATGATGAATTTTGGAAAAGCCTGGTCAAAGTGCAACGTATTGTGAGTATTTGAATTATTTAAATATATAATTTTACTAATTTTACTTACATATTTTCGATGCAAGAACCTATTAAAATTCGTTTAGAACATTTTCAGAAGAAACCAATACGTTTGGACTCCGACTGCAAGGATGAGGAATTTTTATTTTCGTTGGCTTAGTCGTACAATATTTTATATTATTCCTTTTTATGTATATGTATTTTATTGCACATTATTATTTTATATTATTTTATTTTATTAATTAAAGAAAAAAGATTGTGGCGAAGAAAAACTTCACATGATGAATTTTGGAAAAGCCTGGTCAAAGTGCAACGTATTGTGAGTATTTGAATTATTTAAATATATAATTTTACTAATTTTACTTACATATTTTCGATGCAAGAACCTATTAAAGGAGAAGAATACGTTTGGACTCCGACTGCAAGGATGAGGAATTTTTATTTTCGTTGGCTTAGTTGTACAATATTTTATATTATTTCTTTTTTATATGTATTTTATTGCACATTATTATTTTATATTATTTTATTTTATTAATTAAAGAAAAAAGATTGTGGCGAAGAAAAGCTTCACATGATGAATTTTGGAAAAGCCTGGTCAAAGTGCAACGTATTGTGAGTATTTGAATTATTTAAATATATAATTTTACTAATTTTACTTACATATTTTCGATGCAGGAACCTATTAAAATTCGTTTAGAACATTTTCAGAAGAAACCAATACGTTTGGACTCCGACTGCAAGGATGAGGAATTTTTATTTTCGTTCGCTTAGTTAAACAATATTTTATATTTTATATTATTTCTTTTTTATATGTATTTTATTGCACATTATTATTTTATATTATTTTATTTTATTAATTAAAGAAAAAAGATTGTGGCGAAGAAAAACTTCACATGATGAATTTTGGAAAAGCCTGGTCAAAGTGCAACGTATTGTGAGTATTTGAATTATTTAAATATATAATTTTACTAATTTTACTTACATATTTTCGATGCAAGAACCTATTAAAATTCGTTTAGAACATTTTCAGAAGAAACCAATACGTTTGGACTCCGACTGCAAGGATGAGGAATTTTTATTTTCGTTGGCTTAGTTGTACAATATTTTATATTATTTCTTTTTTATATGTATTTTATTGCACATTATTATTTTATATTATTTTATTTTATTAATTAAAGAAAAAAGATTGTGGCGAAGAAAAGCTTCACATGATGAATTTTGGAAAAGCCTGGTCAAAGTGCAACGTATTGTGAGTATTTGAATTATTTAAATATATAATTTTACTAATTTTACTTACATATTTTCGATGCAGGAACCTATTAAAATTCGTTTAGAACATTTTCAGAAGAAACCAATACGTTTGGACCCCGACTGCAAGGATGAGGAATTTTTATTTTCGTTCGCTTAGTTGTATAATATTTTATATTATTTCTTTTTTATATGTATTTTATTGCACATTATTATTTTATATTATTTTATTTTATTAATTAAAGAAAAAAGATTGTGGCGAAGAAAAGCTTCACATGATGAATTTTGGAAAAGCCTGGTCAAAGTGCAACGTATTGTGAGTATTTGAATTATTTAAATATATAATTTTACTAATTTTACTTATTTTCGATGCAGGAACCTATTAAAATTCGTTTAGAACATTTTCAGAAGAAACCAATACGTTTGGACTCCGACTGCAAGGATGAGGAATTTTTATTTTCGTTGGCTTAGTTGTACAATATTTTATATTATTTCTTTTTATGTATATGTATTTTATTGCACATTATTATTTTATATTATTTTATTTTATTAATTAAAGAAAAAAGATTGTGGCGAAGAAAAACTTCACATGATGAATTTTGGAAAAGCCTGGTCAAAGTGCAACGTATTGTGAGTATTTGAATTATTTAAATATATAATTTTACTAATTTTACTTACATATTTTCGATGCAGGAACCTATTAAAATTCGTTTAGAACATTTTCAGAAGAAACCAATACGTTTGGACTCCGACTGCAAGGATGAGGAATTTTTATTTTCGTTCGCTTAGTTAAACAATATTTTATATTTTATATTATTTCTTTTTTATATGTATTTTATTGCACATTATTATTTTATATTATTTTATTTTATTAATTAAAGAAAAAAGATTGTGGCGAAGAAAAACTTCACATGATGAATTTTGGAAAAGCCTGGTCAAAGTGCAACGTATTGTGAGTATTTGAATTATTTAAATATATAATTTTACTAATTTTACTTACATATTTTCGATGCAGGAACCTATTAAAATTCGTTTAGAACATTTTCAGAAGAAACCAATACATTTGGACTCCGACTGCAAGGATGAGGAATTTTTATTTTCGTTGGCTTAGTTGTACAATATTTTATATTATTTCTTTTTTATATGTATTTTATTGCACATTATTATTTTATAATATTTTATTTTATTAATTAAAGAAAAAAGATTGTGGCGAAGAAAAACTTCACATGATGAATTTTGGAAAAGCCTGGCCAAAGTGCAACGTATTGTGAGTATTTGAATTATTTAAATGTATAATTTTACTAATTTTACTTACATATTTTCGATGCAGGAACCTATTAAAACTCGTTTAGAACATTTTCAGAAGAAACCAATACGTTTGGACTCCGACTGCAAGGATGAGGAATTTTTATTTTCGTTGGCTTAGTTGTACAATATTTTATATTATTTCTTTTTTATATGTATTTTATTGCACATTATTATTTTATATTATTTTATTTTATTAATTAAAGAAAAAAGATTGTGGCGAAGAAAAACTTCACATGATGAATTTTGGAAAAGCCTGGTCAAAGTGCAACGTATTGTGAGTATTTGAATTATTTAAATATATAATTTTACTAATTTTACTTACATATTTTCGATGCAAGAACCTATTAAAGAAGAAGAATACGTTTGGACTCCGACTGCAAGGATGAGGAATTTTTATTTTCGTTGGCTTAGTTGTACAATATTTTATATTATTTCTTTTTTATATGTATTTTATTGCACATTATTATTTTATATTATTTTATTTTATTAATTAAAGAAAAAAGATTGTGGCGAAGAAAAACTTCACATGATGAATTTTGGAAAAGCCTGGTCAAAGTGCAACGTATTGTGAGTATTTGAATTATTTAAATATATAATTTTACTAATTTTACTTACATATTTTCGATGCAGGAACCTATTAAAATTCGTTTAGAACATTTTCAGAAGAAACCAATACGTTTGGACTCCGACTGCAAGGATGAGGAATTTTTATTTTCGTTGGCTTAGTTGTACAATATTTTATATTATTTCTTTTTTATATGTATTTTATTGCACATTATTATTTTATATTATTTTATTTTATTAATTAAAGAAAAAAGATTGTGGCGAAGAAAAACTTCACATGATGAATTTTGGAAAAGCCTGGTCAAAGTGCAACGTATTGTGAGTATTTGAATTATTTAAATATATAATTTTACTAATTTTACTTACATATTTTCGATGCAGGAACCTATTAAAATTCGTTTAGAACATTTTCAGAAGAAACCAATACATTTGGACTCCGACTGCAAGGATGAGGAATTTTTATTTTCGTTGGCTTAGTTGTACAATATTTTATATTATTTCTTTTTTATATGTATTTTATTGCACATTATTATTTTATAATATTTTATTTTATTAATTAAAGAAAAAAGATTGTGGCGAAGAAAAACTTCACATGATGAATTTTGGAAAAGCCTGGCCAAAGTGCAACGTATTGTGAGTATTTGAATTATTTAAATGTATAATTTTACTAATTTTACTTACATATTTTCGATGCAGGAACCTATTAAAACTCGTTTAGAACATTTTCAGAAGAAACCAATACGTTTGGACTCCGACTGCAAGGATGAGGAATTTTTATTTTCGTTGGCTTAGTTGTACAATATTTTATATTATTTCTTTTTTATATGTATTTTATTGCACATTATTATTTTATATTATTTTATTTTATTAATTAAAGAAAAAAGATTGTGGCGAAGAAAAACTTCACATGATGAATTTTGGAAAAGCCTGGTCAAAGTGCAACGTATTGTGAGTATTTGAATTATTTAAATATATAATTTTACTAATTTTACTTACATATTTTCGATGCAAGAACCTATTAAAGAAGAAGAATACGTTTGGACTCCGACTGCAAGGATGAGGAATTTTTATTTTCGTTGGCTTAGTTGTACAATATTTTATATTATTTCTTTTTTATATGTATTTTATTGCACATTATTATTTTATATTATTTTATTTTATTAATTAAAGAAAAAAGATTGTGGCGAAGAAAAACTTCACATGATGAATTTTGGAAAAGCCTGGTCAAAGTGCAACGTATTGTGAGTATTTGAATTATTTAAATATATAATTTTACTAATTTTACTTACATATTTTCGATGCAGGAACCTATTAAAATTCGTTTAGAACATTTTCAGAAGAAACCAATACGTTTGGACTCCGACTGCAAGGATGAGGAATTTTTATTTTCGTTGGCTTAGTTGTACAATATTTTATATTATTTCTTTTTTATATGTATTTTATTGCACATTATTATTTTATATTATTTTATTTTATTAATTAAAGAAAAAAGATTGTGGCGAAGAAAAACTTCACATGATGAATTTTGGAAAAGCCTGGTCAAAGTGCAACGTATTGTGAGTATTTGAATTATTTAAATATATAATTTTACTAATTTTACTTACATATTTTCGATGCAGGAACCTATTAAAATTCGTTTAGAACATTTTCAGAAGAAACCAATACATTTGGACTCCGACTGCAAGGATGAGGAATTTTTATTTTCGTTGGCTTAGTTGTACAATATTTTATATTATTTCTTTTTTATATGTATTTTATTGCACATTATTATTTTATAATATTTTATTTTATTAATTAAAGAAAAAAGATTGTGGCGAAGAAAAACTTCACATGATGAATTTTGGAAAAGCCTGGCCAAAGTGCAACGTATTGTGAGTATTTGAATTATTTAAATGTATAATTTTACTAATTTTACTTACATATTTTCGATGCACGAACCTATTAAAACTCGTTTAGAACATTTTCAGAAGAAACCAATACGTTTGGACTCCGACTGCAAGGATGAGGAATTTTTATTTTCGTTGGCTTAGTTGTACAATATTTTATATTATTTCTTTTTTATATGTATTTTATTGCACATTATTATTTTATATTATTTTATTTTATTAATTAAAGAAAAAAGATTGTGGCGAAGAAAAACTTCACATGATGAATTTTGGAAAAGCCTGGTCAAAGTGCAACGTATTGTGAGTATTTGAATTATTTAAATATATAATTTTACTAATTTTACTTACATATTTTCGATGCAGGAACCTATTAAAACTCGTTTAGAACATTTTCAGAAGAAACCAATACGTTTGGACTCCGACTGCAAGGATGAGGAATTTTTATTTTCGTTGGCTTAGTTGTACAATATTTTATATTATTTCTTTTTTATATGTATTTTATTGCACATTATTATTTTATATTATTTTATTTTATTAATTAAAGAAAAAAGATTGTGGCGAAGAAAAACTTCACATGATGAATTTTGGAAAAGCCTGGTCAAAGTGCAACGTATTGTGAGTATTTGAATTATTTAAATATATAATTTTACTTATTTTCGATGCAGCAACTTATTAAAATTCGTGAAAAACATTGGAAGGAGAAACCAAAGATATGTTCGGACTCCGACTCCAAGGATAAGGAATACGATGTGGGTTTACTACATATATTTTTCCAGCTTCTTCAGATAGTGGTACGTACATTTTTTTCTATTTATTCCGATAATTTAGTTAATATTTAATTTTTTTAATTTGATTAGTTCACATATGATGGATTATACTTCTGACTACTGAGCACCGAAATGAAATTGTTTTCGACTCGGTAATAATTTTGTTAATGTTTTCAGAAATATAAACTACCGTATGTATTGAACACTCTTTGATTTAAACTTATTTTCCTTCGTTTAATTGTATAATATTTTATATTTGATATTATTTCTTTTTTATATTTTATTGCACATTATTATTTTATATTGTAATATTTTTATTTCACAATTTTTCACAAATAAATATAATTTGTGTACGTTTTCTTTTTCTGAACTACCACAAAAACCAAATTACACATGACTTTTTTTTTCTGAAATGAAGATGGAAGATCGAGTCCGATTGATTGGGTTGGTATCTTATTTTTATGTTTGGAGTTTAGATTCTAGGCAGATCTCAAGTCGATTTTTGACATTATTTAAGTCGTTGTTGTCTGAAATCAATAGGGAACTTTTGCTAATTTTTGGAAGCTTCTCATTCATCCTTTCGTTAAACGGTAAGTATCCTTATTACAAACAGATGAAACGCTATGGAATGGATTGACATATGAAAAAAAAAGGAGCAACACCATTTGTTAATTTGTTTTTATATTTTATTTTTAATTATCACGTCACTCGGCATTATCGCTGGCAACTTTCTCTATCCCCGTCAGTATTTCTTCTTGCAATGCTTGCAAATCGACATCAACTGTTGCCGTTCCATCCATAATTTTCTTGTCTATCTCCTTTTCAATTAACACTCCTGACAGCTTCGATAGTGTTGATTGCTTCCGTTTGCCAGCGTCTTTGCGCTTTGAGCGTGGTTTCTTCGTCGTCTTAGGGTTTCTTATTTGTATTTTTTGATGCATTACTTTTATGTGGTTCTCGAGAGCTCTCTTATCCGACAGTGTTGCTTCGCAGTCTCCAAAAGTACATGGAATCTTTTTTCCTTCGTGAGTTGTTCGTATATGTTGTAATAGATTCCTTTTGTAGGTATAAAAACGTGTACAGCCTTCGTACGTACATTTAAATACTTCTTTATCATCTGCATGGCAGTTCTTGTGTTCTTCTAAGTAAAATTTGCTCTTGAATACCTTTGAACATTGTTCACACTTACATATAGAGCATTGGGTGGTTCAATTCCTTGCGATGTGCCAACAATCCGGACCACTTTTCAAAGGTTGCTTCACACCGATCGCATCTGTGGGTTTTGGTGCACACATGGCATGGCGTGTTAAAAAGTATTCCTGGACAAATCCTTTAGAACATTTCGAGCAACTAAAAAGACAAAAATTAATTTTTGTTTGATATTTTTGAAAAATTATTAAAGTTTATTGAAATATCTGGCAGTGCGACATTAATTTTAAATTTTTCGAATTTTAATTTGTATCTTTTTTTCAATCGTTTACGTTTAGGTAGGAGATTAAATTTGCGTTTGGAAAAGGAAGCGGGCTGGCTTTGTGTTAATTTGTTACCATCGTATTTGTTGGGGTTATTACGACAACACATGTTTAAAGTTTAAACATATTCGGGCGATTGGAAAATAGAGAAGGATTTAAGAGGAGATATGGATTCACATTGGTCTTAAGCTTTTAAATACCAAAATGAAAGGGAAAAACAGAGTTGGGTAAAGCATTCTAGTGGTTAAAAAAAGAATCTTCCAATCTGAGGAGTAGATATTCCTTGAAGTGCGGGTATTGCGGCGAAATGTTTGACAGAAAATTGTTTTTAAAAATATTGACAACACAACGTGATATGAAACATTTCAAAATCTCTTTTTTTATTCTTTCGAAAAGACTTAAACTTGTTTTACTGGCGCCTACTAAGAAATGGGAGTTATATTCAAGAAGAATATGTGATCATGCCATAAAAGAGGTGATCTGCGCTACAAATAAGTACTGAAAGTTGATTAGTTTTCTTGATGCAACTGCCACTCATGGATAGCGGCATTGGGTGACAAAACGGAGCCCTGGGAAATACCAGACTTGAAATAATCCAATATTATTTGTATTGAATTTTGTAGAAGTGAAGTTTTAAATTGAACGAAAAAGAGATTCTCATAATATTTTTTTTGATAAAAGAGCAAGCGCAATAATATTACTTTCTTCAAAACGATGTAAGGATTTGTTCCACTTTTTGGTGTGATAAACCATGAAATGACCAGTGGACCTATTGCTGCGTAAGACGTACCTACTGCTGGTCATTAAGAAGCTTTCGGTTTTCGAGGTATTTCTGAAGGTGGTTTTGGCCGCCGCTTCGGGGAATTTGTGTGAATTCAGATCTTTTAAGACTCTCAGTATTGTACGGATGCGAAAGATCCATAAAACACACGTCTTTAACTTTTTCTTATGCAATTCAACTTTTACAAAGGTTTTGGAGTTTGTGCACATAATTTTTCACTAAGGAATACAAAATTAAATACTTTACTTCATTCAACTCTTAGAAGCTGATTAAGTTCCACAACTCTCTATCATTTCTCCATGTCTAGTTTTACAGAAATGTACATATGTATGTAACCAATTCGGATATTTTGACATAGGAAATAACTATCGTACTAAACGCCCCATTAGTTTTATCTCTACTCATACGTACTAAGTACCCATTGTTTGAAGTTCCGTGCATAATACTGTCGTACAAAACATCTGGGTTCAATCCCTGATATTGCAAAATCCTCTGCTTTCTCAGATTAGATGTTTTGATTCGGTATAGAAACTGTAGGTACCCTACATCCCTACTTAGTAGGTCCTAACTATAGCCTGGTTCTTCACGAGGTATAGTGCCCAAAAAATATATTTATGTACATATTTATTATGACACTTACTTAATTGGGTTTTCCATAGGTAAAATAAATCAATTTATTCTGTCACTGAATTATTTTTGATTTGAGATTGCTACTAAAGTTTTTCTAAATTTTAAATTTTTTGAATACTTTTAAGATTTTAACAAATATTTAAGTTGTTTTTGACAGACAAACCACCCACAAGGGGGGTAAAACCCTCCTTGGATCCGCCATTGCTCGAACTTAAGCTGGAACTCTTGCATCTACTTTTGATTTTGTTCTTTGTTTTCATTCCGATTACTTTATCTACCTTTGGATGCAAATAAATGCATTTTACTCAAGTTTTTCTAACTTGATAAGAAATAAATCAAATGCACTAGAAACTGATAAGGAATTGATATAAAAAGTACATGGGTGTGGTGAAGTCATGATTTCTTGAGTCTTTTTTATCTTTTGTGAGACGATGAAATAGTTTGAAAGAAATTGACAGTACAGGTTAGGTTAGGTTAGGTTATAAGGGGTGTGCACAACATGAAGCTGTTGCGTACACGGGGGCCTGCTGGTCCATTGTGATCCCCTGTAAAGTAAAAGTAAGCATCGATGCTCCTCAATCATTGCCGATTAGCGTAGACTGGCTCGTTAACGAACCAGCCTGTGTTATCTATAAATTTCCTCATGTTTGCCATTGAGACCTGTGGTAGATCATCCAGTTCTCCAACAAACCTGTTTCCGAAATGACGGAGTCGGCTGGTTTGGAGGTTCGGACAGTCACAGAGCAGGTGTTTGATGGTTTCTATTTCCTCCTCATCCTGACAGCTCCTACAAAAATCGGGTGCAAATGCCCCTATCCTATTAGCCATTACGCCAATGGCGCAATGACCTGTTAGTATACCTATCAAGATTTTAATGTTCTTTTTACTCAGCGATAGAATGTACCGAGTTTCCTTTTCATTTGTGTTAGGCCATAAACTTCTAGAGATTGCGCAATCGTCCCTGGATTTCCAGGAGTTATTGATTTTCTCTTTTAGTTTAAGGTCTATCTTCCTCTTGAGTACCCCAATCGGGACGAGTGGTCCCCTAACTGAATGGTCGCTACTACTTGTGTCTGCTTCTGACCCTTTTCTGGCTAGTTCATCTACTATATCATTCCCTTCTATATTGCTATGTCCGGGAAGCCAGCAGAGCTTTACCTGGTTAGTGTGGCAGATTTTGTTTAATTCCTTCCTGCAGTTTAAAACTGCTTTTGATCTTATGGTCTCACTAGCTAAGGCTTTGATAGCAGCTTGGCTGTCCACGAAAAAAGTAATCTCCGAAGAGCTTAGCTTTTCGTAATGTGCCAATTCAGCTGCTTTTCCAATGGCAAAGATCTCGGCCTGAAAGACACTACAGTCAGCCGGGAGTGTATATGACGCTCTGATGTTGAGAGATTGGCAAAACACTCCAGCACCTGTTCCTGATTCCATTTTTGAACCGTCAGTGTAGAAAGGGATACCCTCTTTTCAGCCTAACTATGTATATTGGGAATCAGCACTTTCTTTCACAATCTGCATAATTTTTCTTTTAATAACATTGTTTTTTTTTTTCTTTAGATTTAAATCTCTTATCACTTCTATCCTCGTTCGCAGCTTCCTCCTACAAAGATTTTGATTTTTTCCTGGAACTGGATTCCGCCAACGAAGTATTTCAATTCGTGAGAAGCTGGTCTCCTTACTCTTGGCCGGTGCTTTCGTTAATGGCCTGAAGAGCTTTTGATTCTGAAGAGTAACCTGATTCACTCCTCGGTCTTGATTGTGGTGTTACAGCTAGATTATCAAATACTGGTACTGATTCCTAATTCAAGAAATCTTATTTCAACAACCTGCCTAGGGACTTGCATTCACATATCTCTTACCTATATGTATGTATGTACATCTGTAGTTGGTTTCTCAAGATCGCGGCCCACCGATTCCCTTTTTTTGTACTGTACCGAGCATGGATTTGGTCGAACGCAACGTGGTCGATTTATCGGTCATTGACTGGGACGTTTTATGTAGCACCACTTTCTTTTCCTAACCAAACAAAATTTTTGTTAGGCGTAACTAATTGGATTTTTTTTCTATGTTCTTACCTATGAAATAATTTCCTAGAAGAATGAAAATTTTGGTGGGCGATTTGGGAATGGACCGACCCGACCCCCTCTAATCAGGATGTTGGGAATTCCAATGGTTTTTGTGTACCTGCACTATGGATTCCTAATTTGAGTAAAATTTATTTCGTGAGAGAATTGATTGAACGAGATACTTTTGAAAATGTGTTCTTACCAATGGATTTTCTTTTTCTCTTATACATAGATAAACCAAGAACCGTATTCTTTTCTTCAATTTTTGGAAATACCGAATGTAGGTTTGCACAATGTTGCCGATATCCTTACAGAAATGGTCAGATCTGTTTAAACCGTGTGATTTTGTGGCTTTCACTTAAACTCTTTTATTTTTTGAAGGACTATTTTGCTGAGCTAAGAACTTTCTCGGTCGACCGATTAAAAAGAAATGATGGAGAGTTAAAAACTGCGCCACGAGGATACCAACTTAACTTTTTGTGAAACGCATGGAATGAAGAGAATAGGAAATGTCAATCGGTACGGGACGGCTCGAAACATTGTGGTCCCGATCGTACCTCTCACTTTAATCGAGACTCGCTAACACATTTTAAGGTGAAGGTGCAAGTGTTTAGTTTAAGCTTCATGCACAAAAGTGCATGTCCGATTGCATTGCTTCTGCCAAAGATAATTTAATTTTTCTCCTTTCTATAATTATCTAAATATATGTATGGATATATTTAATAATCGTCGTTTGGGAATATTCGTATGTTATGTCTCTAAGAACAAGTTTTTTTTTCTGTTATGCGAATAAAAACTAACTAATTAATAAACTACTTCGATAGTTTGTTTTATATCAATAAGTTGAAGATGGTGATGGATGATGGTATCGAGGTTAAACTCAACGCTTCTTATAGGGTTTATTTCTATGGATGCCTTATATCTCATGAATGTTGTTAGTTAATACCTTGGGTCGTTCCCTACAAGATTTTCACAAAAATCAGACTAACATTTAGGTTTCGAAGTTCAAAATTATTGTAAAATAAAGTTTTCAATGGATAATTTTAATATTTCACTGAATTTTTACAAAAAAAACAAACAAATTTAAAATCAATTTTTATATGGTAAATCAGCGGTTCTGTCAGATATTTATGCATATGCCACAAATTCTCGGACAACTTTGGATCCTTTTTTTGACATCCCAGGTGTTCTCTTACACGTAAAACACCAACAAAAAGGTATCCAGCCAGATATACTATATGCCTGAGATTGAGATTGAACAGTGCTAATGAATGCGCTCACTATAACAAAATACAAAAGGTGCGTTCTTTTTCTAAAGCCTTTTTGTTGTAATCAAAAGTGTCACTTTTTCTCTTTGCGTCCGTTGGCCATTTTCAAAACCTTTTTCATTTGATATAAATTTTAGTAACATCCCGTATCTTTAACTAAAACCACCTTGATATTAAGGGACCTGCAATTAATGTACTTTCTTCTTTCGTGGATCCGTTGGTCATTCTATAGACCTTCATTTTGGTATGGTTATTGGTTGGATACAGCCCTCCGTTTTGCCACAACAACTCTGTACACTGTATCTTTAACTAAGGCCACTTTGCAGTTCAGGGATCTGTAAATAGTGCAGTTTTGCTTAGTGCATCCATTGTCCAAAGTTAATAACTTAATTTTGGTATACATTTTAGTTAAAAAAGCCCTCGTTTGGCCACAATAGGTCCAACACTGTATCTTTTGCTAAAACCACTTTGCAGTTCAGGAATATGCAGATAATGCACTTTTTCTCTGTGCATCTGGTGGCCGTAGTTAAGACCTCCACTTTGGTATGGCTATTGGATAGATACAACCCTCCGTTTGGACACAATAGCTCTAAAACTGTATCCTTAACTAAAACCACTTTGCAGTTTAGGGATCTGCAGATAATGCACTTTTTCTCAGTGCATCTGGTGGCCGTAGTTAAGACCTTAATTTTGGTATGGCTATTGGTTAGATACAACCCTACGTTTGGACACAATAGCTCTAAAACTATATCCTTAACTAAAACCACTTTGCAGTTAAGGGATCTGCAGATAATGCACTTTTTCTCAGTGCATCTGGTGGCCATAGTTAAGACCTCCATTTTGGTGTGGCTATTGGTTAGATACAACCCTCCGTTTGGATACAATAGTTCTAAAACTGTATCCTTAACTAAAACCATTTTGCAGTTAAGGGATCTGCACATAATGCACTTTTTCTCAGTGCATCTGGTGGCCGTAGTTAAGACCTTAATTTTGGTATGGCTATTGGTTAGATACAACCCTACGTTTGGACACAATAGCTCTAAAACTATATCCTTAACTAAAACCACTTTGCAGTTAAGGGATCTGCAGATAATGCACTTTTTCTCGGTGCATCTGGTGGCCGTAGTTAAGACCTCCATTTTGGTATGGCTATTGGTTAGGTTCAACCCTCCGTTTGAATACAATAGCTCTAAAACTGTATCCTTAACTAAAACCACTTTCCAGTTAAGGGATCTGCAGATAATGCACTTTTTCTCAGTGCATCTGGTGGCCATAGTTAAGACCTCCATTTTGGTATGGCTATTGGTTAGATACAACCCTCCGTTTGGATACAATAGCTCTAAAACTGTATCCTTAACTAAGATTACTTTGCAGTTTAGGGATCTGCAGATAATGCACTTTTTCTCAGTGCATCTGTTGGCCATAGTTAAGACCTCCGCTTTGGTATGGCTATTGGTTAGGTACAACCCTCCGTTTGGACACAATAGCTCTTAAACTGTATCCTTAACTAAGATTACTTTGCAGTTTAGGGATCTGCAGATAATGCACTTTTTCTCAGTGCATCTGGTGGCCGTAGTTAAGACCTCCATTTTGGTATGGCTATTGGTTAGGTTCAACCCTCCGTTTGGACACAATAGCTCTAAAACTGTATCCTTAACTAAAACCACTTTCCAGTTAAGGGATCTGCAGATAATGCACTTTTTCTCAGTGCATCTGGTGGCCATAGTTAAGACCTCCATTTTGGTATGGCTATTGGTTAGATACAACCCTCCGTTTGGATACAATAGCTCTAAAACTGTATCCTTAACTAAGATTACTTTGCAGTTTAGGGATCTGCAGATAATGCACTTTTTCTCAGTGCATCTGTTGGCCATAGTTAAGACCTCCGCTTTGGTATGGCTATTGGTTAGGTACAACCCTCCGTTTGGACACAATAGCTCTAAAACTGTATCCGTAACTAAAACCACTTTGCAGTTAAGGGATCTGCAGATAATGCACTTTTTCTCAGTGCATCTGATGGCCATAGTTAAGACCTCCACTTTGATATGGCTATTGGATAGATACAACCCTCCGTTTGACACAATAACGTTAAAACTGTATCCTTAACTAAAACCACTTTCCAGTTAAGGGATCTGCAGATAATGCACTTTTTCTCGGTGCATCTGGTGGCCATAGTTAAGACCTCCATTTTGTTGGTATGGCTATTGGTTAGGTACAACCCTCCGTTTGGACACAATAGCTCTAAAACTGTATCCTTAACTTAAACCACTTTGCAGTTAATTGATCTAAGGATAATGCACTTTTTCTTAGTGTATCCGGTGGCCGTAGTTAAGACCTTCATTTTGGTATGGCTATTGGTAAGATACAACTCTCTTTTTGGCCACAATAACGTTAAAACTGTATCCTTAACTAAAACCACTTTGCGGTTGAGGGGTCTGCAGATAATGCACTTTTTCTCAGTGCATCTGGTGGCCATAGTTAAGACCTCCATTTTGGTATGGCTATTGGTTAGATACAACCCTACGTTTGGACACAATAGCTCTTAAACTGTATTCTTAACTAAAACCACTTTGCAGTTAAGGGATCTGCAGATAATGCACTTTTTCTCAGTGCATCTGTTGGCCATAGTTAAGACCTCCGCTTTGGTATGGCTATTGGATAGATACAACCCTCCGTTTGGACACAATAGCTCTAAAACTGTATCCTTAATTAAAACCACTTTGCAGTTTAGGGATCTGCAGATAATGCACTTTTTCTCAGTGCATCTGGTGGCCGTAGTTAAGACCTCCATTTTGGTATGGCTATTGGTTAGGTTCAACCCTCCGTTTGGACACAATAGCTCTAAAACTGTATCCTTAACTAAGATTACTTTGCAGTTTAGGGATCTGCAGATAATGCACTTTTTCTCAGTGCATCTAGTGGCCGTAGTTAAGACCTCCATTTTGGTATGGCTATTGGTTAGGTTCAACCCTCCGTTTGGACACAATAGCTCTAAAACTGTATCCGTAACTAAAACCACTTTGCAGTTAAGGGATCTGCAGATAATGCACTTTTTCTCAGTGCATCTGATGGCCATAGTTAAGACCTCCATTTTGATATGGCTATTGGATAGATACAACCCTCCGTTTGACACAATAACGTTAAAACTGTATCCTTAACTAAAACCACTTTGCAGTTAAGGGATCTGCAGATAATGCACTTTTTCTCGGAGCATCTGGTGGCCATAGTTAAGACCTCCATTTTGTTGGTATGGCTATTGGTTAGGTACAACCCTCCGTTTGGACACAATAGCTCTAAAACTGTATCCTTAACTTAAACCACTTTGCAGTTAATTGATCTAAGGATAATGCACTTTTTCTCAGTGTATCCGGTGGCCGTAGTTAAGACCTTCATTTTGGTATGGCTATTGGTAAGATACAACTCTCTTTTTGGCCACAATTACGTTAAAACTGTATCCTTAACTAAAACCACTTTGCGGTTGAGGGGTCTGCAGATAATGCACTTTTTCTCAGTGCATCTGGTGGCCATAGTTAAGACCTCCATTTTGGTATGGCTATTGGTTAGATACAACCCTACGTTTGGACACAATAGCTCTTAAACTGTATTCTTAACTAAAACCACTTTGCAGTTAAGGGATCTGCAGATAATGCACTTTTTCTCAGTGCATCTGTTGGCCATAGTTAAGACCTCCGCTTTGGTATGGCTATTGGATAGATACAACCCTCCGTTTGGACACAATAGCTCTAAAACTGTATCCGTAACTAAAACCACTTTGCAGTTAAGGGATCTGCAGATAATGCACTTTTTCTCGGTGCATCTGGTGGCCATAGTTAAGACCTCCATTTTGTTGGTATGGCTATTGGTTAGGTACAACCCTCCGTTTGGACACAATAGCTCTAAAACTGTATCCTTAACTAAGATTACTTTGCAGTTTAGGGATCTGCAGATAATGCACTTTTTCTCAGTGCATCCTGTGGCCGTAGTAAAGACCTTCATTTTAGTATGGCTATTGGATAGATACAACCCTCCGTGTGGACACAATAACGTTAAAACTGCATCCTTAACTAAAACCACTTTGCAGTTAAGGGATCTGCAGAGAATGCACTTTTTCTCAGTGCATCTGTTGGCCATAGTTAAGACCTCCACTTTGATATGGCTATTGAATAGAAACAACCCTCCGTTTGGACACAATAACGTTAAAACTGTATCCTTAACTAAAACCACTTTGCAGTTAAGGGATCTGCAGATAATGCACTTTTTCTCAGTGCATCTGGTGGCCATAGTTAAGACCTCCACTTTGATATGGCTATTGGATAGATACAACCCTCCGTTTGATCACAATAACGTTAAAACTGTATCCTTAACTAAAACCACTTTGCAGTTAAGGGATCTGCAGATAATGCACTTTTACGCAGTGCATCTGGTGGCCGTAGTTAAGACCTCCACTTTGGTATGGCTATTGGATAGATACAACCCTCCGTGTTGACACAATAACGTTAAAACTGCATCCTTAACTAAAACCACTTTGCAGTTTAGGGATCTGCAGAGAATGCACTTTTTCTCAGTGCATCTGGTGGCCATAGTTAAGACCTCCATTTTGGTATGGCTATTGGATAGATACAACCCTCCGTTTGGACACAATAACGTTAAAACTGCATCCTTAACTAAAACCACTTTGCAGTTAAGGGATCTGCAGATAATGCACTTTTTCTCAGTGCATCTGGTGGCCGTAGTTAAGACCTTCATTTTGGTATGGCTATTGGTTAGGTGGTACAACCCTACGTTTGGACACAATAGCTCTAACACTGAATCGTTTCTAAAAACACACTTTACAATTAGTTCACTGTAGTTTTACCTTTGGAGTGGAAATGTGGTAAGGCAGGCTTGGACAAGAATATTTTAGTATAAATAGAGGAGCCTTTCAATCAAAAAATCAGTTCGAAAGAATTTCTGAAGAATACGGAAGAAGAAAAATGAATTGTTTGAGATTTTATGTGTATTTAGTGGTGAAAAAAATAGTGAAAAATGTGAGAAATATTTATTATTATATTTTAGACGTTGGTTAATTATAATTTAATGTTAAAAATTATTTTTGTTGGTAGATTGATTTGGTACTTAGTCAAGAAGAAAAAATAAAGAGAAGAAAAGAAGAAGATGAAAAAAGATTGCGAAGGAAAAGTTTAAATGAAGAATTCTGGAAAAGCCTGGTGAAAGTGCAACGTATTGTGAGTATTTGAATTATTTAAATATATAATTTTACTAATTTTACTTATTTTCGATGCAGCAACTTATTAAAATTCGTGAAAAACATTGGAAGGAGAAACCAAAGATATGTTTGGACTCCGACTCCAAGGATAAGGAATACGATGTGGGTTTACTATATTTTTCCAGCTTCTTCAGATAGTGGTACGTACATTTTTTTCTATTTATTCTGATAATTTAGTTAATATTTAATTTTTTTAATTTGATTAGTTCACATATGATAGATTATACTTCTGACTACTGAGCACCGAAATGAAATTGTTTTCGACTCGGTAATAATTTTGTTAATGTTTTCAGAAATTTGTATTGAACACTCTTTGATTTAAACTTATTTTCCTTCGTTTAATTGTATAATATTTTATATTTGATATTATTTCTTTTTTATATTTTATTGCACATTATTATTTTATATTGTAATATTTTTATTTCACAATTTTTCACAAATAAATATAATTTGTGTTCGTTTTCGTTTTCTGAACTACCACAAAAACCAAATTACACATGACTTTTTTTTCTGAAATGAAGATGGAGATGGAAGATGGAAGATCGAGTCCGATTGATTGGGTTGGTATCTTATTTTTATGTTTTGAGTTTAGATTCTAGGCAGATCTCAAGTCGATATTTGACATTATTTAAGTCGTTGTTGTCTGAAATCAATAGGGAACTTTTGCTAATTTTTGGAAGCTTCTCATTCATCCTTTCGTTAAACGGTAAGTATCCTTATTACAAACAGATGATACGCTATGGAAAGGATTGACATATGAAAAAAAGGAGCAACACCATTTGTTAATTTGTTTTTATATTTTATTTTTAATTATCACGTCACTCGGCATTATCGCTGGCAACTTTCTCTATCCCCGTCAGTATTTCTTCTTGCAATGCTTGCAAATCGACATCAACTGTTGCCGTTCCATCCATAATTGTCTTGTCTATCTCCTTTTCAATTAACACTCCTGACAGCTTCGATAGTGTTGATTGCTTCCGTTTGCCAGCGTCTTTGCGCTTTGAGCGTGGTTTCTTCGTCGTCTTAGGGTTTCTTATTTGTATTTTTTGATGCATTACTTTTATGTGGTTCTCGAGAGCTCTCTTATCCGACAGTGTTGCTTCGCAGTCTCCAAAAGTACATGGAATCTTTTTTCCTTCGTGAGTTGTTCGTATATGTTGTAATAGATTCCTTTTGTAGGTATAAAAACGTGTACAGCCTTCGTACGTACATTTAAATACTTCTTTATCATCTGCATGGCAGTTCTTGTGTTCTTCTAAGAAAAATTTGCTCTTGAATTCCTTTGAACATTGTTCACACTTATAGAGCATTGGGTGGTTCAATTCCTTGCGATGTGCCAACAATCCGGACCACTTTTCAAAGGTTGCTTCACACCGATCGCATCTGTGGGTTTTGGTGCACACATGGCGTGTTAAAAAGTATTCCTGGACAAATCCTTTAGAACATTTCGAGCAACTAAAAAGACAAAAATTAATTTTTGTTTGATATTTTTGAAAAATTATTAAAGTTTATTGAAATATCTGGCAGTGCGACATTAATTTTAAATTTTTCGAATTTTAATTTGTATCTTTTTTTCAATCGTTTACGTTTAGGTAGGAGATTAAATTTGCGTTTGGAAAAGGAAGCGGGCTGGCTTTGTGTTAATTTGTTACCATCGTATTTGTTGGGGTTATTACGACAACACATGTTAAAGTTTAAACATATTCGGGCGATTGGAAAATAGAGAAGGATTTAAGAGGAGATATGGATTCACATTGGTCTTAAGCTTTTAAATACCAAAATGAAAGGGAAAAACAGAGTTGGGTAAAGCATTCTAGTGGTTAAAAAAAGAATCTTCCAATCTGAGGAGTAGATATTCCTTGAAGTCAGCTACTGTAAACAAAGATAATAGCACAGAAGGGAAAGCATTGAGTGCGGGTATTGCGGCGAAATGTTTGACAGAAAATTGTTTTTAAAAATATTGGCAATACAACGTGATATGAAACATTTCAAAATCTCTTTTTTTTATTCTTTCGAAAAGACTTAAACTTGTTTTACTGACGCCTACTAAGAAATGGGAGTTATATTCAAGAAGAATATGTGATCATGCCATAAAAGAGGTGATCTGCGCTACAAATAAGTACTGAAAGTTGATTAGTTTTCTTGATGCAACTGCCACTCATGGATAGCGGCATTGGGTGACAAAACGGAGCCCTGGGAAATACCAGACTTGAAATAATCCAATATTATTTGTATTGAATTTTGTAGAAGTGAAGTTTTAAATTGAACGAAAAAGAGATTCTCATAATATTTTTTTTGATAAAAGAGCAAGCGCAATAATATTACTTTCTTCAAAACGATGTAAGGATTTGTTCCACTTTTTGGTGTGATAAACCATGAAATCACCAGTGGACCTATTGCTGCGTAAGACGTACCTACTGCTGGTCATTAAGAAGCTTTCGGTTTTCGAGGTATTTCTGAAGGTGGTTTTGGCCGCCGCTTCGGGGAATTTGTGTGAATTCAGATCTTTTAAGACTCTCAATATTGTACGGATGCGAAAGATCCATAAAACACACGTCTTTAACTTTTTCTTATGCAATTCAACTTTTACAAAGGTTTTGGAGTTTGTGCAGATAATTTTTCACTAAGGAATACAAAATTAAATACTTTACTTTATTCAACTCTCAGAAGCTGATTAAGTTTCATAACTCTCTATCATTTCTCCATGTCCAGTTTTACAGAAATGTATGTAACCAATTCGGAGAATTTTGACATAGGAAATAACTATCGTACTAAACGCCCCATTAGTTTTATCTCTACTCATACGTACTAAGTACCCATTGTTTGAAGTTCCGTGCATAATATTGTCGTACAAAACATCTGGGTTCAATCCCTGATATTGCAAAATCCTCTGCTTTCTCAGATTAGATGTTTTGATTCGGTATAGAAACTGTAGGTACCCTACATCCCTACTTAGTAGGTCCTAACTATAGCCTGGTTCTTCACGAGGTATAGTGCCCAAAAAATATATTTATGTACATATTTATTATGACACTTACTTAATTGGTTTTTCCATAGGTAAAATAAATCAATTTATTCTGTCACTGATTTATTTTTGATTTGAGATTGCTACTAAAGTTTTTCTAAATTTTAAATTTTTTGAATACTTTTAAGATTTTAACAAATATTTAAGTTGTTTTTGACAGACAAACCACCCACAAGGGGGGTAAAACCCTCCTTGGATCCGCCATTGCTCGAACTTAAGCTGGAACTCTTGCATCTACTTTTGATTTTTTTCTTTGTTTTCATTCCGATTACTTTATCTACCTTTGGATGCAAATAAATGCATTTTACTCAAGTTTTTCTAACTTGATAAGAAATAAATCAAATGCACTAGAAACTGATAAGGAATTGATATAAAAAAGTACATGGGTGTGGTGAAGTCATGATTTCTTGAGTCTTTTTTATCTTTTGTGAGACGATGAAATAGTTTGAAAGAAATTGACAGTACAGGTTAGGTTAGGTTATAAGGGGTGTGCACAACATGAAGCTGTTGCGTACACGGGGGCCTGCTGGTCCATTGTGATCCCCTTTAAAGTAAAAGTAAGCATCGGTGCTCCTCAATCATTGCCGATTAGCGTAGACTGGCTCGTTAACGAACCAGCCTGTGTTATCTATAAATTTCCTCATGTTTGCCATTGAGACATGTTTCCGAAATGACGGAGTCGGCTGGTATGGAGGTTCGGACAGTCGCAGAGCAGGTGTTTGATGGTTTCTATTTCCTCCTCATCCTGACAGCTCCTACAAAAATCGGGTGCAAATGCCCCTATCCTATTAGCCATTACGCCAATGGCGCAATGACCTGTTAGTATACCTATCAAGATTTTAATGTTCTTTTTACTCAGCGATAGAATGTACCGAGTTTCCTTTTCATTTGTTTTAGGCCATAAACTTCTAGAGATTGCGTAATCGTCCCTGGATTTCCAGGAGTTATTGATTTTCTCTTTTAGTTTAAGGTCTATCTTCCTCTTGAGTACCCCAATCGGGACGAGTGGTCCCCTAACTGAATGTTCGCTACTACTTGTGTCTGCTTCTGACCCTTTCCTGGCTAGTTCATCTACTATATCATTCCCTTCTATATTGCTATGTCCGGGAACCCAGCAGAGCTTTACCTGGTTAGTGTGGTAGATTTTGTTTAATTCCTTCCTGCAGTTTAAAACTGCTTTTGATCTTATGGTCTCACTGGCTAAGGCTTTGATAGCAGCTTGGCTGTCCACGAAAAAAGTAATCTCCGAAGAGCTTAGCTTTTCGTAATGTGCCAATTCAGCTGCTTTTCCAATGGCAAAGATCTCGGCCTGAAAGACACTACAGTCAGCCGGGAGTGTATATGACGCTCTGATGTTTAGAGATTGGCAAAACACTCCAGCACCTGTTCCTGATTCCATTTTTGAACCGTCAGTGTAGAAAGGGATACCCTCTTTTCAGCCTAACTATGTATATTGGGAATCAACACTTTCTTTCACAATCTGCATAATTTTTCTTTTAATAACATTGTTTTTTTTTTTCTTTAGATTTAAATCACTTATCACTTCTATCCTCGTTCGCAGCTTCCTCCTACAAAGATTTTGATTTTTTCCTGGAACTGGATTCCGCCAACGAAGTATTTCAATTCGTGAGAAGCTGGTCTCCTTACTCTTGGCCGGTGCTTTCGTTAATGGCCTGAAGAGCTTTTGATTCTGAAGAGTAACCTGATTCACTCCTCGGTCTTGATTGTGGTGTTACAGCTAGATTATCAAATACTCGTACTGATTCCTAATTCAAGAAATCTTATTTCAACAACCTGCCTAGGGACTTGCATTCACATATCTCTTACCTATATGTATGTATGTACATCTGTAGTTGGTTTCTCAAGATCGCGGCCCACCGATTCCCTTTTTTTGTACTGTACCGAGCATGGATTTGGTCGAACGCAACGTGGTCGAGTTATCGGTCATTGACTGGGACGTTTTATGTAGCACCACTTTCTTTTCCTAACCAAACAAAATTTTTGTTAGGCGTGACTAATTGGATTTTTTTTTCTATGTTCTTACCTATGAAATAATTTCCTAGAAGAATGAAAATTTTGGTGGGCGATTTGGGAATGGACCGACCCGACCCCCTCTAATCAGGATGTTGGGAATTCCAATGGTTTTTGTGTACCTGCACTATGGATTCCTAATTTGAGTAAAATTTATTTCGTGAGAGAACTGATTGAACGAGATACTTTTGAAAATGTGTTCTTACCAATGGATTTTCTTTTTCTCTTGTACATAGATAAACCAAGAACCGTATTCTTTTCTTCAATTTTTGGAAATACCGAATGTAGGTTTGCACAATGTTGCCGATATCCTTACAGAAATGGTCAGATCTGTTTAAACCGTGTGATTTTGTGGCTTTCACTTAAACTCTTTTATTTTTTGAAGGACTATTTTGCTGAGCTAAGAACTTTCTCGGTCGACCGATTAAAAAGAAATGATGGAGAGTTAAAAACTGCGCCACGAGGATACCAACTTAACTTTTTGTCAAAAACACTCTATTACCAAGACCGGAATCTTTCGTACGTTTCACTCTCCAAAACCCGTTTGTTTACATTGTTGTATTTGTAATTTTGACAATTAGTCCATGAATAGATGTGAGCACAAACAAAAAAAAAACGACGCCGTGGGCTAGCGGCACTTTGCATAGCAAAAACAAAATGGAGGGGTTAATAAGTTTTTTTTCCTTTTACTTTTTTTCGATGAAGAAGTCAGTTTTAAGCTTTAATTTTGCAGTCATTTTGTTGATAGCGTACCAATGTACATTTTTGTCTTCAAAAAAGCATGTTCACCATCAGTTTATTATAATTAATTCACTAATTTACAAAAATCACTACGAAATTCTTCAAATTTCAAAATTAACCTCGGATTTTTGTATCAAAGATGCGTTCGAAGAACCATCAAGTTAAGGGTGCCAGCACAATTTTTGTATTGAATTCTAATAAATTTTCGTTAATGAACGGCCCAAATATTTTTTTTGCAAGTAATTAAAATCTGTATCAATTTAATTAATCCAAATGTATTTATAGTTTGTTTTTAATGATTTAAGCTTGCAACTATTTTTGAATTCCATTTTGATTAATAAATATTATATTTAAAAAAATAGTTATAATCGAAAAATATCTTATCCATAACATTCTTGATTGATGGAAGCATACATGTATTTGTTATCAAAAAAAACTATGCATCAAAGGAACACCAATGTTTTAAAAAAGTAATCAGAACGATTATAGCGAATCTGTTGAATAAATGCAGAGCAAATAAAATGCAAATTTTGACATATATCACAAAATGAAAACGTCTTAAAATCGTTCTGAATTCATGCACAACTAATTCAATAGAACATGTAATCGTCATGAATGTTTATTGTTGACGTACAGAAGTTTTTTTAGTGAATTCCCACAGTTTAACGAAAAATATAATTTTCATTCATTCCTTAAAAATGTTTAGTTACCAAAGTTCAAGTCTACTTATTATTGTTTGAAGGGTATGTTTAGTAAAAGTGATGCTAAAAATGAAACAAATTAATGAGTTTTACGTACATGTTTTTCTAAATATAGTAAATACTTCCATAGATTACATTTTATAAATGCAGAACAAAGAAGAAAATATATATACATAAACAATAGTTTTCAGGTATAAAGCAGAGGTTGAGAAAGCCAATAATATTTTAGGTTTGTTCATTAAAGAAATTTCCGCTTCGGCTAACCTTCATCAACTTTTTAGAAAAAACATTAGCATTAATAGCAGCCAATTATTTCATAGCATAATTAATTTTTTAGATTGTAAAATGTCTAGAAATTTTCATACGCTACAAAATTCGTAATTTTATGCGTAAACATAGAAGATAACATTATTTAGTCAAGAAGTATGGATTTTGGCGCGTATATCGGTTTTTTTCTATTGGGTGTTCGGTTTCCCCATACTGGAATAAAAACAAGTTACTTAAATCTATTTATTGCACTCATTTAGTTGGTATTGTGTGTAAACATATTGCCTATTTCTATTCCTTAAAGATGCTTTACACAAAGCAACTTATTTTTAAAACATGGTTCCCTCAAATTTGTATTCCAAAATCTAACTACAAACAAAGTTCTGACTCTAACATAGTCCCTCAAAAAGAAATTTTCAGGAATATTTCTGCAACAAACAAAACTAAAATTTGGTCTTGCAACTACCGAACTGCTTAAATGATGAAAATACTAATCTAATTGAGGAATCTGAACTAGCTAAAGTTGGCAATGGAACTTCACAAGTATGCTTCTCGTAGCATGTCTGTACAAAAAAATACGGAGGCACCCGCCTATTGTTTCCACCTGAACTTCTAACGTCGCCAAAAAAATGTTCTAAGCAAACTACAGCTGAAAAAATTGTCTGTTTTGTTGTTTTACAAAGTATTGAGTTACACTTTTGTCCATTTGCAATAACTATACTTAACCGGTTGCAGCGCATGTTGCGTTCGCAAATTATTTAAGTAAACAAAATAAATAATAATAAACTAATAAATCATTAAATCATTAAATAATATGTATTTGGTCAATTTTATTTATTTAATATACATTTACAACATTTATTTGGATAGAAATTAAAAAGCTATACAAATCTTCCAATTTAAGACCATGTCAGCACTTCAGATTCTGTTGGTTAGGATTGTTTAGTTTTTGAATGAAACATTCAAAATGAAGCATTTAGATGGGGCTGATTACTATAATGAAGCATTTTGATGGGCCAAAGCACTAATTGTGAGAATGTGTTTGGTTTTTTGCATCATTTCACGCACACTTTCTCACATTTAGTGCTTTTTAGCTTGTAGGCAAACCGAAATGTCAGTCTGAGATTCCGGTCTTGGTAATATAGTGTTTTTGCTTTTTGTGAAACGCATGGAATGAAGAGAATAGGAAATGTCAATCGGTACGGGACGGCTCGAAACATTGTGGTCCCGATCGTACCTCTCACTTTAATCGAGACTCGCTAACACATTTTAAGGTGAAGGTGCAAGTGTTTAGTTTAAGCTTCATGCACAAAAGTGCATGTCCGATTGCATTGCTTCTGCCAAAGATAATTTAATTTTTCTCCTTTCTATAATTATCTAAATATATGTATGGATATATTTAATAATCGTCGTTTGGGAATATTCGTATGTTATGTCTCTAAGAACAAGTTTTTTGTTCTGTTATGCGAATAAAAACTAACTAATTAATAAACTACTTCGATAGTTTGTTTTATATCAATAAGTTGAAGATGGTGATGGATGATGGTATCGAGGTTAAACTCAACGCTTCTTATAGGGTTTATTTCTATGGATGCCTTATATCTCATGAATGTTGTTAGTTAATACCTTGGGTCGTTCCCTACAAGATTTTCACAAAAATCAGACTAACATTTAGGTTTCGAAGTTCAAAATTATTGTAAAATAAAGTTTTCAATGGATAATTTTAATATTTCACTGAATTTTTACAAAAAAAACAAACAAATTTAAAATCAATTTTTATATGGTAAATCAGCGGTTCTGTCAGATATTTATGCATATGCCACAAATTCTCGGACAACTTTGGATCCTTTTTTTGACATCCCAGGTGTTCTCTTACACGTAAAACACCAACAAAAAGGTATCCAGCCAGATATACTATATGCCTGAGATTGAGATTGAACAGTGCTAATGAATGCGCTCACTATAACAAAATACAAAAGGTGCGTTCTTTTTCTAAAGCCTTTTTGTTGTAATCAAAAGTGTCACTTTTTCTCTTTGCGTCCGTTGGCCATTTTCAAAACCTTTTTCATTTGATATAAATTTTAGTAACATCCCGTATCTTTAACTAAAACCACCTTGATATTAAGGGACCTGCAATTAATGTACTTTCTTCTTTCGTGGATCCGTTGGTCATTCTATAGACCTTCATTTTGGTATGGTTATTGGTTGGATACAGCCCTCCGTTTTGCCACAACAACTCTGTACACTGTATCTTTAACTAAGGCCACTTTGCAGTTCAGGGATCTGTAAATAGTGCAGTTTTGCTTAGTGCATCCATTGTCCAAAGTTAATAACTTAATTTTGGTATACATTTTAGTTAAAAAAGCCCTCGTTTGGCCACAATAGGTCCAACACTGTATCTTTTGCTAAAACCACTTTGCAGTTCAGGAATATGCAGATAATGCACTTTTTCTCTGTGCATCTGGTGGCCGTAGTTAAGACCTCCACTTTGGTATGGCTATTGGATAGATACAACCCTCCGTTTGGACACAATAGCTCTAAAACTGTATCCTTAACTAAAACCACTTTGCAGTTTAGGGATCTGCAGATAATGCACTTTTTCTCAGTGCATCTGGTGGCCGTAGTTAAGACCTTAATTTTGGTATGGCTATTGGTTAGATACAACCCTACGTTTGGACACAATAGCTCTAAAACTATATCCTTAACTAAAACCACTTTGCAGTTAAGGGATCTGCAGATAATGCACTTTTTCTCAGTGCATCTGGTGGCCATAGTTAAGACCTCCATTTTGGTGTGGCTATTGGTTAGATACAACCCTCCGTTTGGATACAATAGTTCTAAAACTGTATCCTTAACTAAAACCATTTTGCAGTTAAGGGATCTGCACATAATGCACTTTTTCTCAGTGCATCTGGTGGCCGTAGTTAAGACCTTAATTTTGGTATGGCTATTGGTTAGATACAACCCTACGTTTGGACACAATAGCTCTAAAACTATATCCTTAACTAAAACCACTTTGCAGTTAAGGGATCTGCAGATAATGCACTTTTTCTCGGTGCATCTGGTGGCCGTAGTTAAGACCTCCATTTTGGTATGGCTATTGGTTAGGTTCAACCCTCCGTTTGAATACAATAGCTCTAAAACTGTATCCTTAACTAAAACCACTTTCCAGTTAAGGGATCTGCAGATAATGCACTTTTTCTCAGTGCATCTGGTGGCCATAGTTAAGACCTCCATTTTGGTATGGCTATTGGTTAGATACAACCCTCCGTTTGGATACAATAGCTCTAAAACTGTATCCTTAACTAAGATTACTTTGCAGTTTAGGGATCTGCAGATAATGCACTTTTTCTCAGTGCATCTGTTGGCCATAGTTAAGACCTCCGCTTTGGTATGGCTATTGGTTAGGTACAACCCTCCGTTTGGACACAATAGCTCTTAAACTGTATCCTTAACTAAGATTACTTTGCAGTTTAGGGATCTGCAGATAATGCACTTTTTCTCAGTGCATCTGGTGGCCGTAGTTAAGACCTCCATTTTGGTATGGCTATTGGTTAGGTTCAACCCTCCGTTTGGACACAATAGCTCTAAAACTGTATCCTTAACTAAAACCACTTTCCAGTTAAGGGATCTGCAGATAATGCACTTTTTCTCAGTGCATCTGGTGGCCGTAGTTAAGACCTTCATTTTGGTATGGCTATTGGATAGATACAACCCTCCGTTTAGACACAATAACGTTAAAACTGTATCCTTAACTAAAACCACTTTGCAGTTAAGGGATCTGCAGATAATGCACTTTTTCTCGGTGCATCTGGTGGCCGTAGTTAAGACCTTCATTTTGGTATGGCTATTGGTTAGATACAACCCTACGTTTGGACACAATAGCTCTAAAACTGTATCCTTAACTAAAACCACTTTGCAGTTAAGGGATCTGCAGATAATGCACTTTTTCTCAGTGCATCCGGTGGCCGTAGTTAAGACCTTCATTTTGGTATGGCTATTGGTTAGGTGGTACAACCCTACGTTTGGACACAATAGCTCTAACACTGAATCGTTTCTAAAAACACACTTTGCAATTAGTTCACTGTAGTTTTACCTTTGGAGTGCAAATGTGGTAAGGCAGGCTTGGACAAGAATATTTTAGTATAAATAGAGGAGCCTTTCAATCAAAAAATCAGTTCGAAAGAATTTCTGGAGAATACGGAAGAAGAAAAATGAATTGTTTGAGATTTTGTGTGTATTTAGTGGTGAAAAAAATAGTGAAAAATGTGAGAAATATTTATTATTATATTTTAGACGTTGGTTAATTATAATTTAATGTTAAAAATTATTTTTGTTGGTAGATTGATTTGGTACTTAGTCAAGAAGAAAAAATAAAGAGAAGAAAAGAAGAAGATGAAAAAAGATTGCGAAGGAAAAGTTTAAATGAAGAATTCTGGAAAAGCCTGGTGAAAGTGCAACGTATTGTGAGTATTTGAATTATTTAAATATATAATTTTACTAATTTTACTTATTTTCGATGCAGCAACTTATTAAAATTCGTGAAAAACATTGGAAGGAGAAACCAAAGATATGTTTGGACTCCGACTCCAAGGATAAGGAATACGATGTGGGTTTACTATATTTTTCCAGCTTCTTCAGATAGTGGTACGTAAATTTTTTTCTATTTATTCCGATAATTTAGTTAATATTTAATTTTTTTAATTTGATTAGTTCACATATGATAGATTATACTTCTGACTACTGAGCACCGAAATGAAATTGTTTTCGACTCGGTAATAATTTTGTTAATGTTTTCAGAAATATAAACTACCGTATGTATTGAACACTCTTTGATTTAAACTTATTTTCCTTCGTTTAATTGTATAATATTTTATATTTGATATTATTTCTTTTTTATATTTTATTGCACATTATTATTTTATATTGTAATATTTTTATTTCACAATTTTTCACAAATAAATATAATTCGTGTTCGTTTTCTGAACTACCACAAAAACCAAATTACACATGACTTTTTTTTCTGAAATGAAGATGGAGATGGAAGATGGAAGATGGAAGATCGAGTCCGATTGATTGGGTTGGTATCTTATTTTTATGTTTTGAGTTTAGATTCTAGGCAGATCTCAAGTCGATATTTGACATTATTTAAGTCGTTGTTGTCTGAAATCAATAGGGAACTTTTGCTAATTTTTGGAAGCTTCTCATTCATCCTTTCGTTAAACGGTAAGTATCCTTATTACAAACAGATGAAACGCTATGGAATGGATTGACATATGAAAAAAAAGGAGCAACACCATTTGTTAATTTGTTTTTATATTTTATTTTTAATTATCACGTCACTCGGCATTATCGCTGGCAACTTTCTCTATCCCCGTCAGTATTTTTTCTTGCAATGCTTGCAAATCGACATCAACTGTTGCCGTTCCATCCATAATTTTCTTGTCTATCTCCTTTTCAATTAACACTCCTGACAGCTTCGAGTGTTGATTGCTTCCGTTTGCCAGCGTCTTTGCGCTTTGAGCGTGGTTTCTTCGTCGTCTTAGGGTTTCTTATTTGTATTTTTTGATGCATTACTTTTATGTGGTTCTCGAGAGCTCTCTTATCCGACAGTGTTGCTTCGCAGTCTCCAAAAGTACATGGAATCTTTTTTCCTTCGTGAGTTGTTCGTATATGTTGTAATAGATTCCTTTTGTAGGTATAAAAACGTGTACAGCCTTCGTACGTACATTTAAATACTTCTTTATCATCTGCATGGCAGTTCTTGTGTTCTTCTAAGTAAAATTTGTTGAATACCTTTGAACATTGTTCACACTTATAGAGCATTGGGTGGTTCAATTCCTTGCGATGGCGATGTGCCAACAATCCGGACCACTTTTCAAAGGTTGCTTCACACCGATCGCATCTGTGGGTTTTGGTGCACACATGGCGTGTTAAAAAGTATTCCTGGACAAATCCTTTAGAACATTTCGAGCAACTAAAAAGACAAAAATTAATTTTTGTTTGATATTTTTGAAAAATTATTAAAGTTTATTGAAATATCTGGCAGTGCGACATTAATTTTAAATTTTTCGAATTTTAATTTGTATCTTTTTTTCAATCGTTTACGTTTAGGTAGGAGATTAAATTTGCGTTTGGAAAAGGAAGCGGGCTGGCTTTGTGTTAATTTGTTACCATCGTATTTGTTGGGGTTATTACGACAACACATGTTTAAAGTTTAAACATATTCGGGCGATTGGAAAATAGAGAAGGATTTAAGAGGAGATATGGATTCACATTGTTCTTAAGGTTTTAAATACCAAAATGAAAGGGAAAAACAGAGTTGGGTAAAGCATTCTAGTGGTTAAAAAAAGAATCTTCCAATCTGAGGAGTAGATATTCCTTGAAGTGCGGGTATTACGGCGAAATGTTTGACAGAAAATTGTTTTTAAAAATATTGACAACACAACGTGATATGAAACATTTCAAAATCTCTTTTTTTTATTCTTTCGAAAAGACTTAAACTTGTTTTACTGGCGCCTACTAAGAAATGGGAGTTATATTCAAGAAGAATATGTGATCATGCCATAAAAGAGGTGATCTGCGCTACAAATAAGTACTGAAAGTTGATTAGTTTTCTTGATGCAACTGCCACTCATGGATAGCGGCATTGGGTGACAAAACGGAGCCCTGGGAAATACCAGACTTGAAATAATCCAATATTATTTGTATTGAATTTTGTAGAAGTGAAGTTTTAAATTGAACGAAAAAGAGATTCTCATAATATTTTTTTTGATAGAAGAGCAAGCGCAATAATATTACTTTCTTCAAAACGATGTAAGGATTTGTTCCACTTTTTGGTGTGATAAACCATGAAATCACCAGTGGAACTATTGCCAGAGAGAAAAAACTAAATGAGAGAACCAAATTTCCTCGTCTCCGTTTCTTCGAAACCTCTTACTCTCATTTTTTATAGCGTGTTGAATTCGTATCGGTGTATACATGTTTTCACCTCGGAGAAGAGTACACAAAAAAACATCATTTCCGGGAAATGTGACATTTTTCATTTTTGTTTATTGATAGCCAAGAAGGCTATGTTTTTTAAAGTCTCATTATAATATTTGTAATTCTCATGAATTTTTTTTTAAATTTTGCTAACATCTTGTCGTTTTTATATCTACAAAAATACTCCTATAATTCAAATTAATTCTAGCAAAACATTTTTGTTTGTCAATAAATAACGGAAGAAGTTATACCGGTAGTTCGTGGTGAATTTGTTTTTCCCTTCTTTTTCTCTAAGTTACAGATAGATGGCAGTAACAACCAAAACAAGAAAGGATGTGTGCAGAAAGTGTTTAACAAGGTTAAGGCTTTTTAGCTTAGACTTTACTTGTATATATGAACGAGTACATGTTTTTTATAAAAGGCGGAAATAATAAAGTTCTATAGTTTACCGGGAATATTTATATAAAATATCCATATCTTCTGCAATTGCGGTATCAATCGATATTTTCTGGAACTTAGTGTTAACGTAACATTTATTTGTCATGAATTACTTTTTCAACTTTTTTATACACCATAAAAATCAATTATATAATTTGGCTGTGATAATAATTACTTGAACACAACATTTTCTATGTTTATAGTTATTCAGGTTTAGCCCTTAACTTTGATTTGCATTTATTTATGAATAGCCTAAAAAGTTTAGCAAACATCTATGAATAAGCCACAATGCACTTTCAGAAAAACTGTAGTTAGAACTTTCCCTCACAGATTTTTCCTAGTCGCTATATAACTGAAAGATAATATATAAATAGTTAGAACTGGAAAACTTATAAAAATGATGCATAAGACTTAAATTTTTGTTGAAGAACAAATTTGTATATTCTTTTCACAAAACCACTGACCTAGCGAGAATACAAATATTTTAACTTTTGTACAAAAGTACTTTTCGGCTTATGTAGTTAAGCCTTTAAAAGCAACACACTACCTTAGGGGAAAGCAGTAAGAATAGCTTATCACCTATTCACAAATCTTATGCAATGAAAATTGGTAACAGAAGTAACAAGTTGACGGTCTTTTTATGTAGTGTCTACTTAAATCACTTATTTTCAGCATTTTGGAAATGTCGTGAGTAATGTAAAGGAAATAAACAACGAGTACACACAAATAAAATATGAATGGAAAAAAGAGATGAGTATATAAAAATGTTTTCAATGTTCCATGTTTACATTCTGTAACTCTCGTTTTAAATGTTCATGCAACTCTCGCATCGACAAAATTAAGTCGATAAACTCTGAAAATGGAAACAAATCTCAGTTTTTATTGTTCTTTAATCGAAAGGCAAAGAGGCTTAAGTCTATTTCAAGCATTTTTCAGGAGAGAAATTTTAAACTTTAAAAAATTATTTAGAAAAAACTATTTTGAGTAGGGGCTCATTTTTTTTTTTAAAATATGAATTATTTATTCAACTTTGTATGGTATTTAAGGATTCAAAAAATCACTTAAAACAAAATAGTTATAGGCAATAAATCACATTTAAGCCTTTTTGCCTTATTTACTTGTTTATTTAAAATTGACTTAAATCACATAAGCCAGTTTTCAAAATTATTTTTTATTTTTGCTTGTAGTTACGTATACATAAGCCTCTTTTCTTTTTCTTTAAAACAATTTTGAAAGAACATAAGACTTCTTTAATTTTGTTTTTATTTTTAGTTGTTATTTAATATTAAAGAAGTACCTACAAAGAGGAAAGAGAATAAAATAATAAAAATAGTAATCAAATGGATATAAGGACACCAAATTCAACTACTCCAAAGCATCTTCGTCCTCTCTTTCCGTTAGGTCGGGATGATAATCAGGTTTAGATTCTGTACAAAGGCTTTTATAGATATTGTGAAATTGCTCATCGATCAATGGAAGAAGGCTTATGAGGTCCTCTTTTTTCGCTTCGTTTATTTTATTTGGCCCATTGTAAAGTGGTTCCAGTCTTTCGAATGATAATTGGCTACATCCTCGTTTCCTTATACCTAGCGTATTAAAAGGTACGTTTTTATCCAAAGTATGCTTATAGTAAATGTTGAAAGGTGCATCAGATGAAAAACGGAGCCACCTTATATTTCTCCAGTCTACTTTATTATTGTCTTCATCCACCTTCCGGAAAGTGCATTTGTTTTTAATGATCGACGAAAAGTTTAGGAATTTAGCTTGGGGCATCTCATTGACCAAGAATTTGTTTTTGGTTCCAACGCCCCGTATAAATTGGTACCAATCTCTTGGGTGGTGTATTTTAAAGAAAGTTTTTTTCTTTTTTCTTTCGATAATCGAATGATCAATGTCACATTCCATGTGTGTGTGGCCGGGTATCAAAAACTTGTGATCAATATGTTTTATATTATCACAACATGCATCAGCATCATAATCGCAACCATTTTGTTTTTATTTTGCCCGAAGCAGTTATCACTATAAAAAATCACATGCTCGGTAGTTGATGGTAGAATTGATTTTGAATTCAGATGTTCCAATAAACACGATGCAATTTCATTCCCACCCCTGTTTGCGACACCTTCATGCCACATATAACACAAGTTGACAAACTTGTGTTCTAAGATTTTTCAAATTGAGAAAATATTTATAGGTAAACTGGCGATTTCGAGAAGTTTTGTCACTCTGTTTTGCACGTGTTGTTTTCTTATCATGAATGGAAATCAAACCAGACACATATGCCAACTTCAGATTGTAGTTACCCAGTTCCCAATATTGTTTAAAGATTGTTTCTTGGTCTGCTGTAGAAATTTTGTCCATACATTTTCGTTGGCAAGCAGTAAGTGGTATAATTTTTCTTGAGGGTACAGTTTTTCCAGTACGTGACGTATATTTTTGTCCTAAATTTCTTTTTTGACTTCTCACCTTTCGATTGTCTTTTGTTGCCTCTCGATCAGGATTTTCAGTGTCTGCAACTAAACTCTCTTCTATTTGCATGGCCATTTCTTCAATTTCTGAATCTGAAAACTCGTTTTGTGGTGATTTTTCCGGCAAATGGTAATCTTTATCTGCAACGCTGTCATCACTGTCTTCGGAAAATGAATCATCTTGCATTGTTTCAGGTTCAACAGCACGTATCAAATTTGAAATGGAAACGTCAGAAAGCTCATTAATACAGCACGTAGCTGTTTCATTGGAAACAACTGGCACGAATACCTCGTTATCTGTAAAACATTATGAAACTGTCGCTTAATATTTATTGCCAAATGATATTAAAGAAAGACTATTTTGTACCATCAAACGTCTTTAATAGAGGTGAAGTTTTTTTTTTATTCCCAGAACAGCTTGGAGCACTTGAAGCCCTTTCTCCTAAAGAAATATTAAAAAGTACACAGATGTTATTCGAATCATGTACCATTTAATTGTATCTTATCTCGTTTTATGAAATAAAAACTACGATAACTTATAATAATATACGTACCATTAGAAAATACACTGCTTCCAGGTTCAGGATTAGATTTTTGAAAGCCCTTTAGAAGCGCAAGCTTTAGCATTATTTTAGCTCTATCCATATTGTTTACTTTAAAAATTTGCCTATGTCATAATAAGCCAATTACCGCATTTGATGATTTTTGAATCCAGGCTACTTTGATCTGAGTACAATGCCATATTTGCATTTAAAATCCTTTTTTTTTAAATACTGCTATGGTTAAGTGACTTATATCAGATAACTCGCTTTTCAAAAACAAAAAATTATTTTCTTTTTCCGTTTGTAAGAAAGGCTTATGTAAAATTAAGTCAATTAAATTTCTAACATTTGTTTTGGATAAAAGGCTTATGTAAATAATTATCAGAATTTCATAAGGGAAAAGTGACTTAATTATACATAAAGTCTTGGTAAGGAGAACATTTTATTTTGGAGAAGTGTCTTAATTCTACTAAGTGTTCTTTTCCTTATTTATTTTCTGACATTTCAAATAACTCAAAAAACGGCCATTATTGACATAAGACCTAAAAAAAAAACGGATATATACCCCAGAAATAAGACACTTTTCCAAATGCATGTTTATGAATTTTGTTGAATTAAGCCGTTTTGACAACACAAAAAATAGACTTCTGGATGAAATAAAAACACGCTGATACGACAAAAAAAACTAATTTTTGAATAGGTTGAAAACTGCAAAAAAAATCGTTTTTGGCTTAAATCGACTTAAGCCACTCTGCCTTATGAGTAAAGTTATTATTTGTATTGTACTATTCGTACTAGAATGTCAGCTTGTTAGACTTGACCATTCCTTTTAATTTCATTGAACTTAAAGGTGCTACCACTCATTGTTTTTGGCTGGAGATATAGCTAGCACACGACTTCTAAGACTGAGCAAATCTGATATGCGTGGGTTCGAATCCTATGGTGTGTATAGAAAGTTTTTCAAATAAAATTGGTTTAAAGCTCAGCACCACAAAAAAGGAGACTGATGAGTGCAAAAGTGGCAAAGCACGAAATAGCTATATCTCCAGCCAAAAACAATGAGTGGTAGCACCTTTAAGTTGTTGTTGTTGTTCAAAAACATTCAAATCTCAGTTTTTTTTGCATCTTTCAACGGTCTGAGTGAAAATTAAACGCATAAACGCAGCTTATAATGAAAAAATAATAGTAGTAGTGCTTTCAGAGTTGTATATGTTTCTAGGTCCTAATTCTCATTGGACTGTTGCACCACCTAATTTATTTTACTTTACTTAATGATTAAAACTGGCTTTAAATAACTAACTAATATTTATCTAAATGCGTAATTTAGAATTGTTTCTAAATCTTCATTGTTCTGGCACCTAACAAGAGTAATTAATTTCACTTCATATTCGAATGATATTACTCTCAAACGAATACAATGAGAGTACCAAAAAGTTGTTCATCCACAATTTTGAAATTTCTTTGAACACCTCTGAACAGCTGACTACATCCGCCATTTTTCAAAGGTGGTCGCCATTTTTCAAAGGTGGTGAGCAGAGAGAAAAAAGAGAAAAGCTTTTTCTCTCTCGTGGTGAGTATGTACATACATAAACTTGCATAAGTATTTGTTCCCTACATTTTTTTTATATGGAGTTAATACATATGCAAGTTGGTGGCCAAATCTCAGCTTGTAGGCAAAAAGAGAGCAACCGTCGAAGTTGGTTCTCTCTATTAGTTCTTTCTCGATGGTCAAAACCACCTTCAGAAATACCTCGAAAACCGAAAGCATCGAGAAAGAACTAATAGAGGTGAAAACATGTATACACCGATACGAATTCAACACGCTATAAAAAATGAGAGTAAGAGGTTTCGAAGAGAAGGAGACGAGGAAATTTGGTTCTCTCATTTAGTTTTTTCTCTCTGGTTTTGACCGCCGCTTCGGGGAATTTGTGTGAATTCAGATCTTTTAAGACTCTCAATATTGTACGGATGCGAAAGATCCATAAAATCATTTAGAATAAAGGCGGAGTCATAACAATCTCCGTCAGCGTTGAAGAACTTTCACACGTCTTTAACTTTTTCTTATGCTATTCAACTTTTACAAAGGTTTTGGAGTTTGTGCACATAATTTTTCACTAAGGAATACAAAATTAAATACTTTACTTTATTCAACTCTCAGAAGCTGATTAAGTTTCACAACTCTATCATTTCTCCATGTCCAGTTACACTTTTTGACTGTTTCAGTAAAAGTATTCCATTAAAAAAAGATTGTAAAAACTCGTATGCTCCACCATGGTTCGATTATCATATCAAAAACTTAAAAAACAAGAGAAACAAAGCGTGGGTAAAATATAATCAAACAAGAGCTGATGGTGATTATAGAACGTTCCTTATTCTTAAGCAATTATTTAATGAATATTCAAACTCTTTATACGAAGATTATATACATAAAATTGAAACTGATCTTAAAACTAATCCTGATAATTTCTGGAAGTTTGTCAACTGTAAGAAAAAAACCTGTGGGTACCCTAACTCTATGTCAAGTGCAACATCATCTAGCCATGAACCAAAAGTTATTGCAAACATGTTTGCTAGCTATTTTAAGGAAGCGTTTGATGAATCTAATCCAGTAAATACTTCTTCCTCTTCTTCTTCAGTTCTGAACTTTCAGCATTTAAATAATACCAATTTTGAAATAAGTGAACATACTGTTGCACAAAGCATATTGAAACTAGATGAGTGTTTTAGTCCTGGTCCTGATGGTTTGCTATCCTCTATTTTGAAAAAATGTGTCTCTTATTTGTCGTATCCTTTATGTGTTCTCTTTAACACGTCTTTAAGAAGTTCGGTCTTTCCATTTATCTGGAAATACTCATTTATAACCCCAGTGCACAAGAAAGGTCCTAAAAATGATATTATGAACTATCGACCTATTGCTAAGCTCTCTGTGATACCTAAACTATTTGAGTCTATCGTATGTAGTGTCCTCTCCTTTCATTGTAGTTCAATTATTTGTGATAACCAGCATGGTTTTGTTAAAAAACGTTCTACTGTTACTAATTTATTTAATTTTACGTCCTTTTGTTTAGATGTTTTTGAGAAACGTGGACAAGTAGATTGTGTATTTACTGATTTTAGTAAAGCGTTTGACAAGTGTGTCATAAAACGCTAATTTTTAAATTATCTCGTCAAGGTTTTAATGAAAATTTCTTAAACTGGATCGTATCTTATTTAGAAAATAGACAATATAGTGTAATATTTCGTAATGAATGTTGAGTCCGTTTATTGTGAATTCTGGTGTTCCACAGGGCAGCCATTTAGTCCCGATTTATTTATTTTATTTATAAATGACTTGGTTTCGATCATAAAAAATTCGTCTGTCCTTATTTATGCTGATGACATTAAACTTTTCAAAAGAATTAACACTACATCTGACTGTCTACTTTTGCAAGATGACTTAATATTATTTAGGGAATGGTGCAATAAAAATCGTCTCGTTTTAAATGTTGACAAATGTAAGACCATGAGTTTTACACGCAAAAAGTTCCAATTGTTTTTGATTATATGTTCGATTCTTGTTCTTTAAGTAGAGTATCTGTTTTTACTGACCTAGGTGTAGTCTTAGACTCGAAACTTACATTTACTGAGCATGTTAGCTTTGTTGTTAAAAAAGCAAATAAAGTCCTTGGCTTCATTAAGAGATTTAGTCGCGACTTCCGTGATCCTTATGTTCTAAAGATACTTTTTGTCTCATTTGTGAGACCAGTTCTGGAATATGCCTGTGTAGTATGGGCACCTTATTATTCTATACACGAAATAAGGATTGAAGCGATTCAGAGGAGATTTTTGCGTTTTTGTCTCCGTTCTCTTCCCTACGAAAATTCTCTGCCCCCTTATTCTCAAAGGCTCACTTTAATTAATCTTCCTTCCTTGACAAACCATAGAAAATATTTACAATTTTGTTTTGCTGCAGCAATAATAAATGGAACAGTATCATCACCATCGGTTCTTAATCGTTTCAACTTTAGTTTTAGTCGATCGAGTATACGGCTCCAAAAACCAGTAAATATAATTTTTAGTAGGGCGAACTATGGTGCTCATAGCCCACTTAATCAATTGATAGAAATATTCAATAAATTGTATTTTCTAATAACATCACCTAATGACAATTTTAAAAATTTCAAGTTTAAAACAATGTTTTATAATAGTTTGGATTAAAATTAGATGTTAAGTAGTTTTAAGCATTATTATTAAGCTTTTGTTCACGTTAGTATTTAACGAATTGAAATAAAACGGCCAAACGATGTATGTCTGTATATATAAGAAAGCATGCCCCATGAATGGAACCTCAGTATTGTTTGCCCGATCCTGAAAAAAGGAGACCCTCTAAACTGCACCAATTATAGAGGAATCAGTCTACTTAACATCGCCTACAAAATCTTCTCTGCCGTAATATGTGAACGTCTAAAGCCCATCGTCAACAACCTGATAGGTCCTTATCAGTGTGGTTTTAGACCAGGAAAGTCCACAGTCGATCAAATATTCACATTAAGGCAGATCATGGAAAAAAACCAAGAACACCAAATCGACACCCACCATCTTTTCATCGATTTCAAGGCCGCATATGACAGCATCTACAGGGACGAGCTGTATAGAGCCATGTCTAGTTTTGGCATCCCTGCCAAACTCGTCCGTTTGTGCAGGATGACCATGGAGAATTCACGCTGCTCCATAAAGGTTGGAAAAAACTTAACAGAACCTTTCGATGTTTCGATGTCAAAAAAGGTTTTAGTCAAGGTGATTTTTTTAACATCGTACTTGAAAGAATAGTGCAGAGCTCACACGTCAACACTAGAGACACTATCTTTCAAAAGTCTGTCCAATTACTTGCATATGCTGATGACATTGACATAATCGGAAGAACTCAGCGTGATGTCGCGTGTCATAGAGCGTGAGTATTGAGGCAGAGGCAGCAAAAATGGGTTTAACGGTTAATGAGGGCAAAACAAAGTACATGCTGTCGTCAAGAAAGGACCTTCAACACCGACGTCTTGGTCAAAACGTCACCATCGACAGACGTAACTTTGAGGTAGTCAAGGACTTCGTCTACCTAGGCTCCGCTGTAAACGCAGAAAACAACACCAGCGCTGAGATCAAACGAAGAATAACTCTTGCTAACCGTTGTTTCTTTGGGCTAAGAAAGCAATTGAGTGGAAAAATCCGCTCTCGAAGGACCAAAGTGTCGCTATATAAGACTCTTATCATCCCCGTCCTGTTATACGGTACAGAAGCATGGACTATGATGAAAGCACCTTGGGTCGTTTCGAGAGAAAAGTTCTTCGTGTGATCTACGGTCCCGTATGCATCAAAGGGGAGTGGAGGAGAAGATGGAACGACGAGCTGTACGGACTGTACACTGTACAGCGACGTAGACTTAGCCAGAAGGGTAAAAGTCCAAGGACTAAGATGGCTGGGTCACGTAGAGCGCATGGAAACCAATGCTCCGGCCCGGAAAGTCTTCGAATCCACACCCACAGGACAGCGCAGTAGAGGAAGACCGCGGAAATAGCGTTGTCGTAGGAGCGGTAAAATTTCTTTAAAACTAAACTACATTTAGCTAGGAGATACAAATTGTATTAGTTATAGGGTTACTGTGGCTGCGTTCAAACTCGTGTTGGATAGGGTGTCATGGATAGGTGTATTTTAAGATACCTCATTACACGAGTGCATAACTAAATTAAAACAACTGACAAAAAATAAAAAGAACTTACAGATTTTCACAAAAATCAGACTAAAATTTAGGTTTCGAAGTTCAAAATTATTGTAAAATAAAGTTTTCAATGGATAATTTTAATATTTCACTGAATTTTTACAAAAAAACAAACAAATTTAAAATCAATTTTTATATGGTAAATCAGCGGTTCTGTCAGATATTTATGCATATGCCACAAATTCTCGGACAACTTTGGATCCTTTTTTTGACATCCCAGGTGTTCTCTTACACGTAAAACACCAACAAAAAGGTATCCAGCCAGATATACTATATGCCTGAGATTGAGATTGAACAGTGCTAATGAATGCGCCCACTAACAAAATACAAAAGGTGCGTTCTTTTTCTAAAGCCTTTTTGTTGTAAGCAAAAGTGTCACTTTTTCTCTTTGCGTCCGTTGGCCATTTTCAAGACCTTTTTCATTTGATATAAATTTTAGTAAGATCCCGTATCTTTAACTAAAACCACCTTGATATTAAGGGAACTGCAATTAATGTACTTTCTTCTTTCGTGGATCCGTTGGTCATTCTGTAGACCTTTATTTTGGTATGGTTATTGGTTGGATACAGCCCTCCGTTTTGCCACAACAACTCTGTACACTGTATCTTTAACTAAGGCCACTTTGCAGTTCAGGGATCTGTAAATAGTGCACTTTTGCTTAGTGCATCCATTGTCCAAAGTTAATAACTTCATTTTGGTATACATTTTAGTCAAAAAAAGCCCTCGTTTGGCCACAATAGGTCCAACACTGTATCTTTTCCTAAAACCACTTCGCAGTTCAGGAATATGCAGATAATGCACTTTTTCGCAGTGCATCTGGTGGCCGTAGTTAAGACCTCCACTTTGGTATGGCTATTGGATAGATACAACCCTCCGTTTGGACACAATAACGTTAAAACTGCATCCTTAACTAAAACCACTTTGCAGTTTAGGGATCTGCAGATAATGCACTTTTTCGCAGTGCATTTGGTGGCCATAGTTAAGACCTCCGCTTTGGTATGGCTATTGGTTAGATACAACCCTCCGTTTGGACACAACAGCTCTAAAACTGTATCCTTAACTAAGATTACTTTGCAGTTTAGGGATCTGCAGATAAAGAACTTTTTCTCATTGCATCTGGTGGCCGTAGTTAAGACCTCCACTTTGGAATGGCTATTGGTTAGATACAACCCTCTGTTTGGACACAATAGCTCTAAAACTGTATCCTTAACTAAAACCACTTTGCAGTTAAGGGATCTGCAGATAATGCACTTTTTCGCAGTGCATCTGGTGGCCGTAGTTAAGACCTTCATTTTGGTATGGCTATTGGTTAGATGCAACATTCCATTTGGCCACAATAACTTTGGCACTGTATATTTTGCTAAAACCACTTGGCTGTTAAGGGATCTGCAGATAATGCACTTTTTCTCCGTGCATCTGGTGGCCATAGTTAAGACCTCCACTTTGGTATAGCTATTGGTTAGATACAACCCTACGTTCGGACACAATAGCTCTAAGACTGTATCCTTAACTAAAACCACTTTGCAGTTAAGGGATCTGCAGATAATGCACTTTTTCTCCGTGCATCTGGTGGCCATAGTTAAGACCTCCACTTTGGTATAGCTATTGGTTAGATACAACCCTCCGTTTGGACACAATAGCTCTAAAACTGTATCCTTAACTAAGATTACTTTGCAGTTTAGGGATCTGCAGATAATGCACTTTTTCTCAGTGCATCCGGTGGCCGTAGTTAAGACCTTCATTTTGGTATGGCTATTGGTTAGGTGGTACAACCCTACGTTTGGACACAATAGCTCTAACACTGAATCGTTTCTAAAAACACACTTTGCAATTAGTTCACTGTAGTTTTACCTTTGGAGTGGAAATGTGGTAAGGCAGGCTTGGACAAGAATATTTTAGTATAAATAGAGGAGCCTTTCAATCAAAAAATCAGTTCGAAAGAATTTCTGGAGAATACGGAAGAAGAAAAATGAATTGTTTGAGATTTTGTGTGTATTTAGTGGTGAAAAAAATAGTGAAAAATGTGAGAAATATTTATTATTATATTTTAGACGTTGGTTAATTATAATTTAATGTTAAAAATTATTTTTGTTGGTTGATTGATTTGGTACTTAGTCAAGAAGAAAAAATAAAGAGAAGAAAAGAAGAAGATGAAAAAAGATTGCGAAGGAAAAGTTTAAATGAAGAATTCTGGAAAAGCCTGGTGAAAGTGCAACGTATTGTGAGTATTTGAATTATTTAAATATATATTTTTACTAATTTTACTTATTTTCGATGCAGCAACTTATTAAAATTCGTGAAAAACATTGGAAGGAGAAACCAAAGATATGTTTGGACTCCGACTCCAAGGATAAGGAATACGATGTGGGTTTACTATATTTTTCCAGCTTCTTCAGATAGTGGTACGTACATTTTTTTCTATTTATTCCGATAATTTAGTTAATATTTAATTTTTTTAATTTGATTAGTTCACATATGATAGATTATACTTCTGACTACTGAGCACCGAAATGAAATTGTTTTCGACTCGGTAATAATTTTGTTAATGTTTTCAGAAATATAAACTACCGTATGTATTGAACACTCTTTGATTTAAACTTATTTTCCTTCGTTTAATTGTATAATATTTTATATTTGATATTATTTCTTTTTTATATTTTATTGCACATTATTATTTTATATTGTAATATTTTTATTTCACAATTTTTCACAAATAAATATAATTCGTGTTCGTTTTCTGAACTACAACAAAAACACATGACTTTTTTTTCTGAAATGAAGATGGAGATGGAAGATGGAAGATGGAAGATGGAAGATCGAGTCCGATTGATTGGGTTGGTATCTTATTTTTATGTTTTGAGTTTAGATTCTAGGCAGATCTCAAGTCGATATTTGACATTATTTAAGTCGTTGTTGTCTGAAATCAATAGGGAACTTTTGCTAATTTTTGGAAGCTTCTCATTCATCCTTTCGTTAAACGGTAAGTATCCTTATTACAAACAGATGAAACGCTATGGAAAGGATTGACATATGAAAAAAAGGAGCAACACCATCTGTTAATTTGTTGAGAATTGTTTTTATATTTTATTTTTATCTATCATCAAACATTTATTCTAAATAGATCTCTAATTTCCAGCCTAAAGTCTCTGGTAGCTAGTGCTGTTAATTGCTTATATTATAATGTAAATTTATTTTATATTTTAATAAATAATAATAATAATATTTTATTTTTAATTATAATCTATGTACTTCATAGTCATGGCATCACGTCACTCGGCATTATTGCTGGCAACTTTCTCAATCCCCGTCAGTATTTCTTCTTGCAATGCTTGCAAATCGACATCAACTGTTGCCGTTCCATCCATAATTGTCTTGTCTATCTCCTTTTCAATTAACACTCCTGACAGCTTCGATAGTGTTGATTGCTTCCGTTTGCCAGCGTCTTTGCGCTTTGAGCGTGGTTTCTTCGTCGTCTTAGGGTTTCTTATTTGTATTTTTTGATGCATTACTTTTATGTGGTTCTCGAGAGCTCTCTTATCCGACAGTGTTGCTTCGCAGTCTCCAAAAGTACATGGAATCTTTTTTCCTTCGTGAGTTGTTCGTATATGTTGTAATAGATTCCTTTTGTAGGTATAAAAACGTGTACAGCCTTCGTACGTACATTTAAATACTTCTTTATCATCTGCATGGCAGTTCTTGTGTTCTTCTAAGAAAAATTTGCTCTTGAATTCCTTTGAACATTGTTCACACTTATAGAGCATTGGGTGGTTCAATTCCTTGCGATGTGCCAACAATCCGGACCACTTTTCAAAGGTTGCTTCACACCGATCGCATCTGTGGGTTTTGGTCCACACATGGCGTGTTAAAAAGTATCCTTGAACAAATCCTTTAGAACATTTACCGAAACTGAAAAGAGAGAAAATTTATATTTTTTTGTTTTGATATCTTTGAAAAATTATATAAATTTATTGAAATATCTGACAGTGCAACTATGATTTTTAAGTTTCTAATTCAGATTTTTATGAATATTCTTCGTTTAGGTTGGAGATTAAATTTGCGTTGCAGCTGCAGCGGTGTAAAAGATTGGAAAATTAAGACTTTATTAATGACAGACAGGTCAGAAGGGGTTAACAAATTTCTTGCCCCTTTTAAAGAAATCCTGAAAGTTGATAAGTTTCCTTGGTGCAAGTGCCACTCATGAATAGCGGTAGTTCAAGTTCGGTTCCATTAATCCACTAAACGACTCCCACACAGTTAAGAGTAAATAAGTCGCCACTAGGCCACGGTGCTCCATGTATACTTACTTGAAAGGGTAGACTCCTGTGTGTTTGACTTCATGTCGTCGTTACTTGATTCTCTGAGTGAATTTCTAATCGCAATGAAGACATCGATAGATTTTTGCATTTTCATGAACTTCGAGTGTTTTTCCATATTTTTATTAGGAACAAACAAAGCTGCACTTAATATTTTTCATTTGTGTGTTTTTTTCATGGAAAGTTTTAATGTGCCGCTTCAGATGTTGAGTATTGTTGTAGATCTTGGAAGATCCCTCATAGAAACATGCATGTTTTCTCTATTTTTGTAACAAATTAATACTTTAATAGAAAATAGTAAATGTACATTTATTAAAGTATTGTTACTTACAACTCCAGAGTGTTTATATTCGTGACAGATCAATTGAACCACACGCTTAAATTTTTGGCCACATCTAGAACTGCAGACATATTCCCCAGATGCTTCCTAAGACAATTCCGCATTAGAAAAAACACTCTATGTTACTATCTGGATTCTGGATGGATATTATTTATGTTCGGGCGCATTGTTTTTTGAATTATTAATGTTCGCATATTCCGTTTATTTAGCACGACACGCATACGAGCACAAAATGAACACTCAATAAATTTCATCGCTATGACAACTGGCTAAACAAATACAGCGTCAAAAATACTCCATTACTCCATTTGCTTTCCCAACCTATAGGCATATACACATGTCGTTTTAGCTTGTTCTACAAGTCCATCGTGAAGATAAACTAAGCCCAAGTTTGCTTGCAGAACACCTTCGTTTGTAGCTTCGGGGATTTTCTTAACTAGCTCCAATGCTTGTTTTAAATATTCTCTGGCTGATCTTGTGTCTGCTAGTCCTAAAGCTGCAAAACTTAAATTGTTGAGTATCGAAACAGGCTCAGAGTATGCTTCACCATAGCGTTCAGTAAATATATAATAAGCTTCATGTAAACACTCTATAGCTTCTTTGTAATCCTGTTGTTCGACTAGCATTTGGCTATACCAGGCAGAGGTTATAGCTTTTATTTCTTTCACGTCTTCAGAATCAGGAAGTTTTTTGAGTTTATCCAAAGCCCATTTGAAACCTTGTGCGGCTTTTTCAAAGTTTTTCTGCAAATGTGCCATATGAGCAATTTTAGAACTCATGTGAATGATTTTCAAACTGTCTTCTATTTCTCCATTGGCAAAAAGCCTCTTCATGACATCACCAAATAGCTTTTCTGCGTTTTTAAAATGTCCTCTTTCCATTGCCAAATTGGCTAGAATATCATAAACATAAGTGACTCCATCCTTATGCTGAAGATCTTGGGCCATTCGAAGAGCTAAATGAAGCATTTGTTCGGCTTTATCATATTCTTTACGTTGTATTGCAAGTATTGAACGTTTGATAGTCATGGTAAGTTTTTTCTCAGGAGTTTTTTCATCTTTTTGCGAAAAGAAACTAAATCCAATGAGGAGTCTCATCGCAGGGATGTAATTTGTTGCAGATTGCGAATGTTGATTGCGATTGATGACAACTTTTTGAAGACATCTTGTTGATGTGTTTCTTATATTTTGACTTTGTTAAGCTGCCCAATTTTTTAACGAATTCGTAAAAAAACGAGGAATTCGTGTAAGAATTGTGAAATTCATTATTTTGTTATGCAAATTATTATTTATACGCAATAGAGAACAAAAGTTGTTGCGATCTCGGATATAGGCAGTGCTAAACAAAAATGAAAATAAAATTATAACAATAGTTACGTTTACAGAAAATTATAAAATAAATACGTTGTCGGAACACCCGGTGCCCGGCGTCAACAAGCTGTCACAATCCACAGCAAAAGGAATGATGATAATAAATATCCCAGCAACTAAATAAAATATCCTGAAAGGAACAAACAAACAAACCGACAGAACACCAAAGAACATATACGATAAAACTACAAACAAATAACATTTAAGACCAAAATCCACGTTAAACGCTACTACTAGAGACGAGAAGGCCAACGAAAAGTTTAGCTCAAATAAATAACAACAAACGACGACAAGCTGCGGGTGAGGGATACGAAACCAAAAATACTCCATTACCAAGATCGGACTGACATTTCGGCACAGATAAGAAACTATACAGATGTCTCATCCCCATAGAAGAAAATGTCCCATATTTTTTTCACTACTCCTTGGCTATCAACCGACAAAAAGCTTTTTGTCGGTTGATCGTCAAGCACAAAAAGCTGTTTTTGATTTCACATATTGGCTTGCCAGTATGCCTGTTCAAAGCTACATATATGTGTCTAACTATAAAAAATTCTAAAGTTGTTTTTTCTCTCAAGTCAATGTCCATAGAGACAAAGAAGAACAGAAACTGTTTTGGTTTCGATGATGTTTTGGTCCCGATGTTACCATATTTCAGTTGCTATTGTTCAAGTGATGTACATAGGTATTTTATGCTATTTATGCTATTTATTATTGAATATGAAAATAAATGAATGAAGAAAAAATGAATAGAAGAAAAATAAAGGAAAGCAAAAGAAGAAGAAAAACTACTAAGAGAAGAAGATAAAAAAAGATTGTTGCGAAGGAAAACATCAAATGAAGAATTTTGGAAAAGCCTTGTGAAAGTGCAACGTATTGTGAGTATTTGAATTATTTAAATATATAATTTTACTAATTTTACTTATTTTCGATGCAGCAAATGATTAAAATTCGGGAAAAACATTGGAAGAAGAAACCAGATAGTATATGTTTGGACTCCGACTCCAAGGATGAGGAATTCTTATTTTCCTTCGCTTAATTGTATATTTTATATTTGATATTATTTATTTGTTATATATATTTTATTGCACATTATTATTGTAATGTGTATACACTCTTTATCTCTTTCAATAATAAGGGGCAACATCTAGTGGTAGTAATAGTAGAACTCGCTTCTTTAAGCAACGAGAAACATCTAGTGGCTAATAGGAGAACTAGCTTCTTAAGCATCGAGAAACATCTAGTGGCTTAGAGGGGAACTCATTCAGCGCATACAAGAACCTCGAAAGGGGTAAGCATCTAGTGATAAAGTGGAGAACTTCGTTAAGCATCGAGAACAACCTCGTAGATTCTCGAACCGATTGGAGGTATATAAATAGGCGCTTGGAAGCGAAGCGGTTCATTATGGATTGTGAATTGCTGTAAAGTAAAGACTGTGTTTGAAAAGTAAAGACTGTGTTTGAAACGTAATAATTGAGTGTTCAATAAATAAGTTTATATTGATTTAAATAAAGAAAATTTGTGTTTTTATTTACGAAGTGTGAATAAGTTTTAATTATCGGACCAAGCCGAATATTACATTGGTGTCAGAATAAGGGATTAAAACTTATTGAGAATAAAAACAGTGAGCAGTGATTGAACTATTTTGTGTGAATTAGTGAAGTTAAAAATAAATAAAAAATGAGTAAAGTTTTGAAAGACTTAACTGTCCCTGAGCTAAAGGCCGAACTAAGCAAACGTGGCTTAAGTGGGACAGGCGTAAAAACCGAACTCGTTAAACGGCTGCAGGAATATCTGGAGCAGCAAAATGAAGACCCAGATACGATTGCTTTCGAATTAGAAGCAAAAGTGGAAGAGGTAAATGCAAATGTTGCTTTATCTAACATGATGTCACTTCTTTTAAACAAATTTGAAGAAAATAAAAATGATGTCCTGAAACAACTAGAAGCCCAAAGAAGCGACCAAAAGCAAGAACAGCAGAACGTGCTCAAACAATTAGAAGCTCAAAGAAGTGACCAAAAACAAGAGCAGCAGAATGTTCTCAAACAACTAGAAACTCAAAGGAATGATGTCCTAGAGCGATTCGACGAACAGAAAAACCTTTTAGAAGGCAGGTTTGCGGACTTCGAAGAGAAAATCAATACTCTCGAAGAGCGCGTCGAACAGCAAAATGCACGTTTCGAGAAAATGAAAAAACAAATCGAAACCCTCACAAATGAACTAGAAAAAGTGCGAAATATGAAATCTCGAGAACCTTCTGGTGAGTGTTCAAGGAAGAGAGAAGTGAATCCTCCAAGCTTTGATGGTCAGATTCCATGGGAAATCTACAAGAAACAGTTTGAAGCAGCAGCGTTAACAAACGGCTGGGACGATCAGGAAAAATGCATTGCTCTTACGCTTGCTTTAAGAGGATCTGCTGCTGAACTTCTACAAACCATCCCAGCAGAAAAGAGTGGTGACTTCACAGTTCTGGTAAACGCAATCGATCAGCGGTTTGGGAATAGCCACATGGCAGAACTCTTCCGAGTTCAGCTTAACAATAGGACACAGAAAAGAGGTGAAACTCTGCAGCAACTTCAGGCAGATATCGAGCGATTGGTTCACCTGGCATATCCAACAGCTGGTAACGAGATAATAAATCAACTTGCTGTTGAAGCCTTTGTGAGAGCTGTGGGTGATATAAATCTCCAAAGGGCTATCCGTACTGCCGGAAAGCGAACACTACCCGAAGCATTGGCTTTCGCTCTGATGATGGAAGCTGCAGAACAAGCTTCCCAAAACGTGCATCGCGTAAGAAAATTAGAAGTCCAAGAATGCTCTTGTCAGAAGACTACTGTGGAAAGGAGTCAGCAAGGCGGACGAGCACGATTCTGGAACTGCAATAAGACTGGGCATCTACAGCGACAGTGCAGATTACCGCGAAGAGGAACCGCATGGCAACACTGTGGAAACGGAAGTTATTCAAATGGTCAAAGTAACAACAACAACGTTGCTTCCGAAGTTGTTTTCCACCCGGGAAAACGAATAAGAACCAACTTTAAGGGACAGAAGCTGGTTTCTGGTATCGATGGCCCCAGGAACGACATCCAGGTTTATCAAACGAAACCTGACAACAAGAGCAGACCATATAAGGAAGACTGTAAGCATTGTAGACGACAAGAAGAAAAAGAAGTGGTTACTGTCCAACGAACCAGAGCCGATCCCATTTATGGCTGGAGCAACGACGAGTTGAGGAAGGCTCAACAAGAAGACTCGGATATCGAACCCATCCTCGCTTGGAAGGAACACCAGGAAAAACCAGAATGGGCTGATATCTCCGATAGAAGTCCGACTCTAAAGGCCTATTGGGCACAGTGGGACTCGTTTCATGTCCAAGAGGGTGTCCTTCGACGTAAATGGGAATCAGCAGATGGAAAGTCTTATGTAATGCAGCTAGTCTTACCGAGATCGAAGGTTATGGATGTTCTGCGAGAGATGCATGGTGGAGTTTCGGGAGGTCATCTAGGAGTGAACAAGACGCTAGAAAAGGTTCGACAACGATTTTACTGGCTACATGCAAGGGAAGATGTCGAGAAGTGGTGCCGAAAATGTGATACCTGTGCTGCCACCAAAGGCCCGAACAAAAAGAACCACAGCCAAATGCAGCAGTATAATGTCGGAGCACCCTTCGAAAGGATTGCAGTAGACGTGGCGGGTCCATTTCCGGAAACAAATAATGGGAATCGTTATATTCTGGTCGTCATGGATTACTTCAGCAAGTGGCCTGAAGCATACGCCATTCCAAATCAAGAAGCCAAAACAGTCGCAGACCAAATTGTCTTCAACTGGTTGAGCAGATTCGGCGTTCCATTAGAACTGCATTCCGACCAGGGAAGGAATTTTGAATCGAACATATTTCAGGAAGTTTGTGGGCTTCTTGACATCAAGAAGACAAGAACAACACCACTTCACCCACAATCTGATGGCATGGTCGAACGATTCAACCGAACCCTGAAAGAACATCTTTGCAAAGTTGTGGACGACAACCAGCGAGATTGGGATCGACACATTCCACTGTTTTTGATGGCGTATCGAAGTGCAAGACATAGCTCAACTGGCCATACACCGTCTGAGATTTTGATGGGAAGGAACGTCAGACTGCCGAGCGAAATAAAATTTGGATGCCCCACATCGGAACCGCAAGCCGAGGATGACTACATTGATGACCTCAGAGGAAGACTCCTTCAGATCCACGACAATACCAGGTTGAAAATAAAGATGTTCAGTGACAGAATGAAGACACGCTACGATATACGAGCGACAACAACAGAGTTCCAAGCAGGGGATCGGGTGTGGCTTTACAATCCCCATCGACAAAAAGGATTGTCACCGAAACTTCAACGGGACTGGGAAGGTCCATATACAGTCATTACAAAAATCAACGATGTCGTGTACCGGATACAAAAGGGAGTCAGAGGAAAACCTAAAGTTGTACATCGCGACCGGCTACATCGCTACAGTGGTGATGAGAACGATGGGTTTGTTCGGGACGATCAATCCTAAGGAGGGGGCAATGTAATGTGTATACACTCTTTATCTCTTTCAATAATAAGGGGCAACATCTAGTGCTAGTAATAGGAGAACTCGCTTCTTTAAGCAACGAGAAACATCTAGTGGCTAATAGGAGAACTAGCTTCTTAAGCATCGAGAAACATCTAGTGGCTTAGAGGGGAACTCATTCAGCGCATACAAGAACCTCGAAAGGGGTAAGCATCTAGTGATAAAGTGGAGAACTTCGTTAAGCATCGAGAACAACCTCGTAGATTCTCGAACCGATTGGAGGTATATAAATAGGCGCTTGGAAGCGAAGCGGTTCATTATGGATTGTGAATGGCTGTAAAGTGTTTGAAAAGTAAAGACTGTGTTTGAAACGTAATAATTGAGTGTTCAATAAATAAGTTTATATCGATTTAAATAAAGAAAATTTGTGTTTTTATTTACGAAGTGTGAATAAGTTTTAATTATCGGACCAAGCCGAATATTACATTATTTTATATTATTTTATTTTATTAATTAAATTAAACAAAAATTATTTTGATAGTAATAACGGTATTTGCGTATGCGTAATGCGTGTTTGGGTATATGCAACAGTAAGCTGTGCGCAAGTTTGGGTGTATGCAACAGTGACATCTGCAACCCCCCTGCTTGAGAACACTATAGGATTTGGGGTGGGTGCAAGTTGGAGTGCGTGCAAGGTGCGGTGGGTGGAAGATGAGTTGCATGCAAAGTTTCTTTTGCATTTAAATAAGCTGGATTTAAGAAAAATTAATTTATCCTTGGTACCTATATCTTAATCCATATTCGATTATTACTATCAAAATAAGACTACGTTAATACTTAAGCAAGGAAAAAGTAATTTAATTAAAATATTTTGTTTTGGTAATTTTCAATTTTCTCAAGAACTAGAAGACATCAAGTCATCTAGTTTTCAGTTTTTGATCAAAAACAAATAAGAGCAATGAATTCTAAAAAAAAAAAATAGTAGATAATCTGAAAGTTTTAAAAAATTACACTTTAAACCTTTTTTTTAACTTTTTTTTGCACAAATTTTGACTTTAAAACAATTTTTTTCAAAAACTATGCATAGTTTTGACTTGATTTAAAAACAAGCTAATAGACAAAAGTGTTGGCTTTAAAAAAAGGTATAATACTTAATTGTAAGTAATACCGTTATTTTTTAATTATTTTTTTTTTCATTTAAGGTACATTTTTTTTTAAATTGCCCCTACCGCCTAAACGGGGGAGATAGACCCCCCCTCCCATAGTAAAAAATGCTTCTTTTTAACTGTTCTATACAAATCCGTCATTAAACTTTGTCGCCAAAGTTATCGTACTCTCCCCAAAACCACTTTGCAGTTAATTGATCTAAGGATAATGAGGAGACTTTCAATCAAAAAACCAGTTCGAAAAAAATTCTTGAGAATATTGAAGAAAAAATGAGTCGTTGGAGATTTTTTATCGAGTTTATGGAAAAAAACTAGTGGACCATGTGAATAATATTTATTATTATATTTTAGACGTTGGTTAATTATAATTTAATGTTAAAAATTATTTTTGTTGGTAGATTGATTTCGCAGTTAAAATAGAAGAAATAATAAGGAAAGCAAAAGAAGAAGAAAAACTACTAAGAAAAGAAGATGAAAAAAGATTGTGGCGAAGAAAAACTTCACATGATGAATTTTGGAAAAGCCTGGTCAAAGTGCAACGTATTGTGAGTATTTGAATTATTAAAATATATAATTTTACTAATTTTACTTATTTTCGATGCAGGAACCTATTAAAATTCGTTTAGAACATTTTCAGAAGAAACCAATACGTTTGGACTCCGACTGCAAGGATGAGGAATTTTTATTTTCGTTCGCTTAGTTGTATAATATTTTATATTATTTCTTTTTTATATGTATTTTATTGCACATTATTATTTTATATTATTTTATTTATATTGTATATATATATATATTTTCACACTTGTAAATAAAACACAAATTTACTTTATTTAAATCGCTTCAAACTTATTTATTGAATAATTTCAATTATTACTTTCAAACACAGTCTTTTCTTTAAATTATTACTTTTTAAACACAGTCTTTACTTTTCGCAGTTCACAACCAATAATGAACCGCTTCGCTTCCGAGCGCCTATTTATATACCTCAAATTAGTTCGAGAAACTACTAGGTTGTACGAAGCGAGTTCTCCTCTTTATCACAAGATGCTTAACGAAGCTAGTTCTCCCCTTAGCCACTAGATGTTTCTCGATGCTTAACGAAGCGAGTTCTCCTCTTTATCACTAGATGCTTAACGAAGCTAGTTCTCCTCTTAGCCACTAGATGTTTCTCGATGCTTTACGAGGCGAATTCTCCTCTTTATCACTAGATGCTTAACGAAGCTAGTTCTCCTCTTAGCCACTAGATGTTTCTCGATGCTTAACGAAGCGAGTTCTCCTCTTAATCACTAGATGTTGCCCTTATTCTACTATAACACGATATTAAAAGAGATAAAGAGTCTATATATTTTACAATAAAATAAATATTTTTTATTTCACAATTTTTCACAAATAAATATAATTTGTGTTCGTTTTCGTTTTCTGAACTACCACAAAAACCAAATTACACATGACTTTTTTTTCTGAAATGAAGATGGAGATGGAAGATGGAAGATGGAAGATCGAGTCCGATTGATTGGGTTGGTATCTTATTTTTATGTTTTGAGTTTAGATTCTAGGCAGATCTCAAGTCGATATTTGACATTATTTAAGTCGTTGTTGTCTGAAATCAATAGGGAACTTTTGCTAATTTTTGGAAGCTTCTCATTCATCCTTTCGTTAAACGGTAAGTATCCTTATTACAAACAGATGATACGCTATGGAAAGGATTGACATATGAAAAAAAGGAGCAACACCATCTGTTAATTTGTTGAGAATTGTTTTTATATTTTATTTTTATCTATCATCAAACATTTATTCTAAATAGATCTCTAATTTCCAGCCTAAAGTCTCTGGTAGCTAGTGCTGTTAATTGCTTATATTATAATGTAAATTTATTTTATATTTTAATAAATAATAATAATAATATTTTATTTTTAATTATAATCTATGTACTTCATAGTCATGGCATCACGTTACTCGGCATTATTGCTGGCAACTTTCTCAATCCCCGTCAGTATTTCTTCTTGCAATGCTTGCAAATCGACATCAACTGTTGCCGTTCCATCCATAATTTTCTTGTCTATCTCCTTTTCAATTAACACTCCTGACAGCTTCGATAGTGTTGATTGCTTCCGTTTGCCAGCGTCTTTGCGCTTTGAGCGTGGTTTCTTCGTCGTCTTAGGGTTTCTTATTTGTATTTTTTGATGCATTACTTTTATGTGGTTCTCGAGAGCTCTCTTATCCGACAGTGTTGCTTCGCAGTCTCCAAAAGTACATGGAATCTTTTTTCCTTCGTGAGTTGTTCGTATATGTTGTAATAGATTCCTTTTGTAGGTATAAAAACGTGTACAGCCTTCGTACGTACATTTAAATACTTCTTTATCATCTGCATGGCAGTTCTTGTGTTCTTCTAAGAAAAATTTGCTCTTGAATTCCTTTGAACATTGTTCACACTTATAGAGCATTGGGTGGTTCAATTCCTTGCGATGTGCCAACAATCCGGACCACTTTTCAAAGGTTGCTTCACACCGATCGCATCTGTGGGTTTTGGTGCACACATGGCGTGTTAAAAAGTATTCCTGGACAAATCCTTTAGAACATTTCGAGCAACTAAAAAGACAAAAATTAATTTTTGTTTGATATTTTTGAAAAATTATTAAAGTTTATTGAAATATCTGGCAGTGCGACATTAATTTTAAATTTTTCGAATTTTAATTTGTATCTTTTTTTCAATCGTTTACGTTTAGGTAGGAGATTAAATTTGCGTTTGGAAAAGGAAGCGGGCTGGCTTTGTGTTAATTTGTTACCATCGTATTTGTTGGGGTTATTACGACAACACATGTTTAAAGTTTAAACATATTCGGGCGATTGGAAAATAGAGAAGGATTTAAGAGGAGATATGGATTCACATTGGTCTTAAGCTTTTAAATACCAAAATGAAAGGGAAAAACAGAGTTGGGTAAAGCATTCTAGTGGTTAAAAAAAGAATCTTCCAATCTGAGGAGTAGATATTCCTTGAAGTGCGGGTATTACGGCGAAATGTTTGACAGAAAATTGTTTTTAAAAATATTGACAACACAACGTGATATGAAACATTTCAAAATCTCTTTTTTTATTCTTTCGAAAAGACTTAAACTTGTTTTACTGGCGCCTACTAGTTAGTTAGTAGAAATGGTGGCCACGAGCAGTCTAGCTCGGTGACACAATTAGCGCTACGTTGCGCCGTTTTGATACCATAAAATACTCGCTTGACCTATAAAGATAAAAGGGGGATTATAAAGGGAAAAATGCGCCTCAAATCCACTTTGTAGCGTTTAGAAAGGAGATCAAATCTTTGATCTCCAGTTCTGAGAACTCATTGAGGTCGTTGAAAAAGGGCTTTCCCAATGTTTTGGCTCTCGTTTTGGCTAAGGCGGGACACTTGCATAAGAAGTGAAGAACAGTTTCTTTTTCTCGCTGGTCCTCGCAACTACGACAGAAAGTGTTGTGGGGGATGCCCAGCTTAGATGCGTGTTCTCCAACAGGCCAGTGTCCGGTGCATGTAGCAACGACCCTGGCTATGTCTTGCCTGGGTCTGCAAATGAGATTATTAGTACGGGATTTGTTGTAGGTGGGCCATATCCTTCTAGATATGATACAGTTGGTTAGGCTGTTCCACCTGTGGTTTGCTTCAGCGAGGAAAATATGGAAGATCTTGCCCTTCATAGCACCAAGAGGAATGTTGACTCTTTCCGCGAGAGAGCTATGAAGGGCTGATCCTTGCCTAGCCAGCTCGTCAGCTCGTTCATTGCCCTCAAAGCCTCTGTGACCCGGAATCCAGATGAGAGTGACCTTGAGTCCAATGTTCATGCTAGCTAACTCACTTCGGCATTGTTGGACCAGTTTGGAGGATGAAGTGGACGAGCCAATCGCTTGAATAGCCGCCTGGCTGTCCGAAAAAATAGCTGTATTGCGGTTTTGGTTTGGATCTAGTTTTAGTAACTTGCATGCTTCCTTGATCGCGAGTAATTCAGCCTGAAAAACACTAGCAAAGTCAGGAAGTCGCAAAGACCTGGAGACATTTAAAGACTCGGAAAAAATTCCTGCACCGACCCCACACTCCATCTTTGAGCCGTCAGTGAAGATAGTTGTGTCGAAGCCTCTCGTCACTAAGTCATCATCCCATTCATTTCGAGATGGGATGATAATTTTAAAATCCGCACTGAGGTCCACAGTAGGGGTGCAGTAGTCGGTTTCTGTCGAAAAGATGTCCGCTGGGATGAGATTAGTGATATTACTATGACCAAAGGGCCTAGAATACCAACTATTCGATTCCCTAAGTCTCAACGCGCTGCAAGATACTAAGTATTTGATATGCAGGTCTATTGGTAAGAGGTAGAGAAAAACGCTTAGGGCGTCCGACGGACATGAGCGCAAAGCTCCAGTGGAGCCAACACTAGCTGTTCTCTGAACCTTTTTTAGTTTAGTTATGTTGTAGGCTTTACTAAGCGCGGGCCACCAAACAATCGAACCATAGGACAAGATTGGACGTACCACGGCTGTATACGTCCACAAAATCATCTTCGATTGCAAACCCCACTTTTTGCCAAAGGTTTTATTGCAGGCATAGAAAGCTATGCTGGCTTTCTTGACCCTTTCTTCGATGTTAAATTTCCAGTTTAACTTTGGGTCAAGTATTACTCCCAAATATCTAGCGCTGGAAGACAAGGAAAGAGTTTCACCGTTGAGGCGGGGAAGGGTGAAGGGTGGTACTTTTGTTTTCGTAGTGAAGAGCATCAGTTCAGTTTTGCTTTTATTGACACCCAGGCCAAAGCTTGTAGCCCAGTTGCTTACTTTTAGCAATGCCATCTCCGTAATCTCACTAATCACGGAAGTGTACTTTCCTGATACCAGTATCACCAGATCATCTGCATAAGCAACGGCCTTCACACCACAACTTTCCAGTTTAAAAAGAATTTTGTTCATGACTAGAAGCCAAAGAAGAGGGGACAGAACACCCCCCTGAGGTGTTCCCCTATTTACGCACCTGGTTAAGTAAGTGTTACCTAAGGTAGCTTGAATTTTTCTATCACTGAGCATGGAAACAATCCAATTTCTAATGTAGTCCTCTACACCCTGATCAACCAGTGATTCTTGAATAGATTCTGTTAAGACGTTATTGAAAGCTCCTTCTATGTCTAAGAAGGTAGCAAGAGTAAATTCTTTGTAGTGTATGGTTTTTTCAATTGTACGCACTACCTCATGTAGGGCTGTCTCTGTAGACTTGCCCTTAAGATAAGCGTGTTGAGAACTCTCAAGAGGGCATACATCTAAAATGCCTCTGATATGGTAGTCAAGAATGCGCTCCATTGTCTTAAGCACGAAGGAAGTAAGGCTTATTGGTCTAAAGTCCTTCGCGGATTCATGTCCTCGCCTGCCCACCTTCGGGATAAAAACTACTCTAACATGTCTCCAAGACTCAGGAACATGATTTAGGCAGAGACATCCTTTAAAGATCATCTCCAGCCACGGAATCGCCAGAAATTGCGTTTTCTGAAGCATGATCGGCATTATGCCGTCCAGGCCTGGAGACTTGTACGGGGAAAATGTGTTGATTGCCCAAGCAATATTTTCCCTATTTATCAAGGTATCGATGTGTTCTATATCCGCCGTCGACACGCCATTTGAATTAAGAGTTTGAGGGTTGTTATTCTCACAACCCGGTAAATGCGCAGCCAACAGCAGTTCTAGGGATTCTGCAGGAGATGTTGCCCAGGAATCGCCAGATTTTTTAAGAAAGGAAGGACAACAGTAGTCCTTCGATAGAATCTTACTAAGCCTGGCGGATTCTTTTATATTGTCTATTTTGTGGCAGTAATCCCTCCAGCTTTGCTGTTTAGACTTGGCAATGGCTCGCTTATAAACTCTTAGACAGTCTTTGTACGGTTGGTAGAATTTGTGTTTGTGGCAAATATTAAAGATCACTCTAGTCTTTTTCCTGAGACTAGACAGTTCTTCATTCCACCACATAGGGAGTGTTTTGCGACTGTATTTAATAGGGCACGAGACTTTGTAGGCCGTGCCAAAAGCTGCCTCGAAGGTCTTTACTTTAGACTCGAGATCGCTTACCGACTCTGGACACCGATTTGGTGTGTTACGTAGTTTCGTGTTAATTATTTGACTGAATTTCTTCCAATCAGTATTTTTGGGGTTTCTGTGAGGGGGAGGAATTTCAGACTCAAAATTTATATTGAAGAGTATCCACCTGTGATCAGAAAAAGAATTCACAAGTGAGACTCTCCAATTTTCCACCATAGAATAAAGATTGTTATTTGATAGAGTAACATCAAGTACATCCTCCCAACCTTCGAAGTTAACCGAGCTCGGAAAAATGAAAGTTGGGGTATTACCTCTATTGCATACATTTAAATTATTGTTAATAATGAAATCAAAAAGTGACTCACCTCGTTCATTAATTACCGTGCTACCCCATAGAGAATGCCGTGCGTTGGCGTCGCACCCAATCAGGAGGTCTGTCCTTTGTTGTTTTGAAGCGATTACCATGGTCTCCAACTCTTCCGGAGGTGACTGCCGGTCGTGGCCACAGTAAGCCGATGCCAGAAGTAGGCCAGCATTTTTTCCTTCAATTCTGACAACCGTCAAATCGGAGGTGCTAAGGATGGGACACAAAAAAGCTTTTAAGTGTTTCTTAGCTAGAATGCAGGTTCTAGGCTTACCTTGGTCAGTATTAGGGATTTTATAAAAAAGGTCGTATTTGTGGTCCAGAAGGCCTCGAACTCTGAGGCCATTCACCCAAGGTTCTTGTATGAACGCTACGTCCAAGTCTTCCTGACTCAGGAAGACCTTTAGATTATCTGAGGCACATTTCGAGTGCTTCAGATTAATCTGTATAGAACGCAGCGCGTTTTTAATTGCCTGAAGAAGAAGGGCCTGCACCTTCAGGGCCCGGCGACTCGCCGGGGACTTCGGCAACAATGATGTCATCGTCGGTCTTGACTTTGCCATCATTGTTGTCGCAGTCTGCTCCCTGACTCTGCAGGACCTTAATCTTGGCATTTCTAATGCCGAATCTTAGCTTGTATTCAGCCTTCTCAAGGGCCCCCAAGCTCTTCCCACTGATCTTCAAAAGATAAGACGCGCTGTTCTTTTGCGGCTCCTCAGCCTTGATGACTGTCCAGTCATGCATTGGAACCAGCGGGTTTAGCCTCTGAAGACCACGGATCAGCTCCTGTCCACTTGGCTTGATGCTCATGACGGGCAACCAAATGCGAGCCTTAGGCTGTCTGGGGATGTCCTTAGCTGGGATGAGCTTAAGTCTCAAGCCTTCCCAGTCATTGCTTATCTTAGCAATGCATGTTCTAAGGAAATCCCTGGAAAACACGTCATCGCATTTGATTACCCTGTGTCCCCTGAGCACTTCGCCAGAGTCAAAACTAGGGTAGGGACCCTCAATTGCCGAGATTGTGTAAGAAAACACCATCTCCGAGAGCTTGGCCTCGATAGAACTCCACACAGCTAGCAGACCTCTGCTGTTTGTGGAGAGCTCATCCACAACCGATACTTGGAGGTCGTCTCTGACAACCTCACTTAAAGTACGCTGTTGCGCCGCTCCGGAAGATGATGCCTTCTCTTCTTTATTTGAATTTGGTTCATGTTTTGGTTTTTTTGAAGGTTTTTCGGTCTCTTCACGAGACCGGTTTCTTTTGTCGGCCTTCTTTTTTGTAGCCAAGAGACTGTTGTATTCATCAACAATCTTTTGGTACATGATCTTGTCCTCGCGATCCTTCTCCAGCACAATTCCAGCCTTCTCATTTTCAGCAATCTTGCTAAGAATGAAGGAGGCCTTCTTGAACTGGTTCTTGATGCGAGTACCAGATGATTTTTTATTTTTTCCTTTACCAGCATTGCTATGGCTGGCATTGCTGTTAGAGGAGTTAGGATTTATTTGCGGTCGAGGCACAGGAGTACTATGGCTGGTACTCGCTGCACTTCCAGTTTTTGCAGGTTGCCCCACAACGGTCTCCTGACTGGAGGCCAAAAGTTCATCCTCATAGTCGGCGGATGGTCCTAAGTTCGTCATGTCTAAATCGTCCTGTGAATTTTTTTGTGAAGAAATTTTGGTCCCACGAGTAAAAACGGAGAGGAAAAGGTCAGCCCCGGCAGAGCCGATATACCGGGGTAAGGCAAGATGTAAGACGGACCCTGCCAAGGCATCCGAATGAGCTCGTTCGCGACTGGTTTACCCCCCAGCCTTCCATTTCTTCGGCACGGATTATGAAAATCGCTCACACCACCACTGAAAATTAGGGACCCCGTACCTATGGTCAAATTGCATTGCTGAGGGTTTAAACTATTGAAGAGTTTAGAAACGCCTCAACAATTCAACCTGACCTTAGCTGATCCCCTTCTTGACATCGCACAAGAAAACTGTGGTGATCATTACCGCCCGGCACCCACTAGGAGGGTTTGATACGAGGATTTTTGCCAGGCGCCTACTAAGAAATGGGAGTTATATTCAAGAATAATATGTGATCATGCCATAAAAGAGGTGATCTGCGCTACAAATAAGTACTGAAAGTTGATTAGTTTTCTTGATGCAACTGCCACTCATGGATAGCGGCATTGGGTGACAAAACGGAGCCCTGGGAAATACCAGACTTGAAATAATCCAATATTATTTGTATTGAATTTTGTAGAAGTGAAGTTTTAAATTGAACGAAAAAGAGATTCTCATAATATTTTCTTTAATAAAAGAGCAAGCGCAATAATATTACTTTCTTCAAAACGATGTAAGGATTTGTTCCACTTTTTGGTGTGATAAACCATGAAATCACCAGTGGACCTATTGCTGCGTAAGACGTACCTACTGCTGGTCATTAAGAAGCTTTTGGTTTTCGAGGTATTTCTGAAGGTGGTTTTGGCCGCCGCTTCGGGGAATTTGTGTGAATTCAGATCTTTTAAGACTCTCAATATTGTACGGATGCGAAAGATCCATAAAATCATTTAGAATAAAGGCGGAGTCATAACAATCTCCGTCAGCGTTGAAGAACTTTCACACGTCTTTAACTTTTTCTTATGCTATTCAACTTTTACAAAGGTTTTGGAGTTTGTGCACATAATTTTTCACTAAGGAATACAAAATTAAATACTTTACTTTATTCAACTCTTAGAAGCTGATTAAGTTCCACAACTCTCTATCATTTCTCCATGTCCAGTTTTACAGAAATGTATGTAACCAATTCGGAGAATTTTGACATAGGAAATAACTATCGTACTAAACGCCCCATTAGTTTTATCTCTACTCATACGTACTAAGTACCCATTGTTTGAAGTTCCGTGCATAATACTGTCGTACAAAACATCTGGGTTCAATCCCTGATATTGCAAAATCCTCTGCTTTCTCAGATCATTCAGTGCAGTGCAGTGATACAGTATACACCTATAGCGGAAGAAATTTAGAAATAAAAATCAACCCCTAAATTAAAAGGCTAAAACTCAGGTATACCTACGGGCTACCTACGCTAGTCAAGTAATCACCCTGATCTTTTCCACGAATAAAGGTTTTTTTAAAAATATTTGTTTGTTTAAATCAGTGTTATAAAATAAAAAAGTGAAAGTTAAGCCGGAAATGGGCGAACCATTTAATCCGGAGGCAGCGCTTGCTTCGTTAGAAGAATTGCTAACCAGGATAGCCACGCACCTAAGTCCCGAATACAGTCAGAGGCTTAGTGAAACTATCGGCAAATTCTTACCTACCACCATCAACGAACCAAGCAAGGACAATGACGAACTGGAATCCGAGGAAATGGAAAGCGATGCTGACAATTCTGAATCCCCATTGCCAGGTCAAAAAAGACGGAAACCATCATCCAAAAAGGACAACGTCAAACGCCCTCAACTGGATGTCGAAGTACCATTAACAACGACAGTAGCACCACCTATACCAAAAGCCACCAAACAGTAGCCAAAAAAACTAATCCAACCACCAAAGGAACCAGCCACAACAACAACCGACACTCAGTCACCGCCACCCAAACCTACAGACAACACCACCAAATCTTCAGCAATGCCACCAATTTTCGTGTTTTCTGGAAACATCGCTGAAATAAGCAGACACTTCAAAGGAACAAACCTCAGCATGACCTTCAAGAACCGTAACACAAAATCCACCATCATCAACGCTGGAAACAGAGAATCTTTTGACGCCGTCAAGAAGTTTTTGCTAACAAGCAAGATACAATTCAACACTTTCACGCCAAAAGGTGACAGGAAAAACCTGCTTTTGTTAAAGGGTATCCACCACACGTACGCCGCCATCGAAGTAGAAGAAGAGCTGAGGATAGAGGGACTGCCAGTAATAAAAGTGTCACCCTTCAAAGCAAAGAAGGCCCAAGGAAAGGTGTACAACAACTTCGTTGTGGAATTAGCAAGACTTTGTATGTGTTAAGTGCAAGGATAAGCACGAACCAGGACAGTGCCAGCGCAAAGAAAACACTGGGTTGGACGTATGGTGTGCCAACTGCCAAAAAGCTGGACACCCTGCCAGCTTTAAAGGCTGCCCAACGCTAAAGGCTCGCCTGACAGAAAGGAACAGGCTATTGGCGGAGAAGCGTTCTCACCAAGAGTTTGCTGCTAAGTCAGCTTGCTTGGTTACTCGTCCGGCAATTAGCTACGCAGCAATGGCGAAAAGAGGCCCACCAACCAAACCAGCACCAACAAAGGCACAACAAGTCACAGGAACTTCAGCCAAGATGACCGCACCAAGGATACCAGCAAAAACAGGACCAACCAAAGCCGCAGCACCAGTAAACCTCAACAGCGAAGTCCAGAGAATATTTGGTTCCGACCTGCTCACGGTCATGGGAAAAGCTAGGAGTGCGGTTCCACCAAATTACTCTCAGCTCAGCGATGGAGATAAGTCCGTGGCACTGGCCACCTTCTTGTTCCAAATATGCAACTAAAGAAGCTCCGCATCCTGAAGTATAATGTAAACTCATTATACAGCCTTGATAAGAGGACGTCATTCAACATGTTCATGAAAAACAACAAACCGGACATCGCTCTTATAAGTGAAACAAATGTTACCCGAAAGAACAATATTAACATCGTAGGATATAAGACCTTCCGACAGGACAAAGGTCAGCACGGAAGAGGCACAGCCATCTACTTGAGGGAAAAGATCTCTTTCAGCACCAGCGAAATTATCATCCCAGGCCTTCAAACAAGCGAAGCTACAGCGGTCCAGATAGATCTAGGACAAGGAGAAAAGTTGACAGTAATCGGCGTTTACTTCAAATGCGGTTCCTATAAAGTAAACATCCATGGCGACCTCAACATACTCAACAGTGTCTTAAAACAAACAACTTACGGTCTAATTGGTGGCGACTTCAATGCAAGACACCACAGGTGGCAGGATACCGCTATCAGTGCTGAAGGCAAATTCATCGTCGACTGGTTGGACCTTCACAGCGATGAACATTCTCTGGTTGTAGTGTCGCAACCAAAGCCAACCTTTCCAAGAACTCCATCAACTTTAGATTTTTTCCTATCAACTTTTAATTTCATTTATATTCTTCCAGAAATCAGCAACTTCACCTGTTCAACGGTGCCCAGCGACTCTGACCACGAAGCAGTTCTGCTTTCGATAAAACTCAATCAGCCAGCCATCCTAACTGCGAGACCCCAAGCAGACTACATAAATTATAAAAAACTCAACGTCGAGAGATTGCAGAGGCATATCGAGCAACACTTGGTACTTCCTCCTGCCAACAGAAACCTCCAGAATAATGAAATCGATGGTGCCGTCGAAATTCTGAAAGCGACAATCGGCAACGCTCTTGACGTTCAAAAGGTTCCCATGACATCCAAAGATATGTACCAACATCTCCCGGAATATGTACAAAAGTTGTATTCGCACCGACAAAGGTTGAGGAAAAGGCTACAGAGAATTCACCAGAGAGAACTCAACACAGTGAATCGGGAATACCAGACAGTGAAAAGCGAACTCGATTGTGTTAACATCATGTTCCGGAACTCTATTCGACACCACAATGACAAATCTCTCAAGAAGAGATTGCGAGAAATAAAACCCGGACCAGACGCCTTCAAAGAAATCAACCGCTTTATAGGAAGAAATAAACCACTACCGGAAGTCATGATGGACAACACCACTGAGATTACATCGTTGGATGACAAAGTGGAAGCCTTTGCCAACCACTTCGAAGGCAACTTTACCCCCAACCCTCCATCTAGCCCACTTTTCATCAACGAAGTGAATGATTCCATCCAACAAACTCTGGCTCCCACTCTAGAGAGAAGTATATTCAACGAAATCAACCTGGCAAATAACCCAACTGACAACCCATACTTGAGCACTTCAGAGAAAATATGTGAAATAATAAACCACGGCAAACCAAAGAAGTCAACAGGGCCGGATGGGGTTTCTAACTTCATCCTGAAGAGGCTACCGCTAGCAGTTTTTATATTCCTGACAATCGTCTTCAACAACTGCCTCAACAACGACTACTTCCCCCAAAAATGGAAAACTGCTAAGATCGTGGCAATTCCCAAGAAAGGAGATCGGAATTATATTTCTAACTACAGGCCCGTATCTCTCCTGAGTAACATCAGCAAACTCCTGGAGGAAATTATATTAAGGAAACTGAAAAAATTCTGCTGTGAAAACAGTATAATTCCTGACATGCAGTTTGGTTTTCGGGAAAAACACTCGACGCTGCATCCTTTGATGAAGTTTCAACACGACATCACCACAGCTCTTAATAGCCATCGTGTCACCGTTGGATGCCTTCTGGACGTTGAGAAAGCATTTGATAGCGTATGGATTGAAGGCCTTATCCATAAACTTCACATGCTGGGCTTTCCAATCGCACTAATAAGAATTATTTTTTATTTTCTCTCTTCCAGAAAATTCTTTGTACAATTGGAGAAATGCAAATCGATCGAAGCTCGGCCCATTTCTATACAGCATCCTGACATCTGACCAACCTAACCCCGTCAACTGCGAGAACCTTCTATATGCCGATGATTCCTTGACCTAATGCTCCTCAATGTCACCACATATAGCCGTGAAGAAAGTAGAAGAACACATCCACCGTATCTTTGACTTTTACCATAAATGGGGTATTAAAATCAACGCAGCAAAGTCGGAACTCATCTGCTTCAGAAGGCCGTCAACTGTCGTCCGTAGAGGATCACAAAAAGCGACAATATGCAGAAACCTGAAGTTGAAACTCCCAGATGGATCGTCACTTGCAGCCAAGAGGACCGTCCAGTACTTGGGAATTTATTTCCACGAGCTATTTAAGTTTAACCCACACGCCCAGAAAGTTCTTAGGAAAGCCAGCTGGGCCTTTCATCGTGTCCATCCATTGATGAAGAAGAGCAATGGACTAAGTCAACAGACCAAAATCCTGATGTACAAACAACTGCTGAGACCAGTCATTGTATACAGCTTTCCCGTTTGGTACACCATCGCCTTCGAAAGAATGATCCTAAGAATCTGCACTGGGCTTGTCTTTGACAGGGAGCGTCAAAAATACTTTAAAAACGACAGAATTTATTCTGAAGCGAGAATAAATACATTGGACAACTACCTACTACTCTTGGCTAAAAAGTTAGTAGGTAACTCATCTAGCCACCCAAACCAACTAATAAGAAGGATGACAACCCAACAGCGACTGCCAGAGCCCATGTACCTTAGCGTCATGGACATTATGGATGATAACATAATTCAAGTCAACAACGAAGATGCCGTTGCATTCTACGCTGACCCCGAGTCAGCCCACCGAGGTGGCTAAACAAGCCAACAACCCTCTAACCAATCAACAAATCCAACAAATGACAACCGGGAAGGAACACCCCGAGGATAACCAAGTCAACCGTCTTTTATTTTTAAAACGCCATACATATTAAACAATATTTTAATTTAAACTTAAGCCAATATATAAAGTTAGGCCCCCTATGTGCCAACAAACTATTTTATTCTAAGACAATGTATCTATTTAATCTTAAGACTATCCAATTGTATATATAAAAGTTCAATAAACAAATCTATAAAAAAAAAATCTACTTTCTCAGATTAGATGTTTTGATTCGGTATAGAAACTGTAGGTACCCTACATCCCTACTTAGTAGGTCCTAACTATAGCCTGCTTCTTCACGAGGTATAGTGCCCAAAAAATATATTTATGTATTTATTATGACACTTACTTAATTGGGTTTTCCATAGGTAAAATAAATCAATTTTGTTCTGTCACCTGTTTTTGCATTCCATGGTTCAAAATAAATTGATTTATTTTTGATTTGAGATTGCTACTAAAGTTTTTCTAAATTTGACCCCAAAACCCTCCTTGGATCCGCCATTGCTCGAACTTAAGCTGGAACTCTTGCATCTACTTTTGATTTTTTTCTTTGTTTTCATTCCGATTACTTTATCTACCTTTGGATGCAAATAAATGCATTTTACTCAAGTTTTTCTAACTTGATAAGAAATAAATCAAATGCACTAGAAACTGATAAGGAATTGATATAAAAAAGTACATGGGTGTGGTGGAGTTATGATTTCTGGAGTCTTTTTTATCTTTTGTGAGACGATAAAATAGTTTGAAAGAAATTGACAGTACAGGTTAGGTTAGGTTAGGTTATAAGGGGTGTGCACAGCATGAAGCTGTTGCGTACACGGGGGCCTGCTGGTCCATTGTGATCCCCTGTAAAGTAAAAGTAAGCATCGATGCTCCTCAATCATTGCCGATTAGCGTAGACTGGCTCGTTAACGAACCAGCCTGTGTTATCTATAAATTTCCTCATGTTTGCCATTGAGACCTGTGGTAGATCATCCAGTTCTCCAACAAACCTGTTTCCGAAATGACGGAGTCGGCTGGTTTGGAGGTTCGGACAGTCGCAGAGCAGGTGTTTGATGGTTTCTATTTCCTCCTCATCCTGACAGCTCCTATGTACAAAAATCGGGTGCAAATGCCCCTATCCTATTAGCCATTACGCCAATGGCGCAATGACCTGTTAGTATACCTATCAAGATTTTAATGTTCTTTTTACTCAGCGATAGAATGTACCGAGTTTCCTTTTCATTTGTGTTAGGCCATAAACTTCTAGAGATTGCGCAATCGTCCCTGGATTTCCAGGAGTTATTGATTTTCTCTTTTAGTTTAAGGTCTATCTTCCTCTTGAGTACCCCAATCGGGACGAGTGGTCCCCTAACTGAATGGTCGCTACTACTTGTGTCTGCTTCTGACCCTTTCCTGGCTAGTTCATCTACTATATCATTCAGTTCTATATTGCTATGTCCGGGAACCCAGCAGAGCTTTACCTGGTTAGTGTGGCAGATTTTGTTTAATTCCTTCCTGCAGTTTAAAACTGCTTTTGATCTTATGGTCTCACTGGCTAAGGCTTTGATAGCAGCTTGGCTGTCCACGAAAAAAGTAATCTCCGAAGAGCTTAGCTTTTCGTGATGTGCCAATTCAGCTGCTTTTCCAATGGCAAAGATCTCGGCCTGAAAGACACTACAGTCAGCCGGGAGTGTATATGACGCTCTGATGTTGAGAGATTGGCAAAACACTCCAGCACCTGTTCCTGATTCCATTTTTGAACCGTCAGTGTAGAAAGGGATACCCTCTTTTCAGCCTAACTATGTATATTGGGAATCAGCACTTTCTTTCACAATCTGCATAATTTTTCTTTTAATAACATTGTTTTTTTTTTCTTTAGATTTAAATCACTTATCACTTCTATCCTCGTTCGCAGCTTCCTCCTACAAAGATTTTGATTTTTTCCTGGAACTGGATTCCGCCAACGAAGTATTTCAATTCGTGAGAAGCTGGTCTCCTTACTCTTGGCCGGTGCTTTCGTTAATGGCCTGAAGAGCTTTTGATTCTGAAGAGTAACCTGATTCACTCCTCGGTCTTGATTGTGGTGTTACAGCTAGATTATCAAATACTCGTACTGATTCCTAATTCAAGAAATCTTATTTCAACAACCTGCCTAGGGACTTGCATTCACATATCTCTTACCTATATGTATGTATGTACATCTGTAGTTGGTTTCTCAAGATCGCGGCCCACCGATTCCCTTTTTTTGTACTGTACCGAGCATGGATTTGGTCGAACGCAACGTGGTCGAGTTATCGGTCATTGACTGGGACGTTTTATGTACCACCACTTTCTTTTCCTAACCAAACAAAATTTTTGTTAGGCGTGACTAATTGGATTTTTTTTTCTATGTTCTTACCTATGAAATATATTCCTAGAAGAATGAAAATTTTGGTGGGCGATTTGGGAATGGACCGACCCGACCCCCTCTAATCAGGATGTTGGGAATTCCAATGGTTTTTGTGTACCTGCACTATGGATTCCTAATTTGAGTAAAATTTATTTCGTGAGAGAACTGATTGAACGAGATACTTTTGAAAATGTGTTCTTACCAATGGATTTTCTTTTTCTCTTATACATAGATAAACCAAGAACCGTATTCTTTTCTTCAATTTTTGGAAATACCGAATGTAGGTTTGCACAATGTTGCCGATATCCTTACAGAAATGGTCAGATCTGTTTAAACCGTGTGATTTTGTGGCTTTCACTTAAACTCTTTTATTTTTTGAAGGACTATTTTGCTGAGCTAAGAACTTTCTCGGTCGACCGATTAAAAAGAAATGATGGAGAGTTAAAAACTGCGCCACGAGGATACCAACTTAACTTTTTGTGAAACGCATGGAATGAAGAGAATAGGAAATGTCAATCGGTACGGGACGGCTCGAAACATTGTGGTCCCGATCGTACCTCTCACTTTAATCGAGACTCGCTAACACATTTTAAGGTGAAGGTGCAAGTGTTTAGTTTAAGCTTCATGCACAAAAGTGCATGTCCGATTGCATTGCTTCTGCCAAAGATAATTTAATTTTTCTCCTTTCTATAATTATCTAAATATATGTATGGATATATTTAATAATCGTCGTTTGGGAATATTCGTATGTTATGTCTCTAAGAACAAGTTTTTTTTTCTGTTATGCGAATAAAAACTAACTAATTAATAAACTATTTCGATAGTTTGTTTTATATCAATAAGTTGAAGATGGTGATGGATGATGGTATCGAGGTTAAACTCAACGCTTCTTATAGGGTTTATTTCTATGGATACCTTATATCTCATGAATGTTGTTAGTTAATACCTTGGGTCATTCCCTACAAGATTTTCACAAAAATCAGACTAACATTTAGGTTTCGAAGTTCAAAATTATTGTAAAATAAAGTTTTCAATGGATAATTTTAATATTTCACTGAATTTTTACAAAAAAACAAACAAATTTAAAATCAATTTTTATATGGTAAATCAGCGGTTCTGTCAGATATTTATGATTGAGCAGTGCTCATGAATGCGCCCACTAACAAAATACAAAAGGTGCGTTCTTTTTCTCAAGCCTTTTTGTTGTAAGCAAAAGTGTCACTTTTTCTCTTTGCGTCCGTTGGCAATTTTCAAGACCTTTTTCATTTGATATGAATTTTAGTAAGATCCCGTATCTTTAACTAAAACCACCTTGCTATTAAGGGACCTGCAATTGATGTACTTTCTTCTTTTATGGATCCGTTGGTCATTCTGTAGACCTTCATTTTGGTATGGTTATTGGTTGGATACAGCCCTCCGTTTTGCCACAACAACTCTGTACACTGTATCTTTAACTAAGGCCACTTTGCAGTTCAGGGATCTGTAAATAGTGCAGTTTTGCTTAGTGCATCCATTGTCCAAAGTTAATAACTTCATTTTGGTATACATTTTAGTCAAAAAAGCCCTCGTTTGGCCACAATAGGTCCAACACTGTATCTTTTGCTAAAACCACTTCGCAGTTCAGGAATATGCAGATAATGCACTTTTTCTCTGTGCATCTGGTGGCCGTAGTTAAGACCTCCACTTTGGTATGGCTATTGGATAGATACAACCCTCCGTTTGGACACAATAACGTTAAAACTGTATCCTTAACTAAAACCACTTTGCAGTTTAGGGGTCTGCAGATAATGCACTTTTTCGCAGTGCATTTGGTGGCCATAGTTAAGACCTCCGCTTTGGTATGGTTACTGGATAGATACAACCCTCCGTTTGGACACAATAGCTCTAAAACTGCATCCTTAACTAAAACCACTTTGCAATTAAGGGATCTGCAGATAATGCACTTTTTCGCAGTGCATCTGGTGGCCGTAGTTAAGACCTCCGCTTTGGTATGGCTATTGGTTAGATACAACCCTCTGTTTGGACACAATAGCTCTAAACCTGTATCCTTAACTAAAACCACTTTGCAGTTAAGGGATCTGCAGATAATGCACTTTTTCGCAGTGCATCTGGTGGCCATAGTTAAGACCTCCGCTTTGGCATGGCTATTGGATAGATACAACCCTCCGTTTGTACACAATAACGTTAAAACTGCATCCTTAACTAAAACCACTTTGCAATTAAGGGATCTGCAGATAATGCTCTTTTTCGCAGTGCATCTGGTGGCCGTAGTTAAGACCTCCACTTTGGTATGGCTATTGGATAGATACAACATTCCGCTTGGCCACAATAACGTTAAAACTGTATCCTTAACTAAAACCACTTTGCAGTTTAGGGGTCTGCAGATAATGCACTTTTTCGCAGTGCATTTGGTGGCCATAGTTAAGACCTCCGCTTTGGTATGGCTACTGGATAGATACAACCCTCCGTTTGGACACAATAGCTCTAAAACTGTATCCTTAACTAAGATTACTTTGCAGTTTAGGGATCTGCCGATAATGCACTTTTTCTCAGTGTATCTGGTGGCCATAGTTAAGACCTCCACTTTGGTATGGCTATTGGATAGATACAACATTCCGCTTGGACACAATAACGTTAAAACTGTATCCTTAACTAAAACCACTTTGCAGTTTAGGGGTCTGCAGATAATGCACTTTTTCGCAGTGCATTTGGTGGCCATAGTTAAGACCTTCATTTTGGTATGGCTATTGGTTAGATATAACCCTACGTTTGGACACAATAGGTCTAAAACTGTATCCTTAATTAAAACCACTTTGCAGTTAAGGGATCTGCAGATAATGCACTTTTTCGCAGTGCATCCGGTGGCCGTAGTTAAGACCTCCACTTTGGTATGGTTATTGGATAAATACAACCCTCCGTACAAACACAATAACGTTAAAACTGCATCCTTAACTAAAACCACTTTGCAGTTTAGGGGTCTGCAGATAATGCACTTTTTCTCAGTGCATCTGGTGGCCGTAGTTAAGACCTTCATTTTTGTATGGCTATTGGTTAGATACAACCCTCCGTTTGGACACAATAGCTCTAAAACTGTATCCTTAACTAAAACCACTTTGCAGTTAAGGGATCTGCAGATAATGCACTTTTTCGCAGTGCATCTGGTGGCCGTAGTTAAGACCTCCACTTTGGTATGGCTATTGGATAGATACAACATTCCGCTTGGACACAATAACGTTAAAACTGTATCCTTAACTAAAACCACTTTGCAGTTTAGGGGTCTGCAGATAATGCACTTTTTCGCAGTGCATTTGGTGGCCATAGTTAAGGCTATTGGTTAGATACAACCCTACGTTTGGACACAATAGCTCTAAAACTGTATCCTTAACTAAAACCACTTTGCAGTTTAGGGATCTGCAGATAATGCACTTTTGCTCAGTGCATCTGTTGGCCATAGTTAAGACCTCCGCTTTGGTATGGCTATTGGATAGATACAACCCTCCGTTTGGACACAATAACGTTAAAACTGCATCCTTAACTAAAACCACTTTGCAGTTTAGGGGTCTGCAGATAATGCATTTTTTCGCAGTGCATTTGGTGGCCATAGTTAAGACCTCCGCTTTGGTATGGCTACTGGATAGATACAACCCTCCGTTTGTACACAATAACGTTAAAACTGCATCTTTAACTAAAACCACTTTGCAGTTTAGGGGTCTGCAGATAATGCACTTTTTCTCAGTGCATCTGGTGGCCGTAGTTAAGACCTTCATTTTTGTATGGCTATTGGTTAGATACAACCCTCCGTTTGGACACAATAGCTCTAAAACTGTATCCTTAACTAAAACCACTTTGCAGTTAAGGGATCTGCAGATAATGCACTTTTTCGCAGTGCATCTGGTGGCCGTAGTTAAGACCTCCACTTTGGTATGGCTATTGGATAGATACAACATTCCGCTTGGACACAATAACGTTAAAACTGTATCCTTAACTAAAACCACTTTGCAGTTTAGGGGTCTGCAGATAATGCACTTTTTCGCAGTGCATTTGGTGGCCATAGTTAAGACCTTCATTTTGGTATGGCTATTGGTTAGATACAACCCTACGTTTGGACACAATAGCTCTAAGACTGTATCCTTAACTAAAACCACTTTGCAGTTAAGGGATCTGCAGATAATGCACTTTTTCTCAGTGCATCTGTTGGCCATAGTTAAGACCTCCGCTTTGGTATGCCTATTGGATAGATACAACCCTCCGTGTGGACACAATAACGTTAAAACTGCATCCTTAACTAAAACCACTTTGCAGTTTAGGGATCTGCAGATAATGCACTTTTTCTCAGTGCATCTGTTGGCCATAGTTAAGACCTCCGCTTTGGTATGCCTATTGGATAGATACAACCCTCCGTGTGGACACAATAACGTTAAAACTGCATCCTTAACTAAAACCACTTTGCAGTTTAGGGATCTGCAGATAATGCACTTTTTCTCAGTGCATCTGATGGCCGTAGTTAAGACCTTCATTTTGGTATGGCTATTGGTTAGGTGGTACAACCCTACGTTTGGACACAATAGCTCTAAAACTGTATCCTTAACTAAAACCACTTTGCAGTTAAGGGATCTGCAGAGAATGCACTTTTTCTCAGTGCATCTGGTGGCTATAGTTAAGACCTCCGCTTTGGTATGGCTATTGGATAGATACAACCCTCCGTGTGGACACAATAACGTTAAAACTGCATCCTTAACTAAAACCACTTTGCAGTTTAGGGATCTGCAGATAATGCACTTTTTCTCAGTGCATCCTGTGGCCGTAGTTAAGACCTCCACTTTGGTATGGCTATTGGATAGATACAACCCTCCGTTTGGACACAATAGCGTTAAAACTGCATCCTTAACTAAAACCACTTTGCAGTTTAGGGATCTGCAGATAATGCACTTTTTCTCAGTGCATCTGGTGGCCGTAGTTAAGACCTTCATTTTGGTATGGCTATTGGTTAGGTACAACCCTCCGTTTGGACACAATAGCTCTAAAACTGTATCCTTAACTAAAACCACTTTGCAGTTAATTGATCTAAGGATAATGCACTTTTTCTCAGTGCATCTGGTGGCCATAGTTAAGACCTCCATTTTGGTATGGCTATTGGTTAGATACAACCCTCCGTTCGGACACAATAGCTCTAAAACTGTATCCTTAACTAAAACCACTTTGCAGTTAAGGGATCTGCAGATAATGCACTTTTTCTCAGTGCATCTGGTGGCCATAGTTAAGACCTCCATTTTGGTATGGCTATTGGTTAGATACAACCCTCCGTTCGGACACAATAGCTCTAAAACTGTATCCTTAACTAAAACCACTTTGCAGTTAAGGGATCTGCAGAGAATGCACTTTTTCTCAGTGCATCTGGTGGCCATAGTTAAGACCTCCGCTTTGGTATGGCTATTGGATAGATACAACCCTCCGTGTGGACACAATAACGTTAAAACTGCATCCTTAACTAAAACCACTTTGCAGTTTAGGGATCTGCAGATAATGCACTTTTTCTCAGTGCATCTGATGGCCGTAGTTAAGACCTTCATTTTGGTATGGCTATTGGTTAGGTGGTACAACCCTACGTTTGGACACAATAGCTCTAAAACTGAATCCTTAACTTAAACCACTTTGCAGTTTAGGGATCTGCAGATAATGCACTTTTTCTCAGTGCATCTGGTGGCCATAGTTAAGACCTCCATTTTGGTATGGCTATTGGTTAGATGCAACATTCCATTTGGCCACAATAACTTTGGCACTGTATATTTTGCTAAAACCACTTTGCAGTTAAGGGATCTGCAGATAATGCACTTTTTCTCAGTGCATCCGGTGGCCGTAGTTAAGACCTTCATTTTGGTATGGCTATTGGTTAGGTGGTACAACCCTACGTTTGGACACAATAGCTCTAACACTGAATCGTTTCTAAAAACACACTTTGCAATTAGTTCACTGTAGTTTTACCTTTGGAGTGGAAATGTGGTAAGGCAGGCTTGGACAAGAATATTTTAGTATAAATAGAGGAGCCTTTCAATCAAAAAATCAGTTCGAAAGAATTTCTGGAGAATACGGAAGAAGAAAAATGAATTGTTTGAGATTTTGTTTGTATTTAGTGGTGAAAAAAATAGTGAAAAATGTGAGAAATATTTATTATTATATTTTAGACGTTCGTTAATTATAATTTAATGTTAAAAATTATTTTTGTTGGTAGATTGATTTGGTACTTAGTCAAGAAGAAAAAATAAAGAGAAGAAAAGAAGAAGATGAAAAACGATTGCGAAGGAAAAGTTTAAATGAAGAATTCTGGAAAAGCCTGGTGAAAGTGCAACGTATTGTGAGTATTTGAATTATTTAAATATATAATTTTACTAATTTTACTTATTTTCGATGCAGCAACTTATTAAAATTCGTGAAAAACATTGGAAGGAGAAACCAAAGATATGTTCGGACTCCGACTCCAAGGATAAGGAATACGATGTGGGTTTACTATATTTTTCCAGCTTCTTCAGATAGTGGTACGTACATTTTTTTCTATTTATTCTGATAATTTAGTTAATATTTAATTTTTTTAATTTGATTAGTTCACATACGAAAGATTATACTTCTGACTACTGAGCACCGAAATGAAATTGTTTTCGACTCGGTAATAATTTTGTTAATGTTTTCAGAAATATAAACTACCGTATGTATTGAACACTCTTTGATTTAAACTTATTTTCCTTCGTTTAATTGTATAATATTTTATATTTGATATTATTTCTTTTTTATATTTTATTGCACATTATTATTTTATATTGTAATATTTTTATTTCACAATTTTTCACAAATAAATATAATTTGTGTTCGTTTTCGTTTTCTGAACTACCACAAAAACCAAATTACACATGACTTTTTTTTCTGAAATGAAGATGGAGATGGAAGATGGAAGATCGAGTCCGATTGATTGGGTTGGTATCTTATTTTTATGTTTTGAGTTTAGATTCTAGGCAGATCTCAAGTCGATATTTGACATTATTTAAGTCGTTGTTGTCTGAAATCAATAGGGAACTTTTGCTAATTTTTGGAAGCTTCTCATTCATCCTTTCGTTAAACGGTAAGTATCCTTATTACAAACAGATGAAACGCTATGGAATGGATTGACATATGAAAAAAAAAGGAGCAACACCATTTGTTAATTTGTTTTTATATTTTATTTTTAATTATCACGTCACTCGGCATTATCGCTGGCAACTTTCTCTATCCCCGTCAGTATTTCTTCTTGCAATGCTTGCAAATCGACATCAACTGTTGCCGTTCCATCCATAATTTTCTTGTCTATCTCCTTTTCAATTAACACTCCTGACAGCTTCGATAGTGTTGATTGCTTCCGTTTGCCAGCATCTTTGCGCTTTGAGCGTGGTTTCTTCGTCGTCTTAGGGTTTCTTATTTGTATTTTTTGATGCATTACTTTTATGTGGTTCTCGAGAGCTCTCTTATCCGACAGTGTTGCTTCGCAGTCTCCAAAAGTACATGGAATCTTTTTTCCTTCGTGAGTTGTTCGTATATGTTGTAATAGATTCCTTTTGAAGGTATAAAAACGTGTACAGCCTTCGTACGTACATTTAAATACTTCTTTATCATCTGCATGGCAGTTCTTGTGTTCTTCTAAGTAAAATTTGCTCTTGAATACCTTTGAACATTGTTCACACTTACATATAGAGCATTGGGTGGTTCAATTCCTTGCGATGTGCCAACAATCCGGACCACTTTTCAAAGGTTGCTTCACACCGATCGCATCTGTGGGTTTTGGTGCACACATGGCGTGTTAAAAAGTATTCCTGGACAAATCCTTTAGAACATTTCGAGCAACTAAAAAGACAAAAATTAATTTTTGTTTGATATTTTTGAAAAATTATTAAAGTTTATTGAAATATCTGGCAGTGCGACATTAATTTTAAATTTTTCGAATTTTAATTTGTATCTTTTTTTCAATCGTTTACGTTTAGGTAGGAGATTAAATTTGCGTTTGGAAAAGGAAGCGGGCTGGCTTTGTGTTAATTTGTTACCATCGTATTTGTTGGGGTTATTACGACAACACATGTTTAAAGTTTAAACATATTCGGGCGATTGGAAAATAGAGAAGGATTTAAGAGGAGATATGGATTCACATTGTTCTTAAGGTTTTAAATACCAAAATGAAAGGGAAAAACAGAGTTGGGTAAAGCATTCTAGTGGTTAAAAAAAGAATCTTCCAATCTGAGGAGTAGATATTCCTTGAAGTGCGGGTATTACGGCGAAATGTTTGACAGAAAATTGTTTTTAAAAATATTGACAACACAACGTGATATGAAACATTTCAAAATCTCTTTTTTTATTCTTTCGAAAAGACTTAAACTTGTTTTACTGGCGCCTACTAAGAAATGGGAGTTATATTCAAGAAGAATATGTGATCATGCCATAAAAGAGGTGATCTGCGCTACAAATAAGTACTGAAAGTTGATTAGTTTTCTTGATGCAACTGCCACTCATGGATAGCGGCATTGGGTGACAAAACGGAGCCCTGGGAAATACCAGACTTGAAATAATCCAATATTATTTGTATTGAATTTTGTAGAAGTGAAGTTTTAAATTGAACGATAAAGAGATTCTCATAATATTTTTTTTGATAAAAGAGCAAGCGCAATAATATTACTTTCTTCAAAACGATGTAAGGATTTGTTCCACTTTTTGGTGTGATAAACCATGAAATCACCAGTGGACCTATTGCTGCGTAAGACGTACCTACTGCTGGTCATTAAGAAGCTTTCGGTTTTCGAGGTATTTCTGAAAGAGGTTTTGGCCGCCCCGCTTCGGGAAATTTGTGTGAATTCAGATCTTTTAAGACTCTCAATATTGTACGGATGCGAAAGATCCATAAAATCATTTAGAATAAAGGCGGAGTCATAACAATCTCCGTCAGCGTTGAAGAACTTTCACACGTCTTTAACTTTTTCTTATGCTATTCAACTTTTACAAAGGTTTTGGAGTTTGTGCACATAATTTTTCACTAAGGAATACAAAATTAAATACTTAACTTTATTCAACTCTTAGAAGCTGATTAAGTTCCACAACTCTCTATCATTTCTCCATTTCCAGTTTTACAGAAATGTATGTAACCAATTCGGAGAATTTTGACATAGGAAATAACTATCGTACTAAACGCCCCATTAGTTTTATCTCTACTCATACGTACTAAGTACCCATTGTTTGAAGTTCCGTGCATAATACTGTCGTACAAAACATCTGGGTTCAATCCCTGATATTGCAAAATCCTCTGCTTTCTCAGATTAGATGTTTTGATTCGGTATAGAAACTGTAGGTACCCTACATCCCTACTTAGTAGGTCCTAACTATAGCCTGGTTCTTCACGAGGTATAGTGCCCAAAAAATATATTTATGTACATATTAATTATGACACTTACTTAATTGGTTTTTCCATAGGTAAAATAAATCAATTTATTCTGTCACTGATTTATTTTTGATTTGAGATTGCTACTAAAGTTTTTCTAAATTTTAAATTTTTTGAATACTTTTAAGATTTTAACAAATATTTAAGTTGTTTTTGACAGACAAACCACCCACAAGGGGGGTAAAACCGTCCTTGGATCCGCCATTGCTCGAACTTAAGCTGGAACTCTTGCATCTACTTTTGATTTTTTTCTTTGTTTTCATTCCGATTACTTTATCTACCTTTGGATGCAAATAAATGCATTTTACTCAAGTTTTTCTAACTTGATAAGAAATAAATCAAATGCACTAGAAACTGATAAGGAATTGATATAAAAAAGTACATGGGTGTGGTGAAGTCATGATTTCTTGAGTCTTTTTTATCTTTTGTGAGACGATGAAATAGTTTGAAAGAAATTGACAGTACAGGTTAGGTTAGGTTAGGTTATAAGGGGTGTGCACAACATGAAGCTGTTGCGTACACGGGGGCCTGCTGGTCCATTGTGATCCCCTGTAAAGTAAAAGTAAGCATCGATGCTCCTCAATCATTGCCGATTAGCGTAGACTGGCTCGTTAACGAACCAGCCTGTGTTATCTATAAATTTCCTCATGTTTGCCATTGAGACCTGTGGTAGATCATCCAGTTCTCCAACAAACCTGTTTCCGAAATGACGGAGTCGGCTGGTTTGGAGGTTCGGACAGTCGCAGAGCAGGTGTTTGATGGTTTCTATTTCCTCCTCATCCTGACAGCTCCTACAAAAATCGGGTGCAAATGCCCCTATCCTATTAGCCATTACGCCAATGGCGCAATGACCTGTTAGTATACCTATCAAGATTTTAATGTTCTTTTTACTCAGCGATAGAATGTACCGAGTTTCCTTTTCATTTGTGTTAGGCCATAAACTTCTAGAGATTGCGCAATCGTCCCTGGATTTCCAGGAGTTATTGATTTTCTCTTTTAGTTTAAGGTCTATCTTTCTCTTGAGTACCCCAATCGGGACGAGTGGTCCCCTAACTGAATGGTCGCTACTACTTGTGTCTGCTTCTGACCCTTTTCTGGCTAGTTCATCTACTATATCATTCCCTTCTATATTGCTATGTCCGGGAACCCAGCAGAGCTTTACCTGGTTAGTGTGGCAGATTTTGTTTAATTCCTTCCTGCAGTTTAAAACTGCTTTTGATCTTATGGTCTCACTGGCTAAGGCTTTGATAGCAGCTTGGCTGTCCACGAAAAAAGTAATCTCCGAAGAGCTTAGCTTTTCGTAATGTGCCAATTCAGCTGCTTTTCCAATGGCAAAGATCTCGGCCTGAAAGACACTACAGTCAGCCGGGAGTGTATATGACGCTCTGATGTTGAGAGATTGGCAAAACACTCCAGCACCTGTTCCTGATTCCATTTTTGAACCGTCAGTGTAGAAAGGGATACCCTCTTTTCAGCCTAACTATGTATATTGGGAATCAGCACTTTCTTTCACAATCTGCATCATTTTTCTTTTAATAACATTGTTTTTTTTTTTTCTTTAGTTAAATCACTTATCACTTCTATCCTCGTTCGCAGCTTCCTCCTACAAAGATTTTGATTTTTTCCTGGAACTGGATTCCGCCAACGAAGTATTTCAATTCGTGAGAAGCTGGTCTCCTTACTCTTGGCCGGTGCTTTCGTTAATGGCCTGAAGAGCTTTTGATTCTGAAGAGTAACCTGATTCACTCCTCGGTCTTGATTGTGGTGTTACAGCTAGATTATCAAATACTCGTACTGATTCCTAATTCAAGAAATCTTATTTCAACAACCTGCCTAGGGACTTGCATTCACATATCTCTTACCTATATGTATGTACATCTGTAGTTGGTTTCTCAAGATCGCGGCCCACCGATTCCCTTTTTTTGTACTGTACCGAGCATGGATTTGGTCGAACGCAACGTGGTCGAGTTATCGGTCATTGACTGGGACGTTTTATGTAGCACCACTTTCTTTTCCTAACCAAACAAAATTTTTGTTAGGCGTGACTAATTGGATTTTTTTTTTCTATGTTCTTACCTATGAAATAATTTTCTAGAAGAATGAAAATTTTGGTGGGCGATTTGGGAATGGACCGACCCGACCCCCTCTAATCAGGATGTTGGGAATTCCAATGGTTTTTGTGTACCTGCACTATGGATTCCTAATTTGAGTAAAATTTATTTCGTGAGAGAACTGATTGAACGAGATACTTTTGAAAATGTGTTCTTACCAATGGATTTTCTTTTTCTCTTATACATAGATAAACCAAGAACCGTATTCTTTTCTTCAATTTTTGGAAATACCGAATGTAGGTTTGCACAATGTTGCCGATATCCTTACAGAAATGGTCAGATCTGTTTAAACCGTGTGATTTTGTGGCTTTCACTTAAACTCTTTTATTTTTTGAAGGACTATTTTGCTGAGCTAAGAACTTTCTCGGTCGACCGATTAAAAAGAAATGATGGAGAGTTAAAAACTGCGCCACGAGGATACCAACCAACTTAACTTTTTGTGAAACGCATGGAATGAAGAGAATAGGAAATGTCAATCGGTACGGGACGGCTCGAAACATTGTGGTCCCGATCGTACCTCTCACTTTAATCGAGACTCGCTAACACATTTTAAGGTGAAGGTGCAAGTGTTTAGTTTAAGCTTCATGCACAAAAGTGCATGTCCGATTGCATTGCTTCTGCCAAAGATAATTTAATTTTTCTCCTTTCTATAATTATCTAAATATATGTGTCGCAGTGCGAGGTATAAAAAATGCTAGACACTACGCATTTGCGTGTGCCTAAGTGAAACCGGAGTATTAAGTCACTGGGAAATGTTAACCCGTTCGCCGCTTAGTGTAAGCCCATGAGATGTCCACAGATCGAGACTCTAGAGTATCGAACGGGATGATGTCTGGGATTTTAGAGAAAAAGAGAATTAATGAAAAGAACGGACGACTGGCGTGGCGACTGCTCTGGGATTGCTGCATTTATAATAAGAATAGCATTAAATAATAATTAATATTGATTCAAAAATAATAGATAAGGATTCGACATCAGAAGTGGGATCCATCACACCTCAACTAAATATGGATACAGAAGGATGGAAGCTGTTATTGGAGCAGCAGAACAAACATTTGATGGCACTACTTCAGGCAATGAAGACGCCAACGACAAGCAACAGTGTACAGTTGCCTGCATATGACCCTGACAAACAGAATGCGAATGCCAGAGCTTGGATTTCAACATCAGACATTTGCATGGGAGACCAGCCACTTCATGACGCCGCTCTAGTTATTGAGTTGAGTCGTGCTCTCAAAGGACAAGCTTCGGAATGGTTTTCTTCTGTCTCATTTGTTGGTATGACATGGAATCAGTTCAAGGACATGTTTCAGGCTAGGTTTGACTGCCCAGAAACATCTGCGGCGTTCTTAATTAATGTTGGTAACACCAAGCCCAAGGAGGGCGAGTGTCTTGCATCTTTCGCTGCAAGCATGATAACATCCTTGTTGTCTCGTTGGAAAAACCTATCACCAGAACAAATTGCTGTCGCCACAGTTTTGGCACAATTATCCCAGTTCGAGCCCCGTGTCCAACGACTTGCATTCACGACTGAAATTGAAGACAGGAATCGTTTGCAACAGGAGTTAAAGGCATTGTCATTCCTAAAGAGACGAGCTAATCCATCTGAAGTTATTGGAGTTGATGCTAAGCGATTTAAAGTTCCTCTGACAAACATAAAGTGTTTCAAATGTGGAAGAGTTGGCCATAAATCTGTTACTTGTCGTTACTCAAACATGCGGCCAACAGAATCATCGTCCAAGGAGGTTCCAGCTGCTAGGTCGACAAACAATATTACTTGTTTCAAGTGTGGAGGACTTGGACATTTTGCATCACGTTGCCTTGGTGTTAGTAGCAGGAGTGAAAGCAGTTCCGTAGTTTCTTCAGATGTACGCAGAGTTGATGTTTGTCAAATTGATTCCCCGTCAGGGACACTAACTCATTTTGGTAAGCAAATTTTATTTCATTATGATTCAGGTTCGGAGTGTTCAATTGTAAAAGAATCAATCAGTTGTAAATTTAGAGGCAAACATTTTGGAAGCATTGTGAGCATGACAGGAATTGGTCAAAAAAGCGTCAGGAGTACCATTCAGATTTTAGCTAATGTAATAATAGATGGAATTCCCATTGAAATTCTATTTCATGTTTTACCTGATAACTGTGTGGGCCATGATGTTTTGATAGGCCGTGAAATTTTAAAACAGGGATTAACTATACATATGACTGCTGATATTTTGGCATTTAGCAAAATTAAAGTTGTTCAAGAATGCAATTCGGTAAATAAAACCATTGATTTTGAGAAAATTGATACAGATACTCAGGCAGAATTCAAACAGAGGTTGCTTTCTGTTTTAAACGAATTTAAGAGTTTTTTTATTCACGGTACTCCTTGTAGGCCAGCGAACGTTGAAGCAATGCATATAAATCTTAAAGATCCAACTAAGACTGTGTATCGTCGTCCTTATAGACTAAGTACAGAGGAACGACAAATTGTACGTGATAAGATAAAAGAACTTCTAGCAGCTAATGTTATTCGTCCTAGTTCATCCCCATTTGCTAGTGCTGTTTTGCTCGTGAAGAAGAAGGATGGGTCAGATCGCATGTGCGTTGATTTTCGTGAGTTGAACGACAACACCATTCCTCAAAGATTTCCCTTGCCATTGATACAGGATCAAATTGACTGACTTCACGGATGTTTTTATTTTACAATTCTTGACATGGCCAGTGGTTACCACCAGGTGCCTATGCATCCAGATTCAATTGAAAAGACAGCATTCGTAACTTTGGATGGCCAATTTGAGTATCTTGTCATGCCTTTCGGGTTACGGAACGCACCCTCTGTTTTTCAACGTGCCGTCATTAAGGCATTGGGGGAACTCGCTAATACATACGTGGTGGTTTACATGGATGACATTTTGATCTTAGGGGGTGAAGATTTAAATGAAGGTCTTGTTAGGGTTCGAACTGTACTGGAGGTTTTAACAAATGCTGGGTTTTCTTTTAATATGAAGAAATGTTCTTTTTTTAAACAGAGAGTAGAATATCTTGGTTTTGAGGTGAGTCATGGAGAAGTGAGACCAAATTCCAAGAAGGTAGAATCGTTGGTTTTCTTTCCACCTCCTAGGACTGTTACTCAACTACGTCAGTTCATAGGACTCGCATCTTATTTTCGACAATTTATTCCGCAATGTTCTCAAATAATGGCTCCTTTGTATGAATTAACGAAAATTGTTAAAGGCGATATTTCTTGGACACCAAAACATGAGTCGGTTAGACAAAAAATTGTAACAATTCTTACCAATGAGCCTTTGCTAAGAATATTTGATCCTAAGTGTGAAACAGAACTTCACACTGATGCGAGTTCGATAGGTTACGGGGCAGTGCTAATGCAAAATGAAAACAAACTTCGTCATGTAATAGCTTACTTTAGTAAACGAACTACATTTTCAGAATCTAAATATCACTCTTATGAATTAGAGACCCTTGCAGTTGTCAATGCTATCCAACATTTCCGGCACTATTTGCATGGACGTAAATTCACTGTCTTCACAGATTGCAATTCTTTGCAGTCTTCAAAAAATAAATTAGATCTTACACCTAGGGTGCATAGATGGTGGGCATTTTTACAGGCCTTTGACTTTGATATCATTTATAGAGATGGTAAACGGATGTGTCATGCTGATTTCTTTTCACGAAATCCATTACCAGACTCGAACGAGAATCCTGTAAAAAAGATTCAACACAAGGAAGTCAATGTTAATACTCTTCCGAAAAATTGGTTGCTTGCTGAGCAACAACGCGATCCTGAACTTCTTAAACTGATAGATGATATAAATAAGGATAAGTTAGACGAAGATATAGCTAAGACTTACGAGTTTCGTTCTGGGGTATTAAATCGAAAAATACAAAGGAATGGCAGATCTCGGTGTCTACCTATACTTCCGAGGAGCCTCCGCTGGTCTGTTATAAACTCTACCCACACAGCTCTCATGCATCTTGGGTGGGAGAAAACTCTTGAAAAATTATTTGATCAATTTTGGTTTGAACATATGGCCAAATACGTAAGAAAATTTGTAGAAAATTGTGTAACTTGTAGGGTATCTAAGTCACATTCAGGTAAGATTCAAGCAGAATTGCATCCGATTCCGAAGATTCCTATTCCATGGCATACAGTCCACATTGACGCCACAGGTAAATTAAGTGGCAAAAACGATAAGAAGGAATATGTATTTGTACTAATTGATGCATTTACAAAATTTGTTTTACTATACCACACATTGCATATTGATTCTGAAAGTAGCATAAAAGCCCTTAAAATGAGTGTTTCAATTTTTGGTGCCCCACAGAGGATTATTGCGGATCAGGGTCGATGTTTTACAAGTTTAGATTTTCGTGAGTTTTGTAATTCTCATAATATAAGCCTTCATTTAATTGCTACTGGCAGCTCTCGGGCAAATGGCCAAGTAGAGAGGACTATGAGTACCTTGAAAAATATGCTAACAGCTGCAGAGACTAGTAGAGATTGTTCGTGGCAAGATTCTCTTTCGGACATCCAGTTAGCTTTAAATTGTTCAGTTAATCGTGTCACAAAATCAAGCCCGCTTGAGCTAATGATTGGAAAAATAGCAAGGCCCCTTGACTTGATGTTTTTAGAAAGTGAAGATTCTGATATTGATTTAAACGAAATTCGAGCACAGTCTATTGACAACATTAACAAAAATGCTGCATATGATAAGTCTAGATTTGACAAAACAAAAGCAAAGTTAGTCAAATTCTCAATAGGTGATTTTGTATTATTACAGAATGATGAACGTAATCAAACGAAACTTGACCAAAAATACAAAGGCCCATTCAGTGTTATAGAAGTTCTAGATGGTGATAGATATGTTCTTAAGGCTCTTGATTCTAATCGCACTTATAAATATGCTCATGATCGCCTTAGAAAAATGCCTTCTTATGGCAAACAAGATAATAATGTAAAACTAAGTAAACGAACTGCAAATAAAGAAAATATTAATGTTTTAAATGGAGAAGAAAATGTTTATGATTTAAATGAAGAAGAAAATGTTTATGTTTTAAATGAAGAAGAAAATCGTAATATTTTAAATGAAAATGTTAATGTTTTAAAAGATGATGAAAATTTTAATTTGTTAAATGAAGAATGCCTAAATGAGGAATATTTAAATGAAGAATATTTAAATGAAGAATATTTTGATGAAGAACATTTAAATGAAGAATTTGTAAATGATGAATATGTAATTGAAGAACAATTGGAATAAAATACTTTTGAAAATATGTGTGTCTGTTTACGAATACAGTTTATTTTTGTAACGTTTTAATAAAGTTTTAATAAAGAAATTATTGATTTGTTATGTAGCCGTAGCTCAGTAAAAATCGGTATCTCTTAAATGTAGACCGTGAGTGCGCGGTGTGTGTCAGATTCAATAAGATATGGAAACTGGATGGAAGTTCTTTGTGGGTTACTACCACTTTATTCGAAGTTAATAATGAAAATGAAATATTTAAAAAAAAAAATAATAATAATTGTGATAATAATGATTGTAACTTGATGCATAGCCGTAGCTTAATTGAAATCGGAATCTCTTAAATGTAGACCGTGAGTGAGCGGTATGCATCAGAGTTAGAGATGGAGATGAGAGAACTGGATGGAAGTTCGTTTTGTTTTTTGTTCTGTTGCCACTTAGTTGGAAGTTGGTATTAAGAAATGGTTTGAGCAGAGGTGCTTTTAGTGTTGTTTAATTGAAAATTAGAGGTTGTAAAACGTTGGGAATTAAGTTTAAGTCAGGGTTGGCCGAGCACATGAGGACATGTGATGTGACAGGATGGCCGTGTCGCAGTGCGAGGTATAAGAAATGCTAGACACTACGCATTTGCGTGTGCCTAAGTGAAACCGGAGTATTAAGTCACTGGGAAATGTTAACCCGTTCGCCGCTTAGTGTAAGCCCATGAGATGTCCACAGATCGAGACTCTAGAGTATCGAACGGGATGATGTCTGGGATTTTAGAGAAAAAGAGAATTAATGAGAAGAACGGACGACTGGCGTGGCGACTGCTCTGGGATTGCTGCATTTATAATAAGAATAGCATTAAATAATAATTAATATTGATTCAAAAATAATAGATAAGGATTCGACATATGTATGGATATATTTAATAATCGTCGTTTGGGAATATTCGTATGTTATGTCTCTAAGAACAAGTTTTTTTTTCTGTTATGCGAATAAAAACTAACTAATTAATAAACTACTTCGATAGTTTGTTTTATATCAATAAGTTGAAGATGGTGATGGATGATGGTATCGAGGTTAAACTCAACGCTTCTTATAGGGTTTATTTCTATGGATACCTTATATCTCATGAATGTTTTTAGTTAATACCTTGGGTCGTTCCCTACAAGATTTTCACAAAAATCAGACTAACATTTAGGTTTCGAAGTTCAAAATTATTGTAAAATAAAGTTTTCAATGGATAATTTTAATATTTCACTGAATTTTTACAAAAAAACAAACAAATTTAAAATCAATTTTTATATGGTAAATCAGCGGTTATGTCAGATATTTATGCATATGCCACAAATTCTCGGACAACTCTGGATCCTTTTTTTGACATCCCAGGTGTTCTCTTACACGTAAAACACCAACAAAAAGGTATCCAGCCAGATATACTATATGCCTGAGATTGAGATTGAACAGTGCTAATGAATGCGCCCACTATAACAAAATTCAAATTCAACAAATTCTTTTTGTAAAGCCTTTTTGTTGTAAGCAAAAGTGTCACTTTTTCTCTTTGCGTCCGTTGGCCATTTTCAAGACCTTTTTCATTTGATATAAATTTTAGTAAGATCCCGTTTCTTTAACTAAAACCACCTTGATATTAAGGGACCTGCAATTAATGTACTTTCTTCTTTCGTGGATCCGTTGGTCATTCTGTAGACCTTCATTTTGGTATGGTTATTGGTTGGATACAGCCCTCCGTTTTGCCACAACAACTCTGTACACTGTATCTTTAACTAAGGCCACTTTGCAGTTCAGGGATCTGTAAATAGTGCAGTTTTGCTTAGTGCATCCATTGTCCAAAGTTAATAACTTCATTTTGGTATACATTTTAGTCAAAAAAAGCCCTCGTTTGGCCACAATAGGTCCAACACTGTATCTTTTGCTAAAACCACTTCGCAGTTCAGGAATATGCAGATAATGCACTTTTTCTCAGTGCATCTGGTGGCCATAGTTAAGACCTCCATTTTGGTATGGCTATTGGTTAGATACAACCCTCCGTTTGGACACAATAGCTCTAAAACTGTATCCGTAACTAAAACCACTTTGCAGTTTAGGGATCTGCAGATAATGCACTTTTTCTCAGTGCATCTGGTGGCCGTAGTTAAGACCTTCATTTTGGTATGGCTATTGGTTAGATACAACCCTCCGTGTGGACACAATAACGTTAAAACTGCATCCTTAACTAAAACCACTTTGCAGTTAAGGGATCTGCAGATAATGCACTTTTTCGCAGTGCATCTGGTGGCCGTAGTTAAGACCTTCATTTTGGTATGGCTATTGGATAGATACAACCCTCCGTTTGGACACAATAGCTCTAAAACTGTATCCTTAACTAAAACCACTTTGCAGTTAAGGGATCTGCAGATAATGCACTTTTTCGCAGTGCATCTGGTGGCCATAGTTAAGACCTCCATTTTGGTATGGCTATTGGTTAGATACAACCCTCCGTTTGGACACAATAGCTCTAAAACTGTATCCGTAACTAAAACCACTTTGCAGTTTAGGGATCTGCAGATAATGCACTTTTTCGCAGTGCATCTGGTGGCCGTAGTTAAGACCTTCATTTTGGTATGGCTATTGGTTAGATACAACCCTCCGTTTGGACACAATAGCTCTAAAACTGTATCCTTAACTAAAACCACTTTGCATTTAAGGGATCTGCAGATAATGCACTTTTTCGCAGTGCATCTGGTGGCCATAGTTAAGACCTCCATTTTGGTATGGCTATTGGTTAGATACAACCCTCCGTTCGGACACAATAGCTCTAAAACTGTATCCTTAACTTAAACCACTTTGCAGTTAATTGATCTAAGGATAATGCACTTTTTCTCAGTGCATCTGGTGGCCATAGTTAAGACCTCCATTTTGGTATGGCTATTGGTTAGATACAACCATCCGTTCGGACACAATAGCTCTAAAACTGTATCCTTAACTAAAACCACTTTGCAGTTAAGGGATCTGCAGATAATGCACTTTTTCTCAGTGCATCTGGTGGCCATAGTTAAGACCTCCATTTTGGTATGGCTATTGGTTAGATACAACCTTCCGTTTGGACACAATAGCTCTAAAACTGTATCCTTAACTTAAACCATTTTGCAGTTTAGGGATCTGCAGATAATGCACTTTTTCGCAGTGCATCTGGTGGCCGTAGTTAAGACCTTCATTTTGGTATGGCTATTGGATAGATACAACCCTCCGTTTGGACACAATAGCTCTAAAACTGTATCCTTAACTAAAACCACTTTGCAGTTAAGGGATCTGCAGATAATGCACTTTTTCGCAGTGCATCTGGTGGCCATAGTTAAGACCTCCACTTTGGTATGGCTATTGGTTAGGTGGTACAACCCTACGTTTGGACACAATAGCTCTAACACTGAATCGTTTCTAAAAACACACTTTGCAATTAGTTCACTGTAGTTTTACCTTTGGAGTGGAAATGTGGTAAGGCAGGCTTGGACAAGAATATTTTAGTATAAATAGAGGAGCCTTTCAATCAAAAAATCAGTTCGAAAGAATTTCTGGAGAATACGGAAGAAGAAAAATGAATTGTTTGGGATTTTGTGTGTATTTAGTGGTGAAAAAAATAGTGAAAAATGTGAGAAATATTTATTATTATATTTTAGACGTTGGTTAATTATAATTTAATGTTAAAAATTATTTTTGTTGGTAGATTGATTTGGTACTTAGTCAAGAAGAAAAAATAAAGAGAAGAAAAGAAGAAGATGAAAAAAGATTGCGAAGGAAAAGTTTAAATGAAGAATTCTGGAAAAGCCTGGTGAAAGTGCAACGTATTGTGAGTATTTGAATTATTTAAATATATAATTTTACTAATTTTACTTATTTTCGATGCAGCAACTTATTAAAATTCGTGAAAAACATTGGAAGGAGAAACCAAAGATATGTTTGGACTCCGACTCCAAGGATAAGGAATACGATGTGGGTTTACTATATTTTTCCAGCTTCTTCAGATAGTGGTACGTAAATTTTTTTCTATTTATTCTGATAATTTAGTTAATATTTAATTTTTTTAATTTGATTAGTTCACATATGATAGATTATACTTCTGACTACTGAGCACCGAAATGAAATTGTTTTCGACTCGGTAATAATTTTGTTAATGTTTTCAGAAATATAAACTACCGTATGTATTGAACACTCTTTGATTTAAACTTATTTTCCTTCGTTTAATTGTATAATATTTTATATTTGATATTATTTCTTTTTTATATTTTATTGCACATTATTATTTTATATTGTAATATTTTTATTTCACAATTTTTCACAAATAAATATAATTCGTGTTCGTTTTCTGAACTACCACAAAAACCAAATTACACATGACTTTTTTTCTGAAATGAAGATGGAGATGGAAGATGGAAGATGGAAGATGGAAGATCGAGTCCGATTGATTGGGTTGGTATCTTATTTTTATGTTTTGAGTTTAGATTCTAGGCAGATCTCAAGTCGATATTTGACATTATTTAAGTCGTTGTTGTCTGAAATCAATAGGGAACTTTTGCTAATTTTTGGAAGCTTCTCATTCATCCTTTCGTTAAACGGTAAGTATCCTTATTACAAACAGATGAAACGCTATGGAATGGATTGACATATGAAAAAAAAAAGGAGCAACACCATTTGTTAATTTGTTTTTATATTTTATTTTTAATTATCACGTCACTCGGCATTATCGCTGGCAACTTTCTCTATCCCCGTCAGTATTTCTTCTTGCAATGCTTGCAAATCGACATCATCCATAATTTTCATGTCTATCTCCTTTTCAATGAACACTCCTGACAGCTTCGATAGTGTTGATTGCTTCCGTTTGCCAGCGTCTTTGTGCTTTGAGCGTGGTTTCTTCGTCGTCTTAGGGTTTCTTATTTGTATTTTTTGATGCATTACTTTTATGTGGTTCTCGAGAGCTCTCTTATCCGACAGTGTTGCTTCGCAGTCTCCAAAAGTACATGGAATCTTTTTTCCTTCGTGAGTTGTTCGTATATGTTGTAATAGATTCCTTTTGTAGGTATAAAAACGTGTACAGCCTTCGTACGTACATTTAAATACTTCTTTATCATCTGCATGGCAGTTCTTGTGTTCTTCTAAGAAAAATTTGCTCTTGAATTCCTTTGAACATTGTTCACACTTATAGAGCATTGGGTGGTTCAATTCCTTGCGATGTGTCAACAATCCGGACCACTTTTCAAAGGTTGCTTCACACCGATCGCATCTGTGGGTTTTGGTGCACACATGGCGTGTTAAAAAGTATTCCTGGACAAATCCTTTAGAACATTTCGAGCAACTAAAAAGACAAAAATTAATTTTTGTTTGATATTTTTGAAAAATTATTAAAGTTTATTGAAATATCTGGCAGTGCGACATTAATTTTAAATTTTTCGAATTTTAATTTGTATCTTTTTTTCAATCGTTTACGTTTAGGTAGGAGATTAAATTTGCGTTTGGAAAAGGAAGCGGGCTGGCTTTGTGTTAATTTGTTACCATCGTATTTGTTGGGGTTATTACGACAACACATGTTTAAAGTTTAAACATATTCGGGCGATTGGAAAATAGAGAAGGATTTAAGAGGAGATATGGATTCACATTGGTCTTAATGTTTTAAATACCAAAATGAAAGGGAAAAACAGAGTTGGGTAAAGCATTCTAGTGGTTAAAAAAAGAATCTTCCAATCTGAGGAGTAGATATTCCTTGAAGTCAGCTACTGTAAACAAAGATAATAGCACAGAAGGGAAAGCATTGAGTGCGGGTATTGCGGCGAAATGTTTGACAGAAAATTGTTTTTAAAAATATTGGCAATACAACGTGATATGAAACATTTCAAAATCTCTTTTTTTTATTCTTTCGAAAAGACTTAAACTTGTTTTACTGACGCCTACTAAGAAATGGGAGTTATATTCAAGAAGAATATGTGATCATGCCATAAAAGAGGTGATCTGCGCTACAAATAAGTACTGAAAGTTGATTAGTTTTCTTGATGCAACTGCCACTCATGGATAGCGGCATTGGGTGACAAAACGGAGCCCTGGGAAATACCAGACTTGAAATAATCCAATATTATTTGTATTGAATTTTGTAGAAGTGAAGTTTTAAATTGAACGAAAAAGAGATTCTCATAATATTTTTTTTGATAAAAGAGCAAGCGCAATAATATTACTTTCTTCAAAACGATGTAAGGATTTGTTCCACTTTTTGGTGTGATAAACCATGAAATGTACAGTGGACCTATTGCTGCGTAAGACGTACCTACTGCTGGTCATTAAGAAGCTTTCGGTTTTCGAGGTATTTCTGAAGGTGGTTTTGGCCGCCGCTTCGGGGAATTTGTGTGAATTCAGATCTTTTAAGACTCTCAATATTGTACGGATGCGAAAGATCCATAAAATCATTTAGAATAAAGGCGGAGTCATAACAATCTCCATCAGCGTTGAAGAACTTTCACACGTCTTTAACTTTTTCTTATGCTATTCAACTTTTACAAAGGTTTTGGAGTTTGTGCACATAATTTTTCACTAAGGAATACAAAATTAAATACTTTACTTTATTCAACTCTTAGAAGCTGATTAAGTTCCACAACTCTCTATCATTTCTCCATGTCCAGTTTTACAGAAATGTATGTAACCAATTCGGAGAATTTTGACATAGGAAATAACTATCGTACTAAACGCCCCATTAGTTTTATCTCTACTCATACGTACTAAGTACCCATTGTTTGAAGTTCCGTGCATAATACTGTCGTACAAAACATCTGGGTTCAATCCCTGATATTGCAAAATCCTCTGCTTTCTCAGATTAGATGTTTTGATTCGGTATAGAAACTGTAGGTACCCTACATCCCTACTTAGTAGGTCCTAACTATAGCCTGGTTCTTCACGAGGTATAGTGCCCAAAAAATATATTTATGTACATATTTATTATGACACTTACTTAATTGGTTTTTCCATAGGTAAAATAAATCAATTTATTCTGTCACTGATTTATTTTTGATTTGAGATTGCTACTAAAGTTTTTCTAAATTTTAAATTTTTTGAATACTTTTAAGATTTTAACAAATATTTAAGTTGTTTTTGACAGACAAACCACCCACAAGGGGGGTAAAACCCTCTTTGGATCCGCCATTGCTCGAACTTAAGCTGGAACTCTTGCATCTACTTTTGATTTTTTTCTTTGTTTTCATTCCGATTACTTTATCTACCTTTGGATGCAAATAAATGCATTTTACTCAAGTTTTTCTAACTTGATAAGAAATAAATCAAATGCACTAGAAACTGATAAGGAATTGATATAAAAAAGTACATGGGTGTGGTGGAGTTATGATTTCTTGAGTCTTTTTTATCTTTTGTGAGACGATGAAATAGTTTGAAAGAAATTGACAGTACAGGTTAGGTTAGGTTAGGTTATAAGGGGTGTGCACAGCATGAAGCTGTTGCGTACACGGGGGCCTGCTGGTCCATTGTGATCCCCTGTAAAGTAAAAGTAAGCATCGATGCTCCTCAATCATTGCCGATTAGCGTAGACTGGCTCGTTAACGAACCAGCCTGTTTTATCTATAAATTTCCTCATGTTTGCCATTGAGACCTGTGGTAGATCATCCAGTTCTCCAACAAACCTGTTTCCGAAATGACGGAGTCGGCTGGTTTGGAGGTTCGGACAGTCGCAGAGCAGGTGTTTGATGGTTTCTATTTCCTCCTCATCCTGACAGCTCCTACAAAAATCGGGTGCAAATGCCCCTATCCTATTAGCCATTACGCCAATGGCGCAATGACCTGTTAGTATACCTATCAAGATTTTAATGTTCTTTTTACTCAGCGATAGAATGTACCGAGTTTCCTTTTCATTTGTGTTAGGCCATAAACTTCTAGAGATTGCGCAATCGTCCCTGGATTTCCAGGAGTTATTGATTTTCTCTTTTAGTTTAAGGTCTATCTTTCTCTTGAGTACCCCAATCGGGACGAGTGGTCCCCTAACTGAATGGTCGCTACTACTTGTGTCTGCTTCTGACCCTTTTCTGGCTAGTTCATCTACTATATCATTCCCTTCTATATTGCTATGTCCGGGAACCCAGCAGAGCTTTACCTGGTTAGTGTGGCAGATTTTGTTTAATTCCTTCCTGCAGTTTAAAACTGCTTTTGATCTTATGGTCTCACTGGCTAAGGCTTTGATAGCAGCTTGGCTGTCCACGAAAAAAGTAATCTCCGAAGAGCTTAGCTTTTCGTAATGTGCCAATTCAGCTGCTTTTCCAATGGCAAAGATCTCGGCCTGAAAGACACTACAGTCAGCCGGGAGTGTATATGACGCTCTGATGTTGAGAGATTGGCAAAACACTCCAGCACCTGTTCCTGATTCCATTTTTGAACCGTCAGTGTAGAAAGGGATACCCTCTTTTCAGCCTAACTATGTATATTGGGAATCAGCACTTTCTTTCACAATCTGCATCATTTTTCTTTTAATAACATTGTTTTTTTTTTTTCTTTAGTTAAATCACTTATCACTTCTATCCTCGTTCGCAGCTTCCTCCTACAAAGATTTTGATTTGTTCCTGGAACTGGATTCCGCCAACGAAGTATTTCAATTCGTGAGAAGCTGGTCTCCTTACTCTTGGCCGGTGCTTTCGTTAATGGCCTGAAGAGCTTTTGATTCTGAAGAGTAACCTGATTCACTCCTCGGTCTTGATTGTGGTGTTACAGCTAGATTATCAAATACTCGTACTGATTCCTAATTCAAGAAATCTTATTTCAACAACCTGCCTAGGGACTTGCATTCACATATCTCTTACCTATATGTATGTACATCTGTAGTTGGTTTCTCAAGATCGCGGCCCACCGATTCCCTTTTTTTGTACTGTACCGAGCATGGATTTGGTCGAACGCAACGTGGTCGAGTTATCGGTCATTGACTGGGACGTTTTATGTAGCACCACTTTCTTTTCCTAACCAAACAAAATTTTTGTTAGGCGTGACTAATTGGATTTTTTTTTTCTATGTTCTTACCTATGAAATAATTTCCTAGAAGAATGAAAATTTTGGTGGGCGATTTGGGAATGGACCGACCCGACCCCCTCTAATCAGGATGTTGGGAATTCCAATGGTTTTTGTGTACCTGCACTATGGATTCCTAATTTGAGTAAAATTTATTTCGTGAGAGAACTGATTGAACGAGATACTTTTGAAAATGTGTTCTTACCAATGGATTTTCTTTTTCTCTTATACATAGATAAACCAAGAACCGTATTCTTTTCTTCAATTTTTGGAAATACCGAATGTAGGTTTGCACAATGTTGCCGATATCCTTACAGAAATGGTCAGATCTGTTTAAACCGTGTGATTTTGTGGCTTTCACTTAAACTCTTTTATTTTTTGAAGGACTATTTTGCTGAGCTAAGAACTTTCTCGGTCGACCGATTAAAAAGAAATGATGGAGAGTTAAAAACTGCGCCACGAGGATACCAACCAACTTAACTTTTTGTGAAACGCATGGAATGAAGAGAATAGGAAATGTCAATCGGTACGGGACGGCTCGAAACATTGTGGTCCCGATCGTACCTCTCACTTTAATCGAGACTCGCTAACACATTTTAAGGTGAAGGTGCAAGTGTTTAGTTTAAGCTTCATGCACAAAAGTGCATGTCCGATTGCATTGCTTCTGCCAAAGATAATTTAATTTTTCTCCTTTCTATAATTATCTAAATATATGTGTCGCAGTGCGAGGTATAAAAAATGCTAGACACTACGCATTTGCGTGTGCCTAAGTGAAACCGGAGTATTAAGTCACTGGGAAATGTTAACCCGTTCGCCGCTTAGTGTAAGCCCATGAGATGTCCACAGATCGAGACTCTAGAGTATCGAACGGGATGATGTCTGGGATTTTAGAGAAAAAGAGAATTAATGAAAAGAACGGACGACTGGCGTGGCGACTGCTCTGGGATTGCTGCATTTATAATAAGAATAGCATTAAATAATAATTAATATTGATTCAAAAATAATAGATAAGGATTCGACATCAGAAGTGGGATCCATCACACCTCAACTAAATATGGATACAGAAGGATGGAAGCTGTTATTGGAGCAGCAGAACAAACATTTGATGGCACTACTTCAGGCAATGAAGACGCCAACGACAAGCAACAGTGTACAGTTGCCTGCATATGACCCTGACAAACAGAATGCGAATGCCAGAGCTTGGATTTCAACATCAGACATTTGCATGGGAGACCAGCCACTTCATGACGCCGCTCTAGTTATTGAGTTGAGTCGTGCTCTCAAAGGACAAGCTTCGGAATGGTTTTCTTCTGTCTCATTTGTTGGTATGACATGGAATCAGTTCAAGGACATGTTTCAGGCTAGGTTTGACTGCCCAGAAACATCTGCGGCGTTCTTAATTAATGTTGGTAACACCAAGCCCAAGGAGGGCGAGTGTCTTGCATCTTTCGCTGCAAGCATGATAACATCCTTGTTGTCTCGTTGGAAAAACCTATCACCAGAACAAATTGCTGTCGCCACAGTTTTGGCACAATTATCCCAGTTCGAGCCCCGTGTCCAACGACTTGCATTCACGACTGAAATTGAAGACAGGAATCGTTTGCAACAGGAGTTAAAGGCATTGTCATTCCTAAAGAGACGAGCTAATCCATCTGAAGTTATTGGAGTTGATGCTAAGCGATTTAAAGTTCCTCTGACAAACATAAAGTGTTTCAAATGTGGAAGAGTTGGCCATAAATCTGTTACTTGTCGTTACTCAAACATGCGGCCAACAGAATCATCGTCCAAGGAGGTTCCAGCTGCTAGGTCGACAAACAATATTACTTGTTTCAAGTGTGGAGGACTTGGACATTTTGCATCACGTTGCCTTGGTGTTAGTAGCAGGAGTGAAAGCAGTTCCGTAGTTTCTTCAGATGTACGCAGAGTTGATGTTTGTCAAATTGATTCCCCGTCAGGGACACTAACTCATTTTGGTAAGCAAATTTTATTTCATTATGATTCAGGTTCGGAGTGTTCAATTGTAAAAGAATCAATCAGTTGTAAATTTAGAGGCAAACATTTTGGAAGCATTGTGAGCATGACAGGAATTGGTCAAAAAAGCGTCAGGAGTACCATTCAGATTTTAGCTAATGTAATAATAGATGGAATTCCCATTGAAATTCTATTTCATGTTTTACCTGATAACTGTGTGGGCCATGATGTTTTGATAGGCCGTGAAATTTTAAAACAGGGATTAACTATACATATGACTGCTGATATTTTGGCATTTAGCAAAATTAAAGTTGTTCAAGAATGCAATTCGGTAAATAAAACCATTGATTTTGAGAAAATTGATACAGATACTCAGGCAGAATTCAAACAGAGGTTGCTTTCTGTTTTAAACGAATTTAAGAGTTTTTTTATTCACGGTACTCCTTGTAGGCCAGCGAACGTTGAAGCAATGCATATAAATCTTAAAGATCCAACTAAGACTGTGTATCGTCGTCCTTATAGACTAAGTACAGAGGAACGACAAATTGTACGTGATAAGATAAAAGAACTTCTAGCAGCTAATGTTATTCGTCCTAGTTCATCCCCATTTGCTAGTGCTGTTTTGCTCGTGAAGAAGAAGGATGGGTCAGATCGCATGTGCGTTGATTTTCGTGAGTTGAACGACAACACCATTCCTCAAAGATTTCCCTTGCCATTGATACAGGATCAAATTGACTGACTTCACGGATGTTTTTATTTTACAATTCTTGACATGGCCAGTGGTTACCACCAGGTGCCTATGCATCCAGATTCAATTGAAAAGACAGCATTCGTAACTTTGGATGGCCAATTTGAGTATCTTGTCATGCCTTTCGGGTTACGGAACGCACCCTCTGTTTTTCAACGTGCCGTCATTAAGGCATTGGGGGAACTCGCTAATACATACGTGGTGGTTTACATGGATGACATTTTGATCTTAGGGGGTGAAGATTTAAATGAAGGTCTTGTTAGGGTTCGAACTGTACTGGAGGTTTTAACAAATGCTGGGTTTTCTTTTAATATGAAGAAATGTTCTTTTTTTAAACAGAGAGTAGAATATCTTGGTTTTGAGGTGAGTCATGGAGAAGTGAGACCAAATTCCAAGAAGGTAGAATCGTTGGTTTTCTTTCCACCTCCTAGGACTGTTACTCAACTACGTCAGTTCATAGGACTCGCATCTTATTTTCGACAATTTATTCCGCAATGTTCTCAAATAATGGCTCCTTTGTATGAATTAACGAAAATTGTTAAAGGCGATATTTCTTGGACACCAAAACATGAGTCGGTTAGACAAAAAATTGTAACAATTCTTACCAATGAGCCTTTGCTAAGAATATTTGATCCTAAGTGTGAAACAGAACTTCACACTGATGCGAGTTCGATAGGTTACGGGGCAGTGCTAATGCAAATTGAAAACAAACTTCGTCATGTAATAGCTTACTTTAGTAAACGAACTACATTTTCAGAATCTAAATATCACTCTTATGAATTAGAGACCCTTGCAGTTGTCAATGCTATCCAACATTTCCGGCACTATTTGCATGGACGTAAATTCACTGTCTTCACAGATTGCAATTCTTTGCAGTCTTCAAAAAATAAATTAGATCTTACACCTAGGGTGCATAGATGGTGGGCATTTTTACAGGCCTTTGACTTTGATATCATTTATAGAGATGGTAAACGGATGTGTCATGCTGATTTCTTTTCACGAAATCCATTACCAGACTCGAACGAGAATCCTGTAAAAAAGATTCAACACAAGGAAGTCAATGTTAATACTCTTCCGAAAAATTGGTTGCTTGCTGAGCAACAACGCGATCCTGAACTTCTTAAACTGATAGATGATATAAATAAGGATAAGTTAGACGAAGATATAGCTAAGACTTACGAGTTTCGTTCTGGGGTATTAAATCGAAAAATACAAAGGAATGGCAGATCTCGGTGTCTACCTATACTTCCGAGGAGCCTCCGCTGGTCTGTTATAAACTCTACCCACACAGCTCTCATGCATCTTGGGTGGGAGAAAACTCTTGAAAAATTATTTGATCAATTTTGGTTTGAACATATGGCCAAATACGTAAGAAAATTTGTAGAAAATTGTGTAACTTGTAGGGTATCTAAGTCACATTCAGGTAAGATTCAAGCAGAATTGCATCCGATTCCGAAGATTCCTATTCCATGGCATACAGTCCACATTGACGCCACAGGTAAATTAAGTGGCAAAAACGATAAGAAGGAATATGTATTTGTACTAATTGATGCATTTACAAAATTTGTTTTACTATACCACACATTGCATATTGATTCTGAAAGTAGCATAAAAGCCCTTAAAATGAGTGTTTCAATTTTTGGTGCCCCACAGAGGATTATTGCGGATCAGGGTCGATGTTTTACAAGTTTAGATTTTCGTGAGTTTTGTAATTCTCATAATATAAGCCTTCATTTAATTGCTACTGGCAGCTCTCGGGCAAATGGCCAAGTAGAGAGGACTATGAGTACCTTGAAAAATATGCTAACAGCTGCAGAGACTAGTAGAGATTGTTCGTGGCAAGATTCTCTTTCGGACATCCAGTTAGCTTTAAATTGTTCAGTTAATCGTGTCACAAAATCAAGCCCGCTTGAGCTAATGATTGGAAAAATAGCAAGGCCCCTTGACTTGATGTTTTTAGAAAGTGAAGATTCTGATATTGATTTAAACGAAATTCGAGCACAGTCTATTGACAACATTAACAAAAATGCTGCATATGATAAGTCTAGATTTGACAAAACAAAAGCAAAGTTAGTCAAATTCTCAATAGGTGATTTTGTATTATTACAGAATGATGAACGTAATCAAACGAAACTTGACCAAAAATACAAAGGCCCATTCAGTGTTATAGAAGTTCTAGATGGTGATAGATATGTTCTTAAGGCTCTTGATTCTAATCGCACTTATAAATATGCTCATGATCGCCTTAGAAAAATGCCTTCTTATGGCAAACAAGATAATAATGTAAAACTAAGTAAACGAACTGCAAATAAAGAAAATATTAATGTTTTAAATGGAGAAGAAAATGTTTATGATTTAAATGAAGAAGAAAATGTTTATGTTTTAAATGAAGAAGAAAATCGTAATATTTTAAATGAAAATGTTAATGTTTTAAAAGATGATGAAAATTTTAATTTGTTAAATGAAGAATGCCTAAATGAGGAATATTTAAATGAAGAATATTTAAATGAAGAATATTTTGATGAAGAACATTTAAATGAAGAATTTGTAAATGATGAATATGTAATTGAAGAACAATTGGAATAAAATACTTTTGAAAATATGTGTGTCTGTTTACGAATACAGTTTATTTTTGTAACGTTTTAATAAAGTTTTAATAAAGAAATTATTGATTTGTTATGTAGCCGTAGCTCAGTAAAAATCGGTATCTCTTAAATGTAGACCGTGAGTGCGCGGTGTGTGTCAGATTCAATAAGATATGGAAACTGGATGGAAGTTCTTTGTGGGTTACTACCACTTTATTCGAAGTTAATAATGAAAATGAAATATTTAAAAAAAAAAATAATAATAATTGTGATAATAATGATTGTAACTTGATGCATAGCCGTAGCTTAATTGAAATCGGAATCTCTTAAATGTAGACCGTGAGTGAGCGGTATGCATCAGAGTTAGAGATGGAGATGAGAGAACTGGATGGAAGTTCGTTTTGTTTTTTGTTCTGTTGCCACTTAGTTGGAAGTTGGTATTAAGAAATGGTTTGAGCAGAGGTGCTTTTAGTGTTGTTTAATTGAAAATTAGAGGTTGTAAAACGTTGGGAATTAAGTTTAAGTCAGGGTTGGCCGAGCACATGAGGACATGTGATGTGACAGGATGGCCGTGTCGCAGTGCGAGGTATAAGAAATGCTAGACACTACGCATTTGCGTGTGCCTAAGTGAAACCGGAGTATTAAGTCACTGGGAAATGTTAACCCGTTCGCCGCTTAGTGTAAGCCCATGAGATGTCCACAGATCGAGACTCTAGAGTATCGAACGGGATGATGTCTGGGATTTTAGAGAAAAAGAGAATTAATGAGAAGAACGGACGACTGGCGTGGCGACTGCTCTGGGATTGCTGCATTTATAATAAGAATAGCATTAAATAATAATTAATATTGATTCAAAAATAATAGATAAGGATTCGACATATGTATGGATATATTTAATAATCGTCGTTTGGGAATATTCGTATGTTATGTCTCTAAGAACAAGTTTTTTTTTCTGTTATGCGAATAAAAACTAACTAATTAATAAACTACTTCGATAGTTTGTTTTATATCAATAAGTTGAAGATGGTGATGGATGATGGTATCGAGGTTAAACTCAACGCTTCTTATAGGGTTTATTTCTATGGATACCTTATATCTCATGAATGTTTTTAGTTAATACCTTGGGTCGTTCCCTACAAGATTTTCACAAAAATCAGACTAACATTTAGGTTTCGAAGTTCAAAATTATTGTAAAATAAAGTTTTCAATGGATAATTTTAATATTTCACTGAATTTTTACAAAAAAAAAACAAACAAATTTAAAATCAATTTTTATATGGTAAATCAGCGGTTCTGTCAGATATTTATGCATATGCCACAAATTCTCGGACAACTTTGGATCCTTTTTTTGACATCACAGGTGTTCTCTTACACGTAAAACACCAACAAAAAGGTATCCAGATATAATATATGCCTGAGATTGAGATTGAACAGTGCTAATGAATACGCCCACTATAACAAAATTCAAATTCAACAAATTCTTTTTCTAAAGCCTTTTTGTTGTAAGCAAAAGTGTCACTTTTTCTCTTTGCGTCCGTTGGCCATTTTCAAGACCTTTTTCATTTGATATAAATTTTAGTAAGATCCCGTTTCTTTAACTAAAACCACCTTGATATTAAGGGACCTGCAATTAATGTACTTTCTTCTTTCGTGGATCCGTTGGTCATTCTGTAGACCTTCATTTTGGTATGGTTATTGGTTGGATACAGCCCTCCGTTTTGCCACAACAACTCTGTACACTGTATCTTTAACTAAGGCCACTTTGCAGTTCAGGGATCTGTAAATAGTGCAGTTTTGCTTAGTGCATCCATTGTCCAAAGTTAATAACTTCATTTTGGTATACATTTTAGTCAAAAAAAGCCCTCGTTTGGCCACAATAGGTCCAACACTGTATCTTTTGCTAAAACCACTTCGCAGTTCAGGAATATGCAGATAATGCACTTTTTCTCAGTGCATCTGGTGGCCATAGTTAAGACCTCCATTTTGGTATGGCTATTGGTTAGATACAACCCTCCGTTTGGACACAATAGCTCTAAAACTGTATCCGTAACTAAAACCACTTTGCAGTTTAGGGATCTGCAGATAATGCACTTTTTCGCAGTGCATCTGGTGGCCATAGTTAAGACATCCATTTTGGTATGGCTATTGGATAGATACAACCCTCCGTGTGGACACAATAACGTTAAAACTGCATCCTTAACTAAAACCACTTTGCAGTTAAGGGATCTGCAGATAATGCACTTTTTCGCAGTGCATCTGGTGGCCGTAGTTAAGACCTTCATTTTGGTATGGCTATTGGATAGATACAACCCTCCGTTTGGACACAATAGCTCTAAAACTGTATCCTTAACTAAAACCACTTTGCAGTTAAGGGATCTGCAGATAATGCACTTTTTCGCAGTGCATCTGGTGGCCATAGTTAAGACCTCCATTTTGGTATGGCTATTGGTTAGATACAACCCTCCGTTTGGACACAATAGCTCTAAAACTGTATCCGTAACTAAAACCACTTTGCAGTTTAGGGATCTGCAGATAATGCACTTTTTCGCAGTGCATCTGGTGGCCATAGTTAAGACATCCATTTTGGTATGGCTATTGGATAGATACAACCCTCCGTGTGGACACAATAACGTTAAAACTGCATCCTTAACTAAAACCACTTTGCAGTTAAGGGATCTGCAGATAATGCACTTTTTCGCAGTGCATCTGGTGGCCGTAGTTAAGACCTTCATTTTGGTATGGCTATTGGATAGATACAACCCTCCGTTTGGACACAATAGCTCTAAAACTGTATCCTTAACTAAAACCACTTTGCAGTTAAGGGATCTGCAGATAATGCACTTTTTCGCAGTGCATCTGGTGGCCATAGTTAAGACCTCCACTTTGGTATGGCTATTGGTTAGGTGGTACAACCCTACGTTTGGACACAATAGCTCTAACACTGAATCGTTTCTAAAAACACACTTTGCAATTAGTTCACTGTAGTTTTACCTTTGGAGTGGAAATGTGGTAAGGCAGGCCTGGACAAGAATATTTTAGTATAAATAGAGGAGCCTTTCAATCAAAAAATCAGTTCGAAAGAATTTCTGGAGAATACGGAAGAAGAAAAATGAATTGTTTGAGATTTTGTGTGTATTTAGTGGTGAAAAAAATAGTGAAAAATGTGAGAAATATTTATTATTATATTTTAGACGTTGGTTAATTATAATTTAATGTTAAAAATTACTTTTGTTGGTAGATTGATTTGGTACTTAGTCAAGAAGAAAAAATAAAGAGAAGAAAAGAAGAAGATGAAAAAAGATTGCGAAGGAAAAGTTTAAATGAAGAATTCTGGAAAAGCCTGGTGAAAGTGCAACGTATTGTGAGTATTTGAATTATTTAAATATATAATTTTACTAATTTTACTTATTTTCGATGCAGCAACTTATTAAAATTCGTGAAAAACATTGGAAGGAGAAACCAAAGATATGTTTGGACTCCGACTCCAAGGATAAGGAATACGATGTGGGTTTACTATATTTTTCCAGCTTCTTCAGATAGTGGTACGTACATTTTTTTCTATTTATTCTGATAATTTAGTTAATATTTAATTTTTTTAATTTGATTAGTTCACATATGATAGATTATACTTCTGACTACTGAGCACCGAAATGAAATTGTTTTCGACTCGGTAATAATTTTGTTAATGTTTTCAGAAATATAAACTACCGTATGTATTGAACATTCTTTGATTTAAACTTATTTTCCTTCGTTTAATTGTATAATATTTTATATTTGATATTATTTCTTTTTTATATTTTATTGCACATTATTATTTTATATTGTAATATTTTTATTTCACAATTTTTCACAAATAAATATAATTTGTGTTCGTTTTCGTTTTCTGAACTACCACAAAAACCAAATTACACATGACTTTTTTTTCTGAAATGAAGATGGAGATGGAAGATGGAAGATCGAGTCCGATTGATTGGGTTGGTATCTTATTTTTATGTTTTGAGTTTAGATTCTAGGCAGATCTCAAGTCGATATTTGACATTATTTAAGTCGTTGTTGTCTGAAATCAATAGGGAACTTTTGCTAATTTTTGGAAGCTTCTCATTCATCCTTTCGTTAAACGGTAAGTATCCTTATTACAAACAGATGATACGCTATGGAAAGGATTGACATATGAAAAAAAGGAGCAACACCATTTGTTAATTTGTTTTTATATTTTATTTTTAATTATCACGTCACTCGGCATTATCGCTGGCAACTTTCTCTATCCCCGTCAGTATTTCTTCTTGCAATGCTTGCAAATCGACATCATCCATAATTTTCATGTCTATCTCCTTTTCAATGAACACTCCTGACAGCTTCGATAGTGTTGATTGCTTCCGTTTGCCAGCGTCTTTGTGCTTTGAGCGTGGTTTCTTCGTCGTCTTAGGGTTTCTTATTTGTATTTTTTGATGCATTACTTTTATGTGGTTCTCGAGAGCTCTCTTATCCGACAGTGTTGCTTCGCAGTCTCCAAAAGTACATGGAATCTTTTTTCCTTCGTGAGTTGTTCGTATATGTTGTAATAGATTCCTTTTGTAGGTATAAAAACGTGTACAGCCTTCGTACGTACATTTAAATACAGGCAGTTCTTGTGTTCTTCTAAGTAAAATTTGCTCTTGAATACCTTTGAACATTGTTCACACTTATAGAGCATTGGGTGGTTCAATTCCTTGCGATGTGCCAACAATCCGGACCACTTTTCAAAGGTTGCTTCACACCGATCGCATCTGTGGGTTTTGGTGCACACATGGCATGGCGTGTTAAAAAGTATTCCTGGACAAATCCTTTAGAACATTTCGAGCAACTAAAAAGAGAAAAATTAATTTTTGTTTGATATTTTTGAAAAATTATTTAAGTTTATTGAAACATCTGGCAGTGCGACTTTGATTTTAATTTTCGAATTTTAATTTGTATCTTTTTTTTCAATCGTTTACGTTTAGGTAGGAGATTAAATTTGCGTTTGGAAAAGGAAGCGGGCTGGCTTTGTGTTAATTTGTTACCATCGTATTTGTTGGGGTTATTACGACAACACATGTTTAAAGTTTAAACATATTCGGGCGATTGGAAAATAGAGAAGGATTTAAGAGGAGATATGGATTCACATTGTTCTTAAGGTTTTAAATACCAAAATGAAAGGGAAAAACAGAGTTGGGTAAAGCATTCTAGTGGTTAAAAAAAGAATCTTCCAATCTGAGGAGTAGATATTCCTTGAAGTGCGGGTATTACGGCGAAATGTTTGACAGAAAATTGTTTTTAAAAATATTGACAACACAACGTGATATGAAACATTTCAAAATCTCTTTTTTTATTCTTTCGAAAAGACTTAAACTTGTTTTACTGGCGCCTACTAAGAAATGGGAGTTATATTCAAGAAGAATATGTGATCATGCCATAAAAGAGGTGATCTGCGCTACAAATAAGTACTGAAAGTTGATTAGTTTTCTTGATGCAACTGCCACTCATGGATAGCGGCATTGGGTGACAAAACGGAGCCCTGGGAAATACCAGACTTGAAATAATCTAATATTATTTGTATTGAATTTTGTAGAAGTGAAGTTTTTAATTGAACGAAAAAGAGATTCTCATAATATTTTTTTAATAAAAGAGCAAGCGCAATAATATTACTTTCTTCAAAACGATGTAAGGATTTGTTCCACTTTTTGGTGTGATAAACCATGAAATCACCAGTGGACCTATTGCTGCGTAAGACGTACCTACTGCTGGTCATTAAGAAGCTTTCGGTTTTCGAGGTATTTCTGAAGGTGGTTTTGGCCGCCGCTTCGGGGAATTTGTGTGAATTCAGATCTTTTAAGACTCTCAATATTGTACGGATGCGAAAGATCCATAAAATCATTTAGAATAAAGGCGGAGTCATAACAATCTCCATCAGCGTTGAAGAACTTTCACACGTCTTTAACTTTTTCTTATGCTATTCAACTTTTACAAAGGTTTTGGAGTTTGTGCACATAATTTTTCACTAAGGAATACAAAATTAAATACTTTACTTTATTCAACTCTTAGAAGCTGATTAAGTTCCACAACTCTCTATCATTTCTCCATGTCCAGTTTTACAGAAATGTATGTAACCAATTCGGAGAATTTTGACATAGGAAATAACTATCGTACTAAACGCCCCATTAGTTTTATCTCTACTCATACGTACTAAGTACCCATTGTTTGAAGTTCCGTGCATAATACTGTCGTACAAAACATCTGGGTTCAATCCCTGATATTGCAAAATCCTCTGCTTTCTCAGATTAGATGTTTTGATTCGGTATAGAAACTGTAGGTACCCTACATCCCTACTTAGTAGGTCCTAACTATAGCCTGGTTCTTCACGAGGTATAGTGCCCAAAAAATATATTTATGTACATATTTATTATGACACTTACTTAATTGGTTTTTCCATAGGTAAAATAAATCAATTTATTCTGTCACTGATTTATTTTTGATTTGAGATTGCTACTAAAGTTTTTCTAAATTTTAAATTTTTTGAATACTTTTAAGATTTTAACAAATATTTAAGTTGTTTTTGACAGACAAACCACCCACAAGGGGGGTAAAACCCTCTTTGGATCCGCCATTGCTCGAACTTAAGCTGGAACTCTTGCATCTACTTTTGATTTTTTTCTTTGTTTTCATTCCGATTACTTTATCTACCTTTGGATGCAAATAAATGCATTTTACTCAAGTTTTTCTAACTTGATAAGAAATAAATCAAATGCACTAGAAACTGATAAGGAATTGATATAAAAAAGTACATGGGTGTGGTGGAGTTATGATTTCTTGAGTCTTTTTTATCTTTTGTGAGACGATGAAATAGTTTGAAAGAAATTGACAGTACAGGTTAGGTTAGGTTAGGTTATAAGGGGTGTGCACAGCATGAAGCTGTTGCGTACACGGGGGCCTGCTGGTCCATTGTGATCCCCTGTAAAGTAAAAGTAAGCATCGATGCTCCTCAATCATTGCCGATTAGCGTAGACTGGCTCGTTAACGAACCAGCCTGTTTTATCTATAAATTTCCTCATGTTTGCCATTGAGACCTGTGGTAGATCATCCAGTTCTCCAACAAACCTGTTTCCGAAATGACGGAGTCGGCTGGTTTGGAGGTTCGGACAGTCGCAGAGCAGGTGTTTGATGGTTTCTATTTCCTCCTCATCCTGACAGCTCCTACAAAAATCGGGTGCAAATGCCCCTATCCTATTAGCCATTACGCCAATGGCGCAATGACCTGTTAGTATACCTATCAAGATTTTAATGTTCTTTTTACTCAGCGATAGAATGTACCGAGTTTCCTTTTCATTTGTGTTAGGCCATAAACTTCTAGAGATTGCGCAATCGTCCCTGGATTTCCAGGAGTTATTGATTTTCTCTTTTAGTTTAAGGTCTATCTTTCTCTTGAGTACCCCAATCGGGACGAGTGGTCCCCTAACTGAATGGTCGCTACTACTTGTGTCTGCTTCTGACCCTTTTCTGGCTAGTTCATCTACTATATCATTCCCTTCTATATTGCTATGTCCGGGAACCCAGCAGAGCTTTACCTGGTTAGTGTGGCAGATTTTGTTTAATTCCTTCCTGCAGTTTAAAACTGCTTTTGATCTTATGGTCTCACTGGCTAAGGCTTTGATAGCAGCTTGGCTGTCCACGAAAAAAGTAATCTCCGAAGAGCTTAGCTTTTCGTAATGTGCCAATTCAGCTGCTTTTCCAATGGCAAAGATCTCGGCCTGAAAGACACTACAGTCAGCCGGGAGTGTATATGACGCTCTGATGTTGAGAGATTGGCAAAACACTCCAGCACCTGTTCCTGATTCCATTTTTGAACCGTCAGTGTAGAAAGGGATACCCTCTTTTCAGCCTAACTATGTATATTGGGAATCAGCACTTTCTTTCACAATCTGCATCATTTTTCTTTTAATAACATTGTTTTTTTTTTTTCTTTAGTTAAATCACTTATCACTTCTATCCTCGTTCGCAGCTTCCTCCTACAAAGATTTTGATTTGTTCCTGGAACTGGATTCCGCCAACGAAGTATTTCAATTCGTGAGAAGCTGGTCTCCTTACTCTTGGCCGGTGCTTTCGTTAATGGCCTGAAGAGCTTTTGATTCTGAAGAGTAACCTGATTCACTCCTCGGTCTTGATTGTGGTGTTACAGCTAGATTATCAAATACTCGTACTGATTCCTAATTCAAGAAATCTTATTTCAACAACCTGCCTAGGGACTTGCATTCACATATCTCTTACCTATATGTATGTACATCTGTAGTTGGTTTCTCAAGATCGCGGCCCACCGATTCCCTTTTTTTGTACTGTACCGAGCATGGATTTGGTCGAACGCAACGTGGTCGAGTTATCGGTCATTGACTGGGACGTTTTATGTAGCACCACTTTCTTTTCCTAACCAAACAAAATTTTTGTTAGGCGTGACTAATTGGATTTTTTTTTTCTATGTTCTTACCTATGAAATAATTTCCTAGAAGAATGAAAATTTTGGTGGGCGATTTGGGAATGGACCGACCCGACCCCCTCTAATCAGGATGTTGGGAATTCCAATGGTTTTTGTGTACCTGCACTATGGATTCCTAATTTGAGTAAAATTTATTTCGTGAGAGAACTGATTGAACGAGATACTTTTGAAAATGTGTTCTTACCAATGGATTTTCTTTTTCTCTTATACATAGATAAACCAAGAACCGTATTCTTTTCTTCAATTTTTGGAAATACCGAATGTAGGTTTGCACAATGTTGCCGATATCCTTACAGAAATGGTCAGATCTGTTTAAACCGTGTGATTTTGTGGCTTTCACTTAAACTCTTTTATTTTTTGAAGGACTATTTTGCTGAGCTAAGAACTTTCTCGGTCGACCGATTAAAAAGAAATGATGGAGAGTTAAAAACTGCGCCACGAGGATACCAACTTAACTTTTTGTGAAACGCATGGAATGAAGAGAATAGGAAATGTCAATCGGTACGGGACGGCTCGAAACATTGTGGTCCCGATCGTACCTCTCACTTTAATCGAGACTCGCTAACACATTTTAAGGTGAAGGTGCAAGTGTTTAGTTTAAGCTTCATGCACAAAAGTGCATGTCCGATTGCATTGCTTCTGCCAAAGATAATTTAATTTTTCTCCTTTCTATAATTATCTAAATATATGTATGGATATATTTCTGTGCCAATAAGTTAAAAGAGCTGAAGTCGACATAAGCGAAAATCGTGTTTTTAGTTTCACATATTTACCATTTCGTTTATCTTTCATTTAGTCTGGGTCCCATTACTCTACGACAAAAAATAGCCGTTAAATTTAAAAAAATCAAAGCAGCTTATGTTAAAATAGACAAAAAATGCATTTGCATAACAGCTTATGTCTATCTTGAGCCCAAATTGATCAAAACAAAAATAAAATATATTTTTTTGAAATGGCTTAAGTCATTATATAAGCCATTATTACATGTGGAAATCAAAAGAAATCATTGCTTAAGTCAACATAAGTTACTTTAAACCTACGCAAATTGAATCATTTAACAGCTTATGTTGACATAAGCTATTTTAAAAAAATTTGTTTCGAACCGAACTTAGTTTTATAAAACAGCTTAAGTCCAAATAAGCCGTTTAACTGCTTTAAATCGCTACAAAACACATGTCTTAAGACGACCTAAGTTATTTTTACGAATGTAACGGATGTCTTTTGCGGGAATTAAGTGATTTTGCAAATAGAATCATTTGTAAGAAGTTCGTCCAAGGGTAAGCTGCTCCTTTAGAAAATTTGGCCAAACAATATTTTTTTTTTGATTCTTTGTTTGATTTCTGTTTACTTCGTTCGTATACATGAACCTAGCACAGTTTATAGTTTATTTAAATTATAATAACGGAAAGTAAACACATTAAAAGATGAACAGATCAAAAAAGATACTTTTCATGGCATTAAAGAAAGATGCCCACCAAAGATCAATAATTAATGACAAAAGTGAAATTGTAATCACATAAAGAAAAGGTGAGTTTCTCATAGAGACAAGATTATTATGTTACGATTTGTAAAGTATTATAAAATAAAATAACGATATTTCTGATATACTTAGTTGACATGCCTTTGACACGGAATTATTTGGACGATGACGTCGAATGTTTTGAGAGTCCAGTTGTAAATGAAACAGCTTCATCTTATAACTATGGAATAGAATTTGATGTTGAGAATATATCGCGATATTTTTCAATTTTTGATTATGACGATGATGATGACAGCGTGAAAGATCCTGTCTTTTCTCTAAGTTCTCAAAGCAGCAGCATTGACGGTAGAAAATACTGCGAAGATACTCAGCAAGCCGCAGCTCTTTTGGAAAGAAACATATGTGGTGATCAGGAAATATCGGTGAGTAATAGTGTTTGTGAAGGGATTATTATACCCGAAGATCAATATGATCATGTGAAAGAAAGCAGAGCTACAAAAATATCAAAACGAAATACCGGAAGAGCCTACACAACAAATTCTGGAAAAGCTATTAAAGCCAGAGAGTTTAAGCCTTTAGTGGATTGTCGCATGAAGTGTAAGACAAACATTTCTGAAGAGGACCAAAGAAATATTTTTCAAAAATATTGGGCACTAGGAAACTACAATCTGCGACACGCATATGCATATGCATATGCATGTGGTCTGATTATTGTTTCTGAAACGAAGACAAAGAGGAACGCAAGACATCCTAAGAACCCTAGAAATCGAAAATTTTCAAACGAATACTTTCTAGAAGTCCAGGTAAAAAGAACACTCGTTTGCCAAAAGTGTTTCCGCTCAACTCAGTCTGAAACAGAACAATTTATTAAACAAGTTGTTAAAAAGAAGATCAATTCAGCAGGAACAACGACTCAACCAGACCAGCGCGGATGTGGAGCTTCCAACAAAATTAACCCACAAATAGAAAGCGAGATCCGGGAACATATCAACTCTTTTCCAGCTTATGAATCACACTATACCCGAAGAGACAGTGTCTGCAAATATTTTCACACTGATTTGACGCTTTCATCGATTTATAGATTATACTGCGAAAAATATCAATCAGTAGCTTCACTTTCGACATTTTCAAAACTATGAATATAAAATTTAAAAAGCCCAAGCTTGATACCTGTCACAGATGTGAAGTTCTAAAAACGAAAATAGAAATTGGAGCAGAGGGAGAAGAAGCCACAAGTCAATTGCGAAAAGAGCAGGAAGAGCACCACAAACTAGCTGACCTCGCATACAAAAGCAAGAACAAGGACAAGGATATTGGTAGGAATGAATACTCAATCAAAGTGTACACATTTGACTTACAACAGTGTCTTCCTACTCCATTCCTGAGAACAAATATTTCGTTCTACAGAAGACAACTGTGGACATACAATCTAACAATCCATGACTGTGTAACAAATCAAGCATATTGTTATATGTGGGATGAATCCGTTGCAAACCGTGGAGGCAATGAGATAGCTTCGTGTGTGTTTCAGCACCTGAAAACAATCCCAAATACAATTAAACACCTGATCTTCTACAGTGATTGCTGTGCGGGTCAAAACAAAAATGGATACGTAGCTACAATGTTCGAAATTTTTAGCACGAACTCAAGCATTGATGTAATTGACCACAAATTTTTAGTGCCTGGGCATACTCATATGGAGTGTGATGTTGACCACGCTACCATTGAGAGGAAGAAAAATTTATCTTCAGTTAAACTCCATCATCCAAGGGATTGGTATCAGTTAGTACGATCGATTGGAAAAAAACCATTCATTGTCTATGACATGACCCGTACAGACTTCCTCGACTTTGCAAAGATGTCAAAGGAAAAATTTATTTGGCGCAAAACATCCGAAGGCAAGACAAAGTTTGTTTGGCAAGAAGTTAAATGCTTGCGTTTTACCAATGATTTCGGAACTATACAATATAAAACAAGCCTTGATGAAAACGAAGAATTTCAATATCTTAACATTAAAAAGCGGGGAAACAATGCCGTTGGCGTTGATGAAATTCCAATGTGTTACTTGGGGCCTAATATCATCAGCAAAGAAAAGAAAAAAGATTTATTAGAACTACTGCCTTCAAGTCTTCTAGTTCGTTTTATTGTGAGGTTATTCACTTACAGGTTTAACACTTTAAGCTTATCTAGTAACTTAGATTTTTTTACATTTTTTTAAAAAAGCTTAAGTAGAAATAAGAGCAAAACATATGAAATATAATTTTTTTAAAACATCTTATGTCACATAAGCTGCAGTGTGAATCTTAAAGCTTTTTTTTGAAAAAGCTTAAGTTTAAAAAACTTTTTTTTATGAGCTGTGTGGGCGTTTTTCGACAAAAAAGAAATATGCAATTTAAGGGCATTACAAGCATGTGCCCTAAAAAAAAAATCGTTATTTATTTATTTCTATGGATACCTTATATCTCATGAATGTTGTTAGTTAATACCTTGGGTCATTCCCTACAAGATTTTCACAAAAATCAGACTAACATTTAGGTTTCGAAGTTCAAAATTATTGTAAAATAAAGTTTTCAATGGATAATTTTAATATTTCACTGAATTTTTACAAAAAAACAAACAAATTTAAAATCAATTTTTATATGGTAAATCAGCGGTTCTGTCAGATATTAATGCATATGCCACAAATTCTCGGACAAACCACCTTGATATTAAAGGACCTGCAATTAATGTACTTCCTTCTTTCGTGGATCCGTTGGTCATTCTGTAGACCTTCATTTTGGTATGGTTATTGGTTGGATACAGCCCCCCGTTTTGCCACAACAACTCTGTACACTGTATCTTTAACTAAGGCCACTTTGCAGTTCAGGGATCTGTAAATAGTGCACTTTTGCTTAGTGCATCCATTGTCCAAAGTTAATAACTTCATTTTGGTATACATTTTAGTCAAATAAAGCCCTCGTTTGGCCACAATAGGTCCAACACTGTATCTTTTGCTAAAACCACCTTGCAGTTCAGGAATTTGCAGATAATGCACTTTTTCTCTGTGCATCTGGTGGCTATAGTTAAGACCTCCATTTCGGTATGGCTATTGGTTAGATAAAATCCTCCGTTTGGACACAATAACTTCTGCACTGTATATTTTGATAAAACCACTTTGCAATTTAGGGATCTGCAGATAATGCACTTTTTCTCAGTGCATCTGGTGGCCGTAGTTAAGACCTTTATTTTGGTATGGCTATTGGTAAGATACAACTCTCCTTTTGGCCACAATTACGTTAAAACTGTATCCTTATCTAAAACCACTTTGCAGTTCAGGGGTCTGCAGATAATGCACTTTTTCTCAGTGCATCTGGTGGCCATAGTTAAGACCTCCACTTTGATATGGCTATTGGATAGATACAACCCTCCGTTTGATCACAATAACGTTAAAACTGTATCCTTAACTAAAACCACTTTGCAGTTAAGGGATCTGCAGATAATGCACTTTTTCTCAGTGCATCTGGTGGCCATAGTTAAGACCTCCACTTTGATATGGCTATTGGATAGATACAACCCTCCGTTTGACACAATAACGTTAAAACTGTATCCTTAACTAAAACCACTTTGCAGTTAAGGGATCTGCAGATAATGCACTTTTTCTCAGTGCATCTGGTGGCCATAGTTAAGACCTCCACTTTGATATGGCTATTGGATAGATACAACCCTCCGTTTGATCACAATAACGTTAAAACTGTATCCTTAACTAAAACCACTTTGCAGTTAAGGGATCTGCAGATAATGCACTTTTACGCAGTGCATCTGGTGGCCGTAGTTAAGACCTCCACTTTGGTATAGCTATTGGATAGATACAACCCTCCGTGTTGACACAATAACGTTAAAACTGCATCCTTAACTAAAACCACTTTGCAGTTTAGGGATCTGCAGATAATGCACTTTTTCTCAGTGCATCCTGTGGCCGTAGTAAAGACCTTCATTTTGATATAGCTATTGGTAAGATTCAACTCTCTTTTTGGCCACAATTACGTTAAAACTGTATCCTTATCTAAAACCACTTTGCAGTTAAGGGATCTGCAGAGAATGCACTTTTTCTCAGTGCATCTGGTGGCCATAGTTAAGACCTCCATTTTGGTATGGCTATTGGATAGATACAACCCTCCGTTTGGACACAATAACGTTAAAACTGCATCCTTAACTAAAACCACTTTGCAGTTAAGGGATCTGCAGATAATGCACTTTTTCTCAGTGCATCTGGTGGCCGTAGTTAAGACCTTCATTTTGGTATGGCTATTGGATAGATACAACCCTCCCTGTGGACACAATAACGTTAAAACTGCATCCTTAACTAAAACCACTTTGCAGTTAAGGGATCTGCAGATAATGCACTTTTTCTCAGTGCATCTGTTGGCCATAGTTAAGACCTCCGCTTTGGTATGGCTATTGGATAGATACAACCCTCCGTTTGGACACAATAGCTCTAAAACTGTATCCTTAACTAAGATTACTTTGCAGTTTAGGGATCTGCAGATAATGCACTTTTTCTCAGTGCATCTGGTGGCCGTAGTTAAGACCTTCACTTTGGTATGGCTATTGGATAGATACAACCCTCCGTTTGGACACAATAGCTCTAAAACTGTATCCTTAATTAAAACCACTTTGCAGTTAAGGGATCTGAAGATAATGTACTTTTTCTCAGTGCATCTGGTGGCCGTAGTTAAGACCTCCGCTTTGGTATGGCTATTGGATAGATACAACCCTCCGTTTGGACACAATAGCTCTAACACTGAATCGTTTCTAAAAACACACTTTGCAATTAGTTCACTGTAGTTTTACCTTTGGAGTGGAAATGTGGTAAGGCAGGCTTGGACAAGAATATTTTAGTATAAATAGAGGAGCCTTTCAATCAAAAAATCAGTTCGAAAGAATTTCTGGAGAATACGGAAGAAGAAAAATGAATTGTTTGAGATTTTGTGTGTATTTAGTGGTGAAAAAAATAGTGAAAAATGTGAGAAATATTTATTATTATATTTTAGACGTTGGTTAATTATAATTAAATGTTAAAAATTATTTTTGTTGGTAGATTGATTTGGTACTTAGTCAAGAAGAAAAATTAAAGAGAAGAAAAGAAGAAGATGAAAAAAGATTGCGAAGGAAAAGTTTAAATGAAGAATTCTGGAAAAGCCTGGTGAAAGTGCAACGTATTGTGAGTATTTGAATTATTTAAATATATAATTTTACTAATTTTACTTATTTTCGATGCAGCAACTTATTAAAATTCGTGAAAAACATTGGAAGGAGAAACCAAAGATATGTTTGGACTCCGACTCCAAGGATAAGGAATACGATGTGGGTTTACTATATTTTTCCAGCTTCTTCAGATAGTGGTACGTACATTTTTTTCTATTTATTCTGATAATTTAGTTAATATTTAATTTTTTTAATTTGATTAGTTCACATATGATAGATTATACTTCTGACTACTGAGCACCGAAATGAAATTGTTTTCGACTCGGTAATAATTTTGTTAATGTTTTCAGAAATATAAACTACCGTATGTATTGAACATTCTTTGATTTAAACTTATTTTCCTTCGTTTAATTGTATAATATTTTATATTTGATATTATTTCTTTTTTATATTTTATTGCACATTATTATTTTATATTGTAACATTTTTATTTCACAATTTTTCACAAATAAATATAATTCGTGTTCGTTTTCTGAACTACAACAAAAACCAAATTACACATGACTTTTTTTTCTGAAATGAAGATGGAGATGGAAGATGGAAGATCGAGTCCGATTGATTGGGTTGGTATCTTATTTTTATGTTTTGAGTTTAGATTCTAGGCAGATCTCAAGTCGATATTTGACATTATTTAAGTCGTTGTTGTCTGAAATCAATAGGGAACTTTTGCTAATTTTTGGAAGCTTCTCATTCATCCTTTCGTTAAACGGCAAGTATCCTTATTACAAACAGATGAAACGCTATGGAATGGATTGACATATGAAAAAAAAAAGGAGCAACACCATTTGTTAATTTGTTTTTATATTTTATTTTTAATTATCACGTCACTCGGCATTATCGCTGGCAACTTTCTCTATCCCCGTCAGTATTTCTTCTTGCAATGCTTGCAAATCGACATCAACTGTTGCCGTTCCATCCATAATTTTCTTGTCTATCTCCTTTTCAATTAACACTCCTGACAGCTTCGATTAGTGTTGATTGCTTCCGTTTGCCAGCATCTTTGCGCTTAGAGCGTGGTTTCTTCGTCGTCTTAGGGTTTCTTATTTGTATTTTTTGATGCATTACTTTTATGTGGTTCTCGAGAGCTCTCTTATCCGACAGTGTTGCTTCGCAGTCTCCAAAAGTACATGGAATCTTTTTTCCTTCGTGAGTTGTTCGTATATGTTGTAATAGATTCCTTTTGTAGGTATAAAAACGTGTACAGCCTTCGTACGTACATTTAAATACTTCTTTATCATCTGCATGGCAGTTCTTGTGTTCTTCTAAGTAAAATTTGCTCTTGAATACCTTTGAACATTGTTCACACTTACATATAGAGCATTGGGTGGTTCAATTCCTTGCGATGTGCCAACAATCGGACCACTTTTCAAAGGTTGCTTCACACCGATCGCATCTGTGGGTTTTGGTGCACACATGGCATGGCGTGTTAAAAAGTATTCCTGGACAAATCCTTTAGAACATTTCGAGCAACTAAAAAGAGAAAAATTAATTTTTGTTTGATATTTTTGAAAAATTATTTAAGTTTATTGAAACATCTGGCAGTGCGACTTTGATTTTAATTTTCGAATTTTAATTTGTATCTTTTTTTTTCAATCGTTTACGTTTAGGTAGGAGATTAAATTTGCGTTTGGAAAAGGAAGCGGGCTGGCTTTGTGTTAATTTGTTACCATCGTATTTGTTGGGGTTATTACGACAACACATGTTTAAAGTTTAAACATATTCGGGCGATTGGAAAATAGAGAAGGATTTAAGAGGAGATATGGATTCACATTGGTCTTAAGGTTTTAAATACCAAAATGAAAGGGAAAAACAGAGTTGGGTAAAGCATTCTAGTGGTTAAAAAAAGAATCTTCCAATCTGAGGAGTAGATATTCCTTGAAGTGCGGGTATTACGGCGAAATGTTTGACAGAAAATTGTTTTTAAAAATATTGACAATACAACGTGATATGAAACATTTCAAAATCTCTTTTTTTATTCTTTCGAAAAGACTTAAACTTGTTTTACTGGCGCCTACTAAGAAATGGGAGTTATATTCAAGAAGAATATGTGATCATGCCATAAAAGAGGTGATCTGCGCTACAAATAAGTACTGAAAGTTGATTAGTTTTCTTGATGCAACTGCCACTCATGGATAGCGGCATTGGGTGACAAAACGGAGCCCTGGGAAATACCAGACTTGAAATAATCCAATATTATTTGTATTGAATTTTGTAGAAGTGAAGTTTTAAATTGAACGAAAAAGAGATTCTCATAATATTTTTTTTGATAAAAGAGCAAGCGCAATAATATTACTTTCTTCAAAACGATGTAAGGATTTGTTCCACTTTTTGGTGTGATAAACCATGAAATGACCAGTGGACCTATTGCTGCGTAAGACGTACCTACTGCTGGTCATTAAGAAGCTTTTGGTTTTCGAGGTATTTCTGAAGGTGGTTTTGGCCGCCGCTTCGGGGAATTTGTGTGAATTCAGATCTTTTAAGACTCTCAGTATTGTACGGATGCGAAAGATCCATAAAATCATTTAGAATAAAGGCGGAGTCATAACAATCTCCGTCAGCGTTGAAGAACTTTCACACGTCTTTAACTTTTTCTTATGCTATTCAACTTTTACAAAGGTTTTGGAGTTTGTGCACATAATTTTTCACTAAGGAATACAAAATTAAATACTTTACTTTATTCAACTCTTAGAAGCTGATTAAGTTCCACAACTCTCTATCATTTCTCCATGTCCAGTTTTACAGAAATGTACATATGTATGTAACCAATTCGGATATTTTGACATAGGAAATAACTATCGTACTAAACGCCCCATTAGTTTTATCTCTACTCATACGTACTAAGTACCCATTGTTTGAAGTTCCGTGCATAATACTGTCGTACAAAACATCTGGGTTCAATCCCTGATATTGCAAAATCCTCTGCTTTCTCAGATTAGATGTTTTGATTCGGTATAGAAACTGTAGGTACCCTACATCCCTACTTAGTAGGTCCTAACTATAGCCTGGTTCTTCACGAGGTATAGTGCCCAAAAAATATATTTATGTACATATTTATTATGACACTTAGTTAATTGGGTTTTCCATAGGTAAAATAAATCAATTTATTCTGTCACTGATTTATTTTTGATTTGAGATTGCTACTAAAGTTTTTCTAAATTTTAAATTTTTTGAATACTTTTAAGATTTTAACAAATATTTAAGTTGTTTTTGACAGACAAACCACCCACAAGGGGGGTAAAACCCTCCTTGGATCCGCCATTGCTCGAACTTAAGCTGGAACTCTTGCATCTACTTTTGATTTTTTTCTTTGTTTTCATTCCGATTACTTTATCTACCTTTGGATGCAAATAAATGCATTTTACTCAAGTTTTTCTAACTTGATAAGAAATAAATCAAATGCACTAGAAACTGATAAGGAATTGATATAAAAAAGTACATGGGTGTGGTGGAGTTATGATTTCTTGAGTCTTTTTTATCTTTTGTGAGACGATGAAATAGTTTGAAAGAAATTGACAGTACAGGTTAGGTTAGGTTAGGTTATAAGGGGTGTGCACAACATGAAGCTGTTGCGTACACGGGGGCCTGCTGGTCCATTGTGATCCCCTGTAAAGTAAAAGTAAGCATCGATGCTCCTCAATCATTGCCGATTAGCGTAGACTGGCTCGTTAACGAACCAGCCTGTTTTATCTATAAATTTCCTCATGTTTGCCATTGAGACCTGTGGTAGATCATCCAGTTCTCCAACAAACCTGTTTCCGAAATGACGGAGTCGGCTGGTTTGGAGGTTCGGACAGTCGCAGAGCAGGTGTTTGATGGTTTCTATTTCCTCCTCATCCTGACAGCTCCTACAAAAATCGGGTGCAAATGCCCCTATCCTATTAGCCATTACGCCAATGGCGCAATGACCTGTTAGTATACCTATCAAGATTTTAATGTTCTTTTTACTCAGCGATAGAATGTACCGAGTTTCCTTTTTATTTGTTTTAGGCCATAAACTTCTAGAGATTGCGCAATCGTCCCTGGATTTCCAGGAGTTATTGATTTTCTCTTTTAGTTTAAGGTCTATCTTCCTCTTGAGTACCCCAATCGGGACGAGTGGTCCCCTAACTGAATGGTCGCTACTACTTGTGTCTGCTTCTGACCCTTTCCTGGCTAGTTCATCTACTATATCATTCCCTTCTATATTGCTATGTCCGGAAACCCAGCAGAACTTTACCTGGTTAGTGTGGCAGATTTTGTTTAATTCCTTCCTGCAGTTTAAAACTGCTTTTGATCTTATGGTCTCACTGGCTAAGGCTTTGATAGCAGCTTGGCTGTCCACGAAAAAAGTAATCTCCGAAGAGCTTTTCGTGATGTGCCAATACAGTCAGCCGGGAGTGTATATGACGCTCTGATGTTGAGAGATTGGCAAAACACTCCAGCACCTGTTCCTGATTCCATTTTTGAACCGTCAGTGTAGAAAGGGATACCCTCTTTTCAGCCTAACTATGTATATTGGGAATCAGCACTTTCTTTCACAATCTGCATAATTTTTCTTTTAATAACATTGTTTTTTTATTCTTTAGATTTAAATCACTTTTCACTTCTATCCTCGTTCGCAGCTTCCTCCTACAAAGATTTGGATTTTTTCCTGGAACTGGATTCCGCCAACGAAGTATTTCAATTCGTGAGAAGCTGGTCTCCTTACTCTTGGCCGGTGCTTTCGTTAATGGCCTGAAGAGCTTTTGATTCTGAAGAGTAACCTGATTCACTCCTCGGTCTTACAGCTAGATTATCAAATACTCGTACTGATTCCTAATTCAAGAAATCTTATTTCAACAACCTGCCTAGGGACTTGCATTCACATATCTCTTACCTATATGTATGTACATCTGTAGTTGGTTTCTCAAGATCGCGGCCCACCGATTCCCTTTTTTTGTACTGTACCGAGCATGGATTTGGTCGAACGCAACGTGGTCGAGTTATCGGTCATTGACTGGGACGTTTTATGTACCACCACTTTCTTTTCCTAACCAAACAAAATTTTTGTTAGGCGTGACTAATTGAATTTTTTTTTCTATGTTCTTACCTATGAAATAATTTCCTAGAAGAATGAAAATTTTGGTGGGCGATTTGGGAATGGACCGACCCGACCCCCTCATCAATCAGGATGTTGGGAATTCCAATGGTTTTTGTGTACCTGCACTATGGATTCCTAATTTGAGTAACATTTATTTCGTGAGAGAACTGATTGAACGAGATACTTTTGAAAATGTGTTCTTACCAATGGATTTTCTTTTTCTCTTATACATAGATAAACCAAGAACCGTATTCTTTTCTTCAATTTTTGGAAATACCGAATGTAGGTTTGCACAATGTTGCCGATATCCTTACAGAAATGGTCAGATCTGTTTAAACCGTGTGATTTTGTGGCTTTCACTTAAACTCTTTTATTTTTTGAAGAACTATTTTGCTGAGCTAAGAACTTTCTCGGTCGACCGATTAAAAAGAAATGATGGAGAGTTAAAAACTGCGCCACGAGGATACCAACTTAACTTTTTGTGAAACGCATGGAATGAAGAGAATAGGAAATGTCAATCGGTACGGGACGGCTCGAAACATTGTGGTCCCGATCGTACCTCTCACTTTAATCGAGACTCGCTAACACATTTTAAGGTGAAGGTGCAAGTGTTTAGTTTAAGCTTCATGCACAAAAGTGCATGTCCGATTACATTGCTTCTGCCAAAGATAATTTAATTTTTCTCCTTTCTATAATTATCTAAATATATGTATGGATATATTTAATAATCGTCGTTTGGGAATATTCGTATGTTATGTCTCTAAGAACAAGTTTTTTGTTCTGTTATGCGAATAAAAACTAACTAATTAATAAACTACTTCGATAGTTTGTTTTATATCAATAAGTTGAAGATTGTGATGGATGATGGTATCGAGGTTAAACTCAGCGCTTCTTATAGGGTTTATTTCTATGGATACCTTAAATCTCATGAATGTTGCTAGTTAATACCTTGGGTCGTTCCCTACAAGATTTTTACAAAAATCAGACTAACATTTAGGTTTCGAAGTTCAAAATTATTGTAAAATAAAGTTTTCAATGGATAATTTTAATATTTCACTGGATTTTTACAAAAAAACAAACAAATTTAAAATCACTTTTTATATGGTAAATCAGCGGTTCTATCAGATATTTATGCATATGCCACAAATTCTCGGACAACTTTGGATCCTTTTTTTGACATCACAGGTGTTCTCTTACACGTAAAACACCAACAAAAAGGTATCCAGCCAGATATACTATATGCCTGAGATTGAGATTGAACAGTGCTAATGAATGCGCCCACTATAACAAAATTCAAATTCAACAAATTCTTTTTCTAAAGCCTTTTTGTTGTAAGCAAAAGTGTCACTTTTTCTCTTTGCGTCCGTTGGCCATTTTCAAGACCTTTTTCATTTGATATAAATTTTAGTAAGATCCCGTTTCTTTAACTAAAACCACCTTGATATTAAGGGACCTGCAATTAATGTACTTTCTTCTTTCGTGGATCCGTTGGTCATTCTGTAGACCTTCATTTTGGTATGGTTATTGGTTGGATACAGCCCTCCGTTTTGCCACAACAACTCTGTACACTGTATCTTTAACTAAGGCCACTTTGCAGTTCAGGGATCTGTAAATAGTGCAGTTTTGCTTAGTGCATCCATTGTCCAAAGTTAATAACTTCATTTTGGTATACATTTTAGTCAAAAAAAGCCCTCGTTTGGACACAATAGGTCCAACACTGTATCTTTTGCTAAAACCACTTCGCAGTTCAGGAATATGCAGATAATGCACTTTTTCTCTGTGCATCTGGTGGCCGTAGTTAAGACCTTCATTTTGGTATGGCTATTGGTTAGATACAACCCTACGTTTGGACACAATAGCTCTAAAACTGTATCCTTAACTAAAACCACTTTGCAGTTAAGGGATCTGCAGAGAATGCACTTTTTCGCAGTGCATCTGGTGGCCGTAGTTAAGACCTTCATTTTGGTATGGCTATTGGATAGATACAACCCTCCGTTTGGACACAATAACGTTAAAACTGTATCCTTAACTAAAACCACTTTGCGGTTTAGGGATCTGCAGATAATGCACTTTTTCTCAGTGCATCTGGTGGCCGTAGTTAAGACCTTCATTTTGGTATGGCTATTGGTTAGATACAACCCTACGTTTGGACACAATAGCTCTAAAACTGTATCCTTAACTAAAACCACTTTGCAGTTAAGGGATCTGCAGAGAATGCACTTTTTCGCAGTGCATCTGGTGGCCGTAGTTAAGACCTTCATTTTGGTATGGCTATTGGATAGATACAACCCTCCGTTTGGACACAATAACGTTAAAACTGTATCCTTAACTAAAACCACTTTGCGGTTTAGGGATCTGCAGATAATGCACTTTTTCTCAGTGCATCTGGTGGCCGTAGTTAAGACCTTCATTTTGGTATGGCTATTGGATAGATACAACCCTCCGTTTGGACACAATAACGTTAAAACTGTATCCTTAACTAAAACCACTTTGCAGTTCAGGAATTTGCAGATAATGCACTTTTTCTCAGTGCATCTGGTGGCCGTAGTTAAGACCTCCACTTTGGTATGCCTATTGGTAAGATATAACTCTCCGTTTGGACACAATAACGTTAAAACTGTATCCTTAACTTAAACCATTTTGCAGTTTAGGGATCTGCAGATAATGCACTTTTTCTCAGTGCATCTGGTGGCCGTAGTTAAGACCTCCATTTTGGTATGGCTATTGGTTAGGTACAACCCTCCGTTTGGATACAATAGCTCTAAAACTGTATCCTTAATTAAAACCACTTTGCAGTTAAGGGATCTGCAGATAATGCACTTTTTCTCAGTGCATCTGTTGGCCATAGTTAAGACCTCCGCTTTGGTATGGCTATTGGATAGATACAACCCTCCGTTTGGACACAATAGCTCTAACACTGAATCGTTTCTAAAAACACACTTTGCAATTAGTTCACTGTAGTTTTACCTTTGGAGTGGAAATGTGGTAAGGCAGGCTTGGACAAGAATATTTTAGTATAAATAGAGGAGCCTTTCAATCAAAAAATCAGTTCGAAAGAATTTCTGGAGAATACGGAAGAAGAAAAATGAACTGTTTGAGATTTTGTGTGTATTTAGTGGTGAAAAAAATAGTGAAAAATGTGAGAAATATTTATTATTATATTTTAGACGTTGGTTATTTATAATTTAATGTTAAAAATTATTTTTGTTGGTAGATTTATTTGGTACTTAGTCAAGAAGAAAAAATAAAGAGAAGAAAAGAAGAAGATGAAAAAAGATTGCGAAGGAAAAGTTTAAATGAAGAATTCTGGAAAAGTCTGGTGAAAGTGCAACGTATTGTGAGTATTTGAATTATTTAAATATATAATTTTACTAATTTTACTTATTTTCGATGCAGCAACTTATTAAAATTCGTGAAAAACATTGGAAGGAGAAACCAAAGATATGTTCGGACTCCGACTCCAAGGATAAGGAATACGATGTGGGTTTACTATATTTTTCCAGCTTCTTCAGATAGTGGTACGTACATTTTTTTCTATTTATTCTGATAATTTAGTTAATATTTAATTTTTTTAATTTGATTAGTTCACATACGATAGATTATACTTCTGACTACTGAGCACCGAAATGAAATTGTTTTCGACGCGGTAATAATTTTGTTAATGTTTTCAGAAATATAAACTACCGTATGTATTGAACACTCTTTGATTTAAACTTATTTTCCTTCGTTTAATTGTATAATATTTTATATTTGATATTATTTCTTTTTTATATTTTATTGCACATTATTATTTTATATTGTAACATTTTTATTTCACAATTTTTCACAAATAAATATAATTCGTGTTCGTTTTCTGAACTACAACAAAAACCAAATTACACATGACTTTTTTTTCTGAAATGAAGATGGAGATGGAAGATGGAAGATGGAAGATCGAGTCCGATTGATTGGGTTGGTATCTTATTTTTATGTTTTGAGTTTAGATTCTAGGCAGATCTCAAGTCGATATTTGACATTATTTAAGTCGTTGTTGTCTGAAATCAATAGGGAACTTTTGCTAATTTTTGGAAGCTTCTCATTCATCCTTTCGTTAAACGGTAAGTATCCTTATTACAAACAGATGAAACGCTATGGAATGGATTGACATATGAAAAAAAAAAGGAGCAACACCATTTGTTAATTTGTTTTTATATTTTATTTTTAATTATCACGTCACTCGGCATTATCGCTGGCAACTTTCTCTATCCCCGTCAGTATTTCTTCTTGCAATGCTTGCAAATCGACATCAACTGTTGCCGTTCCATCCATAATTTTCTTGTCTAACTCTTTTTCAATTAACACTCCTGACAGCTTCGATAGTGTTGATTGCTTCCGTTTGCCAGCGTCTTTGCGCTTTGAGCGTGGTTTCTTCGTCGTCTTAGGGTTTTTTATTTGTATTTTTTGATGCATTACTTTTATGTGGTTCTCGAGAGCTCTCTTATCCGACAGTGTTGCTTCGCAGTCTTCAAAAGTACATGGAATCTTTTTTCCTTCGTGAGTTGTTCGTATATGTTGTAATAGATTCCTTTTGTAGGTATAAAAACGTGTACAGCCTTCGTACGTACATTTAAATACTTCTTTATCATCTGCATGGCAGTTCTTGTGTTCTTCTAAGTAAAATTTGCTCTTGAATACCTTTGAACATTGTTCACACTTACATATAGAGCATTGGGTGGTTCAATTCCTTGCGATGGCGATGTGCCAACAATCCGGACCACTTTTCAAAGGTTGCTTCACACCGATCGCATCTGTGGGGTTTGGTGCACACATGGCGTATTAAAAAGTATTCCTGGACAAATCCTTTACAACATTTCGAGCAACTAAAAAGACAAAAATCAATTTTTGTTTGATATTTTTGAAAAATTATTAAAGTTTGTAACGAAACCCCCTGCCTCAGCTCTAAATCACCTCTACAACCTGAGGTGTACAGCCACCTTAGGCTGGTCCAGGCGACCGTGTCGAGCTGAGTGCAGTGTCTAACCACGGTTGCGAGGCATGCTGGCATTGCACGGGTCGTAGCTCGTCGGATGGGGAGGGGTTCTTGCTTCCGTGTTAGACTCTGGTACTTTTATCATGCCATAAAAAAAAAATGTTATAATGTTGAGGCCGAAATTTGTTTTAGATTACGTGTATGGGTAGGAGAAAGTGTGGGTGTATTTGTATGTGTAGGGTGAGTGTCAGTGTATGTGTAGGAGTATGTATAAGTGAGTGTGTAATTGTATGTGTGGGTGTAAGTGTACGTGTGTGTGTATAGGTACGTGTAGGGTGAATGTCAGTGTATGTGTGGGTGTAAGTGTACGTGTGTGTATGTGTAAGTATGTGTGTAAGTGTCCTTTTTAATCATAGGGTTGCGATTCCAGAGAGGGGAGAGGGACTTAGGTGTTATGCCCTCAGGAGGTTTTCCCACCCTTGTAACATCTGGTTACCTCCGTGGCTACGGCTTCCTCCTTTAATTCGCAATAGCCCCTAATCTAAAAGTCTTCATATAATTTTACCTTCTAAGGGGTCCATATCCCTCCAGGATCGCCTCCATCCGATAAGTATAAATGATTTAACTATAATTCATCTTATACTGTTCGCTGAAAATTTGTCAAAAAAATGATCTTCCCTTTTTGAAGCATAAAAATCTTCCTTCGAAATTTAAATCCGCCAAATAAAAAAAAATCAATTTTTCAAAAGGTATGTAACCTTATACAATTATTGTTTTATTCAATATAATGACTATCATAAAAATTATTATATATTTTACTGGGTCCATGATAAATAAAAACCAAAATAAATTTTTGCTTTAAGTAAAGAATTTTTATGAAATTAAATATTTGAAATTAATAAATCTAAATAATCTGCCCCTCGTGTATTGATATTGAACTGTTATTGTTAATGATATAGATATCTTTTTATTAATTTAAACAAACATTTTTTTTTTTTATGTATGAAACTTGAAATAAAAAAAAAAAACAATTTTCTCCCTTTATTTTATAACACCCTTTTTCCAAGGTTAGGCAATTTGGATTCAAGTAATAAAATTTCAATTTCAAAAGCCTAGGAAATATTTGTATTAGGTACTCACTTTGTTGAGGGCGAAGCTCGTATCCTCCAAGGTGCACCTAGTGGGATCCGCGCTGTTACCTGTTATGATAATAATTTAATGGCAGACAAGGGATAAAATATTAATTCTCTTTCTCTTTTTTTTTTCAATATCGTATACAAGGGGGGGGGGGACCAATAAAAAAAAATGAAATCAAAAATAAATTATTATTTTTTCTTTAATTTAAAGTATTATTAGGAATTTTAACACAAACGAAAATTAAAAAAAAGGAATAATATGAAATTTTTCCGCACTGCCGCACGGTAGATAGGTTAGTCAATTCCTCCGATCTCTGCAGCCTCCTTTTTCCTTCTTCTTATCGATCATAGATGTAGGTACGTATGTTTTATTAAATTTTAGGTACATTCAGGTAAGTAATTTTCTGTTTTAATTTAATTTTAGATTCTCTCCGGTAAGTAGGTATTATTTAAGAGAGATCACTCAGGTAAGTATTTTTTGTTGTTGTTTAATTTTAATTCAGGTACACTCAGACAGGTATTTTTCTATTTATATTATTTATTTAGGTACACTCCGGTAAGTAGGTATTATTATTAGGGATCAATCAGGTAAGTATTCTTTTTTTTTGTTTAATTTTAATTTTATAAGTATAAGTAGATATGTAGGTATTATCTTATTTGTGATCACTGTTGGTACACTCTGGTAAGTAGGTATTATTTGGTTTCTTTTTTTTCGGTCATATATATGTATATACTAGGTACGTAGGTTTAATTAATTTTTAATATTTTGTACACTATATTTTATACGTAGGTAGGTACACATGTAAGTAATTTTCTGTTTAATTTTAATTCAGGTTCACGTAGGTAAGTATTTTTCTGTTTAATTTTAATTTAGGTTCACTCCGGTAAGTAGGTATTATTTGGTTTCTTTTTTTTTTTTTGATCATATATATGTATATACTAGGTACGTAGGTTTAATTAATTTTTAATATTTTGTACACTATATTTTATACGTAGGTAGGTGCACAGGTAAGTAATTTTCTGTTTAATTTTAATTCAGGTACACGTAGATAAATATTTTTCTGTTTAATTTTAATTTAGGTTCACTCCGGTAAGTAGGTATTATGTTATGTTTCTTTTTATATAGGTAAAGTTATATATGTAGGTAATGGGAACGTAGGTTTTATTAATTTTGTTATAGTTTTTTGTTATTTTTTTTTTTTACACTTTAGATATATTTAGGTGCACAGGTAAGTAATTTTTGTTTAGTTTCTTTTTATTCGCGATCCTTGCATATGTAGGTTTATTACTTTTTATATTGGGTACACTTTATATTATTTGTATGTAAGTACACTCTTATACGTACTATTTCCTATTTTTCGTCGCGACCAGATCACCTTCAAAGCTAAAACTAAACTGCTTCCGATGCTTATCAGTCATTATTCTCTAATTCATTACCGCTGCCACTTGGCCTTGAATTTTACCATTACCGCTACTCAACATGAGTTATTATAATCCTCTTGCTCATCACGCCACTCTTAGGCTGGTGCATTGGATGATTGATGGAACCGTTGGTCGCATCACACCACTCATGGGCTATGAATTTTTGGTCAGATGAGCTTTGTTTTTTTGTTTACTGTAGTTCGTGGGCAGCGGTAATATTCGAAGCAAGTTGATAATTATATAAAGGTAAGTATATAACTATGTAGGTAATCGTATGTGCATTTATAGGGTAAGCATGATTTTAAAGGTCAGTTTGTAATTTTATAAGTTAGTATATTATTTTATTTATTATTTATGGTAAGTATAGAGTTATATGTTTAAGAAAAATTATGGTGTAAGTATTATTTGAAGTTAAGGTTTGTTTTTTTTTTCGCTTATGAGTTAGTTTATTATTTATTATTTTAGGTGGAGTCGTTCCCCACAAGTTTATTGAAATATCTGGCAGTGCGACATTAATTTTAAATTTTTCGAATTTTAATTTGTATCTTTTTTTCAATCGTTTACGTTTAGGTAGGAGATTAAATTTGCGTTTGGAAAAGGAAGCGGGCTGGCTTTGTGTTAATTTGTTACCATCGTATTTGTTGGGGTTATTACGACAACACATGTTTAAAGTTTAAACATATTCGGGCGATTGGAAAATAGAGAAGGATTTAAGAGGAGATATGGATTCACATTGGTCTTAAGCTTTTAAATACCAAAATGAAAGGGAAAAACAGAGTTGGGTAAAGCATTCTAGTGGTTAAAAAAAGAATCTTCCAATCTGAGGAGTAGATATTCCTTGAAGTGCGGGTATTACGGCGAAATGTTTGACAGAAAATTGTTTTTAAAAATATTGACAATACAACGTGATATGAAACATTTCAAAATCTCTTTTTTTATTCTTTCGAAAAGACTTAAACTTGTTTTACTGGCGCCTACTAAGAAATGGGAGTTATATTCAAGAAGAATATGTGATCATGCCATAAAAGAGGTGATCTGCGCTACAAATAAGTACTGAAAGTTGATTAGTTTTCTTGATGCAACTGCCACTCATGGATAGCGGCATTGGGTGACAAAACGGAGCCCTGGGAAATACCAGACTTGAAATAATCCAATATTATTTGTATTGAATTTTGTAGAAGTGAAGTTTTAAATTGAACGAAAAAGAGATTCTCATAATATTTTTTTTGATAAAAGAGCAAGCGCAATAATATTACTTTCTTCAAAACGATGTAAGGATTTGTTCCACTTTTTGGTGTGATAAACCATGAAATCACCAGTGGACCTATTGCTGCGTAAGACGTACCTACTGCTGGTCATTAAGAAGCTTTCGGTTTTCGAGGTATTTCTGAAGGTGGTTTTGGCCGCCGCTTCGGGGAATTTGTGTGAATTCAGATCTTTTAAGACTCTCAATATTGTACGGATGCGAAAGATCCATAAAATCATTTAGAATAAAGGCGGAGTCATAACAATCTCCATCAGCGTTGAAGAACTTTCACACGTCTTTAACTTTTTCTTATGCTATTCAACTTTTACAAAGGTTTTGGAGTTTGTGCACATAATTTTTCACTAAGGAATACAAAATTAAATACTTTACTTTATTCAACTTCTAGAAGCTGATTAAGTTCCACAACTCTCTATCATTTCTCCATGTCCAGTTTTACAGAAATGTATGTAACCAATTCGGAGAATTTTGACATAGGAAATAACTATCGTACTAAACGCCCCATTAGTTTTATCTCTACTCATACGTACTAAGTACCCATTGTTTGAAGTTCCGTGCATAATACTGTCGTACAAAACATCTGGGTTCAATCCCTGATATTGCAAAATCCTCTGCTTTCTCAGATTAGATGTTTTGATTCGGTATAGAAACTGTAGGTACCCTACATCCCTACTTAGTAGGTCCTAACTATAGCCTGGTTCTTCACGAGGTATAGTGCCCAAAAAATATATTTATGTACATATTTATTATGACACTTACTTAATTGGTTTTTCCATAGGTAAAATAAATCAATTTATTCTGTCACTGATTTATTTTTGATTTGAGATTGCTACTAAAGTTTTTCTAAATTTTAAATTTTTTGAATACTTTTAAGATTTTAACAAATATTTAAGTTGTTTTTGACAGACAAACCACCCACAAGGGGGGTAAAACCCTCTTTGGATCCGCCATTGCTCGAACTTAAGCTGGAACTCTTGCATCTACTTTTGATTTTTTTCTTTGTTTTCATTCCGATTACTTTATCTACCTTTGGATGCAAATAAATGCATTTTACTCAAGTTTTTCTAACTTGATAAGAAATAAATCAAATGCACTAGAAACTGATAAGGAATTGATATAAAAAAGTACTTGGGTGTGGTGAAGTCATGATTTCTTGAGTCTTTTTTATCTTTTGTGAGACGATGAAATAGTTTGAAAGAAATTGACAGTACAGGTTAGGTTAGGTTAGGTTAGGTTATAAGGGGTGTGCACAACATGAAGCTGTTGCGTACACGGGGGCCTGCTGGTCCATTGTGATCCCCTGTAAAGTAAAAGTAAGCATCGATGCTCCTCAATCATTGCCGATTAGCGTAGACTGGCTCGTTAACGAACCAGCCTGTGTTATCTATAAATTTCCTCATGTTTGCCATTGAGACCTGTGGTAGATCATCCAGTTCTCCAACAAACCTGTTTCCGAAATGACGGAGTCGGCTGGTTTGGAGGTTCGGACAGTCGCAGAGCAGGTGTTTGATGGTTTCTATTTCCTCCTCATCCTGACAGCTCCTACAAAAATCGGGTGCAAATGCCCCTATCCTATTAGCCATTACGCCAATGGCGCAATGACCTGTTAGTATACCTATCAAGATTTTAATGTTCTTTTTACTCAGCGATAGAATGTACCGAGTTTCCTTTTCATTTGTGTTAGGCCATAAACTTCTAGAGATTGCGCAATCGTCCCTGGATTTCCAGGAGTTATTGATTTTCTCTTTTAGTTTCAGGTCTATCTTCCTCTTGAGTACCCCAATCGGGACGAGTGGTCCCCTAACTGAATGGTCGCTACTACTTGTGTCTGCTTCTGACCCTTTCCTGGCTAGTTCATCTACTATATCATTCCCTTCTATATTGCTATGTCCGGGAACCCAGCAGAGCTTTACCTGGTTAGTGTGGCAGATTTTGTTTAATTCCTTCCTGCAGTTTAAAACTGCGTTTGATCTTATGGTCTTACTGGCTAAGGCTTTGATAGCAGCTTGGCTGTCCACGAAAAAAGTAATCTCCGAAGAGCTTTTCGTGATGTGCCAATACAGTCAGCCGGGAGTGTATATGACGCTCTGATGTTGAGAGATTGGCAAAACACTCCAGCACCTGTTCCTGATTCCATTTTTGAACCGTCAGTGTAGAAAGGGATACCCTCTTTTCAGCCTAACTATGTATATTGGGAATCAGCACTTTCTTTCACAATCTGCATAATTTTTCTTTTAATAACATTGTTTTTTTTTTTTTCTTTAGATTTAAATCACTTTTCACTTCTATCCTCGTTCGCAGCTTCCTCCTACAAAGATTTGGATTTTTTCCTGGAACTGGATTCCGCCAACGAAGTATTTCAATTCGTGAGAATCTGGTCTCCTTACTCTTGGCCGGTGCTTTCGTTAATGGCCTGAAGAGCTTTTGATTCTGAAGAGTAACCTGATTCACTCCTCGGTCTTGATTGTGGTGTTACAGCTAGATTATCAAATACTCGTACTGATTCCTAATTCAAGAAATCTTATTTCAACAACCTGCCTAGGGACTTGCATTCACATATCTCTTACCTATATGTATGTACATCTGTAGTTGGTTTCTCAAGATCGCGGCCCACCGATTCCCTTTTTTTGTATTGTACCGAGCATGGATTTGGTCGAACGCAACGTGGTCGAGTTATCGGTCATTGACTGGGACGTTTTATGTAGCACCACTTTCTTTTCCTAACCAAACAAAATTTTTGTTAGGCGTGACTAATTGGATTTTTTTTTCTATGTTCTTACCTATGAAATAATTTCCTAGAAGAATGAAAATTTTGGTGGGCGATTTGGGAATGGACCGACCCGACCCCCTCTAATCAGGATGTTGGGAATTCCAATGGTTTTTGTGTACCTGCACTATGGATTCCTAATTTGAGTAAAATTTATTTCGTGAGAGAACTGATTGAACGAGATACTTTTGAAAATGTGTTCTTACCAATGGATTTTCTTTTTCTCTTATACATAGATAAACCAAGAACCGTATTCTTTTCTTCAATTTTTGGAATTACCGAATGTAGGTTTGCACAATGTTGCCGATATCCTTACAGAAATGGTCAGATCTGTTTAAACCGTGTGATTTTGTGGCTTTCACTTAAACTCTTTTATTTTTTGAAGGACTATTTTGCTGAGCTAAGAACTTTCTCGGTCGACCGATTAAAATTTATTTCGTGAGAGAACTGATTGAACGAGATACTTTTGAAAATGTGTTCTTACCAATGGATTTTCTTTTTCTCTTATACATAGATAAACCAAGAACCGTATTCTTTTCTTCAATTTTTGGAATTACCGAATGTAGGTTTGCACAATGTTGCCGATATCCTTACAGAAATGGTCAGATCTGTTTAAACCGTGTGATTTTGTGGCTTTCACTTAAACTCTTTTATTTTTTGAAGGACTATTTTGCTGAGCTAAGAACTTTCTCGGTCGACCGATTAAAAAGAAATGATGGAGAGTTAAAAACTGCGCCACGACGATACCAACTTAACTTTTTGTGAAACGCATGGAATGAAGAGAATAGGAAATGTCAATCGGTACGGGACGGCTCGAAACATTGTGGTCCCGATCGTACCTCTCACTTTAATCGAGACTCGCTAACACATTTTAAGGTGAAGGTGCAAGTGTTTAGTTTAAGCTTCATGTACAAAAGTGCATGTCCGATTGCATTGCTTCTGCCAAAGATAATTTAATTTTTCTCCTTTCTATAATTATCTAAATATATGTATGGATATATTTAATAATCGTCGTTTGGGAATATTCGTATGTTATGTCTCTAAGAACAAGTTTTTTGTTCTGTTATGCGAATAAAAACTAACTAATTAATAAACTACTTCGATAGTTTGTTTTATATCAATAAGTTGAAGATTGTGATGGATGATGGTATCGAGGTTAAACTCAGCGCTTCTTATAGGGTTTATTTCTATGGATACCTTAAATCTCATGAATGTTGCTAGTTAATACCTTGGGTCGTTCCCTACAAGATTTTTACAAAAATCAGACTAACATTTAGGTTTCGAAGTTCAAAATTATTGTAAAATAAAGTTTTCAATGGATAATTTTAATATTTCACTGGATTTTTACAAAAAAACAAACAAATTTAAAATCACTTTTTATATGGTAAATCAGCGGTTCTATCAGATATTTATGCATATGCCACAAATTCTCGGACAACTTTGGATCCTTTTTTTGACATCACAGGTGTTCTCTTACACGTAAAACACCAACAAAAAGGTATCCAGCCAGATATACTATATGCCTGAGATTGAGATTGAACAGTGCTAATGAATGCGCCCACTATAACAAAATTCAAATTCAACAAATTCTTTTTCTAAAGCCTTTTTGTTGTAAGCAAAAGTGTCACTTTTTCTCTTTGCGTCCGTTGGCCATTTTCAAGACCTTTTTCATTTGATATAAATTTTAGTAAGATCCCGTATCTTTAACTAAAACCACCTTGATATTAAGGGACCTGCAATTAATGTACTTTCTTCTTTCGTGGATCCGTTGGTCATTCTGTAGACCTTCATTTTGGTATGGTTATTGGATACAGCCCTCCGTTTTGCCACAACAACTCTGTACACTGTATCTTTAACTAAGGCCACTTTGCAGTTAAGGGATCTGCAGATAATGCACTTTTTCTCCGTGCATCTGGTGGCCATAGTTAAGACCTCCACTTTGGTATAGCTATTGGTTAGATACAACCCTCTGTTTGGACACAATAGCTCTAACACTGTATCCTTAATTAAAACCACTTTACAGTTAAAAGATCTGCAGATAATGCATTTTTTCATCGTGCATCTGGTGGCCATAGTTAAGACCTCCATTTTGGTATGGCTATTGGTTAGATACAACCCTCCGTTCGGACACAATAGCTCTAAAACTGTATCCTTAACTAAAACCACTTTGCAGTTAAGGGATCTGCAGATAATGCACTTTTTCTCAGTGCATCTGGTGGCCGTAGTAAAGACCTTCATTTTGGTATAGCTATTGGATAGATACAACCCTCCGTTTGACACAATAACGTTAAAACTGTATCCTTAAGCAAAACCACTTTGCAGTTAACCGTAGACCTACGTTAAGAAAAAACGACTAATCTTACGTTAGCGGGTCATTTTCGACCCTCATATATTTCTTAAGAGAATAAGAACAATAATGAATACTTTTTACAAAAACTTATTCTTTTTATTCATATTTATTAATAATATCAAAAGTAAATATGTACATCTAAAAGTTTTCAATACATTTTACACATACATTACGGTTATGTATGTTCTTACAGACGTTTTTCCTGCAGAAAACGCACACCAACTCTGTTTTGTTGTCTTTGGCTTTTGTTTTTTCTTCTATGCATAAAGCCCATCTGCCACGTTTTTTTGGCTGCGGTGAATCTATTCTAGGCCGCTTAGCTGTAGGATTCAAATCTCCTCCAATGGAAGTCACTATAGGCGAAGATGAGCCAGCTAGTGCCGCCTGAAGGACAAGTGAGCATGATGCTCTAGGTGCTCTTGAGCGGTTGGACATATACTCTTTGGCCAATTCAATACCCAGATCATGCTTATTTATTTTATTTTATTTCGTGAATGCTTTATAACAGTACATTATCTTATAATTTAGTTACAAGCTAATCATGCAAAAACTTTTTTCGGCTTTACTTCCCTCTTGAAGCCTGATATCCTGGATCAATTTGCGAATAGATAATAAAGGCATTCAATACCGAAATATCAATTATATTAGCAAGGACGCACATTGGCCAGCGGTTTGTTTTGCGTTTTGCACTGAATCCAGAAAGCATTTTGTCAGCATTATCAACACCGCCCTTTGTTTTGTTGTAGAATTGGATTATCTCTGGCATTTTATTTGGTTCAGGACCAACATCAGCGGTGGAAAGCATTGTGCTTTGTACTATAGTACACTTGTTCTTCTTACTCATGTACGAAACTAATGTTGTGGTGTCGGTAAACGCAAATGTCGATTGAAATAAAGGGTTTTTTTCAAGTAAAAGCTTTGGTGGTATACTCCTTTTATTCTTCCTATAAGGGTGCCAACCATAGACAAGTTCTTTTGTAGCTTTTTTAGCTCAATTCATAAGATGTAAAAAGTTGTCCATAGTGATGTTGTGTCCCTTCAATCCTTCTACTAAATCCAGGACGAACTGCTCACCTTGGTTGTGTTCAGCAACACCTCCAACTTCTTTTCATAAATATGGCTGAATTTTCCATATGTAGGAAGTTTCAGCACAAGTACACATCCAAAACTTCAACCCGTACTTTTCAGGCTTATTTGGCATAACACAGGACGATGGGTTATATAACAATGGCAACAATTCAACCCATTTGTCCCATAAACTTCTAATTGGGGCAAATTTGTCCTTGGCTCCTTGTTGGTTTTGTCTTCGACTAGTGGGATCATCGAATCGCAGAAGTTTTGTAAGATATTGGAATTTCTCTTTGGACATTATTGCTCGGAATATTGGGCGACCAAAATCTACGTCAAACAAATCTTCAATTCGTTCTGTTTTAGATCTGAGAATAACCACATGTCTTCGAAGCGAGCGGACAAAAATTGAAAAAAAAACTTGTAAACACCCGCGAGTATCAAGACACCAAAATATGCATGTAGCTTGCTCTTATCTATTTCTTTATGTTTATCTCCAAATTTTGAGCGGCCGTAATTATTTGTGTTTTCAATAATTATTTTATCGATTTGAATCGCAAAAACCAATAAAAATGAATCCCTCAGAACATCAACTCGGGCAATAGCGTAACGGGTAACACCTGGTTTCATTGAAATTATGTTTTCTGCTCGAGCTCGTGCGACTAGAAGCATGAACTTCTGGAAAAATGAACCGTGCAATTGACAAATTTGTAACATACCTGATGGATTCAGTGGAGTTGGGCTCCAAATAATATCGTTTTTAGAGACAAATTGGGAATCGGCGAATCTATAGGTCTTTCTTCACCTTTATTTTCTGATTCAGATGAATCGAACTCTTCATTGCTAGCACTTCTAACTTCAGGCAAAAAATCTTCATCACTACCCGCGGAAAAATCGTCATCACCTGATGAAAAACTCGACATTTTTTCAAAATAATCATTTTTCTTATTGAAATAAAAAAAAAACAGTCAAACCACAACGAAATTTCAAAACAAAATGAGTTTTCATATACCGGGTCGAAAACGACCCAATCTGACAGAAAACACACAAATTCCAAAAAAATCATGGTCAACTTAGTTTTTAAACCTAAAACAGCTTGAATTCGATGCATAAAGGTTCATGGAACAAAGTCATGGAAAAACAGCCAAATATAAAAAGTAGTTATTTTAATATTTTCGATAACGCAAAAGAAATGGGTCGAAAACGACCCAAACGTAGGTCTACGGTTAAGGGATCTGCAGATAATGCACTTTTTCTCAGTGCATCTGGTGGCCGTAGTAAAGACCTTCATTTTGGTATAGCTATTGGATAGATACAACCCTCCGTTTGACACAATAACGTTAAAACTGTATCCTTAAGCAAAACCACTTTGCAGTTAAGGGATCTGCAGATAATGCACTTTTTCGCAGTGCATTTGGTGGCCATAGTTAAGACCTCCGCTTTGGTATGGCTACTGGATAGATACAACCCTCCGTTTGGACACAATAGCTCTAACACTGTATCCTTAATTAAAACCACTTTGCGGTTAAAAGATCTGCAGATAATGCATTTTTTCATCATGCATCTGGTGGCCATAGTTAAGACCTCCATTTTGGTATGGCTATTGGTTAGATACAACCCTCCGTTCGGACACAATAGCTCTAAAACTGTATCCTTAATTAAAACCACTTTGCAGTTTAGGGATTTGCAGGTAATGCACTTTTTCTCAGTGCATCTGGTGGCCATAGTTAAGACCTCCGCTTTGGTATGGCTACTGGATAGATACAACCCTCCGTTCGGACACAATAGCTCTAAAACTGTATCCTTAACTAAAACCACTTTGCAGTTTAGGGATCTGCAGATAATGCACTTTTTCTCAGTGCATCTGGTGGCCGTAGTTAAGACCTCCATTTTGGTATGGCTATTGGTTAGATGCAACATTCCATTTGGCCACAATAACTTTGGCACTGTATATTTTGCTAAAACCACTTGGCTGTTAAGGGATCTGCAGATAATGCACTTTTTCTCCGTGCATCTGGTGGCCATAGTTAAGACCTCCATTTTGGTATGGCTATTGGTTAGATACAACCCTCCGTTTGGACACAATAGCTCTAAAACTGTATCCTTAACTAAAACCACTTTGCCGTTAAGGGATCTGCAGATAATGCACTTTTTCGCAGTGCATCTGGTGGCCGTAGTTAAGACCTTCATTTTGGTATGGCTATTGGTTAGATACAACCCTACGTTTGGACACAATAGCTCTAAAACTGTATCCTTAACTAAATCCACTTTGCAGTTAAGGGATCTTCAGTTAATGCACTTTTTCGCAGTGCATCTGGTGGCCGTAGTTAAGACCTCCACTTTGGTATGGCTATTGGATAGATACAACCCTCCGTTTGGACACAATAACGTTAAAACTGCATTTTTAACTAAAACCACTTTGCAGTTAAGGGATCTGCAGATAATGCACTTTTTCGCAGTGCATCTGGTGGCCGTAGTTAAGACCTCCACTTTGGTATGGCTATTGGATAGATACAACATTCCGCTTGGACACAATAACGTTAAAACTGTATCCTTAACTAAAACCACTTTGCAGTTTAGGGGTCTGCAGATAATGCACTTTTTCGCAGTGCATTTGGTGGCCATAGTTAAGACCTCCGCTTTGGTATGGCTACTGGATAGATACAACCCTCCGTTTGGACACAATAGCTCTAAAACTGTATCCTTAACTAAGATTACTTTGCAGTTTAGGGATCTGCAGATAAAGAACTTTTTCTCAGTGCATCTGATGGCCATAGTTAAGACCTCCACTTTGATATGGCTATTGGATAGATACAACCCTCCGTTTGACACAATAACGTTAAAACTGTATCCTTTACTAAAACCACTTTGCAGTTAAGGGATCTGCAGATAATGCACTTTTTCTCAGTGCATCTGGTGGCCATAGTTAAGACCTCCATTTTGGTATGGCTATTGGTTAGATACAACCCTCCGTTTGGACACAATAGCTCTTAAACTGTATCCTTAACTAAAACCACTTTACAGTTAAGGGATCTGCAGATAATGCACTTTTTCGCAGTGCATCTGGTGGCCGTAGTTAAGACCTTCATTTTGGTATACATTTTGGTTATGTAGATGCAGCCCTCAGTAGATTGTTTGGCCAAAGTGAGCTCTAACACTGAATCGTTTCTAAAAACACACTTTGCAATTAGTTCACTGTAGTTTTACCTTTGGAGTGGAAATGTGGTAAGGCAGGCCTGGACAAGAATATTTTAGTATAAATAGAGGAGCCTTTCAATCAAAAAATCAGTTCGAAAGAATTTCTGGAGAATACGGAAGAAGAAAAATGAATTGTTTGAGATTTTGTGTGTATTTAGTGGTGAAAAAAATAGTGAAAAATGTGAGAAATATTTATTATTATATTTTAGACGTTGGTTAATTATAATTTAATGTTAAAAATTATTTTTGTTGGTAGATTGATTTGGTACTTAGTCAAGAAGAAAAAATAAAGAGAAGAAAAGAAGAAGATGAAAAAAGATTGCGAAGGAAAAGTTTAAATGAAGAATTCTGGAAAAGCCTGGTGAAAGTGCAACGTATTGTGAGTATTTGAATTATTTAAATATATATTTTTACTAATTTTACTTATTTTCGATGCAGCAACTTATTAAAATTCGTGAAAAACATTGGAAGGAGAAACCAAAGATATGTTTGGACTCCGACTCCAAGGATAAGGAATACGATGTGGGTTTACTATATTTTTCCAGCTTCTTCAGATAGTGGTACGTACATTTTTTTCTATTTATTCCGATAATTTAGTTAATATTTAATTTTTTTAATTTGATTAGTTCACATATGATAGATTATACTTCTGACTACTGAGCACCGAAATGAAATTGTTTTCGACTCGGTAATAATTTTGTTAATGTTTTCAGAAATATAAACTACCGTATGTATTGAACACTCTTTGATTTAAACTTATTTTCCTTCGTTTAATTGTATAATATTTTATATTTGATATTATTTCTTTTTTATATTTTATTGCACATTATTATTTTATATTGTAATATTTTTATTTCACAATTTTTCACAAATAAATATAATTCGTGTTCGTTTTCTGAACTACAACAAAAACACATGACTTTTTTTTCTGAAATGAAGATGGAGATGGAAGATGGAAGATCGAGTCCGATTGATTGGGTTGGTATCTTATTTTTATGTTTCGAGTTTAGATTCTAGGCAGATCTCAAGTCGATATTTGACATTATTTAAGTCGTTGTTGTCTGAAATCAATAGGGAACTTTTGCTAATTTTTGGAAGCTTCTCATTCATCCTTTCGTTAAACGGTAAGTATCCTTATTACAAACAGATGAAACGCTATGGAATGGATTGACATATGAAAAAAAAGGAGCAACACCATTTGTTAATTTGTTTTTATATTTTATTTTTAATTATCACGTCACTCGGCATTATCGCTGGCAACTTTCTCTATCCCCGTCAGTATTTCTTCTTGCAATGCTTGCAAATCGATATCATCCATAATTTTCATGTCTATCTCCTTTTCAATGAACACTCCTGACAGCTTCGATAGTGTTGATTGCTTCCGTTTGCCAGCGTCTTTGCGCTTTGAGCGTGGTTTCTTCGTCGTCTTAGGGTTTCTTATTTGTATTTTTTGATGCATTACTTTTATGTGGTTCTCGAGAGCTCTCTTATCCGACAGTGTTGCTTCGCAGTCTCCAAAAGTACATGGAATCTTTTTTCCTTCGTGAGTTGTTCGTATATGTTGTAATAGATTCCTTTTGTAGGTATAAAAACGTGTACAGCCTTCGTACGTACATTTAAATACAGGCAGTTCTTGTGTTCTTCTAAGTAAAATTTGCTCTTGAATACCTTTGAACATTGTTCACACTTATAGAGCATTGGGTGGTTCAATTCCTTGCGATGTGCCAACAATCCGGACCACTTTTCAAAGGTTGCTTCACACCGATCGCATCTGTGGGTTTTGGTGCACACATGGCGTGTTAAAAAGTATTCCTGGACAAATCCTTTAGAACATTTCGAGCAACTAAAAAGACAAAAATTAATTTTTGTTTGATATTTTTGAAAAATTATTAAAGTTTATTGAAATATCTGGCAGTGCGACATTAATTTTAAATTTTTCGAATTTTAATTTGTATCTTTTTTTCAATCGTTTACGTTTAGGTAGGAGATTAAATTTGCGTTTGGAAAAGGAAGCGGGCTGGCTTTGTGTTAATTTGTTACCATCGTATTTGTTGGGGTTATTACGACAACACATGTTTAAAGTTTAAACATATTCGGGCGATTGGAAAATAGAGAAGGATTTAAGAGGAGATATGGATTCACATTGGTCTTAAGCTTTTAAATACCAAAATGAAAGGGAAAAACAGAGTTGGGTAAAGCATTCTAGTGGTTAAAAAAAGAATCTTCCAATCTGAGGAGTAGATATTCCTTGAAATCAGCTACTGTAAACAAAGATAATAGCACAGAAGGGAAAGCATTGAGTGCGGGTATTGCGGCGAATTGTTTGACAGAAAATTGTTTTTAAAAATATTGGCAATACAACGTGATATGAAACATTTCAAAATCTCTTTTTTTATTCTTTCGAAAAGACTTAAACTTGTTTTACTGGCGCCTACTAAGAAATGGGAGTTATATTCAAGAAGAATATGTGATCATGCCATAAAAGAGGTGATCTGCGCTACAAATAAGTTCTTGATGCACCTGCCACTCATGGATAGCGGCATTGGGTGACAAAACGGAGCCCTGGGAAATACCAGACTTGAAATAATCTAATATTATTTGTATTGTAGAAGTGAAGTTTTAAATTGAACGAAAAAGAGATTCTCATAATATTTTTTTTGATAAAAGAGCAAGCGCAATAATATTACTTTCTTCAAAACGATGTAAGGATTTGTTCCACTTTTTGGTGTGATAAACCATGAAATCGCCAGTGGACCTATTGCTGCGTAAGACGTACCTACTGCTGGTCATTAAGAAGCTTTCGGTTTTCGAGGTATTTCTGAAGGTGGTTTTGGCCGCCGCTTCGGGGAATTTGTGTGAATTCAGATCTTTTAAGACTCTCAATATTGTACGATTGCGAAAGATCCATAAAATCATTTAGAATAAAGGCGGAGTCATAACAATCTCCATCAGCGTTGAAGAACTTTCACACGTCTTTAACTTTTTCTTATGCTATTCAACTTTTACAAAGGTTTTGGAGTTTGTGCACATAATTTTTCACTAAGGAATACAAAATTAAATACTTTACTTTATTCAACTTCTAGAAGCTGATTAAGTTCCACAACTCTCTATCATTTCTCCATGTCCAGTTTTACAGAAATGTATGTAACCAATTCGGAGAATTTTGACATAGGAAATAACTATCGTACTAAACGCCCCATTAGTTTTATCTCTACTCATACGTACTAAGTACCCATTGTTTGAAGTTCCGTGCATAATACTGTCGTACAAAACATCTGGGTTCAATCCCTGATATTGCAAAATCCTCTGCTTTCTCAGATTAGATGTTTTGATTCGGTATAGAAACTGTAGGTACCCTACATCCCTACTTAGTAGGTCCTAACTATAGCCTGGTTCTTCACGAGGTATAGTGCCCAAAAAATATATTTATGTACATATTTATTATGACACTTACTTAATTGGTTTTTCCATAGGTAAAATAAATCAATTTATTCTGTCACTGATTTATTTTTGATTTGAGATTGCTACTAAAGTTTTTCTAAATTTTAAATTTTTTGAATACTTTTAAGATTTTAACAAATATTTAAGTTGTTTTTGACAGACAAACCACCCACAAGGGGGGTAAAACCCTCTTTGGATCCGCCATTGCTCGAACTTAAGCTGGAACTCTTGCATCTACTTTTGATTTTTTTCTTTGTTTTCATTCCGATTACTTTATCTACCTTTGGATGCAAATAAATGCATTTTACTCAAGTTTTTCTAACTTGATAAGAAATAAATCAAATGCACTAGAAACTGATAAGGAATTGATATAAAAAAGTACATGGGTGTGGTGAAGTCATGATTTCTTGAGTCTTTTTTATCTTTTGTGAGACGATGAAATAGTTTGAAAGAAATTGACAGTACAGGTTAGGTTAGGTTAGGTTAGGTTATAAGGGGTGTGCACAACATGAAGCTGTTGCGTACACGGGGGCCTGCTGGTCCATTGTGATCCCCTGTAAAGTAAAAGTAAGCATCGATGCTCCTCAATCATTGCCGATTAGCGTAGACTGGCTCGTTAACGAACCAGCCTGTGTTATCTATAAATTTCCTCATGTTTGCCATTGAGACCTGTGGTAGATCATCCAGTTCTCCAACAAACCTGTTTCCGAAATGACGGAGTCGGCTGGTTTGGAGGTTCGGACAGTCGCAGAGCAGGTGTTTGATGGTTTCTATTTCCTCCTCATCCTGACAGCTCCTACAAAAATCGGGTGCAAATGCCCCTATCCTATTAGCCATTACGCCAATGGCGCAATGACCTGTTAGTATACCTATCAAGATTTTAATGTTCTTTTTACTCAGCGATAGAATGTACCGAGTTTCCTTTTCATTTGTGTTAGGCCATAAACTTCTAGAGATTGCGCAATCGTCCCTGGATTTCCAGGAGTTATTGATTTTCTCTTTTAGTTTAAGGTCTATCTTCCTCTTGAGTACCCCAATCGGGACGAGTGGTCCCCTAACTGAATGGTCGCTACTACTTGTGTCTGCTTCTGACCCTTTTCTGGCTAGTTCATCTTCTATATCATTCTATATTGCTATGTCCGGGAACCCAGCAGAGCTTTACCTGGTTAGTGTGGCAGATTTTGTTTAATTCCTTCCTGCAGTTTAAAACTGCTTTTGATCTTATGGTCTCACTGGCTAAGGCTTTGATAGCAGCTTGGCTGTCCACGAAAAAAGTAATCTCCGAAGAGCTTAGCTTTTCGTAATGTGCCAATTCAGCTGCTTTTCCAATGGCAAAGATCTCGGCCTGAAAGACACTACAGTCAGCCGGGAGTGTATATGACGCTCTGATGTAGAGAGATTGGCAAAACACTCCAGCACCTGTTCCTGATTCCATTTTTGAACCGTCAGTGTAGAAAGGGATACCCTCTTTTCAGCCTAACTATGTATATTGGGAATCAGCACTTTCTTTCTTTCTTTTCACAATCTGCATAATTTTTCTTTTAATAACATTGTTTTTTTTTTTTCTTTAGATTTAAATCACTTATCACTTCTATCCTCGTTCGCAGCTTCCTCCTACAAAGATTTTGATTTTTTCCTGGAACTGGATTCCGCCAACGAAGTATTTCAATTCGTGAGAAGCTGGTCTCCTTACTCTTGGCCGGTGCTTTCGTTAATGGCCTGAAGAGCTTTTGATTCTGAAGAGTAACCTGATTCACTCCTCGGTCTTGATTGTGGTGTTACAGCTAGATTATCAAATACTCGTACTGATTCCTAATTCAAGAAATCTTATTTCAACAACCTGCCTAGGGACTTGCATTCACATATCTCTTACCTATATGTATGTATGTACATCTGTAGTTGGTTTCTCAAGATCGCGGCCCACCGATTCCCTTTTTTTGTACTGTACCGAGCATGGATTTGGTCGAACGCAACGTGGTCGATTTATCGGTCATTGACTGGGACGTTTTATGTAGCACCACTTTCTTTTCCTAACCAAACAAAATTTTTGTTAGGCGTGACTATTTGGATTTTTTTTTCTATGTTCTTACCTATGAAATAATTTCCTAGAAGAATGAAAATTTTGGTGGGCGATTTGGGAATGGACCGACCCGACCCCCTCATCAATCAGGATGTTGGGAATTCCAATGGTTTTTGTGTACCTGGACTACGGATTCCTAATTTGAGTAACATTTATTTCGTGAGAGAACTGATTGAACGAGGTACTTTTGAAAATGTGTTCTTACCAATGGATTTTCTTTTTCTCTTGTACATACATAGATAAACCAAGAACCGTATTCTTTTCTTCAATTTTTGGAAATACCGAATGTAGGTTTGCACAATGTTGCCGATATCCTTACAGAAATGGTCAGATCTGTTTGAACCGTGTGATTTTGTGGCTTTCACTTAAACTCTTTTATTTTTTGAAGGACTATTTTGCTGAGCTAAGAACTTTCTCGGTCGACCGATTAAAAAGAAATGATGGAGAGTTAAAAACTGCGCCACGAGGATACCAACTTAACTTTTTGTGAAACGCATGGAATGAAGAGAATAGGAAATGTCAATCGGTACGGGACGGCTCGAAACATTGTGGTCCCGATCGTACCTCTCACTTTAATCGAGACTCGCTAACACATTTTAAGGTGAAGGTGCAAGTGTTTAGTTTAAGCTTCATGCACAAAAGTGCATGTCCGATTGCATTGCTTCTGCCAAAGATAATTTAATTTTTCTCCTTTCTATAATTATCTAAATATATGTATGGATATATTTAATAATCGTCGTTTGGGAATATTCGTATGTTATGTCTCTAAGAACAAGTTTTTTTTTCTGTTATGCGAATAAAAACTAACTAATTAATAAACTACTTCGATAGTTTGTTTTATATCAATAAGTTGAAGATGGTGATGGATGATGGTATCGAGGTTAAACTCAACGCTTCTTATAGGGTTTATTTCTATGGATACCTTATATCTCATGAATGTTGTTAGTTAATACCTTGGGTCGTTCCCTACAAGATTTTCACAAAAATCAGACTAACATTTAGGTTTCGAAGTTCAAAATTATTGTAAAATAAAGTTTTCAATGGATAATTTTAATATTTCACTGGATTTTTACAAAAAAACAAACAAATTTAAAATCACTTTTTATATGGTAAATCAGCGGTTCTGTCAGATATTTATGCATATGCCACAAATTGACATCACAGGTGTTCTCTTACACGTAAAACACCAACAAAAAGGTATCCAGATATACTATATGCCTGAGATTGAGATTGAACAGTGCTAATGAATGCGCCCACTAACAAAATACAAAAGGTGCGTTCTTTTTCTAAAGCCTTTTTGTTGTAATCAAAAGTGACACTTTTTCTCTTTGCGTCCGTTGGCCATTTTCAAGACCTTTTTCATTTGATATGAATTTTAGTAAGATCCCGTATCTTTAACTAAAACCACCTTGATATTAAGGGACCTGCAATTAATGTACTTTCTTCTTTCGTGGATCCGTTGGTCATTCTGTAGACCTTCATTTTGGTATGGTTATTGGTTGGATACAGCCCTCCGTTTTGCCACAACAACTCTGTACACTGTATCTTTAACTAAGGCCACTTTGCAGTTCAGGGATCTGTAAATAGTGCAGTTTTGCTTAGTGCATCCATTGTCCAAAGTTAATAACTTCATTTTGGTATACATTTTAGTCAAAAAAAGCCCTCGTTTGGCCACAATAGGTCCAACACTGTATCTTTTTCTAAAACCACTTTGCAGTTCAGGAATTTGCAGATAATGCACTTTTTCTCAGTGCATCTAGTGGCCATAGTTAAGACCTTCATTTTGGTATGGCTATTGGTTAGATACAACCCTACGTTTGGACACAATAGCTCTAAAACTGCATCCTTAACTAAAACCACTTTGCAGTTTAGGGATCTGCAGATAATGCAATTTTTCGCAGTGCATTTGGTGGCCATAGTTAAGACCTCCGCTTTGGTATGGCTACTGGATAGATACAAACCTCCGTTTGGACACAATAGCTCTAAAACTGTATCCTTAACTAAGATTACTTTGCAGTTTAGGGATCTGCAGATAAAGAACTTTTTCTCAGTGCATCTGGTGGCCGTAGTTAAGACCTCCGCTTTGGTATGGCTATTGGATAGATACAACCCTCCGTTTGGACACAATAACGTTAAAACTGCATCCTTAACTAAAACCACTTGGCAGTTTAGGGATCTGCAGATAATGCCCTTTTTCTCAGTGCATCTGGTGGCCGTAGTTAAGACCTTCATTTTGGTATGGCTATTGGTTAGATACAACCCTACGTTTGGACACAATAGCTCTAAAACTGCATCCTTAACTAAAACCACTTTGCAGTTTAGGGATCTGCAGATAATGCAATTTTTCGCAGTGCATTTGGTGGCCATAGTTAAGACCTCCGCTTTGGTATGGCTACTGGATAGATACCACCCTCCGTTTGGACACAATAGCTCTAAAACTGTATCCTTAACTAAGATTACTTTGCAGTTTAGGGATCTGCAGATAATGCACTTTTTCTCAGTGCATCTGGTGGCCGTAGTTAAGACCTTCACTTTGGTATGGCTATTGGATAGATACAACCCTCCGTTTGGACACAATAACGTTAAAACTGTATCCTTAACTAAGATTACTTTGCTGTTTAGGGATCTGCAGATAATGGACTTTTTCTCAGTGCATCTGGTGGCCGTAGTTAAGACCTTCATTTTGGTATGGCTATTGGATAGATACAACCCTCCGTTTGGACACAATAACGTTAAAACTGTATCCTTAACTAAAACCACTTTGCAGTTGAGGGGTCTGCAGATAATGCACTTTTTTGCAGTGCATCTGGTGGCTGTAGTTAAGACCATCATTTCGGTATGGCTATTGGATAGATACAACCCTCCGTTTGGACACAATAGCTCTAAAACTGTATCCTTAACTTAAACCACTTTGCAGTTAATTGATCTAAGGATAATGCACTTTTTCTCAGTGCATCCGGTGGCCGTACTTAAGACCTTCATTTTGGTATGGCTATTGGTAAGATACAACTCTCCTTTTGGCCACAATTACTTTAAAACTGTATCCTTAACTAAAACCACTTTGCAGTTTAGGGGTCTGCAGATAATGCACTTTTTCGCAGTGCATTTGGTGGCCATAGTTAAGACCTCCGCTTTGGTAGGGCTACTGGATAGATACAACCCTCCGTTTGGACACAATAACGTTAAAACTGCATCCTTAACTAAAACCATTTGGCAGTTTAGGGATCTGCAGATAATGCACTTTTTCGCACTGCATTTGGTGGCCATAGTTAAGACCTCCGCTTTGGTATGGCTACTGGATAGATACAACCCTCCGTTTGGACACAATAGCTCTAAAACTCTATCCTTAACTAAGATTACTTTGCAGTTTAGGGATCTGCAGATAAAGAACTTTTTCTCAGTGCATCTGGTGGCCGTAGTTAAGACCTTCACTTTGGTATGGCTATTGAATAGATACAACCCTCCGTTTGGACACAATAACGTTAAAACTGCATCCTTAACTAAAACCACTTGGCAGTTTAGGGATCTGCAGATAATGCACTTTTTCTCAGTGCATCTGGTGGCCGTAGTTAAGACCTTCATTTTGGTATGGCTATTGGTTAGATACAACCCTACGTTTGGACACAATAGCTCTAAAACTGCATCCTTAACTAAAACCACTTTGCAGTTTAGGGATCTGCAGATAATGCAATTTTTCGCAGTGCATTTGGTGGCCATAGTTAAGACCTCCGCTTTGGTATGGCTACTGGATAGATACAACCCTCAGTTTGGACACAATAGCTCTAAAACTGTATCCTTAACTAAGATTACTTTGCAGTTTAGGGATCTGCAGATAATGCACTTTTTATCAGTGCATCTGGTTGCCGTAGTTAAGACCTTCACTTTGGTATGGCTATTGGATAGATACAACCCTCCGTTTGGACACAATAACGTTAAAACTGCATCCTTAACTAAAACCACTTTGCAGTTTAGGGATCTGCAGATAATGCACTTTTTCTCAGTGCATCCTGTGGCCGTAGTAAAGACCTTCATTTTGGTATGGCTATTGGATAGATACAACCCTCCGTTTGGACACAATAACGTTAAAACTGTATCCTTAACTAAAACCACTTTACAGTTGAGGGGTCTGCAGATAATGCACTTTTTCTCAGTGCATCTGGTGGCCGTAGTTAAGACCTTAATTTTGGTATGGCTATTGGATAGATACAACCCTCCGTTTGGACACAATAACGTTAAAACTGTATCCTTAACTAAAACCACTTTGCAGTTTAGGGATCTGCAGATAATGCACTTTTTCTCAGTGCATCCGGTGGCCGTAGTTAAGACCTCCATTTTGGTATGGCTATTGGTAAGATACAACTCTCCGTTTGGACACAATAACGTTAAAACTGTATCCTTAACTAAAACCACTTTGCAGTTGAGGGGTCTGCAGATAATGCACTTTTTCTCAATGCATCTGGTGGCCGTAGTTAAGACCTCCACTTTGGTATGGCTATTGGATAGATACAACCCTCCGTTTGGACACAATAACGTTAAAACTGTATCCTTAACTAAAACCACTTTGCAGTTTAGGGATCTGCAGATAATGCACTTTTTCTCAGTGCATCCGGTGGCCGTAGTTAAGACCTCCATTTTGGTATGGCTATTGGTAAGATACAACCGTCCGTTTGGACACAATAATGTTAAAACTGTATCCTTAACTAAAACCACTTTGCAGTTTAGGGATCTGCAGATAATGCACTTTTTCTCAGTGCATCCGGTGGCCGTAGTTAAGACCTCCATTTTGGTATGGCTATTGGTAAGATACAACCCTCCGTTTGGACACAATAACGTTAAAACTGTATCCTTAACTAAAACCACTTTGCAGTTTAGGGATCTGCAGATAATGCACTTTTTCTCAGTGCATCCGGTGGCCGTAGTTAAGACCTTCATTTTGGTATGGCTATTGGTTAGATACAACCCTCCGTTTGGACACAATAGCTCTAAAACTGTATCCTTAACTTAAACCACTTTGCAGTTTAGGGATCTGCAGATAATGCACTTTTTCGCAGTGCATCTGGTGGCCGTAGTTAAGACCTTCATTTTGGTATGGCTATTGGTTAGATACAACCCTACGTTTGGACACAATAGCTCTAAAACTGTATCCTTAACTAAAACCACTTTGCAGTTAAGGGATCTGCAGATAATGCACTTTTTCTCAGTGCATCTGTTGGCCATAGTTAAGACCTCCGCTTTGGTATGGCTATTGGATAGATACAACCCTCCGTTTGGACACAATAACGTTAAAACTGTATCCTTAACTAAAACCACTTTGCAATTTAGGGATCTGCAGATAATGCACTTTTTCTCAGTGCATCTGGTGGCCATAGTTAAGACCTCCATTTTGGTATGGCTATTGGTTAGATACAACCCTCCGTTTGGATACAATAGCTCTAAAACTGTATCCTTAACTAAAACCACTTTGCAGTTAAGGGATCTGCAGATAATGCACTTTTTCTCAGTGCATCTGTTGGCCATAGTTAAGACTTCCGCTTTGGTATGGCTATTGGATAGATACAACCCTCCGTTTGGACACAATAACGTTAAAACTGTATCCTTAACTAAAACCACTTTGCAATTTAGGGATCTGCAGATAATGCACTTTTTCTCAGTGCATCTGGTGGCCATAGTTAAGACCTCCATTTTGGTATGGCTATTGGTTAGATACAACCCTCCGTTTGGATACAATAGCTCTAAAACTGTATCCTTAACTAAAACCACTTTGCAGTTAAGGGATCTGCAGATAATGCACTTTTTCTCAGTGCATCTGTTGGCCATAGTTAAGACTTCCGCTTTGGTATGGCTATTGGATAGATACAACCCTCCGTTTGGACACAATAACGTTAAAACTGTATCCTTAACTAAAACCACTTTGCAGTTAAGGGATCTGCAGATAATGCACTTTTTCTCAATGCATCTGGTGGCCGTAGTTAAGACCTCCACTTTGGTATGGCTATTGGATAGATACAACCCTCCGTTTGGACACAATAACGTTAAAACTGTATCCTTAACTAAAACCACTTTGCAGTTTAGGGATCTGCAGATAATGCACTTTTTCTCAGTGCATCCGGTGGCCGTAGTTAAGACCTCCATTTTGGTATGGCTATTGGTAAGATACAACCGTCCGTTTGGACACAATAACGTTAAAACTGTATCCTTAACTAAAACCACTTTGCAGTTTAGGGATCTGCAGATAATGCACTTTTTCTCAGTGCATCCGGTGGCCGTAGTTAAGACCTCCATTTTGGTATGGCTATTGGTAAGATACAACCCTCCGTTTGGACACAATAACGTTAAAACTGTATCCTTAACTAAAACCACTTTGCAGTTTAGGGATCTGCAGATAATGCACTTTTTCTCAGTGCATCCGGTGGCCGTAGTTAAGACCTTCATTTTGGTATGGCTATTGGTTAGATACAACCCTCCGTTTGGACACAATAGCTCTAAAACTGTATCCTTAACTTAAACCACTTTGCAGTTTAGGGATCTGCAGATAATGCACTTTTTCGCAGTGCATCTGGTGGCCGTAGTTAAGACCTTCATTTTGGTATGGCTATTGGTTAGATACAACCCTACGTTTGGACACAATAGCTCTAAAACTGTATCCTTAACTAAAACCACTTTGCAGTTAAGGGATCTGCAGATAATGCACTTTTTCTCAGTGCATCTGTTGGCCATAGTTAAGACCTCCGCTTTGGTATGGCTATTGGATAGATACAACCCTCCGTTTGGACACAATAACGTTAAAACTGTATCCTTAACTAAAACCACTTTGCAATTTAGGGATCTGCAGATAATGCACTTTTTCTCAGTGCATCTGGTGGCCATAGTTAAGACCTCCATTTTGGTATGGCTATTGGTTAGATACAACCCTCCGTTTGGATACAATAGCTCTAAAACTGTATCCTTAACTAAAACCACTTTGCAGTTAAGGGATCTGCAGATAATGCACTTTTTCTCAGTGCATCTGTTGGCCATAGTTAAGACTTCCGCTTTGGTATGGCTATTGGATAGATACAACCCTCCGTTTGGACACAATAACGTTAAAACTGTATCCTTAACTAAAACCACTTTGCAGTTAAGGGATCTGCAGATAATGCACTTTTTCTCGGTGCATCTGGTGGCCATAGTTAAGACCTCCACTTTGGTATGGCTATTGGTTAGGTACAACCCTCCGTTTGGACACAATAGCTCTAACACTGAATCGTTTCTAAAAACACACTTTGCAATTAGTTCACTGTAGTTTTACCTTTGGAGTGGAAATGTGGTAAGGCAGGCTTGGACAAGAATATTTTAGTATAAATAGAGGAGCCTTTCAATCAAAAAATCAGTTCGAAAGAATTTCTGGAGAATACGGAAGAAGAAAAATGAATTGTTTGAGATTTTGTGTGTATTTAGTGGTGAAAAAAATAGTGAAAAATGTGAGAAATATTTATTATTATATTTTAGACGTTGGTTAATTATAATTTAATGTTAAAAATTATTTTTGTTGGTAGATTGATTTGGTACTTAGTCAAGAAGAAAAAATAAAGAGAAGAAAAGAAGAAGATGAAAAAAGATTGCGAAGGAAAAGTTTAAATGAAGAATTCTGGAAAAGCCTGGTGAAAGTGCAACGTATTGTGAGTATTTGAATTATTTAAATATATAATTTTACTAATTTTACTTATTTTCGATGCAGCAACTTATTAAAATTCGTGAAAAACATTGGAAGGAGAAACCAAAGATATGTTCGGACTCCGACTCCAAGGATAAGGAATACGATGTGGGTTTACTATATTTTTCCAGCTTCTTCAGATAGTGGTACGTACATTTTTTTCTATTTATTCTGATAATTTAGTTAATATTTAATTTTTTTAATTTGATTAGTTCACATATGATAGATTATACTTCTGACTACTGAGCACCGAAATGAAATTGTTTTCGACTCGGTAATAATTTTGTTAATGTTTTCAGAAATATAAACTACCGTATGTATTGAACACTCTTTGATTTAAACTTATTTTCCTTCGTTTAATTGTATAATATTTTATATTTGATATTTTTTCTTTTTTATATTTTATTGCACATTATTATTTTATATTGTAACATTTTTATTTCACAATTTTTCACAAATAAATATAATTCGTGTTCGTTTTCTGAACTACAACAAAAACCAAATTACACATGACTTTTTTTTCTGAAATGAAGATGGAGATGGAAGATGGAAGATCGAGTCCGATTGATTGGGTTGGTATCTTATTTTTATGTTTTGAGTTTAGATTCTAGGCAGATCTCAAGTCGATATTTGACATTATTTAAGTCGTTGTTGTCTGAAATCAATAGGGAACTTTTGCTAATTTTTGGAAGCTTCTCATTCATCCTTTCGTTAAACGGTAAGTATCCTTCTTACAAACAGATGATACGCTATGGAAAGGATTGACATATGAAAAAAAGGAGCAACACCATTTGTTAATTTGTTTTTATATTTTATTTTTAATTATCACGTCACTCGGCATTATCGCTGGCAACTTTCTCTATCCCCGTCAGTATTTCTTCTTGCAATGCTTGCAAATCGATATCATCCATAATTTTCATGTCTATCTCCTTTTCAATGAACACTCCTGACAGCTTCGATAGTGTTGATTGCTTCCGTTTGCCAGCGTCTTTGCGCTTTGAGCGTGGTTTCTTCGTCGTCTTAGGGTTTCTTATTTGTATTTTTTGATGCATTACTTTTATGTGGTTCTCGAGAGCTCTCTTATCCGACAGTGTTGCTTCGCAGTCTCCAAAAGTACATGGAATCTTTTTTCCTTCGTGAGTTGTTCGTATATGTTGTAATAGATTCCTTTTGTAGGTATAAAAACGTGTACAGCCTTCGTACGTACATTTAAATACTTTTTTATCATCTGCATTGCAGTTCTTGTGTTCTTCTAAGTAAAATTTGTTGAATACCTTTGAACATTGTTCACACTTATAGAGCATTGGGTGGTTCAATTTCTTGCGATGGCGATGTGCCAACAATCCGGACCACTTTTCAAAGGTTGCTTCACACCGATCGCATCTGTGGGTTTTGGTGCACACATGGCGTGTTAAAAAGTATTCCTGGACAAATCCTTTACAACATTTCGAGCAACTAAAAACAGAAAAATTCATTTTTTTTGTTGATATTTTTGAAAAATTATTAAAGTTTATTGAAATATCTGGCAGTGCGACATTAATTTTAAATTTTTCGAATTTTAATTTGTATCTTTTTTTCAATCATTTACGTTTAGGTAGGAGATTAAATTTGCGTTTGGAAAAGGAAGCGGGCTGGCTTTGTGTTAATTTGTTACCATCGTATTTGTTGGGGTTATTACGACAACACATGTTTAAAGTTTAAACATATTCGGGCGATTGGAAAATAGAGAAGGATTTAAGAGGAGATATGGATTCACATTGTTCTTAAGGTTTTAAATACCAAAATGAAAGGGAAAAACAGAGTTGGGTAAAGCATTCTAGTGGTTAAAAAAAGAATCTTCCAATCTGAGGAGTAGATATTCCTTGAAGTGCGGGTATTACGGTGAAATGTTTGACAGAAAATTGTTTTTAAAAATATTGACAACACAACGTGATATGAAACATTTCAAAATCTCTTTTTTTATTCTTTCGAAAAGACTTAAACTTGTTTTACTGGCGCCTACTAAGAAATGGGAGTTATATTCAAGAAGAATATGTGATCATGCCATAAAAGAGGTGATCTGCGCTACAAATAAGTACTGAAAGTTGATTAGTTTTCTTGATGCAACTGCCACTCATGGATAGCGGCATTGGGTGACAAAACGGAGCACTGGGAAATACCAGACTTGAAATAATCCAATATTATTTGTATTGAATTTTGTAGAAGTGAAGTTTTAAATTGAACGAAAAAGAGATTCTCATAATATTTTTTTTGATAAAAGAGCAAGCGCAATAATATTACTTTCTTCAAAACGATGTAAGGATTTGTTCCACTTTTTGGTGTGATAAACCATGAAATCACCAGTGGACCTATTGCTGCGTAAGACGTACCTACTGCTGGTCATTAAGAAGCTTTCGGTTTTCGAGGTATTTCTGAAGGTGGTTTTGGCCGCCGCTTCGGGGAATTTGTGTGAATTCAGATCTTTTAAGACTCTCAGTATTGTACGGATGCGAAAGATCCAAAAAATCATTTAGAATAAAGGCGGAGTCATAACAATCTCCATCAGCGTTGAAGAACTTTCACACGTCTTTAACTTTTTCTTATGCTATTCAACTTTTACAAAGGTTTTGGAGTTTGTGCACATAATTTTTCACTAAGGAATACAAAATTAAATACTTTACTTCATTCAACTCTCAGAAGCTGATTAAGTTTCATAACTCTCTATCATTTCTCCATGTCCAGTTTTACAGAAATGTATGTAACCAATTCGGAGAATTTTGACATAGGAAATAACTATCGTTCTAAACGCCCCATTAGTTTTATCTCTACTCATACGTACTAAGTACCCATTGTTTGAAGTTCCGTGCATAATACTGTCGTACAAAACATCTGGGTTCAATCCCTGATATTGCAAAATCCTCTGCTTTCTCAGATTAGATGTTTTGATTCGGTATAGAAACTGTAAGTACCCTACATCCCTACTTAGTAGGTCCTAACTATAGCCTGGTTCTTCACGAGGTATAGTGCCCAAAAAATATATTTATGTATTTATTATGACACTTACTTAATTGGGTTTTCCATAGGTAAAATAAATCAATTTATTCTGTCACTGATTTATTTTTGATTTGAGATTGCTACTAAAGTTTTTCTAAATTTTAAATTTTTTGAATACTTTTAAGATTTTAACAAATATTTAAGTTGTTTTTGACAGACAAACCACCCACAAGGGGGGGGGATCATGACCCCTAAAACCCTCCTTGGATCCGAGATTGCTCGAACTTAAGCTGGAACTCTTGCATCTACTTTTGATTTTTTTCTTTGTTTTCATTCCGATTACTTTATCTACCTTTGGATGCAAATAAATGCATTTTACTCAAGTTTTTCTAACTTGATAAGAAATAAATCAAATGCACTAGAAACTGATAAGGAATTGATATAAAAAAAGTACATGGGTGTGGTGGAGTTATGATTTCTTGAGTCTTTTTTATCTTTTGTGAGACGATGAAATAGTTTGAAAGAAATTGACAGTACAGGTTAGGTTAGGTTAGGTTATAAGGGGTGTGCACAACATGAAGCTGTTGCGTACACGGGGGCCTGCTGGTCCATTGTGATCCCCTGTAAAGTAAAAGTAAGCATCGATGCTCCTCAATCATTGCCGATTAGCGTAGACTGGATCGTTAACGAACCAGCCTGTGTTATCTATAAATTTCCTCATGTTTGCCATTGAGACCTGTGGTAGATCATCCAGTTCTCCAACAAACCTGTTTCCGAAATGACGGAGTCGGCTGGTTTGGAGGTTCGGACAGTCGCAGATCAGGTGTTTGATGGTTTCTATTTCCTCCTCATCCTGACAGCTCCTACAAAAATCGGGTGCAAATGCCCCTATCCTATTAGCCATTACGCCAATGGCGCAATGACCTGTTAGTATACCTATCAAGATTTTAATGTTCTTTTTACTCAGCGATAGAATGTACCGAGTTTCCTTTTCATTTGTGTTAGGCCATAAACTTCTAGAGATTGCGCAATCGTCTCTGGATTTCCAGGAGTTATTGATTTTCTCTTTTAGTTTAAGGTCTATCTTCCTCTTGAGTACCCCAATCGGGACGAGTGGTCCCCTAACTGAATGGTCGCTACTACTTGTGTCTGCTTCTGACCCTTTCCTGCCTAGTTCATCTACTATATCATTCCCTTCTATATTGCTATGTCCGGGAGCCCAGCAGAGCTTTACCTGATTAGTGTGGCAGATTTTGTTTAATTCCTTCCTGCAGTTTAAAACTGCTTTTGATCTTATGGTCTCACTGGCTAAGGCTTTGATAGCAGCTTGGCTGTCCACGAAAAAGGTAATCTCCCAATTCAGCTGCTTTTCCAATGGCAAAGAAAGACGGCCTGAAAGACACTACAGTCAGCCGGGAGTGTATATGACGCTCTGATGTTGAGAGATTGGCAAAACACTCCAGCACCTGTTCCTGATTCCATTTTTGAACCGTCAGTGTAGAAAGGGATACCCTCTTTTCAGCCTAACTATGTATATTGGGAATCAGCACTTTCTTTCACAATCTGCATAATTTTTCTTTTAATTTAAATCACTTATCACTTCTATCCTCGTTCGCAGCTTCCTCCTACAAAGATTTTGATTTTTTCCTGGAACTGGATTCCGCCAACGAAGTATTTCAATTCGTGAGAAGCTGGTCTCCTTACTCTTGGCCGGTGCTTTCGTTAATGGCCTGAAGAGCTTTTGATTCTGAAGAGTAACCTGATTCACTCCTCGGTCTTGATTGTGGTGTTACAGCTAGATTATCAAATACTCGTACTGATTCCTAATTCAAGAAATCTTATTTCAACAACCTGCCTAGGGACTTGCATTCACATATCTCTTACCTATATGTATGTACATCTGTAGTTGGTTTCTCAAGATCGCGGCCCACCGATTCCCTTTTTTTGTACTGTACCGAGCATGGATTTGGTCGAACGCAACGTGGTCGAGTTATCGGTCATTGACTGGGACGTTTTATGTAGCACCACTTTCTTTTCCTAACCAAACAAAATTTTTGTTAGGCGTGACTAATTGGATTTTTTTTTTCTATGTTCTTACCTATGAAATAATTTCCTAGAAGAATGAAAATTTTGGTGGGCGATTTGGGAATGGACCGACCCGACCCCCTCATCAATCAGGATGTTGGGAATTCCAATGGTTTTTGTGTACCTGCACTACGGATTCCTAATTTGAGTAAAATTTATTTCGTGAGAGAACTGATTGGGCGAGGTACTTTTGAAAATGTGTTCTTACCAATGGATTTTCTTTTTCTCTTGTACATAGATAAACCAAGAATCGTATTCTTTTCTTCAATTTTTGGAAATACCGAATGTAGGTTTGCACAATGTTGCCGATATCCTTACAGAAATGGTCCGATCTGTTTAAACCGTGTGATTTTGTGGCTTTCACTTAAACTCTTTTATATTTTGAAGGACTACTTTGCTGAGCTAAGAACTTTCTCGGTCGACCGATTAAAAAGAAAATATGGAGAGTAAGGCGCCAGTTATAGCTATCTTTGAAATGGATCCGGAAAAATTTTTGAATCGATATTTGACGGTGTTTCCCTTTGATTAGAAATGAAAATTATATACCGATCGATCGGAAATCACACAAAGAATTTTTTTTGAGAAAAAAAGTTTACTTGCACATTTATTTTTCTCTAAAAATGTATTTTTCTATTTTCCGGACGGAAATTCATTTTCCTGAACAGCTGATACTTTTATGTTCAAAATTGAAACGAATCGTCCCACTGATTTGTGTTCCAATTTCACACAATTCCAATGACAGATTTCTGTCAGTAAAATTTTTTCGGTGGCTTTCGATCAGGAAAAATTTTTCAATGACAGAAATTTTTAATGATAGCTATAAACGACCTGTCAAAAAAATTCCAATGATTGTTTTCAATGATGAAAACCAATGATAGCTATAACTGGCGCCTTAAAAACTGCGCCACGAGGATACCAACTTAACTTTTTGTGAAACGCATGGAATGAAGAGAATAGGAAATTTCAATCGCTACGGGACGTCTCGAAACATTGTGGTCCCGATCGTACCTCTCACTTTAATCGAGACTCGCTAACACATTTTAAGGTGAAGGTGCAAGTGTTTAGTTTAAGCTTCATGCACGAAAGTGCATGTCCGATTGCATTGCTTCTGCCAAAAATAATTTAATTTTTCTCCTTTCTATAATTATCTAAATATATGTATGGATATATTTAATAATCGTCGTTTGGGAATATTCGTATGTTATGTCTCTAAGAAAAAGTTTTTTTTTTCTGTTATGCGAATAAAAACTAACTAATTAATAAACTACTTCGATAGTTTGTTTTATATCAATAAGTTGAAGATGGTGATGGATGATGGTATCGAGGTTGAACTCAACGCTTCTTATAGGGTTTATTTCTATGGATACCTTATATCTCATGAAAGTTTGAAGAGAATGATCTGCTGAGTAGACGTGCTTTGATTCTGGTGACATTGTTTCTTTATATTATTGATCTAAAATTGCTATCAACCCTTGTAAAATTATCGGGCGGAAAGTTTAATTACACACTGACAATAGCCGTGGAATTTCTTTTTCGGAAAAGTGTAAAAAAAATTGTGTATTTTTACTTTTAATTTAATACAAATTGATTACATTCCATAAATTATTTTTTTTTTATTTAAACAAAGAAAAAGTTTCCTCTCAGTGACTTTCCAATCTGAATCTCACCAACACAACTTAATTTACATAACTCAAATAACCGACTCATATTTACAACTATACAAATCGCTAATACCTAATACCTAATACCTAAACACATCTAACTATGTCAACAAAAACACGCTCTTCTCCCCGCACCCAAATCTCTGCCTTGATGGACTCACCTGCTAACAAATCATCTTCATCAGCTAAAACCGGGAAGCGTGATGATCACTACTGGATGGACGATAAACTACGTGAACAAAGTGAGTTTATTATTAAATTACTGTCACAAAAACTTGAAGGCACTGAAAAAAGAATAACAGAGCTAGGTCGCGAAATCAAAGACATTAAAAACAGTTTAAATGATATTAACAACCGTGTCGATGTCGAACAATTGGAAGCTTTCAATGTTGATATACAAAAGAATATCAGCTCACTTAATAATGAACTCAATAATTTCAAAACGTCACTTGCTAATGTCACCGCTGAATGTACAAACACTATACTTTCATTGAAAGAAAATATCGATAAACTAAGTTGTGTAAACAATAATTGTGATCACGTCGTTGATGATGTTTTCCATCTCAATAAAACCTTGAACACTTATGAAAATCAAATTATTGCATGCGATGCTTTTATATTCGGTATTCCGTTCTTGTCAAATGAAAATCTTAAATCCGTTTTTAATCTAATTTGCGATACTATTAATATTAAACCTCCAACTTTAAATAATATATACCGCACACGCCCGAAGAAAAACAATTTAAACTCTGCGATCAAAATAAAATTTAATTCACCTTTCGATAAAAACTATGTTTTAACCTCTATTGCTAAACATCGAAGAGTAAACAACAAACAGCTGTGTCTTGCTGATATTCACTTCACCACCGAAAATCCCTCCGCGTCATCTTCTTCCATCCATATACGCGAGAGTTTGAAACAACGGAATAGAGCGATAATGAAACGTGCACTTGAATTAAGAAGATGTAAACAACTATCATCTGTTTTTTCTGCACGGGGAGTTGTTTATGTAAAACATGGAACAAATGACACCGCTGTACCCATTGATTGCATCGAGGGACTTGAAGACGTTACCAGATCAACATAAAACGAATAATTATTATTATTTCTATCATATTTATAATTGTTTCTCACTTCAATAAATTTACTTCTATTATTATTTTTCTTTCTTAAATATTTTCTTTCTTTCTTTTTAATTTTTGCTTTTTATTAATTGTTTACTTATGTACATATATAATTTTCTTTTCTTTATATCTTGCTATAATTTTTCCTTATTTTACTATTTTAATTTTTAAAATTGTTCCTTTCTCTTTTATTTCCTTATAAGCATTTTTCTTTTGTCTTGTTGTGGTTAGTTATGTCCAATAATAGGGAATTACGCTCGATGGTGAGAATTCTGTGCCGACAGAAATGTGGGCTCCGTATTTGTCACATCAATGCACAAAGCTTGCTGCCGAAAATTGACGAATTTCGAGATCTTTTTATTGGTTCTGACGTGGATGTTGTTTGTGTAACAGAAACTTGGTTAAGGGATGAGATTAATGATGAGATCTGTTGCTTAGCGGGTTATCGTGTTTTTCGATTTAACCGTATAAATCGTATTGGGGGTGGTGTTGCGATTTATGTTAGGAACAAAATTAGATGCAAACTTAAACTTTCAGCTACTGGGAAAAGTGTTATAGAATTTTTATTCGTTGAAATCATAGGTAGTCAGGGAAATTTACTAGTGGGTGCCATCTACAGGCCAAATAGATATACATATTGATTTCTCACCGCTGTATGCGGTATTGGAAGAAATTTCTTTGAGCTCTCCTAATATTGTGCTTTGTGGTGATTTCAACTGCAATCTCTTGAATCCTAACGTTTTCACAAATCATATGTTATCTTTCAATTTAGTACCAGTTAACACCAGTTCCCCAACACATTTTTTTGGAAGGGATTCCTCGTTATTGGATCTTATGTTCGTGAGTGACAAGAATAATGTTGCATTGTATGATCAACTTTCGGCTCCTGTTTTTTCTAAGCATGATTTGATTTTTCTAATTCTTAACTTTAGCCTTAATTATTCAGATGAAAAAATCACTTACCGAGATATCTATAATATAAATGTGCAAGAACTTGAAACTCAAACACGAGAAACAAATTGGGATTCTATATATCGGGTGATTTTTTAAGAGCTTGAGAACTTTTTTTTTTAAAAAAACGCATAAAATTTGCAAAATCTCATCGATTCTTTATTTGAAACGTTAGATTGGTCCATGACATTTACTTTTTGAAGATAATTTCATTTAAATGTTGACCGCAGCTGCGTCTTAGGTGGTCCATTCGGAAAGTCCAATTTTGGGTAACTTTTTCGAGCATTTCGGCCGGAATAGCCCGAATTTCTTCGGAAATGTTGTCTTCCAAAGCTGGAATAGTTGCTGGCTTATTTGTGTAGACTTTAGACTTGACGTAGCCCCACAAAAAATAGTCTAAAGGCGTCAAATCGCATGATCTTGGTGGCCAACTTACCGGTCCATTCCTTGAGATGAATTGTTCTCCGAAGTTTTCCCTCAAAATGGCCATAGAATCGCGAGCTGTGTGGCATGTAGCGCCATCTTGTTGAAACCACATGTCAACCAAGTTCAGTTCTTCCATTTTTGGCAACAAAAAGTGTGTTAGCATTGAACGATAGCGATCGCCATTCACCGTAACGTTGCGTCCAACAGCATCTTTGAAAAAATACGGTCCAATGATTCCACCAGCGTACAAACCACACCAAACAGTGCATTTTTCGGGATGCATGGGCAGTTCTTGAACGGCTTCTGGTTGCTCTTCACTCCAAATGCGGCAATTTTGCTTATTTACGTAGCCATTCAACCAGAAATGAGCCTCATCGCTGTAGACCATAAATCGGACGTAAAGCGCGAAACACATTTCGAACCGAACACTGATTTTGGTAATAAAATTCAATGATTTGTAAGCGTTGCTCGTTAGTAAGTCTATTCATGATGAAATGTCAAAGCATACTGAGCATCTTTCTCTTTGACACCATGTCTGAAATCCCGCGTGATCTGTTAAATACTAATGCATGAAAATCCTAACCTCAAAAAAATCACCCTATATTATATGGCTTCTTCAAATGATCAGATTGAATTTTTATTAAGTCAAAAGCTGTTAAGTCTATTAAGTCAAAAGCTGTTGGGCTCGATGATATACATCCTACCTTTTTGTGTATGATATTGCCACTTGTATTGCCATATGTTACTTTTGCTTTCAATACTATTTTAACGTCCTCGATATACCCTGAGTCGTGGAAAGTTGCTAAAATCATTCCCCTTCCCAAAAACGCTAAAAGAGATGAATTTAGACCTATTTCGGTATTGCCATTTTTGTCGAAAGTTTTTGAAAGGATCCTTCAAAAGCAAATTAATGTCTTTTTATCTACAAACTCACTGCTTAGCCCTTATCAATCTGGTTTTCGGAAGAAACACAGCTGTGTAACCGCACTTTTAAACGTTACTGATGACATAAGAAAAGCATTAGATAAGGACGAGGTTACGTTTCTAGTTTTGTTGGATTTTTCGAAGGCTTTCGTTTTCCGTTAATCATGTCAATCTATGTAGAAAGCTCATGCAAAATTTTAGTTTTTCATCTAGTGCAACTAAATTAATTTTTTCTTATTTAACTGATAGGAAGCAAGCAGTGCAAGTGGGTGACACCCTTTCAAATTTTTTGCCGAATGCCACTGGTGTACCACAAGGTTCCATACTGGGTCCTCTCTTGTTTTCTGCTTATGTTAATGAACTTCCATCTTCATTACTTCATTGCAGCTCTCACTTGTATGCTGATGACGTTCAGCTTTACTTCAGCTGTCCACTTGGCCTTATCGAACATGGAGCTTTCTGCGTCAATGAAGACCTGAAGAGAGTGGCAAATTGGTCTTTGTCAAACGGACTTATGTTAAACCCTAAAAAATCCAAATGTCTTGTAATTAATAGAAAATCTCTTGACCTTACTTATTTTCCACCGATTGTTCTGAGCAATGCTCCAATCGAATATATGCTTACAGCAAAGAATCTTGGTGTGACTTTTAATCGTCTTTTGACTTGGGATGATCATATAAATGGACTCGTTGGTAAGGTTTATGGAGTACTTCGTACGTTATGGGTTACACAATCTTTCACTCCATTAAAAACGCGTCTGATTCTCGCTAAAACATTGGTAATTCCTATCCTGGTCTATGGTTGTGAAATCTATTGTAACTGCAGTTTCACGAGCAGGCGAAAACTTAATGTAGCTTTCAACTCAATCGTTCGTTATGTTTTTGGATTAAGTAGATATGATAGGATATCGAATTTTTCCTCGCGCTTACTAGACATGCCTTTCGAAAAATATATAGAACTTCGTAGTTTGTTTTTGCTTTCCGACATACTTATCTCACACCAACCACAATATTGTTTTGACAGAGTAAGAAGGGCGACCTCAAACAGATCTCTTCAGCTAATTATCCCTCCTTTCTCATGTTTAACATCGGAACGTCAATTTTTTGTAAATTCGGTTAAGCTTTGGAACACTTTACCTCGTAGTATAAAACAAAATCTGAACACAACAAGCATAAAAAGATTGCTTAGATCTCACTTTTCAATTTGAACATTTTAAATAATCATTGAATTTTTGTATCTTATGATAGTTTTAATAATTAAAGTAAATTTTTGTTTATTATCTTGGCTCAGCCTTTTTGTAAAATAAGTTAACAGCTACTTTATAAGATTTTAAATCTTACTGTTGTTAAGCAATTACGATATTTAAAATAAAATTAAAATTAAAATTAAATTAACTGTTGTTAGTTAATACCTTGGGTCGTTCCCTACAAGATTTTCACAAAAATCAGACTAACATTTAGGTTTCGAAGTTCAAAATTATTGTAAAATAAAGTTTTCAATGGATAATTTTAATATTTCACTGAATTTTTACAAAAAAACAAACAAATTTAAAATCACTTTTTATATGGTAAATCAGCGGTTCTGTCAGATATTTATGCATATGCCACAAATTCTCGGACAACTTTGGATCCTTTTTTTGACATCCCAGGTGTTCTCTTACACGTAAAACACCAACAAAAAGGTATCCAGATATACTATATGCCTGAGATTGAGATTGAACAGTGCTAATGAATGCGCCCACTAACAAAATACAAAAGGTGCGTTCTTTTTCTAACGCCTTTTTGTTGTAGTGTCACTTTTTCTCTTTGCGTCCGTTGGCCATTTTCAAGACCTTTTTCATTTGATATAAATTTTAGTAAAATCCCGTATCTTTAACTAAAACCACCTTGATATTAAGGGACCTGCAATTAATATACTTTCTTCTTTCATAGATCCGTTGGTCATTCTGTAGACCTTCATTTTGGTATGGTTATTGGTTGGATACAGCCCTCCGTTTTGCCACAACAACTCTGTACACTGTATCTTTAACTAAGGCCACTTTGCAGTTCAGGGATCTGTAAATAGTGCAGTTTTGCTTAGTGCATCCATTGTCCAAAGTTAATAACTTCATTTTGGTATACATTTTAGTCAAAAAAAGCCCTCGTTTGGCCACAATAGGTCCAACACTGTATCTTTTGCTAAAACCACCTTGCAGTTCAGGAATTTGCAGATAATGCACTTTTTCTCTGTGCATCTGGTGGCTATAGTTAAGACCTCCATTTCGGTATGGCTATTGGTTAGATACAACCCTCCGTGTGGACACAATAACGTTAAAACTGCATCCTTAACTTAAACCACTTTGTAGTTTAGGGATCTGCAGATAATGCACTTTTTCTCAGTGCATCTGGTGGCCATAGTTAAGACCTCCATTTTGGTATGGCTATTGGATAGATACAACCCTCCGGTTGGACACAATAGCTCTAAAACTGTATCCTTAACTAAGATTACTTTGCAGTTTAGGGATCTGCAGATAATGCACTTTTTCTCAGTGCATCTGGTGGCCGTAGTTAAGACCTCCACTTTGGTATGGCTATTGGTTAGGTACAACCCTCCGTTTGGACACAATAACGTTAAAACTGCATCCTTAACTAAAACCACTTTGCAGTTTAGGGATCTGCAGATAATGCACTTTTTCTCAGTGCATCTGGTGGCCGTAGTTAAGACCTCCGCTTTGGTATGGCTATTGGATAGATACAACCCTCCGTTTGGACACAATAACGTTAAAACTGTATCCTTAACTAAAACCACTTTGCAGTTTAGGGGTCTGCAGATAATGCACTTTTTCTCAGTGCATCTGGTGGCCGTAGTTAAGACCTCCACTTTGGTATGGCTATTGGATAGATACAACCCTCCGTTTGGACACAATAACGTTAAAACTGTATCCTTAACTAAAACCACTTTGCAGTTTAGGGGTCTGCAGATAAAGAACTTTTTCTCAGTGCATCTGGTGGCCGTAGTTAAGACCTTCATTTTGGTATGGCTATTGGTTAGGTGGTACAACCCTACGTTTGGACACAATAGCTCTAACACTGAATCGTTTCTAAAAACACACTTTGCAATTAGTTCACTGTAGTTTTACCTTTGGAGTGGAAATGTGGTAAGGCAGGCTTGGACAAGAATATTTTAGTATAAATAGAGGAGCCTTTCAATCAAAAAATCAGTTCGAAAGAATTTCTGGAGAATACGGAAGAAGAAAAATGAATAGTTTGAGATTTTGTGTGTATTTAGTGGTGAAAAAAATAGTGAAAAATGTGAGAAATATTTATTATTATATTTTAGACGTTGGTTAATTATAATTTAATGTTAAAAATTATTTTTGTTGGTAGATTGATTTGGTACTTAGTCAAGAAGAAAAAATAAAGAGAAGAAAAGAAGAAGATGAAAAAAGATTGCGAAGGAAAAGTTTAAATGAAGAATTCTGGAAAAGCCTGGTGAAAGTGCAACGTATTGTGAGTATTTGAATTATTTAAATATATAATTTTACTAATTTTACTTATTTTCGATGCAGGAACCTATTAAAATTCGTTTAGAACATTTTCAGAAGAAACCAATACGTTTGGACTCCGACTGCAAGGATGAGGAATTTTTATTTTCGTTCGCTTAGTTGTACAATATTTTATATTATTTCTTTTTTATATGTATTTTATTGCACATTATTTTTTTGTATTATTTTATTTGTATTGTATATATATACATATATATTTTCACACTTGTAAATAAAACACAAACTTACTTTATTTAAATTGCTGCAAACTAATTTATTGAACACTTTCAATTATTACTTTCAAACACAGTCTTTCTTTTAATTATTACTTTTTAAACACAGTCTACTTTTCGCAGTTCACAACCAATAATGAACCGCTTCGCTTCCGAGCGCCTATTTATATACCTCAAATTAGTTCGAGAAACTACTAGGTTGTACGAAGCGAGTTCTCCTCTTTATCACTAGATGCTTAACGAAGCTAGTTCTCCCCTTAGCTACTAGATGTTTCTCGATGCTTAACGAAGCGAGTTCTCCTCTTTATCACTAGATGCTTAACGAAGCTAGTTCTCCTCTTAGCCACTAGATGTTTCTCGATGCTTTACGAGGCGAATTCTCCTCTTTATCACTAGATGCTTAACGAAGCTAGTTCTCCTCTTAGCCACTAGATGTTTCTCGATGCTTAACGAAGCGAGTTCTCCTCTTAATCACTAGATGTTGCCCTTATTCTACTATAACACGATATTAAAAGAGATAAAGAGTGTATATATTTTACAATAGAATAAATATTTTTTATTTCACAATTTTTCACAAATAAATATAATTTGTGTTCGTTTTCGTTTTCTGAACTACCACAAAAACCAAATTACACATGACTTTTTTTCTGAAATGAAGATGGAGATGGAAGATGGAAGATCGAGTCCGATTGATTGGGTTGGTATCTTATTTTTATGTTTTGAGTTTAGATTCTAGGCAGATCTCAAGTCGATATTTGACATTATTTAAGTCGTTGTTGTCTGAAATCAATAGGGAACTTTTGCTAATTTTTGGAAGCTTCTCATTCATCCTTTCGTTAAACGGTAAGTATCCTTATTACAAACAGATGAAACGCTATGGAATGGATTGACATATGAAAAAAAAGGAGCAACACCATTTGTTAATTTGTTTTTATATTTTATTTTTAATTATCACGTCACTCGGCATTATCGCTGGCAACTTTCTCTATCCCCGTCAGTATTTCTTCTTGCAATGCTTGCAAATCGATATCATCCATAATTTTCATGTCTATCTCCTTTTCAATGAACACTCCTGACAGCTTCGATAGTGTTGATTGCTTCCGTTTGCCAGCGTCTTTGCGCTTTGAGCGTGGTTTCTTCGTCGTCTTAGGGTTTCTTATTTGTATTTTTTGATGCATTACTTTTATGTGGTTCTCGAGAGCTCTCTTATCCGACAGTGTTGCTTCGCAGTCTCCAAAAGTACATGGAATCTTTTTTCCTTCGTGAGTTGTTCGTATATGTTGTAATAGATTCCTTTTGTAGGTATAAAAACGTGTACAGCCTTCGTACGTACATTTAAATACTTCTTTATCATCTGCATGGCAGTTCTTGTGTTCTTCTAAGAAAAATTTGCTCTTGAATTCCTTTGAACATTGTTCACACTTATAGAGCATTGGGTGGTTCAATTCCTTGCGATGTGCCAACAATCCGGACCACTTTTCAAAGGTTGCTTCACACCGATCGCATCTGTGGGTTTTGGTGCACACATGGCGTGTTAAAAAGTATTCCTGGACAAATCCTTTACAACATTTCGAGCAACTAAAAACAGAAAAATTCATTTTTTTTTTGTTGATATTTTTGAAAAATTATTAAAGTTTATTGAAATATCTGGCAGTGCGACTTTGATTTTAATTTTCGAATTTTAATTTGTATCTTTTTTTTCAATCGTTTAGGTAGGAAATTAAATTTGCGTTTGGGAATTTTTTACCATCGTATTTTGTGGGGTTATTACGACAACACATGTTTAAAGTTTAAACATATTCGGGCGATTGGAAAATAGAGAAGGAGTTAAGAGGAGATATGGATTCACATTGTTCTTAAGGTTTTAAATACCAAAATGAAAGGGAAAAACAGAGTTGGGTAAAGCATTCTAGTGGTTAAAAAAAGAATCTTCCAATCTGAGGAGTAGATATTCCTTGAAGTGCGGGTATTACGGCGAAATGTTTGACAGAAAATTGTTTTTAAAAATATTGACAACACAACGTGATATGAAACATTTCAAAATCTCTTTTTTTATTCTTTCGAAAAGACTTAAACTTGTTTTACTGGCGCCTACTAAGAAATGGGAGTTATATTCAAGAAGAATATGATCATGCCATAAAAGAGGTGATCTGCGCTACAAATAAGTACTGAAAGTTGATTAGTTTTCTTGATGCAACTGCCACTCATGGATAGCGGCATTGGGTGACAAAACGGAGCCCTGGGAAATACCAGACTTGAAATAATCCAATATTATTTGTATTGAATTTTGTAGAAGTGAAGTTTTAAATTGAACGAAAAAGAGATTCTCATAATATTTTTTTTGATAAAAGAGCAAGCGCAATAATATTACTTTCTTCAAAACGATGTAAGGATTTGTTCCACTTTTTGGTGTGATAAACCATGAAATCACCAGTGGACCTATTGCTGCGTAAGACGTACCTACTGCTGGTCATTAAGAAGCTTTCGGTTTTCGAGGTATTTCTGAAGGTGGTTTTGGCCGCCGCTTCGGGGAATTTGTGTGAATTCAGATCTTTTAAGACTCTCAGTATTGTACGGATGCGAAAGATCCAAAAAATCATTTAGAATAAAGGCGGAGTCATAACAATCTCCATCAGCGTTGAAGAACTTTCACACGTCTTTAACTTTTTCTTATGCTATTCAACTTTTACAAAGGTTTTGGAGTTTGTGCACATAATTTTTCACTAAGGAATACAAAATTAAATACTTTACTTCATTCAACTCTCAGAAGCTGATTAAGTTTCATAACTCTCTATCATTTCTCCATGTCCAGTTTTACAGAAATGTATGTAACCAATTCGGAGAATTTTGACATAGGAAATAACTATCGTTCTAAACGCCCCATTAGTTTTATCTCTACTCATACGTACTAAGTACCCATTGTTTGAAGTTCCGTGCATAATACTGTCGTACAAAACATCTGGGTTCAATCCCTGATATTGCAAAATCCTCTGCTTTCTCAGATTAGATGTTTTGATTCGGTATAGAAACTGTAAGTACCCTACATCCCTACTTAGTAGGTCCTAACTATAGCCTGGTTCTTCACGAGGTATAGTGCCCAAAAAATATATTTATGTATTTATTATGACACTTACTTAATTGGGTTTTCCATAGGTAAAATAAATCAATTTATTCTGTCACTGATTTATTTTTGATTTGAGATTGCTACTAAAGTTTTTCTAAATTTTAAATTTTTTGAATACTTTTAAGATTTTAACAAATATTTAAGTTGTTTTTGACAGACAAACCACCCACAAGGGGGGTAAAACCCTCCTTGGATCCGCCATTGCTCGAACTTAAGCTGGAACTCTTGCATCTACTTTTGATTTTTTTCTTTGTTTTCATTCCGATTACTTTATCTACCTTTGGATGCAAATAAATGCATTTTACTCAAGTTTTTCTAACTTGATAAGAAATAAATCAAATGCACTAGAAACTGATAAGGAATTGATATAAAAAAGTACATGGGTGTGGTGAAGTCATGATTTCTTGAGTCTTTTTTATCTTTTGTGAGACGATGAAATAGTTTGAAAGAAATTGACAGTACAGGTTAGGTTAGGTTAGGTTATAAGGGGTGTGCACAACATGAAGCTGTTGCGTACACGGGGGCCTGCTGGTCCATTGTGATCCCCTGTAAAGTAAAAGTAAGCATCGATGCTCCTCAATCATTGCCGATTAGCGTAGACTGGCTCGTTAACGAACCAGCCTGTGTTATCTATAAATTTCCTCATGTTTGCCATTGAGACCTGTGGTAGATCATCCAGTTCTCCAACAAACCTGTTTCCGAAATGACGGAGTTGGCTGGTTTGGAGGTTCGGACAGTTGCAGAGCAGGTGTTTGATGGTTTCTATTTCCTCCTCATCCTGACAGCTCCTACAAAAATCGGGTGCAAATGCCCCTATCCTATTAGCCATTACGCCAATGGTGGCGCAATGACCTGTTAGTATACCTATCAAGATTTTAATGTTCTTTTTACTCAGCGATAGAATGTACCGAGTTTCCTTTTTATTTGTTTTAGGCCATAAACTTCTAGAGATTGCGCAATCGTCCCTGGATTTCCAGGAGTTATTGATTTTCTCTTTTAGTTTAAGGTCTATCTTCCTCTTGAGTACCCCAATCGGGACGAGTGGTCCCCTAACTGTATGGTCGCTACTACTTGTGTCTGCTTCTGACCCTTTCCTGGCTAGTTCATCTACTATATCATTCCCTTCTATATTGCTATGTCCGGGAACCCAGCAGAGCTTTACCTGGTTAGTGTGGCAGATTTTGTTTAATTCCTTCCTGCAGTTTAAAACTGCTTTTGATCTTATGGTCTCACTGGCTAAGGCTTTGATAGCAGCTTGGCTGTCCGCGAAAAAAGTAATCTCCGAAGAGCTTAGCTTTTCGTGATGTGCCAATTCAGCTGCTTTTCCAATGGCAAAGATCTCGGCCTGAAAGACACTACAGTCAGCCGGGAGTGTATATGACGCTCTGATGTTGAGAGATTGGCAAAACACTCCAGCACCTGTTCCTGATTCCATTTTTGAACCGTCAGTGTAGAAAGGGATACCCTCTTTTCAGCCTAACTATGTATATTGGGAATCAGCACTTTCTTTCACAATCTGCATAATTTTTCTTTTAATAACATTGTTTTTTTTTTCTTTAGATTTAAATCACTTATCACTTCTATCCTCGTTCGCAGCTTCCTCCTACAAAGATTTTGATTTTTTCCTGGAACTGGATTCCGCCAACGAAGTATTTCAATTCGTGGCCTGAAGAGCTTTTGATTCTGAAGAGTAACCTGATTCACTCCTCGGTCTTGATTGTGGTGTTACAGCTAGATTATCAAATACTCGTACTGATTCCTAATTCAAGAAATCTTATTTCAACAACCTGCCTAGGGACTTGCATTCACATATCTCTTACCTATATGTATGTATGTACATCTGTAGTTGGTTTCTCAAGATCGCGGCCCACCAATTCCCTTTTTTTGTACTGTACCGAGCATGGATTTGGTCGAACGCAACGTGGTCGAGTTATCGGTCATTGACTGGGACGTTTTATGTAGCACCACTTTCTTTTCCTAACCAAACAAAATTTTTGTTAGGCGTGACTAATTGGATTTTTTTTTCTATGTTCTTACCTATGAAATAATTTCCTAGAAGAATGAAAATTTTGGTGGGCGATTTGGGAATGGACCGACCCGACCCCCTCTAATCAGGATGTTGGGAATTCCAATGGTTTTTGTGTACCTGCACTATGGATTCCTAATTTGAGTAAAATTTATTTCGTGAGAGAACTGATTGAACGAGATACTTTTGAAAATGTGTTCTTACCAATGGATTTTCTTTTTCTCTTATACATAGATAAACCAAGAACCGTATTCTTTTCTTCAATTTTTGGAAATACCGAATGTAGGTTTGCACAATGTTGCCGATATCCTTACAGAAATGGTCAGATCTGTTTAAACCGTGTGATTTTGTGGCTTTCACTTAAACTCTTTTATTTTTTGAAGGACTATTTTGCTGAGCTAAGAACTTTCTCGGTCGACCGATTAAAAAGAAATGATGGAGAGTTAAAAACTGCGCCACGAGGATACCAACTTAACTTTTTGTGAAACGCATGGAATGAAGAGAATAGGAAATGTCAATCGGTACGGGACGGCTCGAAACATTGTGGTCCCGATCGTACCTCTCACTTTAATCGAGACTCGCTAACACATTTTAAGGTGAAGGTGCAAGTGTTTAGTTTAAGCTTCATGCACAAAAGTGCATGTCCGATTGCATTGCTTCTGCCAAAGATAATTTAATTTTTCTCCTTTCTATAATTATCTAAATATATGTATGGATATATTTAATAATCGTCGTTTGGGAATATTCGTATGTTATGTCTCTAAGAACAAGTTTTTTTTTCTGTTATGCGAATAAAAACTAACTAATTAATAAACTACTTCGATAGTTTGTTTTATATCAATAAGTTGAAGATGGTGATGGATGATGGTATCGAGGTTAAACTCAACGCTTCTTATAGGGTTTATTTCTATGGATACCTTATATCTCATGAATGTTGTTAGTTAATACCTTGGGTCGTTCCCTACAAGATTTTCACAAAAATCAGACTAACATTTAGGTTTCGAAGTTCAAAATTATTGTAAAATAAAGTTTTCAATGGATAATTTTAATATTTCACTGAATGTTTACAAAAAAAAACAAACAAATTTAAAATCAATTTTTATATGGTAAATCAGCGGTTCTGTCAGATATTTATGCATATGCCACAAATTCTCGGACAACTTTGGATCCTTTTTTTGACATCACAGGTGTTCTCTTACACGTAAAACACCAACAAAAAGGTATCCAGCCAGATATACTATATGCCTGAGATTGAGATTGAACAGTGCTAATGAATGCGCCCACTATAACAAAAATCAAATTCAACAAATTCTTTTTCTAAAGCCTTTTTGTTGTAAGCAAAAGTGTCACTTTTTCTCTTTGCGTCCGTTGGCCATTTTCAAGACCTTTTTCATTTGATATAAATTTTAGTAAGATCCCGTATCTTTAACTAAAACCACCTTGATATTAAGGGACCTGCAATTAATGTACTTTCTTCTTTCGTGGATCCGTTGGTCATTCTGTAGACCTTCATTTTGGTATGGTTATTGGTTGTATACAGCCCTCCGTTTTGCCACAACAACTCTGTACACTGTATCTTTAACTAAGGCCACTTTGCAGTTCAGGGATCTGTAAATAGTGCACTTTTGCTTAGTGCATCCATTGTCCAAAGTTAATAACTTCATTTTGGTATACATTTTAGTCAAAAAAAGCCCTCGTTTAGCCACAATAGGTCCAACACTGTATCTTTTGCTAAAACCACTTTGCAGTTTAGGGATCTGCAGATAATGCACTTTTTCTCAGTGCATCTGGTGGCCGTAGTTAAGACCTTCATTTTGGTATGGCTATTGGTTAGATACAACCCTACGTTTGGACACAATAGCTCTAAAACTGTATCCTTAACTAAAACCACTTTGCAGTTAAGGGATCTGCAGATAAAGCACTTTTTCTCAGTGCATCTGGTGGCCATAGTTAAGACCTCCATTTTGGTATGGCTATTGGTTAGATACAACCCTCTGTTTGGACACAATAGCTCTAAAACTGTATCCTTAACTAAAACCACTTTGCAGTTAAGGGATCTGCAGATAATGCACTTTTTCGCAGTGCATCTGGTGGCCGTAGTTAAGACCTTCATTTTGGTATGGCTATTGGATAGATACAACCCTCCGTGTGGACACAATAACGTTAAAACTGCATCCTTAACTAAAACCACTTTGCAGTTTAGGGATCTGCAGATAATTCACTTTTTCTCAGTGCATCTGGTGGCCATAGTTAAGACCTCCATTTTGGTATGGCTATTGGTTAGATACAACCCTCTGTTTGGACACAATAGCTCTAAAACTGTATCCTTAACTAAAACCACTTTGCAGTTAAGGGATCTGCAGATAATGCACTTTTTCTCAGTGCATCTGGTGGCCATAGTTAAGACCTCCATTTTGGTATGGCTATTGGTTAGATACAACCCTCTGTTTGGACACAATAGCTCTAAAACTGTATCCTTAACTAAAACCACTTTGCAGTTAAGGGATCTGCAGATAATGCACTTTTTCGCAGTGCATCTGGTGGCCGTAGTTAAGACCTTCATTTTGGTATGGCTATTGGATAGATACAACCCTCCGTGTGGACACAATAACGTTAAAACTGCATCCTTAACTAAAACCACTTTGCAGTTTAGGGATCTGCAGATAATTCACTTTTTCTCAGTGCATCTGGTGGCCATAGTTAAGACCTCCATTTTGGTATGGCTATTGGTTAGATACAACCCTCTGTTTGGACACAATAGCTCTAAAACTGTATCCTTAACTAAAACCACTTTGCAGTTAAGGGATCTGCAGATAATGCACTTTTTCTCAGTGCATCTGGTGGCCATAGTTAAGACCTCCATTTTGGTATGGCTATTGGTTAGATACAACCCTCTGTTTGGACACAATAGCTCTAAAACTGTATCCTTAACTAAGATTACTTTGCAGTTTAGGGATCTGCAGATAATGCACTTTTTCTCAGTGCATCTGGTGGCCATAGTTAAGACCTTCATTTTGGCATGGCTATTGGTTAGGTGGTACAACCCTCCGTTTGGACACAATAGCTCTAACACTGAATCGTTTCTAAAAACACACTTTGCAATTAGTTCACTGTAGTTTTACCTTTGGAGTGGAAATGTGGTAAGGCAGGCTTGGACAAGAATATTTTAGTATAAATAGAGGAGCCTTTCAATCAAAAAATCAGTTCGAAAGAATTTCTGGAGAATACGGAAGAAGAAAAATGAATTGTTTGAGATTTTGTGTGTATTTAGTGGTGAAAAAAATAGTGAAAAATGTGAGAAATATTTATTATTATATTTTAGACGTTGGTTAATTATAATTTAATGTTAAAAATTATTTTTGTTGGTAGATTGATTTGGTACTTAGTCAAGAAGAAAAAATAAAGAGAAGAAAAGAAGAAGATGAAAAAAGATTGCGAAGGAAAAGTTTAAATGAAGAATTCTGGAAAAGCCTGGTGAAAGTGCAACGTATTGTGAGTATTTGAATTATTTAAATATATAATTTTACTAATTTTACTTATTTTCGATGCAGCAACTTATTAAAATTCGTGAAAAACATTGGAAGGAGAAACCAAAGATATGTTCGGACTCCGACTCCAAGGATAAGGAATACGATGTGGGTTTACTATATTTTTCCAGCTTCTTCAGATAGTGGTACGTACATTTTTTTCTATTTATTCTGATAATTTAGTTAATATTTAATTTTTTTAATTTGATTAGTTCACATATGATAGATTATACTTCTGACTACTGAGCACCGAAATGAAATTGTTTTCGACTCGGTAATAATTTTGTTAATGTTTTCAGAAATATAAACTACCGTATGTATTGAACACTCTTTGATTTAAACTTATTTTCCTTCGTTTAATTGTATAATATTTTATATTTGATATTATTTCTTTTTTATATTTTATTGCACATTATTATTTTATATTGTAATATTTTTATTTCACAATTTTTCACAAATAAATATAATTCGTGTTCGTTTTCTGAACTACAACAAAAACACATGACTTTTTTTTCTGAAATGAAGATGGAGATGGAAGATGGAAGATCGAGTCCGATTGATTGGGTTGGTATCTTATTTTTATGTTTTGAGTTTAGATTCTAGGCAGATCTCAAGTCGATATTTGACATTATTTAAGTCGTTGTTGTCTGAAATCAATAGGGAACTTTTGCTAATTTTTGGAAGCTTCTCGTTCATCCTTTCGTTAAATGGTAAGTATCCTTATTACAAACAGATGAAACGCTATGGAAAGGATTGACATATGAAAAAAAGGAGCAACACCATCTGTTAATTTGTTGAGAATTGTTTTTATATTTTATTTTTATCTATCATAAAACATTTATTCTAAATAGATCTCTAATTTCCAGCCTAAAGTCTTTGGTAGCTAGTGCTGTTAATTGCTTATATTATAATGTAAATTTATTTTATATTTTAATCATACTTAATATTATAAATGCGAATGTAAGTTTGTTTGTTACGCTTTGACGCAAAAACTACTTAACCGATCATCATGAAACTTTGCACATACACTCTTGAAGGTATTAGAAGTAACATAGGATACTTTTTATTAAAAAAAATAAAAAAAATTTACGAAAAATAAGAAAATTGTTTGTCTAAATAACAAATATCGTTAAATTTAGCTACTTCAACGCCATCTAGCATCATCTAGCATCATAGTAATGAAGGGTTGAACCCTGAATGCTGTTATACAAACCCACTGTATTACCGACGGTGACGACAATATCTAATTCAATATCTAATTCAATTGAATATAGTTTCAACTGTTTCTAATTTTTCTATATTTATTGTTATTTTCTTCTGTCGTTACATGCAGTATAATACTATTCACATTTTTGAGGTTATCCGTAATTTTTGTGGTTAGCTGTTACTTTATTATTTTAGATCTTACTCGCTGATGTTAATTCTTACTCTGCTTTTATTTGAAAAAATGCCAAAATTGTTTGTCAAAATATCGTCATGTGGATCTCATTGCTAATGTTTTTCCGGAATTGCAACAAAATTTGTGTAGTGATCAGTGGTTGTGTGCCAGAGCAATATTAGCACCAAGAAATGAAATTGTAAATAGGATCAACACTGACATTTTAAACGAGGTTCAAGGAGAAATGAAGGAATATTTGTCAATGGATACAATTATGGATACGGAACTAAGTTTTTCATATCCTGTGGAGTTTTTAAATTCACTTGAACTATCGGGTGTACCGTCACATAAACTTCAATTGAAACTAAATGTCCCAGTAATGCTTATGCGAAATCTAGATGCTCCTCGGCTATGTAATGGAACAAAGCTTCGGATAACAAAATTGGGACAGAACATACTTGGTGCTACTATTTTAACAGGTGTCGGTAAGGGAAATAGTGTTATAATACCTCGGATACCAATTATTCCCACTGACCTTCCATTCCAATTTAAAAGGGTTCAGTTTCCCGTCAAGCTTAGCTTTGCTGTTACTATAAACAAGGCACAAGGACAAACATTACAGGTAGCAGGAGTGCATTTAGAAAACCCATGCTTCTCTCATGGTCAACTTTATGTAGCCTGTTCACGTGTATCTAATGCCCGGAATTTACACATATTTGCACCCGACGGGAAAACTTATAACATTGTCTATAAAAATATCTTAAATTAATACTTTGTATTTTATTTTTTTAAATTGTTAGAATTCAGAATTATTTATTTTTGTTACGGTGAAATATATTTTAACATTTGTTGTTGCATTTCAATAAGCATATATTAAGGTGTTGAAACTTCATTGTCTGTAGTAATTTTTAAAAATTGTTGATCTCAGCCAAGCAATAAAATTTAGTTTAGTATATTGACTCATTTCTATTATTATACCCTTACCCTTTATCTCTCATACTTATTTAATTTCTCCACTGCGGGCGAAGCCGCGGGTAAAAAGCTAGTAAATAATAATATTTTATTTTTAATTATAATCTATGTACTTCATAGTCATGGCATCACGTCACTCGGCATTATCGCTGGCAACCTTCTCAATCCCCGTCAGTATTTCTTCTTGCAATGCTTGCAAATCGACATCATCCATAATTTTCATGTCTATCTCCTTTTCAATTAACACTCCTCCTGACAGCTTCGATAGTGTTGATTGCTTCCGTTTGCCAGCGTCTTTGCGCTTTGAGCGTGGCTTCTTCGTCGTCTTTGGGTTTCTTATTGGTATTTTTTGATGTATTACTTTTATGTGGTTCTCGAGAGCTCTCTTATCCGAGAGTGTTGCTTCGCAGTCTTCAAAAGTACATGGAATCTTTTTCCCTTCGTGAGTTGTTCGTATATGTTGTAATAGATTCCTTTTGTAGGTATAAAAACGTGTACAGCCTTCGTACGTACATTTAAATACAGGCAGTTCTTGTGTTCTTCTAAGTAAAATTTGCTCTTGAATACCTTTGAACATTGTTCACACTTATAGAGCATTGGGTGGTTCAATTCCTTGCGATGTGCCAACAATCCGGACCACTTTTCAAAGGTTGCTTCACACCGATCGCATCTGTGGGTTTTGGTGCACACATGGCGTGTTAAAAAGTATTCCTGGACAAATCCTTTGGAACATTTCGAGCAACTAAAAAGAGAAAAATTAATTTTTGTTTGATATTTTTGAAAAATTATTTAAGTTTATTGAAATATCTGGCAGTGCGACTTTGATTTTAATTTTCGAATTTTAATTTGTATCTTTTTTTTCAATCGTTTAGGTAGGAAATTAAATTTGCGTTTGGGAATTTTTTACCATCGTATTTTGTGGGGTTATTAAGACCCTAAACATGGAAAGGATTTAAGAGGAGATATGGATGCACATTGGTCTTAATGTTTTAAATATAAAAATAGAAGGGAAAAACAGAGTTGAGTAAAGCTTTCCAAAGTTTAAAAAAAAAATCTTCCAAGGAAAAATTGATGAGTATTCCGTGAAGTGCGAGTATTATGACGAAATATTTGACAGTACTTTGTTTTAAAAAATATTTGCTATACAACGAGATATAAAACATTTCAGCGTTGTAAAAGTTTCGGTTTTTATTCTTTCGAAAAGACTTAAACTTGTTTTTCTGGCGCCTGCTAAGAAAGGGGATTTATACTCAAGGAGAATAAAGACTTTATAAATGACAGTTAGATCAGAAGAAGAATATGTGATCATGCCATAAGAGGTGAGATGCGCTACAAATAAGTACTGAAAGCGGCATTCGTTGACAAAACGGAGCCTTGGGAAACACCAGACTTGAAAAAATCCAATATTAATTGTATTGAATTTTGTAGAAGTGTAGTTTTTAATTGAAAGAAAACAGATTCATCATAACCAAAAGAATAATTTTTTTAATAAAAGAGCAAGTGTAAGGATTTATTCTACTTTTTGGTGTGATAAACCATGAAATCACCAGTGGACCTATTGCTGTGTAAGACGTACTGCTGGTCATTAAGAAGCTTTTGGCTTTCGAGATATTTCTGAAGGTGGTTTTTGGCCGCCTCTTCGGAAAAATAGTGGGTAGATTATCCGGCCCAGGGGATTTATGTGAATTCAGATCTTTTAAGACTCTCAATATTGTACGGATGCGAAAGACCCATTAAATCATTTAGAATAAAGGCGGAGTCATAACAATCTCCATCAGCGTTGAAGAACTTTCACACGTCTTTAACTTTTTCTTATGCAATTCAACTTTTACAAATGTTTTGGAGTTTGTGCATATAATTTTTGAATTAAACACTTTACTTTACTTCAACTCTCAAAAGATGATTCAGTTCCATAACTCTCCATCATTTCTCCATGTCCAGTTTTACAGAAATGTATGTAACCTATTCGGAGAATTTTGACATAGGAAATAACTGCGGTACTACACGCCCCATTAGTTTTACATATCTCTATTGATACGTAATAAGTACCCATTGTTTGAAGTTTCGTGCATAGGACTGTCGTACAAAACATCTGGGCTCAATCCCTGATATTGCCAAATCCTCTGCTTTATCAGATTAGTTGTTTTGATTCGGTATAAAAACTGTAGGTACCCTACGTCCCTATACGTAGTAGGTCCTAATTATACCCTGGTTTTTCACGAGGTATAGTGCCCAAAAAATATATTTATGTATTTATTATGATACTTACTTAAAAGGATAAACTCCTGTGTGTTTGACTTCATGTCGCCTCAACTTGATTCTCTGAGTGAATTTCTCATCGCAGTGAAGACATCGATAGACTTTTGCATTTTCATGAACTTCTCGAATGTGTTTTTCCATATTTTCCTTTGAAACAAACATTTTATCGCAGAAATCAAAGCTGCACTTAATATTTTTCAATTGTAGAGATTTTTCATGGAAAGTCTTAATGTGTCGATTGAGATGTTGAGTATTGGTGTAGGTCTTGGAACATCCCTCATAGAAACATGCATGTTTTCTCTATTTTTGTAACAAATTAATACTTTAATAGAAAATAGTAAATGTACATTTATTAAAGTATTGTTACTTACAACTCCAGAGTGTTTATATTCGTGACAGATCAATTGAACCACACGCTTAAATTTTTGGCCACATCTAGAACTGCAGACATATTCCCCAGATGCTTCCTAAGACAATTCCGCATTAGAAAAAACACTCTCTATGTTACTATCTGGATGGATATTATTTATGTTCGGGCGCATTGTTTTTTGAATTATTAATGTTCGCATATTCCGTTTATTTAGCACGACACGCATACGAGCACAAAATGAACACTCAATAAATTTCATCGCTATGACAACTGGCTAAACAAATACAGCGTCAAAAATACTCCATTACTCGTTTTAGCTTGTTCTACAAGTCCTTGGTGAAGATAAACTAAGCCCAAGTTTGCTTGTAGAACACCTTCGTTTGTATCTTCGGGGATTTTCTTAACTAGCTCCAATGCTTGTTTTAAATATTCTCTGGCTGATCTTGTGTCTGCTAGTCCTAAAGCTGCAACACTTAAATTGTTGAGTATCGGAACAAGCTCAGAGTATGCTTCACCATAGCGTTCAGTAAATATATCATAAGCTTCATGTAAACACTCTATAGCTTCTTTGTAATCCTGTTGTTCGACTAGCATTTGGCTATACCAGGCAGAGGTTATAGCTTTTATTTCTTTCACGTCTTCAGAATCAGGAAGTTTTTTGAGTTTATCCAAAGCCCATTTGAAACCTTGTGCGGCTTTTTCAAAGTTTTTCTGCAAATGTGCCATATGAGCAATTTTAGAACTCATGTGAATGATTTTCAAACTGTCTTCTATTTCTCCATTGGCAAAAAGCCTCTTCATGACATCAGCAAATAGCTTTTCTGCGTTTTTAAAATGTCCTCTTTCCATTGCCAAATTGGCTAGAATATCATAAACATAAGTGACTCCATCCTTATGCTGAAGATCTTGGGCCATTTGAAGAGCTAAATGAAGCATTTGTTCGGCTTTATCATATTCTTTACGTTGTATTGCAAGTATTGAACGTTTGATAGTCATGGTAAGTTTTTTCTCAGGAGTTTTTTCATCTTTTTGCGAAAAGAAACTAAATCCAATGAGGAGTCCCATCGCAGGGATGTAATTTGTTGCAGATTGCGAATGTTGATTGCGATTGATGACAACTTTTTGAAGACATCTTGTTGATGTATTTCTTATATTTTGACTTTGTTAAGCTGCCGAATTTTTTAACGAATTCGTACAAAATCGAGGAATTCGTGTAAGAATTGTGAAATTCATTATTTTGTTATGCAAATTATTATTTATACGCAATAGAGAACAAAAGTTGTTGCGATCTCGGATATAGGCAGTGCTAAACAAAAATGAAAATAAAATTATAACAATAGTTACGTTTACAGAAAATTATAAAATAAATACGTTGTCGGAACACCCGGTGCCCGGCGTCAACAAGCTGTCACAATCCACAGCAAAAGGAATGATGATAATAAATATCCCAGCAACTAAATAAATCCATCTCTGACAACATTACTCGCACACAAGGATTGTTGAGAGTTGTAACTGTAAGTCACTAGGCCCTGGTCCTTCATGGACTGTTGCGCCACCTAATTTATTTATTTAACTAAATAAAATATCCTGAAAGGAACAAACCAAAAACACTCCATTACCAAGACCGGAATCTCAGACTGACATTTCGGTTTGCCTACAAGCTACTGAGGACTAAATGTGAGAAAGTGTGCGTGAAATGATGCAAAAAACCAAACACATTCTCACATTTAGTCCTCAGGCCCATCAAATGCTTCATTATAGTAATCAGCCCCATCTAAATGCTTCATTTTGAATGTTTCATGGCCTCGTTCAAAAACTAAACAATCCTAACCAACAGAATCTGAAGTGCTGACATGGTCTTAAATTGGAAGATTTGTATAGCTTTTTAATTTCAATCCAAATAAATGTTTTTAATGTATATTAAATAAAATAAAATTGACCAAATACATATTATTTAATGATTTATTAGTTTATTGTTATTTATTTTGTTTACTTAAATTATTTGCGAACGCAACATGCGCTGCAACTGGTTAAGTATAATTATTGCAAATGGACAAAAGTGTAACTCAATACTTTGTAAAACAACAAAACAGACAATTTTTTCAGCTGTAGTTTGCTTAGAGCATTTTTTTGGCGAACGTTAGAAGTTCAGGTGGAAACAATAGGCGGGTGCCTCCGTATTTTTTTTTTGTACAGACAATGCTACGAGAAGCATACTTGTGAAGTTCCATTGCCAACTTCAGCTAGTTCAGATTCCTCAATTAGATTAGTATTTTCATAATTTAAGCAGTTCGGTAGTTGCAAGACCAAATTTTAGTTTTGTTTGTTGCAGAAATATTCCTGAACATTTCTTTTTGAGGGACTATGTTAGAGTTAGAATTTTGTTTGTAGTTAGATTTGGGAAAACACATTTGAGGAAACCATGTTTTAAAAATAAGTTGCTTTGTGTAAAGCATCTTTAAGGAATAGAAATAGGCAATATGTTTACACACAATACCAACTAAATGAGTGCAATAAATAGATTTAAGTAACTTTTTTTATTCCAGTATGGGGAAACCGAACATCCAATAGAAAAAAACGGTATACGCGCCAAAATCCATACTTCTTGACTAAATAATGTTATCTTCTATGTTTACGCATAAAATTACGAATTTTGTAGCGTATGAACATTTCTAGACATTTTACAATCTAAAAAATTAATTATGCTATGAAATAATTGGCTGCTATTAATGCTAATGTTTTTTCTAAAAAGTTGATGAAGGTTAGCCGAAGCGGAAATTTCTTTAATGAACAAACCTAAAATATTATTGGCTTTCTCAACCTCTGCTTTATACCTGAAAACTATTGTTTATGTATATATATTTTCTTCTTTGTTCTGCATTTATAAAATGTAATCTATGGAAGTATTTACTATATTTAGAAAAACATGTACGTAAAACTCATTAATTTGTTTCATTTTTAGCACCACTTTTACTAAACATACCCTTCAAACAATAATAAGTAGACTTGAACTTTGGTAACTAAACATTTTTAAGGAATGAATGAAAATTATATTTTTCGTTAAACTGTGGGAATTCACTAAAAAAACTTCTGTACGTCAACAATAAACATTCATGACGATTACATGTTCTATTGAATTAGTTGTGCATGAATTCAGAACGATTTTAAGACGTTTTCATTTTGTGATATATGTCAAAATTTGCATTTTATTTGCTCTGCATTTATTCAACAGATTCGCTATAATCGTTCTGATTACTTTTTTAAAACATTGGTGTTCCTTTGATGCATAGTTTTTTTTGATAACAAATACATGTATGCTTCCATCAATCAAGAATGTTATGGATAAGATATTTTTCGATTATAACTATTTTTTTAAATATAATATTTATTAATCAAAATGGAATTCAAAAATAGTTGCAAGCTTAAATCATTAAAAACAAACTATAAATACATTTGGATTAATTAAATTGATACAGATTTTAATTACTTGCAAAAAAAATATTTGGGCCGTTCATTAACGAAAATTTATTAGAATTCAATACAAAAATTGTGCTGGCACCCTTAACTTGATGGTTCTTCGAACGCATCTTTGATACAAAAATCCGAGGTTAATTTTGAAATTTGAAGAATTTCGTAGTGATTTTTGTAAATTAGTGAATTAATTATAATAAACTGATGTTGAACATGCTTTTTTCAAGACAAAAAGGTACATTGGTTCACTATCCACAATTTGCCTGCAAAATTAAAGCTTAAAACCGACTTTTTCATCGAAAAAAGTAAAAGGAAAAACCTGAAAAAAACTTATTAACCCCTCCATTTTTTTTTTGCTATGCAAAGTGCCGCTAGCCCACGGCATCGTTTTTTTTTGTTTGTGCTCACATCTATTCATGGACTAATTGTCAAAATTACAAATACAACAATGTAAACAAACGGGTTTTGGAGAGTGAAACGTACGAAAGATTCCGGTCTTGGTAATGGAGTGTTTTTGGAACAAACAAACAAACCGACAGAACACCAAAGAACATATACGATAAAACTACAAACAAATAACATTTAAGACCAAAATCCACGTTAAACGCTACTACTAGAGACGAGAAGGCCAACGAAAAGTTTAGCTCAAATAAATAACAACAAACGACGACAAGCTGCGGGTGAGGGATACGAAACCAAAAATACTCCATTACCAAGATCGGAATATCAGACTGACATTTCGGCACAGATAAGAAACTATACAGATGTCTCATCCCCATAGAAGAAAATGTCCCATATTTTTTTCACTACTCCTTGGCTATCAACCGACAAAAAGCTTTTTGTCGGTTGATCGTCAAGCACAAAAAGCTGTTTTTGATTTCACATATTGGCTTGCCAGTATGCCTGTTCAAAGCTACATATATGTGTCTAACTATAAAAAATTCTAAAGTTGTTTTTTCTCTCAAGTCAATGTCCATAGAGACAAAGAAGAACAGAAACTGTTTTGGTTTCGATGATGTTTTGGTCCTAATGTTTCCATATTTTAGTTGCTATTGTTCAAGTGAAGTACATAGGTATTTTATGCTATTTATGCTATTTATTATTGAATATGAAAATGAATGAATGAAGAAAAAATGAATAGAAGAAAAAATAAGGAAAGCAAAAGAAGAAGAAAAACTACTAAGAGAAGAAGATAAAAAAAGATTGTTGCGAAGGAAAACATCAAATGAAGAATTTTGGAAAAGCCTTGTGAAAGTGAAACGTATTGTGAGTATTTGAATTATTTAAATATATAATTTTACTAATTTTACTTATTTTCGATGCAGGAACCTATTAAAATTCGTTTAGAACATTTTCAGAAGAAACCAATACGTTTGGACTCCGACTGCAAGGATGAGGAATTTTTATTTTCGTTCGCTTAGTTGTACAATATTTTATATTACTTCTTTTTTATATGTATTTTATTGCACATTATTATTTTATATTATTTTATTTATATTGTATATATATATATTTTCACACTTGTAAATAAAACACAAATTTACTTTATTTAAATTGCTGCAAACTAATTTATTGAACACTTTCAATTATTACTTTCAAACACAGTCTTTTCTTTAAATTATTACTTTTTAAACACAGTCTTTACTTTTCGCAGTTCACAACCAATAATGAACCGCTTCGCTTCCGAGCGCCTATTTATATACCTCAAATTAGTTCGAGAAACTACTAGGTTGTACGAAGCGAGTTCTCCTCTTTATCACTAGATGCTTAACGAAGCTAGTTCTCCCCTTAGCCACTAGATGTTTCTCGATGCTTAACGAAGCGAGTTCTCCTCTTAATCTCTAGATGTTGCCCTTATTCTACTATAACACGATATTAAAAGAGATAAAGAGTATATATATTTTACAATAGAATAAATATTTTTTATTTCACAATTTTTCACAAATAAATATAATTTGTGTTCGTTTTCGTTTTCTGAACTACCACAAAAACCAAATTACACATGACTTTTTTTTCTGAAATGAAGATGGAGATGGAAGATGGAAGATCGAGTCCGATTGATTGGGTTGGTATCTTATTTTTATGTTTTGAGTTTAGATTCTAGGCAGATCTCAAGTCGATATTTGACATTATTTATGTCGTTGTTGTCTGAAATCAATAGGGAACTTTTGCTAATTTTTGGAAGCTTCTCATTCATCCTTTCGTTAAACGGTAAGTATCCTTATTACAAACAGATGAAACGCTATGGAATGGATTGACATATGAAAAAAAAAGGAGCAACACCATTTGTTAATTTGTTTTTATATTTTATTTTTAATTATCACGTCACTCGGCATTATCGCTGGCAACTTTCTCTATCCCCGTCAGTATTTCTTCTTGCAATGCTTGCAAATCGACATCATCCATAATTTTCATGTCTATCTCCTTTTCAATGAACACTCCTGACAGCTTCGATAGTGTTGATTGCTTCCGTTTGCCAGCGTCTTTGTGCTTTGAGCGTGGTTTCTTCGTCGTCTTAGGGTTTCTTATTTGTATTTTTTGATGCATTACTTTTATGTGGTTCTCGAGAGCTCTCTTATCCGACAGTGTTGCTTCGCAGTCTCCAAAAGTACATGGAATCTTTTTTCCTTCGTGAGTTGTTCGTATATGTTGTAATAGATTCCTTTTGTAGGTATAAAAACGTGTACAGCCTTCGTACGTACATTTAAATACTTCTTTATCATCTGCATGGCAGTTCTTGTGTTCTTCTAAGAAAAATTTGCTCTTGAATTCCTTTGAACATTGTTCACACTTAAATATAGAGCATTGGGGGGTTCAATTCCTTGCGATGTGCCAACAATCCGGACCACTTTTCAAAGGTTGCTTCACACCGATCGCATCTGTGGGTTTTGGTGCACACATGGCGTGTTAAAAAGTATTCCTGGACAAATCCTTTAGAACATTTCGAGCAACTAAAAAGACAAAAATCAATTTTTGTTTGATATTTTTGAAAAATTATTAAAGTTTATTGAAATATCTGGCAGTGCGACATTAATTTTAAATTTTTCGAATTTTAATTTGTATCTTTTTTTCAATCGTTTACGTTTAGGTAGGAGATTAAATTTGCGTTTGGAAAAGGAAGCGGGCTGGCTTTGTGTTAATTTGTTACCATCGTATTTGTTGGGGTTATTACGACAACACATGTTTAAAGTTTAAACATATTCGGGCGATTCGAAAATAGAGAAGGATTTAAGAGGAGATATGGATTCACATTGGTCTTAAGCTTTTAAATACCAAAATGAAAGGGAAAAACAGAGTTGGGTAAAGCATTCTAGTGGTTAAAAAAAGAATCTTCCAATCTGAGGAGTAGATATTCCTTGAAGTGCGGGTATTACGGCGAAATGTTTGACAGAAAATCTCTTTTTTTATTCTTTCGAAAAGACTTAAACTTGTTTTACTGGCGCCTACTAAGAAATGGGAGTTATATTCAAGAAGAATATGTGATCATGCCATAAAAGAGGTGATCTGCGCTACAAATAAGTACTGAAAGTTGATTAGTTTTCTTGATGCAACTGCCACTCATGGATAGCGGCATTGGGTGACAAAACGGAGCCCTGGGAAATACCAGACTTGAAATAATCCAATATTATTTGTATTGAATTTTGTAGAAGTGAAGTTTTAAATTGAACGAAAAAGAGATTCTCATAATATTTTTTTTGATAAAAGAGCAAGCGCAATAATATTACTTTCTTCAAAACGATGTAAGGATTTGTTCCACTTTTTGGTGTGATAAACCATGAAATCACCAGTGGACCTATTGCTGCGTAAGACGTACCTACTGCTGGTCATTAAGAAGCTTTCGGTTTTCGAGGTATTTCTGAAGGTGGTTTTGGCCGCCGCCGCTTCGGGAAATTTGTGTGAATTCAGATCTTTTAAGACTCTCAGTATTGTACGGATGCGAAAGATCCATAAAATCATTTAGAATAAAGGTGGAGTCATCTCCGTCAGCGTTGAAGAACTTTCACACGTCTTTAACTTTTTCTTATGCTATTCAACTTTTACAAAGGTTTTGGAGTTTGTGCACATAATTTTTCACTAAGGAATACAAAATTAAATACTTTACTTTATTCAACTCTCAGAAGCTGATTAATTTTTAGTTTAGTTTAGTTTAGTTTAGTTTATTTCATCAATCTGAGATTAACATTCTCTTTTAGATTACATAAATATAATATAAATAAAGATAACGAAAAATAGTAGCTTAAAGTTATAATAAATATTTAAAATAAATACAGAAAACATAAATTTAACATATATATATCACAATAATTAATGAAATAACAAAATTAACATTACATGTTTTTTAAAAGTTTCTCGTGAACTGTGCATAAAAATATCTATCTTTTCAATTACAGCATTAGTTTCTCTGATGCAACGCATAATCGGTACATTTCTACCATATATACTTCTAGAAAAAGTCTCCCGTAAATGAAAGCCTATACGAAGGCCTCTACTGGGAAAATAAAATTTTATTTGCTCAAGCAAGTAAGGACACATAATGTGACTACTTATTAAATCTTTTATCATCATAATAGAAAAATACTTTCTTCTGACCTCGAGCGTTTGCATACCAAAAAGCAAACATCTCACATTATATGCGGGCATAATAATGTTCCAATTTAGCTTAAAAAAACAATATCTTGTGAAACTTCTCTGAATCCTTTCAATTCTCAATGAATGATTTGCATAGTACGGATTCCAAACCACGCAACAGTATTCCAGGGTAGATCTCACAAAAGCCATATAAAGAGATTTAAGAGCATATGAATCGGAGAATTCTCTAGTGTTCCTTTTTAGAAAACCCAACATTTTATATGCTTTATTAACTATATAGTCAATGTGACTACTAAAAGTGAACTTCCTATCAAATATTACTCCTAAATCCTTCTTTTCAGTTACTTTATCTAATGTTATATTATTGATAGTGTAATCAAATACTATTGGTGCAATTTTCTTTGAGCATATAAAGCTTTGACATTTGGCTACATTTAAGAAAAGAAGATTTTTATTGCACCATGATGCAAGTTCACATAAATCTTCTTGCAATAAATAACAATCAATTAGAGAATGTATAGTTCTGAATATTTTTACGTCGTCAGCATATAATAAATACCTGGAAAACTGGAAAATGTCAGGAATATCATTGATAAATATTAAAAATTAAAGAACAAGGGACCAATGTGACTTCCTTGAGGGACGCCCAAGGTTACTTTTATGCACTTTGAAACATATCTGTGTATCTTAACGAATTGGGTTCGATCAGTAAGATACGAACGTATCCATTCTAAAAGTATGGAGTGGATACCAAGCTTGGACAATTTATATAATAATATTTCATGGCTAACTCTATCAAATGCCTTGGCAAAGTCGGTAAAGATGATGTCGGTCTGGAGACCACTTTCAAATCCACTAACAACTAAATCACACAAAATAGTGAGATTTGTAGCAGTAGATCTGCCGGAAAAAAATCCATGCTGAGAATCGGATACTATTTGTTTTGTAAGAAAAATGAGCTTATCACACACAATTTTTTCAAAAATTTTAGGAATAATAGATAACTTACATATTGGTCGGTAATTACATATTTTTTGCTTTGCTCCAGATTTAAAAATCGGAGATATGTACGATGTTTTCCAGTCATTTAAAAATTCACCTGTTTTAAGAGACTTATTGAAAATTAGCAACAAAGGTAACGCAAGGGACGTTGCACATTTTTTGATTATCTTGGGAGATATACTATCTGGACCAAGTCCTTTGTTTTCATCGATCCCATTTAACGCTTCAAGTACATCTGATATTTCTAACTGAATAATTCCTATATCAACTACATTAGATGGAGTAAAATCAGGAAGCTCGTTAGGAGACGTAACTGCGTAAACAGATTCAAAATAATCTGCAAAAAGATTACAGATAGTTTGCAAATCACTAGATATAGAACCCGAAAACTCCATACAATTTGGTAAACCACTAGATTTTCTTTTGGAGTTAATAAAATTCCAAAAGCTTTTGTTCCACAACTCTCTATCATTTCTCCATGTCCAGTTTTACAGAAATGTATGTAACCAATTCGGAGAATTTTGACATAGGAAATAACTATCGTACTAAACGCCCCATTAGTTTTATCTCTATTCATACATACTAAGTACCCATTGTTTGAAGTTCCGTAAGTTCCGTGCATAGGACTGTCGTACAAAACATCTGGGTTCAATCCCTGATATTGCAAAATCCTCTGCTTTCTCGGATTAGATGTTTTGATTCGGTATAGAAACTGTAGGTACCCTACATCCCTACTTAGTAGGTCCTAACTATAGCCTGGTTCTTCACGAGGTATACTTACTTACTTACTTAAGGTGGCGCTACAGTCCTGTGTGAACTAGGGCCTCACCCAACAAACTTCTCCATCTAGCTCGGTCCCTAGCTAGATGTCTCCAGTTTCGCGCTCCGAGTTGGGTGAGGTCACCTTCCACTTGTGCGCGCCACCTGATTCGCGGTCTTCCTCTACTGCGCTGTCCTGTGGGTGTGGATTCGAAGACTTTCCGGGCCGGAGCATTGGTTTCCATGCGCTCTACGTGACCTAGCCATCTTAGTCGTTGGACTTTTACCCTTCTTGCTAAGTCTACGTCGCTGTACAGCCCGTACAGCTCGTCGTTCCATCTTCTCCTCCACTCCCCTTCGATGCATACGGGACCGTAGATCACACGAAGAATCTTTCTCTCGAAACGACCCAAGGTGCTTTCATCCGCTTTTGTCAAAGTCCATGCTTCTGCACCGTATAGCAGGACGGGGATGATAAGGGTCTTATATAGCGACACTTTAGTCCTTCGAGAGAGAATTTTTCCACTCAATTGCTTTCTTAACCCAAAGAAACAGCGGTTAGCAAGAGTTATTCTTCGTTTGATCTCAGCGCTGGTGTTGTTTTCTGCGTTTACAGCGGAGCCTAGGTAGACGAAGTCCTTGACTACCTCAAAGTTACGTCTGTCGATGGTGACGTTTTGACCAAGACGTCGGTGTTGTAGGTCCTTTCTTGATGACAGCATGTACTTTGTTTTGCCCTCATTAACCGTTAAACCCATTTTTGCCGCCTCTGCCTCAATACTCACAAAAGCCCCATTGACATCACGCTGAGTTCTTCCGATTATGTCAATGTCATCAGCATATGCTAGTAATTGGACAGACTTTTGAAAGATAGTGCCTCTGGTGTTGACGTGTGAGCTTTGCACTATTCTTTCAAGTACGATGTTAAAAAAATCACATGACAGCGCATCACCTTGTCTAAAACCTTTTTTGACATCGAAAGGTTCAGTTAAGTTATTTCCAACCTTTATGGAGCAGCGTGAATTCTCCATGGTCATCCTGCACAAACGGACGAGTTTGCCAGGGATGCCAAAACTAGACATGGCTCTATACAGTTCGTCCCTGTAGATACTGTCATATGCGGCCTTGAAATCGATGAAAAGATGGTGGGTGTCGATTTGGTGTTCTTGAGTTTTTTCCAGGATCTGCCGTAATGTGAATATTTGATCGACTGTGGACTTTCCTGGTCTAAAACCACACTGATAAGGACCTATCAGATTGTTGACGATGGGCTTTAGACGTTCACATATTACGGCAGAGAAGATTTTATAAGCGATGTTAAGTAGACTGATTCCTCTATAATTGGTGCAGTTTAGAGGGTCTCCTTTTTTTTTTTTTTTTTTTTTTTTTTTTTTTTTTTTCACGAGGTATAGTGCCCAAAAAATATATTTATGTATTTATTATGACACTTACTTAATTGGGTTTTCCATAGGTAAAATAAATCAATTTATTCTGTCACCTGTTTTTGCATTCCATGGTTCAAAATAAATTGATTAATTTTTGATTTGAGATTGCTACTAAAGTTTTTCTAAATTTTAAATTTTTTGAATACTTTTAAGATTTTAACAAATATTAAAGTTGTTTTTGACAGACAAACCACCCACAAGGGCGGGGGTAGGTTCATGACCCCTAAAACCCTCCTTGGATCCGCCATTGCTCGAACTTAAGCTGGAACTCTTGCATCTACTTTTGATTTTTTTCTTTGTTTTCATTCCGATTACTTTATCTACCTTTGGATGCAAATAAATGCATTTTACTCAACTTTTTTACTTTCTAACTTGATAAGAAATAAATCAAATGCACTAGAAACTGATAAGGAATTGATATAAAAAAGTACATGGATGTGGTGAAGTCATGATTTCTTGAGTCTTTTTTATCTTTTGTGAGACGATGAAATAGTTTGAAAGAAATTGACAGTACAGGTTAGGTTAGGTTAGGTTATAAGGGGTGTGCACAACATGAAGCTGTTGCGTACACGGGGGCCTGCTGGTCCATTGTGATCCCCTGTAAAGTAAAAGTAAGCATCGATGCTCCTCAATCATTGCCGATTAGCGTAGACTGGCTCGTTAACGAACCAGCCTGTGTTATCTATAAATTTCCTCATGTTTGCCATTGAGACCTGTGGTAGATCATCCAGTTCTCCAACAAACCTGTTTCCGAAATGACGGAGTTGGCTGGTTTGGAGGTTCGGACAGTTGCAGAGCAGGTGTTTGATGGTTTCTATTTCCTCCTCATCCTGACAGCTCCTACAAAAATCGGGTGCAAATGCCCCTATCCTATTAGCCATTACGCCAATGGTGGCGCAATGACCTGTTAGTATACCTATCAAGATTTTAATGTTCTTTTTACTCAGCGATAGAATGTACCGAGTTTCCTTTTTATTTGTTTTAGGCCATAAACTTCTAGAGATTGCGCAATCGTCCCTGGATTTCCAGGAGTTATTGATTTTCTCTTTTAGTTTAAGGTCTATCTTCCTCTTGAGTACCCCAATCGGGACGAGTGGTCCCCTAACTGTATGGTCGCTACTACTTGTGTCTGCTTCTGACCCTTTCCTGGCTAGTTCATCTACTATATCATTCCCTTCTATATTGCTATGTCCGGGAACCCAGCAGAGCTTTACCTGGTTAGTGTGGCAGATTTTGTTTAATTCCTTCCTGCAGTTTAAAACTGCTTTTGATCTTATGGTCTCACTGGCTAAGGCTTTGATAGCAGCTTGGCTGTCCGCGAAAAAAGTAATCTCCGAAGAGCTTAGCTTTTCGTGATGTGCCAATTCAGCTGCTTTTCCAATGGCAAAGATCTCGGCCTGAAAGACACTACAGTCAGCCGGGAGTGTATATGACGCTCTGATGTTGAGAGATTGGCAAAACACTCCAGCACCTGTTCCTGATTCCATTTTTGAACCGTCAGTGTAGAAAGGGATACCCTCTTTTCAGCCTAACTATGTATATTGGGAATCAGCACTTTCTTTCACAATCTGCATAATTTTTCTTTTAATAACATTGTTTTTTTTTTCTTTAGATTTAAATCACTTATCACTTCTATCCTCGTTCGCAGCTTCCTCCTACAAAGATTTTGATTTTTTCCTGGAACTGGATTCCGCCAACGAAGTATTTCAATTCGTGAGAAGCTGGTCTCCTTACTCTTGGCCGGTGCTTTCGTTAATGGCCTGAAGAGCTTTTGATTCTGAAGAGTAACCTGATTCACTCCTCGGTCTTGATTGTGGTGTTACAGCTAGATTATCAAATACTCGTACTGATTCCTAATTCAAGAAATCTTATTTCAACAACCTGCCTAGGGACTTGCATTCACATATCTCTTACCTATATGTATGTACATCTGTAGTTGGTTTCTCAAGATCGCGGCCCACCGATTCCCTTTTTTTGTACTGTACCGAGCATGGATTTGGTCGAACGCAACGTGGTCGAGTTATCGGTAATTGACTGGGACGTTTTATGTAGCACCACTTTCTTTTCCTAACCAAACAAAATTTTTGTTAGGCGTGACTAATTGGATTTTTTTTTCTATGTTCTTACCTATGAAATAATTTCCTAGAAGAATGAAAATTTTGGTGGGCGATTTGGGAATGGACCGACCCGACCCCCTCTAATCAGGATGTTGGGAATTCCAATGGTTTTTGTGTACCTGCACTATGGATTCCTAATTTGAGTAAAATTTATTTCGTGAGAGAACTGATTGAACGAGATACTTTTGAAAATGTGTTCTTACCAATGGATTTTCTTTTTCTCTTATACATAGATAAACCAAGAACCGTATTCTTTTCTTCAATTTTTGGAAATACCGAATGTAGGTTTGCACAATGTTGCCGATATCCTTACAGAAATGGTCAGATCTGTTTAAACCGTGTGATTTTGTGGCTTTCACTTAAACTCTTTTATTTTTTGAAGGACTATTTTGCTGAGCTAAGAACTTTCTCGGTCGACCGATTAAAAAGAAATGATGGAGAGTTAAAAACTGCGCCACGAGGATACCAACTTAACTTTTTGTGAAACGCATGGAATGAAGAGAATAGGAAATGTCAATCGGTACGGGACGGCTCGAAACATTGTGGTCCCGATCGTACCTCTCACTTTAATCGAGACTCGCTAACACATTTTAAGGTGAAGGTGCAAGTGTTTAGTTTAAGCTTCATGCACAAAAGTGCATGTCCGATTGCATTGCTTCTGCCAAAGATAATTTAATTTTTCTCCTTTCTATAATTATCTAAATATATGTATGGATATATTTAATAATCGTCGTTTGGGAATATTCGTATGTTATGTCTCTAAGAACAAGTTTTTTTTTCTGTTATGCGAATAAAAACTAACTAATTAATAAACTACTTCGATAGTTTGTTTTATATCAATAAGTTGAAGATGGTGATGGATGATGGTATCGAGGTTAAACTCAACGCTTCTTATAGGGTTTATTTCTATGGATACCTTATATCTCATGAATGTTGTTAGTTAATACCTTGGGTCGTTCCCTACAAGATTTTCACAAAAATCAGACTAACATTTAGGTTTCGAAGTTCAAAATTATTGTAAAATAAAGTTTTCAATGGATAATTTTAATATTTCACTGAATGTTTACAAAAAAAAACAAACAAATTTAAAATCAATTTTTATATGGTAAATCAGCGGTTCTGTCAGATATTTATGCATATGCCACAAATTCTCGGACAACTTTGGATCCTTTTTTTGACATCACAGGTGTTCTCTTACACGTAAAACACCAACAAAAAGGTATCCAGCCAGATATACTATATGCCTGAGATTGAGATTGAACAGTGCTAATGAATGCGCCCACTATAACAAAAATCAAATTCAACAAATTCTTTTTCTAAAGCCTTTTTGTTGTAAGCAAAAGTGTCACTTTTTCTCTTTGCGTCCGTTGGCCATTTTCAAGACCTTTTTCATTTGATATAAATTTTAGTAAGATCCCGTATCTTTAACTAAAACCACCTTGATATTAAGGGACCTGCAATTAATGTACTTTCTTCTTTCGTGGATCCGTTGGTCATTCTGTAGACCTTCATTTTGGTATGGTTATTGGTTGTATACAGCCCTCCGTTTTGCCACAACAACTCTGTACACTGTATCTTTAACTAAGGCCACTTTGCAGTTCAGGGATCTGTAAATAGTGCACTTTTGCTTAGTGCATCCATTGTCCAAAGTTAATAACTTCATTTTGGTATACATTTTAGTCAAAAAAAGCCCTCGTTTAGCCACAATAGGTCCAACACTGTATCTTTTGCTAAAACCACTTTGCAGTTTAGGGATCTGCAGATAATGCACTTTTTCTCAGTGCATCTGGTGGCCGTAGTTAAGACCTCCACTTTGATATGGCTATTGGATAGATACAACCCTCCGTTTGGACACAATAACGTTAAAACTGTATCCTTAACTAAAACCACTTTGCAGTTTAGGGATCTGCAGATAATGCACTTTTTCTCAGTGCATCTGGTGGCCGTATTTAAGACCTCCACTTTGGTATGGCTATTGGTTAGATACAACCCTCCGTTTGGACACAATAGCTCTTAAACTGTATCCTTAACTAAAACCACTTTGCAGTTAAGGGATCTGCAGATAATGCACTTTTTCGCAGTGCATCTGGTGGCCGTAGTTAAGACCTCCATTTTGGTATGGCTATTGGTTAGATACAACCCTCCGTTTGGACACAATAGCTCTTAAACTGTATCCTTAACTAAAACCACTTTGCAGTTAAGGGATCTGCAGATAATGCACTTTTTCGCAGTGCATCTGGTGGCCGTAGTTAAGACCTCCACTTTGGTATGGCTACTGGATAGATACAACCCTCCGTTTGGACACAATAGCTCTAAAACTGTATCCTTAACTAAGATTACTTTGCAGTTTAGGGATCTGCAGATAATGCACTTTTTCGCAGTGCATCTGGTGGCCATAGTTAAGACCTCCACTTTGATATGGCTATTGGATAGATACAACCCTCCGTTTGACACAATAACGTTAAAACTGTATCCTTTACTAAAACCACTTTGCAGTTAAGGGATCTGCAGATAATGCACTTTTTCGCAGTGCATCTGGTGGCCGTAGTTAAGACCTCCACTTTGGTATGGCTATTGGATAGATACAACCCTCCGTTTGGACACAATAACGTTAAAACTGCATCCTTAACTAAAACCACTTTGCAGTTTAGGGATCTGCAGATAATGCACTTTTTCTCAGTGCATCTGGTGGCCGTAGTTAAGACCTCCACTTTGGTATGGCTACTGGATAGATACAACCCTCCGTTTGGACACAATAACGTTAAAACTGCATCCTTAACTAAAACCACTTTGCAGTTTAGGGATCTGCAGATAATGCACTTTTTCTCAGTGCATCTGGTGGCCGTATTTAAGACCTCCACTTTGGTATGGCTATTGGTTAGATACAACCCTCCGTTTGGACACAATAGCTCTTAAACTGTATCCTTAACTAAAACCACTTTGCAGTTAAGGGATCTGCAGATAATGCACTTTTTCGCAGTGCATCTGGTGGCCGTAGTTAAGACCTCCATTTTGGTATGGCTATTGGTTAGATACAACCCTCCGTTTGGACACAATAGCTCTTAAACTGTATCCTTAACTAAAACCATTTTGCAGTTAAGGGATCTGCAGATAATGCACTTTTTCGCAGTGCATCTGCTGGCCGTAGTTAAGACCTCCACTTTGGTATGGCGATTGGATAGATACAACCCTCCGTTTGGACACAATAACGTTAAAACTGCATCCTTAACTAAAACCACTTTGCAGTTTAGGGATCTGCAGATAATGCACTTTTTCTCAGTGCATCTGGTGGCCGTATTTAAGACCTCCACTTTGGTATGGCTATTGGTTAGATACAACCCTCCGTTTGGACACAATAGCTCTTAAACTGTATCCTTAACTAAAACCACTTTGCAGTTAAGGGATCTGCAGATAATGCACTTTTTCGCAGTGCATCTGGTGGCCGTAGTTAAGACCTCCATTTTGGTATGGCTATTGGTTAGATACAACCCTCCGTTTGGACACAATAGCTCTAAAACTGTATCCGTAACTAAAACCACTTTGCAGTTAAGGGATCTGCAGATAATGCACTTTTTCTCAGTGCATCTGTTGGCCATAGTTAAGACCTCCGCTTTGGTATGGCTATTGGATAGATACAACCCTCCGTGTGGACACAATAGCTCTAACACTGAATCGTTTCTAAAAACACACTTTGCAATTAGTTCACTGTAGTTTTACCTTTGGAGTGGAAATGTGGTAAGGCAGGCCTGGACAAGAATATTTTAGTATAAATAGAGGAGCCTTTCAATCAAAAAATCAGTTCGAAAGAATTTCTGGAGAATACGGAAGAAGAAAAATGAATTGTTTGAGATTTTGTTTGTATTTAGTGGTGAAAAAAATAGTGAAAAATGTGAGAAATATTTATTATTATATTTTAGACGTTGGTTAATTATAATTTAATGTTAAAAATTATTTTTGTTGGTAGATTGATTTGGTACTTAGTCAAGAAGAAAAAATAAAGAGAAGAAAAGAAGATGATGAAAAAAGATTGCGAAGGAAAAGTTTAAATGAAGAATTCTGGAAAAGCATGGTGAAAGTGCAACGTATTGTGAGTATTTGAATTATTTAAATATATAATTTTACTAATTTTACTTATTTTCGATGCAGCAACTTATTAAAATTCGTGAAAAACATTGGAAGGAGAAACCAAAGATATGTTTGGACTCCGACTCCAAGGATAAGGAATACGATGTGGGTTTACTATATTTTTCCAGCTTCTTCAGATAGTGGTACGTACATTTTTTTCTATTTATTCTGATAATTTAGTTAATATTTAATTTTTTTAATTTGAATAGTTCACATATGATAGATTATACTTCTGACTACTGAGCACCGAAATGAAATTGTTTTCGACTCGGTAATAATTTTGTTAATGTTTTCAGAAATATAAACTACCGTATGTATTGAACACTCTTTGATTTAAACTTATTTTCCTTCGTTTAATTGTATAATATTTTATATTTGATATTATTTCTTTTTTATATTTTATTGCACATTATTATTTTATATTGTAATATTTTTATTTCACAATTTTTCACAAATAAATATAATTCGTGTTCGTTTTCTGAACTACAACAAAAACCAAATTACACATGACTTTTTTTTCTGAAATGAAGATGGAGATGGAAGATGGAAGATCGAGTCCGATTGATTGGGTTGGTATCTTATTTTTATGTTTTGAGTTTAGATTCTAGGCAGATCTCAAGTCGATATTTGACATTATTTAAGTCGTTGTTGTCTGAAATCAATAGGGAACTTTTGCTAATTTTTGGAAGCTTCTCATTCATCCTTTCGTTAAACGGTAAGTATCCTTATTACAAACAGATGAAACGCTATGGAATGGATTGACATATGAAAAAAAAAGGAGCAACACCATTTGTTAATTTGTTTTTATATTTTATTTTTAATTATCACGTCACTCGGCATTATCGCTGGCAACTTTCTCTATCCCCGTCAGAGTCAAACTTTTTTTATGGAATTTTTTTCTGCTTTTGAAATAAATAAAATTATACAGTCGCTAAAAAATTCAAATTCTAAGTCGTGTGATAATATTTCTAGTAATATTCTGAAAAGAATATCTTTTCTAGTTGCAGATGTTTTAACTCACATTTTCAATCTAAGCATACAAAAAGGTATCTTTCCTGATTTTTTGAAAACTGCAGTCGTTATCCCTTTACATAAAAAAGGCGATGCTACGAATTTAAATAATTATCGACCTATATCTCTTTTATCAGTCTTTTCTAAAGTTTTCGAAAAGGGGATAAAGTCTAGGATGCTGTCTTTTCTAGACAAAACGAATTTTTTCAGTGACTCACAGTTTGGCTTTAGAAGTGGTAGATCTACTGAAGACGCTTTGTTAAAGTTATGCAGTGAAATTTATAAAAGTCTTAATGAATCTGTTATACCAGCTACACTATTTATAGACATTACCAAAGCTTTTGACATGGTTGACCATGATATTTTGCTTATGAAATTACATAATGCTGGATTTAGAGGTTATATACATGAATGGTTTGTATCGTATCTGCATAATCGTAGTCAAAGAGTTAAAATTAAAAATATCTTAAGTGCTAAAAACTTCATTAACGTTGGTGTACCACAAGGCTCTGTATTAGGACCAGTTTTGTTTTTAATTTTTGTTAATTCACTTTTCTTGCAACCTTTGAAGGGCACAATAACAGCGTTTGCCGATGACACTGCTTTGACGTACAACAGTAAATGTTACTTCAACCTTTATTCGGACGTTAACCACGATTTAGAACTGTTGCGTAATTGGTTTAATCTTCATAAACTGGTCATTAGTGAAAAAACGAAGTTCATGATCTATAATATTATGGGTAAAATCTGTAGTGATTGGCCTTTAAAATATCATTCTCCTAATTGCGAAAGATTCCGTTTGATGCATTCCTGTTTTTTTTATCATAATTTTCTAACTTTTAATTCTAATATGTGTTGCGCCACGGATTGTTTTTCAATTGAGCGAGTCGACAGTTTTAAGTATTTGGGTGTAACTTTAGACTATAGGTTTAGTTGGAAAGACCATACACTATCTGTAAAGAATTTTTTAACTAATGTTATTAGACAGATTTTTCTACTCAGCCAATACTGTGGTTTGTTAGTTCTAAAATTAGTTTACAACGGTCTTTTTAAATCTAAGTTGCAGTACGGGATAACTTGTTGGAGTGGAACACATTTTAATAAATTAGAACCTTTACTTATAAAACAAAAACATGCAATTCGCATTCTGTGTAAGATTAATCGTCTAACTCCTAGCTTTGGGTTTTTTAAAAATCTGGAACTGCTACCTTTAAGGCATTTGTATTTCTACAAAGTTTTAAGTTTTTTTTGAAAATTCCGGTTACAATGCTTCGAGGATCTACGAAAACTGTAATTTACGCGTTAACTCCAGTTACCTTGTCAAAGTACCCACAATCAAGAAAGCACATTTTTCACTCTTTTACAATATTACTGCGCCTCGTCTTTTTAATAAATTACCTACTAGTCTTAGAAGTGAGCGAGTTAAATCAGTATATCTGAAAAATATTAAACATTGGCTTTTTTTATCAAATTTTGATGTTGTTGAAAACTTGATAATTCCCTTAGTTTAAATTTTTGAAATTATTGCTCTTATTTTTTTTTCTTCTTCATATTAAATTCATTTATTTAAGATTTGTTTTTCCAAATTTTAATTTAATTTAAATTCTTATATCTTTATCGCATCCCCATCGATAAATTAATTGTAATTATCTTTTATATAGTATAGTACTTTCACTTCTTGTCTTCGGCCAACAGATTGTACTTAACTATTTCATTCTTGAAATTAATCTTAAAGTTAATGTATTTTTATATAACTATGGATTGAAGTTTATATAGTTTTAAGTATTTTTCAAATGAAATAAAGAAATTAAAAAAAAAAAAAAAAAAAAAAAAGTATTTCTTCTTGCAATGCTTGCAAATCGACATCATCCATAATTTTCATGTCTATCTCCTTTTCAATTAACACTTCTCCTGACAGCTTCGATAGTGTTGATTGCTTCCGTTTGCCAGCGTCTTTGCGCTTTGAGCGTGGTTTCTTCGTCGTCTTAGGGTTTCTTATTTGTATTTTTTGATGCATTACTTTTATGTGGTTCTCGAGAGCTCTCTTATCCGACAGTGTTGCTTCGCAGTCTCCAAAAGTACATGGAATCTTTTTTCCTTCGTGAGTTGTTCGTATATGTTGTAATAGATTCCTTTTGTAGGTATAAAAACGTGTACAGCCTTCGTACGTACATTTAAATACTTCTTTATCATCTGCATGGCAGTTCTTGTGTTCTTCTAAGAAAAATTTGCTCTTGAATTCCTTTGAACATTGTTCACACTTATAGAGCATTGGGTGGTTCAATTCCTTGCGATGTGCCAACAATCCGGACCACTTTTCAAAGGTTGCTTCACACCGATCGCATCTGTGGGTTTTGGTGCACACATGGCGTGTTAAAAAGTATTCCTGGAAAACAGAAAAATTCATTTTTTTTTTGTTGATATTTTTGAAAAATTATTAAAGTTTATTGAAATATCTGGCAGTGCGACTTTGATTTTAATTTTCGAATTTTAATTTGTATCTTTTTTTTCAATCGTTTAGGTAGGAAATTAAATTTGCGTTTGGGAATTTTTTACCATCGTATTTTGTGGGGTTATTACGACAACACATGTTTAAAGTTTAAACATATTCGGGCGATTGGAAAATAGAGAAGGATTTAAGAGGAGATATGGATTAACATTGGTCTTAAGCTTTTAAATACCAAAATGAAAGGGAAAAACAGAGTTGGGTAAAGCATTCTAGTGGTTAAAAAAAGAATCTTCCAATCTGAGGAGTAGATATTCCTTGAAGTGCGGGTATTACGGCGAAATGTTTGACAGAAAATTGTTTTTAAAAATATTGACAACACAACGTGATATGAAACATTTCAAAATCTCTTTTTTTATTCTTTCGAAAAGACTTAAACTTGTTTTACTGGCGCCTACTAAGAAATGGGAGTTATATTCAAGAATAATATGTGATCATGCCATAAAAGAGGTGATCTGCGCTACAAATAAGTACTGAAAGTTGATTAGTTTTCTTGATGCAACTGCCACTCATGGATAGCGGCATTGGGTGACAAAACGGAGCCCTGGGAAATACCAGACTTGAAATAATCTAATATTATTTGTATTGAATTTTGTAGAAGTGAAGTTTTTAATTGAACGAAAAAGCGATTCTCATAATATTTTTTTAATAAAAGAGCAAGCGCAATAATATTACTTTCTTCAAAACGATGTAAGGATTTGTTCCACTTTTTGGTGTGATAACCCATGAAATCACCAGTGGACCTATTGCTGCGTAAGACGTACCTACTGCTGGTCATTAAGAAGCTTTCGGTTTTCGAGGTATTTCTGAAGGTGGTTTTGGCCGCCGCTTCGGGGAATTTGTGTGAATTCAGATCTTTTAAGACTCTCAATATTGTACGGATGCGAAAGATCCATAAAATCATTTAGAATAAAGGCAGAGTCATAACAATCTCCGTCAGCGTTGAAGAACTTTCACACGTCTTTAACTTTTTCTTATGCTATTCAACTTTTACAAAGGTTTTGGAGTTTGTGCACATAATTTTTCACTAAGGAATACAAAATTAAATACTTTACTTCATTCAACTCTTAGAAGCTGATTAAGTTCCACAACTCTCTATCTCCATGTCCAGTTTTACAGAAATGTACATATGTATGTAACCAATTCGGATATTTTGACATAGGAAATAACTATCGTACTAAACGCCCCATTAGTTTTATCTCTACTCATACGTACTAAGTACCCATTGTTTGAAGTTCCGTGCATAATACTGTCGTACAAAACATCTGGGTTCAATCCCTGATATTGCAAAATCCTCTGCTTTCTCAGATTAGATGTTTTGATTCGGTATAGAAACTGTAGGTACCCTACATCCCTACTTAGTAGGTCCTAACTATAGCCTGGTTCTTCACGAGGTATAGTGCCAAAAAAATATATTTATGTACATATTAATTATGACACTTACTTAATTGGTTTTTCCATAGGTAAAATAAATCAATTTATTCTGTCACTGATTTATTTTTGATTTGAGATTGCTACTAAAGTTTTTCTAAATTTTAAATTTTTTGAATACTTTTAAGATTTTAACAAATATTTAAGTTGTTTTTGACAGACAAACCACCCACAAGGGGGGTAAAACCCTCTTTGGATCCGCCATTGCTCGAACTTAAGCTGGAACTCTTGCATCTACTTTTGATTTTTTTCTTTGTTTTCATTCCGATTACTTTATCTACCTTTGGATGCAAATAAATGCATTTTACTCAAGTTTTTCTAACTTGATAAGAAATAAATCAAATGCACTAGAAACTGATAAGGAATTGATATAAAAAAGTACATGGGTGTGGTGGAGTTATGATTTCTTGAGTCTTTTTTATCTTTTGTGAGACGATGAAATAGTTTGAAAGAAATTGACAGTACAGGTTAGGTCAGGTTAGGTTATAAGGGGTGTGCACAACATGAAGCTGTTGCGTACACGGGGGCCTGCTGGTCCATTGTGATCCCCTGTAAAGTAAAAGTAATCATCGATGCTCCTCAATCATTGCCGATTAGCGTAGACTGGCTCATTCACGAACCAGCCTGTGTTATCTATAAATTTCCTCATGTTTGCCATTGAGACCTGTGGTAGATCATCCAGTTCTCCAACAAACCTGTTTCCGAAATGACGGAGTCGGCTGGTTTGGAGGTTCGGACAGTCGCAGAGCAGGTGTTTGATGGTTTCTATTTCCTCCTCATCCTGACAGCTCCTACAAAAATCGGGTGCAAATGCCCCTATCCTATTAGCCATTACGCCAATGGCGCAATGACCTGTTAGTATACCTATCAAGATTTTAATGTTCTTTTTACTCAGCGATAGAATGTACCGAGTTTCCTTTTCATTTGTGTTAGGCCATAAACTTCTAGAGATTGCGCAATCGTCCCTGGATTTCCAGGAGTTATTGATTTTCTCTTTTAGTTTAAGGTCTATCTTCCTCTTGAGTACCCCAATCGGGACGAGTGGTCCCCTAACTGAATAGTCGCTACTACTTGTGTCTGCTTCTGACCCTTTCCTGGCTAGTTCATCTACTATATCATTCCCTTCTATATTGCTATGTCCGGGAACCCAGTAGAGCTTTACCTGGTAAGTGTGGCAGATTTTGTTTAATTCCTTCCTGCAGTTTAAAACTCCTTTTGATCTTTTGGTCTCACTGGCTAAGGCTTTGATTGCAGCTTGGCTGTCCACGAAAAAAGTAATCTCCGAAGAGCTTAGCTTTTCGTGATGTGCCAATTCAGCTGCTTTTCCAATGGCAAAGATCTCGGCCTGAAATACACTACAGTCAGCCGGGAGTGTATATGACGCTCTGATGTTGAGAGATTGGCAAAACACTCCAGCACCTGTTCCTGATTCCATTTTTGAACCGTCAGTGTAGAAAGGGATACCCTCTTTTCAGCCTAACTATGTATATTGGGAATCAGCACTTTCTTTCACAATCTGCATAATTTTTCTTTTAATAACATTGTTTTTTTTTTCTTTAGATTTAAATCACTTATCACTTCTATCCTCGTTCGCAGCTTCCTCCTACAAAGATTTTGATTTTTTCCTGGAACTGGATTCCGCCAACGAAGTATTTCAATTCGTGAGAAGCTGGTCTCCTTACTCTTGGCCGGTGCTTTCGTTAATGGCCTGAAGAGCTTTTGATTCTGAAGAGTAACCTGATTCACTCCTCGGTCTTGATTGTGGTGTTACAGCTAGATTATCAAATACTCGTACTGATTCCTAATTCAAGAAATCTTATTTCAACAACCTGCCTAGGGACTTGCATTCACATATCTCTTACCTATATGTATGTATGTACATCTGTAGTTGGTTTCTCAAGATCGCGGCCCACCGATTCCCTTTTTTTGTACTGTACCGAGCATGGATTTGGTCGAACGCAACGTGGTCGAGTTATCGGTCATTGACTGGGACGTTTTATGTAGCACCACTTTCTTTTCCTAACCAAACAAAATTTTTGTTAGGCGTGACTAATTGGATTTTTTTTTCTATGTTCTTACCTATGAAATAATTTCCTAGAAGAATGAAAATTTTGGTGGGCGATTTGGGAATGGACCGACCCGACCCCCTCTAATCAGGATGTTGGGAATTCCAATGGTTTTTGTGTACCTGCACTATGGATTCCTAATTTGAGTAAAATTTATTTCGTGAGAGAACTGATTGGGCGAGGTACTTTTGAAAATGTGTTCTTACCAATGGATTTTCTTTTTCTCTTGTACATAGATAAACCAAGAACCGTATTCTTTTCTTCAATTTTTGGAAATACCGAATGTAGGTTTGCACAATGTTGCCGATATCCTTATAGAAATGGTCAGATCTGTTTAAACCGTGTGATTTTGTGGCTTTCACTTAAACTCTTTTATTTTTTGAATGACTAATTTGCTGAGCTAAGAACTTTCTCGGTCGACCGATTAAAAAGAAATGATGGAGAGTTAAAAACTGCGCCACGAGGATACCAACTTAACTTTTTGTGAAACGCATGGAATGAAGAGAATAGGAAATGTCAATCGGTACGGGACGGCTCGAAACATTGTGGTCCCGATCGTACCTCTCACTTTAATCGAGACTCGCTAACACATTTTAAGGTGAAGGTGCAAGTGTTTAGTTTAAGCTTCATGCACAAAAGTGCATGTCCGATTGCATTGCTTCTGCCAAAGATAATTTAATTTTTCTCCTTTCTATAATTATCTAAATATATGTATGGATATATTTAATAATCGTCGTTTGGGAATATTCGTATGTTATGTCTCTAAGAACAAGTTTTTTTTTCTGTTATGCGAATAAAAACTAACTAATTAATAAACTATTTCGATAGTTTGTTTTATATCAATAAGTTGAAGATGGTGATGGATGATGGTATCGAGGTTAAACTCAACGCTTCTTATAGGGTTTATTTCTATGGATACCTTATATCTCATGAATGTTGTTAGTTAATACCTTGGGTCATTCCCTACAAGATTTTCACAAAAATCAGACTAACATTTAGGTTTCGAAGTTCAAAATTATTGTAAAATAAAGTTTTCAATGGGTAATTTTAATATTTCACTGAATTTTTACCAAAAAACAAACAAATTTAAAATCAATTTTTATATGGTAAATCAGCGGTTCTGTCAGATATTTATGCATATGCCACAAATTCTCGGACAAACCACCTTGATATTAAGGGACCTGCAATTAATGTACTTTCTTCTTTCGTGGATCCGTTGGTCATTCTGTAGACCTTCATTTTGGTATGGTTATTGGTTGTATACAGCCCTCCGTTTTGCCACAACAACTCTGTACACTGTATCTTTAACTAAGGCCACTTTGCAGTTCAGGGATCTGTAAATAGTGCACTTTTGCTTAGTGCATCCATTGTCCAAAGTTAATAACTTCATTTTGGTATACATTTTAGTCAAAAAAAGCCCTCGTTTGGCCACAATAGGTCCAACACTGTATCTTTTGCTAAAACCACTTCGCAGTTCAGGAATATGCAGATAATGCACTTTTTCTCTGTGCATCTGGTGGCCGTAGTTAAGACCTCCACTTTGGTATGGCTATTGGATAGATACAACCCTCCGTTTGGACACAATAACGTTAAAACTGCATCCTTAACTAAAACCACTTTGCAGTTAAGGGATCTGCAGATAATGCACTTTTTCTCACTGCATCTGGTGGCTATAGTTAAGACCTCCACTTTGGTATGGCTATTGGATAGATACAACCCTCCGTTTGGGCACAATAACTTCTGCATTGTATATTTTGCTAAAACCATTTTCCAGTTCAGGGATCTGCAGATAATGCACTTTTTCTCAGTGCATCTGGTGGCCGTAGTTAAGACCTTCATTTTTGTATGGCTATTGGTAAGATACAACTCTCCTTTTGGCCACAATTACGTTAAAACTGTATCCTTATCTAAAACCACTTTGCAGTTGAGGGGTCTGCAGATAATGCACTTTTTCTCAGTGCATCTGGTGGCCGTAGTTAAGACCTCCGCTTTGGTATGGCTATTGGATAGATACAACCCTCCGTTTGGACACAATAACGTTAAAACTGTATCCTTAACTAAAACCACTTTGCAGTTTAGGGTTCCGCAGATAATGCACTTTTTCTCAGTGCATCTGGTGGCCGTAGTTAAGACCTTCATTTTGGTATGGCTATTGGATAGATACAACCCTCCGTTTGGATACAATAGCTCTAAAACTGTATCCTTAACTTAAACCACTTTGCAGTTTAGGGATCCGCAGATAATGCACTTTTTCTCAGTGCATCTGGTGGCCATAGTTAAGACCTCCACTTTGGTATGGCTATTGGATAGATACAACCCTCCGTTTGGACACAATAACTTCTGCATTGTATATTTTGCTAAAACCACTTTCCAGTTCAGGGATCTGCAGATAATGCACTTTTTCGCAGTGCATCTGGTGGCTATAGTTAAGACCTCCATTTCGGTATGGCTATTGGTTAGATACAATCGTCCGTTTGGACACAATAACTTCTGCACTGTATATTTTGATAAAACCACTTTGCAATTTAGGGATCTGCAGATAATGCACTTTTTCTCAGTGCATCTAGTGGCCATAGTTAAGACCTCCACTTTGATATGGCTATTGAATAGAAACAACCCTCCGTTTGGACACAATAACGTTAAAACTGTATCCTTAACTAAAACCACTTTACAGTTAAGGGGTCTGCAGATAATGCACTTTTTCTCAGTGCATCTGGTGGCCATAGGTAAGACCTCCACTTTGGTATAGCTATTGGTTAGATACAACCCTCCGCTTGGACACAATAGCTCTAAAACTGTATCCTTAACTAAAACCACTTTGCAGTTTAGGGATCTGCAGATAATGCACTTTTTCTCAGTGCATCTTGTGGCCGTAGTTAAGACCTTCATTTTGGTATGGCTATTGGTTAGGTGGTACAACCCTACGTTTGGACACAATAACTCTAACACTAAATCGTTTCTAAAAACACACTTTGCAATTAGTTCACTGTAGTTTTACCTTTGGAGTGGAAATGTGGTAAGGCAGGCTTGGACAAGAATATTTTAGTATAAATAGAGGAGCCTTTCAATCAAAAAATCAGTTCGAAAGAATTTCTGGAGAATACGGAAGAAGAAAAATGAATTGTTTGAGATTTTGTTTGTATTTAGTGGTGAAAAAAATAGTGAAAAATGTGAGAAATATTTATTATTATATTTTAGACGTTGGTTAATTATAATTTAATGTTAAAAATTATTTTTGTTGGTAGATTGATTTGGTACTTAGTCAAGAAGAAAAAATAAAGAGAAGAAAAGAAGAAGATGAAAAAAGATTGCGAAGGAAAAGTTTAAATGAAGAATTCTGGAAAAGCCTGGTGAAAGTGCAACGTATTGTGAGTATTTGAATTATTTAAATATATAATTTTACTAATTTTACTTATTTTCGATGCAGCAACTTATTAAAATTCGTGAAAAACATTGGAAGGAGAAACCAAAGATATGTTTGGACTCCGACTCCAAGGATAAGGAATACGATCTGGGTTTACTATATTTTTCCAGCTTCTTCAGATAGTGGTACGTACATTTTTTTCTATTTATTCTGATAATTTAGTTAATATTTAATTTTTTTAATTTGAATAGTTCACATATGATAGATTATACTTCTGACTACTGAGCACCGAAATGAAATTGTTTTCGACTCGGTAATAATTTTGTTAATGTTTTCAGAAATATAAACTACCGTATGTATTGAACACTCTTTGATTTAAACTTATTTTCCTTCGTTTAATTGTATAATATTTTATATTTGATATTATTTCTTTTTTATATTTTATTGCACATTATTATTTTATATTGTAACATTTTTATTTCACAATTTTTCACAAATAAATATAATTCGTGTTCGTTTTCTGAACTACAACAAAAACCAAATTACACATGACTTTTTTTTCTGAAATGAAGATGGAGATGGAAGATGGAAGATCGAGTCCGATTGATTGGGTTGGTATCTTATTTTTATGTTTTGAGTTTAGATTCTAGGCAGATCTCAAGTCGATATTTGACATTATTTAAGTCGTTGTTGTCTGAAATCAATAGGGAACTTTTGCTAATTTTTGGAAGCTTCTCATTCGTCCTTTCGTTAAACGGTAAGTATCCTTATTACAAACAGATGATACGCTATGGAAAGGATTGACATATGAAAAAAAGGAGCAACACCATTTGTTAATTTGTTTTTATATTTTATTTTTAATTATCACGTCACTCGGCATTATCGCTGGCAACTTTCTCTATCCCCGTCAGTATTTCTTCTTGCAATGCTTGCAAATCGACATCAACTGTTGCCGTTCCATCCATAATTGTCTTGTCTATCTCCTTTTCAATTAACACTCCTGACAGCTTCGATAGTGTTGATTGCTTCCGTTTGCCAGCGTCTTTGCGCTTTGAGCGTGGTTTCTTCGTCGTCTTAGGGTTTCTTATTTGTATTTTTTGATGCATTACTTTTATGTGGTTCTCGAGAGCTCTCTTATCCGACAGTGTTGCTTCGCAGTCTCCAAAAGTACATGGAATCTTTTTTCCTTCGTGAGTTGTTCGTATATGTTGTAATAGATTCCTTTTGTAGGTATAAAAACGTGTACAGCCTTCGTACGTACATTTAAATACTTCTTTATCATCTGCATGGCAGTTCTTGTGTTCTTCTAAGAAAAATTTGCTCTTGAATTCCTTTGAACATTGTTCACACTTATAGAGCATTGGGTGGTTCAATTCCTTGCGATGTGCCAACAATCCGGACCACTTTTCAAAGGTTGCTTCACACCGATCGCATTTGTGGGTTTTGGTGCAGACTTGGCGTGTTAGAAAGTATCCTTGAACAAATCCTTTAGAACATTTACCGAAACTGAAAAGAGAGAAAATTAATATTTTTTTGTTTTGATATTTTTGAAAAATTATATAAATTTATTGAAATATCTGACAGTGCAACTATGATTTTTAAGTTTCTAATTCAGATTTTTATGAATATTCTTCGTTTAGGTTGGAGATTAAATTTGCGTTGCAGCTGCAGCGGTGTAAAAGATTGGAAAATAAAGACTTTATTAATGACAGACAGGTCAGAAGGGGTTAACAAATTTCTTGCCCCTTTTAAAGAAATCCTGAAAGTTGATAAGTTTCCTTGGTGCAAGTGCCACTCATGAACAGCGGTAGTTCAAGTTCGGTTCCATTAATCCCCGAAACGACTCCCATACAGTTAAGAGTAAATAAGTCGGCACTAGGCCACGGTGCTCCATGTATACTTACTTGAAAGGGTAGACTCCTGTGTGTTTGACTTCATGTCGTCGTAACTTGATTCTCTGAGTGAATTTCTAATCGCAATGAAGACATCGATAGATTTTTGCATTTTCATGAACTTCGAGTGTTTTTCCATATTTTTATTAGGAACAAACAAAGCTGCACTTAATATTTTTCATTTGTCTGTTTTTTTCATGGAAAGTTTTAATGTGCCGCTTCAGATGTTGAGTATTGTTGTAGATCTTGGAACATCCCTCATAGAAACATGCATGTTTTCTCTATTTTTGTAACAAATTAATACTTTAATAGAAAATAGTAAATGTACATTTATTAAAGTATTGTTACTTACAACTCCAGAGTGTTTATATTCGTGACAGATCAATTGAACCACACGCTTAAATTTTTGGCCACATCTAGAACTGCAGACATATTCCCCAGATGCTTCCTAAGACAATTCCGCATTAGAAAAAACACTCTATGTTACTATCTGGATTCTGGATGGATATTATTTATGTTCGGGCGCATTGTTTTTTGAATTATTAATGTTCGCATATTCCGTTTATTTAGCACGACACGCATACGAGCACAAAATGAACACTCAATAAATTTCATCGCTATGACAACTGGCTAAACAAATACAGCGTCAAAAATACTCCATTACTCCATTTGCTTTCCCAACCTATAGGCATATACACATGTCGTTTTAGCTTGTTCTACAAGTCCATCGTGAAGATAAACTAAGCCCAAGTTTGCTTGCAGAACACCTTCGTTTGTAGCTTCGGGGATTTTCTTAACTAGCTCCAATGCTTGTTTTAAATATTCTCTGGCTGATCTTGTGTCTGCTAGTTCTAAAGCTGCAACACTTAAATTGTTGAGTATCGAAACAGGCTCAGAGTATGCTTCACCATAGCGATCAGTAAATATATCATAAGCTTCATGTAAACACTCTATAGCTTCTTTGTAATCCTGTTGTTCGACTAGCATTTGGCTATACCAGGCAGAGGTTATAGCTTTTATTTCTTTCACGTCTTCAGAATCAGGAAGTTTTTTGAGTTTATCCAAAGCCCATTTGAAACCTTGTGCGGCTTTTTCAAAGTTTTTCTGCAAATGTGCCATATGAGCAATTTTAGAACTCATGTGAATGATTTTCAAACTGTCTTCTATTTCTCCATTGGCAAAAAGCCTCTTCATGACATCAGCAAAAAGCTTTTCTGCGTTTTTCAAATGTCCTCTTTCCATTGCCAAATTGGCTAGAATATCATAAACATAAGTGACTCCATCCTTATGCTGAAGATCTTGGGCCATTTGAAGAGCTAAATGAAGCATTTGTTCGGCTTTATCATATTCTTTACGTTGTATTGCAAGTATTGAACGTTTGATAGTCATGGTAAGTTTTTTCTCAGGAGTTTTTTCATCTTTTTGCGAAAAGAAACTAAATCCAATGAGGAGTCCCATCGCAGGGATGTAATTTGTTGCAGATTGCGAATGTTGATTGCGATTGATGACAACTTTTTGAAGACATCTTGTTGATGTGTTTCTTATATTTTGACTTTGTTAAGCTGCCGATTTTTTTAACGAATTCGTAAAAAAACGAGGAATTCGTGTAAGAATTGTGAAATTCATTATTTTGTTATGCAAATTATTATTTATACGCAATAGAGAACATAAGTTGTTGCGATCTCGGATATAGGCAGTGCTAAACAAAAATGAAAATAAAATTATAACAATAGTTACGTTTACAGAAAATTATAAAATAAATACGTTGTCGGAACACCCGGTGCCCGGCGTCAACAAGCTGTCACAATCCACAGCAAAAGGAATGATGATAATAAATATCCCAGCAACTAAATAAATCCATCTCTGACAACATTACTCGCACACAGGGATGGTTGAGAGTTGTAACTGTAAGTCACTAGGCCCTGGTCCTTCATGGACTGTTGCGCCACCTAATTTATTTATTTAACTAAATAAAATATCCTGAAAGGAACAAACAAACAAACCGACAGAACACCAAAGAACATATACGATAAAACTACAAACAAATAACATTTAAGACCAAAATCCACGTTAAACGCTACTACTAGAGACGAGAAGGCCAACGAAAAGTTTAGCTCAAATAAATAACAACAAACGACGACAAGCTGCGGGTGAGGGATACGAAACCAAAAATACTCCATTACCAAGATCGGAATATCAGACTGACATTTCGGCACAGATAAGAAACTATACAGATGTCTCATCCCCATAGAAGAAAATGTCCCATATTTTTTTCACTACTCCTTGGCTATCAACCGACAAAAAGCTTTTTGTCAAGCACAAAAAGCTGTTTTTGATTTCACATATTGGCTTGCCAGTATGCCTGTTCAAAGCTACATATATGTGTCTAACTATAAAAAATTCTAAAGTTGTTTTTTCTCTCAAGTCAATGCCCATAGAGACAAAGAAGAACAGAAACTGTTTTGGTTTCGATGATGTTTTGGTCCCGATGTTACCATATTTCAGTTGCTATTGTTCAAGTGATGTACATAGGTATTTTATGCTATTTATGCTATTTATTATTGAATATGAAAATAAATGAATGAAGAAAAAATGAATAGAAGAAAAATAAAGGAAAGCAAAAGAAGAAGAAAAACTACTAAGAGAAGAAGATAAAAAAAGATTGTTGCGAAGGAAAACTTCACATGATGAATTTTGGAAAATCCTGGTCAAAGTGCAACGTATTGTGAGTATTTGAATTATTAAAATATATAATTTTACTAATTTTACTTATTTTCGATGCAGGAACATATTAAAATTCGTTTAGAACATTTTCAGAAGAAACCAATACCTTTGGACTCCGACTGCAAGGATGAGGAATTTTTATTTTCGTTCGCTTAGTTGTACAATATTTTATATTTTATATTATTTCTTTTTTATATGTATTTTATTGCACATTATTATTTTATATTATTTTATTTTATTAATTAAAGAAAAAAGATTGTGGCGAAGAAAAACTTCACATGTAGAATTTTGGAAAAGCCTGGTCAAAGTGCAACGTATTGTGAGTATTTGAATTATTTAAATATATAATTTTACTAATTTTACTTACATATTTTCGATGCAGGAACCTATTAAAATTCGTTTAGAACATTTTCAGAAGAAACCAATACGTTTGGACTCCGACTGCAAGGATGAGGAATTTTTATTTTCGTTCGCTTAGTTGTACAATATTTTATATTTTATATTATTTCTTTTTTATATGTATTTTATTGCACATTATTATTTTATATTATTTTATTTTATTAATTAAAGAAAAAAGATTGTGGCGAAGAAAAACTTCACATGATGAATTTTGGAAAAGCCTGGTCAAAGTGCAACGTATTGTGAGTATTTGAATTATTAAAATATATAATTTTACTAATTTTACTTATTTTCGATGCAGGAACCTATTAAAATTCGTTTAGAACTTTTTCAGAAGAAACCAATACGTTTGGACTCCGACTGCAAGGATGAGGAATTTTTATTTTCGTTGGCTTAGTTGTACAATATTTTATATTATTTCTTTTTTATATGTATTTTATTGCACATTATTATTTTATATTATTTTATTTTATTAATTAAAGAAAAAAGATTGTGGCGAAGAAAAACTTCACATGATGAATTTTGGAAAAGCCTGGTCAAAGTGCAACGTATTGTGAGTATTTGAATTATTTAAATATATAATTTTACTAATTTTACTTATTTTCGATGCAGGAACCTATTAAAATTCGTTTAGAACACTTTCAGAAGAAACCAATACGTTTGGACTCCGACTGCAAGGATGAGGAATTTTTATTTTCGTTGGCTTAGTTGTACAATATTTTATATTATTTCTTTTTTATATGTATTTTATTGCACATTATTATTTTATATTATTTTATTTTATTAATTAAAGAAAAAAGATTGTGGCGAAGAAAAACTTCACATGATGAATTTTGGAAAAGCCGTCAAAGTGCAACGTATTGTGAGTATTTGAATTATTTAAATATATAATTTTACTAATTTTACTTATTTTCGATGCAGGAACATATTAAAATTCGTTTAGAACATTTTCAGAAGAAACCAATACCTTTGGACTCCGACTGCAAGGATGAGGAATTTTTATTTTCGTTCGCTTAGTTGTACAATATTTTATATTATTTCTTTTTTATATGTATTTTATTGCACATTATTATTTTATATTATTTTATTTTATTAATTAAAGAAAAAAGATTGTGGCGAAGAAAAACTTCACATGTAGAATTTTGGAAAAGCCTGGTCAAAGTGCAACGTATTGTGAGTATTTGAATTATTAAAATATATAATTTTACTAATTTTACTTATTTTCGATGCAGGAACCTATTAAAATTCGTTTAGAACTTTTTCAGAAGAAACCAATACGTTTGGACTCCGACTGCAAGGATGAGGAATTTTTATTTTCGTTGGCTTAGTTGTACAATATTTTATATTATTTCTTTTTTATATGTATTTTATTGCACATTATTATTTTATATTATTTTATTTTATTAATTAAAGAAAAAAGATTGTGGCGAAGAAAAACTTCACATGATGAATTTTGGAAAAGCCTGGTCAAAGTGCAACGTATTGTGAGTATTTGAATTATTTAAATATATAATTTTACTAATTTTACTTATTTTCGATGCAGGAACCTATTAAAATTCGTTTAGAACATTTTCAGAAGAAACCAATACGTTTGGACTCCGACTGCAAGGATGAGGAATTTTTATTTTCGTTCGCTTAGTTGTACAATATTTTATATTTTATATTATTTCTTTTTTATATGTATTTTATTGCACATTATTATTTTATATTATTTTATTTTATTAATTAAAGAAAAAAGATTGTGGCGAAGAAAAACTTCACATGATGAATTTTGGAAAATCCTGGTCAAAGTGCAACGTATTGTGAGTATTTGAATTATTAAAATATATAATTTTACTAATTTTACTTATTTTCGATGCAGGAACATATTAAAATTCGTTTAGAACATTTTCAGAAGAAACCAATACGTTTGGACTCCGACTGCAAGGATGAGGAATTTTTATTTTCGTTCGCTTAGTTGTACAATATTTTATATTATTTCTTTTTTATATGTATTTTATTGCACATTATTATTTTATATTATTTTATTTTATTAATTAAAGAAAAAAGATTGTGGCGAAGAAAAACTTCACATGATGAATTTTGGAAAAGGCTGGTCAAAGTGCAACGTATTGTGAGTATTTGAATTATTTAAATATATAATTTTACTAATTTTACTTATTTTCGATGCAGGAACCTATTAAAATTCGTTTAGAACATTTTCAGAAGAAACCAATACGTTTGGACTCCGACTGCAAGGATGAGGAATTTTTATTTTCGTTCGCTTAGTTGTACAATATTTTATATTATTTCTTTTTTATATGTATTTTATTGCACATTATTATTTTATATTATTTTATTTTATTAATTAAAGAAAAAAGATTGTGGCGAAGAAAAACTTCACATGATGAATTTTGGAAAAGCCTGGTCAAAGTGCAACGTATTGTGAGTATTTGAATTATTTAAATATATAATTTTACTAATTTTACTTATTTTCGATGCAGGAACCTATTAAAATTCGTTTAGAACATTTTCAGAAGAAACCAATACGTTTGGACTCCGACTGCAAGGATGAGATATTTTTATTTTCGTTCGCTTAGTTGTACAATATTTTATATTTTATATTATTTCTTTTTTATATGTATTTTATTGCACATTATTATTTTATATTATTTTATTTTATTAATTAAAGAAAAAAGATTGTGGCGAAGAAAAACTTCACATGATGAATTTTGGAAAAGCCTGGTCAAAGTGCAACGTATTGTGAGTATTTGAATTATTTAAATATATAATTTTACTTATTTTCGATGCAGCAACTTATTAAAAATCGTGAAAAACATTGGAAGGAGAAACCAAAGATATGTTTGGACTCCGACTCCAAGGATAAGGAATACGATGTGGGTTTACTACATATATTTTTCCAGCTTCTTCAGATAGTGGTACGTACATTTTTTTTTCTATTTATTCTGATAATTTAGTTAATATTTAATTTTTTTAATTTGATTAGTTCACATATGATAGATTATACTTCTGAATACTGAGCACCGAAATGAAATTGTTTTCGACTCGGTAATAATTTTGTTAATGTTTTCAGAAATATAAACTACCGTATGTATTGAACATTCTTTGATTTAAACTTATTTTCCTTCGTTTAATTGTATAATATTTTATATTTGATATTATTTCTTTTTTATATTTTATTGCACATTATTATTTTATATTGTAATATTTTTATTTCACAATTTTTCACAAATAAATATAATTTGTGTTCGTTTTCGTTTTCTGAACTACCACAAAAACCAAATTACACATGACTTTTTTTTCTGAAATGAAGATGGAGATGGAAGATGGAAGATCGAGTCCGATTGATTGGGTTGGTATCTTATTTTTATGTTTTGAGTTTAGATTCTAGGCAGATCTCAAGTCGATATTTGACATTATTTAAGTCGTTGTTGTCTGAAATCAATAGGGAACTTTTGCTAATTTTTGGAAGCTTCTCGTTCATCCTTTCGTTAAATGGTAAGTATCCTTATTACAAACAGATGAAACGCTATGGAAAGGATTGACATATGAAAAAAAGGAGCAACACCATCTGTTAATTTGTTGAGAATTGTTCTTATATTTTATTTTTATCTATCCTAAAACATTTATTCTAAATAGATCTCTAATTTCCAGCCTAAAGTCTCTGGTAGCTAGTGCTGTTAATTGCTTATATTATAATGTAAATTTATTTTATATTTTAATCATACTTTAATATTATAAATGCGAATGTAAGTTTGTTTGTTACGCTTTGACGCAAAAACTACTTAACCGATCATCATGAAACTTTGCACATACACTCTTGAAGGTATTAGAAGTAACATAGGATACTTTTTATTAAAAAAAATAAAAAAAATTTACGAAAAATAAGAAAATTGTTTGTCTAAATAATAAATATCGTTAAATTTAGCTACTTCAACGCCATCTAGCATCATCTAGCATCATAGTAATGAAGTGTCAACCCTGAATGCTGTAATACCAACCCACCGACGGTGACGACAATATCTAATTCAATATCTAATTCAATTGAATATAGTTTCAACTGTTTCTAATTTTTCTATATTTATTGTTATTTTCTTCTGTCGTTACATGCAGTATAATACTATTCACATTTTTGAGGTTATCCGTAATTTTTGTGGTTAGCTGTTACTTTATTATTTTAGATCTTACTCGCTGATGTTAATTCTTACTCTGCTTTTATTTGAAAAAATGCCAAAATTGTTTGTCAAAATATCGTCATGTGGATCTCATTGCTAATGTTTTTCCGGAATTGCAACAAAATTTGTGTAGTGATCAGTGGTTGTGTGCCAGAGCAATATTAGCACCAAGAAATGAAATTGTAAATAGGATCAACACTGACATTTTAAACGAGGTTCAAGGAGAAATGAAGGAATATTTGTCAATGGATATAATTATGGATACGGAACTAAGTATTTCATATCCTGTGGAGTTTTTAAATCCACTTGAACTATCGGGTGTACCGTCACATAAACTTCAATTGAAACTAAATGTACCAGTAATGCTTATGCGAAATCTAGGTGCTCCTCGGCTATGTAATGGAACAAAGCTTCGGATAACGAAATTGGGACAGAACATACTTGGTGCTACTATTTTAACAGGTGTCGGTAAGGGAAATAGTGTTATAATACCTCGGATACCAATTATTCCCACTGACCTTCCATTCCAATTTAAAAGGGTTCAGTTTCCCGTCAAGCTTAGCTTTGCTGTTACTATAAACAAGGTACAAGGACAAACATTACAGGTAGCAGGAGTGCATTTAGAAAACCCATGCTTCTCTCATGGTCAACTTTATGTAGCCTGTTCACGTGTATCTAATGCCCGGAATTTACACATATTTGCACCCGACGGGAAAACTTATAACATTGTCTATAAAAATATCTTAAATTAATACTTTGTATTTTATTTTTTTAAATTGTTAGAATTCAGAATTATTTATTTTTGTTACGGTGAAATATATTTTAACATTTGTTGTTGCATTTCAATAAGCATATATTAAGGTGTTGAAACTTCATTGTCTGTAGTAATTTTTAAAAATTGTTGATCTCAGCCAAGCAATAAAATTTAGTTTAGTATATTGACTCATTTCTATTATTATACCCTTACCCTTTATCTCTCATACTTATTTAATTTCTCCACTGCGGGCGAAGCCGCGGGTAAAAAGCTAGTAAATAATAATATTTTATTTTTAATTATAATCTATGTACTTCATAGTCATGGCATCACGTCACTCGGCATTATCGCTGGCAACCTTCTCAATCCCCGTCAGTATTTCTTCTTGCAATGCTTGCAAATCGACATCATCCATAATTTTCATGTCTATCTCCTTTTCAATTAACACTTCTCCTGACAGCTTCGATAGTGTTGATTGCTTCCGTTTGCCAGCGTCTTTGCGCTTTGAGCGTGGTTTCTTCGTCGTCTTAGGGTTTCTTATTTGTATTTTTTGATGCATTACTTTTATGTGGTTCTCGAGAGCTCTCTTATCCGACAGTGTTGCTTCGCAGTCTCCAAAAGTACATGGAATCTTTTTTCCTTCGTGAGTTGTTCGTATATGTTGTAATAGATTCCTTTTGTAGGTATAAAAACGTGTACAGCCTTCGTACGTACATTTAAATACTTCTTTATCATCTGCATGGCAGTTCTTGTGTTCTTCTAAGAAAAATTTGCTCTTGAATTCCTTTGAACATTGTTCACACTTATAGAGCATTGGGTGGTTCAATTCCTTGCGATGTGCCAACAATCCGGACCACTTTTCAAAGGTTGCTTCACACCGATCGCATCTGTGGGTTTTGGTGCACACATGGCGTGTTAAAAAGTATTCCTGGAAAACAGAAAAATTCATTTTTTTTTTGTTGATATTTTTGAAAAATTATTAAAGTTTATTGAAATATCTGGCAGTGCGACTTTGATTTTAATTTTCGAATTTTAATTTGTATCTTTTTTTTCAATCGTTTAGGTAGGAAATTAAATTTGCGTTTGGGAATTTTTTACCATCGTATTTTGTGGGGTTATTACGACAACACATGTTTAAAGTTTAAACATATTCGGGCGATTGGAAAATAGAGAAGGATTTAAGAGGAGATATGGATTCACATTGGTCTTAAGCTTTTAAATACCAAAATGAAAGGGAAAAACAGAGTTGGGTAAAGCATTCTAGTGGTTAAAAAAAGAATCTTCCAATCTGAGGAGTAGATATTCCTTGAAGTGCGGGTATTACGGTGAAATGTTTGACAGAAAATTGTTTTTAAAAATATTGACAACACAACGTGATATGAAACATTTCAAAATCTCTTTTTTTATTCTTTCGAAAAGACTTAAACTTGTTTTACTGGCGCCTACTAAGAAATGGGAGTTATATTCAAGAAGAATATGTGATCATGCCATAAAAGAGGTGATCTGCGCTACAAATAAGTACTGAAAGTTGATTAGTTTTCTTGATGCAACTGCCACTCATGGATAGCGGCATTGGGTGACAAAACGGAGCCCTGGGAAATACCAGACTTGAAATAATCCAATATTATTTGTATTGAATTTTGTAGAAGTGAAGTTTTAAATTGAACGAAAAAGAGATTCTCATAATATTTTTTTTGATAAAAGAGCAAGCGCAATAATATTACTTTCTTCAAAACGATGTAAGGATTTGTTCCACTTTTTGGTGTGATAAACCATGAAATGACCAGTGGACCTATTGCTGCGTAAGACGTACCTACTGCTGGTCATTAAGAAGCTTTCGGTTTTCGAGATATTTCTGAAGGTGGTTTTTGGCCGCCTCTTCGGAAAAATAGTGGGTAGATTATCCAGGCCAGGGGATTTATGTGAATTCAGATCTTTTAAGACTCTCAATATTGTACGGATGCGAAAGACCCATTAAATCATTTAGAATAAAGGCGGAGTCATAACAATATCCGTCAGCGTTGAAGAACTTTCACACGTCTTTAACTTTTTCTTATGCTATTCAACTTTTACAAAGGTTTTGGAGTTTGTGCACATAATTTTTCACTAAGGAATACAAAATTAAATACTTTACTTTGTTCAACTCTCAGAAGCTGATTAAGTTCCACAACTCTCTATCATTTCTCCATGTCCAGTTTTACAGAAATGTATGTAACCAATTCGGAGAAGAGACATAGGAAATAATTATCGTACTAAACGCCCCATTAGTTTTATCTCTACTCATACGTACTAAGTACCCATTGTTTGAAGTTCCGTGCATAATACTGTCGTACAAAACATCTGGGTTCAATCCCTGATATTGCAAAATCCTCTGCTTTCTCAGATTAGATGTTTTGATTCGGTATAGAAACTGTAGGTACCCTACATCCCTACTTAGTAGGTCCTAACTATAGCCTGGTTCTTCACGAGGTATAGTGCCCAAAAAATATATTTATGTATTTATTATGACACTTACTTAATTGGGTTTTCCATAGGTAAAATAAATCAATTTATTCTGTCACCTATTTTTGCATTCCATGGTTCAAAATAAATTGATTTATTTTTGATTTGAGATTGCTACTAAAGTTTTTCTAAATTTTAAATTTTTTGAATACTTTTAAGATTTTAACAAATATTTAAGTTGTTTTTGACAGACAAACCACCCACAAAGGGGGTAAAACCCTCTTTGGATCCGCCATTGCTCGAACTTAAGCTGGAACTCTTGCATCTACTTTTGATTTTTACTTGCGACATATAGGAACTATATGGCAAGTTTTGCATTCGTGCAAAATTTCGAACTCGAGATTTTAATCAAACATGATATTACGATGGTAGAGAAGTCGAAAAAAGTGGGTCCCGCGATTCCGTCCGGTCTGTTTTGTCTGTCTGTCCACGCTCCTACAGCCTAAACCATTGGGTCGATTGAGTTCAAACTTGGAAGTTAAGGTTTTCAGCAGATTCGCGTTAGGCGTTTTTTTCATTTTTTTTTTAAGACCAAAACTAACAGTGGCCCCCATACAATTTTTTTGGTCAAAAAACGAAAATTCGAATTTTCTCAAAAACAAACCGATAGATTTTTTTTAAATTTTCTCTAAAATTTTATTTTTAAACTTGGCTTCTTTTCATAAGAAAAACATATTTTTGTATTGCTCAGGAAAGGTACCGCTCATAGAACCGTTATTTTGTTTCTTAATTTTCTCAGCAACTTATCAACCGATTTCAATAATTTTTTTTCTGAATAAGCTCTTATATTGCCTTAACAATATTTGATTATCAAAAGTGAAATTTTTTATTGTTTGGATTTTTAAAAAAATATTGAATTTTTTTTTTTCAAAATTCTATATCTCAAAAACGGGTCAACATTTTTTTACGAAATTCAAATGTAGAGCGTATATTTACAATCACTAAACAACTGCATACCAAAAATATTTTTAGAACAAAATTTAAAAATTTTATATATAAAAAATTAATTTAAAAAAAAACCGCTCTAACGATTTTCAAAAAAAAATTTTGAAAAATCAAGGGTTTTTTGATTTATAAAATGGCATCTAAATTTTTGAAGACAAACTTATTTTTCAGGTAAAGTTTTGAATCTTAAAATAGTTTTTTTTTTTAAATTATTTTAACTGCATTAAATGTAATCCCCTCCCATCTCACCAGATCAAATCCTGTGCGTGAGCCCGAAAGAGCGCATTAGATTGACAAAACTTTTATTATATTCAGCCCTATCATGAATTCCATCGTAATCGGAAATTTTTACGAATCCCGAAAAACTGTATCATGATATCCGTTCGTAGTGGAAAATCTCATACAATTTTGCATTACGAACGAACAATTTTGCATCATGATACAGTTTTTCGGGATTCGTAAAAATTCCGACTACGATGGAATTCATGATAGGGCTGATTGGTACATATGTATGTATTGTTTATAACTATAACTATTGTAAATACCAATTCATTTCCGGGATGAGTTGTCCTAGGATGAGTTGTGTCTTGGGATGAATCGCGCGGTTTTTTTGACAAATCGAATAGCATTTAAATCTTTGAAGACAAACTTGTTTTAAAGGTATAACTTTAAATCTTATATAGGTGCTTTTTTAAACAGACTCTTTGCATACAGGAGCAAGTTCGTGCGACCCAGTCGTGCATTTTATTTTCTTTGTTTTCATTCCGATTACTTTATCTACCTTTGGATGCAAATAAATAAATTTTCTAACTTGATAAGAAATAAATCAAATGCACTAGAAACTGATAAGGAATTGATATAAAAAAGTACATGGGTGTGGTGGAGTTATGATTTCTTGAGTCTTTTTTATCTTTTGTGAGACGATGAAATAGTTTGAAAGAAATTGACAGTACAGGTTAGGTCAGGTTAGGTTATAAGGGGTGTGCACAACATGAAGCTGTTGCGTACACGGGGGCCTGCTGGTCCATTGTGATCCCCTTTAAAGTAAAAGTAAGCATCGGTGCTCCTCAATCATTGCCGATTAGCGTAGACTGGCTCGTTAACGAACCAGCCTGTGTTATCTATAAATTTCCTCATGTTTGCCATTGAGACCTGTGGTAGATCATCCAGTTCTCCAACAAACCTGTTTCCGAAATGACGGAGTCGGCTGGTTTGGAGGTTCGGACAGTCGCAGAGCAGGTGTTTGATGGTTTCTATTTCCTCCTCATCCTGACAGCTCCTACAAAAATCGGGTGCAAATGCCCCTATCCTATTAGCCATTACGCCAATGGCGCAATGACCTGTTAGTATACCTATCAAGATTTTAATGTTCTTTTTACTCAGCGATAGAATGTACCGAGTTTCCTTTTCATTTGTGTTAGGCCATAAACTTCTAGAGATTGCGCAATCGTCCCTGGATTTCCAGGAGTTATTGATTTTCTCTTTTAGTTTAAGGTCTATCTTCCTCTTGAGTACCCCAATCGGGACGAGTGGTCCCCTAACTGAATGGTCGCTACTACTTGTGTCTGCTTCTGACCCTTTCCTGGCTAGTTCATCTACTATATCATTCCCTTCTATATTGCTATGTCCGGGAACCCAGCAGAGCTTTACCTGGTTAGTGTGGCAGATTTTGTTTAATTCCTTCCTACAGTTTAAAACTGCTTTTGATCTAATGGTCTCACTGGCTAAGGCTTTGATAGCAGCCTGGCTGTCTACGAAAAAAGTAATCTCCGAAGAGCTTAGCTTTTCGTGATGTGCCAATTCAGCTGCTTTTCCAATGGCAAAGATCTCGGCCTGAAAGACACTACAGTCAGCCGGGAGTGTATATGACGCTCTGATGTTGAGAGATTGGCAAAACACTCCAGCACCTGTTCCTGATTCCATTTTTGAACCGTCAGTGTAGAAAGGGATACCCTCTTTTCAGCCTAACTATGTATATTGGGAATCAGCACTTTCTTTCACAATCTGCATAATTTTTCTTTTAATAACATTGTTTTTTTTTTTCTTTAGATTTAAATCACTTATCACTTCTATCCTCGTTCGCAGCTTCCTCCTACAAAGATTTTGATTTTTTCCTGGAACTGGATTCCGCCAACGAAGTATTTCAATTCGTGAGAAGCTGGTCTCCTTACTCTTGGCCGGTGCTTTCGTTAATGGCCTGAAGAGCTTTTGATTCTGAAGAGTAACCTGATTCACTCCTCGGTCTTGATTGTGGTGTTACAGCTAGATTATCAAATACTCGTACTGATTCCTAATTCAAGAAATCTTATTTCAACAACCTGCCTAGGGACTTGCATTCACATATCTCTTACCTATATGTATGTACATCTGTAGTTGGTTTCTCAAGATCGCGGCCCACCGATTCCCTTTTTTTGTACTGTACCGAGCATGGATTTGGTCGAACGCAACGTGGTCGAGTTATCGGTCATTGACTGGGACGTTTTATGTAGCACCACTTTCTTTTCCTAACCAAACAAAATTTTTGTTAGGCGTGACTAATTGGATTTTTTTTTCTATGTTCTTACCTATGAAATAATTTCCTAGAAGAATGAAAATTTTGGTGGGCGATTTGGGAATGGACCGACCCGACCCCCTCTAATCAGGATGTTGGGAATTCCAATGGTTTTTGTGTACCTGCACTACGGATTCCTAATTTGAGTAAAATTTATTTCGTGAGAGAACTGATTGGACGAGGTACTTTTGAAAATGTGTTCTTACCAATGGATTTTCTTTTTCTCTTGTACATAGATAAACCAAGAACCGTATTCTTTTCTTCAATTTTTGGAAATACCGAATGTAGGTTTGCACAATGTTGCCGATATCCTTACAGAAATGGTCAGATCTGTTTAAACCGTGTGATTTTGTGGCTTTCACTTAAACTCTTTTATTTTTTGAAGGACTATTTTGCTGAGCTAAGAACTTTCTCGGTCGACCGATTAAAAAGAAATGATGGAGAGTTAAAAACTGCGCCACGAGGATACCAACTTAACTTTTTGTGAAACGCATGGAATGAAGAGAATAGGAAATGTCAATCGGTACGGGACGGCTCGAAACATTGTGGTCCCGATCGTACCTCTCACTTTAATCGAGACTCGCTAACACATTTTAAGGTGAAGGTGCAAGTGTTTAGTTTAAGCTTCATGCACAAAAGTGCATGTCCGATTGCATTGCTTCTGCCAAAGATAATTTAATTTTTCTCCTTTCTATAATTATCTAAATATATGTATGGATATATTTAATAATCGTCGTTTGGGAATATTCGTATGTTATGTCTCTAAGAACAAGTTTTTTTTTCTGTTATGCGAATAAAAACTAACTAATTAATAAACTACTTCAATAGTTTGTTTTATATCAATAAGTTGAAGATGGTGATGGATGATGGTATCGAGGTTAAACTCAACGCTTCTTATAGGGTTTATTTCTATGGATACCTTATATCTCATGAATGTTGTTAGTTAATACCTTGGGTCGTTCCCTACAAGATTTTCACAAAAATCAGACTAACATTTAGGTTTCGAAGTTCAAAATTATTGTAAAATAAAGTTTTCAATGGATAATTTTAATATTTCACTGAATTTTTACAAAAAAACAAACAAATTTAAAATCAATTTTTATATGGTAAATCAGCGGTTCTGTCAGATATTTATGATTGAGCAGTGCTCATGAATGCGCCCACTAACAAAATACAAAAGGTGCGTTCTTTTTCTAAAGCCTTTTTGTTGTAAGCAAAAGTGTCACTTTTTCTCTTTGCGTCCGTTGGCCATTTTCAAGACCTTTTTCATTTGATATGAATTTTAGTAAGATCCCGTATCTTTAACTAAAACCACCTTGCTATTAAGGGACCTGCAATTGATGTACTTTCTTCTTTTGTGGATCCGTTGGTCATTCTGTAGACCTTCATTTTGGTATGGTTATTGGTTGGATACAGCCCTCCGTTTTGCCACAACAACTCTGTACACTGTATCTTTAACTAAGGCCACCTTGCAGTTCAGGGATCTGTAAAAAGTGGACTTGTGCTTAGTGCATCCATTGTCCAAAGTTAATAACCTCATTTTGGTATACATTTTAGTCAAATAAAGCCCTCGTTTGGCCACAATAGGTCCAACACTGCATCTTTTGCTAAAACCACCTTGCAGTTAAGGGATCTGCAGAGAATGCACTTTTTCTCTGTGCATCTGGTGGCCATAGTTAAGACCTCCATTTCGGTATGGCTATTGGTTAGATACAATCCTCCGTTTGGACACAATAACTTCTGCACTGTATATTTTGATAAAACCACTTTGCAATTTAGGGATCTGAAGATAATGCACTTTTTCTCTGTGCATCTGATGGCCATAGTTAAGACCTCCACTTTGGTATGGCTATTGGATAGATACAACCCTCCGTTTGGACACAATAACGTTAAAACTGTATCCTTAACTAAAACCACTTTGCAGTTTAGGGGTCTGCAGATAATGCACTTTTTCGCAGTGCATTTGGTGGCCATAGTTAAGACCTCCGCTTTGGTATGGCTACTGGATAGATACAACCCTCCGTTTGGACACAATAGCTCTAAAACTGTATCCTTAACTAAGATTACTTTGCAGTTTAGGGATCTGCAGATAAAGAACTTTTTCTCAGTGCATCTGGTGGCCATAGTTAAGACCTCCACTTTGATATGGCTATTGGATAGATACAACCCTCCGTGTGGACACAATAACGTTAAAACTGCATCCTTAACTAAAACCACTTTGCAGTTTAGAGATCTGCAGATAATGCACTTTTTCTCAGTGCATCCTGTGGCCGTAGTAAAGACCTTCATTTTGGTATGGCTATTGGATAGATACAACTCTCCCTTTGACACAATAGCTCTAAAACTGTATCCTTAACTAAGATTACTTTGCAGTTTAGGGATCTGCAGATAATGCACTTTTTCTCAGTGCATCTGGTGGCCATAGTTAAGACCTCCACTTTGATATGGCTATTGGATAGATACAACCCTCCGTTTGATCACAATAACGTTAAAACTGTATCCTTAACTAAAACAACTTTGCAGTTAAGGGATCTGCAGATAATGCACTTTTTTGCAGTGCATCTGGTGGCCATAGTTAAGACCTCCGCTTTGGTATGGCTACTGGATAGATACAACCCTCCGTTTGGACACAATAGCTCTAAAACTGTATCCTTAACTAAGATTACTTTGCAGTTTAGGGATCTGCAGATAATGCACTTTTTCTCAGTGCATCTGATGGCCATAGTTAAGACCTCCACTTTGGTATGGCTATTGGATAGATACAACCCTCCGTTTGGACACAATAACGTTAAAACTGCATCCTTAACTAAAACCACTTTGCAGTTTAGGGATCTGCAGATAATGCACTTTTTCGCAGTGCATCTGCTGGCCATAGTTAAGACCTCCGCTTTGGTATGGCTACTGGATAGATACAACCCTCCGTTTGGACACAATAACGTTAAAACTGCATCCTTAACTAAAACCACTTTGCAGTTTAGGGATCTGCAGATAATGCACTTTTTCTCAGTGCATCTGGTGGCCGTAGTTAAGACCTTCATTTTGGTATGGCTATTGGATAGATACAACCCTCCGTTTGGACACAATAGCTCTAAAACTGTATCCTTAACTAAGATTACTTTGCAGTTTAGGGATCTGCAGATAATGCACCTTTTCTCAGTGCATTTTGTGGCCATAGTTAAGACCTCCGCTTTGGTATGGCTACTGGATAGATACAACCCTCCGTTTGGACACAATAACGTTAAAACTGTATCCTTAACTAAAACCACATTGCAATTTAGGGATCTGCATATAATGCACTTTTTCTCAGTGCATCTGTTGGCCATAGTTAAGACCTTCATTTTGGTATGGCTATTGGTTAGGTACAACCCTCCGTTTGGACACAATAGCTCTAACACTGAATCGTTTCTAAAAACACACTTTGCAATTAGTTCACTGTAGTTTTACCTTTGGAGTGGAAATGTGGTAAGGCAGGCTTGGACAAGAATATTTTAGTATAAATAGAGGAGCCTTTCAATCAAAAAATCAGTTCGAAAGAATTTCTGGAGAATACGGAAGAAGAAAAATGAATTGTTTGAGATTTTGTGTGTATTTAGTGGTGAAAAAAATAGTGAAAAATGTGAGAAATATTTATTATTATATTTTAGACGTTGGTTAATTATAATTTAATGTTAAAAATTATTTTTGTTGGTAGATTGATTTGGTACTTAGTCAAGAAGAAAAAATAAAGAGAAGAAAAGAAGAAGATGAAAAAAGATTGCGAAGGAAAAGTTTAAATGAAGAATTCTGGAAAAGCCTGGTGAAAGTGCAACGTATTGTGAGTATTTGAATTATTTAAATATATAATTTTACTAATTTTACTAATTTTACTTATTTTCGATGAAGAAACTTATTAAAATTCGTGAAAAACATTGGAAGGAGAAACCAAAGATATGTTTGGACTCCGACTCCAAGGATAAGGAATACGATGTGGGTTTACTATATTTTTCCAGCTTCTTCAGATAGTGGTACGTACATTTTTTTCTATTTATTCCGATAATTTAGTTAATATTTAATTTTTTTAATTTGATTAGTTCACATATGATAGATTATACTTCTGACTACTGAGCACCGAAATGAAATTGTTTTCGACTCGGTAATAATTTTGTTAATGCTTTCAGAAATATAAACTACCGTATGTATTGAACACTCTTTGATTTAAACTTATTTTCCTTCGTTTAATTGTATAATATTTTATATTTGATATTATTTCTTTTTTATATTTTATTGCACATTATTATTTTATATTGTAATATTTGTATTTCACAATTTTTCACAAATAAATATAATTCGTGTTCGTTTTCTGAACTACAACAAAAACCAAATTTTACACATGACTTTTTTTCTGAAATGAAGATGGAGATGGAAGATGGAAGATCGAGTCCGATTGATTGGGTTGGTATCTTATTTTTATGTTTTGAGTTTAGATTCTAGGCAGATCTCAAGTCGATATTTGACATTATTTAAGTCGTTGTTGTCTGAAATCAATAGGGAACTTTTGCTAATTTTTGGAAGCTTCTCGTTCATCCTTTCGTTAAATGGTAAGTATCCTTATTACAAACAGATGAAACGCTATGGAAAGGATTGACATATGAAAAAAAGGAGCAACACCATCTGTTAATTTGTTGAGAATTGTTCTTATATTTTATTTTTATCTATCCTAAAACATTTATTCTAAATAGATCTCTAATTTCCAGCCTAAAGTCTCTGGTAGCTAGTGCTGTTAATTGCTTATATTATAATGTAAATTTATTTTATATTTTAATCATACTTTAATATTATAAATGCGAATGTAAGTTTGTTTGTTACGCTTTGACGCAAAAACTACTTAACCGATCATCATGAAACTTTGCACATACACTCTTGAAGGTATTAGAAGTAACATAGGATACTTTTTATTAAAAAAAATAAAAAAAATTTACGAAAAATAAGAAAATTGTTTGTCTAAATAATAAATATCGTTAAATTTAGCTACTTCAACGCCATCTAGCATCATCTAGCATCATAGTAATGAAGTGTCAACCCTGAATGCTGTAATACCAACCCACCGACGGTGACGACAATATCTAATTCAATATCTAATTCAATTGAATATAGTTTCAACTGTTTCTAATTTTTCTATATTTATTGTTATTTTCTTCTGTCGTTACATGCAGTATAATACTATTCACATTTTTGAGGTTATCCGTAATTTTTGTGGTTAGCTGTTACTTTATTATTTTAGATCTTACTCGCTGATGTTAATTCTTACTCTGCTTTTATTTGAAAAAATGCCAAAATTGTTTGTCAAAATATCGTCATGTGGATCTCATTGCTAATGTTTTTCCGGAATTGCAACAAAATTTGTGTAGTGATCAGTGGTTGTGTGCCAGAGCAATATTAGCACCAAGAAATGAAATTGTAAATAGGATCAACACTGACATTTTAAACGAGGTTCAAGGAGAAATGAAGGAATATTTGTCAATGGATATAATTATGGATACGGAACTAAGTATTTCATATCCTGTGGAGTTTTTAAATCCACTTGAACTATCGGGTGTACCGTCACATAAACTTCAATTGAAACTAAATGTACCAGTAATGCTTATGCGAAATCTAGGTGCTCCTCGGCTATGTAATGGAACAAAGCTTCGGATAACGAAATTGGGACAGAACATACTTGGTGCTACTATTTTAACAGGTGTCGGTAAGGGAAATAGTGTTATAATACCTCGGATACCAATTATTCCCACTGACCTTCCATTCCAATTTAAAAGGGTTCAGTTTCCCGTCAAGCTTAGCTTTGCTGTTACTATAAACAAGGCACAAGGACAAACATTACAGGTAGCAGGAGTGCATTTAGAAAACCCATGCTTCTCTCATGGTCAACTTTATGTAGCCTGTTCACGTGTATCTAATGCCCGGAATTTACACATATTTGCACCCGACGGGAAAACTTATAACATTGTCTATAAAAATATCTTAAATTAATACTTTGTATTTTATTTTTTTAAATTGTTAGAATTCAGAATTATTTATTTTTGTTACGGTGAAATATATTTTAACATTTGTTGTTGCATTTCAATAAGCATATATTAAGGTGTTGAAACTTCATTGTCTGTAGTAATTTTTAAAAATTGTTGATCTCAGCCAAGCAATAAAATTTAGTTTAGTATATTGACTCATTTTTATTATTATACCCTTACCCTTTATCTCTCATACTTATTTAATTTCTCCACTGCGGGCGAAGCCGCGGGTAAAAAGCTAGTAAATAATAATATTTTATTTTTAATTATAATCTATGTACTTCATAGTCATGGCATCACGTCACTCGGCATTATCGCTGGCAACCTTCTCAATCCCCGTCAGTATTTCTTCTTGCAATGCTTGCAAATCGACATCATCCATAATTTTCATGTCTATCTCCTTTTCAATTAACACTTCTCCTGACAGCTTCGATAGTGTTGATTGCTTCCGTTTGCCAGCGTCTTTGCGCTTTGAGCGTGGTTTCTTCGTCGTCTTAGGGTTTCTTATTTGTATTTTTTGATGCATTACTTTTATGTGGTTCTCGAGAGCTCTCTTATCCGACAGTGTTGCTTCGCAGTCTCCAAAAGTACATGGAATCTTTTTTCCTTCGTGAGTTGTTCGTATATGTTGTAATAGATTCCTTTTGTAGGTATAAAAACGTGTACAGCCTTCGTACGTACATTTAAATACTTCTTTATCATCTGCATGGCAGTTCTTGTGTTCTTCTAAGAAAAATTTGCTCTTGAATTCCTTTGAACATTGTTCACACTTATAGAGCATTGGGTGGTTCAATTCCTTGCGATGTGCCAACAATCCGGACCACTTTTCAAAGGTTGCTTCACACCGATCGCATCTGTGGGTTTTGGTGCACACATGGCGTGTTAAAAAGTATTCCTGGAAAACAGAAAAATTCATTTTTTTTTTGTTGATATTTTTGAAAAATTATTAAAGTTTATTGAAATATCTGGCAGTGCGACTTTGATTTTAATTTTCGAATTTTAATTTGTATCTTTTTTTTCAATCGTTTAGGTAGGAAATTAAATTTGCGTTTGGGAATTTTTTACCATCGTATTTTGTGGGGTTATTACGACAACACATGTTTAAAGTTTAAACATATTCGGGCGATTGGAAAATAGAGAAGGATTTAAGAGGAGATATGGATTCACATTGGTCTTAAGCTTTTAAATACCAAAATGAAAGGGAAAAACAGAGTTGGGTAAAGCATTCTAGTGGTTAAAAAAAGAATCTTCCAATCTGAGGAGTAGATATTCCTTGAAGTGCGGGTATTACGGCGAAATGTTTGACAGAAAATTGTTTTTAAAAATATTGACAACACAACGTGATATGAAACATTTCAAAATCTCTTTTTTTATTCTTTCGAAAAGACTTAAACTTGTTTTACTGGCGCCTACTAAGAAATGGGAGTTATATTCAAGAAGAATATGTGATCATGCCATAAAAGAGGTGATCTGCGCTACAAATAAGTACTGAAAGTTGATTAGTTTTCTTGATGCAACTGCCACTCATGGATAGCGGCATTGGGTGACAAAACGGAGCCCTGGGAAATACCAGACTTGAAATAATCCAATATTATTTGTATTGAATTTTGTAGAAGTGAAGTTTTAAATTGAACGAAAAAGAGATTCTCATAATATTTTTTTTGATAAAAGAGCAAGCGCAATAATATTACTTTCTTCAAAACGATGTAAGGATTTGTTCCACTTTTTGGTGTGATAAACCATGAAATGACCAGTGGACCTATTGCTGCGTAAGACGTACCTACTGCTGGTCATTAAGAAGCTTTCGGTTTTCGAGATATTTCTGAAGGTGGTTTTTGGCCGCCTCTTCGGAAAAATAGTGGGTAGATTATCCAGGCCAGGGGATTTATGTGAATTCAGATCTTTTAAGGCTCTCAATATTGTACGGATGCGAAAGACCCATTAAATCATTTAGAATAAAGGCGGAGTCATAACAATCTCCGTCAGCGTTGAAGAACTTTCACACGTCTTTAACTTTTTCTTATGCTATTCAACTTTTACAAAGGTTTTGGAGTTTGTGCACATAATTTTTCACTAAGGAATACAAAATTAAATACTTTACTTTGTTCAACTCTCAGAAGCTGATTAAGTTCCACAACTCTCTATCATTTCTCCATGTCCAGTTTTACAGAAATGTATGTAACCAATTCGGAGAAGAGACATAGGAAATAATTATCGTACTAAACGCCCCATTAGTTTTATCTCTACTCATACGTACTAAGTACCCATTGTTTGAAGTTCCGTGCATAATACTGTCGTACAAAACATCTGGGTTCAATCCCTGATATTGCAAAATCCTCTGCTTTCTCAGATTAGATGTTTTGATTCGGAATAGAAACTGTAGGTACCCTACATCCCTACTTAGTAGGTCCTAACTATAGCCTGGTTCTTCACGAGGTATAGTGCCCAAAAAATATATTTATGTATTTATTATGACACTTACTTAATTGGGTTTTCCATAGGTAAAATAAATCAATTTATTCTGTCACCTATTTTTGCATTCCATGGTTCAAAATAAATTGATTTATTTTTGATTTGAGATTGCTACTAAAGTTTTTCTAAATTTTAAATTTTTTGAATACTTTTAAGATTTTAACAAATATTTAAGTTGTTTTTGACAGACAAACCACCCACAAAGGGGGTAAAACCCTCTTTGGATCCGCCATTGCTCGAACTTAAGCTGGAACTCTTGCATCTACTTTTGATTTTTTTCTTTGTTTTCATTCCGATTACTTTATCTACCTTTGGATGCAAATAAATAAATTTTCTAACTTGATAAGAAATAAATCAAATGCACTAGAAACTGATAAGGAATTGATATAAAAAAGTACATGGGTGTGGTGGAGTTATGATTTCTTGAGTCTTTTTTATCTTTTGTGAGACGATGAAATAGTTTGAAAGAAATTGACAGTACAGGTTAGGTTAGGTTATAAGGGGTGTGCACAACATGAAGCTGTTGCGTACACGGGGGCCTGCTGGTCCATTGTGATCCCCTTTAAAGTAAAAGTAAGCATCGGTGCTCCTCAATCATTGCCGATTAGCGTAGACTGGCTCGTTAACGAACCAGCCTGTGTTATCTATAAATTTCCTCATGTTTGCCATTGAGACCTGTGGTAGATCATCCAGTTCTCCAACAAACCTGTTTCCGAAATGACGGAGTCGGCTGGTTTGGAGGTTCGGACAGTCGCAGAGCAGGTGTTTGATGGTTTCTATTTCCTCCTCATCCTGACAGCTCCTACAAAAATCGGGTGCAAATGCCCCTATCCTATTAGCCATTACGCCAATGGCGCAATGACCTGTTAGTATACCTATCAAGATTTTAATGTTCTTTTTACTCAGCGATAGAATGTACCGAGTTTCCTTTTCATTTGTGTTAGGCCATAAACTTCTAGAGATTGCGCAATCGTCCCTGGATTTCCAGGAGTTATTGATTTTCTCTTTTAGTTTAAGGTCTATCTTCCTCTTGAGTACCCCAATCGGGACGAGTGGTCCCCTAACTGAATGGTCGCTACTACTTGTGTCTGCTTCTGACCCTTTCCTGGCTAGTTCATCTACTATATCATTCCCTTCTATATTGCTATGTCCGGGAACCCAGCAGAGCTTTACCTGGTTAGTGTGGCAGATTTTGTTTAATTCCTTCCTACAGTTTAAAACTGCTTTTGATCTAATGGTCTCACTGGCTAAGGCTTTGATAGCAGCCTGGCTGTCTACGAAAAAAGTAATCTCCGAAGAGCTTAGCTTTTCGTGATGTGCCAATTCAGCTGCTTTTCCAATGGCAAAGATCTCGGCCTGAAAGACACTACAGTCAGCCGGGAGTGTATATGACGCTCTGATGTTGAGAGATTGGCAAAACACTCCAGCACCTGTTCCTGATTCCATTTTTGAACCGTCAGTGTAGAAAGGGATACCCTCTTTTCAGCCTAACTATGTATATTGGGAATCAGCACTTTCTTTCACAATCTGCATAATTTTTCTTTTAATAACATTGTTTTTTTTTTCTTTAGATTTAAATCACTTATCACTTCTATCCTCGTTCGCAGCTCCCTCCTACAAAAATTTTGATTTTTTCCTGGAACTGGATTCCGCCAACGAAGTATTTCAATTCGTGAGAAGCTGGTCTCCTTACTCTTGGCCGGTGCTTTCGTTAATGGCCTGAAGAGCTTTTGATTCTGAAGAGTAACCTGATTCACTCCTCGGTCTTGATTGTGGTGTTACAGCTAGATTATCAAATACTCGTACTGATTCCTAATTCAAGAAATCTTATTTCAACAACCTGCCTAGGGACTTGCATTCACATATCTCTTACCTATATGTATGTACATCTGTAGTTGGTTTCTCAAGATCGCGGCCCACCGATTCCCTTTTTTTGTACTGTACCGAGCATGGATTTGGTCGAACGCAACGTGGTCGAGTTATCGGTCATTGACTGGGACGTTTTATGTAGCACCACTTTCTTTTCCTAACCAAACAAAATTTTTGTTAGGCGTGACTAATTGGATTTTTTTTTCTATGTTCTTACCTATGAAATAATTTCCTAGAAGAATGAAAATTTTGGTGGGCGATTTGGGAATGGACCGACCCGACCCCCTCATCAATCAGGATGTTGGGAATTCCAATGGTTTTTGTGTACCTGCACTACGGATTCCTAATTTGAGTAAAATTTATTTCGTGAGAGAACTGATTGGACGAGGTACTTTTGAAAATGTGTTCTTACCAATGGATTTTCTTTTTCTCTTGTACATAGATAAACCAAGAACCGTATTCTTTTCTTCAATTTTTGGAAATACCGAATGTAGGTTTGCACAATGTTGCCGATATCCTTACAGAAATGGTCAGATCTGTTTAAACCGTGTGATTTTGTGGCTTTCACTTAAACTCTTTTATTTTTTGAAGGACTATTTTGCTGAGCTAAGAACTTTCTCGGTCGACCGATTAAAAAGAAATGATGGAGAGTTAAAAACTGCGCCACGAGGATACCAACTTAACTTTTTGTGAAACGCATGGAATGAAGAGAATAGGAAATGTCAATCGGTACGGGACGGCTCGAAACATTGTGGTCCCGATCGTACCTCTCACTTTAATCGAGACTCGCTAACACATTTTAAGGTGAAGGTGCAAGTGTTTAGTTTAAGCTTCATGCACAAAAGTGCATGTCCGATTGCATTGCTTCTGCCAAAGATAATTTAATTTTTCTCCTTTCTATAATTATCTAAATATATGTATGGATATATTTAATAATCGTCGTTTGGGAATATTCGTATGTTATGTCTCTAAGAACAAGTTTTTTTTTCTGTTATGCGAATAAAAACTAACTAATTAATAAACTACTTCAATAGTTTGTTTTATATCAATAAGTTGAAGATGGTGATGGATGATGGTATCGAGGTTAAACTCAACGCTTCTTATAGGGTTTATTTCTATGGATACCTTATATCTCATGAATGTTGTTAGTTAATACCTTGGGTCGTTCCCTACAAGATTTTCACAAAAATCAGACTAACATTTAGGTTTCGAAGTTCAAAATTATTGTAAAATAAAGTTTTCAATGGATAATTTTAATATTTCACTGAATTTTTACAAAAAAACAAACAAATTTAAAATCAATTTTTATATGGTAAATCAGCGGTTCTGTCAGATATTTATGATTGAGCAGTGCTCATGAATGCGCCCACTAACAAAATACAAAAGGTGCGTTCTTTTTCTAAAGCCTTTTTGTTGTAAGCAAAAGTGTCACTTTTTCTCTTTGCGTCCGTTGGCCATTTTCAAGACCTTTTTCATTTGATATGAATTTTAGTAAGATCCCGTATCTTTAACTAAAACCACCTTGCTATTAAGGGACCTGCAATTGATGTACTTTCTTCTTTTGTGGATCCGTTGGTCATTCTGTAGACCTTCATTTTGGTATGGTTATTGGTTGGATACAGCCCTCCGTTTTGCCACAACAACTCTGTACACTGTATCTTTAACTAAGGCCACCTTGCAGTTCAGGGATCTGTAAAAAGTGGACTTGTGCTTAGTGCATCCATTGTCCAAAGTTAATAACCTCATTTTGGTATACATTTTAGTCAAATAAAGCCCTCGTTTGGCCACAATAGGTCCAACACTGCATCTTTTGCTAAAACCACCTTGCAGTTAAGGGATCTGCAGAGAATGCACTTTTTCTCTGTGCATCTGGTGGCCATAGTTAAGACCTCCATTTCGGTATGGCTATTGGTTAGATACAATCCTCCGTTTGGACACAATAACTTCTGCACTGTATATTTTGATAAAACCACTTTGCAATTTAGGGATCTGAAGATAATGCACTTTTTCTCTGTGCATCTGATGGCCATAGTTAAGACCTCCACTTTGGTATGGCTATTGGACAGATACAACCCTCCGTTTGGACACAATAACGTTAAAACTGTATCCTTAACTAAAACCACTTTGCAGTTTAGGGGTCTGCAGATAATGCACTTTTTCGCAGTGCATTTGGTGGCCATAGTTAAGACCTCCGCTTTGGTATGGCTACTGGATAGATACAACCCTCCGTTTGGACACAATAGCTCTAAAACTGTATCCTTAACTAAGATTACTTTGCAGTTTAGGGATCTGCAGATAAAGAACTTTTTCTCAGTGCATCTGGTGGCCATAGTTAAGACCTCCACTTTGATATGGCTATTGGATAGATACAACCCTCCGTGTGGACACAATAACGTTAAAACTGCATCCTTAACTAAAACCACTTTGCAGTTTAGAGATCTGCAGATAATGCACTTTTTCTCAGTGCATCCTGTGGCCGTAGTAAAGACCTTCATTTTGGTATGGCTATTGGATAGATACAACTCTCCCTTTGACACAATAGCTCTAAAACTGTATCCTTAACTAAGATTACTTTGCAGTTTAGGGATCTGCAGATAATGCACTTTTTCTCAGTGCATCTGGTGGCCATAGTTAAGACCTCCACTTTGATATGGCTATTGGATAGATACAACCCTCCGTTTGATCACAATAACGTTAAAACTGTATCCTTAACTAAAACAACTTTGCAGTTAAGGGATCTGCAGATAATGCACTTTTTTGCAGTGCATCTGGTGGCCATAGTTAAGACCTCCGCTTTGGTATGGCTACTGGATAGATACAACCCTCCGTTTGGACACAATAGCTCTAAAACTGTATCCTTAACTAAGATTACTTTGCAGTTTAGGGATCTGCAGATAATGCACTTTTTCTCAGTGCATCTGATGGCCATAGTTAAGACCTCCACTTTGGTATGGCTATTGGATAGATACAACCCTCCGTTTGGACACAATAACGTTAAAACTGCATCCTTAACTAAAACCACTTTGCAGTTTAGGGATCTGCAGATAATGCACTTTTTCGCAGTGCATCTGCTGGCCATAGTTAAGACCTCCGCTTTGGTATGGCTACTGGATAGATACAACCCTCCGTTTGGACACAATAACGTTAAAACTGCATCCTTAACTAAAACCACTTTGCAGTTTAGGGATCTGCAGATAATGCACTTTTTCTCAGTGCATCTGGTGGCCGTAGTTAAGACCTTCATTTTGGTATGGCTATTGGATAGATACAACCCTCCGTTTGGACACAATAGCTCTAAAACTGTATCCTTAACTAAGATTACTTTGCAGTTTAGGGATCTGCAGATAATGCACCTTTTCTCAGTGCATTTTGTGGCCATAGTTAAGACCTCCGCTTTGGTATGGCTACTGGATAGATACAACCCTCCGTTTGGACACAATAACGTTAAAACTGTATCCTTAACTAAAACCACATTGCAATTTAGGGATCTGCATATAATGCACTTTTTCTCAATGCATCTGTTGGCCATAGTTAAGACCTTCATTTTGGTATGGCTATTGGTTAGGTACAACCCTCCGTTTGGACACAATAGCTCTAACACTGAATCGTTTCTAAAAACACACTTTGCAATTAGTTCACTGTAGTTTTACCTTTGGAGTGGAAATGTGGTAAGGCAGGCTTGGACAAGAATATTTTAGTATAAATAGAGGAGCCTTTCAATCAAAAAATCAGTTCGAAAGAATTTCTGGAGAATACGGAAGAAGAAAAATGAATTGTTTGAGATTTTGTGTGTATTTAGTGGTGAAAAAAATAGTGAAAAATGTGAGAAATATTTATTATTATATTTTAGACGTTGGTTAATTATAATTTAATGTTAAAAATTATTTTTGTTGGTAGATTGATTTGGTACTTAGTCAAGAAGAAAAAATAAAGAGAAGAAAAGAAGAAGATGAAAAAAGATTGCGAAGGAAAAGTTTAAATGAAGAATTCTGGAAAAGCCTGGTGAAAGTGCAACGTATTGTGAGTATTTGAATTATTTAAATATATAATTTTACTAATTTTACTAATTTTACTTATTTTCGATGAAGAAACTTATTAAAATTCGTGAAAAACATTGGAAGGAGAAACCAAAGATATGTTTGGACTCCGACTCCAAGGATAAGGAATACGATGTGGGTTTACTATATTTTTCCAGCTTCTTCAGATAGTGGTACGTACATTTTTTTCTATTTATTCCGATAATTTAGTTAATATTTAATTTTTTTAATTTGATTAGTTCACATATGATAGATTATACTTCTGAATACTGAGCACCGAAATGAAATTGTTTTCGACTCGGTAATAATTTTGTTAATGCTTTCAGAAATATAAACTACCGTATGTATTGAACACTCTTTGATTTAAACTTATTTTCCTTCGTTTAATTGTATAATATTTTATATTTGATATTATTTCTTTTTTATATTTTATTGCACATTATTATTTTATATTGTAATATTTGTATTTCACAATTTTTCACAAATAAATATAATTCGTGTTCGTTTTCTGAACTACAACAAAAACCAAATTTTACACATGACTTTTTTTCTGAAATGAAGATGGAGATGGAAGATGGAAGATCGAGTCCGATTGATTGGGTTGGTATCTTATTTTTATGTTTTGAGTTTAGATTCTAGGCAGATCTCAAGTCGATATTTGACATTATTTAAGTCGTTGTTGTCTGAAATCAATAGGGAACTTTTGCTAATTTTTGGAAGCTTCTCGTTCATCCTTTCGTTAAATGGTAAGTATCCTTATTACAAACAGATGAAACGCTATGGAAAGGATTGACATATGAAAAAAAGGAGCAACACCATCTGTTAATTTGTTGAGAATTGTTCTTATATTTTATTTTTATCTATCCTAAAACATTTATTCTAAATAGATCTCTAATTTCCAGCCTAAAGTCTCTGGTAGCTAGTGCTGTTAATTGCTTATATTATAATGTAAATTTATTTTATATTTTAATAAATAATAATAATAATATTTTATTTTTAATTATAATCTATGTACTTCATAGTCATGGCATCACGTCACTCGGCATTATTGCTGGCAACTTTCTCAATCCCCGTCAGTATTTCTTCTTGCAATGCTTGCAAATCGACATCAACTGTTGCCGTTCCATCCATAATTTTCTTGTCTATCTCCTTTTCAATTAACACTCCTGACAGCTTCGAGTGTTGATTGCTTCCGTTTGCCAGCGTCTTTGCGCTTTGAGCGTGGTTTCTTCGTCGTCTTAGGGTTTTGTAACGGAAACCTGATCAAATAAATTGACGAAGTCTAATCTCATCCAACAATCAGCGATGGTCTGCCTTTTCCCTATCAACACATCCAAGACCACAGGATTCCCTGGATGGTATACGGAACATTGGGTGAGGGGTTCGATCAACAAGGTACGGTTCGGCATGCTTGCACCGCCATTGGTAGCTCGTCGGTGGGGTGGGTACTTGTACTTGTTATCGAACCGCCGCACATTTTTCATGCCGAAATAAAATCAAGGGTGTTAAATAAAAATCGTATGAAGTATTTTTCGCGCAAGATATTAATTTTTCTTAGAAATTTATGTTGGCAACCCTAGGTGGTAATAGGTGCCTGAGTATAACCCTCCCTCCGTCTACAATGCAATGCGACTCCATGGCCATTGAGTCACTCAATTGTTTTAGTTCAATGACCCCTGATCCAAGATGAAGTTTAAATCTTAAACTAAATTATCCCTCTTCCCCATCAACCCTTCCTTTCCTTTCCCACGCACTCAAAAAAAAAACTCAATAGCTCATCATTTGAGCGATTTAATTATCAAACAAAAAAAATAATGAAAATAAAAATGTAAACATACTGTTTCGCTGCACGTTATAATAAGTATTTTTTATTTAGGTAGTGATTTTGATATCTATACAACGTACTAATTGTATTGATACATCTAGTTATCGTTATTAGAATTTCAAAAAAAAATTAAATTGTTTTTATCGTTTCAAAAAAAAATTAGAATTAAAAAAAAAATATATGATAAAATCATTCAATAAAAAAGAATTCACAAAAGTTAATCATATGTACTTTTACCCTATGATTCGAGCAAGTTAGTTTCTGAACAATTGTCACTAATTAAAAAATTTGGTAGGTAATTTCCCGAGGTACATGAATTACTCAACTACTTCTCATTTGTCAATTTTATGTATGTATGTGAATATTGTAAGATCATGTTTATATATAATATGTAATATATAAATACAAAATTAAATTTTTTTTTTTTGGACTTACCCCACAGTAAAGATGTTGTGCACAGCAGCTTTGTTGTGTTGTATAAGTTGTATGTTTTGTTTGTGTCTTATAAGTTTGGATCTTAAATTGAGTGTAATGGAAATTTGTAGTGTGTAATGCATGCAAGTGTAAATGTGTGACTGTGTGAACGTATGTAAGGGTATATGTTTAATCTTGTGAATGTTTAAGTATATGAATGTATGACGTTAAGATTTTTTATATTTAATATTTTAAAAGATAGTTAATATAATATTTAACAAAAAAATTAAGCTGATAAATGAATGTAAATGCAATTAATTTTTGTATGAGTGAACGTTTTGAATTATGAATGTGTGAATGAAATGAATTAATGTGTGATTGTATGATTGTAAAAGAACATGAATTTTTCCTTAGGGTACATACATATTTATCTATTCGTTATTTTTTTTAACTTTCCTTTTTTTTGTATATTATGTACTTTTTTGTTTTATTAGTTTTATTAATCTTCTCTTTCTTTTTTTTTTGTTTTTGTTAATTTTATGGTAAAAATTTTTTACATATACACATATAATTATTTATTAATAACAAAATCAAATTTAACTTTATATACACTTTTCTTCTTTAATGCACGTGTTATTTATTCTTGGTCTTTGATCGTTAGACACCTCCACGGTGCTTCTTCGGAATTGAAGACAGGGCTCTAGCCTCCGTCTTGGATTCCTCGACGACGTCACGCTTAAAAATGAATGGATGGAAGACAGGTGGTTGCACCTGTTTCAGCCTCGAAACGTCCGAATGGATGGATATCTGGATGGATGACAGGTGATTGCACCTGTTCCAGCCGCAAGACGTTTTTGGCAACGAGTTCGGTTACTCTGGAGCTTTTTCTTTTCGTAATCACCTTTTTTTTTTATTTTGGATAATTTTCTTTTTTTTTATGTTTTATTTTCTTTTGTTTTCTTCACTTGTCAAAATTAATATTAAAATTATTAAAGAAAAATTTTAATTTTAATAACGTCAGGGCTGACCTCTCTTTACGAAGGTTGATAAGCGAAAGGGCAGAATTTCTTCCCGGCGGAAATCCAGATGGCCACCTTGGCCTTCTGGAAACTTGGCAAGTTTCTGAATCGAGAATCGATAAGTTATAATCGATATCGATGAATGCGTTCAGCTGGTATTAATTTTGGGAATTCGATTAGTTCACGTTCTATTTATTGAATTTCTGTTTTTTTTTTTAAAGTGGTCCACACAGTTTCTTATTTGTATTTTTTGATGCATTACTTTTATGTTGTTCAGTGTTGCTTCGCAGTCTTCAAAAGTACATGGAATCTTTTTTCCTTCGTGAGTTGTTCGTATATGTTGTAATAGATTCCTTTTGTAGGTATAAAAACGTGTACAGCCTTCGTACGTACATTTAAATACTTTTTTATCATCTGCATTGCAGTTCTTGTGTTCTTCTAAGTAAAATTTGTTGAATACCTTTGAACATTGTTCACACTTATAGAGCATTGGGTGGTTCAATTCCTTGCGATGGCGATGTGCCAACAATCCGGACCACTTTTCAAAGGTTGCTTCACACCGATCGCATCTGTGGGTTTTGGTGCACACATGGCGTGTTAAAAAGTATTCCTGGACAAATCCTTTAGAACATTTCGAGCAACTAAAAAGAGAAAAATTAATTTTTGTTTGATATTTTTGAAAAATTATTAAAGTTTATTGAAATATCTGGCAGTGCGACATTGATTTTAAATATTTCGAATTTTAATGTGTATCTTTTTTTCAATCGTTTACGTTTAGGTAGGAGATTAAATTTGCGTTTGAAAAAGGAAGCGGGCTGGCTTTGTGTTAATTTGTTACCATCGTATTTGTTGGGGTTATTACGACAACACATGTTTAAAGTTTAAACATATTCGGGCGATTGGAAGTTAGAGAAGGATTTAAGAGGAGATATGGATTCACATTGGTCTTAAGCTTTTAAATACCAAAATGAAAGGGAAAAACAGAGTTGGGTAAAGCATTCTAGTGGTTAAAAAAAGAATCTTCCAATCTGAGGAGTAGATATTCCTTGAAGTGCGGGTATTACGGTGAAATGTTTGACAGAAAATTGTTTTTAAAAATATTGACAACACAACGTGATATGAAACATTTCAAAATCTCTTTTTTTATTCTTTCGAAAAGACTTAAACTTGTTTTACTGGCGCCTACTAAGAAATGGGAGTTATATTCAAGAAGAATATGTGATCATGCCATAAAAGAGGTGATCTGCGCTACAAATAAGTACTGAAAGTTGATTAGTTTTCTTGATGCAACTGCCACTCATGGATAGCGGCATTGGGTGACAAAACGGAGCCCTGGGAAATACCAGACTTGAAATAATCCAATATTATTTGTATTGAATTTTGTAGAAGTGAAGTTTTAAATTGAACGAAAAAGAGATTCTCATAATATTTTTTTTGATAAAAGAGCAAGCGCAATAATATTACTTTCTTCAAAACGATGTAAGGATTTGTTCCACTTTTTGGTGTGATAAACCATGAAATCACCAGTGGAACTATTGCCAGAGAGAAAAAACTAAATGAGAGAACCAAATTTCCTCGTCTCCGTCTCTTCGAAACCTCTTACTCTCATTTTTTATAGCGTGTTGAATTCGTATTGGTGTATACATGTTTTCACCTCGGAGAAGAGTACACAAAAAAACATCATTTCCGGGAAATGCGACATTTCTCATTTTTGTGTATTGATAGCCAAGAAGGCTATGTTTTTTAAAGTCTCATTATATTATTTGTAATTCTCATGATTTTTTTTTTTAATTTTGCTAACATCTTGTCGTTTATATATCTACAAAAATACTCCTATAATTCAAATTAATTCTAGCAAAACATTTTTGTTTGTCAATAAATAACGGAAGAAGTTATACCGGTAGTTCGTGGTGAATTTGTTTTTCCCTTCTTTTTCTCTAAGTTACAGATAGATGGCAGTAACAACAAAAACAAGAAAGGATGTGTGCAGAAAGTGTTTAACAAGGTTAAGGCTTTTTAGCTTAGACTTTACTTGTATATATGAACGAGTACATGTTTTTTATAAAAGGCGGAAATAATAAAGTTCTATAGTTTACCGGGAATATTTATATAAAATATCCATATCTTCTGCAATTGCGGTATCAATCGATATTTTCTGGAACTTAGTGTTAACGTAACATTTATTTGTCATGAATTACTTTTTCAACTTTTTTATACGCCATAAAAATCAATTATACAATTTGGCTGTGATAATAATTACTTGAACACAACATTTTCTATGTTTATAGTTATTCAGGTTTAGCCCTTAACTTTGATTTGCATTTATTTATGAATAGCCTAAAAAGTTTAGCAAACATCTATGAATAAGCCACAATGCACTTTCAGAAAAACTGTAGTTAGAACTTTCCCTCACAGATTTTTCCTAGTCGCTATATAACTGAAAGATAATATATAAATAGTTAGAACTGGAAAACTTATAAAAATGATGCATAAGACTTAAATTTTTGTTGAAGAACAAATTTGTATATTCTTTTCACAAAACCACTGACCTAGCGAGAATACAAATATTTTAACTTTTGTACAAAAGTACTTTTCGGCTTATGTAGTTAAGCCTTTAAAAGCAACACACTACCTTAGGGGAAAGCAGTAAGAATAGCTTATCACCTATTCACAAATCTTATGCAATGAAAATTGGTAACAGAAGTAACAAGTTGACGGTCTTTTTATTTAGTGTCTACTTAAATCACTTATTTTCAGCATTTTGGAAATGTCGTGAGTAATGTAAAGGAAATAAACAACGACACACAAATAAAATAGGAATGGAAAAAAGAGATGAGTATATAAAAATGTTTTCAATGTTCCATGTTTACATTCTGTAACTCTCGTTTCCAATGTTCCTGCAACTCTCGCATCGACAAAATTAAGTCGATAAACTCTGAAAATTGAAACAAATCTGAGTTTTTTTTGCATCTTTCAACGGTCTGAGCAAAAATTAAACGCATAAACGCAGCTAATAATAAAAATAATAGTTATAGTGCTTTCAGAGTTTTATGTTTCTAGGTCCTAATGCTCATTGGACTGTTGCACCACCTAATTTATTTTACTTACTTAATGATTAAAACTGGCTTCAAATAACTAACTAATATTTATCTAAATGCGTAATTTAGAATTGTTTCTAAATCTTCATTGTTCTGGCAACTAACAAGAGTAATTAATTTCACTTCATATTCGAATGATATTACTCTCAAACGAACACAATGAGAGTACCTACCAAAAAGTTGTTCATACACAATTTTGAATTTTCTTTGAACACCTCTGAACAGCTGACTACATCCGCCATTTTTCAAAGGTGGTCGCCATTTTTAAAAGGTGGTGAGCAGAGAGAAAAGAGAGAAAAGTTTTTTCTCCCTCGTGGTGAGTATGTGCACAAACTTGTATAAGTATTTGTTCCCCACATTTTTTTTATATGGAGTTAATACATATGCAAGTTGGTGGCCAAATCACAGCTTGTAGGCAAAAAGAGAGCAACCGTCGAAGTTGGTTCTCTCTATTAGTTCTTTCTCGATGGTCACTAGGCCCTGGTCCTTCATGGACTGTTGCCCCACCTAATTTATTTATTTAACTTAATAAAATATCCTGAAAGGAACAAACAAACAAACCGACAGAACACCAAAGAACATATACGATAAAACTACAAACAAATAACATTTAAGACCAAAATCCACGTTAAACGCTACTACTAGAGACGAGAAGGCCAACGAAAAGTTTAGCTCAAATAAATAACAACAAACGACGACAAGCTGCGGGTGAGGGATACGAAACCAAAAATACTCCATTACCAAGATCGGAATATCAGACTGACATTTCGGCACAGATAAGAAACTATACAGATGTCTCATCCCCATAGAAGAAAATGTCCCATATTTTTTTCACTACTCCTTGGCTATCAACCGACAAAAAGCTTTTTGTCGGTTGATCGTCAAGCACAAAAAGCTGTTTTTGATTTCACATATTGGCTTGCCAGTATGCCTGTTCAAAGCTACATATATGTGTCTAACTATAAAAAATTCTAAAGTTGTTTTTTCTCTCAAGTCAATGTCCATAGAGACAAAGAAGAACAGAAACTGTGTTGGTTTCGATGATGTTTTGGTCCCGATGTTACCATATTTCAGTTGCTATTGTTCAAGCGATGTACATAAATAGGTATTTTATGCTATTTATTATTGAATATGAAAATCAAAAACACTCTATTAATGGAGTGTTTTTGATGAAAATAAATGAATGAAGAAAAAATTAACAGAAGAAAAAATTAGGAAAGCAAAAGAAGAAGAAAAACTACTAAGAGAAGAAGATAAAAAAAGATTGTTGCGAAGGAAAACATCAAATGAAGAATTTTGGAAAAGCCTTGTGAAAGTGCAACGTATTGTGAGTATTTGAATTATTTAAATATATAATTTTACTAATTTTACTTATTTTCGATGCAGCAAATGATTAAAATTCGGGAAAAACATTGGAAGAAGAAACCAGATAGTATATGTTTGGACTCCGACTCCAAGGATGAGGAATTCTTATTTTCCTTCGCTTAATTGTATATTTTATATTTGATATTATTTCTTTTTTATATATATTTTATTGCACATTATTATTTTATATTATTTTATTTTATTAATTAAATTAAACAAAAATTATTTTAATAGTAATAACGGTATTTGCGTATGCGTAATGCTTGTTTGGGTATATGCAACAGTAAGCTGTGCGCAAGTTTGGGTGTATGCAACAGTGACATCTGTAAGGGGGCATGCTGCCCCCCTGCAACCCCCCTGCTTGAGAACACTATAGGATTTGGGGTGGGTGCAAGTTGGAGTGCGTGCAAGGTGCGGTGGGTGGAAGATGAGGTGCATGCAAAGTTTCTTTTGCATTTAAATAAGCTGGATTTAAGAAAAATTAATTTATCCTTGGTATATCTTATCGATTATTACTATCAAAATAAGACTACGTTAATACTTAAGCAAGGAAAAAGTAATTTAATTAAAATATTTTGTTTTGGTAATTTTCAATTTTCTCAAGAACTAGAAGACATCAAGTCATCTAGTTTTCAGTTTTTGATCAAAAACAAATAAGAGCAATGAATTCTAAAAAAAAAATAGTAGATAATCTGAAAGTTTTAAAAAATTACACTTTAAACCTTTTTTTAACTTTTTTTTGCACAAATATTGACTTTAAAACAATTTTTTTCAAAAACTATGCATAGTTTTGACTTGATTTAAAAACAAGCTAATAGACAAAAGTGTTGGCTTTAAAAAAAGGTATAATACTTAATTGTAAGTAATACCGTTATTTTTTAATTATTTTTTTTCCATTTAAGGTACATTTTTTTAAATTGCCCCTACCGCCTAAACGGGGGGAGATAGACCCCCCCTCCCATAGTAAAAAATGCTTCTTTTTAACTGTTCTATACAAATCCGTCATTAAACTTTGTCGCCAAAATTATCGTACTCTCCCCAAAACCACTTTGCAGTTAATTGATCTAAGGATAATGAGGAGACTTTCAATCAAAAAACCAGTTCGAAAAAAATTCTTGAGAATATTGAAGAAAAAATGAGTCGTTGGAGATTTTTTATCGAGTTTATGGAAAAAAAATAGTGGACCATGTGAATAATATTTATTATTATATTTTAGACGTTGGTTAATTATAATTTAATGTTAAAAATTATTTTTGTTGGTAGATTGATTTTGCAGTTAAAATAGAAGAAATAACAAGGAAAGCAAAAGAAGAAGAAAAACTACTAAGAAAAGAAGATGAAAAAAGATTGTGGCGAAGAAAAACTTCACATGATGAATTTTGGAAAAGCCTGGTCAAAGTGCAACGTATTGTGAGTATTTGAATTATTTAAATATATAATTTTACTAATTTTACTTACATATTTTCGATGCAGGAACCTATTAAAATTCGTTTAGAACATTTTCAGACGAAACCAATACGTTTGGACTCCGACTGCAAGGATGAGGAATTTTTTTTTCGTTCGCTTAGTTGTACAATATTTTATATTTTATATTATCTCTTTTTTATATGTATGTATTTTATTGCACATTATTATTTTATATTATTTTATTTTATTAATTAAAGAAAAAAGATTGTGGCGAAGAAAAACTTCACATGATGAATTTTGGAAAAGCCTGGTCAAAGTGCAACGTATTGTGAGTATTTGAATTATTTAAATATATAATTTTACTAATTTTACTTACATATTTTCGATGCAGGAACCTATTAAAATTCGTTTAGAACATTTTCAGAAGAAACCAATACGTTTGGACTCCGACTGCAAGGATGAGGAATTTTTATTTTCGTTGGCTTAGTTGTACAATATTTTATATTATTTCTTTTTTATATGTATTTTATTGCACATTATTATTTTATATTATTTTATTTTATTAATTAAAGAAAAAAGATTGTGGCGAAGAAAAACTTCACATGATGAATTTTGGAAAAGCCTGGTCAAAGTGCAACGTATTGTGAGTATTTGAATTATTTAAATATATAATTTTACTAATTTTACTTACATATTTTCGATGCAGGAACCTATTAAAATTCGTTTAGAACATTTTCAGAAGAAACCAATACGTTTGGACTCCGACTGCAAGGATGAGGAATTTTTATTTTCGTTGGCTTAGTTGTACAATATTTTATATTATTTCTTTTTTATATGTATTTTATTGCACATTATTATTTTATTTTATTAATTAAAGAAAAAAGATTGTGGCGAAGAAAAACTTCACATGATGAATTTTGGAAAAGCCTGGTCAAAGTGCAACGTATTGTGAGTATTTGAATTATTTAAATATATAATTTTACTAATTTTACTTATTTTCGATGCAGGAACCTATTAAAATTCGTTTAGAACATTTTCAGAAGAAACCAATACGTTTGGACTCCGACTGCAAGGATGAGGAATTTTTATTTTCGTTGGCTTAGTTGTACAATATTTTATATTATTTCTTTTTTATATGTATTTTATTGCACATTATTATTTTATATTATTTTATTTTATTAATTAAAGAAAAAAGATTGTGGCGAAGAAAAGCTTCACATGATGAATTTTGGAAAAGCCTGGTCAAAGTGCAACGTATTGTGAGTATTTGAATTATTTAAATATATAATTTTACTAATTTTACTTACATATTTTCGATGCAGGAACCTATTAAAATTCGTTTAGAACATTTTCAGAAGAAACCAATACGTTTGGACTCCGACTGCAAGGATGAGGAATTTTTATTTTCGTTGGCTTAGTTGTACAATATTTTATATTATTTCTTTTTTATATGTATTTTATTGCACATTATTATTTTATATTATTTTATTTTATTAATTAAAGAAAAAAGATTGTGGCGAAGAAAAACTTCACATGATGAATTTTGGAAAAGCCTGGTCAAAGTGCAACGTATTGTGAGTATTTGAATTATTTAAATATATAATTTTACTAATTTTACTTACATATTTTCGATGCAGGAACCTATTAAAATTCGTTTAGAACATTTTCAGAAGAAACCAATACGTTTGGACTCCGACTGCAAGGATGAGGAATTTTTATTTTCGTTGGCTTAGTTGTACAATATTTTATATTATTTCTTTTTTATATGTATTTTATTGCACATTATTATTTTATATTATTTTATTTTATTAATTAAAGAAAAAAGATTGTGGCGAAGAAAAACTTCACATGATGAATTTTGGAAAAGCCTGGTCAAAGTGCAACGTATTGTGAGTATTTGAATTATTTAAATATATAATTTTACTAATTTTACTTACATATTTTCGATGCAGGAACCTATTAAAATTCGTTTAGAACATTTTCAGAAGAAACCAATACGTTTGGACTCCGACTGCAAGGATGAGGAATTTTTATTTTCGTTGGCTTAGTTGTACAATATTTTATATTATTTCTTTTTTATATGTATTTTATTGCACATTATTATTTTATATTATTTTATTTTATTAATTAAAGAAAAAAGATTGTGGCGAAGAAAAACTTCACATGATGAATTTTGGAAAAGCCTGGTCAAAGTGCAACGTATTGTGAGTATTTGAATTATTTAAATATATAATTTTACTAATTTTACTTACATATTTTCGATGCAGGAACCTATTAAAATTCGTTTAGAACATTTTCAGAAGAAACCAATACGTTTGGACTCCGACTGCAAGGATGAGGAATTTTTATTTTCGTTGGCTTAGTTGTACAATATTTTATATTATTTCTTTTTTATATGTATTTTATTGCACATTATTATTTTATTTTATTAATTAAAGAAAAAAGATTGTGGCGAAGAAAAACTTCACATGATGAATTTTGGAAAAGCCTGGTCAAAGTGCAACGTATTGTGAGTATTTGAATTATTTAAATATATAATTTTACTAATTTTACTTATTTTCGATGCAGGAACCTATTAAAATTCGTTTAGAACATTTTCAGAAGAAACCAATACGTTTGGACTCCGACTGCAAGGATGAGGAATTTTTATTTTCGTTGGCTTAGTTGTACAATATTTTATATTATTTCTTTTTTATATGTATTTTATTGCACATTATTATTTTATATTATTTTATTTTATTAATTAAAGAAAAAAGATTGTGGCGAAGAAAAGCTTCACATGATGAATTTTGGAAAAGCCTGGTCAAAGTGCAACGTATTGTGAGTATTTGAATTATTTAAATATATAATTTTACTAATTTTACTTACATATTTTCGATGCAGGAACCTATTAAAATTCGTTTAGAACATTTTCAGAAGAAACCAATACGTTTGGACTCCGACTGCAAGGATGAGGAATTTTTATTTTCGTTGGCTTAGTTGTACAATATTTTATATTATTTCTTTTTTATATGTATTTTATTGCACATTATTATTTTATATTATTTTATTTTATTAATTAAAGAAAAAAGATTGTGGCGAAGAAAAACTTCACATGATGAATTTTGGAAAAGCCTGGTCAAAGTGCAACGTATTGTGAGTATTTGAATTATTTAAATATATAATTTTACTAATTTTACTTACATATTTTCGATGCAGGAACCTATTAAAATTCGTTTAGAACATTTTCAGAAGAAACCAATACGTTTGGACTCCGACTGCAAGGATGAGGAATTTTTATTTTCGTTGGCTTAGTTGTACAATATTTTATATTATTTCTTTTTTATATGTATTTTATTGCACATTATTATTTTATATTATTTTATTTTATTAATTAAAGAAAAAAGATTGTGGCGAAGAAAAACTTCACATGATGAATTTTGGAAAAGCCTGGTCAAAGTGCAACGTATTGTGAGTATTTGAATTATTTAAATATATAATTTTACTAATTTTACTTACATATTTTCGATGCAGGAACCTATTAAAATTCGTTTAGAACATTTTCAGAAGAAACCAATACGTTTGGACTCCGACTGCAAGGATGAGGAATTTTTATTTTCGTTGGCTTAGTTGTACAATATTTTATATTATTTCTTTTTTATATGTATTTTATTGCACATTATTATTTTATTTTATTAATTAAAGAAAAAAGATTGTGGCGAAGAAAAACTTCACATGATGAATTTTGGAAAAGCCTGGTCAAAGTGCAACGTATTGTGAGTATTTGAATTATTTAAATATATAATTTTACTAATTTTACTTATTTTCGATGCAGGAACCTATTAAAATTCGTTTAGAACATTTTCAGAAGAAACCAATACGTTTGGACTCCGACTGCAAGGATGAGGAATTTTTATTTTCGTTGGCTTAGTTGTACAATATTTTATATTATTTCTTTTTTATATGTATTTTATTGCACATTATTATTTTATATTATTTTATTTTATTAATTAAAGAAAAAAGATTGTGGCGAAGAAAAGCTTCACATGATGAATTTTGGAAAAGCCTGGTCAAAGTGCAACGTATTGTGAGTATTTGAATTATTTAAATATATAATTTTACTAATTTTACTTACATATTTTCGATGCAGGAACCTATTAAAATTCGTTTAGAACATTTTCAGAAGAAACCAATACGTTTGGACTCCGACTGCAAGGATGAGGAATTTTTATTTTCGTTGGCTTAGTTGTACAATATTTTATATTATTTCTTTTTTATATGTATTTTATTGCACATTATTATTTTATATTATTTTATTTTATTAATTAAAGAAAAAAGATTGTGGCGAAGAAAAACTTCACATGATGAATTTTGGAAAAGCCTGGTCAAAGTGCAACGTATTGTGAGTATTTGAATTATTTAAATATATAATTTTACTAATTTTACTTACATATTTTCGATGCAGGAACCTATTAAAATTCGTTTAGAACATTTTCAGAAGAAACCAATACGTTTGGACTCCGACTGCAAGGATGAGGAATTTTTATTTTCGTTGGCTTAGTTGTACAATATTTTATATTATTTCTTTTTTATATGTATTTTATTGCACATTATTATTTTATTTTATTAATTAAAGAAAAAAGATTGTGGCGAAGAAAAACTTCACATGATGAATTTTGGAAAAGCCTGGTCAAAGTGCAACGTATTGTGAGTATTTGAATTATTTAAATATATAATTTTACTAATTTTACTTATTTTCGATGCAGGAACCTATTAAAATTCGTTTAGAACATTTTCAGAAGAAACCAATACGTTTGGACTCCGACTGCAAGGATGAGGAATTTTTATTTTCGTTGGCTTAGTTGTACAATATTTTATATTATTTCTTTTTTATATGTATTTTATTGCACATTATTATTTTATTTTATTAATTAAAGAAAAAAGATTGTGGCGAAGAAAAACTTCACATGATGAATTTTGGAAAAGCCTGGTCAAAGTGCAACGTATTGTGAGTATTTGAATTATTTAAATATATAATTTTACTAATTTTACTTACATATTTTCGATGCAGGAACCTATTAAAATTCGTTTAGAACATTTTCAGAAGAAACCAATACGTTTGGACTCCGACTGCAAGGATGAGGAATTTTTATTTTCGTTCGCTTAGTTGTACAATATTTTATATTTTATATTATTTCTTTTTTTATATGTATTTTATTGCACATTATTATTTTATATTATTTTATTTTATTAATTAAAGAAAAAAGATTGTGGAGAAGAAAAACTTCACATGATGAATTTTGGAAAAGCCTGGTCAAAGTGCAACGTATTGTGAGTATTTGAATTATTAAAATATATAACTTTACTAATTTTACTTATTTTCGATGCAGGAACCTATTAAAATTCGTTTAGAACATTTTAAGAAGAAACCAATACGTTTGGACTCCGACTGCAAGGATGAGGAGTTTTTATTTTCGTTCGCTTAGTTGTACAATATTTTATATTTTATATTATTTCTTTTTTATATGTATTTTATTGCACATTATTATTTTATATTATTTTATTTTATTAATTAAAGAAAAAAGATTGTGGCGAAGAAAAACTTCACATGATGAATTTTGGAAAAGCCTGGTCAAAGTGCAACGTATTGTGAGTATTTGAATTATTTAAATATATAATTTTACTAATTTTACTTATTTTCGATGCAGGAACCTATTAAAATTCGTTTAGAACATTTTAAGAAGAAACCAATACGTTTGGACTCCGACTGCAAGGATGAGGAGTTTTTATTTTCGTTCGCTTAGTTGTACAATATTTTATATTTTATATTATTTCTTTTTTATATGTATTTTATTGCACATTATTATTTTATATTATTTTATTTTATTAATTAAAGAAAAAAGATTGTGGCGAAGAAAAACTTCACATGATGAATTTTGGAAAAGCCTGGTCAAAGTGCAACGTATTGTGAGTATTTGAATTATTTAAATATATAATTTTACTAATTTTACTTATTTTCGATGCAGCAACTTATTAAAATTCGTGAAAAACATTGGAAGGAGAAACCAAAGATATGTTTGGACTCCGACTCCAAGGATAAGGAATACGATGTGGGTTTACTATATTTTTCCAGCTTCTTCAGATAGTGGTACGTACATTTTTTTCTATTTATTCTGATAATTTAGTTAATATTTAATTTTTTTAATTTGATTAGTTCACATATGATAGATTATACTTCTGACTACTGAGCACCGAAATGAAATTGTTTTCGACTCGGTAATAATTTTGTTAATGTTTTCAGAAATATAAACTACCGTATGTATTGAACACTCTTTGATTTAAACTTATTTTCCTTCGTTTAATTGTATAATATTTTATATTTGATATTATTTCTTTTTTATATTTTATTGCACATTATTATTTTATATTGTAATTTTTTTTTCACAATTTTTCACAAATAAATATAATTCGTGTTCGTTTTCTGAACTACCACAAAAACCAAATTACACATGACTTTTTTTTCTGAAATGAAGATGGAGATGGAAGATGGAAGATGGAAGATCGAGTCCGATTGATTGGGTTGGTATCTTATTTTTATGTTTTGAGTTTAGATTCTAGGCAGATCTCAAGTCGATATTTGACATTATTTAAGTCGTTGTTGTCTGAAATCAATAGGGAACTTTTGCTAATTTTTGGAAGCTTCTCATTCATCCTTTCGTTAAACGGTAAGTATCCTTATTACAAACAGATGATACGCTATGGAAAGGATTGACATATGAAAAAAAGGAGCAACACCATCTGTTAATTTGTTGAGAATTGTTTTTATATTTTATTTTTATCTATCCTAAAACATTTATTCTAAATAGATCTCTAATTTCCAGCCTAAAGTCTCTGGTAGCTAGTGCTGTTAATTGCTTATATTATAATGTAAATTTATTTTATATTTTAATAAATAATAATAATAATATTTTATTTTTAATTATAATCTATGTACTTCATAGTCATGGCATCACGTTACTCGGCATTATTGCTGGCAACTTTCTCAATCCCCGTCAGTATTTCTTCTTGCAATGCTTGCAAATCGACATCATCCATAATTTTCTTGTCTATCTCCTTTTCAATGAACACTCCTGACAGCTTCGATAGTGTTGATTGCTTCCGTTTGCCAGCGTCTTTGCGCTTTGAGCGTGGTTTCTTCGTCGTCTTAGGGTTTCTTATTTGTATTTTTTGATGCATTACTTTTATGTGGTTCTCGAGAGCTCTCTTATCCGACAGTGTTGCTTCGCAGTCTCCAAAAGTACATGGAATCTTTTTTCCTTCGTGAGTTGTTCGTATATGTTGTAATAGATTCCTTTTGTAGGTATAAAAACGTGTACAGCCTTCGTACGTAAATTTAAATACTTCTTTATCATCTGCATGGCAGTTCTTGTGTTCTTCTAAGTAAAATTTGCTCTTGAATACCTTTGAACATTGTTCACACTTATAGAGCATTGGGTGGTTCAATTCCTTGCGATGTGCCAACAATCCGGACCACTTTTCAAAGGTTGCCTCACACCGATCGCATCTGTGGGTTTTGGTGCACACATGGCGTGTTAAAAAGTATTCCTGGACAAATCCTTTAGAACATTTCGAGCAACTAAAAAGAGAAAAATTAATTTTTGTTTGATATTTTTGAAAAATTATTAAAGTTTATTGAAATATCTGGCAGTGCGACATTAATTTTAAATTTTTCGAATTTTAATTTGTATCTTTTTTTCAATCGTTTAGGTAGGAAATTAAATTTGCGTTTGGGAATTTTTTACCATCGAATTTTGTGGGGTTATTAAGTCCCTAAACATGGAAAGGATTTAAGAGGAGATATGGATTCACATTGGTCTTAAGGTTTTAAATACCAAAATGAAAGGGAAAAACAGAGTTGGGTAAAGCATTCTAGTGGTTAAAAAAAGAATCTTCCAATCTGAGGAGTAGATATTCCTTGAAGTGCGGGTATTGCGGCGAAATGTTTGACAGAAAATTATTTTTAAAAATATTGGCAATACAACGTGATATGAAACATTTTAAAATCTCTTTTTTTATTCTTTCGAAAAGACTTAAACTTGTTTTACTGGCGCCTACTAAGAAATGGGAGTTATATTCAAGAAGAATATGTGATCATGCCCTAAGAGGTGATCTGCGCTACAAATAAGTACTGAAAGTTGATTAGTTTTCTTGATGCAACTGCCACTCATGGATAGCGGCATTGGGTGACAAAACGGAGCCCTGGGAAATACCAGACTTGAAATAATCCAATATTATTTGTATTGAATTTTGTAGAAGTGAAGTTTTAAATTGAACGAAAAAGAGATTTTCATAATATTTTTTTTGATAAAAGAGCAAGCGCAATAATATTACTTTCTTCAAAACGATGTAAGGATTTGTTCCACTTTTTGGTGTGATAAACCATGAAATCACCAGTGGACCTATTGCTGCGTAAGGTTTTCGAGGTATTTCTGAAGGTGGTTTTGGCCGCCGCTTGGGGGAATTTTTGTGAATTCAGATCTTTTAAGACTCTCAATATTGTACGGATGCGAAAGATCCATAAAATCATTTAGAATAAAGGCGGAGTCATCTCCGTCAGCGTTGAAGAACTTTCACACGTCTTTAACTTTTTCTTATGCTATTCAACTTTTACAAAGGCTTTGGAGTTTGTGCACATAATTTTTCACTAAGGAATACAAAATTAAATACTTTACTTTATTCAACTCTCAGAAGCTGATTAAGTTTCATAACTCTCTATCATTTCTCCATGTCCAGTTTTACAGAAATGTATGTAACCAATTCGGAGAATTTTGACATAGGAAATAACTATCGTACTAAACGCCACATTAGTTTTATCTCTACTCATACGTACTAAGTACCCATTGTTTGAAGTTCCGTGCATAATACTGTCGTACAAAACATCTGGGTTCAATCCCTGATATTGCAAAATCCTCTGCTTTCTCAGATCATTCAGTGCAGTGCAGTGATACAGTATACACCTATAGCGAAAGAAATTTAGAAATAAAAATCAACCCCTAAATTAAAAGGCTAAAACTCAGGTATACCTACGGGCTACCTGCGCTAGTCAAGTAATCACCCTGATCTTTTCCACGAATAAAGGTTTTTTAAAAATATTTGTTTGTTTAAATCAGTGTTATAAAATAAAAAAGTGAAAGTTAATCCGGAAATGGGCGAACCATTTAATCCGGAGGCAGCGCTTGCTTCGTTAGAAGAATTGCTAACCAGGATAGCCACGCACCTAAGTCCCGAATACAGTCAGAGGCTTAGTGAAACTATCGGCAAATTCTTACCTGCCACCATCAACGAACCAAGCAAGGACAATGACGAACTGGAATCCGAGGAAATGGAAAGCGATGCTGACAATTCTGAATCCCCATTGCCAGGTCAAAAAAGACGGAAACCATCATCCAAAAAGGACAACGTCAAACGCCCTCAACTGGATGTCGAAGTACCATTAACAACGACAGTAGCACCACCTATACCAAAAGCCACCAAACAGTAGCCAAAAAAACTAATCCAACCACCAAAGGAACCAGCCACAACAACAACCGACACTCAGTCACCGCCACCCAAACCTAAAGACACCACCGCCAAATCTTCAGGAATGCCACCGTGTTTTCGTGTTTTCTGGAAACATCGCTGAAATAAACAGACACTTCAAAGGAACAAACCTCAGCATGACCTTCAAGAACCGTAACACAAAATCCAGCATCATCAACGCTGGAAACAGAGAATCTTTTGACGCCGTCAAGAAGTTTTTGCTAACAAGCAAGATACAATTCAACACTTTCACGCCAAAAGGTGACAGGAAAAACCTGCTTTTGTTAAAGGGTATCCACCACACGTACGCCGCCATCGAAGTAGAAGAAGAGCTGAGGATAGAGGGACTGCCAGTAATAAAAGTGTCACCCTTCAAAGCAAAGAAGGCCCAAGGAAAGGTGTACAACAACTTCGTTGTGGAATTAGCAAAGTCCATCGACATCAATGAGGTCGGAACTTTGTATGCGTTAAGTGCAAAGATAAGCACGAACCAGGACAGTGCCAGCGCAAAGAAAACACTGGGTTGGACGTATGGTGTGCCAACTGCCAAAAAGCTGGACACCCTGCCAGCTTTAAAGGCTGCCCAACGCTAAAGGCTCGCCTGACAGAAAGGAACAGGCTATTGGCGGAGAAGCGTTCTCACCAAGAGTTTGCTGCTAAGTCAGCTTGCTTGGTTACTCGTCCGGCAATTAGCTACGCAGCAATGGCGAAAAGAGGCCCACCAACCAAACCAGCACCAACAAAGGCACAACAAGTCACAGGAACTTCAGCCTAGATGACCGCACCAAGGATACCAGCAAAAACAGGACCAACCAAAGCCGCAGCACCAGTAAACCTCAACAGCGAAGTCCAGAGAATATTTGGTTCCGACCTGCTCACGGTCTTGGGAAAAGCTAGGAGTGCGGTTCCACCAAATTACTCTCAGTTTAGCGATGGAGATAAGTCCGTGGCACTGGCCACCTTCTTGTTCCAAATATGCAACTAAAGAAGCTCCGCATCCTGACGTATAATGTAAACTCATTATACAGCCTTGATAAGAGGACGTCATTCAACATGTACATGAAAAACAACAAAACGGACATCGCTCTTATAAGTGAAACAAATGTTACCCGAAAGAGCAATATTAACATCGTAGGATATAAGGCCTTCCGACAGGACAAAGGTCAGCACGGAAGAGGCACAGCCATCTACTTGAAAGAAAAGATCTCTTTCAGCACCAGCGAAATTATCATCCCAGGCCTTCAAACAAGCGAAGCTACAGCGGTCCAGATAGATCTAGGACAAGGAGAAAAGTTGACAGTAATCGGCGTTTACTTCAAATGCGGTTCCTATAAAGTAAACATCCATGGCGACCTCAACATACTCAACAGTGTCTTAAAACAAACAACTTACGATCTAATTGGTGGCGACTTCAATGCAAGACACCACAGGTGGCAGGATACCGCTATCAGTGCTGAAGGCAAATTCATCGTCGACTGGTTGGACCTTCACAGCGATGAACATTCTCTGGTTGTAGTGTCGCAACCAAAGCCAACATTTCCAAGAACTCCATCAACTTTAGATTTTTTCCTATCAACTTCTAATTTCATTTATATTCTTCCAGAAATCAGCAACTTCAACTGTTCAACGGTGCCCAGCGACTCTGACCACGAAGCAGTTCTGCTTTCGATAAAACTCAATCAGCCAGCCATCCTTACTGCGAGACCCCAAGCAGACTACATAAATTATAAAAAACTCAACGTCGAGAGATTGCAGAGGCATATCGAGCAACACTTGGTACTTCCTCCTGCCAACAGAAACCTCCAGAATAATGAAATCGATGGTGCCGTCGAAATTCTGGAAGCGACAATCGGCAACGCTCTTGACGTTCAAAAGGTTCCCATGACATCCAAATATAGGTACCAACATCTCCCGGAATATGTACAAAAGTTGTATTCGCACCGACAAAGGTTGAGGAAAAGGCTACAGAGAATTCACCAGAGAGAACTCAACGCAGTGAATCGGGAATACCAGACAGTGAAAAGCGAACTCGATTGTGTTAACATCATGTTCCGGAACTCTATTCGACACCACAATGACAAATCTCTCAAGAAGAGATTGCGAGAAATAAAACCCGGACCAGACGCCTTCAAAGAAATCAACCGCTTTATAGGAAGAAATAAACCACTACCGGAAGTCATGATGGACAACACCACTGAGATTACAAAGTGGAAGCCTTTGCCAACCACTTCGAAGGCAACTTTACCCCCAACCCTCCGTCTAGCCCACTTTTCATCAACGAAGTGAATGATTCCATCCAACAAACTTTGGCTCCCACTCTAGAGAGAAGTATATTCAACGAAACCAACCTGGCAAATAACCCAACTGACAACCCATACTTGAGCACTTCAGAGGAAATATGTGAAATAATAAACCACGGCAAACCAAAGAAGTCAACAGGGCCGGATGGGGTTTCTAACTTCATCCTGAAGAGGCTACCGCTAGCAGTGTTTATATTCCTGACAATCGTCTTCAACAACTGCCTCAACAACGACTACTTCCCCCAAAAATGGAAAACTGCTAAGATCGTGGCAATTCCCAAGAAAGGAGATCGGAATTATATTTCTAACTACAGGCCCGTATCTCTCCTGAGTAACATCAGCAAACTCCTGGAGGAAATTATATTAAGGAAACTGAAAAAATTCTGCTGTGAAAACAGTATAATTCCTGACATGCAGTTTGGTTTTCGGGAAAAACACTCGACGCTGCATCCTTTGATGAAGTTTCAACACGACATCACCACAGCTCTTAATAGCCATCGTGTCACCGTTGGATGCCTTCTGGACGTTGAGAAAGCATTTGATAGCGTATGGATTGAAGGCCTTATCCATAAACTTCACATGCTGGGCTTTCCAATCGCACTAATAAGAATTATTTTTTATTTTCTCTCTTCCAGAAAATTCTTTGTACAATTGGAGAAATGCAAATCGATCGAAGCTCGGCCCATTTCTATACAGCATCCTGACATCTGACCAACCTAACCCCGTCAACTGCGAGAACCTTCTATATGCCGATGATTCCTTGACCTACTGCTCCTCAATGTCACCACATATAGCCGTGAAGAAAGTAGAAGAACACATCCACCGTATCTTTGACTTTTACCATAAATGGGGTATTAAAATCAACGCAGCAAAGTCGGAACTCATCTGCTTCAGAAGGCCGTCAACTGTCGTCCGTAGAGGATCACAAAAAGCGACAATATGCAGAAACCTGAAGTTGAAACTCCCAGATGGATCGTCACTTGCAGCCAAGAGGACCGTCCAGTACCTGGGAATTTATTTCCACGAGCTATTTAAGTTTAACCCACACGCCCAGAAAGTTCTTAGGAAAGCCAGCTGGGCCTTTCATCGTGTCCATCCATTGATGAAGAAGAGCAATGGACTAAGTCAACAGACCAAAATCCTGATGTACAAACAACTGCTGAGACCAGTCATTGTATACAGCTTTCCCGTTTGGTACACCATCGCCTTCGAAAGAATGATCCTAAGAATCTGCACTGGGCTTGTCTTTGACAGGGAGCGTCAAAAATACTTTAAAAACGACAGAATTTATTCTGAAGCGAGAATAAATACATTGGACAACTACCTACTACTCTTGGCTAAAAAGTTAGTAGGTAACTCATCTAGCCACCCAAACCAACTAATAAGAAGGATGACAACCCAACAGCGACTGCCAGAGCCCATGTACCTTAGCGTCATGGACATTATGGATGATAACATAATTCAAGTCAACAACGAAGATGCCGTTGCATTCTACGCTGACCCCGAGTCAGCCCACCGACGTGGCTAAACAAGCCAACAACCCTCTAACCAATCAACAAATCCAACAAATGACAACCGGGAAGGAACACCCCGAGGATAACCAAGTCAACCGTCTTTTATTTTTAAAACGCCATACATATTAAACAATATTTTAATTTAAACTTAAGCCAATATATAAAGTTATGCCCCCTATGTGCCAACAAACTATTTTATTCTAAGACAATGTATCTATTTAATCTTAAGACTATCCAATTGTATATATAAAAGTTCAATAAACAAATCTATAAAAAAAAAATCTGCTTTCTCAGATTAGATGTTTTGATTCGGTATAGAAACTGTAGGTACTCTACATCCCTACTTAGTAGGTCCTAACTATAGCCTGGTTCTTCACGAGGTATAGTGCCCAAAAAATATATTTATGTACATATTTATTATGACACTTACTTAATTGGTTTTTCCATAGGTAAAATAAATCAATTTATTCTGTCACTGATTTATTTTTGATTTGAGATTGCTACTAAAGTTTTTCTAAATTTTAAATTTTTTGAATACTTTTAAGATTTTAACAAATATTTAAGTTGTTTTTGACAGACAAACCACCCACAAGGGGGGGGGGGTCATGACCCCTAAAACCCTCCTTGGATCCGCCATTGCTCGAACTTAAGCTGGAACTCTTGCATCTACTTTTGATTGTTTTCTTTGTTTTCATTCCGATTACTTTATCTACCTTTGGATGCAAATAAATGCATTTTACTCAAGTTTTTCTAACTTGATAAGAAATAAATCAAATGCACTAGAAACTGATAAGGAATTGATATAAAAAAGTACATGGGTGTGGTGAAGTCATGATTTCTTGAGTCTTTTTTATCTTTTGTGAGACGATGAAATAGTTTGAAAGAAATTGACAGTACAGGTTAGGTTAGGTTAGGTTATAAGGGGTGTGCACAACATGAAGCTGTTGCGTACACGGGGGCCTGCTGGTCCATTGTGATCCCCTGTAAAGTAAAAGTAAGCATCGATGCTCCTCAATCATTGCCGATTAGCGTAGACTGGCTCGTTAACGAACCAGCCTGTGTTATCTATAAATTTCCTCATGTTTGCCATTGAGACCTGTGGTAGATCATCCAGTTCTCCAACAAACCTGTTTCCGAAATGACGGAGTCGGCTGGTTTGGAGGTTCGGACAGTCGCAGAGCAGGTGTTTGATGGTTTCTATTTCCTCCTCATCCTGACAGCTCCTACAAAAATCGGGTGCAAATGCCCCTATCCTATTAGCCATTACGCCAATGGCGCAATGACCTGTTAGTATACCTATCAAGATTTTAATGTTCTTTTTACTCAGCGATAGAATGTACCGAGTTTCCTTTTCATTTGTGTTAGGCCATAAACTTCTAGAGATTGCGCAATCGTCCCTGGATTTCCAGGAGTTATTGATTTTCTCTTTTAGTTTAAGGTCTATCTTCCTCTTGAGTACCCCAATCGGGACGAGTGGTCCCCTAACTGAATGGTCGCTACTACTTGTCTCTGCTTCTGACCCTTTTCTGGCTAGTTCATCTACTATATCATTCCCTTCTATATTGCTATGTCCGGGAACCCAGCAGAGCTTTACCTGGTTAGTGTGGCAGATTTTGTTTAATTCCTTCCTGCAGTTTAAAACTGCTTTTGATCTTATGGTCTCACTGGCTAAGGCTTTGATAGCAGCTTGGCTGTCCACGAAAAAAGTAATCTCCGAAGAGCTTAGCTTTTCGTAATGTGCCAATTCAGCTGCTTTTCCAATGGCAAAGATCTCGGCCTGAAAGACACTACAGTCAGCCGGGAGTGTATATGACGCTCTGATGTTGAGAGATTGGCAAAACACTCCAGCACCTGTTCCTGATTCCATTTTTGAACCGTCAGTGTAGAAAGGGATACCCTCTTTTCAGCTTAACTATGTATATTGGGAATCAGCACTTTCTTTCATAATCTGCATAATTTTTCTTTTAATAACATTGTTTTTTTTTTTCTTTAGATTTAAATCACTTATCACTTCTATCCTCGTTCGCAGCTTCCTCCTACAAAGATTTTGATTTTTTCCTGGAACTGGATTCCGCCAACGAAGTATTTCAATTCGTGAGAAGCTGGTCTCCTTACTCTTGGCCGGTGCTTTCGTTAATGGCCTGAAGAGCTTTTGATTCTGAAGAGTAACCTGATTCACTCCTCGGTCTTGATTGTGGTGTTACAGCTAGATTATCAAATACTCGTACTGATTCCTAATTCAAGAAATCTTATTTCAACAACCTGCCTAGGGACTTGCATTCACATATCTCTTACCTATATGTATGTATGTACATCTGTAGTTGGTTTCTCAAGATCGCGGCCCACCGATTCCCTTTTTTTGTACTGTACCGAGCATGGATTTGGTCGAACGCAACGTGGTCGATTTATCGGTCATTGACTGGGACGTTTTATGTAGCACCACTTTCTTTTCCTAACCAAACAAAATTTTTGTTAGGCGTAACTAATTGGATTTTTTTCTATGTTCTTACCTATGAAATAATTTCCTAGAAGAATGAAAATTTTGGTGGGCGATTTGGGAATGGACCGACCCGATCCCCTCATCAATCAGGATGTTGGGAATTCCAATGGTTTTTGTGTACCTGCACTATGGATGAGTAAAATTTATTTCGTGAGAGAACTGATTGAACGAGGTACTTTTGAAAATGTGTTCTTACCAATGGATTTTCTTTTTCTCTTGTACATAGATAAACCAAGAACCGTATTCTTTTCTTCAATTTTTGGAAATACCGAATGTAGGTTTGCACAATGTTGCCGATATCCTTACAGAAATGGTCCGATCTGTTTAAACCGTGTGATTCTGTGGCTTTCACTTAAACTCTTTTATTTTTTGAAGGACTACTTTGCTGAGCTAAGAACTTTCTCGGTCGACCGATTAAAAAGAAAAGATGGAGAGTTAAAAACTGCGCCACGAGGATACCAACTTAACTTTTTGTGAAACGCATGGAATGAAGAGAATAGGAAATGTCAATCGGTACGGGACGGCTCGAAACATTGTGGTCCCGATCGTACCTCTCACTTTAATCGAGACTCGCTAACACATTTTAAGGTGAAGGTGCAAGTGTTTAGTTTAAGCTTCATGCACAAAAGTGCATGTCCGATTGCATTGCTTCTGCCAAAGATAATTTAATTTTTCTCCTTTCTATAATTATCTAAATATATGTATGGATATATTTAATAATCGTCGTTTGGGAATATTCGTATGTTATGTCTCTAAGAACAAGTTTTTTTTTCTGTTATGCGAATAAAAACTAACTAATTAATAAACTACTTCGATAGTTTGTTTTATATCAATAAGTTGAAGATGGTGATGGATGATGGTATCGAGGTTAAACTCAACGCTTCTTATAGGGTGTTGTGGCTGCTCCTGGAAGAGAAAAGTGTGGTTAGAAAAAACTAAATAAATGTATATATCCCATTCCTCGTCTTTCAAACGATACGTCTGTTTTTGTGTGGTTTTATGCTCCGTAGGTCTTCGTTACTTCGTCCCAGTGTTGATAGATCCTAACCTGTTGAAAAAAACTTAAGAGTATAAATGTAAAGAAGAAGAAAAAAAACAATTCTACTTAGCTTCGGCCTCGGGGATTCCTGCCACTCCCAGGTTGGAGTTATGGGCGTTTAGGTTTCTTCCTCTTCCTTCCTTTTTTTAGTGGTGAGATTCCTTGGTTTTTGTTAATGTTTTGTTCCGCACTCGTGCTTGTTTTTATCCTTTTTTTGTTTATTTAAATTAAAATAATTACCCGGAGGCACTTGCGCACGGAACAAAAATAGAAATAAAATAAACAAAATTAAGATCTGACGTCTGTCATTGCGGGTTGACAAGTTAGCGAGGGTCCAAACCCAAACTAGGTCTAATGCTAACTGATAGAGGGAGTAACTCGCTCTATCTGAATACACAACCGACGTCGGTAAATAGGAATCGTAGGTATATAAATAAGTAGAAGCCGTTGAACCCAACAGATGACGGTATTTAAATTTACATAGGATGGATGGGAATATGTATCGGATGAGGTGATGGTGATGGATTAAGAATAGGATGAGGCGATGTACACTCGGACCGTACAGTAGTGCCTCGGATGACTGTCGCCAATCTTGTAGTGATAGTGGGTGGCAAACAGTTCGGAGGCATCGCCGAGTAAAGACGGCCGAGTGGAAATAACATAAAGCGATTTAAATAAAAAAAAAGGAAGTTGGTAATAACATAAAGTAATCTAAATAAAAGAAAGGAAGTCCGGTTTAAATAAAGTAATTAATAAATAAAAAAGAAGTTGGATTCAAAATTAAATTTTTTTTTAACATTATTGTGAGACTTTTTAGTGAGGTGTTAAGTGCGCGGGTGAGTTTGCTTTCCATTATTAAGAGAAGAAGTGTTTTAAGTGTTTTTTTTTTCTTAAATAAAAAAAAAAGGTGGATAGCTCGACGAAAGCTATTTCGGCCGCTGGACATACCCGGCAAGAAGAGCGGAGGAATTCCCTATACGGAAGAAAAAAGGCCTGTGAAGTACCCGGGCTTCCAAGTAATAAGTACTTTTTTTTAATATTTCCATGAACTATCCACCCGCGCAGTGAAAAAAAAAAGAAAAAATAAGAAAAAGATTATCCAGATCCAGAGGATCCTGTCTGGACGTCGAGGTGTACAGCTCACAGGACGCTACTAATATACATATGGACATACATATATTCTATGCCTTCGCTGTCCACGATTTGACATCTTCGTCATTAGGATTTATCACCCTAAACCTTTTTTTGGTTGATTATTATTTCATTTAATTCCTATTATTTATTATTTAATTCCTATATATGTATATAGTTATTTATTTAAATTTGTTGCTTACTTTTTCGTGTTTTTATTACATACATTTATCTAATTTTAGTTCGTTACCTATCATTATTATCTATTCCTTATATATTTAAATTTTTTCTTTACATTCCGTTTTTTATTATTTTTATTACTATTTTTCATTTACTCAATTTTTTTTTGCTACTTTCTCTTTTCATATTATATTTATTGGTTCATATTTATTTCGTTACTTTTTGGTTTTCATATTATCTTCATTTATTCAAATTTTTTCGTTACTTTTCGTTTTCCAAATTTATATTCATTTACTTAATTACCATTGCGTTACCTTTGTTTTTGTTATTTCTGTTTTTTTACTGTAATAGGGAAACTTCCGCGATTTTTGGTTTTTTGTCTTTGGTTCCTTACGATTAGGGAAGAAGTCGCCGACGTCGCCAGTGCGAAGAGGGGTTCCTCTTACGTCCCTCGCGACGCAATATTTTGCATCCCCCCTTTTTAGTCCACCCACATCGAGCTCTTTGTAGGCAGGAAATTAGGGTCCGATCAGGTATTACAAAAAAAAACAACTCAAATAAGAAATCGTTTGAGATACGGGACGCTGGAGAAGCTTAGACTCGCCGCGTGACTCCGGTGATTAAAGCTCCCGTTGTTGTTGTTGTTTCTTTTGTGTCGAAGAAATTTCCCTAGTAGTCTTATTCTTTTTTTACGTTTATATGTATTTTAGTGATAAATTTCAGTAAATAAAATAGTTAAGATTTTCTGTAATAGTGATGATATGAATTCAAGTGTTTTTATTTTTTTTGGTTGTTATTTGAACTTAAAGATGGAGTAGGAAAGATCTTTCAGGGGGTGCGGTATGGGGTGTTAATTTCAGGTTTGGCGGAAATGTAATTCCACGGCAGTGGCCTTCCTGGTTCCGCTTTTGGGGGAATCCGAAAACCAGGCCGAATGGATTCCAGAAAGGGTGGGTAAAGGCCAGGCCGTGACATCATCAGCGGTCGCCGAGAAAGGTGAATGAAGTGGTGGTAGTGCACACCTTTATTTCAGTACATCGAAGTATCCGGCATGATTTATGTTTTTTTGTAAAGAGGTGAGTTCCGGTTACGGTAGCAAGACCCCCCCGACATCCGACGAGCTCAGCTGTGCACCGCAAGCATGCCGCAGCTACCGTAACGGACATTCCTTCCCCTGCCCAATCCCTATCCTCGTTCCCATCCTAGATTTACCTTCTTCGACCGACCCTATCCTACCCATACCTCTCCCGTCTGTCTATCGACAGCGGGCACCCTACATCCATACTAATGGCTCCCGATACCTTGCTCTTTCTTCCCGATCCTCTTTCCTTTCCTCTACCCTACCTCGTTGCCAAATGGTGCCCAAAGTTTTTAAAGGGTGTTCCAGTACAAATGGCTCTTTCTCCCTTTTCTTCTTCCTTTTCCTCCCTCTTCCTCTACCCTACCTCGTTACAAGGGTTTATTTCTATGGATACCTTATATCTCATGAATGTTGTTAGTTAATACCTTGGGTCGTTCCCTACAAGATTTTCACAAAAATCAGACTAACATTTAGGTTTCGAAGTTCAAAATTATTGTAAAATAAAGTTTTCAATGGATAATTTTAATATTTCACTGAATTTTTACAAAAAAAACAAACAAATTTAAAATCAATTTTTATATGGTAAATCAGCGGTTCTGTCAGATATTTATGCATATGCCACAAATTCTCGGACAACTTTGGATCCTTTTTTTGACATCCCAGGTGTTCTCTTACACGTAAAACACCAACAAAAAGGTATCCAGCCAGATATACTATATGCCTGAGATTGAGATTGAACAGTGCTAATGAATACGCCCACTATAACAAAATTCAAATTCAACAAATTCTTTTTCTAAAGCCTTTTTGTTGTAAGCAAAAGTGTCACTTTTTCTCTTTGTGTCCGTTGGCCATTTTCAAGACCTTTTTCATTTGATATACATTTTAGTAAGATTCCGTATCTTTAACTAAAACCACCTTGATATTAAGGGACCTGCAATTAATGTACTTTCTTCTTTCGTGGATCCGTTGGTCATTCTGTAGACCTTCATTTTGGTATGGTTATTGGTTGGATACAGCCCTCCGTTTTGCCACAACAACTCTGTACACTGTATCTTTAACTAAGGCCACTTTGCAGTTCAGGGATCTGTAAATAGTGCACTTTTGCTTAGTGCATCCGTTGTCCAAAGTTAATAACTTCATTTTGGTATACATTTTAGTCAAAAAAAGCCCTCGTTTGGCCACAATAGGTCCAATACTGTATCTTTTGCTAAAACCACTTCGCAGTTCAGGAATTTGCAGATAATTCACTTTTTCGCAGTGCATCTGGTGGCCGTAGTTAAGACCTCCACTTTGGTATGGCTATTGGATAGATACAACCCTCCGTTTGGACACAATAGCTCTAAAACTGTATCCTTAACTAAAACCACTTTGCAGTTAAGGGATCTGCAGATAATGCACTTTTTCTCAGTGCATCTGGTGGCCGTAGTTAAGACCTTCATTTTGGTATAGCTATTGGATAGATACAACCCTCCGTTTGACACAATAACGTTAAAACTGTATCCTTAACTTAAACCACTTTGCAGTTTAGGGATCCGCAGATAATGCACTTTTTCTCAGTGCATCTGGTGGCCGTAGTTAAGACCTTCATTTTGGTATGGCTATTGGTTAGATACAACCCTCTGTTTGGACACAATAGCTCTAAAACTGTATCCTTAACTAAAACCACTTTGCAGTTAAGGGATCTGCAGATAATGCACTTTTTCGCAGTGCATCTGGTGGCCGTAGTTAAGACCTTCATTTTGGTATGGCTATTGGATAGATACAACCCTCCGTTTGGACACAATAGCTCTAAAACTGTATCCTTAACTTAAACCACTTTGCAGTTTAGGGATCTGCAGATAATGCACTTTTTCTCAGTGCATCCGGTGGCCGTAGTTAAGACCTCCATTTTGGTATGGCTATTGGTAAGATACAACCGTCCGTTTGGACACAATAGCTCTAACACTGAATCGTTTCTAAAAACACACTTTGCAATTAGTTCACTGTAGTTTTACCTTTGGAGTGGAAATGTGGTAAGGCAGGCTTGGACAAGAATATTTTAGTATAAATAGAGGAGCCTTTCAATCAAAAAATCAGTTCGAAAGAATTTCTGGAGAATACGGAAGAAGAAAAATGAATTGTTTGAGATTTTGTGTGTATTTAGTGGTGAAAAAAATAGTGAAAAATGTGAGAAATATTTATTATTATATTTTAGACGTTGGTTAATTATAATTTAATGTTAAAAATTATTTTTGTTGGTAGATTGATTTGGTACTTAGTCAAGAAGAAAAAATAAAGAGAAGAAAAGAAGAAGATGAAAAAAGATTGAAAAGGAAAAGTTTAAATGAAGAATTCTGGAAAAGCCTGGTGAAAGTGCAACGTATTGTGAGTATTTGAATTATTTAAATATATAATTTTACTAATTTAACTTATTTTCGATGCAGCAACTTATTAAAATTCGTGAAAAACATTGGAAGGAGAAACCAAAGATATGTTTGGACTCCGACTCCAAGGATAAGGAATACGATGTGGGTTTACTATATTTTTCCAGCTTCTTCAGATAGTGGTACGTACATTTTTTTCTATTTATTCTGATAATTTAGTTGATATTTATTTTTTTTTTTAATTTAATTAGTTCACATATGATAGATTATACTTCTGAATACTGAGCACCGAAATGAAATTGTTTTCGACTCGGTAATAATTTTGTTAATGTTTTCAGAAATATAAACTACCGTATGTATTGAACATTCTTTGATTTAAACTTATTTTAATTCGTTTAATTGTATAATATTTTATATTTGATATTATTTCTTTTTTATATTTTATTGCACATTATTATTTTATATTGTAATATTTTTATTTCACAATTTTTCACAAATAAATATAATTCGTGTTCGTTTTCGTTTTCTGAACTACCACAAAAACCAAATTATACATGACTTTTTTTTCTGAAATGAAGATGGAGATGGAAGATGGAAGATGGAAGATCGAGTCCGATTGATTGGGTTGGTATCTTATTTTTATGTTTTGAGTTTAGATTCTAGGCAGATCTCAAGTCGATATTTGACATTATTTAAGTCGTTGTTGTCTGAAATCAATAGGGAACTTTTGCTAATTTTTGGAAGCTTCTCATTCATCCTTTCGTTAAACGGTAAGTATCCTTATTACAAACAGATGATACGCTATGGAAAGGATTGACATATGAAAAAAAGGAGCAACACCATCTGTTAATTTGTTGAGAATTGTTTTTATATTTTATTTTTATCTATCATAAAACATTTATTCTAAATAGATCTCTAATTTCCAGCCTAAAGTCTTTGGTAGCTAGTGCTGTTAATTGCTTATATTATAATGTAAATTTATTTTATATTTTAATCATACTTAATATTATAAATGCGAATGTAAGTTTGTTTGTTACGCTTTGACGCAAAAACTACTTAACCGATCATCATGAAACTTTGCACATACACTCTTGAAGGTATTAGAAGTAACATAGGATACTTTTTATTAAAAAAAATAAAAAAAATTTACGAAAAATAAGAAAATTGTTTGTCTAAATAATAAATATCGTTAAATTTAGCTACTTCAACGCCATCTAGCATCATCTAGCATCATAGTAATGAAGTTTCAACCATGAATGCCGACTTCCCAAACGTTAGTTCCACGTGTTTGACGTGTGGAATGTATTGCGATGAGGGGAGAATGAGCGAGAATTGCAATATTAAGAAATAATTTTCCAGATAATCGAAGAATAGAAAAATAATTTTCCAGATAATGGAAAAATAGAAGATAGAGAAGAATGATACAAATTTAGCGATAGTTGGAGGGAAAGGTATTTTTGTTATTATTTTTCAATGCATATTCTATACAAATATGTATAATGTGTTTTTTTTTGCTTGGTAGGTATTGAGGAATATTGAAAAATATCAACAAGGCAAAAAAAGGATTGAATGAGTACAAATTGTTTCCGGTTCCCAATTTGAAACTTTAAGTAGGTACTCCTTTTTTCAAGTATGAATTAGAATGAATGAGAAATTCAATTAGAAATTCAATGAATGAAATGAATAAGAAAATTAATATAATGGTCAGATATTTATTGTTTGTTTTTTATAAGGATAAATATAGGTAGATAGATATTATATCACCTTTACAATGTTGGATATTTTTAGAAATATAACGAACAAATGTAATCATGTAGGTACAAATTACAGTATTAATTTATTTTGTTTTTAAAATCCATTTATGTCCATATGAAGTTGTTAATATATAGTTCAGGTTAATTTAGAATTAAATTCAGGTGAAAATTAAAATTACATTTCAGTGTTTGTTCACTTAAAAAAACTAGAAATTCCTTTAATTTTAATTGTGAAACATGTTTTATGTAATATAAAACATTTTTGAACAATTTGAATTCCCTTGAAAATGGTTTTAAATTTCATACGTTAAAATTTAAAATCTACTGTAGTTCACGGAAACATTAAAAGAAAATTTTAGTTCACGTAAATGCATTATCGTATACCTATTGGTAGGTACGCATTTATAAGGTGAAATGAAAAACAAATCTTAAATTACTAGTAAATGATTCTATTATATTCACGTTCAAAAGTGGCAGCCCTGTCCTATTTCTTTCAAATGCAAATTGTAGCGATTTTTCTTTATATCATTGTATATATGTATATCAGTTTTATATACAATGCTTTATATTTAAAATTGATTTGTTTCCTAGAATCAATTCAAATTCAAAACTTTCAAAATTTCAACTTTGGCGGTTGTGCGATTTTGTGTGGTTATTACCAAAAAATAGTTAAATCGGTGAAAAATTGTGAATTGCTTAGACTAGTTTTTTTCAAAACTAGTAGCATATTTAAAGTTTAAATTAATATACATAAATAAAGTCTGTCGGTAGAAATACCTATAAACTTAATTTCAACTTTGGCGGTTGTGATTGTGCGTTTTGTCTGGTGATTCCAAATAATAGTAAAATCTGGGAAAAATTGTGAATTGTTTAGACTAGTTTTTTTTTCAAAACTAGTAGCATATACCTACATATAAAATTTAAATTAATATAAATAAAGTCTGTCGGTAGAAATACCTATAAACTTTTTCAAAGATAATTATAAAAACCTAGGAAGTGAAACTTTAGGTACCTATACAATTATAGGTAGTTAAGTTATATTAAAGTGGGGTTTTCTTACCCGTGTGAATGATATTTGTGTATGGTCTCATAAAACCGGTGTTTTCTTTTAGACAAAATACAATTTCCTTTTATTTTAAAAGCAAAAAGCTAGTAATTTAAATTCATTTTTCAACCTTTGATTGAAAGTGCGGGTTTTTCAGTGTTGTTTCTATTTTGTTTTTGTTATTACCTGTATTTAGATTTTAATAGAAAGTGCGCGTTTTTGTTTTATTTGAAACAATTCAAAAATTGCTGTAGGTATAGCATTTTAATTTATTTTAAAGACAGGGTGTTTCAGGTAATTTTCAAAATATATCAAATATTTGTGATATTAGGCTATTAATTATATATCATCTTCTTTTTCAAAGGTTATTTATTTATTATTATTAGTTATTGTACTTTTTTTCAAAATCAAATTTAAAACTTTCATTGAATTTATTGCTTATATAAAATAATTTGTTTTTAATTAGGTATACACGTGTGCTTAATACATTTTATTTATTCCTTTTAAATACATTTTATTTATAACTTTTAATTTAATTATATTTATTGCTTTTTATATTAATATTCATTAATTGAATATACTTTTTATATTTTATAGTTTAAATTTACTGCTTTTTAAAATTAATATTTACTGCTTTGTTTATTAACAGTATTTCTTGTTAATAATATTTATTGTAGTTTAGTAAATAAAATTTGTTTATTTACATATATTCGCTGCTTTATTTTTGTATATTCTTATAAAATATATATAAATTATTTAATTCAAAATGGTTATGTGCTGTTACTGCAACTGTTATGAACAGAAAAGGTCGGCAGGCTACGTTTCCTTTTTTCAATTGCCTTCTGACCACCGAAGACCGATTTGGATAAAGCATGGAAATGTTTCGCCCATCAAGCAAGTTGCAAAAACTTCCTTCATGTGCGAAAACCATTTTTATGCTAAGGACATTCAAGTACACGCTACTTATAAGAGTCTGTCCAAATCGGCGCTTCCCATTACCTTTTCGCCCTCCATTTGTTGTTGCTCAGAGGAATCTCTGGACAGATCGTGCGTTCGCGCAATGGAAGCGAACAAAACACGAATCTTGTCAACGATTCGGAATTCTGAGCCGATAAATGTACCTCCAGCCCCACTTCCACCGGTTCCTTCTAGTCCAGCCGTATCAATAGTTAATGCGGCTGCGACTGGTTCTGTAAATTATATACGCAGATTTTCATTACCACCAGCCGATTTCAGTTCGGAAATCATACCGGAGCACCTTCCATCCCCCGGTTTGGGACAGTACAAATTTGTCCCGCGCGTGAAATCATCGGAAACTTCACAACCTTTGTGCAAGTGTTACTTGGACACACCCAAAAAAACAGCGGTGAGCTGAGGAAAGGACTCGATGCCCATATGGAGGACTTTTCGGAGGAACTGAGAACTTTCATCCTCTCCCAGCTCTTTCACAAGGCGAATGCACCCTGGGCACCAAAAGAGAAAGATTTGTTTATCAAATTTTTCTTTAAGTCCCCAGCATGCTACAATTTCATGTTGAGTGCAGGTTTCAAGCTGCCATCGGTAAGCACGATTTACCGGTGGCATTCAGAAATCCGTCTGCCCACAGGATTGAGCCAAAGGATGAAGGAGCTGCTCATTGACAAAGCAAAGGACATGACATCGTTGGACAAAAAGTGCGTGTTACTTTTCGACGAGATGTTAATCAAGAAGGAGTTGGAATATAACGTCAAGGATGACTTTATATATGGATACACCGACTTTGCAGAATTCGGAAGGAAAAACGATGTGGCCTCTAAGGTAATGGTTTTTACACTTAGAGGTTTAAACAAAAATTGGAAGCAGACTATTGCCTATTACATTGCATCACCTGATACAACCACAATATCAAAGATGTTAGTATCAATTATTACGGGAGTAATAAATTGTGGACTAGCCATTGTCGCAACAAGCTGTGACCAAGGCCCAAATAATGTCGGAGCTTATACCAAAATAGCACCCTTCAAGCATCTTGAACCATATGTGGATATCGAGGGCCATAGAGTTTTTTTACTTTATGACTATCCACATATGTTCAAAAGTGTGAGAAATATATTGCTCAAACACACTATCTCAATGGGAGATGAAGTTGTTGATTGGCGCATAATAGAAAAGATCTTTGAAGACGACTCGAAAGGGATATTTCAAGTTTTCTTCAAACTTTCAAAAGCGCACATCAAACCCAATAGTTTTGAAAAAATGTCCGTGAAATTGGCAACACAAGTTTTTAGCGCTAGTGTGTACTCCGGGATAATGTACGCACTCAACATCAACTTTTTCAAAACGGAGCAGGAGAAAAAAGTTGCGGAGTCAACGGCGAAGTTCATCAAAAGGATGAACGATTTATTCGATACCCTAAATACAGGACAGTTGTACTCCAGGAACCCTAACAAGCAGGTTCTGTCGGACTCCACTGACACCCTGGATGCACTTAAAAGTGCAAGGGAGTGGGTATCGACTTGGAAATCCAGCAGCAAAGTGTCAATTCCACCTTGCTTTAAGGGATTAAAGCAAACTCTATTAGGAATAGAGAAGATGTGGAATCATTACAAGAGCGATGAACAAAGCTATTTTCTGCTTTCACATCTAAACACAGATGTGGCAGAAAATTTGTTTTCAATGCTTCGATCCAACAGAGGCTCATATGAAAGGAATCCTTCGGCTTGGAGATTCATCCGGAATCTGAAGCAAATCATTTTCCAGCATTTGACTTCAGCGGAGCATTCTGGATACGAGGATGCTGGAGCTGAACCGCTATTGCAAATGGTTGGCAGAATGGATGCAGAAACAGAAAGAAATGAATCTTCAAACGAGGAATTCGTATTCGAAGAGCGACCGGAAGAACTTCAGGACGAAGATGTAAACATGGATGGAAAGGATGCAAATGCAAAGAATCTCCAGAAAGGAGCTGCTGCATATTACGCCGGATTTGCTGCAAGAAAACTAAAGAGCAAACTAAACTGTGATAAATGTGCCAAAAATCTAATAGATGAAGAAGAGATGGACACGGAAAGGCAAGAGACGTTTTTAATTAAACTGAGAGCCTATGAGACATCGGCCACAACATTTTTTTTTAAATAAACAGCTGATTCAACTGACTCCCTCACACATCTTAATACTTATGAGGAAAAAAGAATATACTCCTTTCATTCCCACTCTTGCTTTCAAAATTTTATTTTCCACTCGCTCTCAGGTTCCACACCAAATTTCCGTACACACACCGCCCTCATAGTCCGACTTTCGTAACAAAATTTTCTCGTTCATAATAATACTATTCAGTTGTATAACAAAGTCTAATTCAATTCAACTGTTTCTAATTTTTCTATATTTATTGTTATTTTCTTCTGTCGTTACATGCAGTATAATACTATTCACATTTTTGAGGTTATCCGTAATTTTTGTGGTTAGCTGTTACTTTATTATTTTAGATCTTACTCGCTGATGTTAATTCTTACTCTGCTTTTATTTGAAAAAATGCCAAAATTGTTTGTCAAAATATCGTCATGTGGATCTCATTGCTAATGTTTTTCCGGAATTGCAACAAAATTTGTGTAGTGATCAGTGGTTGTGTGCCAGAGCAATATTAGCACCAAGAAATGAAATTGTAAATAGGATCAACACTGACATTTTAAACGAGGTTCAAGGAGAAATGAAGGAATATTTGTCAATGGATATAATTATGGATACGGAACTAAGTATTTCATATCCTGTGGAGTTTTTAAATTCACTTGAACTATCGGGTGTACCGTCACATAAACTTCAATTGAAACTAAATGTACCAGTAATGCTTATGCGAAATCTAGATGCTCCTCGGCTATGTAATGGAACAAAGCTTCGGATAACAAAATTTGGACAGAACATACTTGGTGCTACTATTTTAACAGGTGTCGGTAAGGGAAATAGTGTTATAATACCTCGGATACCAATTATTCCCACTGACCTTCCATTCCAATTTAAAAGGGTTCAGTTTCCCGTCAAGCTTAGCTTTGCTGTTACTATAAACAAGGCACAAGGACAAACATTACAGGTAGCAGGAGTGCAATTAGAAAACCCATGCTTCTCTCATGGTCAACTTTATGTAGCCTGTTCACGTGTATCTAATGCCCGGAATTTACACATATTTGCACCCGACGGGAAAACTTATAACATTGTCTATAAAAATATCTTAAATTAATACTTTGTATTTTATTTTTTTAAATTGTTAGAATTCAGAATTATTTATTTTTGTTACGGTGAAATATATTTTAACATTTGTTGTTGCATTTCAATAAGCATATATTAAGGTGTTGAAACTTCATTGTCTGTAGTAATTTTTAAAAATTGTTGATCTCAGCCAAGCAATAAAATTTAGTTTAGTATATTGACTCATTTCTATTATTATACCCTTACCCTTTATCTCTCATACTTATTTAATTTCTCCACTGCGGGCGAAGCCGCGGGTAAAAAGCTAGTAAATAATAATATTTTATTTTTAATTATAATCTATGTACTTCATAGTCATGGCATCACGTCACTCGGCATTATCGCTGGCAACCTTCTCAATCCCCGTCAGTATTTCTTCTTGCAATGCTTGCAAATCGACATCATCCATAATTTTCATGTCTATCTCCTTTTCAATTAACACTTCTCCTGACAGCTTCGATAGTGTTGATTGCTTCCGTTTGCCAGCGTCTTTGAGCTTTGAACGTGGCTTCTTCGTCGTCTTTGGGTTTCTTATTGGTATTTTTTGATGTATTACTTTTATGTGGTTCTCGAGAGCTCTCTTATCCGAGAGTGTTGCTTCGCAGTCTTCAAAAGTACATGGAATCTTTTTTCCTTCGTGAGTTGTTCGTATATGTTGTAATAGATTCCTTTTGTAGGTATAAAAACGTGTACAGCCTTCGTACGTACATTTAAATACTTCTTTATCATCTGCATGGCAGTTCTTGTGTTCTTCTAAGTAAAATTTGTTGAATACCTTTGAACATTGTTCACACTTATAGAGCATTGGGTGGTTCAATTCCTTGCGATGTGCCAACAATCCGGACCACTTTTCAAAGGTTGCTTCACACCGATCGCATCTGTGGGTTTTGGTGCACACATGGCGTGTTAAAAAGTATTCCTGGACAAATCCTTTAGAACATTTCGAGCAACTAAAAAGACAAAAATTAATTTTTGTTTGATATTTTTGATTTTAATTTTCGAATTTTAATTTGTATCTTTTTTTTCAATCGTTTAGGTAGGAAATTAAATTTGCGTTTGGGAATTTTTTACCATCGTATTTTGTGGGGTTATTTAGACCCTAAACATGGAAAGGATTTAAGAGGAGATATGGATGCACATTGGTCTTAATGTTTTAAATATAAAAATAGAAGGGAAAAACAGAGTTGAGTAAAGCTTTCCAAAGTTTAAAAAAAAAATCTTCCAAGGGAAAATTGATGAGTATTCCTTGAAGTGCGAGTATTATGACGAAATATTTGACAGTACTTTGTTTTAAAAAATATTTGCTATACAACGAGATATAAAACATTTCAACGTTGTAAAAGTTTCGGTTTTTATTCTTTCGAAAAGACTTAAACTTGTTTTTCTGGCGCCTACTAAGAAATGGGAGTTATATTCAAGAAGAATATGTGATCATGCCATAAGACGTGATCTGCGCTACAAATAAGTACTGAAAGTTGATTAGTTTTCTTGATGCAACTGCCACTCATGGATAGCGGCATTGGGTGACAAAACGGAGCCCTGGGAAATACCAGACTTGAAAAAATCCAATATTAATTGTATTGAATTTTGTAGAAGTGTAGTTTTTAATTGAAAGAAAACAGATTCATCATAACCAAAAGAATATTTTTTTTAATAAAAGAGCAAGTGTAAGGATTTATTCCACTTTTTGGTGTGATAAACCATGAAATCACCAGTGGACCTATTGCTGTGTAAGACGTACTGCTGATCATTAAGAAGCTTTTGGCTTTCGAGATATTTCTGAAGGTGGTTTTTGGCCGCCTCTTCGGAAAAATAGTGGGTAGATTATCCAGGCCAGGGGATTTATGTGAATTCAGATCTTTTAAGACTCTCAATATTATACGGATGCGAAAGACCCATTAAATCATTTAGAATAAAGGCGGAGTCATAACAATCTCCGTCAGCGTTGAAGAACTTTCACACGTCTTTAACTTTTTCTTATGCTATTCAACTTTTACAAAGGTTTTGGAGTTTGTGCACATAATTTTTCACTAAGGAATACAAAATTAAATACTTTACTTTATTCAACTCTTAGAAGCTGATTAAGTTCCACAACTCTCTATCATTTCTCCATGTCCAGTTTTACAGAAATGTATGTAACCAATTCGGAGAATTTTGACATAGGAAATAACTATCGTACTAAACGCCCCATTAGTTTTATCTCTACTCATACGTACTAAGTACCCATTGTTTGAAGTTCCGTAAGTTCCGTGCATAGGACTGTCGTACAAAACATCTGGGTTCAATCCCTGATATTGCAAAATCCTCTGATATACTGACGTATAATGTAAACTCATTATACAGCCTTGATAAGAGGACGTCATTCAACATGTTCATGAAAAACAACAAACCGGACATCGCTCTTATAAGTGAAACAAATGTTACCCGAAAGAGCAATATTAACATCGTAAGATATAAGACCTTCCGACAGGACAAAGGTCAGCACGGAAGAGGCACAGCCATCTACTTGAGGGGAAAGATCTCTTTCAGCACCAGCGAAATTATCATCCCAGGCCTTCAAACAAGCGAAGCTACAGCGGTCCAGATAGATCTAGGACAAGGAGAAAAGTTGACAGTAATCGGCGTTTACTTCAAATGCGGTTCCTATAAAGTAAACATCCATGGCGACCTCAACATACTCAACAGTGTCTTAAAACAAACAACTTACGGTCTAATGCAAGACACCACAGGTGGCAGGATACCGCTATCAGTGCTGAAGGCAAATTCATCGTCGACTGGTTGGACCTTCACAGCGATGAACATTCTCTGGTTGTAGTGTCGCAACCAAAGCCAACCTTTCCAAGAACTCCATCAACTTTAGATTTTTTCCTATCAACTTCTAATTTCATTTATATTCTTCCAGAAATCAGCAACTTCACCTGTTCAACGGTGCCCAGCGACTCTGACCACGAAGCAGTTCTGCTTTCGATAAAACTCAATCAGCCAGCCATCCTAACTGCGAGACCCCAAGCAGACTACATAAATTATAAAAAACTCAACGTCGAGAGATTGCAGAGGCATATCGAGCAACACTTGGTACTTCCTCCTGCCAACAGAAACCTCCAGAATAATGAAATCGATGGTGCCGTCGAAATTCTGGAAGCGACAATCGGCAACGCTCTTGACGTTCAAAAGGTTCCCATGACATCCAAATATAGGTACCAACATCTTCCGGAATATGTACAAAAGTTGTATTCGCACCGACAAAGGTTGAGGAAAAGGCTACAGAGAATTCACCAGAGAGAACTCAACACAGTGAATCGGGAATACCAGACAGTGAAAAGCGAACTCGATTGTGTTAACATCATGTTCCGGAACTCTATTCGACACCACAATGACAAATCTCTCAAGAAGAGATTGCGAGAAATAAAACCCGGACCAGACGCCTTCAAAGAAATCAACCGCTTTATAGGAAGAAATAAACCACTACCGGAAGTCATGATGGACAACACCACTGAGATTACATCGTTGGATGACAAAGTGGAAGCCTTTGCCAACCACTTCGAAGGCAACTTTACCCCCAACCCTCCGTCTAGCCCACTTTTCATCAACGAAGTGAATGATTCCATCCAACAAACTCTGGCTCCCACTCTAGAGAGAAGTATATTCAACGAAACCAACCTGGCAAATAACCCAACTGACAACCCATACTTGAGCACTTCAGAGGAAATATGTGAAATAATAAACCACGGCAAACCAAAGAAGTCAACAGGGCCGGATGGGGTTTCTAACTTCATCCTGAAGAGGCTACCGCTAGCAGTGTTTATATTCCTGACAATCGTCTTCAACAACTGCCTCAACAACGACTACTTCCCCCAAAAATGGAAAACTGCTAAGATCGTGGCAATTCCCAAGAAAGGAGATCGGAATTATATTTCTAACTACAGGCCCGTATCTCTCCTGAGTAACATCAGCAAACTCCTGGAGGAAATTATATTAAGGAAACTGAAAAAATTCTGCTGTGAAAACAGTATAATTCCTGACATGCAGTTTGGTTTTCAACACGACATCACCACAGCTCTTAATAGCCATCGTGTCACCGTTGGATGCCTTCTGGACGTTGAGAAAGCATTTGATAGCGTATGGATTGAAGGCCTTATCCATAAACTTCACATGCTGGGCTTTCCAATCGCACTAATAAGAATTATTTTTTATTTTCTCTCTTCCAGAAAATTCTTTGTACAATTGGAGAAATGCAAATCGATCGAAGCTCGGCCCATTTCTATACAGCATCCTGACATCTGACCAACCTAACCCCGTCAACTGCGAGAACCTTCTATATGCCGATGATTCCTTGACCTACTGCTCCTCAATGTCACCACATATAGCCGTGAAGAAAGTAAAAGAACACATCCACCGTATCTTTGACTTTTACCATAAATGGGGTATTAAAATCAACGCAGCAAAGTCGGAACTCATCTGCTTCAGAAGGCCGTCAACTGTCGTCCGTAGAGGATCGAAAAAAGCGACAATATGCAGAAACCTGAAGTTGAAACTCCCAGATGGATCGTCACTTGCAGCCAAGAGGACCGTCCAGTACCTGGGAATTTATTTCCACGAGCTATTTAAGTTTAACCCACACGCCCAGAAAGTTCTTAGGAAAGCCAGCTGGGCCTTTCATCGTGTCCATCCATTGATGAAGAAGAGCAATGGACTAAGTCAACAGACCAAAATCCTGATGTACAAACAACTGCTGAGACCAGTCATTGTATACAGCTTTCCCGTTTGGTACACCATCGCCTTCGAAAGAATGATTCTAAGAATCTGCACTGGGCTTGTCTTTGACAGGGAGCTTGATTTGATTTGATTTATTGAGTACGTTAAAATCCTAACGTTACAGGTAATTATAAATATAAATAACTATAACAATAAAAAAAACAATTAAATTTCTAATTTGCATAATTAACGAAAAATCTAATTTTAAACTGTTTTGATTTAATATTTACGTTGACAGAGTCAATTAAGTTATAATGTTTATTAAAAATATTAATTAACTGATTAATCGGACTGTTAGACCCATAGTTCGATCTGCTAAAACTGGGACGTATTGGCAAACTAGTTCTTAACCCAACACGGGCCGCGTTAAAGTTCAAACGACCCAAAACTGAGAAGGAGGAAATAGATCCATTCATTAATCCAACGATGAAGCAAAGCTGTAAAAACTCTCTATGAGCAGAAAGGGATGGGATATTCAAGAGAATTAGGTTCTGAGGGTAGGAAGGCCATTCAATTAAATTTGACCGAGGAAGAAATCGAAGGTAAAACTTTATGAATTTCTTTTGGACACTTTCAATTCTATTTGTGTGAACATTGTAATAAGGGGCCCATATAACACAGCCATATTCTAATACAGATCTGGCAAACGAAAAAAATAGACATTTAATTACGAAGGGATCACGGAACTCACTTCCAAAACGTTTAATAAAACCGAGTGATCTATTAGCTTTTTTGATTATTGAATCGTAGTGATCAGTAAATGATAACTTTGAATCTAGAATTATACCCAGATCAGAAAAGCTGGATTGGACGTGTAAACTAGAGGAGTTTAACATATAATCAAAAACAATGAAATCATGCTTGCGTGTGAAACGCATTGTCTTGCATTTGTCAACATTTAAAAATAAACGATTGTTGTTGCACCATTCCCAAAAACATAGTAGGTCATTTTGAAGAAGATTACAATCATTCAATGAATTTATTTTCCGAAATATTTTAACATCGTCAGCGTACATTAATGAAGAAGAGTTTTTTAAAAAAGATGGAAGGTCATTTATGAATAAGACAAATAATAGTGGTCCCAAATGACTACCTTGAGGTACACCGGAGTTAACTACAAACTTATTTGACAGATTATGTCTGAAAATTACACTATAATGTCTATCACTGAGGTAAGAAGACAACCAATTGATAAAAGAATCATTTAGTCCAAATCTTGACAGTTTATTTAGAAGAATACTATGATTAAGCTTGTCAAATGCCTTGCTAAAATCGGTAAAAATGCAATCAACTTGCAGATTTTTTTCAAAAGCGTCAAAACAGAACGTTGTGAATTCTAATAAATTAGTGACAGTTGATTTCTTTTTAACAAACCCGTGCTGATTTTCACTAATGATAGAAGAACAATTAAAAGATAAGACATCACAAACTAACAATTCGAACAATTTAGGAATAACAGAGAGTTTGGCTATGGGGCGGTAGTTAGTAACTAAGTGACTAGGGCCTTTTTTATGAATAGGTTTAAGAAAAGCATATTTCCATAGATCAGGAAATGTAGAGTACTTAATTGAGTGGTTAAAAAGAATAAATAGTGGGTAAGATAAATGATTTGCACATTTTTTTAACATGAATGACGGTAAACCATCAGGGCCAGAACTTAGACTGTCGTCAAGTTTTAAAATTTGTTCACGAATTGTAGATTCAGTAATCGAAAAATTTATTAGTCCTAAGTGGGCATATTGTTGAGATGTCAGAGGGGATCGAGGGTCAGATGGGAGAGTTTCCTCAAAGGACTTCATAAAAAACTCCGCAAACATGTTGGATATAACTTTAGGATCTTGGCTAGAAAATTTATCAAACACCATACATATTGGGTAGCCATCAGTTTTTCTTTTAATATCAACAAAATTCCAGAATTTTTTAGGATTTATTTTAAAATCATTTCCAGTTTTGGTTAGGAATTCATTGTAAAGATAGTTGGAATAGTTGATAAATTCGTTTTTAAAATCAATATAATTTAGTAGGTCGCTATCAGTTTTAGTTTGATTGAACCTTAACCACGCTTTATTTCTTTTGTTTTTCAAAGATTTCAAATGCCGATCGAACCATGGGGGATAGTTATCTTTAGTTTTAACATGACGTAAAGGGATGGTTTCTAAAAAGCAGTCAAATATTATTTTATAAAACTTAAATAACTTATTATCTAGGTTTGAACCACTAAGCAAAGTATCCCAATCAATGAGACTTAATAGATTAAACAATTCATCAAAGTTACATTTTCTAAAATTGAATTCAACAAGATTACAAGCATTCGAAAAGTTACAAACATTCAAGTTCAAAAATATCGATAAAGCAGGATGATGACGATCTTCGATGACAAGTTTTACATCACTATGTGTAACAGCAGCGTCCGTGTCTAAAGACTCGGAAGAGTATACAAGGTCCAGTATTTTATTGTTATTGTTTGGAACTCCATTAATTTGATTTAAACAAAGGGCAGCCATCAAATCTATGAGGGAGATTTCTTTGGACGACGACAGATTAATAGGCAAAAATTCGCCGCTATCATTAGAATTAATCCAGTTTAGATCACTTAGATTGAAATCGCCAACTATGATTATTTCATCGTTAGGGTCAATGTTTTCAGTTATGCCATCCAGGCAGTCGTAAAGTTGATCATATACATCACTGTTGGAGCAAGGCGGAATGTAAGTAGCTACTACGTAGAGAAAACCATTAGGCGTTTTTATCTTTATGCACAATATTTCAAGCAAGGATTGTCGGAAGTCATCGACGAGAGAGCACATTAACGAATTTTGTACGGCTATAATAATTCCTCCGCCAACCACGGTTGAATCATAGTTACAATGACGATCACGTCGGTAGATTTGGTAGTTGCTATCAAAAAGTTCAGAATTAGCTATTGATGAACATAGCCACGTCTCTGTTAAAACAAAAATACTTTAAAAACGACAGAATTTATTCTGAAGCGAGAATAAATACATTGGACAACTACCTTCTACTCTTGGCTAAAAAGTTAGTAGGTAACTCATCTAGCCACCCAAACCAACTAATAAGTAGGATGACAACCCAACAGCGACTGCCAGAGCCCATGTACCTTAGCGTCATGGACATTATGGATGATAACATAATTCAAGTCAACAACGAAGATGCCGTTGCATTCTACGCTGACCCCGAGTCAGCCCACCGACGTGGCTAAACAAGCCAACAACCCTCTAACCAATCAACAAATCCAACAAATGACAACCGGGAAGGAACACCCCGAGGATAACCAAGTCAACCGACTTTTATTTTTAAAACGCCATACATATTAAACAATATTTTAATTTAAACTTAAGCCAATATATAAAGTTATGCCCCCTATGTGCCAACAAACTATTTTATTCTAAGACAATGTATCTATTTAATCTTAAGACTATCCAATTGTATATATAAAAGTTCAATAAACAAATCTATAAAAAAAAATCTGCTTTCTCAGATTAGATGTTTTGATTCGGTATAGAAACTGTAGGTACCCTACATCCCTACTTAGTAGGTCCTAACTATAGCCTGGTTCTTCACGAGGTATAGTGCCCAAAAAATATATTTATGTATTTATTATGACACTTACTTAATTGGGTTTTCCATAGGTAAAATAAATCAATTTTGTTCTGTCACCTGTTTTTGCATTCCATGGTTCAAAATAAATTGATTTATTTTTGATTTGAGATTGCTACTAAAGTTTTTCTAAATTTGACCCCTAAAACCCTCTTTGGATCCGCCATTGCTCGAACTTAAGTTGGAACTCTTGCATCTACTTTTGATTTTTTTCTTTGTTTTCATTCCGATTACTTTATCTACCTTTGGATGCAAATAAATGCATTTTACTCAAGTTTTTCTAACGTGATAAGAAATAAATCAAATGCACTAGAAACTGATAAGGAATTGATATAAAAAAGTACATGGGTGTGGTGAAGTCATGATTTCTTGAGTCTTTTTTATCTTTTGTGAGACGATGAAATAGTTTGAAAGAAATTGACAGTACAGGTTAGGTTAGGTTAGGTTATAAGGGGTGTGCACAACATGAAGCTGTTGCGTACACGGGGGCCTGCTGGTCCATTGTGATCCCCTGTAAAGTAAAAGTAAGCATCGATGCTCCTCAATCATTGCCGATTAGCGTAGACTGGCTCGTTAACGAACCAGCCTGTGTTATCTACAAAATTCCTCATGTTTGCCATTGAGACCTGTGGTAGATCATCCAGTTCTCCAACAAACCTGCGATAGAATGTACCGAGTTTCCTTTTCATTTGTGTTAGGCCATAAACTTCTAGGAGTTATTGATTTTCTCTTTTAGTTTAAGGTCTATCTTCCTCTTGAGTACCCCAATCGGGACGAGTGGTCCCCTAACTGAATGGTCGCTACTACTTGTGTCTGCTTCTGACCCTTTTCTGGCTAGTTCATCTACTATATCATTCCCTTCTATATTGCTATGTCCGGGAACCCAGCAGAGCTTTACCTGGTTAGTGTGGCAGATTTTGTTTAATTCCTTCCTGCAGTTTAAAACTGCTTTTGATCTTATGGTCTCACTGGCTAAGGCTTTGATAGCAGCTTGGCTGTCCACGAAAAAAGTAATCTCCGAAGAGCTTAGCTTTTCGTAATGTGCCAATTCAGCTGCTTTTCCAATGGCAAAGATCTCGGCCTGAAAGACACTACAGTCAGCCGGGAGTGTATATGACGCTCTGATGTTGAGAGATTGGCAAAACACTCCAGCACCTGTTCCTGATTCCATTTTTGAACCGTCAGTGTAGAAAGGGATACCCTCTTTTCAGCTTAACTATGTATATTGGGAATCAGCACTTTCTTTCATAATCTGCATAATTTTTCTTTTAATAACATTGTTTTTTTTTTTTCTTTAGATTTAAATCACTTATCACTTCTATCCTCGTTCGCAGCTTCCTCCTACAAAGATTTTGATTTTTTCCTGGAACTGGATTCCGCCAACGAAGTATTTCAATTCGTGAGAAGCTGGTCTCCATACTCTTGGCCGGTGCTTTCGTTAATGGCCTGAAGAGCTTTTGATTCTGAAGAGTAACCTGATTCACTCCTCGGTCTTGATTGTGGTGTTACAGCTAGATTATCAAATACTCGTACTGATTCCTAATTCAAGAAATCTTATTTCAACAACCTGCCTAGGGACTTGCATTCACATATCTCTTACCTATATGTATGTACATCTGTAGTTGGTTTCTCAAGATCGCGGCCCACCGATTCCCTTTTTTTGTACTGTACCGAGCATGGATTTGGTCGAACGCAACGTGGTCGAGTTATCGGTCATTGACTGGGACGTTTTATGTAGCACCACTTTCTTTTCCTAACCAAACAAAATTTTTGTTAGGCGTGACTAATTGGATTTTTTTTTCTATGTTCTTACCTATGAAATAATTTCCTAGAAGAATGAAAATTTTGGTGGGCGATTTGGGAATGGACCGACCCGACCCCCTCATCAATCAGGATGTTGGGAATTCCAATGGTTTTTGTGTACCTGCACTATGGATTCCTAATTTGAGTAAAATTTATTTCGTGAGAGAACTGATTGAACGAGATACTTTTGAAAATGTGTTCTTACCAATGGATTTTCTTTTTCTCTTATACATAGATAAACCAAGAACCGTATTCTTTTCTTCAATTTTTGGAAATACCGAATGTAGGTTTGCACAATGTTGCCGATATCCTTACAGAAATGGTCAGATCTGTTTAAACCGTGTGATTTTGTGGCTTTCACTTAAACTCTTTTATTTTTTGAAAGACTATTTTGCTGAGCTAAGAACTTTCTCGGTCGACCGATTAAAAAGAAATGATGGAGAGTTAAAAACTGCGCCACGAGGATACCAACTTAACTTTTTGTGAAACGCATGGAATGAAGAGAATAGGAAATGTCAATCGGTACGGGACGGCTCGAAACATTGTGGTCCCGATCGTACCTCTCACTTTAATCGAGACTCGCTAACACATTTTAAGGTGAAGGTGCAAGTGTTTAGTTTAAGCTTCATGCACAAAAGTGCATGTCCGATTGCATTGCTTCTGCCAAAGATAATTTAATTTTTCTCCTTTCTATAATTATCTAAATATATGTATGGATATATTTAATAATCGTCGTTTGGGAATATTCGTATGTTATGTCTCTAAGAACAAGTTTTTTTTTCTGTTATGCGAATAAAAACTAACTAATTAATAAACTACTTCGATAGTTTGTTTTATATCAATAAGTTGAAGATGGTGATGGATGATGGTATCGAGGTTAAACTCAGCGCTTCTTATAGGGTTTATTTCTATGGATACCTTAAATCTCATGAATGTTGTTAGTTAATACCTTGGGTCGTTCCCTACAAGATTTTCACAAAAATCAGACTAACATTTAGGTTTCGAAGTTCAAAATTATTGTAAAATAAAGTTTTCAATGGATAATTTTAATATTTCACTGAATTTTTACAAAAAAAAAACAAACAAATTTAAAATCAATTTTTATATGGTAAATCAGCGGTTCTGTCAGATATTTATGCATATGCCACAAATTCTCGGACAACTTTGGATCCTTTTTTTGACATCCCAGGTGTTCTCTTACACGTAAAACACCAACAAAAAGGTATCCAGCCAGATATACTATATGCCTGAGATTGAGATTGAACAGTGCTAATGAATGCGCCCACTATAACAAAATTCAAATTCAACAAATTCTTTTTCTAAAGCCTTTTTGTTGTAAGCAAAAGTGTCACTTTTTCTCTTTGCGTCCGTTGGCCATTTTCAAGACCTTTTTCATTTGATATAAATTTTAGTAAGATCCCGTATCTTTAACTAAAACCACCTTGATATTAAGGGACCTGCAATTAATGTACTTTCTTCTTTCGTGGATCCGTTGGTCATTCTGTAGACCTTCATTTTGGTATGGTTATTGGTTGGATACAGCCCTCCGTTTTGCCACAACAACTCTGTACACTGTATCTTTAACTAAGGCCACTTTGCAGTTCAGGGATCTGTAAATAGTGCAGTTTTGCTTAGTGCATCCATTGTCCAAAGTTAATAACTTCATTTTGGTATACATTTTAGTCAAAAAAGCCCTCGTTTGGCCACAATAGGTCCAACACTGTATCTTTTGCTAAAACCACTTCGCAGTTCAGGAATATGCAGATAATGCACTTTTTCTCTGTGCATCTGGTGGCCGTAGTTAAGACCTTCATTTTGGTATGGCTATTGGATAGATACAACCTTCCGTCTGGACACAATAGCTCTAAAACTGTATCCTTAACTAAAACCACTTTGCAGTTAAGGGATCTGCAGATAATGCACTTTTTCTCAGTGCATCTGTTGGCCATAGTTAAGACCTCCGCTTTGGTATGGCTATTGGATAGATACAACCCTCCGTTTGGACACAATAGCTCTAAAACTGTATCCTTAACTTAAACCACTTTGCAGTTAATTGATCTAAGGATAATGCACTTTTTCTCAGTGCATCTGGTGGCCGTAGTTAAGACCTTCATTTTGGTATGGCTATTGGATAGATACAACCCTCCGTTTGGATACAATAACGTTAAAACTGTATCCTTAACTAAAACCACTTTGCAGTTTAGGGATCCGCAGATAATGCACTTTTTCTCAGTGCATCTGGTGGCCGTAGTTAAGACCTTCATTTTGGTATGGCTATTGGATAGATACAACCCTCCGTTTGACACAATAGCTCTAACACTGTATACTTAACTAAAACCACTTTGCAGTTAAGAGATCTGTAGATAATGCACTTTTTCTCGGTGCATCTGGTGGCCATAGTTAAGACCTCCATCTTAATATGGCTATTAGTTAGATACAGCCCTCCGTTTGGCCACAATAGCTCTAAGACTCTATCTTTTTCTAAAACCACTTTTTAGTTCAGGGATCTGCAGATAATGCACTTTTTCTCGGTGCATCTGTTGGCCATAGTTAAGACCTCTATTTTGGTATGGGTATTGGATAGATACAACCCTCCGTTTCGACACAATAGCTCTAACACTGTATACTTAACTAAAACCACTTTGCAGTTTAGGGATCTGCAGATAATGCACTTTTTCTCAGTGCATCTGGTGGCCGTAGTTAAGACCTTCATTTTGGTATGGCTATTGGATAGATACAACCCTCCGTGTGGACACAATAACGTTAAAACTGCATCCTTAACTAAAACCACTTTGCAGTTTAGGGATCTGCAGATAATGCACTTTTTCTCAGTGCATCCTGTGGCCGTAGTAAAGACCTCCGCTTTGGTATGGCTACTGGATAGATACAACCCTCCGTTTGGACACAATAGCTTTAAAACTGTATCCTTAACTAAGATTACTTTGCAGTTTAGTATCTGCAGATTAAGAACTTTTTCTCAGTGCATCTGGTGGCCGTAGTTAAGACCTTCATTTTGGTATGGCTATTGGATAGATACAACCCTCCGTTTGACACAATAACGTTAAAACTGTATCCTTAACTTAAACCACTTTGCAGTTTAGGGATCCGCAGATAATGCACTTTTTCTCAGTGCATCTGGTGGCCGTAGTTAAGACCTTCATTTTGGTATGGCTATTGGATAGATACAACCCTCCGTTTGACACAATAGCTCTAACACTGTATACTTAACTAAAACCACTTTGCAGTTAAGAGATCTGTAGATAATGCACTTTTTCTCGGTGCATCTGGTGGCCATAGTTAAGACCTCCATCTTAATATGGCTATTAGTTAGATACAGCCCTCCGTTTGGCCACAATAGCTCTAAGACTCTATCTTTTTCTAAAACCACTTTTTAGTTCAGGGATCTGCAGATAATGCACTTTTTCTCGGTGCATCTGTTGGCCATAGTTAAGACCTCTATTTTGGTATGGCTATTGGATAGATACAACCCTCCGTTTCGACACAATAGCTCTAACACTGTATACTTAACTAAAACCACTTTGCAGTTAAAAGATCTGTAGATAATGCACTTTTTCTCGGTGCATCTGGTGGCCATAGTTAAGACCTCCATCTTAATATGGCTATTAGTTAGATACAGCCCTCCGTTTGGCCACAATAGCTCTAAGACTCTATCTTTTTCTAAAACCACTTTTTAGTTCAGGGATCTGCAGATAATGCACTTTTTCTCGGTGCATCTGTTGGCCATAGTTAAGACCTCTATTTTGGTATGGCTATTGGATAGATACAACCCTCCGTTTCGACACAATAGCTCTAACACTGTATACTTAACTAAAACACTTTGCAGTTAAAAGATCTGTAGATAATGCACTTTTTCTCGGTGCATCTGGTGGCCATAGTTAAGACCTCCATCTTAATATGGCTATTAGTTAGATACAGCCCTCCGTTTGGCCACAATAGCTCTAAGACTCTATCTTTTTCTAAAACCACTTTTTAGTTCAGGGATCTGCAGATAATGCACTTTTTCTCGGTGCATCTGTTGGCCATAGTTAAGACCTCTATTTTGGTATGGGTATTGGATAGATACAACCCTCCGTTTCGACACAATAGCTCTAACACTGTATACTTAACTAAAACCACTTTGCAGTTAAGAGATCTGTAGATAATGCACTTTTTCTCGGTGCATCTGGTGGCCATAGTTAAGACCTCCATCATAATATGGCTATTAGTTAGATACAGCCCTTCGTTTGGCCACAATAGCTCTAAGACTCTATCTTTTTCTAAAACCACTTTTTAGTTCAGGGATCTGCAGATAATGCACTTTTTCTCGGTGCATCTGTTGGCCATAGTTAAGACCTCTATTTTGGTATGGGTATTGGATAGATACAACCCTCCGTTTCGACACAATAGCTCTAACACTGTATACTTAACTAAAACCACTTTGCAGTTTAGGGATCTGCAGATAATGCACTTTTTCTCAGTGCATCTGGTGGCCGTAGTTAAGACCTTCATTTTGGTATGGCTATTGGATAGATACAACCCTCCGTGTGGACACAATAACGTTAAAACTGCATCCTTAACTAAAACCACTTTGCAGTTTAGGGATCTGCAGATAATGCACTTTTTCTCAGTGCATCTGGTGGCCGTAGTTAAGACCTTCATTTTGGTATGGCTATTGGATAGATACAACCCTCCGTGTGGACACAATAACGTTAAAACTGCATCCTTAACTAAAACCACTTTGCAGTTTAGGGATCTGCAGATAATGCACTTTTTCTCAGTGCATCCTGTGGCCGTAGTAAAGACCTCCGCTTTGGTATGGCTACTGGATAGATACAACCCTCCGTTTGGACACAATAGCTTTAAAACTGTATCCTTAACTAAGATTACTTTGCAGTTTAGTATCTGCAGATTAAGAACTTTTTCTCAGTGCATCTGGTGGCCGTAGTTAAGACCTTCATTTTGGTATGGCTATTGGATAGATACAACCCTCCGTGTGGACACAATAACGTTAAAACTGTATCCTTAACTTAAACCACTTTGCAGTTTAGGGATCCGCAGATAATGCACTTTTTCTCAGTGCATCTGGTGGCCGTAGTTAAGACCTTCATTTTGGTATGGCTATTGGATAGATACAACCCTCCGTTTGACACAATAGCTCTAACACTGTATACTTAACTAAAACCACTTTGCAGTTAAGAGATCTGTAGATAATGCACTTTTTCTCGGTGCATCTGGTGGCCATAGTTAAGACCTCCATCTTAATATGGCTATTAGTTAGATACAGCCCTCCGTTTGGCCACAATAGCTCTAAGACTCTATCTTTTTCTAAAACCACTTTTTAGTTCAGGGATCTGCAGATAATGCACTTTTTCTCGGTGCATCTGTTGGCCATAGTTAAGACCTCTATTTTGGTATGGCTATTGGATAGATACAACCCTCCGTTTCGACACAATAGCTCTAACACTGTATACTTAACTAAAACCACTTTGCAGTTAAAAGATCTGTAGATAATGCACTTTTTCTCGGTGCATCTGGTGGCCATAGTTAAGACCTCCATCTTAATATGGCTATTAGTTAGATACAGCCCTCCGTTTGGCCACAATAGCTCTAAGACTCTATCTTTTTCTAAAACCACTTTTTAGTTCAGGGATCTGCAGATAATGCACTTTTTCTCGGTGCATCTGTTGGCCATAGTTAAGACCTCTATTTTGGTATGGCTATTGGATAGATACAACCCTCCGTTTCGACACAATAGCTCTAACACTGTATACTTAACTAAAACACTTTGCAGTTAAAAGATCTGTAGATAATGCACTTTTTCTCGGTGCATCTGGTGGCCATAGTTAAGACCTCCATCTTAATATGGCTATTAGTTAGATACAGCCCTCCGTTTGGCCACAATAGCTCTAAGACTCTATCTTTTTCTAAAACCACTTTTTAGTTCAGGGATCTGCAGATAATGCACTTTTTCTCGGTGCATCTGTTGGCCATAGTTAAGACCTCTATTTTGGTATGGGTATTGGATAGATACAACCCTCCGTTTCGACACAATAGCTCTAACACTGTATACTTAACTAAAACCACTTTGCAGTTAAGAGATCTGTAGATAATGCACTTTTTCTCGGTGCATCTGGTGGCCATAGTTAAGACCTCCATCATAATATGGCTATTAGTTAGATACAGCCCTTCGTTTGGCCACAATAGCTCTAAGACTCTATCTTTTTCTAAAACCACTTTTTAGTTCAGGGATCTGCAGATAATGCACTTTTTCTCGGTGCATCTGTTGGCCATAGTTAAGACCTCTATTTTGGTATGGGTATTGGATAGATACAACCCTCCGTTTCGACACAATAGCTCTAACACTGTATACTTAACTAAAACCACTTTGCAGTTTAGGGATCTGCAGATAATGCACTTTTTCTCAGTGCATCTGGTGGCCGTAGTTAAGACCTTCATTTTGGTATGGCTATTGGATAGATACAACCCTCCGTGTGGACACAATAACGTTAAAACTGCATCCTTAACTAAAACCACTTTGCAGTTTAGGGATCTGCAGATAATGCACTTTTTCTCAGTGCATCCTGTGGCCGTAGTAAAGACCTCCGCTTTGGTATGGCTACTGGATAGATACAACCCTCCGTTTGGACACAATAGCTCTAACACTGTATACTTAACTAAAACCACTTTGCAGTTAAGAGATCTGTAGATAATGCACTTTTTCTCGGTGCATCTGGTGGCCATAGTTAAGACCTCCATCTTAATATGGCTATTAGTTAGATACAGCCCTCCGTTTGGCCACAATAGCTCTAAGACTCTATCTTTTTCTAAAACCACTTTTTAGTTCAGGGATCTGCAGATAATGCACTTTTTCTCGGTGCATCTGTTGGCCATAGTTAAGACCTCTATTTTGGTATGGGTATTGGATAGATACAACCCTCCGTTTCGACACAATAGCTCTAACACTGTATACTTAACTAAAACCACTTTGCAGTTTAGGGATCTGCAGATAATGCACTTTTTCTCAGTGCATCTGGTGGCCGTAGTTAAGACCTTCATTTTGGTATGGCTATTGGATAGATACAACCCTCCGTGTGGACACAATAACGTTAAAACTGCATCCTTAACTAAAACCACTTTGCAGTTTAGGGATCTGCAGATAATGCACTTTTTCTCAGTGCATCCTGTGGCCGTAGTAAAGACCTCCGCTTTGGTATGGCTACTGGATAGATACAACCCTCCGTTTGGACACAATAGCTCTAACACTGTATACTTAACTAAAACCACTTTGCAGTTAAGAGATCTGTAGATAATGCACTTTTTCTCGGTGCATCTGGTGGCCATAGTTAAGACCTCCACCTTAATATGGCTATTAGTTAGATACAGCCCTCCGTTTGGCCACAATAGCTCTAAGACTCTATCTTTTTCTAAAACCACTTTTTAGTTCAGGGATCTGCAGATAATGCACTTTTTCTCGGTGCATCTGTTGGCCATAGTTAAGACCTCTATTTTGGTATGGCTATTGGATAGATACAACCCTCCGTTTGGACGCAATAGCTCTAACACTGTATACTTAACTAAAACCACTTTGCAGTTAAGAGATCTGTAGATAATGCACTTTTTCTCGGTGCATCTGGTGGCCATAGTTAAGACCTCCATCTTAATATGGCTATTAGTTAGATACAGCCCTCCGTTTGACCACAATAGCTCTAAGACTCTATCTTTTTCTAAAACCACTTTTTAGTTCAGGGATCTGCAGATAATGCACTTTTTCTCGGTGCATCTGTTGGCCATAGTTAAGACCTCTATTTTGGTATGGGTATTGGATAGATACAACCCTCCGTTTCGACACAATAGCTCTAACACTGTATACTTAACTAAAACCACTTTGCAGTTAAAAGATCTGTAGATAATGCACTTTTTCTCGGTGCATCTGGTGGCCATAGTTAAGACCTCCATCTTAATATGGCTATTAGTTAGATACAGCCCTCCGTTTGGCCACAATAGCTCTAAGACTCTATCTTTTTCTAAAACCACTTTTTAGTTCAGGGATCTGCAGATAATGCACTTTTTCTCGGTGCATCTGTTGGCCATAGTTAAGACCTCTATTTTGGTATGGGTATTGGATAGATACAACCCTCCGTTTCGACACAATAGCTCTAACACTGTATACTTAACTAAAACCACTTTGCAGTTTAGGGATCTGCAGATAATGCACTTTTTCTCAGTGCATCTGGTGGCCGTAGTTAAGACCTTCATTTTGGTATGGCTATTGGATAGATACAACCCTCCGTTTGACACAATAACGTTAAAACTGTATCCTTAACTAAAACCACTTTGCAGTTTAGGGATCTGCAGATAATGCACTTTATCTCAGTGCATCTGGTGGCCGTAGTTAAGACCTTCATTTTGGTATGGCTATTGGATAGATACAACCCTCCGTTTGGACACAATAGCTCTAACACTGAATCGTTTCTAAAAACACACTTTGCAATTAGTTCACTGTAGTTTTACCTTTGGAGTGGAAATGTGGTAAGGCAGGCTTGGACAAGAATATTTTAGTATAAATAGAGGAGCCTTTCAATCAAAAAATCAGTTCGAAAGAATTTCTGGAGAATACGGAAGAAGAAAAATGAATTGTTTGAGATTTTGTGTGTATTTAGTGGTGAAAAAAATAGTGAAAAATGTGAGAAATATTTATTATTATATTTTAGACGTTGGTTAATTATAATTTAATGTTAAAAATTATTTTTGTTGGTAGATTGATTTGGTACTTAGTCAAGAAGAAAAAATAAAGAGAAGAAAAGAAGAAGATGAAAAAAGATTGAAAAGGAAAAGTTTAAATGAAGAATTCTGGAAAAGCCTGGTGAAAGTGCAACGTATTGTGAGTATTTGAATTATTTAAATATATAATTTTACTAATTTAACTTATTTTCGATGCAGCAACTTATTAAAATTCGTGAAAAACATTGGAAGGAGAAACCAAAGATATGTTTGGACTCCGACTCCAAGGATAAGGAATACGATGTGGGTTTACTATATTTTTCCAGCTTCTTCAGATAGTGGTACGTACATTTTTTTCTATTTATTCTGATAATTTAGTTGATATTTATTTTTTTTTTTAATTTAATTAGTTCACATATGATAGATTATACTTCTGAATACTGAGCACCGAAATGAAATTGTTTTCGACTCGGTAATAATTTTGTTAATGTTTTCAGAAATATAAACTACCGTATGTATTGAACATTCTTTGATTTAAACTTATTTTAATTCGTTTAATTGTATAATATTTTATATTTGATATTATTTCTTTTTTATATTTTATTGCACATTATTATTTTATATTGTAATATTTTTATTTCACAATTTTTCACAAATAAATATAATTCGTGTTCGTTTTCGTTTTCTGAACTACCACAAAAACCAAATTACACATGACTTTTTTTTCTGAAATGAAGATGGAGATGGAAGATGGAAGATGGAAGATCGAGTCCGATTGATTGGGTTGGTATCTTATTTTTATGTTTTGAGTTTAGATTCTAGGCAGATCTCAAGTCGATATTTGACATTATTTAAGTCGTTGTTGTCTGAAATCAATAGGGAACTTTTGCTAATTTTTGGAAGCTTCTCATTCATCCTTTCGTTAAACGGTAAGTATCCTTATTACAAACAGATGATACGCTATGGAAAGGATTGACATATGAAAAAAAGGAGCAACACCATCTGTTAATTTGTTGAGAATTGTTTTTATATTTTATTTTTATCTATCATAAAACATTTATTCTAAATAGATCTCTAATTTCCAGCCTAAAGTCTTTGGTAGCTAGTGCTGTTAATTGCTTATATTATAATGTAAATTTATTTTATATTTTAATAAATAATAATATTTTATTTTTAATTATAATCTATGTACTTCATAGTCATAGCATCACGTCACTCGGCATTATTGCTGGCAACTTTCTCAATCCCCGTCAGTATTTCTTCTTGCAATGCTTGCAAATCGACATCAACTGTTGCCGTTCCATCCATAATTTTCTTGTCTATCTCCTTTTCAATTAACACTCCTGACAGCTTCGAGTGTTGATTGCTTCCGTTTGCCAGCGTCTTTGCGCTTTGAGCGTGGTTTCTTCGTCGTCTTAGGGTTTCTTATTTGTATTTTTTGATGCATTACTTTTATGTGGTTCTCGAGAGCTCTCTTATCCGACAGTGTTGCTTCGCAGTCTTCAAAAGTACATGGAATCTTTTTTCCTTCGTGAGTTGTTCGTATATGTTGTAATAGATTCCTTTTATAGGTATAAAAACGTGTACAGCCTTCGTACGTACATTTAAATACTTCTTTATCATCTGCATGGCAGTTCTTGTGTTCTTCTAAGAAAAATTTGCTCTTGAATTCCCTTGAACATTGTTCACACTTATAGAGCATTGGGTGGTTCAATTCCTTGCGATGTGCCAACAATCCGGACCACTTTTCAAAGGTTGCTTCACACCGATCGCATCTGTGGGTTTTGGTGCACACATGGCGTGTTAAAAAGTATTCCTGGACAAATCCTTTAGAACATTTCGAGCAACTAAAAAGAGAAAAATTAATTTTTGTTTGATATTTTTGAAAAATTATTAAAGTTTATTGAAATATCTGGCAGTGCGACTTTGATTTTAATTTTCGAATTTTAATTTGTATCTTTTTTTTCAATCGTTTAGGTAGGAAATTAAATTTGCGTTTGGGAATTTTTTACCATCGTATTTTGTGGGGTTATTTAGACCCTAAACATGGAAAGGATTTAAGAGGAGATATGGATGCACATTGGTCTTAATGTTTTAAATATAAAAATAGAAGGGAAAAACAGAGTTGAGTAAAGCTTTCCAAAGTTTAAAAAAAAAATCTTCCAAGGGAAAATTGATGAGTATTCCTTGAAGTGCGAGTATTATGACGAAATATTTGACAGTACTTTGTTTTAAAAAATATTTGCTATACAACGAGATATAAAACATTTCAACGTTGTAAAAGTTTCGGTTTTTATTCTTTCGAAAAGACTTAAACTTGTTTTTCTGGCGCCTACTAAGAAATGGGAGTTATATTCAAGAAGAATATGTGATCATGCCATAAGACGTGATCTGCGCTACAAATAAGTACTGAAAGTTGATTAGTTTTCTTGATGCAACTGCCACTCATGGATAGCGGCATTGGGTGACAAAACGGAGCCCTGGGAAATACCAGACTTGAAAAAATCCAATATTAATTGTATTGAATTTTGTAGAAGTGTAGTTTTTAATTGAAAGAAAACAGATTCATCATAACCAAAAGAATATTTTTTTTAATAAAAGAGCAAGTGTAAGGATTTATTCCACTTTTTGGTGTGATAAACCATGAAATCACCAGTGGACCTATTGCTGTGTAAGACGTACTGCTGATCATTAAGAAGCTTTTGGCTTTCGAGATATTTCTGAAGGTGGTTTTTGGCCGCCTCTTCGGAAAAATAGTGGGTAGATTATCCAGGCCAGGGGATTTATGTGAATTCAGATCTTTTAAGACTCTCAATATTGTACGGATGCGAAAGACCCATTAAATCATTTAGAATAAAGGCGGAGTCATAACAATCTCCATCAGCGTTGAAGAACTTTCACACGTCTTTAACTTTTTCTTATGCTATTCAACTTTTACAAAGGTTTTGGAGTTTGTGCACATAATTTTTCACTAAGGAATACAAAATTAAATACTTTACTTTATTCAACTCTTAGAAGCTGATTAAGTTCCACAACTCTCTATCATTTCTCCATGTCCAGTTTTACAGAAATGTATGTAACCAATTCGGAGAATTTTGACATAGGAAATAACTATCGTACTAAACGCCCCATTAGTTTTATCTCTACTCATACGTACTAAGTACCCATTGTTTGAAGTTCCGTAAGTTCCGTGCATAGGACTGTCGTACAAAACATCTGGGTTCAATCCCTGATATTGCAAAATCCTCTGATATACTGACGTATAATGTAAACTCATTATACAGCCTTGATAAGAGGACGTCATTCAACATGTTCATGAAAAACAACAAACCGGACATCGCTCTTATAAGTGAAACAAATGTTACCCGAAAGAACAATATTAACATCGTAAGATATAAGACCTTCCGACAGGACAAAGGTCAGCACGGAAGAGGCACAGCCATCTACTTGAGGGAAAAGATCTCTTTCAGTACCAGCGAAATTATCATCCCAGGCCTTCAAACAAGCGAAGCTACAGCGGTCCAGATAGATCTAGGACAAGGAGAAAAGTTGACAGTAATCGGCGTTTACTTCAAATGCGGTTCCTATAAAGTAAACATCCATGGCGACCTCAACATACTCAACAGTGTCTTAAAACAAACAACTTACGGTCTAATGCAAGACACCACAGGTGGCAGGATACCGCTATCAGTGCTGAAGGCAAATTCATCGTCGACTGGTTGGACCTTCACAGCGATGAACATTCTCTGGTTGTAGTGTCGCAACCAAAGCCAACATTTCCAAGAACTCCATCAACTTTAGATTTTTTCCTATCAACTTCTAATTTCATTTATATTCTTCCAGAAATCAGCAACTTCACCTGTTCAACGGTGCCCAGCGACTCTGACCACGAAGCAGTTCTGCTTTCGATAAAACTCAATCAGCCAGCCATCCTAACTGCGAGACCCCAAGCAGACTACATAAATTATAAAAAACTCAACGTCGAGAGATTGCAGAGGCATATCGAGCAACACTTGGTACTTCCTCCTGCCAACAGAAACCTCCAGAATAATGAAATCGATGGTGCCGTCGAAATTCTGGAAGCGACAATCGGCAACGCTCTTGACGTTCAAAAGGTTCCCATGACATCCAAATATAGGTACCAACATCTTCCGGAATATGTACAAAAGTTGTATTCGCACCGACAAAGGTTGAGGAAAAGGCTACAGATAATTCACCAGAGAGAACTCAACACAGTGAATCGGGAATACCAGACAGTGAAAAGCGAACTCGATTGTGTTAACATCATGTTCCGGAACTCTATTCGACACCACAATGACAAATCTCTCAAGAAGAGATTGCGAGAAATAAAACCCGGACCAGACGCCTTCAAAGAAATCAACCACTTTATAGGAAGAAATAAACCACTACCGGAAGTCATGATGGACAACACCACTGAGATTACATCGTTGGATGACAAAGTGGAAGCCTTTGCCAACCACTTCGAAGGCAACTTTACCCCCAACCCTCCGTCTAGCCCACTTTTCATCAACGAAGTGAATGATTCCATCCAACAAACTCTGGCTCCCACTCTAGAGAGAAGTATATTCAACGAAACCAACCTGGCAAATAACCCAACTGACAACCCATACTTGAGCACTTCAGAGGAAATATGTGAAATAATAAACCACGGCAAACCAAAGAAGTCAACAGGGCCGGATGGGGTTTCTAACTTCATCCTGAAGAGGCTACCGCTAGCAGTGTTTATATTCCTGACAATCGTCTTCAACAACTGCCTCAACAACGACTACTTCCCCCAAAAATGGAAAACTGCTAAGATCGTGGCAATTCCCAAGAAAGGAGATCGGAATTATATTTCTAACTACAGGCCCGTATCTCTCCTGAGTAACATCAGCAAACTCCTGGAGGAAATTATATTAAGGAAACTGAAAAAATTCTGCTGTGAAAACAGTATAATTCCTGACATGCAGTTTGGTTTTCGGGAAAAACACTCGACGCTGCATCCTTTGATGAAGTTTCAACACGACATCACCACAGCTCTTAATAGCCATCGTGTCACCGTTGGATGCCTTCTGGACGTTGAGAAAGCATTTGATAGCGTATGGATTGAAGGCCTTATCCATAAACTTCACATGCTGGGCTTTCCAATCGCACTAATAAGAATTATTTTTTATTTTCTCTCTTCCAGAAAATTCTTTGTACAATTGGAGAAATGCAAATCGATCGAAGCTCGGCCCATTTCTATACAGCATCCTGACATCTGAAAAACCTAACCCCGTCAACTGCGAGAACCTTCTATATGCCGATGATTCCTTGACCTACTGCTCCTCAATGTCACCACATATATCCGTGAAGAAAGTAGAAGAACACATCCACCGTATCTTTGACTTTTACCATAAATGGGGTATTAAAATCAACGCAGCAAAGTCGGAACTCATCTGCTTCAGAAGGCCGTCAACTGTCGTCCGTAGAGGATCACAAAAAGCGACAATATGCAGAAACCTGAAGTTGAAACTCCCAGATGGATCGTCACTTGCAGCCAAGAGGACCGTCCAGTACCTGGGAATTTATTTCCACGAGCTATTTAAGTTTAACCCACACGCCCAGAAAGTTCTTAGGAAAGCCAGCTGGGCCTTTCATCGTGTCCATCCATTGATGAAGAAGAGCAATGGACTAAGTCAACAGACCAAAATCCTGATGTACAAACAACTGCTGAGACCAGTCATTGTATACAGCTTTCCCGTTTGGTACACCATCGCCTTCGAAAGAATGATCCTAAGAATCTGCACTGGGCTTGTCTTTGACAGGGAGCGTCAAAAATACTTTAAAAACGACAGAATTTATTCTGAAGCGAGAATAAATACATTGGACAACTACCTACTACTCTTGGCTAAAAAGTTAGTAGGTAACTCATCTAGCCACCCAAACCAACTAATAAGAAGGATGACAACCCAACAGCGACTGCCAGAGCCCATGTACCTTAGCGTCATGGACATTATGGATGATAACATAATTCAAGTCAACAACGAAGATGCCGTTGCATTCTACGCTGACCCCGAGTCAGCCCACCGACGTGGCTAAACAAGCCAACAACCCTCTAACCAATCAACAAATCCAACAAATGACAACCGGGAAGGAACACCCCGAGGATAACCAAGTCAACCGTCTTTTATTTTTAAAACGCCATACATATTAAACAATATTTTAATTTAAACTTAAGCCAATATATAAAGTTATGCCCCCTATGTGCCAACAAACTATTTTATTCTAAGACAATGTATCTATTTAATCTTAAGACTATCCAATTGTATATATAAAAGTTCAATAAACAAATCTATAAAAAAAAATCTGCTTTCTCAGATTAGATGTTTTGATTCGGTATAGAAACTGTAGGTACCCTACATCCCTACTTAGTAGGTCCTAACTATAGCCTGCTTCTTCACGAGGTATAGTGCCCAAAAAATATATTTATGTATTTATTATGACACTTACTTAATTGGGTTTTCCATAGGTAAAATAAATCAATTTTGTTCTGTCACCTGTTTTTGCATTCCATGGTTCAAAATAAATTGATTTATTTTTGATTTGAGATTGCTACTAAAGTTTTTCTAAATTTGACCCCTAAAACCCTCTTTGGATCCGCCATTGCTCGAACTTAAGTTGGAACTCTTGCATCTACTTTTGATTTTTTTCTTTGTTTTCATTCCGATTACTTTATCTACCTTTGGATGCAAATAAATGCATTTTACTCAAGTTTTTCTAACTTGATAAGTGTTTAAAAATCAACTAAGTTTAATCATACAATAATATCGTTTTCATCACTATTATACTGAACGCAGCCCATATATTACCAACTAAGAGATGATAAAATAAATTATGTATAACACATATAATTTTTTGTAAATGTCAAATTCAACTTAATAAAGTTCTTCTTTAACAAAACGTGATCGGGTGAGGTTATCTCATCATTAGTTTTCCTTATAAGTAGACTTTAATTTTCAGATCGTAATCTTTAACAAACTGGTCCATCGAGCCCGGTTATAATCTTTTATTGGAATATTAATCAAGTTATAATGTCGTACAGCAAAGTTAATCAAATTCAACATTTGTTGGAGAAGCAAGGCGAGCTATACGAGTTGATCGTAAATTCTCTTTCTAAATTGAAGAACAGCGAAAAAATCACCAGTCAACGTATTGAATCCCGCATCAAAGCTCTCTCTAAGAACTGGGATGAATACAAAGATAACCACAATTCGTTGGGAACTCTAAAATCATCATTGAAAGCTGACCAGAAGACAGAATATGACGAGGAACCATACTTCAAAGAAAAGGCATACATGGAATGTGAAGAAAAATATCTAGATTCAATGGAGCAAATGATGATCTTGTTAGAAGAAATCATGCCGAAACCTTCCATTGATGGCGCAGCATTATCAGATGTCTCCATAGTTCGATCACCATGCTCGGCGTCCACATCACATGTTCGCTTGCCAATAATGAATCTTCCTATGTTTAGTGGAGAGTTCTTGGATTGGGCTCCATTCAAAGACGCCTTCACATCTCAGATAGGTGCCCATAAGTCTTTGACATGTGTTGAGAAATTACAATATTTAAAAACATGTCTCGCTGGTGGCAAAGCAGCTTCCCGTTTGCATACGATCCCTCTCACAGCAGCTAACTTTAAGGTTGCGTGGAATGACCTTCTAGAACACTACGACAACAAGCGACTCTTAGTTGACTCAGCTTTAGATTTACTCTTTTCCGCCAAATCAGTCACTCAAGAAAGTGCAGAAGATCTTGATGGTTTACTGAACACAATAAATCAAGCAGTAGGTTCCTTAGAAGCTCTTGGTTCCGAAGTCCACCATTGGGATGAGATTCTAGTGTTTTTAGTTTCTCGTAAATTAGATTCTGCATCCATAAAAGAATGGGAAAAGCATTTAGGATCATCATCAGAAACCTCTTCTTGGAAAGAATTTAAATTATTTATACAAACTCGCATTCGTTCTCTACAGGCTTTTGAACGAGTTAATCCCAAACAGCAAGACACAAGAAAGTCAGCAACAAGTAAAAATCAGTTTTCCAAAGCAAGATCACATCACGTTGCTATGCGCAGCTCTTCTCAATCGTGTTCTCTGTGCAACGGGAATCATTTTTTATCAGCTTGTACAAGTTATTTATCAAAAACCTTTGAAGAACGTCATCAGTTTGTCACACAAAAAAAACTCTGCTATAACTGTCTCGGTCCACACTCAATCAACAGCTGCTTTTCGAAGAAAAGGTGTAACATGTGCAGTGGTCGTCATCACACTTCTATTCACCCAGGAGGCAACAGATCTAATCATCAGTCGAACACCTCATCACAGAACATATCAACGATAGAAACAGTATCAACTACACCATCTTTTACTGCTGCATCTGTTAACGCGACTTACATCTATAAATCTCCAACAAACGGAAGGCTTCTGGCAACAGCCTTAGTAAAAGTTAAATCGAACAGTGGAGAGCGCCACATGGTAAGAGCTTTTCTTGACCAAGGTTCTGAAATAAATTTAATTTCAGAAAATTTAACCCAAATTCTTGGATTATCACGTGCTCACACATCATTTAATATATCGGGTATAGGAGCAGAAGCATCATCCTCACACAAGGCAAATGGAAAGGTTACCTTGGATATTCAATCATGTGTTAATGAATACACGAGTGTTTTTGAAGCTTACATTTTACCCAAATTAACAAATTATCTTCCTTCCACAATGGTAGCTGTCAACAATTGGCCTCATCTCAAAGGCCTGCAACTTGCAGATCCTGAATATTATCAGCCCGGCCAAATAGATCTCCTCCTGGGAGTAGAAGTGTACAGCCAAATAATACAGAATGGACTTCGAAAAGGACCAATGGAGGCTCCAATTGCTCAACTTACAAGTTTAGGGTGGATTCTTTCTGGATCGACACCCTTAGCAGTACATACAGCATCGTTGGAAGCGGCGGCGGTGGCTTTTCATTGTCATATTGACTATGACCTCAATGACCTTGTGAAGCGATTTTGGATTCAAGAAGAAGTCTTTAGTTCACCTGAGAATCAACTAACTTCAGAAGAAAACCATTGCGAGGAGATTTTTAGGACTACCCATACTCGAAATTCAGAAGGAAGATATATTGTCAGGCTTCCATTTAAGTCACAACCCACATCCTTTGGAGACTCAAGAACGCCAGCACTGAACATGATTTATAGGATGCAAAAACGTTTCACCAACAATTCATCGTTCTATGAAGACTACTCAGACTTTATCTACGAATATGAAAACTTGGGCCACATGCGCCGAACATCTGAGCCTCCAAAATCAGCTAATCGAGTGTTTTATTTACCACATCATGGTGTTGTTCGTGAAATGAGTGCTACAACTAAGCTCCGAGTTGTTTTTAACGGATCTTTTAAGCCGCCACAAGGTTATTCACTTAACGAATTTCTTCACGAAGGCCCTAAGCTTCATGTTGATCTTCCTGATGTCTTAACACGGTGGCGAATAAATAAATTTGCATTCTCATCAGACGTCACAAAAATGTTTAGACAAATTCAAGTTCATCCTGACGATTGGGATTTTCAAAGAATTTTGTGGCTTGAAGGTTCGGCTGTAGTTGAATTTTTGTTGACAACGGTTACTTACGGGACGAGTCCAGCTCCTTACCTCGCCAACAGAGTTCTCCGTCAACTTGCATCAGACGAAGGCCATCTTTATCCTCAAGCTAAGACAGTTATCGAGCAAAATACTTATGTTGACGATGTCTACAGTGGAGCGTCTTCTATCACGGAGGGTAAGCAAAAAATTAATCAAATAATAAATCTTTTCAAGGCAGGTTGTTTTCCACTTCAAAAATGGGCAGCCAGCCACGAAAGTCTATTAGAAGATGTGCCTATCCAAGAACGTGCTTCGTGTTCATCTTCACATTCTATTAAGGATGGTCCTGTACATCGTACATTAGGGCTCAACTGGCAACCTGTCCATGATCGATTCATTTTCATTTCTGAAGAAATAAGTGAACCCACCGTATATACGAAAAGAAATGTTTTGTCTCGTATTGCAAAATTATTCGACCCCCTAGGGTGGCTATCTCCAGTGGTTGTTCGAGGCAAAATATTTATGCAGGAGCTGTGGGGAGCAAATTTAAGCTGGGATGAAGCTTTACCTCTTAACCTTGAGCTGCGATGGAAAGCTTATATTCATGAGCTTGAAGATTTACATTTGATCAGTGTACCTAGGTGGCTTGGATTAACTCCTTCATGTTTATCTGTTGAGATTCATGGCTTTGCTGACGCTTCTCATGCAGCACTGGGTTCAGTTATCTATCTTCGTGTGTCAAGAGCCATAGACGACATTCAAATTACAATTTTGGCATCCAAGACCAAGGTGGCTCCAATTCAAAAATCAAGTAAATCTGGTATTCGTTCGAGAACTGTTCGTGTTACAACTCCACGCCTGGAGTTAGCCGCAGCGTTGCTTCTTACACGCCATGTTCAACATATGAAAAAGGTTTTAAGTATCGACATATCAGCTATACATCTTTGGACGGATTCTAGTACAGCCTTATTTTGGATTCAAGGTCAACCCAAAAAGTGGAAAGATTTCGTACGCAACCGTGTCTCTCAAATACAGGATAAGCTCCCTGAGGCAAATTGGCATCATTTGCCAGGTGAGGACAACCCAGCTGATTTTGCTTCAAGGGGCCTATCACCTCGCAAGTTATCTGAGAAATCGATTTGGTGGTTTGGACCTAGTTGGCTGAAACTTAGTGCAAGCAATTGGCCATCACTCTGTCTCAACTTAGATGAAAATGAAGATCTGGAGGAACGTCAGCAATTAGTAGCCTTTACTAAAGCGAAGACAAGAGATACTACTTGGGATCTTTTAAGTAAGTATTCCTCTTTGATAAGACTCTTGCGAATAACAGCCTGGTGCAGGCGCTTCATTTATATTCGAAAAAATATTCAAGAAAAGAAAAAAGCCAAGGCTGATTTAACATATATACCAACAATCATCAAATTCAGTAGTTGGCTCAAACCCGAGGAACTAGATGCAGCAAAGACGTTTTGGATTGGATGTGTGCAGTTAGAAAGTTTTTCATCAGAAATCAGCAGTTTATCTCGTTTACAGTCCATTCATCAGAGCAGTTCTATATTTCGCCTCACTCCATTCATCGACTCACATGGTATACTTCGAATTGGCGGGCGGCTTCGCAACGCCCAAATAGATATGGATACAAAGCATCCAATTATACTTCCTCGTGAATCTAAATTAACAACGTTAATACTAAACTACACGCATGAGTCAACACTTCACGGTGGAGTTCAATTAATGCTGGCCACTCTAAGAAGGAATTATTGGATCATCGGAGGTCGTCATGCTGTTCGCAGTTTCGTCAATCGCTGTGTAGTTTGCACAAGGTATAGAGCTACAACTCCTACGCAACTCATGGGCCAGCTTCCTATCAACCGAACAATTCCATCACGTCCATTTTTACATTCGGGCGTAGATTACGCCGGCCCATTCACATTAAAAACCTGGAGAGGACGAGGTGCTAAAAACTACAAGGGGTATCTGGTGGTCTTTGTGTGCTTCTCTACATCTGCTGTCCATCTTGAACTTGCCACTGATTACTCTACAGAAGGATTTATTGCAGCTTTCAAGCGCTTCACTGGTCGAAGAGGTATTTGTTCCACACTGAGAAGTGACTGTGGAACTAACTTTGTTGGTGCTGATGCGGAGCTGCGTAAGTTGTTTAATTCTGCTTCTAATAATGTAAAATCTTTAGTAGATACACTCGCCAATGATGGTACAAAATGGTCGTTCAACCCCCCGTCAGCGCCCCACTTTGGGGGCAAATGGGAAGCAGCTGTTAAGTCAGCCAAGTTCCACATCAAGCGAGTTATTGGGGATACCGTTCTTACCTATGAGGAATTTTCGACTTTCCTGACCCAAGTGGAAGCTGTTTTGAACTCCCGCCCCATCTGCCCTCTTTCTGATGATCCAAACGACCTTGAGGCACTTACCCCAGGCCACTTCATCGTGGGAAACGCTTTAAGAACAGTTCCTGAACCATCATTAATGCAGCTACCTACATCAAGACTTTCTCGTTATCAACAACTACGACAAATGCTAGAAAAGTTTTGGCAGAGATGGTCCAGCGAATATCTTCAAAGGTGGCAGGACATTGGAAAGTGGCATCAAAAATACAAAAACATCAAAGAAGGAGCTCTTGTACTTGTTGTGGATGAGCGATTACCTCCAAGTAAGTGGCCTCTAGCACGAGTTATTTCAACACATCCTGGAGCCGACGGACTCGTTAGAGTCGTCACGGTGAAGACACAATCAACAACACTTAAGCGCCCCATTGTTAAACTTTGTTTGCTGCCTGTTATCAATGACGACAATGAAACAGATATTTCAACGCTCAAATGAGACGTCGAAGCGGGCGGAATGTTTAAAAATCAACTAAGTTTAATCATACAATAATATCGTTTTCATCACTATTATACTGAACGCAGCCCATATATTACCAACTAAGAGATGATAAAATAAATTATGTATAACACATATAATTTTTTGTAAATGTCAAATTCAACTTAATAAAGTTCTTCTTTAACAAAACGTGATCGGGTGAGGTTATCTCATCATTAGTTTTCCTTATAAGTAGACTTTAATTTTCAGATCGTAATCTTTAACAATAAGAAATAAATCAAATGCACTAGAAACTGATAAGGAATTGATATAAAAAAGTACATGGGTGTGGTCATGATTTCTTGAGTGTTTTTTATCTTTTGTGAGACGATGAAATAGTTTGAAAGAAATTGACAGTACAGGTTAGGTTAGGTTAGGTTATAAGGGGTGTGCACAACATGAAGCTGTTGCGTACACGGGGGCCTGCTGGTCCATTGTGATCCCCTGTAAAGTAAAAGTAAGCATCGATGCTCCTCAATCATTGCCGATTAGCGTAGACTGGCTCGTTAACGAACCAGCCTGTGTTATCTACAAAATTCCTCATGTTTGCCATTGAGACCTGTGGTAGATCATCCAGTTCTCCAACAAACCTGCGATAGAATGTACCGAGTTTCCTTTTCATTTGTGTTTGGCCATAAACTTCTAGGAGTTATTGATTTTCTCTTTTAGTTTAAGGTCTATCTTCCTCTTGAGTACCCCAATCGGGACGAGTGGTCCCCTAACTGAATGGTCGCTACTACTTGTCTCTGCTTCTGACCCTTTTCTGGCTAGTTCATCTACTATATCATTCCCTTCTATATTGCTATGTCCGGGAACCCAGCAGAGCTTTACCTGGTTAGTGTGGCAGATTTTGTTTAATTCCTTCCTGCAGTTTAAAACTGCTTTTGATCTTATGGTCTCACTGGCTAAGGCTTTGATAGCAGCTTGGCTGTCCACGAAAAAAGTAATCTCCGAAGAGCTTAGCTTTTCGTAATGTGCCAATTCAGCTGCTTTTCCAATGGCAAAGATCTCGGCCTGAAAGACACTACAGTCAGCCGGGAGTGTATATGACGCTCTGATGTTGAGAGATTGGCAAAACACTCCAGCACCTGTTCCTGATTCCATTTTTGAACCGTCAGTGTAGAAAGGGATACCCTCTTTTCAGCTTAACTATGTATATTGGGAATCAGCACTTTCTTTCATAATCTGCATAATTTTTCTTTTAATAACATTGTTTTTTTTTTTCTTTAGATTTAAATCACTTATCACTTCTATCCTCGTTCGCAGCTTCCTCCTACAAAGATTTTGATTTTTTCCTGGAACTGGATTCCGCCAACGAAGTATTTCAATTCGTGAGAAGCTGGTCTCCTTACTCTTGGCCGGTGCTTTCGTTAATGGCCTGAAGAGCTTTTGATTCTGAAGAGTAACCTGATTCACTCCTCGGTCTTGATTGTGGTGTTACAGCTAGATTATCAAATACTCGTACTGATTCCTAATTCAAGAAATCTTATTTCAACAACCTGCCTAGGGACTTGCATTCACATATCTCTTACCTATATGTATGTATGTACATCTGTAGTTGGTTTCTCAAGATCGCGGCCCACCGATTCCCTTTTTTTGTACTGTACCGAGCATGGATTTGGTCGAACGCAACGTGGTCGAGTTATCGGTCATTGACTGGGACGTTTTATGTAGCACCACTTTCTTTTCCTAACCAAACAAAATTTTTGTTAGGCGTGACTAATTGGATTTTTTTTTCTATGTTCTTACCTATGAAATAATTTCCTAGAAGAATGAAAATTTTGGTGGGCGATTTGGGAATGGACCGACCCGACCCCCTCTAATCAGGATGTTGGGAATTCCAATGGTTTTTGTGTACCTGCACTATGGATTCCTAATTTGAGTAAAATTTATTTCGTGAGAGAACTGATTGAACGAGATACTTTTGAAAATGTGTTCTTACCAATGGATTTTCTTTTTCTCTTGTACATAGATAAACCAAGAACCGTATTCTTTTCTTCAATTTTTGGAAATACCGAATGTAGGTTTGCACAATGTTGCCGATATCCTTACAGAAATGGTCCGATCTGTTTAAACCGTGTGATTTTGTGGCTTTCACTTAAACTCTTTTATTTTTTGAAGGACTACTTTGCTGAGCTAAGAACTTTCTCGGTCGACCGATTAAAAAGAAATGATGGAGAGTTAAAAACTGCGCCACGAGGATACCAACTTAACTTTTTGTGAAACGCATGGAATGAAGAGAATAGGAAATGTCAGTCGGTACGGGACGGCTCGAAACATTGTGGTCCCGATCGTACCTCTCACTTTAATCGAGACTCGCTAACACATTTTAAGGTGAAGGTGCAAGTGTTTAGTTTAAGCTTCATGCACAAAAGTGCATGTCCGATTGCATTGCTTCTGCCAAAGATAATTTAATTTTTCTCCTTTCTATAATTGTCTAAATATATGTATGGATATATTTAATAATCGTCGTTTGGGAATATTTGTATGTTATGTCTCTAAGAACAAGTTTTTTTTTTCTGTTATGCGAATAAAAACTAACTAATTAATAAACTACTTCGATAGTTTGTTTTATATCAATAAGTTGAAGATGGTGATGGATGATTGTATCGAGGTTAAACTCAGCGCTTCTTATAGGGTTTATTTCTATGGATACCTTATATCTCATGAATGTTGTTAGTTAATACCTTGGGTCGTTCCTTACAAGATTTTCACAAAAATCAGACTAACATTTAGGTTTCGAAGTTCAAAATTATTGTAAAATAAAGTTTTCAATGGATAATTTTAATATTTCACTGAATTTTTACAAAAAAACAAACAAATTTAAAATCAATTTTTATATGGTAAATCAGCGGTTCTGTCAGATATTTATGCATATGCCACAAATTCTCGGACAACTTTGGATCCTTTTTTTGACATCACAGGTGTTCTCTTACACGTAAAACACCAACAAAAAGGTATCCAGCCAGATATACTATATGCCTGAGATTGAGATTGAACAGTGCTAATGAATGCGCCCACTATAACAAAATTCAAATTCAACAAATTCTTTTTCTAAAGCCTTTTTGTTGTAAGCAAAAGTGTCACTTTTTCTCTTTGCGTCCGTTGGCCATTTTCAAGACCTTTTTCATTTGATATAAATTTTAGTAAGATCCCGTATCTTTAACTAAAACCACCTTGATATTAAGGGACCTGCAATTAATGTACTTTCTTCTTTCGTGGATCCGTTGGTCATTCTGTAGACCTTCATTTTGGTATGGTTATTGGTTGGATACAGCCCTCCGTTTTGCCACAACAACTCTGTACACTGTATCTTTAACTAAGGCCACAGTTAAGGGATCTGCAGATAATGCACTTTTTCGCAGTGCATCTGGTGGCCGTATTTAAGACCTCCAATTTGGTATGGCTATTGGTTAGATACAACCCTCCGTTTGGACACAATAACGTTAAAACTGCATCCTTAACTAAAACCACTTTGCAGTTTAGGGATCTGCAGATAAAGAACTTTTTCTCAGTGCATCTGGTGGCCGTAGTTAAGACCTTCACTTTGGTATGGCTATTGGATAGATACAACCCTCCGTTTGGACACAATAACGTTAAAACTGCATCCTTAACTAAAACCACTTTGCAGTTAAGGGATCTGCAGATAATGCACTTTTTCGCAGTGCATCTGGTGGCCGTAGTTAAGACCTCCATTTTGGTATGGCTATTGGTTAGATACAACCCTCCGTTTGGACACAATAGCTATTAAACTGTATCCTTAACTAAAACCACTTTGCAGTTAAGGGATCTGCAGATAATGCACTTTTTCGCAGTGCATCTGGTGGCCGTAGTTAAGACCTCCACTTTGGTATGGCTATTGGATAGATACAACCCTCCGTTTGGACACAATAACGTTAAAACTGCATCCTTAACTAAAACCACTTTGCAGTTTAGGGATCTGCAGATAAAGAACTTTTTCTCAGTGCATCTGGTGGCCGTAGTTAAGACCTTCACTTTGGTATGGCTATTGGATAGATACAACCCTCCGTTTGGACACAATAACGTTAAAACTGCATCCTTAACTAAAACCACTTTGCAGTTAAGGGATCTGCAGATAATGCACTTATTCGCAGTGCATCTGGTGGCCGTAGTTAAGACCTCCATTTTGGTATGGCTATTGGTTAGATACAACCCTCCGTTTGGACACAATAGCTCTTAAACTGTATCCTTAACTAAAACCACTTTGCAGTTAAGGGATCTGCAGATAATGCACTTTTTCGCAGTGCATCTGGTGGATGTAGTTAAGACCTCCACTTTGGTATGGCTATTGGATAGATACAACCCTCCGTTTGGACACAATAACGTTAAAACTGTATCCTTAACTAAAACCACTTTGCAGTTAAGGGATCTGCAGATAATGCACTTTTTTGCAGTGCATTTGGTGGCCATAGTTAAGACCTCCGCTTTGGTATGGCTACTGGATAGATACAACCCTCCGTTTGGACACAATAACGTTAAAACTGTATCCTTAACTTAAACCACTTTGCAGTTAAGGGATCTGCAGATAATGCACTTTTTCTCAGTGCATCTGGTGGCCGTAGTTAAGACCTTCATTTTGGTATGGCTATTGGTTAGATACAACCCTCCGTTTGGACACAATAGCTCTAAAACTGTATCCTTAACTAAAACCACTTTGCAGTTAAGGGATCTGCAGATAATGCACTTTTTCGCAGTGCATCTGGTGGCCGTAGTTAGGACCTTCATTTTGGTATGGCTATTGGATAGATACAACATTCCGTTTGGACACAATAACGTTAAAACTGTATCCTTAACTTAAACCACTTTGCAGTTAAGGGATCTGCAGATAATGCACTTTTTCTCAGTGCATCCGGTGGCCGTAGTTAAGACCTTCATTTTGGTATGGCTATTGGTTAGGTGGTACAACCCTACGACGTTTGGACACAATAGCTCTAACACTGAATCGTTTCTAAAAACACACTTTGCAATTTGTTCACTGTAGTTTTACCTTTGGAGTGGAAATGTGGTAAGGCAGGCTTGGACAAGAATATTTTAGTATAAATAGAGGAGCCTTTCAATCAAAAAATCAGTTCGAAAGAATTTCTGGAGAATACGGAAGAAGAAAAATGAATTGTTTGAGATTTTGTGTGTATTTAGTGGTGAAAAAAATAGTGAAAAATGTGAGAAATATTTATTATTATATTTTAGACGTTGGTTAATTATAATTTAATGTTAAAAATTATTTTTGTTGGTAGATTGATTTGGTACTTAGTCAAGAAGAAAAAATAAAGAGAAGAAAAGAAGAAGATGAAAAAAGATTGCGAAGGAAAAGTTTAAATGAAGAATTCTGGGAAAGCCTGGTGAAAGTGCAACGTATTGTGAGTATTTGAATTATTTAAATATATAATTTTACTAATTTTACTAATTTTACTTATTTTCGATGAAGAAACTTATTAAAATTCGTGAAAAACATTGGAAGGAGAAACCAAAGATATGTTTGGACTCCGACTCCAAGGATAAGGAATACGATGTGGGTTTACTATATTTTTCCAGCTTCTTCAGATAGTGGTACGTACATTTTTTTCTATTTATTCCGATAATTTAGTTGATATTTAATTTTTTTTTAATTTGATTAGTTCACATATGATGGATTATACTTCTGAATACTGAGCACCGAAATGAAATTGTTTTCGACTCGGTAATAATTTTGTTAATGTTTTCAGAAATATAAACTACCGTATGTATTGAACATTCTTTGATTTAAACTTATTTTCCTTCGTTTAATTGTATAATATTTTATATTTGATATTATTTCTTTTTTATATTTTATTGCACATTATTATTTTATATTGTAACATTTTTATTTCACAATTTTTCACAAATAAATATAATTCGTGTTCGTTTTCTGAACTACAACAAAAACCAAATTACACATGACTTTTTTTTCTGAAATGAAGATGGAGATGGAAGATGGAAGATCGAGTCCGATTGATTGGGTTGGTATCTTATTTTTATGTTTTGAGTTTAGATTCTAGGCAGATCTCAAGTCGATATTTGACATTATTTAAGTCGTTGTCGTCTGAAATCAATAGGGAACTTTTGCTAATTTTTGGAAGCTTCTCATTCATCCTTTCGTTAAACGGTAAGTATCCTTATTACAAACAGATGAAACGCTATGGAATGGATTGACATATGAAAAAAAAAGGAGCAACACCATTTGTTAATTTGTTTTTATATTTTATTTTTAATTATCACGTCACTCGGCATTATCGCTGGCAACTTTCTCTATCCCCGTCAGTATTTCTTCTTGCAATGCTTGCAAATCGACATCAACTGTCGCGTTCCATCCATAATTTTCTTGTCTATCTCCTTTTCAATTAACACTCCTGACAGCTTCAATAGTGTTGATTGCTTCCGTTTGCCAGCGTCTTTGCGCTTTGAGCGTGGTTTCTTCGTCGTCTTAGGGTTTCTTATTTGTATTTTTTGATGCATTACTTTTATGTGGTTCTCGAGAGCTCTCTTATCCGATAGTGTTGCTTCGCAGTCTTCAAAAGTACATGGAATCTTTTTTCCTTCGTGAGTTGTTCGTATATGTTGTAATAGATTTCCTTTGTAGGTATAAAAACGTGTACAGCCTTCGTACGTACATTTAAATACTTCTTTATCATCTGCATGGCAGTTCTTGTGTTCTTCTAAGTAAAATTTGCTCTTGAATACCTTTGAACATTGTTCACACTTATAGAGCATTGGGTGGTTTAATTCCTTGCGATGTGCCAACAATCCGGACCACTTTTCAAAGGTTGCTTCACACCGATCGCATCTGTGGGTTTTGGTGCACACATGGCGTGTTAAAAAGTATTCCTGGACAAATCCTTTACAACATTTCGAGCAACTAAAAAGACAAAAATCAATTTTTGTTTGATATTTTTGAAAAATTATTAAAGTTTATTGAAATATCTGGCAGTGCGACATTAATTTTAAATTTTTCGAATTTTAATTTGTATCTTTTTTTCAATCGTTTACGTTTAGGTAGAAGATTAAATTTGCGTTTGGAAAAGGAAGCGGGCTGGCTTTGTGTTAATTTGTTACCATCGTATTTGTTGGGGTTATTACGACAACACATGTTTAAAGTTTAAACATATATGGGCGATTGGAAAATAGAGAAGGATTTAAGAGGAGATATGGATTCACATTGGTCTTAAGCTTCTAAATACCAAAATGAAAGGGAAAAACAGAGTTGGGTAAAGCATTCTAGTGGTTAAAAATAGAATCTTCCAATCTGAGGAGTAGATATTCCTTGAAGTGCGGGTATTACGGTGAAATGTTTGACAGAAAATTGTTTTTAAAAATATTGGCAATACAACGTGATATGAAACATTTCAAAATCTCTTTTTTTATTCTTTCGAAAAGACTTAAACTTGTTTTACTGGCGCCTACTAAGAAATGGGAGTTATATTCAAGAAGAATATGTGATCATGCCATAAAAGAGGTGATCTGCGCTACAAATAAGTACTGAAAGTTGATTAGTTTTCTTGATGCAACTGCCACTCATGGATAGCGGCATTGGGTGACAAAACGGAGCCCTGGGAAATACCAGACTTGAAATAATCCAATATTATTTGTATTGAATTTTGTAGAAGTGAAGTTTTAAATTGAACGAAAAAGAGATTCTCATAATATTTTTTTTTGATAAAAGAGCAAGCGCAATAATATTACTTTCTTCAAAACGATGTAAGGATTTGTTCCACTTTTTGGTGTGATAAACCATGAAATCACCAGTGGAACTATTGCCAGAGAGAAAAAACTAAATGAGATAACCAAATTTCCTCGTCTCCGTCTCTTCGAAACCTCTTACTCTCATTTTTTATAGCGTGTTGAATTCGTATCGGTGTATACATGTTTTCACCTCGGAGAAGAGTACACAAAAAAACATCATTTCCGGGAAATGCGACATTTTTCATTTTTGTTTATTGATAGCCAAGAAGGCTATGTTTTTTAAAGTCTCATTATAATATTTGTAATTCTCATGAATTTTTTTTTTTTTAATTTTGCTAACATCTTGTCGTTTTAATATCTACAAAAATACTCCTATAATTCAAATTAATTCTAGCAAAACATTTTTGTTTGTCAATAAATAACGGAAGAAGTTATACCGGTAGTTCGTGGTGAATTTGTTTTTCCCTTCTTCTCTAAGTTACAGATAGATGGCAGTAACAACCAAAACAAGAAAGGATGTGTGCAGAAAGTGTTTAACAAGGTTAAGGCTTTTTAGATAAGACTTTACTTGTATATATGAACGAGTACATGTTTTTTATAAATGAATGTTATGTTTATTTCAATAGTAATACCATTGAGAAAGAACTAATAGAGAGAACCAACTTCGACGGTTTTTCTCTTTTTGCCTACAAGCTGTGATTTTGCCACCAACTTGCATATGTGTTAACTCCATATAAAAAAAATGTGGGGAACACATACTTATGAAAGTTTGTGCACATACTCACCACGAGAGAGAAAAAACTTTTCTCTCTTTTCTCTCTGCTCACCACCTTTTAAAAATGGCGACCACCTTTGAAAAATGGCGGATGTAGTCAGCTGTTCAGAGGTGTTCAAAGAAAATTCAAAATTGTGTATGAACAACTTTATGGTACTCTCATTGTGTTCGTTTGAGAGTAATATCATTCGAATATGAAGTGAAATTAATTACTCTTGTTAGGTGCCAGAACAATGAAGATTTAGAAACAATTCTAAATTACGCATTTAAATAAATATTAGTTAGTTAATTTAAGCCAGTTTTAATCATTAAGTAAGTAAAATAAATTAGGTGGTGCAACAGTCCAATGAGAATTAGGACCTAGAAACATAAAACTCTGAAAGCACTACAACAATTAGTTGTATTATTAGCTGCGTTTATGCGTTTAATTTTCGCTCAGACCGTTGAAAAATGCAAAAAAAAACTCAGATTTGTTTCAATTTTCAGAGTTTATCGACTTCATTTTGTCGATACGAGAGTTGCAGGAACATTGAAAACGAGAGTTACAGAATGTAAACATGGAACATTGAAAACATTTTTATATACTCATCTCTTTTTTCCATTCCTATTTTATTTGTGTCTACTCGTTGTTTGTTTTCTTTACATTACTCACGACATTTCCAAAATGCTGAAAATAAGTGATTTAAGTAGACACTAAATAAAAAGACCGTCAACTTGTTACTTCTGTTGCTAATTTTCATTGCATAAGATTTGTGAATAGGTGATAAGCTATTTTTACTGCTTTCCTCTAAGGTAGTGTGTTGCTTTTAAAGGCTTAACTACATAAGCCGAAAAGTACTTTTGTACAAAAGTAAAAATATTTGTATTCTCGCTAGTTCAGTAGTTTTGTGAAAAGAATATACAAATTTGTTCTTCAACCAAATTTTTTATAAGTTTTCCAGTTCTAACTATTTATATCTTATCTTTCAGTTATATAGCGACAAGGAAAAATCAATAAGGGAAAGTTCTAACTACAGTTTTTCTGAAAGTGCATTGTGGCTTATTCATAGATGTTTGGGCTAAACCTGAATAACTGTAAACATAGAAAATGCTGTGATCAAGTAATTATTATCACAGCCAAATTGTATAATTGATTTTTATGGTGTATAAAAAAGTTGAAAAAGTAATTCATGACAAATAAATGTTACGTTAACACTAGGTTCCAGAAAATATCGATTGATACCGCAATTGCAGAAGATATGGATATTTTATATAAATATTCCCGGTAAACTATAGAACTTTATTATTTCCGCCTTTTATAATTCAATGTAAAATAATTCAATGCAGTATATTTTAGATAATACAGTAGTTAAGTTATTAGTTAAGGTATTACTATTGAAATAAACATAACATTCATTTATAAAAAAACATGTACTCGTTCATACATATACAAATAAAGTCTAGTCTAAAAAACCTTAAAATTGTTACACTCTTTCTGAACACATCCTTTCTTGTTTTGGTTGTTAATGCCATCTATCTCTAACTCAGAGAAAGAGAAGGGAAAAACAAAGTCACCACGGTCTACCGTTATAACGTTTACCGTAATTTATTGACAAACGAAATTTGTTTGCTAGAATTAATTTTGAGTTTTTGAGTAAAAGTGTTTAATTTACGGGTTTTATCAATTATTCAAACAAATAAAGTGTACAGTGAGAGTGCGTGAAGTTAGCCCCCCTTTTTTCGATTTTCCAATTTTGGAAAGTTGTTCCAGGTTGTTCCCGGTTTGTTCCGCATTGTTCCAAAGTTTTTTTGAAAAATACCCAAAAATGGAGGTTTTAGACCCCAAAAACTGTTTTTGACCTAGCCCCCCCTTTTTCGAAAATCGATTTTTTGAAAATTGTTCCAGGTTGTTCTAGTTGTTCTGAACATTGTTCCAAATTTTTGGACATCTATGACCAAAATTTTAAAAGATATGGGCAAAATTTGAAAAAAATCTAGCCCCCCCTTTTTCGAAATTTCAACTTTTTATATTTTTTTTAGATTCTAAAAAGTGTTCTAACCATTGTTCCAAAAATTAAGAGTCGTGAAATGTATATTTTAAAAGATATTGCCCCCGATTTTTTTTTTCAAAAATGCAAAATACGTCTCCCCATTTTTTTGTTTTTTTTTTTAAGCCTACATTTTAATAAAACGTGATTAAACAAATGTACAGCAACCAAAACTTGGCTTATAACCTATTATTTACGCTGATGATCGATCTTTAAAAAAAAATCTCGATGTCTTTTAATTTTGTAAAAATTATTTTAGCTCCCCCTTTTCAAAAATCAAAAATTCAAAAAATGTTCCAAGTCTAACCATACTTCCCCCATTTCGTGTACAAATTTCATAAAAAACCATAAGCAAATATAGCTAAAGGCGCATATAAACGTAAACAATAAATTTTCCCCTCCCAAGTGCCCCCCTTGAAAAAATTAAAAATTTTAAGCCAAAGTTGTATTCTTTCAGCAAAGAACAAAAGGTCTTAAAGATTCCGACTCTATGAAATTAACAATGATTATGCCTACATTCAAAAAAACATCCCCAACCCCCCCTTTACAAACACCCACATTTAAAAAATATTTGTATATACATAATCACTCAGGTCAAATTGTTCCATAGTTTCATTCAAATATGTTCAAAAATAAAGATATTAAGTCCAAATAAAACTTAACAGCGTACCATTCTGTTAACCATATTCTGGCCCCCCTTTTCCGAAATTCAAAATTCCAAAACTTGTTCGCAATTGTTCCGGGGCTCTTCTAAATTGTTCCAGAGATTCGTTTCTTAAAATTGATTTTTAGTAGGAAAAATTTACAAAAAATGCTCCCCCGCCCCCCCTTTGCAAAAATCGAAAATCTAAAACTTGTTCCCTATCCAAAATCACTCAAATCAAATTGTTCCAAAGATTTATTCAAAAATGAAGATTTTAAGCCAAAAAAACACTTTAAATCCACAAATCATGTTATATTTGTTCTGGCCCCCCTTTTCCGAAATTCAAAATTCCAAAACTTGTTCCCAATTGTTTCGGGGCTCTTCTAAATTGTTCCAGAGATTCGTTTCTTAAAATTGAGTTTTAGTAGGAAAAATTTACAAAAAATACTCCACCGCCCCCCG